>JAGSMT010000077.1:0-1335881 GCA_029286875.1 Lamproptera curius
CTGGTATATGTCGTCCGGGATACCATTTTATTCATTTTCGGGAAAAGCTATATATAGATTATAAAGAAGATAAATTTTACAAAATTAAGAATTTAAATACACTGTCCATTTAATATAGATCATGAGCCTGTACAGCATGTAAATTGAATGAACATTTCCGAATATATTACTGTTATCAACATTGTACCTGTATGAAGCCTGGCGGGATAATACCATAAAAACATTGCTAGTAATTATCAAACGAGCAAAATTTTAAAAAGAAGTAAGTATTTTTCTATAAAATTCCGTTTTCATTAATTCAGAAACTCAAAATCAGCATCAACAGTTTTTAATTATGCTGCAGGACTTATTTTTTGTGCCGCTTATGTAACGGAAAAGAGAACTTTTAATCTTTCTTCAGACGACAATTACAGAGAAAGCTCTTTGAATATTTAATTTAACCTTTTTCTTATCGCTAAATAATTTCTTATAAAGAGAAGTTTTTTCGACTATAACTGGTTATTTAAAATGTAATTACCATATGAATGTTTCAAGCCTACAAAATTTACTTAAAAAATAAAGCTTAGCACTGAGACAAAAAATATACTTTATGTCTTGTATACATACTACATGTATGTAAATGGTGTACAAAATCATCGCAACATATTGAATCCATAACTAAACTTAGGAGAAATAGTAATATTAAAAATATATGTTAAATATTTGTATTGTAAAATTTTTGTAAACATCCGTTACTTTTACAGATATATGTTAAGAAGAATAAATCAATAAAATGTGTTTCTTAACATTTTATTAAAGAACTTTTGGGGTTCTTTTAGGACTGCTGAAGCTTTTTTGAGAACGAAAATCATATTTAAATCAGCCGCAATTACTACGATTTAAAACTTAATTTGAACCGAAATTAAAATTATTACAGGATATTCAGTTGAAATGTAGGAAACAACTTTTCTATGAAAAAATTTGAACCATAACCAAAAAGTTTACTTTTAAAAAGGGAGAACATTTTTTTTGAGATTACAGTTCGGACATTAAGACGTTCTCTTTTGACCTCTACAAACACTTTTGTATAGCGGTTATCGTTACAATTTATTTAAAATATTATAAGGTAAACGAATCGAAGTGTCTGTCTGTCTGTTTCTTCAAGGTTAGTCAAAGTGATATCAAAGACAAAATCTTTTATTCAAATGGAACATTAATTTTATTGATCGTCAAACAAAAACTACCACCGGTTCGGAAAAAGCCTGACCTGGAAGAACCCGGGAAAAATCACCAGGATTGTTTTTTCTATTTTTAAGAAATTTTACAAAATTAAGATATATAGAACATTTTATTATACGGTTTCAAATAGCTTAGAGCGAACAGTTCATTACCAGGGTGTGTTATCTATCAAGTAGTCATTATAGCAATAATATCTTTTAACACACAAACGTTCCTTTCCTACTTCTTTATAGATAATAGCTGTTTTCTGAGATTTTGTTGTTGAATATTTTATTATATAATCATGGGACATTGTATACCAATATCCCATGAATGATTTCCTTGTTCTTTGGAGCCTAGTTTTTGGAAGAACAAAATTATGCTTATTCCTAGTATTTATATTATGTGTGTCACAATGTTTTACCTATTCATTTTTGTGTTCATGGAATAATTATAACTTAACTTAATATCACGGATATCTGGCGTTCCAATTAAGAGCACACTTAGCTGATGTTTAACTCGATTGGGGCATAGTACATAGCCAAAACAGTAATACTTGCGCAACCTTTGCTGCGTTGTACAAAATAATTTGTCACAAAAATAATTAAACCCACATTCGGATGTACTTACATAAACGTCTGTCTCGTATTGTTGTTTGTTCAAATGCAAGTTCTCATTCCAAAAAGCTCTCAGACTCAACGACGCTTAGCCACTTACATCTCAGGACTTTGTTTACGCCTACATGACGCACTGAAAAATTTTGTTTGGTCAAAAAAACTTTTTGTACAATGAATGTTACCCTGTATGTGCCAGAAGTAGTCATACTTTGTTTAGTGCTAAAGAGTTATTAATACGCAAATTGAATTTATTATAATATATTATATTTTAAATAATATTTAAGGGAAGAAGCTTTTATGTAATTTAATATTTTGTTACACTTGACGTATATGGGCATATTGCTACTGAAAATTTAAAAGATTTTTTTTTATTTTTAAACAAGTTTTTTTATAATTTGAGTCAATACGAATAATAGTTTTCTATTCTGAGGCAGTATTTATAATTTTAGTCTTTAACCTAATAATCTAATGCTCATAAATTATTATTCTTTGCTGGTATATATTAATACTAAAGTATTATTCAAATTAGATTTAAATAAATTAAGTAATAATTAAATTAGATTTGTAACGTTTAAATTAAAAAAATGCGTTTGTATATAATAAAAAAGATACCCATGTAATGAATCAGGCGTTTCCTATTAATATGTACAATACAAAAATAATCTGCGGATAAGGAGTTAAATCTCCGGTCTTTAAATTTTTTTTTATTATAATTCAGTGCGCTGGCCAGAAATTTAAGTGGAAGTTGGGGTTAGTCTTCAAATTTTCACGTGAGACATTTTTTTAATATTAAATTTAATAACATTTATAAAAATATTTCTTGGACCTTTCCTTATTATTTTTATATGTGTGCCGTGCCATATGTCGATTTACGGAAGTAATGTAAATATTGAATAAGCTTGATGTATTGTTCAATGTCCCAAAATAATGGAAGTAGTAAAAGCGTCTCAAACTGCCTCATGAGAGCATCCTATAAGTATCATTGGTTTTTAATAAGAAAAATATTATATACGAAATAATAGTTTAATAGCAAGCCAAAAGTAGAGGTACAAATATATACGTACGTGTATATATACATAAATATACGTTACTATAATTATTTCTATTTCGTTAACCACTTATTCTGACGTTTAATTTACTATATGTTAAACCACTAGACATGTAACCATATTGTTTAGTCATGACACCTATATACTAGTCAAAATATTTAACTTGTAACTTTTATCTTATTTTCTAAGTCTTAAGAGTTTTTATATTAATCTAAATTTTTATCACATTATAAAAAAAGAATAAATCTGCCTTTTCAAAATATTAAGGAAAAATATATTATAATCATGATATGCAAACATTAAATATTCTTATATACAAACCTACGTGGTCTTAGAATATATTGTATTAATATTAACTTTACTTTTTTAACATTATTGTAACCATGTTTATGAAGGTTCCAAGCGCTGCGTAAATTTCTTCCCAATGATACAAATAAATTAAATGCGTAAGATTTTTTTTATAGTCTATGGATGTGGGCAGCAGCGTCTGAAGTATAAAGTGATTACTGTTTTATTACTGTGGTTTGCTATTATTATTATTATCTAAAATTTTATTATACATATATATTTATGTGTCTTTTTATATAAGTTTTGTGTTTTTTTTTCGTTATAAATAAATGAAGGTTTTAAGAACATTTTCTAAAAAATTTATTGTTTTTATTTAAACCAATTGAAAATAAAACAATAACATATTTTTCTTTATGCTACCAATAAATTCAAATTAATATAAATATATTCATTATAGCAGTATTATATTCGCTTTATTGTCAAGTACGCTAAGACAATCCCAGGACACAACAAAGTTTTATTTTTATTGCTTCTATGACTGGATATGGTAAAGTTGCTATATTTTACTAGAGACCCGCCCTGGCTTCGCAAGGGTGCAATACTTATAAATGTAAAATTTATCAAACATATATAAATTTATCAGCGCTTCTCTACAATATTATACATGAATCATACATATAAACTTTCCACTTTTATCACTCTATCTATTAAAAAACCGCATCAAAATCCGTTGTGTACTGCCTCCGTAGCCTAGTGGTGTAGGCGTGTGCTTTAGAATCCGGAGGTCGTGGGTTCGAATCCTGCGGGGACTCAACAAATTTTCATTGTTGTTTCCTAGTTGGTTAGGGCAATTCGGGCCGATCACCCAATTGTCTGAAAAGTAAGATGATCCATGCGTCGGATGGGCATGTAAAAAGTCGGTCCACCCACCAACCCGCATTGGACCAGCGTGGTGGGATACGGTCCGAAAACCCCCTAATGGATAGGGGTGTGTTAGGGGAGGCCTATGTCGAGCAGTGGACTATCAAAGGCTGATGATGATATGATATATATAAGCATATCGATATAGGAGAAGCAAAAGTGACTTTGTTTTATACTATGTAGTGATGAGCACATAATAAATCAATATACATTTTATGTAAGCCTTAAAAATAAGTAAAAATTTGAATAAATGTAAAAGCGTGAGTAACAGTAATGAATTAAAGAGCACGTTGATGCGGGACCAATCATAATCGATGGCACCGCTCTCAAAGTGGTTCGAGCTATGGAGAGAACTATGCTCGGATTATCATCAAAGAACCGCTTCAGAAATGATGTAATCCGCCATAGAACCAGAGTCACCGACATAGCTCACCGGATTAGTAAGCCAAAGTAGCAGTGGACCGGTCACATAAACTGCAGAACGTTCTGGAGTGGAGACCGAAGCTCAGTAAATGCTCTGTGGGGCACCCTGCGGAATGACGGAGCGACGACATTCACAAAGTAGCTGGTGTGGGCTGGATGAGAATAGCTGAAGATCGAAGTAAAGGATGCATTAGGGAAGGCCTATGTTCAGCAGCGGGCTGACAGAGGCTGATGATTATGATGATGATAAATTTAGAGCCGCTACATTATTCTTAACCATTGGGCGTAGTGTTCCACTTACTATCAGGTAAAGATCCTGCTAGCTTCGTTGCATTATTATTAAAAATCTTTACAAATATGTGTGAAATTAAGAGATATTTATAATATAAAACACGTTATACCATTTAAATTCTCAACGAATTTACGCGGTGAAAAAAATAACCTAAAATTACTTTTGACAGTTTTTCTTGATATATTTATAATAGATTTGTTTAAAAACTATAATTACTACAAAATAATTTGTCACTATTACTTTTACCTTATATTACCTAATAAACAGTGTAATGATTATATTTTTAGATCATGAAATTTGATATCGTTACAACGACCATTTTAGTTTTCTGAAAAGAATGACCTTTTGTAAACAGAAAATATTCTCATTTAATTTAGGAAAAGAAATTTTCGTAACAATTTTTTTTTATTATTAGAAAATTTGTTTCTTTTGATTCAAAGATCAGTATCAGTAATCAAATAAGTTGAGTACATAATATATCGTGTATTTAGATTTGAGTCAAAACGTTTTTATTAGAATTTTCATAATACATCAAACGTTTTATGATGTGAATCTCAATATTGCGATAAAAAGCCATTCCTGATATCAGCCTCTCTCATATTGCAAAATTTTCCTTGAGCAATACACAAAGTAACTCGAACGTGCTTGAAGAAAGTATCTTTAAGTAATAAAGCTTCATGAAATGTGTTTGTGAACTGTTCGTAACTGAATCAATGTCTGATTTACTTTGGCTATGTCTACAAAAATTGTGTAATCACATGAGCATTTAATTTTTCTGTTTACGTTAAACTACTATTTTTTAGCAAGGATGTTATGCTTTCAGACTCATGTGATCCCACGAACTAGATCGTAAACGACTACGGAAGAACCATCATGGTGCCTATTTCTGACTAAAACAAGTAGTTGGGCTCATATGTAGGCAATCGAGACAAAACATCTTCTGTCTTGGAGTGGCCAATGGACTTTTCCAAATAAAAAAATATTTTAAAATCTATTTAGCTGAAATAACTTTGATGTAAACCGCATCCTAAAAATATTCTGAAATTTTAGCACCCCGCATTCGTTGGTGGCTTTGATTACATTAATTCCGACTCTAATATGGATGAACAGTAGCTGGAAGTAATTTTATTTCGTTAAATTTACTAAAAATATTGAAAACATCGCTATACAGACAAAGAAATCATGATTTGACAATTTTTTTATCATCCACTAAATTAAAGCCCAACAACACAGGCTTGAATACAAGGTTTATTATAGCCACCGCGCCTAGATGTATTGGTTTTAAATATAATCATTTATTTATACATATACTATAAAAATCAAGTATTAAAAAAGACCGATAAATAAATTGAAAATGTGGAAGTAACACGTCTTTGAAATCGGAAAACCTATCATATTTTTAATACGATTATATACCGTAGCAATCTTAAGAACGGATAATCTTACGTGAATCCTCTACCTTTTCATCATTTTTGCTTTAAGATTTAGCGAATATGTAATAAAAAGAAATCCCTTTGCCAAAATATGTATGTAAAAAGTTACAAAAGGTAGTTTTTGTAGCTAACATTATATGAAGTAACATTACCCAAAGAATACTTATAGAGTCTTTTTATGTTCCGTTTCCTGAATTTTTATTTAATAGGAGAACACCTTTATATCATTAAATCAATGGAAAAAATAAATGTTTTTTAAAATGTTGCATTGGTCAAAAAAAGCGCAAAAGAACCTGTGCAGAGCAGTGCCTATATGGTTGACACAGAACACAATCCAATTATATAGAAAAGGAAATATCCTGTCATTTATAATAAAAAAAAATAATTTGTCACTATATCAATTTCAATGGAGAAGATGTTTAAAGACTACCATTTGCATACTAAAAAAAACAAATATCTTTTTATATTGCGTTTCTAATGGGTGTTGTATGTTATTACGCGGTATTTTTACCATTAGGTCGGTCACCTTAGCTTAACCTATGGAAAGAAAAAAATATGAATTGCTTGACATACCGATACAAATAAATAAAAATTTTGCTCTTAAATTTACTTACTTAACTTTTATATAAACCTTTTACAACTTTTATGGCTAGTCTATACTCTCAAGCTATTCTACTAGTGATTTTCTTTAATTACCAACTTTGTTGATACTTAAAGACATACGTGAATAGCTTTAAGTCATAAAGTTCCAGTATAATTTCATATAGCATTAAGAGATGGAGAGCTCAGGAGTCAATCCGTATTTATCTAGAGACTTTAAAGCTTTTCGTACCTTTGCTCAAGCTTAAGCGCCTTTGAATATTTATGTCGCAGCTCCCATCGCCTTTCGGAAAAATACCAGGAGTGCACAACTGGTGCTCTTTACCACCTTACATTAATGACGTCCACCTCCAACATCTCCACCTAAAAGGACATGCAAACTGAAACAACTATGATGGGTGACTTCGAGTCCAAACCTAATCACGAGGTTCGACCGATTGACTGATCCAAATGTTTCTTCTCAATACATATTTAAACATAAAATGAGTCTACGAGTTACATGATTTGTTCATATTGTACTACTTACAAAATGATTACAAGTCATATACATTTATTAAATAAATCTAAGTATACATGGAATTGATCTAAATAAAGTTGTCATATTAATGTATGTATTACATTTAAATGCATCTATTATTCTTAAAAATGTTTCTACTTTAACAAAATGCATTAAAATAAAATAATATAATCGTAAGCATATAACTTAAAAAAATATAAAAATCACGTAAAATTTTCTGTAATTCCAAATAAGTGAAAGGAAGCGAAATAAAAATAGTAGACCTTCATTTCAGTTTATACATACAAAAAGGCTAGTCACCACGACAATGTTAATAAATAGTATTAAGTAAAAACGAACCGCCGCCTTCGTCTACCGGTATGAGCCCTAATATTTTTAGCTTTATAAACCAGAGATCATGGGTTCGAATCTCATGGAGACATCATTGTGTTATCGTTGTGTCCTGCTTGATTAAGACAATTTGGGCCGATCATCCAATTGTCTGAAAAGTAGGATGATTTATGTATCGGATGGGCATTTAAAGGTCTTGGACCAGCGTTGTAGGACGGTCCAAAAAACCCATAACGGAGAAGGCCTGCATTAGGGGAAGCCTATGTCTAGTAGTGGACTAGACTCAGGCTGATAATGATAATGAAAAATTATTTACTGGATGGATAAAGTGATTTCGTAGAGGCAATGCATTTTATTTTATGATTTATACTAAGCTATCGAACTCGTTATAGCTTTTGTTTTACTTATTATTCTATGACTGAGTTTTTGTCATGTAAAATATAGCCAATACAATGTATTAACTCCCTTTCTTCCCATAAATTTTTTCATGACCAAATGGACTTTTGTCATAAAAAATTGTTTGCTGTTTTCATTTTAATGTTTACTTTCTCTAGTCTTAAAAGTCAATTTTTGCTAGAGCTTCCCTGTAATAACTATATGATTAGATAATAATTTATTTTTAAATATAATCGGGGATTTAGGTCCCTGAGCAAACCCCATAACCACTGGAGCCCCAGGAGATCTCTTGCCTTTCACGTCAACTCTCTGAGTTCGATGGCACAAGACGAAGTCAGAAGGTCGAGTGCGGTATTTTTGATACCGTAGAGGTTTAATTTCTTGACCAAAGTATCATGATGTACACAGTCGAATGCTTTGGTTGAGTCATAGAAGATACCAAAAGCATCGTGTGACCATTTCCATGCCTCAAATATAGTTCATGATATAGTTCATCAAGAAGATGAAAACCTGCAGCGGTTGTAGAACGACCCCGTTTAAAACCATATTGCTTGTTATTAAGAAAACCATGGGAATTAAAATGTATAAGTAATTGTTTTAGAATACTTAAAAAACCACACTAAGCGCAGGTAGTACAGAATTAAGCCTTATGTTATTGGGGTCCGTAATACTGCTGAATTTAAATACCGGAACTACTATACTGTGTCAGGTAATTTATTACATGTAATACAATACGTCAATAAAATTGCTGCCAGGCAAGGTAAGATAATATTAAAAATAGAATTTATTTCTTTAACGGAGATCTCCCATAGACCTACAGTTTTTTTTAATATCCAAGCATTTGAAAGCGGGACCAACATCTTTATCACTTACGTTACTAATAATAGTTACGGAAACCTTGGCGTACAAATTAGTCTATTAACTACTATTGTGTTACCGTATCGATATTACCTTTGAAGGCAAGAAATAAGTGTACGAGTAATTTTTATCATTTTAATGAGTACAAAAAGAATATGATATTTTGTTGCGTATCTTTTGTAATTGAATATCAGAAAGAGTCTGGGCAAGTCAAAACGATTATTTGTCACTCTATTTTATCTTCGACTAGATTAACACTTTAAATTGTTAAAAAAATTAAACTCAATAAAATCATACAAATTTTTTCTATACTATTTTTTCAATGACCATACTAGTTCTATTTGCTAATGTCTGGATATTTTTGGGTAGGTTTTACGTCTTATTTGGTTTAGATATCTATACCAATATCATAGATAGGAAAAAAAAATTTCGTTTGTTTTGAATAGGCTCTGAACCTAAACCGATTTAAAAACATTATTTTATAACAAGAAAGCTATATTATACTGCTGCTGGGCTGCTCGTAATGTTTGTTTATTAAAATTTTCTTGATCTATTTAGTAAGCACATTTTTTTAAAATAGCAGTCTCTATTAATAAAGTCTTTAGTAGGTTAAGAATAATCTAGGTAAATGCTCTAAGAAAGTAGAAAAAATAAATGAGATAGAATAAATGACTTTAATAAAAGCTTAATAGCCAAAAACAAATACTGTATATTACATAATGATAGAAAATATATTAATAAAATATATAATAGATCTAACGAGGATTTCAAACTCTTAAATTTGTTAAATATTTACAATACTGCTTAAACAAAAGTCTCCGTAGCCTAGTGGTATGGGCGTGTGCTTTGGAAACTGGAGGTCGTGGGTTCGAATCCTGCGGGACTCAACAAATTTTAATTTTTGTTTCCTAGTTGGTTAGGGCAATTTGGGACGATCAACCAATTGTCTGAAAAGTAAGATAATCCATGCGTCGGATGGGTATGTAAAAAGTCGGCTCCACGAACCCGCATTGGACCAGCGTGATGGGATAATACCAAAACCCTCTAATGCATAGGGTGTATAAGGGGAAACCCATGTCCAGCAGTAGACTATCACAGGCTGATGATGATGATGATGACTGCTTAAAGCTCTATACCAAGCCCATGTATTTTACATACTCAAACAGGACTTTAGAGTTAAAATAAAAAGGCTGCTACAAGCTTCGGGAGCTTGTTGGTTGGAGGTTACACTTTTAGAAGTGTTTTGCGGTGTTTGACAGAAAATACCTTGGTAACTGGCCAAATACTTTCTTATCGAGAAAACAGGTACGCAGATGTGCGTTATAATTTTTATTCACTCAAGCCAGTAAACCCCAATAAGTTAATTTTATTTGAAATACGAAGACAAGATAGGTAAATAAGCAATGGAAATGTTTTCTCAACGGAATTTTCTGTGTAACCTCTTACTAAAATTCGAGTGGAATTAAGTTCCTTAAGAGGTGTTTTTATTTCTTACTTCTTTGCGGATTTATGTTATTAGCTTTTATTTATACCCTTATTTTCGCAAATAATACTGTGGCTTAGAAACCCAAGGTCATGTGCTCGAATCCTGCGGGGACTCAACTACTTTTCCAAGTTTTTTCTTATTGGTTTGGGCATTGCGGGTGAACGCCCGATTGTCTGTAAAGTAAGATAATGTAAAAAGTCGGTCTTGCGCCTTACCTCTCTCCGTTCAGGTCAGTCGTCCGTCCCAATGGACCATAACAGTATAAAGGAAGAGAGAGTACATGTGTTGTTGCGCGTACACTAGTTTACTATAATATCTCTTGTGCAGTTGGATCATCTAATATACAGATCGACAGCCATAGTCAAAATTGACTTGGAGGTTATTGTTATTATTATGTATAAAATTTATATTGTATATTATTTTAATCCAATACATATTATATGTATTGGTTGAAGCACACGTTTATAAATGATTCCGTTTTAAAAAAAAATATGCTAAACAAACTAATAGATTAATAGAATCCTAAGCTAATTGAATCGTTAAACGCCATTCCGTTCTGAGCCGCCGGCCAGTACGGACCTCTCTCGTGCGTTACCGCATGAGTTCGTTATTCTCGCTTACGCGGTACAAAGTAAGTTGTTGTCACAGTACTGCCGTGTTAGTAGTAGCTTGTTTCGTTGTAGTAAGTGCTCGCAGAGCAGATTCCACACATACACAAGTACAAGTAGTTACAATCACACAAAAAAGCCCACGTGGCATTTATCTTTTAATTTAACTTAGTGCTTGCTGCATTAGGTGGCAGCCTAGGCACACACCTAGTGCTCCTAAAGCGCTTACACTTATTTAATAGGCACACACCTCCTCACGCAGGTGGTGAGGGCTAGAATAGCTTTGACCGTGCCGGCGGGGTCGCCCCAATGGCTTAAATGGATGATTACGATCCCGCTCAACACCGCGATGCAATAGATGATTACTTCCGCGAATTCGCCCCGGAATATTGGGCCGAATCCACGCTGGTTACCGTCGCCTTGTATTTGAAAGCAAAGCCGCCGCGTCCGCCATACCTACTACACCAAAAATCACCCACGCCGTCGCCGTCTGCGACACCAAACCGACCGTAGCCCAGTAAGTACACCTGTCCCGTGTCATCTATCTCGGCGCAATCAGACGCCGAAGGCGAACCCACGACCGTGTCACAAACGCCGCCAACATAGCCGACTCAGATGGTTTTACCACCGTGCGATCGCGGAAAGGGCTAAAACGCCCCGCAAGAGCGACACCGAGAGCCGCCCTAGCTCCCCACGCCTGTCACCGACCGCGATGTCCGCGAAAAGCCCGCGGCCGAGCGCAATCAAGCCTAGCACTGCGGACGTATATATGGCCGAACGTAAGACTCCACCCCGGTAGTGATTCACGACAAGGGTCACTGAGTCGTGTTCTTACGTGGCTATCAAAGGCGAAAATATCAGTTTCGTTCCGCTAATACACGTGTAGGCATAGGTCAACGTAGAGACCTCAGATGACTTCCGCGTTAACCCAATACCTCCGCGAGGGTAAAATCGCGTTTCACACTTTCGCTCTGCGAAGACCGACTCTTCGAGTCGTCATTAGAGCTCCGAAGGAACTCGAATTAGTCGAGGTCAATGCGGATCTCAAACGCCAAGGATACCCGTGCATAGCGGTGCGCCGCATGCACTCCATGGTCGAGCTTGATCTTTCCCCGAGGAAAATCAATATTCAATGTACATTCATATGTAAATTAACTGGTTTACGGATCGAAACTCCACGCAAGACCGGCTTAGTCGCGCAGTGTCATAACTGCCAACATTTTGGACACACAACGCGCAACTGCTTCGCGCTTGCACGTTGTGTAAATGCCGCCAGCACAGCACTCCGGAGTGCCCAAGGTCAAAAGATTCGGTCGAGCCGCCCGCGTGCGCAAATTGCGAAAACGTAGGTCACCCGGCTAGTTACAAGGTTGCTCGAGAGCACCCAAAAACAATCGTGCCATCTGCCTCGTTCCGCGAACTCCGCGAATTCCGCGGTTACAAGGAGCTTTGTCCCGCACATGCAACCGGCAGTTAGTGCAGGACAAAGCCAGTTGTAATTAAAATCCATCGCCGTCCCTAATGCCGTGGCTGCAACAATCGAAGGGAACCGACCAGGTGGGTCCCATAGCGAGCCCCACCTGCCCCGCCCGCAAATCACGCCCCACGCGCCCGGTATTTCTCCGTCCCCGGCCCGTTGACTTAATTCGAAATTTCGAATTCCCAAAAAAAAAACTTTACCTACCTTTTGCTAAAAACTTCTTGAAATAAGTATAACGAAGCTTACAATTCGTAAATACAGATAACTAATTGCAATTATAATTGTAGAAATTCTAAATATTTAAAGTATATTTGGCATTAATTCAAAAGTTGATTATAATTATAGAAGTAAAACCTAACATGGTAAAACAATTACTTTGTAACAAACTTGACCAGGAAAATCAATTAACTTTAATGGGGGAGATATCATTTTATTTTTGCATTTAGTTTTTGTTCTTTTGTATATCTTTATTCTGTAAATAATTGAGTATCGCTTGGCATTCATTTATTTTGGTATTCAAATGTATTCAGGAGAGCAAAAATGTTTTTTAAAGTTTAAATCAAGTTAAAACATTTTTTCACAATTTACAAGCTATTAATTTACTAAATCAGTCATGAACATTATTTCACTTTAGAAACATTAGAAATCCATCATCCAGAAAAAACTTTTTTACTTTGTGAATATTATTAATTTCTTATAAATCAAAATTTGCAGCCCAGTAAGTACACCTGTCCGTGTCATTATCTTCGGCGCAATTAGACGCCGAAGGCGAACCGCGGCCCTCGAAAATGCACTTCGAACCCACGACCGTGTCAACAAACGCCGCCAACATAGCCGACTCAGATGAGTTTTACCACCGTGCGATCGCGGAAAAGGGCTAAAAACGCCCTTTCGAATTCGCACAAAAAGTAAACATGTCTAAATTATACGATTTGGACCATAAAATGCACCTGCATTCAGCCCAGTTGAAAAATAAACGTCTTGCTCGCTCAAGCCGAAATCTTAGACGCACTAAGTAAATTTAAATAAGAACCGAAACAGACACAAACCAGTAGGTGAACCGTTTAAGATGGCTACCAGCTTAGGTGAGGGCAAAACCGCCTCTAGTCGTATCGTATTTTAACGCAAACGGTCTTAAGAAGCAGCGATCCGAAATCGCTAAATACTTGCAGGATTATAGTATAGACTTATTTCTAGTGCAAGAGACCTTTTAAAACCGTCAATAGCCAATCCTAGAATCAGTGGACATACCGCACCATTAGACATACCTACACTAACTAACTTAGAGAGGACAGCGTGTCAGATCGCACTCACCGGCCACAGGCTGCTAGTACTTGTTTCCGTGTATCTGTCCTCAAGTAAGAAGTTACCTAGATCCGACCTAGAGGTGCTTCTCGGCCTAGGTCCATCAACCATTATCGCGGGCGACTTAAATTGCAAACATCCGACTGGAATTGCATTACGCTAAACACAAATGGCAATAAACTGCTGGAACTCGAGGAGCCACTCAACGTAACCATAATAGCTCCGGACCCCAACTAGATACTCAGATTCAGGCATAGGCGCTCCTAGCACTATAGACCTGCTATTAGTTAGAGACGTCTCGCTCGATGTCGTATCAATAGAGGCACTGTGAGTTAGACTCTGACCACTTGCCGGCCTTATTCAAATTAGGCCAGGCGCCGGTGCGGCCCCTAGGACCAAAACCGTAACAAATTGGCATTGTCTTGAACGCAAACTCAAGGCATGGACCCTCAAAGTTGCTCTAACCTACCGGAGGTTATTGATAATGTAGACAAAGCGTATATTGCCATCGACAGTATCACAACGCATATCTCATCAGCCATCGACGACTCCGAAAGGACAGTCAAGGTTTCGGGTGACCGCAACTTTGGCTTGCCGTTCAGTATTCGATGTCTGATAAGAGAGAAAAATACACTCAAGCGGGCTTTTTATCGCTATCCGTCCGAGTCAAACCGATTTCGCTTTAGGAAACTTCAGTTAGAGGTCAGAGACAGGATAGAATTACACCGCAAAGGATCGTGGTTAGGTCTGACGGAAGACTTAGAGCCATCGCACACTGCCTATTGGCAGTTGGCTCGACGTATGAAGTCGGATCACGCGACGCCATGCCGCCATTATCAAAGCCAACCGGGGGCTTGTTAGCTTTCGATGACTTCGAAAAGGCCGAATGCTTAGCCGATACGCTAGAAGAGCAATGTACGCGGCCCACCTATCGGAGGTGGACCGTCTAGTCGAACATAGGGCTGCCTTACCCCAGAGGGCGATAATTTAAAGCCAGTGACCCCGGAGGAGGTTTGCGATATTATTAAGGGTCTTAAACCCGGTCGGCACCTGGCCCAGACCGTATCAAATAGAACTCTAAAATACTTGCCAGGCCCTATTTTCTGTGTATTGGTCAACATTTTCAATATTTTACTATCAACTTGTACTTTTCCTGATGCCTGGAAAGAAGCCATCGTCATCGGTTTCCCAAGCTGAACAAACCCTCTAACCTACCCACGAGTTATCGTCCAATTAGCTTGCTCAATTGCTTGGGCAAGCTATATGAACGCATAATACTCTTTGGTTGAAAGACCACACCTTCTCCAATAACCTCATCCCAGACGAGCAATTCGGTTTTCATCCGAAGCACTCGTTTCCGACCAAATTTATCGCCTGACGGAATTCATTCTGAATGGTCTTCATCAACCCAAACCCCGTATCACAGGGGCCGTCTTTTCGATGTCGCAAAGGCATTTTACAAAGTCTGGCATAACGGCTTGATTTACAAGCTGTACATTCTCAAAGTGCTGGTCAGGGTGGTTCACATCATCCAAGCCTACTTGTCGAATCGCTCTTTCCGATATCGAGTCGAGGGCACCCTGTCCACGAAACGTCCGCTCCAAGCGGGCGTCCCTCAGGATCGGTCCTTTCACCTTTATTATTCGTGCTCTACACGAGCGGCATTCCAAAGCCCGACGATGTCAATCTGGCACTTTTCGCCGATGACACCGCTCTCTACTGTTCGTCGCTTAGACCGGACTATATCTATAAAAGCTCCAAAACGCGATCAATCGTTTAGGCGAATGGTTTTGTAAATGGAGAATCGACGTCAATCACGATAAAAGGTAGCAATACACTTTCATCGGTCTAGATTACGTCGTGATTACCGATACCCCGGTTATCAACCCAGGCGTCAGGATAAGGCCACGCGCTGGCCGACACCAGACACTAGGGCAACTAAAACTACGGCCAACCGATCCCATGGGAAAGGAAGGCCAAATACCTAGGCGTGACCTTCGACTGCAACATGCATTCAAAAGTCATATTCAGGACGTTAGGAGTTTAATTACTAGGCTTTGTTCGTTTCAACCAGACTCTATCACCTAATGAATTCTCACAGTAAAATGTCACTCAAACATAAACTTCTATTGTACAAGGTATGCATACGACCAATCTCGGACCGGACCCTAGGGGTCCCGACATCAGACCCTACACACCACACGAGAAGGGATAGCACACACTCACCTGTAGTTCGCCCTCGCTTACGAGCACAGCGAAACACACACACCGCGTATACTAAATACACCGAGTTCCAAGGCGGTTCTTACCGCCCCAGCAATCGATTATCAGTCGCCGGATCGTCGGCGTCACGGTTCGTAAACCGTTCGTCGACGATCTTTAGGAGACATAAACTAATGCCTATCTCACGTACCTTCTGTTCGTTCGGCCTTAATTTTTAGCAAAAAATGTGGGCTACCTAGATCGTGGGGACGGGAGCTTCTCGCGGACTCTGTGTTAGATGAAGCTTACTATAAACATGAGTCTGGAAGCATGAATTCAAGGATACAAAAAAAAATCCGTCGTTGAATATGTCATAAAAAAAATGTGAGCATGTACTAGCGTACACTCGTTAGAAGTGAAACTTCTTTATGACGTTATTTTTCAAAAATAATTTACTACATGCAACTTTACAGAAATTGGTTAAATAAAGTTAAATTTGATAAAGTTTCATAATAGGCTTTTATTATCATAGATATGATACAAATTCTACAATTATTTCCTTTTAGCTTATTACTACAAAGATTATTATTAAATTTCATTAATTGTAATAGAATTATTACTATAATTTATGTCGTTATCATATATTTGTGTTATTAATGGCTTATGGTAACTGAAATACGAAATATATTGTTTACACAACTTCGCTGGAGAAAGACACAAGGTCACGAATCACGCGTGATAGGTATAAGAAAAGATGGCGCGTAACGTTAAGTTTCACTTCAATTACAAAGTGACAAAATTTTTCAGTAATTGCTGTTACTTAGCTATAAGCAAAATTTATTTTATGTACCTAAAACCTTGACGTGATTCTAAATAATTTAAAAGAAATAGAATTAAATAAAGTAGACATTTAATTCAATCCAAATAATAGATAAAATTAACGAAACAATTTAGTATGTTTGGATAAAAAATTAGCGCGACAAAGCTAATGAATGAAAGAAAGTCCTTACTGGACAGATAAATTGATTTCGTTGGGGCGACACACTTCATTTTCGATTCTTTTCACGCTATCGAAATCTCAATAGCTTTTACTTTACCTAATCTTTTGTGACTGATTTTTTTATTTTCCTCCTAGCTTTAAATTAATATAATTGTTATATATTTTTTACGAGTTAGTCAATTCTAAGTTTATTTAATTTGTCAACAAAAAGCTTTAGAGCTATGGTTAGGTACTTCGTTTTGAAGTTCAATGGCTAGTTTATTATTTCTTTACTAATTTAACTCTTTTTTTTTTCGTATACTGAAATAATATTTTTTTAACTGTATGATACCGTTAAGATATAATACTTTCTGATAAGGTAAGGATATGTATGAGTATATGTACAATCAAGGGTATAATTAGCAAGTAAAAAAGAGCACGTTAGTTAAAGTGTCTTCACAATATATATTTTTATTCTCACCGGTTACGGTACCGAATTGTAAAATTTGTTGGACGTTGATAAAATTAAGTAGGCAAAGTGCTTTGTCCGTCTTTCGCTTGTTCCAATTCACCTTAAAGTGTCGGTTATATTTTATTGATAGCCTTACCTTTTGTGAACATTAAAATACCAATTACACGACTACCTCTCTATCCCTATAGCATGAAGGGATCCCCTAGGACACTAAGATAATTAAAATAAATCATTCAGTTCGGTAAATATTAAAAATCTTGAAATCATTAAATATCTATGATCATTAATTGATAGTTAATGCACTTAACAAAAGTGTATTCAATATACTATATATATACTCTTTTATTAAATTTTAAAACTACAATTTGCTAGAAACTTACAAATAATTTAAATTGTGTTTAAAAAAAATCTGCTAGAAACTAACCAATAATTTAAATTGTGTTTTATAAATGATTACTATAAACCAATACTAACAATAAGAAAAACAGCCGCCTTTTTAGCTACTAGATTTTTGTTGTTTCACAAGCCGAAAGTAAAAAAAAGGTGGGAAAACTTCTCTTAATCTCTAGCATGTTTTATTGTCTTACTTAAAAATTAGACACAATTGAATGAAATAAAACAAGTGAAATGAAAAAAATACAACTATGTCTGATGATCTATCCAATGAGTTGCCGTCTTATCAATGTCATGGTACTTTGACGGAATAGACGAGAAATTGGTTTGGTTTTCGTTTTCAGTAGACGAGCATTTAAGGAAATATTTGTAAAATTTCTATTTCTCTAAAAGGAGTAAAACACAATATCAGTCCATACCGTAATATAGGAACCATGTGGCCGCTCTGATAATTTAATTTGGCCATGGACTTTTAGGAAACGCACCAGTATACATGTTGTGTTATGAATTGTCGATTCGTGGATTCTTACAGGCCCTCCAAATGTCTATTCTTCTAATATGTTCAAAAGTTAAACAAACCACATAAAGTTTTATCTGTTGAACTGTGGTACTAATTTGATACCAATTTAGTTTTTGTATTCTTTAGGCACTATCCCAAAAGTCCAAAAAAAAGACGGCCCTTAACAACTTTTATTCCTAAAGAAAGCGAACGCTTAGTGGCAGTTATTAACTTTAATAAATAAAATATAAAACGGATGAAAAACTAATACTAATTCGAACGATACTTCATCATATCGATTAAAATAAAGTTTGTTAAATTGATACCTGGATGAGAAGAGCCGAAGATCTGAAGCGGTGGCGTGCATGTGGTGATAATGATGATGATAATGAAATTGTAGCCTCCGTGGCCTTGCAGTATTGGCCCTTTCTTTATAAACCGAAGGTCGTGGGTTTGAATCATGCGGGGAAAACAACTATATGTTATCCTTGCTCACTGGTTGTTAGGAAAATTTGGGCCCATTACCCAATTGTCTGTCTCTGTCTAGGTCCAGCAATGGATTAACACAGGCTGATGAAGATGATGAAATTTTAATTTTCCTTTTAAAAACAATACAAGATTAAAAAATGTTAACTGTCCATTAGCACATGATCTTTACAAAAGATTAATTCTTTTCTATAGCAAATATTATGTTATAGAAAATGTTTAGGAACTTTTGTCAGGAACTGGAAGTATATTAAATACAACTGCTTATCAGCTTCGAGGGATGTAAGTTCGGGTAATCTTATAAATACTTATCTCTATAATGAATAGAGTGTTAGTTGCGTGTTGTCTAGACATTCTCTTATGTTTATACGCGGAGTGTTATCTCCTTGCACAAATAACGTAAATAAAATTTTAAGGATGTTATTATTGCAATTTTACAATTGTTATCTGTCCTTTACTTTCTGTAGTAATACAGTAAATATTTAAATATTTTTTCATTGAATAAAATATTCTAATTCTTGTGCCACTTTTTTTGGGATGAATTATTTACATTTTTATTAACGCCTAAAACTTCTAGTAATAATTATAATTTAATAGGAAGCAACGTTATGTATCATAACATTGCTTACATGAAAAATTGCTCGAGTTATTTTATTATATCTTAGTTTTAGATTAGAAAGTTGAATATTTCTATAACTCATTGTTGCAACTTTAATTGAGTAAATTAATGCTGATTGAAGACCTAAATTAAAAAATTAATACTTAAACAACTCGTATCATATAAAGAATGTCTCCATAAACTATGACGCTTACCTGACGTTGTTAATAAAATAAATAATTTAAAATATATATTAATACATTTCATTATTACTAAATCTTGTGTAACTTTTCATGAATATATAAAACTTAAGTATTGCAAACGTAAATGCTGATACGTTATTAAAAGCAAAATTGATTGATGATACATTCCCCAATGTTACCTATTGTTAACTATTCCGACGTCAGTGAGACGCCACTTGGTCGATCCTATTAAAATGATTAATTCGTTCTTCTTTGGCAAAGTAATAAAAAAGGTAGGTAAAAAAAGTTAATACTTAAATAGTATAAACAATTCACAAATCTCTAGATTCGTAAATACTCTTCTTCTGTCCAAATATAATCGTCATACGAATAGCTAAACGAAATCTTGAATTTAAAGGAAATTTGGACACTTATTTACGATATAGTAGTAATATTTAAGAATTAAAAAAATACGCATCAAATTGTATAAAAAATATTTGTATCTTCCAAATCTTAAGTTTTAGATCAGTTTTTCGATTAAAAGTTTTAATTGACATTTACTTGTAGTTATTTAACTGAAAATAACTAGAGGTAAATGACAATGAAATTTTAAAATTTTCAGAAAAG
Organism: Lamproptera curius; assembly: GCA_029286875.1. NCBI lineage: Eukaryota > Metazoa > Arthropoda > Insecta > Lepidoptera > Papilionidae > Lamproptera > Lamproptera curius. The sequence goes on from JAGSMT010000077.1 coordinate 20,239, forward strand.
TATTATTATTAGGGTTGCTAACGATAGAATTTTCAGATGAGTGTGTCAATTTAAAAGTTATAACAAATAGCAAGCCTCAGCTCATTACCTCATCTTATTTCAAATAAAGATCTTACAGTTATACTAATACGAAGCAAAAAGACTATAATAAATCACGAGTTCAAATTGTTAAAATGAAAACATGCTTGCGCAAAACATGGTTCCATTCAGGACTCATTGCCAAACTGTTAACGTTAAAGTTAGTTAACGTCATAAATGGTTTAAGCACCAAAAATTTGTTGAAATAGATTAACAATGTAACGATGAATGTATAATGAGTATGTTATCATGTATTAGATCAAAAATTTTAATTTCTAGAATATTTGGTAATTCTCATAAACACGAAGTATAACTTATTTTGTAAACGTTTGGAAAACGTTAAGTTGGTTTCTTAGATATAGTAACTTGCAGAATATAATATCTCAACAATAATAGTTTTGGCTTAATCGTACTATTCGTTATTAAAACAACAAGACGTATACTATTTGACTTATAATTTTTTTTACAAATATGTAAGAAAAATAAAAATACGCTATAGTTTTCTATATTCTATACAATTATAGTTTTTACCGTGTTTAAAAGCAGTAAGTGTTTTGATACGTCGTTTATTAAGATATATTCAAACCAGCGACCCCCCTGGCTTCGCACGGGTGCAATGTTAATGCCAAATATACTTACCGACTACAGAATGTCCTCATTAACAATGTTGCTGTTTTGTTTAAAATCACTTCAAAAATAAGCCATTTCTACCCGTAAATAGAAAATAATAGTATGCTTAACGATAACTATCAGTTAAGCGATAGACGTATACTATTGCGGACTTTTATTGACCTTTATTAGGTGTACTGAATAACATTATTTTTATTTACCTTGTGTATTTCTGCTAGCGTTTGGGAAGTAAGAAATGAATATTTTAACAGAAATGTGTATTTTAAAATCACATCAAAATTTGTCAGACATTCTATATGTGTTAAATATCAGAGATGTGATTTATTTGAAATACTTCTATTTTAAATGCAAATAGAAAATGCAAAATACCTATTTTGTATTTTGTATTTAAATACCTTTCAGTAAAAAGTATTTTGTATTTTATTTGAAATGCCTTTCGAGATGCATTTTGTATTTTTAATATTCATTTCAAAATGCAAAATACTTTGTGATTAAGTTTAACCAACATTACCAGTCAAACAAAACAAAACGCTTGTATTGCCGAATTCGACCGATAGAGGCGCCTGCGCGACATCTTTTTCTTCTTTGGTCAAAGTGCACGCCTTATGTCAAGTAATGTCTCACAAGTGTCCAACGAAAATGGCGAACATTATCTATGGCTATTATTAACTGATACATTTAGTGGACCCCTGATGAATGTTGATTTAGAAAATTTAAATGAAAACTTTTACATTAACAATCAGCAAGATGATGATGATAATGATTATATATTAGCCCTGAATGAGTTTCCTGAACCTCAAGAAAATGCTTTATATCAACTACCCAACCATGAGAGATGTGCAACCCATACTTTACATCTGATTCCTGCACGTGACTTCGATAAAGCCAGACACAAAAATAATTCATACCGGAAACTACATGATGCTGCTATGGCTAAATGTCAGGCTGTTTGGAATTTATGCTCTAGGTCACCGAATGCATCTAAAATTTACTTGGAAGTTACTGGTAAGTATCAATTAACCCCTGCCCAACTCGTTGGAATTCATATTACAATTGTATAACAGATATTTTACAAATTCTAGAAACCATAAATGAAGCTCTAAGAAATTTGGGATTAGCAGTACTAAAAGAAATTGAAATACAGTTCTTGGTTGAATATGTTAGAACTTGTAAACCTACAGCTGAGGCCATTAGGAGCTTGGAAGGTGACAAAGAGATATATTATGGATGTCTACAACCTGAATTAATAAGAATGCAAAAAATATTAGCTTCTTTAGAAATGGACAACCCTATTTATTGCAGACCATTAATCGAAGTAATAAAGGAAAGTATTAAAAATCGGTTTAAAAAATTTGATTTAGATAACCCAAGATCCAAGGACAGCATTCTAGCAGCAATATCGTATCCGTTTTTTAAGTCAAAGTGGGTGCCTAAAAATAAGAAGGAGCATCTTAGGGAGCTGTTTATCCAAGAAGTCAGAACATTTAAAAATGAAAATTTAAAAAGTTGCCTCCTATCACAGACATTTGAAAGAAAAAAAGAAAAAAGCGAGTCTTATTACTTGTTTCCGGATTCAGATTCCTCGGCAACCAGTGAGGGTGGTAGTGCTAATAATACTACAATTGATCTGGAAACCTAGCAATATTTAAAGGATGAGAGCACAAGTCTAGAGATGCTAAATGCTTATCCTACAGTAAAAAAGTATTTTTAAATACAACACATCCTTACCTAGTTCAGCACCAGTAGAAAGACTTTTTCATATGGTGGATGATAATGAGACCTCATAGAAGAAAAATGAGTGATGATGTATTCGAAAAGCTGGTAGTGTTAAAAAGCGTAATAAATAAACAATGATATTTATTTTATCACTTTTAACAATGCCAGTCCAGTTCCAGTTCTTATTAGTTTTAATAGGAAAATGTAATCATATGTAATAAATACCAATGTATTACTTATTAGACGTTTGTTTTACGGCTCGGTATTGTGTGTCTCTATTGTTAATGTCAAGTATTATAAATAAATATGTACCTCTAATAAATAAAAATATCTGTGATTTGTTGGGGGGTATTTTATTTTGAAAAAGTATTTTGAACATACCTATTTTGCATTTAGCATTTCAAATACAAAACGCAAAACTATTTAGTATTTTGCATTTGAAATAGTAAATATGAAAAGTATTTTGCATTTTGTTTTAATGCTTTTTTAAAACCATTTTGTACATCTCTGTTAAATATACAACCCCTCCTCTTGAATCCCTCCATGCTTTAAAAAACGCATTTAAATCCATTGCGTACTTTTAAAGATTTAAGCATACATAGGGACAGACAGATATTAAGATCTACTTTATTTTATACTATGTGTATGTAAACAAACGCGATAGAATCCGTGAAAAGGCCTTTAATTCAATAATTTGTGGCATTCGCGTAAATAAAAGAATAAATAAAAAATAGTAACATAAAACCCGCAAAAGAAGTAACAAAGCAAAGTACTTGCAAAGGAACTTAATTCCATTCGTATCTAAGCAAAAGATTTAGAGGAAATTCCGTAGAGAAAACATTTCCATTTCTTATTTCACTATATTTTCTTCCTATTCCGAATTGAAATAACTAATAAGGTTTTTACTGGCTTTAGTGAATAGCACATATAACGAATATTTACGCAACTGCTTTTTTCGATAAGGAAATGTTTTGAATGTTACCTACCCTATGTTACCAAGCTATTTACTGACAAACACCGCAAAGCACTTCACACACACGATAAGTCTAACCTAGGGAGTATGTAGCTGCCTTTTTATTTTAAATCATAAGTCTTCCTTGAGCATGCAAAAGGTAAAGCCTTGGCTTAGACTAAAGTTCAAGTAGTATTTTAGATATTTAAGAAGCTTGAGAGTTGGGAAAACACGTGATTTCCATTTTAGATAATATATTTTTCCATCTTTATACAATGTTCATTATTTATTAAGAGATAGAGGAACTATTACTATTAAGCTATTAGTTAAGCTCTCTCACTTATTTGTTTTACTTTCTAATCCTAATAAGACCTGAGTTCAAGTCATTGAACAAATCATTTAAGAAATGATATTTTTTTTTAATCTAGTAAAAGCAATTTAAAGTGTTAATCCAGTCAAGGGCAAAATACAGTGACAAATAATAAGTTTTGACTTAAACAAACAACGTTATTGAATGACAAAAGGTGCGCTACAAAATATCAGAATATCAAATAATAAAAACAATTACTCATAAAATTGTTTATTGCTTACAAAGGTAATATCTATTTAGCAAAAATATTAACAAAATCTTATGCCAAGGTAAACTTGGTCTACTATGCATTTAACATGGTAACCGGTGGTAGGTTCTCTTTTTACAGGAGACTGACTGGGTGGATACCACCGCGGTGCATATATCTGCCGCGAAGCAGTAATGTAAAAAACAGTGCTGTGTTCCGGTTTGAAGGGCACTGTAGCCAGCGTATTTACTGGGTAAACGAGACTTAACACCCTATGTCTCACGGTAGGCAGCGCGTTGGCGATACCACTTGTATTGCCAATGCCTATGGGCGTCGGTGACCACTTTCCATCAGGTGGCCCGACTGCTCATCTGCCTGCGTATGCCATAAAAAAAAGTCATAATTTTTAACTTTGTCTTTTTTATTTTTGTGAAGTTTATGTTATAATTTTTCGTAGCCTAATAACGCGTCCTGCTAATACTGAAGACTTTGAACAAAACTCTGCACTTAGAAAGTTAAATAATCCAAAAGCAGTTATCGGTTTTAAAACACTAAATATAAATTAGTGGACTAGGTACCTAAAGCGTGCATTATCATCTTAAGTTATCTACTGTTTTACATTTTTAGTAAGTCGATTTGTATAAGATAATGATAGTACTCGTATGGAGAGAAGATAGGTATTCGTTTATGTCTACGACAATGTTTTAGATAATGGCTATTAAGTTTTATTGATTACGGTCAGGCCCTTTTTGAACAATTCAATATCAACGACTCCACTTCCCTTTTCTCATATAATAGACACAGAGAGGAGAAAATTGGCTATGGGACACAATAATCTGCTAAAAACATTCTGAACTTACATTCTGTATAATATTTATAGTTGCTCGACTATGTACATGAAAATGAGTTACGCACTAATGCTTCTAGTTAGGGCTAGTGGATTGTTGGAAGGGGGCAAAAATTTAAACTTGTCGATATATCGTTTACAAATAAAAATTAAACTATAAAAATAATACAACCTGATGGTTGCTATTTTATTTCCATAGGAGTAGTTCACATGCATCATACACATCTAAATGCTTTACTACTTACTTAAAATACAGAATAATAGACAAAAGAATCAAGCACCCGTTGTACAATGTTTCCACTTATTGGTTAATTTATAATGATTTCAAAAATGTAAAATCATTGCACAATACACAAAAAAGCTGTGAACATACCAAAAAAATAACAAACAAATCAAATAATCTTCGCTCCCGCTCTTACTAACAAAAAATTTCCACAAAATGACTAGAGCACGTTAAAGTTAAAGAATAAACAATCTAAGGAAAAAATTTCGTTATTGTTAACATTGAAGGTATTTTTTCTGAAATTTACATTATTAAATTAAACACCTTTTGTTTAGATACGTGAAATATCAAATATGAATTACTTTGATATACGAAAAAGTAAAATAAAGGTTCTTCGGATTTATGTTGAGAGAATAACAATTAAATTACTTCTACTTTTTACGATTTCCTATTATATTCGCTTTTATTTTTTCAAGAACCGACTGAAGGATCCTTAATTTTAAAAAGTATATTAAAAACAAATTAACTTAATGAAATTCCACCAAAATGAGAGTAGATATTACGACGGGGTGAAATTCAATATTACAGTTTAAGTAAAAAGATAATGCGTCTCTGATTAACCTTAGCACTGTTGTAATGAAATTGTAAAGTCAAATTATTAGAACGTATAATATCTATTATAATTGGTTTTCATTCCTTTGAGTTTGATAACGTCATAATTTTTAGAACTTGGCTGAAGCTGAAATGGGTAACATAACTTACTTATTGACTGTTACTTAGTGTAGTAAAAAAACTATTTCTAAAACCGTAACTTAAATAAAAACCTTATGATACGTAAACTTTAACAAATCTCTTTTACAGCTTTTTGTTTAAGAAAAATATGTCTTATCACTACTTTTTTGCTAAGGAACAGAAGGCAGAAAATTTTAAATTTAAATGTTATAACCATTCTTTTAAATACTACAATAATAAAAAAGGCAAAATTCGTACTTAACAAATAGAATAGACCTTTCACTCACGTATTTCTGCGGGTGTAGCCCAACCAAGATCAAAAATTAAGGACAAATAAAATATAAAAACACAGGAAATTATTATGTACGGTCAATCCTGTTAAAAGTAGTATAACGAGAGCATAAAGTGACGATATTAAGAATAAGAATAGGAAGAATCCTATAATTATTTCTATTGCTTGCGCAGAATATTATAATTATTAAATAAAATTACTTTACGGATTTTATCGCGTTTATTTACATTTTTAATTCCCGACGTTTCGAACACTTTCCAGCGGCCGTGGTCACGGGGTAGACTGACTGAAGTCTACCCCGTGTTAAAATGAAAATAAACGCGATAAAATCCGTAAAGCTAATTTATTTAATAAGGAAGAATCCTGTTTTTAGAAAATGTTGAGGCCAGAATAATTCGAAAGAACTTAGTAAAATTTCTAATAAATCGCATTTTGTTGTTACATTGTAAAATAAATACGTACAATTAACTTATTGACAATTAACTATTTTATTACATAATGTATGTTTAAGTATAACATTTTAATTATATGTAAAACATTTAGTTACCATTAGAATATTTTATAATTTTGATTTTAAAGATTGTACCTGAATTAATCTTTCACCTCGTCCTGAGGAAACTGAAAGCGAATGCCCATTAGCATTCATTTTAAGGGTTTTGCAATAAAGCATGAATAGAAATAAAAAAATAATACAGATTCTGAACTAAGCTTTATAACTTTAAACTTTAAACAAGTTTATCATAAGCAGATTTATTAAGTTTCTTATACGAAACTAATGAATGTAATAGTCAATGGCGGCAGAAAAAATGAATTTTGTCGGAGAAATAATATGAATCTTTGATATGCATTTCATCTCGTAGTCAAAAGTTCTGTTCTCAAGTATGATTACATTTTTCTTGCGAGAAAATTCTTTATTAAATTTATATTACTAAAAGATACATTGCCTGCGAACTGTAAACATATTTATTTGATTGCTGTTGCTGAAAGAGACTTATGAGCAATTAGTCGAAGAGATATCGAGCCCTATGTTAACTAAGTAATTTAATAAACCAGTTAGCTTTCTCGCGATTTTTTTTACGATTACTTTTTCCTTGTTTTAATTAAAAACGGTTTAGCATTTTCCCTTATTAACAATTCCTATATTTTTTAGACATCTTGAAACACTATACGTACTACTGACAGTCTTACAACGAGTGCATAAACGAGCTATTGGCTTCAATTAAAACGTTAGTTAAGCAATAGGTTTAAATCATTTCTATTAAAATTTATGGGATATAATAGAATGTTTACATCTTAAATAAAGTTTGTAATAGTTCGCGTCTTACACTATAAATGGCAAAAAAATTGCTCAATATATTTGTAGTGATAATGTTTAAAAAATTAAAAAGGAAAACATAAAATTTAACGTAAATAAAAAAAAGAAAAATGGGTTATTGTACTGTCAGTACATTGTAATTAAAAAAAATAATAAATGAATTAATCACAAAACAAGAACAAAGCCTTAATGTAAAAAAGCAATTATACCCCTTTCCATTAAAGTTTACTGCTTTTCTTGGTTATGTTTGTTTCAATGTTGTGGTTAATATAATATTTTCGCTAGATTTTTAAATAAGCTTTTATCATCCTGTAATCATCAACTCAGCTGGGTTTGACTTTTTTAACGCATGCATTTACCTAAGTCAAATGCAACAAATATTAAATGGTCTACTTACTTCTTGTTCTTCTACATTGTTTAAGTGTTTATTTTGTAGAAGTCTCAACTAGCACTATATTGACCCGTGAGAAATTGTGACTTGCAAGCATAATTTCATAATAATAACAGTTTTGTAGCTTTACAACTCTCGTAGCTGTATATGTAGTTGAATTACGTAATTGTGCCTAATAGCATTCTTAACAGAATTTAACATTTTTTTTGCCTTTATACAGTGATGGGACGGAGGTCGCGTAGAAGATGGGGTTTTGGACAGCTCGGTCAAAATTAAGTACGAAACAAAATACCAAAGATCTTCCTCTCTCGCGTTGCATCTGCCAAAGACCGTCGAAACATCACCAAATGCTTAAACGACTTTGATGTGACTTGCTTCTTGGGGGAAATGGTCCCAGGTTATTGCCATCAAGCTAAGGTTAAATATATTGCTTACTTAGGAGGCATGTTTTTTTAAGTAAGTACTGTTTTGCAATTAAAAAAGACGTGCAAAGATATCGCGAAAATTTTATTTTTACATAAAAGCCTGTACCTTTATATACTTTTCTATAAAATTTCCGTGAATATTGAGGCACTTGTCATAACATGGCACCATTTTTGTAATACCTTCGTCATAAAATTCTGCCGCCTGACTTGTTAATCACCGTGTCCCAAATGTTCTGACTTCGTTATAGTCTTGAAAACGCTAACGACCCAGGTGTTTCTTAAAGTGCAGGAACATATGGTAGTCGCTGGGCGCCAGATCAGGCCTGTATAAGGAATGATCCAGAGTTTCTCATTTAAAAGATTTCGCACGTCGAGATTATTCAATGTCTCACAATAAGACGCTGCAATGATTGTCTCATTACGAGGCAGAAACTCTACTAGCAATACTCCTTTCCTGACCTAAAAAACTGGGTACACGATTTTCCGGGCAGAAATTGTTTGCTGAAACTTCACTTTTTTTGGATGATGATGACGGAATGGAGACATTCTGTGGATTGTTGTTTCGATTCTAGTCTGACGTAGGCCACCCATATTTTGTCACCAGTAAAAATGTGGTCTACAAGACGATAACTAAGACGAAACATTTGTGATACAGTGGTTAATAAGTCAGGCGGCAGAATTTTATGAGGAGGGTATTCAAAAATTGGTGCCACGTTATGACAAGTCCCTTTATATTCACAGAAATTATGTAGAAAAGTAGATTAAGGTACAGGCTGCAAGTAAATATAAAATTCTTGCGATATTTTTTCACGTCTTTTTTTAATTCCAAAACGGTACTATACTTTTACTTAATAATTAATCATGCTTTATAGATAGTGATCAAATATTTCACGCATTAAGTAAGAAGTGTAGTAGTAACCTAAACATACTTATTTATGTCCTCTCTAAAGTTATCTTTACACTCGCTTCAAAAAATTTTAAAAGATATGCAATAATAAATTCTGTACAAATACTATAAATTGACACTATTATATTAACTAGGCGTAATAACAATCTTTCTTTTTTTATATTTGTTATTTGCAGCCACACAATTTATCTTTATATTGTTATTAAAGCTCAAAAATAAAACAGTAACATATAATACTTCAAAGGAGTAACAAAGCAAAAACTTTAAGAAACTTAATATCACTTGACTCTAAACAAAAGGTCACACAGGGAAATGTTAGACGAGAAAACATTTCATTCCTTATTCCACTCTCTTATCCTCCTGTTTTGAATAAAATTTTCTTATTGCGGCTCTTTCAGGCTCCATTGAATAAAAAATACAAAGAACATTTGCACAACTGCTTTTGCGGTAAGAAAATATTTTGCATATTCCTGTGCTATTTACTGACAAACAACGCAAAGCCTTACTAGTCTAGCCAGACTACAATGTTTGTAGCAATCTTTTCATTTTAAACAGGTATATGCCACCGCTGAATTCTTTAAACACTCTATAGTTCTGTAAAAGTTTTATTTATTACATTCTTTTGACTCTTTCAGTTTAAGCACTTGTCTACGTTTTTTTTATTCTTCAAACTTTTCTAATGCAGATATGTAGAATCATATTCAGGAACAATTCTAAATTCTACTGATACTGTATTAACAGGAGCAATTGAGATATTAGAAGAACTACAACTGAAGTCATTGAAAATTACTAATAAATTGAAAACGACATCTAAACCTTTAGACGTAAACAATGTTTCACTAATTTAATTGTCTAGAATTAGCCTGATATGAATTCGAAAAAACACACACACCCATAACACAGTAAGTGTAGTGCTAAACAATATCTAAATGTTTTTTATGAAACCGTACATCTAATGCTAGGTCTGCCAGCGACAATAAAAAACTGTAAGTATGGATAAACTGATAAACTGCTAACTATTGTAGAGAACTGTTGCAATAAACGGGACAGACTCGGTAGAAATCCTCTTAGTCAATAGTATAGTTGCTATTTATTTTGCGCAGGCGTGAATACTATTTTTATTTAAATATGGTTACATGTATGAAAATATAGAAGGAAATATATTTTTTTATAAAAACAGATTGCAGAAATCTAATATTTTAATAACAAAATGTATTTTAAGTATATTGATTTAATTAACGAAGAATTCGTTTCACGTAACTCTAAAAGTCAAACAGACGAACATAACATCTTCGTAATGTTTAAATGAATACCACAAAATTTTCTTTAGTATAAGTATGTTAATACAAGGCAGCGACGTTGCTTTTTGTATTTATAATGACTAAATCGTGTTTCTGTTGCGTTCGTAAACAAAGAAACGCTTTATTAAAAAAACTAGCAGTCGGTGCACTGAACTGGCCGTGTTATTTTTAGATTTTTATAATGCATTTCCCGGGGCTAAAAAATTGCTTATATAACTATAGAATAATATAAATTCTATTAATAAAAGAATATATCAAATCGTTTCTGTAGTTACAGAGTCTTTTCAAAACGAATAAACTAATCTTTCCTCTTTATAATAGTAGTATTGTGAAAGTATCTTACATCATTATAAAAATAAATAATGACTTTAACATTCTTAAAATTGTTGATAGAAATAAAAAATATATCACAAACAATGTTAAAGTAAAGCATTGAAGGTTTGAATTAAATTTTTTGGCAAATACCAATAAGTTTAGCACAGATTTTTTCATACTTGCTTTTATTTGTTAAAAGAAGTAATAAACAATCTTTCATTTCAGGAACGCGTATTAAAATCAAATTGACGTAATAAACTGCCAACGAAATAAGTGTAGATATTACGACGGGAAGAAATTTAATATTACAGTTTAAGAAAAAAGTTAATGCGTTGCTGAAGAACTTTGAACAACCTTAATAAAGTTACAAAGTCAGATTATTAAGACGTAAAACAACTGTAACAAAGGCTAATAAAATTTAATAGGAAAACTTCTAAAAATCTGTTTTAGTAAGGAGATACATACATATTAGTTTAAATGTTTCGCTTAGCCTTTTTTCCAAATAACCATGGAGTTACGTCAGTCATACTTCCAATCTATCTGATACATCCCTAATTCACCAAAAACAACGACACACAAAGTTGTTTCCCCGCATGATTCGAACCCAACACCTCCAGTTTGTTTTTCTCCTCCAAAAAATAAAAGATTCAATCAGGGCTATAGCAAAAAATCATAACTATAAAAGATAAACAAGAAATAACGTGAATAAGAAATTTTTAATTAGACTGTACTTACATTTTGCTAAAAACATTTCTTTTTATTTATAATATCTAGTAATGAAGTTAGCAATGAAAATTCATCATCATATCAGCCCTCAAAAGTCCACTGCTGGACATGGGTCTCCCCCATGAGCCACCAAGAAAAACGATCCTGCGCCACCTGCATCCACCGACTTATGCACATTTGCACACTCCATCTCAAGGGACCCTTGAGAGCCGTCCTACACTGCGATGGCTAGTATTAGGCTGCCACTCGAGAACCTTTCTGCCCCATCGATTATCGGTTATTGGTTTTACGAGCTATGTGGCCATTTCAACAGGCTTACTCTGCGAGCTTTGTCGCCACTATCGTTCTGCTGCGGATGACTGCATTACGCACTCTATCACGCAGAGGAATTCCGAGCATAGCCCGCCCCACGGCTTGCTGAGTGACTTGAAGCTACCTCATACGGCCAACAGTGTAGGACCACGTCTCAGTTCCAAATGTTATTCCTGGCAATACACACTGGTTAAAACCCCTAGTCTTCAGACATTGAGAAATATCGGACAAGAGGATAAGTCTAAGTTTCACGAAAGCTACCCAGGGTTGAATTCTTCATTTGACCTCTGCATCGAAGTTGGACTTACCTTACCGGACTACTTATCTAAGGTAAATATTTTCGTCAACAAATTCGAGCACAGCGCCCTTTTCAGACTATTGGGTGATCGAAACAACCAGAAAGCAACGATAGCACAGAGTTTTTTTGCCTGCGGAATTCGAACCCACGACCTCCGGTGTATAACACAAGGGCCAATACCGCTAGACCATCATCTTCTATGTAACATCTTCTAGCATTAAACTGAAATTTAATGAAACCTCTTACAAAAAAAGCTTTGTATAGACAAAAGAATATAATGCCAAAGTATAGATATCATTGTAGTGAAGGCGGTATTGATTGATGACACACTTGCCACAGTTCCCTATTGTTACGTCTAACTATTCTGACGTCAGTGAGACGCCATTTTGTCGATTCCAGCAAAATGATTAATTCGTGTTTCTTTGGCAAAGCGCCAGTACTTCCTGTAAAAAGCTATGCTACACAGTTAATATAAATATTAGCATTTTAAAATGTTTACGTTTTTGAAATTTTACACAAACATAATAACAATATTGTGAGGACTGATTATTATTTTAATTTTTTTCTGATTTATATAGATAGCTAAAAAAGTGTACTCTTTATACATGCACAACATTAAACAAATATTATTTTTTTACAATAAAACACGATTATTTGTAAAAACACAGTGGAACAACGTAATCGCAATGTCTGTATTTAAATCAATTTTTTACGATTTTTACTGTAAAATGTATTAATAAGTAAATGCCATGTTACTTTAAGCTCGACGTTATCAGAGATTCATTTATGTTAACGTTTTCTGCCTAGTGGTATAGGCGTGTGCTTTAGAAACCGGAGGTCGTGGGTTCGAATACTGCGGGGGATCAACAAATTTTCGTTGTTGTTTCCTAGTTGGTTAGTCACCAACCCGCATTGGACCAGCGTGGTGGGATACGGTCCAAAACCCCCTAATGGATAGAGGTGTATTAGGGGAGGCCTATGTCCAGCAGTGACATCACAGGCTGATGATGTGATGTGATGTGAATGTTTTCTCTAAAACTAATACGGAGTACTGTTCCTTATAGCTGTTACACATCATAAGATTGTAAATTTGCTACAAAAAATTATCCTAAATCAAGTTTAGACTAAAATTATTTAACGAAACAAATCCACATACCGGTCTCAGTCAGAGAAAGTTAAGTTGCAAATATTTACCTAAATATAGCAGAAATATTGATATAACAATTTGGCAAATATTCACACTTTTAGAACTAAGCAATAATGGTTAAAATAACCTTTACTTATTTTCTTAAAGTTCAATTTTAGAAAAGCGCTTAGAATTTACATTGTTAAATTAATTATTAGAAACAATAATATTTTACTAGCGGTCTAATATTTCTTAAGGTGTCAAAAGGTGAAAATGTCAAGTTCGTCTAAAATTGTAATTAATATTTAAATTGCTGTTCAACTGTGATTTCAATGACTGGTTGAGATTTAGATTTATCTTTTATAATATGTGCCTATTATCAGACATGCAGACTTTTGCTTTGACGATGATGAATTTCCATATTGTTGAGTTGAGTTTCATACCCATTTCTACCCTGGTTCCTCGCCATATAGTTTAAAACTACCAACTATAGTTTTAGACTAGAAGTGCTAGGAAAGAACGCTTATAACTCGTTTTGAGCATCTAGACACTCAGCAATCAATAATCTAGGTTTACGTGAATCTGTACGTAATGTTTTTAATAAAACTGATATTTCAACTTTAACCTCGCTCTATGACTCTTTTCGGGTATCTGGACACAAAATTTTATCCATCTATGTACCAAATTTAATTAAAATCAGATCAATGGTATAGACAATAAAGACGGATATAGAGACAAACAGACACGGTTACTTTCGCAAATTAGTATGGATTAGGTACGTTGGTGACAGATAAAGTCAAGTAAAGCTATGTATTTTCGCTTTTTGATATTATTGTACTTGTGATGTGCGTGTATTAAATTTATTAATTAAAGCCAGACCCTTTCCGAGAGTTACAAGTTACCGTAATGACTACGGATCGCATGAATCCTAACATTAATTATGCTATACATTAAACGTTATTAATATTGGGATTATTCGGATCGCGCTCACAGATGTCTGTAGGTACTTCCAATCAAGGTAAGATAATTGAATTATCAAATATTACATATACAAAGGACCTTAAATTATAAATAAGATTAAGGAAAATCCTTTTAAAATGTAACGAAACCGTAACAAAATCTGGTAATAATAAACATTAAGAAATTAAAGTGCGATTTAACTCCCAGTCCATTTGAACCATATTTTGAACTCAATATATTAAAGTAAAGGTAAAACGAAATTGACATTAAACTATGTCTTTTTGCATGTAACTTTAACTATAAACAAATAACCACATAAATGATTCAGTTAATGACACGTCTGTAACTTTAATGATTAAACATTGTTTTCCTATTCGTATAATTTAATAATGGTTACCATCTTGTAAAGAGGAATGTGCTTGTAAAAATGTAAGTAACTAAGTTAAATAGAAATAACCTTGTGACTAAATAGGAAAGGAACTCGTTTGGCACTTGGATAGTAATATTCAAAGCAATATTACTTAACGTAACGTCTTGTTATTTACAGATAAAAGGTGTTAACTGCCTTTAATCAGTCACATACAATCAAGAGTATGAGGCACTAATCACTTATTAACTAGTCCCAATTTAAAATGTTCTTGATTGGTTGAAGTCTTTTAAAACATGTTTTTATACCAATAAGCTTTTTAGACTGGCCATCTAAAAAAGGAGTTAATTTTTATATATGTGTAGTTGTTACTTAGCTTCTCACAGACCGATTTCCATAAATATTTTCATTGCAAATAAACTAGCTAACCTTCAAGAGATAATCAAAAATGATGTACAAAAAAGCAATGCGTTAAAATTAAAGGTTGTTATCACCTGCATCTACCGATTTGCTGCACATAGGTCATCACTCTATCTGGTGGGGGGGGGGCGAGTCGTTCCACACTCTGCGAGGCTGCCACTCGAGAACCTTTATTCCCTACCGGTTATTAGTTCGCATAATATATCGCAACAATTTATATAAAAAGTATTAAAATGTTCATACAAAACTAATAAATTACACGAAGTTAATAGTGGACCTTCGGTATGTATTTATTCATTTATTACTATATCTACAATAATAAAAACTAAATGTCAATCGTTTAAATTATATTATTATATTTTCAGTTTGATGTATTTCATATCACTTGAAATATTAATAAACATATTTCATTGATATTGATAAAAGGGGCTAACGAGCAATTAGTCCAAGAGACGTTGCGCTATAAGTCGACTAAGCTTTTTTAACGAGTCAATTAGTTTCAACTTCTATTAGTTTCTTCTATTTGAACTAAGTTACGACTATAGCATTATTTTTACTGCGCTAAGCCATCGTTAAAACTTTATTTCTTGAGTACCATTGGGTTTTAACTAAAATCGGTTAAACAATTTTATATAATAAAACATCTAAAACGTGCAGCAATAACGTATTAATTTATGTCTTAACAAATTCACTTAAATCTTGACTTATAAAAAAATTGTTGACTGGACCTGCGAAAAAGTTTGTTAACCGCACCATGGATGGAAAAGTGTTTTACGTGCGTTACGTACATTACTGTAATAATAATAATAAAATGCTTTATTATTACAAAATAAGTAAGTTTTACAAAAGAATCGGTCAGACATTCAGGGGTTCTTTTAAAAATTTCCACAATAGTATCAGCTGGTACTTGTATAGGCATAGCCTGTGCTAAAGTACCAGCAACCTTACAATTGGCAATTGTTTAATTGCAATAACGAAAGACTGTTACACCGAATAGTTTGTATCTACTATGATGTTTTTCAGACGACTTAGAAAAAAAATAAATGTAATTATATTTGTGTAACTGTGTGGGTCTATTTGTTTATTTTTCCTTTATAGAGTTGCATGAAAAAGATCTTCTGTTTCTTGATATTTTTGTTTTAAAAACCAGTTTTTAACTATCTTTTTGTAATGATGTTTATTTTTTGGTGTATTTTTACTATCTTATTAACTTTATTGTCTAGAAATATCCTTGATAATAATAGAATTTGTAACTGAATCGAGTTTTACATTTGAGAGTCCAAGGTATTCTGCATATTTGTTTGCCGTTTCGTTGTGAAGAGTCTTGTATAGCCTTAGAGTCGTCAGAGTTAAAGAAACTTGAAGCATTAAAAAAACTAATATTATAGCAATTCCGGCTGTCAGGATGAACTAATGTCCATATTTACTCCATGTCTCCCAAACTAACTGCAAAGGTAAAGTACTACACAATTAACAAATTACGTTCTAAATTAAATCTAAAATTTTAAAAAATCATATTAATTTTACTTTGGATACCATAAATTTAAGGATTATAAATATTGTGACTTCAAGTAAAAATCAATTATTCACGAAACAAGTATACACAAAAGAACAACCCTTTTTTTCTCTTTATTTATTAGTTAGGGATTTTTATCTATATAGACATGTCAATCCCCACGTAGCTAAATATACAACATAAGATACAAATAAGATTATAGTACTAAAATACATACAGTATAGTAAGGTTACTTTTATACAATTAATAATTTATACATTGCCTTAACATTAACTTAACATTTAACAAAACCTTAATGCAAACAAAAGAAATAATACACCATCCATTAAAGTTAATTTATTTTCTTGGTCTGTTAAAGTTTGTTTTAGTGGTATAACTAGTTCGTAACATAGTTAATTTTAAGTCTTCCTAAATATTATTGTATCAAAGTATAAATAGGTATGAATATATTACATTTTAAGTCCGTTCATACTCGTAAATATTTAACTAGGAATGAAAAACAAACTGCTACGATCAAAGCTTTTTATTACCATTTTTACAAGATGTATGTCGTAGTAACTACTAAGTTACTCTAGCGCTTCTAAATAGATCGACTAGGAAAGTATAGGAAAAAGTGAGGCCTATACCAAAGGGCGTCAAGCGAACTTGTTACCCCTGAGTCCCTTACATAAATAATGAAAATGTGCGTGCGTATTTTGTGTTTTTATAAAAGTTATTCGTTTAAATTTAAATTTTAACTATGGCACAATAGTGAATTAAACACCGTGATATTTTTATTTCAGAAGAGTTTAGTTTTACGTATAATAAAATATTTCAAATTCCTACCAATAAATAATATACGTCATTATTGGTTTTTTAATCAATCTTTGTATTCTTTCATTTAATCAACTAACACTACACGGACTCGGGATTTTAATCAATGATTTAGCAGTTTGAAGTCCTATTTACAACATACCCATTTACTTAAGACTAAACCAACAGATACTTAAGGATCCATTTATTTCTTGCAGCATCGTAAGATGTTTATTTTGCAGAAATTCTGTCAAACATTACGTTGACCCATGAGAAATTGTACATTGCACTTTATAGTTTTACGACGATTTTCTTAAGACTTCAGAGAATCGATATTTTTTTTTGATATCGAAGTATAGCTCTATAATTATATGTAGCCTAGCGTATAAATATGCAATGCAATACAATTCCACAATTCCTATAAAGTTTATAAAGAAAAATATTATTTTGAATGAACTAATAAACAAAACAATATTACTGCTTATTACATTGCTCATTACGTCACTTATTAAGATTGACTTCTCAGTTGGCGACAAATTAAGTTAAGTACAACTATATATATTCGCCTCTTAGCACTGTACTAGACAAAGGGACTATTAAATTTTATTAATTCAAATCAGCCCCTTTCCGTGAGTACGGCAATGCCTAAGGATCCATGAATTCTGATATAAATTTCGTCAAATCTCATACTATATTATATAATATAAAGGTCGATACTTACTGATGCATCATTAAGATAACCCAACCAAAATTTTTATTATTTTCTTTTCAAGTGAATGTTTATAATATTCCTATGTCTTGTCGTTCTGTAAATTGTTTATAAAAAAGGTCTAATAAATTTCGATCATACTTGGTTATCATTAAGAGTGTTATAGATACTTATCCATAAGTATAAGTAATAACAGGCAAAAATACTGGTTGAATAAATCGATCGATAAAAATTTAAGTTCTTCAATAAAAAATACTTAATTAAATACAAAATTTTAATTCATTATTTAATTTATTCCAACAACAAGGCGCACTTAAGATGTATGCCTCTATGTTGTGAGACACAAGGCACCGTGTCTTGCGACCATGTATATTCTATGCGACATTATTGCCCCGGCGATTACGATAAAATAATGTACTTTTACAATTAATTGTCGAATTATAGTTCGCATGATTAGTGTGTAACCAACAGTCCTTTGAAAAATACTAATTTGTAGTAAAATGACTGACAATCCAGGTGTTCCTGAACGCTCATGTAGCGTTATAACTTTAGATTCTAGGCAAAAAAGGGTTAAGTACTGAAGGATTTCAGTATTGAGAGAAGTTTTAATAATTTTGAGTGTGAAAGCTGAAAACATCCCGCAATATTGTGGTGAAAGGAAAGAGGAGGTTAAAGACAATAGTTTTGATAGTATTTTTGATACTAGGCATCGTTCCACACGTCGGATGAAAGATTTGTTTTTTAAGAAAAAAACGTAAAGGCTGCAGAAAAGAAAAGAATCTAGTTATCACTTTGTATGAATTCGTAAGAAAAAGAGCTGTATAGGAAAGCCAGGTCTTTGTAATTCTATAAATTAAAATTCACAATTCTAACGTAATGTAGTTTTTTTGTTTGTAATTAAACTTACAGCATTACGTAACTTACTTAATTTTTAATACATTACAGTATAGTAAATCAGTTAATAAAAAAAACACAGGCTGATGATGATGATGATGATGAAAAAAAAATATACGTAAACATCACGCAATCAAAAAAATGAACAGTTTGGCTGCCCATAGCTCTGTAAGCTCGTACAGAAATGCATTGTATCATGCAGTTAGTATTGAATGTGTTAACGGATTGTATTTATTTACATAGTTTATTAGATAACTCCCGATTATTTTAGCGCTTTCCAGCA
Organism: Lamproptera curius; assembly: GCA_029286875.1. Lineage (NCBI taxonomy): Eukaryota > Metazoa > Arthropoda > Insecta > Lepidoptera > Papilionidae > Lamproptera > Lamproptera curius. The sequence continues at coordinate 39,323 of JAGSMT010000077.1, forward strand.
GCCTTGTTGTGGGACCACTGCTGTGAAAAATCTGTAAAAAGTCATAAAGTTTTTCTTACCGGATAATTTAAAATTATATTTTACTAATTAATAAAATGTAAACAAAAGAATTGTTAACAAAATTACCTTATTAGATCACATCTAACGTCTTTATATAATGATTGAAAGCAGTCGTTCCACTCAAAATTATTAGTAGTACACTAAATCGCATTAAAACATGTTTTATTTTGATGCGATTAATGTGACGCGCTGAAATAAAACTCTTACTTCTCCGAATATTGTCAAAAATATTTGGATAGCTAATACATTTCACAACCGTTTGTATATTGCTAGCACTCCATCGTGTAAAGGGATCACGTTTGCGACTTGAATAGTAATATCCAAAGCAATATTACTTAACGTGACATCTTGCCATTGACAGACAAATGCGTTAACTGCCTTTGAGCAGTTACATACAATCTAGAATTTAAGCGATTAATCACATTCAAGTCTTACATTCAGGATTTCTGTTTCTCTATCTATATTGTATGTATGTATATCTAAATGGAGAAGGTGATGTTGTTATCTTAGTCGTTATTTTAAATCAATAGTCGTTATAGCGATTTTGTATTTTAGTTTTTATTTCACAGCCTTTCCTGAACCAATTTTTGATGTCGGAATTTTACAACTATTTCCAATCACTGAATGATACAAATACTCTGTGTTCGGATTTATCAGTATTAATTTAATCGAGTCAGTGCAGCAAGTGTAATTTTTCTGTGAATAAAATGTAATTTTGATTGTATTTTTAGTAAAGCGAAACATGTTTAAATAAGAGCTTTTCGTAGAAAAATATCAGAAACGTCACAGTTATAAGTAAAACTTAATGAGAAATTTATTAATACTGTGCTCGGTGAAATATAAATAATATACGATACAAAATATTAAAAATTGATTCACCTCATTTGTTATGATGTCATTAGATGAATGCTGAAGATAACCTCTAACCCCTAATACTATAGCTTAAAAACTTGATAGCAACACAAAGTCAAGTCAGTTCATCAATAGTACTTTAATTTAAAATTAAATTTAAAGTCTGAGGATAAAATTAAAAACCACACCATAAAAATAGAAATAAATCTCATTCGTATTAAGGTGTGAACTCTTGTTATGAAAGCCCTTAGACACGACAACACACAAACGTTTCCGCCTGCAGTCCCTTGTTTAACGTTTTTATCGTAACAACGCGCAGCTTTAGTCTGTCTGCCAAAATATTATTGTTTCTTGATATCCTGCAAAAATTATACCCATTAATGTTATAAATGCGAGAGTTTCTAAGAGAGTTGGAATATATGGATGAACAGCTAATTGAATTTAATTAAACCTAACAGTAAAAAAGTAACCATGATCATAAATATTTAAAGTGAAGGACCCAATAAAGATAGGTGCTTTTTAGCTACTCCGGCATGCCTATAACACTGTTAAAATTACACGTTTAAAACAAATTACGATAAGTATTAATCTTATATTGTGCTAAAAAATAAGAAGGCGCATAAAGGCAGACGTAGTAAAAGATTGTATTTGTAAATGTGCAAATTTCTAAGGCACTAGCAATTTTTTTTTTTTTATTTGAACCAACACGCTGAAAATGCCAGTTTCGAAAGTGCAGTTTATCCCCTCGACGCAAAAAATTAAACCAAAAATTTTTGAAAATAAATTTATTTCATTACCTAGAATCATTATATATATAAACAAATAAATTATACGCTGAATATATATTATTTTCTTTGTTTAACTTTCAACGTTTGACCTGGTACGAGATTATATTCAATGGTTATATTGAAATGCAATATCTATCTTAATCCGTTCGTTGATTGCATAGTCAATAACACGGCGACTGTTAACTAAACTAATTGAACTATTTGGCTAAAGTTAACAACTAAACTTTGTTATAAATAATATACCTACAAAAGATTTACATGAACACTACTCAATCAATTCATTACTCTCTTGAAGTTTTGAAAGACAGAAGCTGTAGCTGCTTGAATAAAAGGTAAGCAAAGCCAAAGCGTTACCCAAAAGTGTCATGAATATTTAACCATAGTGTAAATGTTTAACTACCATCCAGGGATTCATTTCAACAAATCACCAGTTAAATTTATAGTTCCCTTTAGGTATTCAGGTGGTTTTGTTACCGTTCTGCATAATGTTTTTTTTTTAAATAAACAAATTGTATTTTAACTACGGCAGTTGGTCAAGCTTTTTTCGTCCAATTAAATTTGCACAGATAAGATCTAAAATATTATACAAAAATAAATATTGAAAACAAGCGCAATCAAAGATATTAAAATTATTATATTATCTAACTTGAGGTATTGAAAGGTTCAATGAACTACTTTGCAGTGCGTTTGCCTATAATATTTGTGGTTTTATTTATTAAGGGAAGGATATTATTAAGGACGAAACTCTTGCTAGAATGTAAAACATTAAGATTTTTTGTAATCACAACATAGTATAAAGTTGGTTTCACTGTTATATATAGAGTGGTTCAAGAGAAAGGTTTGTATTATATTAAAGATAAATATTAATAATCAGTAATAATCTTTAAATTTTAAATGGACTTTCACATCAAAGGTAGCAGTATGTAGCGTGCGGCAATCATTTTCACGAAAGAATTTTACAAAAGAACAATGGCAGTTAAATTTTATTTTCAGTCACTTAAGCTATTTTATTTTGTACTGTATAAAACAGCTAAACTTCTAACGTGATTCAAGTTACATCTCAAGAGAACGCCTAGAGAAAAACCCATTCGCAATCTTTGGACAAAGCAAACAAAAGGATAGTATTGACAATGTGATGTAATGGACAACGGATATGACAAAGCACATTCATGTATTCAACAACAAGAAATTTTGCCAAAGGCACGTTTCCTGTTTACGCATTAGTCCTATCACGGTGTTTTTTTCTGCCGCATAGCTACAGTGTACAAATGTTCTATTTTGAAGGCCACCGTTGTGTAATTTATGGCGACGATCGACATGCTTTATTTCTATCTCTTAACCGCAACTCTAAGCTGTTGGGAAGGGTCTTTGAAACTTCTGCTTTAATGGTTCATAGTATCACCTTCGACCCTTCTACTTTTTTATGCAGACAACCGCAGTTTTTGAAGCCGTCTGCAATGACATGAGATTACAGTTAAGAACAGTGTCCTGTTGAAAGCTTTACTAATATGACTATGTTTATCTTTGATATAATTAAACTAGCTACGCGCCCGGCTTCGCACGGGAGCAATGCTCATACTAAATGAGCACGTGTACAGCTTTTTTATCGTTCGACAATACAAACATGTTTTGATTAAAGGTGGCTCCGCTGCACCACTATCTCTTTATTTTAAATCTGTCATATATTCTGTAAGGGCCATTTTGATCTATGTTAAAGGAACAATGTAATTGAGGTTAACTCGATAAGGATTAATTCTGAATTGCTTTAAATCATATCATAAATTTGTCATAATTTCCCGTAAATTTAAAGGATAAATAATGGTTATTGTGGGTTATATTTAAGTGATAGACATTTACCGTCGCGGGCTTTTTGAAGGAGGTACTCAATTCGGAGCGTATATTTTTTATTGTATATGTTACCCAGTTGCTCCGCTCCTATATATTTACAACCATGTGGTCCCATTTATTTTAAATAGGTTTTATAAGTACTTTAATACATATTTTCGATATAAAAAAATTACGGCATCAGAAATCACATCCTTGTGCAATCAGTATTGATTAACCTTGACCGTTAAAACAACCATATCTGTTTTCAACCAGAAAACCGGTTTATTTTTATTTTTTTCGTTACAATAATGAACTTGTTTGAAGCATATTATTACTTTATTAGCGTATTTGTAAAATCTTGACACTAGTATCCACATAGGAATATTTTTATTTGCTATAAACAAATGTTTCTAGTAAGTAATATGAATTCCTCCCAATAGCAACATTTAGGATAGATAACATTTGAAGATTGTTTAAACCATTAATCTACTCCGATTACGATTTTAAAGTAAGGAAGCTATCAATACCTACTGATTCAACACTTACTTATATCTAGCGCTTGTTAAAGGCCCCGAAGTAAAACTCATAAAGGTAAAAATACGGATCTACGTTAACCAAAATATAAGGCAGCCATATTCAGACATTTTTATGAAACGTTACGTATGCATAGTACAGGACAGGCAAATTATTTAACCCAATCAAACCTTATTTTATAAAACTAACAATTTTTGCCGCAATGGAACCTGCAACTGGCAGTGCGAGATTTCTGACTAGTGAAAGGTCGTAACACAAAACTTGTTAAACTCAGTAACGAGAACTTGGAATTTTTTTGAGCCTATATATATACATTACAATGTAAATTGCCACTATCGCCTAAGTAATAAATTATCAGAAATGCTAATAATAACATGATCCGTCCTTATCCGAGTAATAATTTTCAAGTAATTTGGTGCTTAATTTATAATTACATTGTATGACAACAGAATGTTGTTCGGCTGCTTAATATTTTACTTGTTAAGAGTCAAGGCTTGATATCCAACGAATAAATTAGGCTACCATGGAATTAAATTTTTAAGTTATTCCTAGAACTGCCCAAAATTTCGACTGCGAAAGCGCAACTGCAATATGTTAACACACTTTTTTATTAAGCCTTTAACGATCGATAAGCACATACCTTTGCTCATCTTCAACGCAATAAAAACTGGTTTTCCTTCCGTATCTTAAGGTTCATCCTGCTACTAAAACGAAAAAACAAATTTATATGAAAATACCTTAATTTACTACCTTCGATTATGTCAACCTTCACCCCGTTTTTATGTTATATCAAAGGTTAATAAATTGATTCAACTATAATCGGAAAATACTTCACTTAAAAAAACTTCAATACGTGTATTTTGTAAACAAAAATAAATTTGAATGTAAAATTTACTTTTAATTATGTTAACCAAAGATACCAGACAATATAAATCCTTAATAGAACTTTATCACAATAGAAGCGGTATACGCCCGTAATGACCCTTATAATATGATAACTACTGAATATGTTTTAGTATGCCTAAGCCAAAAAAGAGTTTGAGTTCCTAAACTTACGCAATCCACAAATAGCAGAACGACATAAGAAAAACGATATAACTTTGCTATTAGTCAAATCTAAATAAACCATGTCATATACATATATGTCTTTAGGTTTAATTGATACTCATTGGCTTATTTCATTTACCGCAATACATTTATAATATCGGGAAATCATTTTAATGATAGTTAAACCATTTTAATCGTATTAATAATATTTTTTAAGTTATTGTTAGTTTCTTCCCGTGATTTACCGCCATTTAATGATAAGTGGCGGTAAATCACCATTAGCAGTTTTTATACAAACCAGAACAGATGGTTAAGGCCAACTTTGGCAATCGTTACAAGACGTCTTCCTAATTTTACTAACTGCTAATCCGCTTTAGTTACGTACTAAAAGATCAGATGCTTCACATTCTAAGCACAAGAATCTTGCTGGAATTCAAAATCACTTTAATAACATTTTTCAAAAAATTTCTGAATGTTTTAATATTCTTCTACTCAATTAAAAGGCGATCTCAAAAAATATTAGATAATTAGCCAGGGGATAAAAAGAAATACCAAAATAGACCAGAGTGTTACTTATAAAAGCAATATTACTTAAAGTTTTATTAAAATTCGTTGCGCAGTTTTAGCTTAAATTGAAAAAAGGATTCTTATCATCGTTCTCAGTAATTTAAAATAGCAAATATAATATTCGTAAAAGAGTAGAATTATTTATGTTATTTAGAACACTACGCAAAATTCCTTCGCGTAGTGAGAATTTTACATAAATTTTACTTTTTTTATCTAAGTGCCTACCGAACTCTCGTGACAACAAGTAACTACCCATGATGGGTAGTGTTTTATTATGCGTACGTATATATGTTATAAAATAAAATTCTAATATCATATTAAAGCTATAACTTTATTTTACTTCGTATCGTCGTGAATACATTAAAACACTTCGTCAAAATAAATTTCACACTTATTTCGCACACAGCTCTATAATTAATCAACAACTGTTTAACTCATATTAGTTGCAAAATTTTCAGCACCATGGGTCGGAAACGACGTAGTTTGATGATGGGTAGTAACCTCTGAAAACAAAATGTGAAATATTAACAATGAAATAGTCGTTAACATTGGAAAATACATTTTTTTTATAGTTACTCCTCCAATCTATATGGTATTGTAACACCAAGCTCTTAGGTACGTACCAGGTCATTTGTACAGTACATCAAGTTGATGTTAAAATATACATATATATTATAACCTCAATTAATAATATTTCAATTATCTCTTCCCAATAAATAAAAATATTAAACAATTACCCGTAGCCGGAATTGCCATAACCGCCGTAGCTTCCGTAACCTCCATAGCTTCCGTAGCCGTCGTAGCTTCCGTAACCTCCATAACCGCCGTAGCTTCCATAACCTTGGCCGTAGCCGCTGCCGCCGTAACCACTGCCGCCATAGTAACCTCCATAGCCGCCATAGCTTCTTCCGCCAATAGCACCGGAAGCCAAAGCTCCACCAACGAACCCTGCGCCGAGGGCTTTAGCGCCAATAATACCAGCTCCAAGGGCTCCAGCACCTAACACGCCAGCACCAATAGCTCCAGCGCCTTAAACAAATAAAGGAATATGAACATGAAAATTTAATTATACATATATTATAAATACCAAAAATAAAAATAAACGACGAATAATTCTTAGATTTAAAAGAATCTTAGATAGTTAGAAAGTAACTACTTGATCTTCATTATACCTGTAAAACGTCGATTTAAATCATCAAATGTCAAATTGATCTTTCTTAATAGATAGGTTTTACCATGGTAATTTGAATAATGAATCATGATCTCTCAATGTTAATCAATCAAATGTCAAATGATTATCGATAAACTAATCTAGGGTTTTTATAAAATATGAGTAATCTGATAATAATCTGCAAATAAAAAGAATATATTAATACCAATACAAGTCTAAATCAACCTTCTTTAAAAACTACTGATAAAGATTTTTGAGCTTTTAAAACACAGACATGAAATCAATATTATTCTAAAATCTTAAAAGATTATTTTGGTTTAAGAATATAATTTATTCTAATTAATGACGAATTAAGTTAGTAATTATTACTTGAAATCTCTTATTTACATTTTTAAACTCGTCTTCATATTATACCTATTGAATTTGATATTATCATAACCTGTTAACTTAACTCAATTTTGTTTATGGACATTCGATATCCCTCTATTAACTTAAATCGTTTAAATCGATGACATTATTGCAAATAATAAAACACTTGCTTTTAATCAGGAAATATAACACAAAGCCACTAAATCGATACAGTATTCGATTTTAATTTTATGTTTCAAGCTGGGTGATAACAAATAATTAAACCTTTTTGCGGTTGTTTCAAAATTAATCGCTATGCTAGTGACATACCGATTAAACCTAGACCCCTCTTTTGCCTAGATAGAATCAGGTTCGAGGGTTCGTATTGGATGGCTCGTGGTTGCATTGCAGTCAGCAAGGGACCATTGTCGACCACAAGCGCTGTTGCGCAAGCCACCAGCACGCTGAATAGAATTATGCTGATCTTCATTTTCTGAAAAGTAAACACATATGATTACTAAAATAAGACATGGAAATTTACGAAGTCTTTATGTCGAACTCTATTGGCTAAAACGTTAGGCACTTTTTTTAAAATATATCTAACCTTTTTACAGTATTTGACGTTACTTTATAAGCGTTACTTTTTTATTTATATAATTGAAAGAGGAACCTGAACGCTACATATATGACTTGCTGTAAAATATAGAAATATTAATAATATTAAAATTTCTTTAGAGTTGCAAGACTTTTCGAGAAGAATAATTTAACATACCGTAGGATAATGGGCCCTTTTAATCTTAAATTTTATTAATCTTGGCCAAATATGCTTTGCCTTGAATAAAATTATAACTTCAACTACAACAGGATAAAGTTACAAACCCAACCTTATTACGACGCAGTAAATCAAGGGCATAGAAAATTTAATTTAAAAAAATTCCAAAAACGGTCTACCTTTAATTCTTCGGCCAAGCTCAGTCACAAACATACACGAACTGTCCGGGACGATCCCGCTCGTGTCGTTTTATAGGTCGACGAAATATGGCGGATGCGTAAGAAAAAATTCAAAATTACCGGTATCCAAAAATAGTTATGTCACCGCCCCACCTAAAAATTTTAAACCCGTCCATTAATAAGGTACCATTTAATTTGAGGCGTTTTATAAATTCATACCAAATATTGTTCCGTGTAATATGACGCGTGTTCATTATGTAAACACTGATTTTTATGTACATATGTTTGATCATTCTCATTTTCTGAATTATATGAAAAAATGTCGGAATTCGGCGTGTATACAATGTCAAGGCCAAAGTCAATGTATTTAAGAATACATCTCAATATATTAACGTTTTTATTACATAATTCGTATATTACTAATAATTTTTCACATCACATCATCAGCCTTTGATAGTCCACTGCTGGACATAGGCCTCCCCTAATACACCCCTATCCATTAGGGGTTTTGGACCGTATCCCACCACGCTGGTCCAATGCGGGTTGGTGGGTGGACCGACTTTTTACATGCCCATCCGAGCATGGATCATCTTACTTTTCAGACAATTGGGTGATCGGCCCAAATGCCCTAACCGACTAGGAAACAACAATGAAAATTTGTTGAGTCCCGCAGGATTCGAACCCACGACCTCCGGATTCTAAAGACACGCCTATACCACTAGGCTACGGAGGCAGTTATAATTTTTAATTATACTAAACACTACCCTAGTGTCTCATGGTTAATGTTAATGGCTTTTGTACATTTTCGTATCAAGATCATTAGAAATTTACCAATAATAAATTTATGATTTAAGTAAAAGAATATATTTTTATGATATAAGAAAAAGAAATTAAGTATATAGCTAGAAGTTGAGCTATATTCTTTAATTCTTCCTTTGATTTACGCGTTTCCTAGACAAATTTAATCCACTTTTTAAGGGTATTATCTGATTAAATGCATATATTTTGTTTCTTTTAGAGTTCAATTGCATAGTATGGACGCTATAAAAAGTGCTGAGAAAAGTATTTCGAGGGTTGTCAAAAGTGTTTTAATTTCTTCGTAGTTCACACGGATGGAAGCGTAGCAAAGGCATGATTCTGGAAGCATAACGCCAAGGATAAAAAAAATTTGAAGCAATAGAAGGAGGGTTTGACGTATGAGCCCCAATTGAATATGACATAATACTAAGCTTACGTAAATTATATCTTTGTACTTTGCTATGTACATATATATGTTAACACTTGACTGAATCACAATTACAGGAAACATGATAAATTTCGAAAGTGTATTTTAATCATTTAATTTATCCTGTCATAGATGTCATGCTTTGTTGCTAAAATGCGACCAGAATCTTACCACCTGTTACGCTGAAAGTCCAATGTAAACGCTCCGTTAAACGCGAACAGCAATGTTTATATGCTAATAATGGCTTGGGTGTTAAAGCTGAATTGCCCATAAAATACATAATAGACTAAAGATAAATCCACGATAAATCCAAATAAACATTATCCTATATATCAAGCACATACACATACTGCTTGATTAATACTTTATAAATTAAGCGGTATACATATGTGTTAAGTCAAAATATTATGTTATAATAGTGGACAATAAAATAAGTTTTTAACTTACTTGTTTTCTTATATTTCACATATATAAAGATTATTTGTTTTGTTATTTTGCACAATCTTAGGATATAAATGACAAGTTTTATATGATGTTTTTTTATGAATGCTTCAGGCACTGCAATTGGTGGATTACAATATGAAAAATAATTCAAAAATCATGGAGCGTGTTTACTTGCTTTCAACAACGATGACAAAAAGGATATGAAATTATTATTACACTGTGACCTACATTGCATCTTAGTGGCGCCAAACGCTTCAAGATCCTATTGATTAATAAACACTTAAATAATTTAAACTATAAACCAACAATAACGATGAAATACGCTGTAGGTTACATTGTTTCCTTGTTGTTAAATATGTTAATTGGCTTAAACAGTAAGAAAAATAAAATTTACTTAATAATGTCTCGTGTAGGCTATGTAGTAAATGAATCGTAATTTTTTTAACTGTAAAATGATAATGTAAGAAATATGTAGGTACGCCAGTTCACTTGACCTGCATACGCATATAAAACTTCGCGTTACGGCTGTATTTAATAACGATATCAAGATGAGAGAACGCAAGGACAATTATAACATCTACTCTTTTATACTTTTTCTGCTAAAAAAGAGTACCGATGTACATGTCTGGTTTTAATTAACTTATTACCAGACATGGATATAAGTACGCTATACCGATGCATATACCAAATTTAATAAATAGCCTCAGGTTTAAAGTTTAAAAATAAGCTTTCAATAAATTGTAGTAGTCCGACGATTTCTATCAGAAATCTTAACACTTTTTGTAAAATAAACCGATCACAGTTAAATAAAATTGCCGATTCTTTCTTTTGTATGATGTCAGCATTGTTTCATAATTCCATAAATAATGTTAAGATGAAAATAATAATCAGTAAACAAATTATAAGGAATACAAACAACAATAATAAATATTAATTTATGTACATCTAATTGTTCTTACAAAATAAAATGGTCTCAATACAAAACTATATGCGTTGTCACCCTAGTCAACATCCGGCAATGCCAATACCTTACGTCTCTCATGGTCATATCACTCGCTTATGTTTGGTTTTACCAAATTGGGAAGACCATAAAGCCTATTTTGAATGAATAATTTAAAACTTCTTTCTCTCCTTAAGTTCTTAAAATTCACATTACGCTCATATTTTAATGAACAATACATATATCTTTTTAAAGATGCTTTCATAAATTGTGCGCGATTCCGGCTACATCTTAAATTTTAATCAACACAATTATGCAGATGTAGACAAGTGTTCTGCTAATAAAGACAAGACGGGAGCATTGATCGTTCCATATTGGAATTTTTCATGTATTTTACACTATCTGAAACAGGTGAACAGTCTTAGAAATTAAATAATTTTTTTTATATAATAATAGTGTTCAATATTTTCAAGATATTTACAAAACGAATAAAAATATGTTTTTTAATCTCTTTTACTGCCGATATTTCACACGCCAACTTTACAGGGACAAAACAGCTTCCAAAGCTAAAGTAACTAAGTCTAATGTGCAACAATTATAGCGTCAAAACGTATAGCCCTCATATTCAAAGTCAAAGTAAAAAAAAAACATTTAGTCGATTGAGGCACTAATGAGAATTCTAATAAGAAAGAGAAGAGAATGTCAATAGTTTATCGAAATTTTTAAACGCCGCGTAATTAACGTAGGGTAATAAATATAAAGAATCTTCGGAGGCTAAGTAAACTAAAGGCGATAAGACGTATAGAATTTTTCATGCAAAACTAATTTTAGTAACAACAAACGTTTTGTCGCTATTATTTGCAAATAATGATTCCAGATCTTGCTTTGCCCCGGTATAGTAAAATAAACACTTGTTACATAAACCGGAGGTCGTTCGGTCGTACTCCGCTGCGAAACATCTTGAGTGATTGTATTTCATTTGCTTAAATCATTACGGTTTGTTCAAATACGCTAATATCGTGCACCTATCAATCGTTTGTTAACTTAATAATCAATAAAATATTTCTCGTTATAAAGGTTAAATGCCAAAGCCTCTGCTAGATTCTTTTTATTATTGCTAACAAAAGCAGACGAGCAGGCGGGCCACCTGATGGAAAGTGGTCACCGAAGCCCATTGACATCGGCAATACCAGGGGTATAGTCAATTCGCTGCCTATCCTAATACATAGGACGTTACGTCTCCTTTACCCAGAAATACGCTGGCTACGGTATCCTTCAAATCTGAACACGGCAGTGTCTTTACACTACTGCCATGCGGCAGAAATGGGCACCACGTTGGCACTGTCCCAGTCAACCCATGACAAAAGGGACCTATCACCGTTTGTATTACTACAAAATCTGTTGTAGTTCATATAGCAAAATTTACTTTAATTTATATCAAATAACAATTTCGTCTCCATGCCCTTTACAGGGCATGATATAAGATAAGGGTGGGATACGGTCCAAAAACCACCTAATGGATAGGGGTGTATTAGGGGAGGCCTATGTCCAGCAGTGGACTATCAGAGGCTCCTGCTGATATATCAAATAAGAATAGTTAATATTAAGCAATTCTTGGTGCGTATGGCATTTTTCCCTTATAAAAAGAAACCAAATTCACAGACAACTATACATATACAATAATATTAATCCTAACGTGTGTGTAAGAACAAAAAACAATACTAAAAAATTTTATAACATCAATCTCGTAATATATTGCTTTCTCGAGTTAATAGGTTATTATATTTATTACAAGTCAACGACACGAGTTTTTACATTTTTAATAATATTGCGGGTTTTTCCATCTCAGAGCGTCACATTCACGCGTTCCATTAAATTAGCATCTATTTAATGTATACTTCCAAAAACGGCTTTCGTACACATATTACTCATGAAGGCCATACATATGTAACTTCTTTGTATTTACATTTAACTGTATTACGTTGCGCACGGACTTTGTATTTTGGATTCAAGTAATGTACACTAAGTAGTACAACTGACCGCGATTTTATAATACCGTAGTAGTATCGGATGTATGAATAAAGCCTGCTTATGTAATGGTTATAAGTACTTTAGGTGTAAAACAAAGTGAATAGATGTAAACAATGTTATTTATAGTGACCATATCTGGGTCCGTCAATAGGAACGTTAGACGCATGACGTCACTTAGTTGCTATGGGTTACGTTGCACACATTCCATCTTTTCCTAAACTCAGATATAGTCTAATGAAAGCACCACATTTACTTGTGTGATGCCACAAGCTTAACAAAGTTTGCTTAAAAACTAACCCTCTAATGGAGAAGCCGTGCATTTGGGGAGGTCTATGTCCAGCAATGGACTAACACAGGCTAATGATAATGATGTGCATTGTGACACAATTTGACATACATCATAATTTGCTAACTACTTTAAAAAATATGTTACAATTTTACTTGCTACATGCATGTATAATAGTAACGTCCATATCCTAAATAAATAAGACAAATGTATGCGTTGAAATAAGCAACATCATGTTGTACCCTAATCGCCTTCCCATTAACACTTAGTGAAAAGAAGTCGATTTGGCATCAAGTCAAGTACGGCGTCCCAAGGCTAATTACCAAGCTGTACACATCATAGACATGTTAATTATTTCTTGGATATTCAGGCTTACCCATGATTTCCTTTATCGCCGGATTAGTGATAACTCGCATAAAATAGAGGTTAACAACATCCGGCTTTACATGCATGGTTAAGCCGAAAATTTCGAAATCAAAACAAACGCACATGCTTTTGTAACGGTATCCTAACCAATGGTATCTGCTTCATAGCAATGCCATCCAAGACCAGAGCCGTGGCACGAGGCAACAAATCAGCATTTCGGTGCAGTTTACCCGATGTCGAAATTCTTTTAGTATACATTCTATATCCACTTCGAAGTAGAGTCTCCTCTTTAGTTATAATTTAGATGTATATTACATCTAACCCATCTATTGTATTAATAAATGATTTTAAGCATCGATTATTCTTTTTTACAACCTCTGGCTGCAGCCCACGTAATTCTTCGAACGAAAATAGTCATAAATATATTTATATTTAAAAACTTTAAAGTTACTTATCATTGGCCCAAGTTGTAAAACAAAGTAATAATTAAATATATTAAGTTATATAAGGGTATTACGCAACGATGTAAGCAACATTAAAAACTTACGCAACAATTATATCGTTAGTCAGCATTACAAGCGATTTCTCCTTTCATCACATACGTATCTCCGAACTTGACCCTTATTATACTGTAAAGTTCAATGGCCAGACCAACTAAATGTGGTTGTCCCTTCAAACAGTTTCAACAATTGAAACGCTTAACAATGTTAACTAACGCCAAGAACAATTTGCGGTTTCTCTATCACTGGCCGTCTAGTTAAGTTCGATACAAATTGGCTTTCACGTTGTATGTTACTGCAAATAATAATAACAAACCGATTAACAGTATTTAATAACAGAGCACAAATAAGAAATCGCACTAATATTGTAAAGCACCTTTTAAAGTGAAATAAATCTAATATTTATTAATAAATATTAGAAAAAATAACGGCAAGACATTATTTCAGCAATAAATGTTGATTATACATATAGCTATGAAATATTAATTTTTTAACAAAGGGGCTGTTGATAAGTAGTAATAGGTTTTTCGATCGACGTCACAAAGGAAGGAGGCACTCAATTCGGAACGGAAGTATTTTTTTTATATTTGTTAGCATATATCTATGTTTTAAGAATAACCAACAATATGCACTTTAATATAAATATTTTTAGAAATAGCCGGGCATATTCAAACCTCATTTAAGACGATAAAATTTTAAGTTCACGTGAAAGTTATTGCATTGAAAAAATTATTCCTTCTATGTACAGAAAACGTGTGATAGACGACATTTTGATTAAACGAATACCTTAAAAGATCTCTATTATATTAAAATGCTGTGGCAAATGACGAGACAGTTTTATGCACAGATCACGTTATATTGCAAAAAATTGTTATATACTGTAGTTTGTCATATTTTTTTCACTTAATACTCATCATATATTAAATAAAAAATATCTGCTTTTATTTTTGTTTTGCTATAACATTTTTTTTAAATAACCTTCACATTATAGATTATATTTTTTTTAAGATAAAAAATTAAATAACTTAAGATATTTAATAAACAAATAGTTTCCATAGATTGAGTTATTTTTTTAATGTCATAGGCAACTTTATTTAGGTCAGAATAATCTCGCGTTAATTCATCGAAAGCCATGACCGTCTTACCCAGAATTTAATAAAGTTTAAACAAAAACTTAGAATGTGCACGAGAATAATATAAATACAGTAAAATCAATTAGAGTTTCGGATAGTAATGTCAGTTCATTCGTGTCCAAACTATCCTTCGTCAGAAGACGTAACAATAACAATAAAAAAATATAGTTTTGCTATTGTTTTTCTTAATATAAAAATAAATATGACATGTGTGCGTGTTACTGCCCCAATCAGATTGCAATAAAATTTAAATAAAGATGTTGTTAAAAGCGTTCTCGTATTCCTTCATGATTTTAAGGCTTATAAGGTCTTAAGTGTATATATTTATTTTATTGAACATGATATTGTGACGAAGCTTCAAAAAAGCTATTCATAAAGTGAAACAACATTTTTGTAATCGTATATTTAATAAAAACAAAACACAACACATTTAATTAATTGTCACCCGGTTCGTCATAAATATTATAACAAACGTTTGCATGACGTCTATTGACAGATTTCAAGGGTTCCTTTGATTCTGTATGGCATAACATTAATAAATTCTTCTAAACTAAGGCACATCCGGAAGCATTAAAACCCTCGAACAGTAATAGCCTCCGCATTTCAATAACATTGGCATACACCTCACACAACAGTTAATATTAATACCCATTGCTAATTAAAAAAATATTGTTTAATTCAGCTAAATTAGTCAACGGTGGTCCATCAGAGAGTTTCGAGCCTGTTTAACCCGACCATCTGTAAAAGAAAAAACATTTTGAGTTCAATACCTAGATAACAAATATTTCACTTTCCTCTGTATATACATACGGTTCATTTATCTCAGACAATCCTAAATAATGATTAAGGTACTGACATAAAATAAAATAGTTTCTTAATGTTAAACGTTAAAGTGTTTTTTTTAAGTGGATAACTATAAAATATTTTCATAAACACAACAGACTGATGAATTGTACAGTGTTTATAAGCTTCGAAAAAATTGTAACATCTCAAAACTGGATTTTCTGTTTTACTAATAAATTCCAAGATTTAACTTCCTGACAATAAAACAGAGTTGCTTTTAATTGAAACAAATACATAAACCGTTGATAACAAACTCTATTAATCTCTATGTTGCTGCAACTATTAAAGATGTATTCTTTAATGTTATTAAATACATACGTTTAATAAGGACAACCTGAATAGCATTTTAGCCCAACTAACGTAATAGTAAAAAGATTAACAATGAAGTAACATTAATATTAAGAAATGAATAAATTACTGTATCCGCATTCCTTTAAATTAAAAAAGTTCAGTTAACATTGTCAAGGGTAATATCCTCTAATCTAAAGCATTTAAACCTATCGCAAATTTTTCTCGAAATATGTAAAACACCTTCATTAACATTAAACCGGTCCGATTGCTGCAAAAACAAACATACTAGACGCAATGTGGTTGACGCAAAACCAGCAAACATAATTGTTTGCCCATAATCTCGGAGCTTTGTCATTGGCACAGTTTTGAATATGACTCGACAATGCTGCCCTCAATGGTTGCCATTTTCTTATTAACGTGCGAATTTCCATACCGCGTTCGTACAATAGAAATCAAATACCTATTTTTATTGTGTGTTAACTTATCATGCGATCAATATTGCAACCTAAACAACTCAATTTGAATAATTATTATTTTATAAACGTTTTACGCATTTCAACTTTATTCGTTGCACATTGCCTCGAAGGAGCGATATGTTTGATTTTTTTTTTATTTTTATTGAATAAGAAAATAATACTATAGCGTAGTAAGTAGTATATTTTTATAAGTGTTATTTGTAAATAGTTTGTTACTCATATAATGCATACATACTATTATAAAGAAACTTACCTATTAACTTCTACATTCCATGTAGGAGCATGGCTGCAAAATCAAAAACGGTTAATAAAAGCATGTATAGCATATCGTGAACATATTAAAACATATATAAAAAATGTAATATTTAGAATTAAATATTTAAAAAAAAGTCACTACATAAATAAATATTAGTTAAATTTTAAACACATAATGTTAAGGAAAATTAAATTGTTTTATGCATGGATTAATAGCATGATGATAATAAATATAATGATTAATGATATGATAATGAATAAGATAATATAATTACTCAGGCGTTTGCATAAAAAGCTGATGTTAGTGGTAGTAGATATGAATTTTTTCACGTGGTACTGACGCTTTGCCCTTAAGAGCCAGGGCGCCGGCAATACCAGCTCCTACCGCACCAACTTTGGCAGCCTTCAATCCTAATGCACCTGAAACATATATTTTTCTAATCAATAAAAAAAATAACGCAGAATGTTTAGACGTAGACTACTTATTGAGCAAAAAGATCTAAGCAGGAAGAAAACACTGTTAAATGTATTTGAGATAACCTCACAAATATTAGTTTGTTTCTCAGTGATGCAGAAACTTCTTTAAAGAAAATATATTGTCTACATGCCTGTCGATGACAGCTTTGGTTTTGAGTTCAAACTTTAAAGCACATCGTATTTTTATACGATGTACTTTAAAATCATTACATGATCCATAGAATAAACTTACAAGGTTTTCTATTTTATTATATTAGACGATTTATAATAGACTTCATCGTCATGTATATTTTTTTTACCTTTAATTATAAAGCTTTCTTCCACTCATTAACAGAATTTCTCGAAAATCCTTACTGTTTAAACGAAATCGTAATGAATGTGAATTATAAATTAGGCTTCGTAAATACTTTTTCCTCGGCCGGTAATTACATCGCAAAAGTAAAGACCTTCGACCCGATTTTAATATTCCAAAGCCGTTACCGCTCTTAGCCGTATTATATTTGCAAAAATGTACTTTTGTTAACATAAAATATTGCTCGGATATTACCTAGCGAATATTTTAACCTACGTATAATGTTAATAATTATTAATCTTAGAAATGATTAATGAAAGGCAATAAATCATGTTATTTTAACAAAATTTTGATAAAACAATTAGCGAGATGTATGGCACTATAATCTTTAAAGCATTTAATAATTAAGTGTCATAACACATTAAAATCGCAGATATGTTGTGTGATAACATTAAGTTTTACAGCTTCAGAGCTATATTGATATTATGTATTATGTTGTATTGCAATTATATACTTTACATGAAATTTAACGCGAATAATCTTATGAATACTTAATTTTTTCTACAAACATTGTTAAAAAAATTAGAAACCCTTATTAATATTAATCTGTTCTCAATTATTTAATTTAATTTAAAAATCAAGGCACTCGAACTAACATATTAGTTACAAAACAAAATCTGTTCGGAGTCGTACATTAGCAACTACAGGGGCAATGAGCCATAACATTTGCAATGTTTAACGCATACATTACCAAAACAACCTCAGCTCAAGTGTTCATTGTAATCGTGGTACTTAAACAAACGCAATTCATTAGTGGCCGAATTATTATTAGTTCCCACCGAGCTCAGCAGAGACTGACAATAATCCATTCAAACATCCGTCAACCTTAATTAACAATACAACAGTGTACACAAGTGTCCCTCTGAGCTGACGTCGATTTAGTATGTACTTAATGTACATACCTGCCGAGAATTATACAAAACTAATAGAAATCTGCATAAAATTAACACAGGTAGAAAGTAAAGCTAAGTCACGCTGAAATGTTAAGATGGGTTGCGTTGGTTAATTGTTGTGAAATTTTTTTGAAGATTAAACGGCAATTCCGTTGAATCATGGCAACCTTGGGCACGACAGCCGCATATAAACGATCAATTTATTTTAATGGGAGAAAATAATAAGGTTCAACCTTAGCCAGTTTCGAAATGTCACTGTTTCGTCGGCACGTGACCTCTCGTCTCCATCAATATGCCTATTGTATATATAATTAATTCTTAGAGACGACTAATACTCTTTACTGTAGTACATATCAAATCCAAAAAGAAATAATAGAAAAGAAATAATCACTGTAGTACATATTAAAATTAAAGTAATAACATAGTATTATGTCAATAAGTTTGAAGTAAAATCTATCAGACCCACATATTCCCTGGTTGCGGATAATCTATGTTACTTGTTATCAACCGAATTTCATTCGTTTAATGTACAAGAGTTCTTGTTGAATTTTCTTTTTACCTTATCAAAACGAAGTTCTTTTAAATAAGTTTCTTATTTACGGACATCCTTAATTATTTTTGTAGCTGACAGACATTCTGACGATCACAAATGATTAACTCCAAATCTCCGCCCAAATCCTAACCGATAGAACCTTCCTCTATTTGAAAAGTATGTTCTTATAACAAAACGATTTAAACCAAAACTGGCCGTACATCGAAGAAGCATTAAATAAACAGTTTGATTTCTCATTTGCAGGTTTAAACAAAAATTATTTAAAGGTTATCTAAATTCAACTTCCATATATGAAGAAAAATCTTTACCCACTAACATAGATCGAGTATTGAGTACCTCAACAGGTATTCAGGTTTACCATATAGAAAACTTGGTCTGCATTTAAAACGAGTTATTTTTATAGGATTTGATTTGTGAATATTTTTTTACATAAAAAGATGTATTCAACTAACAAAATATACCAAACAAAAGATATTTTATTATGACTAATAATACGCATAATTTACCAATATTAGAATAAAACGGACATAATCTTAGCTTCGTATAAGTTCAGATATATGCGCTATAATTTTTGGTATTTATAACATATTGCAATTAATGTCACATATTGTAACCAATACACATATGTATTAGAACGTTAGTTAATATGCTAGAAGCTTAAAATGTAACAAAATCTTTAGCTTTATACGAGTTCAGATATTTAGCATATATATTTAGGACATACAAATATTACATTTGTTTGGTATTTACCATGAACTAAGAATAATTTTCATATATTCTAACACGCGTAATACTAAAACGTTTAAAACTGACAAAATCTTTAGCTCATTATAAATGTAGTGATACACCCTCTTATGTTATTTAGGACATGTAAATATCAAGTACGGTTTGATATTTACCACAGACTATGAATGAATGTCATGTAATTTGCTAAGAAGACTTGTCAAAAATGATTGACGTGTGTATCGTCAAATGAATGACCGTTTTGATGCTGTTTAATACGGTGTATTGATTAAATTATTACGCATTGCGTTTTAATAATGATGTAATTTACAATGGCATCATAAACTTATAATTTAAGCATACATTGTTCATTAGCTTTCAATTTTTTTTTAATATAAAGCCGAAACAACATCGAATTTTGAATTAATTAAAATATAGATTTTAATTGGTAGTAAAGACAATAGATTTTAAATTCTTGATAATGTAAAATAGATGCAAATGAAAAAACTATAGCCCGTACTAAAAATGTAACAATATATTTACCAAACTATATGATTAATCTAACTATATTTAATAATCGTATTTGTATTTAAAATTTGAATAAAAAATACTTTTATTTTTCCATCTATCTATCAACAAATGGTAAAATAAAGAAGTATAACGTTTAAAAAAACAGTATATAACCTAAAATAAAATTATTAACCATATGTTGGGCTCTAAACCTATCATATCGTTTATTATTGTGAAAATCCTTAATCAATTTTTGTATTATAGTGTAAAATAGATTAATATTCACATACTTTTATATTTATAATATCAGGATAATAATCTAGCGGTAATGGCCCTTGCTTTATAATTTGGAGTTCATGGGTTCGAATCCCACGGGAAAACAACTTTGTGTTGTCGTTGTTATCTAATTGTTGTCTAGGACAATTTGGGACGATCGACCAATTGTCTGAAAAGTAAGATGATACATGCGTGGGCATGTAAAAAGTCTGTCGACCCACCAACCCGCATTGGATCAGCGTAGTGGGATACGGTCCATAAACCCCCTAATGGACAAAGCGTGTATTAGGGCAGCCTTATGTCCAGCAGTGGTTTAACATAACACGACTGATGATGATGATGTTGTATTAATGTTTCAAACGTTATAAAGAATAAGGCACATTACCAAGTAGTAGCTTTTTCTTGAGCAAAAGAAGTCCCTCTTCGTCCGTGGACTTCTTTCGTTGTCGGATGGCCCGTATACTGAATCATACGCAGACACGTCATCACGCAGGCTGAGGACATGTTCGGATGGGATTTCATAGTTGGCATTTGCCACCACGACCGCTACCAAGCATGCCAGTACAATAACTGTTGTGGATTGCATTTTGTTTATTTCGGGTCTGTGGAGAAAATATTTTTTTTTTTAAATTAACGGATGTCACAATACGTTATGTAATTAACTTAAGTTAATATAAACGTTTAGCTATCCACATCTGTAAGATCTGTAAGTTAAAGTTCTACCTTGAAAATACGACCTTAATCATGACCCTATTTGGAAATCGTTAATTTATCAAAACCAATACTAAAGTATCATAGAATTTTATGCTCACTGTTCAAATTACAATTTTTCCGAAGAACATAATAATACTTAATCAATCGAATTGATATTTAAATTTAATCGGACATTATCCAACCTTGCAGATCGCACAATTTAAATAGCGAAATGAAAAGAATTATGGAAAAGAAACGATGGTTCTGTAATTGCTTAAAAGAAACTCGGAACTTCTTAAAATATTTAACTACTTGTGCAATTTTCTCTACAGTAGGGTCTAATGAGATTTTTAAGTTAATTAATTTTTGCTCCTTAGCCTTACTATACATAGAATTAAAGGTGATTATCGTGCGTCGCGAATTTTATTATAAAATATTAAAAATGTGTTGCCTAAAAAGCCAATGAACCACCTAGTAACCAAACCAAACTTTGACACATGTCATAGAGCTAAGAATATCACTGTCAACAGCTTTATATAAAGTCATTATATTTATTATTTATATGGTTTAAATTTTGTAGTATATAATAAATGTAATTTAAAATGTAACTCCTTCTAAATTCTATACCAACAATATTTACAATTCCTTCGTGTACATTTCTATCTTTTAGTCTATTAATAGTTACATATTATAGTAGCTCAAAAATCAATATCAGGAAATTCGTTAACATATTCAGGGCGAAAAGCGAAAATGAAATATGGCAAACGGAAAAATATTACAGAAACTTTTGAAAGGGGTTCCTTGCGGAAATTGAAACATTTCCACTACACATTTCTCTGGGATGTCTACAATCGAAATCACGAACGGT
Organism: Lamproptera curius; assembly: GCA_029286875.1. Classification (NCBI taxonomy): domain Eukaryota; kingdom Metazoa; phylum Arthropoda; class Insecta; order Lepidoptera; family Papilionidae; genus Lamproptera; species Lamproptera curius. The sequence continues at coordinate 61,603 of JAGSMT010000077.1, forward strand.
GTGGCAAATGCGCTCGTAATTTCACGAAACGAGTTATTGCCGAATGTTAGGGTTGTTTGATAACAAAATTTACTTAAACATCCTACTGAATATCAATATCGTAATTTCACTTAAAAATGTAGTATATAAATAAATAAATACGAAAAAAAATTAACAAATATATTAATAAAACGAGGCACCATATCTTAGATTAGGTGTTTAGATCGATTGTAGAGAAAAATTTCTTAGCAAACGATCGAAGTACCTTTGGAATATCGAATTGAATACACAACACCGCACTGCTGCAGACACAAACTCACAGATGACACAGAGACTGGGACCGAATTCTTATATAGACTGCAACGGCGATGACCGAGGGGAGGGCAGATGGGTGCATGCGATCACGCACTGTTACGCGGGTTCGGTTCTCGGAAAGCCGCGGGGGGACCGCAAAAGGAAATGTAAGAACGCACTTGTTATTGTTCAAAATTAACAACAAAATTCCAACCATTGATTAGACTCTTGCTTAATTATCATCAAATCTCAATCACCGAACAGATATAAATTTAAAATAGTTATTAAATTTCAGTGTGTGTTGTAAAATTCACTAAAATGAAAGTATTTTTTTAAGAAACTACCTTATTACTACCGCCGAATGTTTAAAATGTGCGAATAATTCGAAAGAGTTAAAAAATTTTACGACCTTCATAATGGCACGGTAATAAATACATCAAGCCGATTGTACTCTTTCGGAATGACTGCTTAATTTATATTTAAAGGTCAAGTTTGGGGTAGGATAAAGGGTTATATTGTAATTTATCTGAGTTTAACCCACGTTTTAGCTTCTGAAAGCAATCGTCAATTTGCTTGCGAAATCCGATTTATAAATATTGCTATTTTTGGAAATTACTAGCCATAGAGAAGGTGATTCGAACAATTAAAAGGATTGACGGTTGATTGATTAATCGATATTAGTTACTACGAATGAAATTCGAAAATTAATAAACATAATAATTATTTTTCAGGTGACTTCTCTTCGCTGTACCCTTTTGAGGATCATTTTACGTACGAAGAAATGTACGCTAAACTTATTACTAACAGAATATTATATTTTAATGCGAAGACTCTTTTCCGACATCCCTTTTAATATAGTAAGAGATCTAATATCCTCGTCCCACATATTTAAATGGGTTCCATATAGTTGCCCTTAAAGTCAGAAAAATTGGTTAAAGTAATACAAACCAAAAAAGTTGTTTTAATTAGTTTGCTTATTTCTATGGAATTTATCATAAACACCTAATTTGAGGAAGAAGTGTCGTTTTTGTCTTAGAAATTTAATGAGAATGTGTTTATTCAAATTTAGCAAACTGCCCTAATGATTTTTGTATAGTGAGTTCACTTTAAATTAACAATAGCATAACACTACTAAAATTTAAACTGAAATAATAAGGTATAATGAGGCTTTGGATTCAATAAATACACTTTTTGAATTTGTAGCTTACTTAAACTCTTACTAGCTTTTTGAAATATAAAAAGAGGTAGATTTATTAAAAACAGCAAAAGACAATAAATTTATCATAAGAGAACGACAGAGAATTATTGTTTTAAGAGAGAAGAGACAAAAAATATTGTTTTCATAATTTTACTATTATTCTCATAAGGTTTAAGTAAACTGTACTGTCATGCGGATCTAATAACTAAATATTATTTGAATATAAATATACGCTTTGGCCTTAGTATTATATTCCAAACGGTTCATCTTATTTTTTTTTCTTTGTGCACAAACTTTCATGCCATAGCGTGTTTCTAGAACTATCCAAATGAATTAAATCAATTGAAATCATTACACTGTACAAACAACAACGTTTTTAACACGTCCCCCTATATCTGTTTACAGATATGGTTACATTGATGACCTCCCGTTATTTGATCATGTTCCTAACGAACGAACTACACTTGCCCAAAGTCAAATTACGACATCAAAATGGCCCGTCTACGCCGAACGGCCCGCGTTGATATATTCCTAATACGCGAGTTTGCTTTACAAAACACTCTCATACTTCGTACGCAAGTGTTTATGCGTCAAATGTCTCTTTAAACTCTCGTCTTGGCACTAAAAAGATCGGATCTTAAGAAGATTATGGCGTTCATCGTAATACGTATCTATTAAATACGCTACGATGTATATTTAACAAAAAGCGTATTTTGCCTTTTAGAAAGTCAATACTTTTTACCTTTTGTAAAATATCACCATTCGTTTCAGTCTTGACCAATTATTAATCTTTATCAATATCTATTTTAAAGCATATTAATAAGTATCAAAAATATTTTCTTCCATTTCAAACAATGGGCGCTTGCCATAGAGAGCATTAAAAAATCCCAACGTCATTATCTTCCCTATTTCTATTGATGACGATACATGACTTGCAGTTTGTCATTACGACTTTAAGACTACAAGCCATTAGAAAAATACGTATGAAATGACCCAACATGAATAACACTTACACGGCTCATACTATATCATAAATTATCTTTAAGAGCTATACCGTACTTTTACTGAGTACGTTAGTAGATGCCATTTATTAGGTACAAGTGACTAATTATTGGCTTGCTTTTGACGTTTAGCGCTGGGTCGACAAAAAGATATATACAAAAAATAAGCAAATACCTTTACAGCGATAAATAACCTAAATGGCTTCTACAATTACCGGCGTATTAACGATTTGCACTAACTTTTTGTACCACTACTTTAGTATGGCACTAGGTTTTTCGAAATTTATTAAAGCTTTAAGAAAGCCGTACATTAACTATTCCATTATAGTAAAGGTACTGCTCAGAAATGACGGCATAGCGCTCAGAGTTATTTTTGACCGACTTTACAAAAGAAGGAGGTACTCAATTCGGCGCGGATGTTTTTTTTTAATATGTTCTTATATGTATCTTATATGTATATGATTATAGATAGTAGCTTCGTAATTTTGTGATAAGTAGTTAATTAAATATTTGAGAAATAAAAAATTACGGCACCAATATCACAACTCGTGCGATTGAATTACAAACGCTGCCAAAACCGTACAAGAAAGACACAAAGTATGTTTACATAATTGTACTACTTTAATTGGTCTACAATAAAGTCCGAGGCATATATCTATGCTTTAAGAAAAACGCACAATGATCATTTTAATTTAAGCATTTTTAAAAATAGCAATCAGACACAATCAAAGCCTCATTTAAGATAATACAGTTTCAAGTTCACATAGCGGTCATTGCATTAAAAAATTCTTAATTGTATGTACATAAACTGTCATAGACGATATTTTGATAAAGAATACCTTAAAATTTATTAGAGTTTCAAAATGCGGTGGCAGAAAACGCTACGTAACTTCGTACGGAGAGCACGTTGTTACCTGCTAATATTGCATAAAATTTATTTTATATTGCAAAAACTTATAGTTTTTAGTTAAAATTTCACATGTATGATATGTTAACAGCCTTCTAAGCGTTATTTACGCTTGTCCTCTATATCTGATACGACGTAGCAAATATACAGAATATGGAACATTATATTATTAAATTTCATAAAGATCTAAAGGAAAACACCTTTAGGGCACAATAGCCCAAGTATAAGACCGCAGTTAACAATCATACTAATATCACTTTGTTATTGAAGCTCCTAATATCCCCGTCGGATGGTTGTTTTGGAACACTGAATAGCGAGTTTACGCTAACTTGGAGCTCTTTGATATTTCATCACACATGTTCCTAACATAGTAACTGGTAAATTTAATTGAAATTTAACGTTGTTTTGAAATATATTCCTCTGTGAAATGTTTCCTCAAAATATTAATGCATTTATTTTTTGTGATTGTGAAACGGTATGAATATCGTGGTGAAGCATCATAACAAATTTAATATTTTTACAAATTCAATTGGTTTGAGGTATTAATTAATGTTGCTAAATATAGTAAAAACAAATTTCTGATATATAATTAAAGAAAACTGCATGTGTATCCATTATGTTCCATTTATTAAAAAATTGTAACATTATTAATATAAAAAACTGAGCTACATAAAGCACATACTATAAATCATGCAGAAATAACTTATTAGTTTCTTAAATAAGAATGGCATTCAAGCGGATAAACGTCTACTCCATTGCTTAAAAGATATCGGAAATCCGTCCGGCCAAGTTACAGTAATATTTTATGTCAGTATAGAAGTAATGTTACTTGACAAATATTCTGTCGGCTTGACGTCGATTGAAGTTTTTCTAAGAAACGCCTTACGATGAGTTTATTTCGTAAACTTCACTGGAGCAGATTTATGTGCATCAACGCACTTATTGTTTCCTACTTAAAACACGTAGCTTGGGTAACCATTCGCTGTTTGAATAATACCAGACACGCTTCCTCGTCGGCGAACAGTTTCGTGTGGTGCTTGTTCGCGAGTGTAATTTCTAATTACGTCAAATTGCGTGGACCAAGTGACATAAGAACGTTATAGTTGCGCTTTAACGGATGCGTGAACAACATTAAAGGACTGTTAATATGGCGACACGCGCTCAAAAGATTTACCAATGGTGCCAACACTGACAACTGGACACCCGTTGCGCCTAAATCGTCACGTTTACCGCCAGATCAGTTAAATATATGGACAGTACTCGGTGATTAACAGCATACCCGAACAATGAATCCTAATAAAATTCACTACGTAAAAGCACGTACAATTTAAAATAGTAACGGTTTTATAATATTTTTTTCTCTTGCAGTTTTAACGTGTTTTATTCGAGTATACTATTTGTAACATTATTGAAGATTATGTCATCCAGGAGGAAAAATTATAAGCAATAAATAAACATGTAACACTAACACGCATACTGTTTTTTAAATTGATGCATTGTAAAAATATAACTAAAAGAGTCAATTTAATTATTAACTTATTTAAGATAATAAATTTTTTTTGTATATTATTAACTTTTCGTTAAAGATAAAAGGTTCTCAAGTGGCAGCCTTGTACTAGTCATCGCAGTGTCGATGACACATATGATATGGAGTGTGAACCTATCCTTTTGCAGGCAGGAAGCCCAGGATCGTACCTCTTGTCGACTTATGGGGGAGTCCTATGCCAGTAAACTTTAACAGGCTAAAAGGATAGAACAACGATGACGAACTTTATTAATATTTGCAACTATGTTGTTGATATCGTTGAAATATTAACATATAACTACATACATCTTTATAAATATAACCTTTAAATATTCTGCATGAAATTAAATTGGATGATTATTATAAATGAAACTCATTTTCTACTCGGTTTCTTCTTTTACCAATTCTTTAAGACCTCGACTTTTATGACTGGAATGATTATCCAATATCACGGATGTATTTGAACCGAGCAACTTTGAAAAAACTCCCTCAAGCTATTCGAAAAATTTGCATTTAAATGAATTTATTCGGAAGAGGTCTTACCCTCTTTAAACGCATTGATGATTTTTTTCAGAAACAGTTATTAAATACTTATGAAATTTGTATAACGTACTATGGTTTTAATTATTCTTTTTTATGTTGAATTTATATGTTTTTATTAAAGCTTTTTCCTTTAGCTATGTTCATAAATGTTGGTAAGTCCAGAGTACGAGAATGTGTGCTGACAACACGTTTGACCTATTTTAACGGCAATTTTATTTGCAAGTAGCATTTATTTTCACGTGTTTCAGCGTGTTCCTTTATTGTTTTTTCAGACTTTATTATGGATGAAACCAATCGCGTAGCCTTTGCCTGATCGGTTTATTGTATATTTAAAAGTTTATCGCTTCGTCGAGGATTGTTAAAGCTTACTTAAATGGAATGAAACCTAGCAAAGTTTAACTTAATAATAGAAATCCTGAAGGAAAGAAAAACTGATTTGCCACTTCCAGGAATCTACCCTATCTCCTCGGTTCACGCTCTGATTTTTTTTTCCTTTTTAACTCTCTTGATTACTCGTACCTTTTCGCTCAAATGATTATGGGTTTGTATTCTCGTATATTCTGATTTACATGAATAACAGTTTTGTTGCAGTACGACTGGCATATCCTAAAAATGCGTCCAATGAATACTTAAAACAAATACACTGATTTCTATAACGAGTGTTAAAGAAACTCACGATCGCCGGAACAGCAATTTTTCTCGCCTCATCTTGTTAGTGGTCCTATTCTACTTTTCAGAAAATTTAGCTACCGGCGCATATTACCCTGGCTAATTATATTTTTTTAGTGATTTTAAGTGGATATGCGTTCTATAACAATTGGATTAAGACTTATAAATTATACGAGCGCCAATTTACTCAAAGAATTTTTCTAAAATGCGTCAGTTATTTGGAATTTTTGTTTTCTATCTGGGCTGTAAGACTTTTAGCAAAATTGGCAATTATTTAGTTATTTTAGATTATTGGCATACATTTTTAACACTACACTTAAAAATAATATCCCGTAATTAAGATGACCTGTCATGATCATCATCATCATCATAATCATTAGCCTGTGTTAGTCCACCGCTGGACATAAACCTCCCCCACTCCAATCCTTCTCCATTTGGGGACTTTTAGACCGTATCCCGCTGGACCTACTTTTTACTTGCATTTTTAAGTAACACTATAATCTAATTGTTATAGCATGTTCAGCCTATACAATAGACATATTTTATTTTTCCCACAAAATTGAGTAATATATTTCAAATAGTTCATTTGTTTGGATAAAAACTCTTTAGTTTACTAATTATTTATATAAATTATAAATAGTAATAAAAAATAGTTCTTCTTTTAATATATCAGTAGCATATGCTTACTTTGATACGAAAACGTTCTTACCAATAGTAAAATTACATACTGTATTTTACCGAAACAAGAATGACCTATATAGAAATACTTCATTTATGCTGCATTAAAAGATGGATGTGTAGTGGCTAAAGAAACATTCGCAGAAATCCACGCACGATCGCGTTCCCGGATTCCTGATAGTAATTTAACTTTTTATTTTACGTAAATATTACCCAACGACACGAACGTGGCTATTGATTTATACTATCTAACGCTTTGTTAGCTATTTCATGCAAATTTATGATTCTTTTTCTTTATATAATCTAATATCTAATAATTTCTAATAACTAATATCTATTAATATTGTAATTCAGAAGTTTCCGTTTGACTTAGTGTAGCTGTTAGTTACCATTGTGCCATAGCCTGTAGGTTTGATTCCTACCACGATTATACCACGAAAAAATATTGTGTGATGAACATAATGTTTTTCTCGTGTACAAATTATATACATTAGTATAACACAAAGTGCTCGTATTTATATAATGTGTATTTATTAAAAAAAAAATAAGTCTACTTATTTATCAGTCATCTAGCTGCTATAGTACAAGCTTTGCTTTGTTTGGGACTAGATGATGGTTTGTTATCGTCTCAATAAATTTATTTGCATTTATTTGATTATTATTATTTATAAAAACTGGAACGTGCAACCTTATCATCACTCGTTAATCTGGTCTTTAGTTATGATGCTTACTTTAAAAATAACTAAGTAAAACATAAAATTTTGGCTGATTTAACTGCTGAATATCGTTGCCAAACCACGTAGAGCATTTAACGGATATTAAGAGATAAATCACCGCTCCTTTCCACGCTATATTGTCCAAGGAAAATTCTGCGAGGGGCCGAAACTGTCAACATATTTTTGCATACGCTGTAGCCTTTTTGCAAACGAACAGAATTATAGATAAAAACAAAACAATTTATGAGTTAACTAACAGTTTTATGTAACATATATGCTTAGCTATGAAAACGTTACATAACAACCATTAATATAATGATTGTAGCTGGATATAATTGTAAAGGAATTCAGATTATTTTTATTTATTAAAAGTTTTTATGAAACCCACTAATTATTTAAAATGTTAGAGCTACGGAAGTTGCAGTTTTTTTCTTTAAGTTAATAATCTACGCGAACTGACCTAGTAATTAAGAAATGCAATATCTAATCTATCATCAATCAATTTGTTAAACATTTTATTTCAAATCCTAATTTTTTATAATATTTTAGTCATAGTTCTAATAATATTTTGACCTATAAGCAACTAATCTGTTTTAAATAGTTGATATTATATATTTAACAGTATTACCGAATGGACACGATAATTTAAACTTTTTTGTATTCACACACACACACACGAGGCTGATCATCAGGCTTCGTTAGTCCACTGCTGGACATAGGCCTCCCCTAAAACACCCCTATCCTTTAGGGGGTGTGGATCGTATCCCACCACGCTGGTCCAATGCGGGTTGGTGGGTGGACCGACGTTTTACATGCCCATCCGACGCGTGGATCATCTTACTTTTCAGACAATTGGGTGATCGGCCTAAATTACTCTTACCAACTAAAACAAAATGAAACTTTGTTGCGTCCCCGCAGGATTCGAACCCACGACCTGCGGTTTCTAAAGCACACGCCCATACCACTATTTTTCGTATTATTCATATGTTATAAACGACATATAAATATAATAAAACGAAAGCTCACAGGGATCAACGGGTTATATATCCCTACTTAGAGTTTATCTGCATGCATAATTACAATCCCTAACGCAGCCTCCAGGCCTCCTGCGAACGTTTTTTTGTGACATTTTTCAGAGTAGCAAGCATCTTGTTTTCTTAGTGCTTTGGCACTCAGAGTGCTTCAGAATACACTTTTTTTTAATAGCCCCTTGCCAAAAATTTTGACTTCACCCTGTTGTTTTATAAACGACTAGCTTGCGACAACAACATTGCTCGCGTATACATGTAGGTATATATACTATACTATACGTTTTCTTTTGCTTTGAGAGTACTATGAGCAAAAGAGCTAAAAGAATTTCATGTCTGGTGCCTGGAAAAATGCACAAGTGATGGAGCTAGTAGTGAAAAAAGGGCTGAAAAGATTGGATTATATCGATCATATATTAATTCCAATCTTGAAGGGTTAAACCTTCAAACACCACCACCGCGGTGCCTATTTCTGCCACATAACAATAGTGTGTAAAATACCGCTGTGCTGGTTTAAAGGGTACCGTAGCCAGCGTATTTATTGGGTAAACGGAACCCATTATCAGGTAGGCCGACTGTTCGTCTGCCTTCGTTGACAAAAAAAGTTGCTACCTTCTTATAAGAAGTGTGCACGTGATATTTATGCCGAAACAACCGGAATGCCTCTCGTTTCAATTTGTACTATTATTTATTCCGTATTATATTAATATTATAGTACAATATATTCCGGTTTTTCCTAATCTATCAGAAAATAATTATGACGCTCTACCAACAATTTCATCTTTGCAACTTTAACTTTTACTATCAAACTAACCACTTGCTACCACGATTGGTATACATTTAACGTTCGCTTAAAATATCAAAGACAAAGCTCCTACTACCGTTGCACCACAATTAAGAAAGACTGGAAATGATGAACTAATTTATTTTTTCGCTAGCAAAAAGCATAATTTTTACACGAGAATAAAATAGGATCTACATTTCTTGTAATTGTACCATCTTATTAGACACATCAAGATATGCTACAGTTCAGGGCAAAAATGTTTTATTATAGTTTTACCAGCACGCGAAGATTGCAAAATCCCATTTGTTATATATCTATATAGTATATAGTATCTGTACGAGCAATAATGACAAATATAACTATTGGCCGCAAGTAATCGAATATCAGAGATGCAAGTACTGTAAAACTTGTAAAGCATGTACGACATGCACAAACTATATTGTTTCATATATGGTTATGTGAAGAATCGAAGCTGTTTTATGTAGCAGCACCGCAAGCAAAAGTGTCTAAAATATTATTTTTTGATTAATTGTTTCGTAACGAAAATTCTCAAGTAAGATTAATTTTATTAAAATTTTTTAGCATCCACCTAGACGATTATTATTATAAAAAATCATGTTATTTACAATACGAATATATACTTACAAATGCGATAATCACCGTACCTACGTTCGGAAATATATAGAAATACTATTCTATCTTTATTTTGCAAAATATTCATATTATTTTTTGACTATTTTCATAGCTAAAAGAAGCTATCTATCTATATATATATTGCTTTTCATTTAAAAAAATCTTGCTACGATAAGGGTTGACCTCAAAATGTGCATCAGCTTTTATTGCTACTAGGATTGATGCTCTCTGGAATGAATCTAATCAGCAAATAACAATTCAGCGGCCTGATTATAGGTACATTATATAATGACAAAACGATGTATTAGTGCTATCTTTGAATCGGTTCTAAGTTCTTTTCCAAGGAACACAGACATATTTAAAAACAAATGGTGGGCTTTCACAACATTATTTAGTTACTACATTTTCTTTCTACAAGGGAAGTCCTAGGAAATAAAGACCTAGGTGCCTGCTTCTGTCTCAAAGTAGCACTCCTACACATTCACCCACCATCTTAAAAGGTTAAACAAAACTGAGTATGAAATATGTACACTGCTTGTCCGCTTACACTTCATTTCTATTACACAAACCGTTTGACTGAGAATCGAATAAACAATCTGCTCATCTCGTAAATTGGAACGCCTGAAAAATAATTCAGAGCCAAAGAGCTTTTTTAATTTTGTGTTAGACTAATTATATAGAACATGCGATGACACTGAAACCATAACTATTTAAAGTGTTATAATGCGAATGTAGAGTTTTGTCAGTGTTAATAAATATAGATAAATTAACGTCTATATTGTCATATTATATATTATAATATATTTAAAAATAATATCACTACACTGCAAATTTCTACAATTGCCACGTTCTCTTATCTCTCTTGTTTATTGCTCATTGGTTAACTTAACTTATATAAAACTTAAATTATATGAGACGTTTTGAATTTTAAAGCTTATAATTAAAACTTTATGATAGCGATGAACGAATCATTAAATAAATCAAAAAATTATCCTCATCATCATCAGCCTGTGATAGTCCACTGCTGGACATAGGCCTCCCCTAATATACCCATATGCATTAGGGGGTTTTAGACCGTATCCCACCACGCTGATACAATGCGGTTTGGTGGGTAGACCGACTTTTTACATGCCCAACCGATGCATCTTACTTTTCAGACAATTGGGTAATCGGCCTAAACCAACCCAGGAAACAACAATAATAATTTGTTGAGTCCTTGCAGGATTCGAACCCACGACTACGAGGCTACGGAGGCTGTTGAAAAATTAATGATTGAAAAATTAAAAAATTAATTATTATTAAACGGACATCTACTGATACTTTATAACAACTTGTAAAACATAATTTTGTTGTAACTATATTTATTTATCAAAGATGGCGCTATGCAACTCAAAAAAGTGGCATTAAAAATTAAAAATAATTACTTCCACATTCAATAAAGTAATAAACGATAAAAAAAATTATATTGTATATTTATAGCTTTTTTTACTAAACCAAAAAAGGAAGTGATAAAAGTTCATAATTTAATATTTGGCAAATTTTTAGACTACTTAATTTTTAATTTAACGCCATCTATTTTGTTTACCTCTTGCCATTTATTTAAGTAAATTGTACATTTTGTAATGAGCTTTAACCGCAATATATAGGTGGCGTTAGTCTCTCCACAACAGCTGTTTCATGCAATGTTTTGCTTTCAATCGTAGATAACTTCACACCACTTAATGAACCAAAGACCACAGAGAAAGATAGCTAGACAGTAAAAATTTCGTGTCGTTGTGTGTTGTGTTATGTCGAATTCTTTCGGGATTTGACAAAAGTTATATTTTTTTGAAGTGCATTCAAAATAAGCTTTCAGATCTTATTGTTCTAATAAGCCTGAATTCTAAATCCAATTTATAATATCAAGTGTGTCTTAAACTTGTGTTCAGCTGTTTCCTTTCACAAAGGAAAGACCTGAGACTTACTTGTTTTATTCGCTCTCAATTATCCTGTAAAATTAGCAGTTCTATTCGACTGTAAGTATTGCACCCTTTTGAGTACATACGGATACGTAATTGTGTTGTTTTCAACTCGTGGATTGTATCTATTCGAAATAAAAATAATGTAGCCAAGGTTTTCTGTCTATATAGAATGTCACTAGTCTCAATACCCATGTAAAGAAAATTTATTTTTGTACGAGCTGCTTAATCACACATGCATACCGTTTAAAATTTTAGTATATTTCTAATTATAAATTTATGTGCAATTCACTAAAAAGTGAATTTCTCGTAGTGAAATAATTTAAGTAAATACGTGGTTTCGTTTACTATTTAGTCAATATTTTATAAATGCTTAATTATCATTAAAGTTCTAACGGTGTTCGTGAAAACAAATGCATGCATGCAATCATAAAAACTTTATGGGGTGATGAAATTTTAATAACCTTGTTTCAAGTTGGTTTTCAAGGTGATTAAATAAGCTTTCAAAAGTTTAATTCTATTATAGTCTTACCTTTACAGTGGAGCTTCAAAATGTCAGTATTATGTAATTTTTGTAATGTTATTGTTAGAGCAAGCTAAGATCAGGATATAGTTTTAGGTTGTGTGCGACTAAAAATTGGGTTTATAAAAGTTTTGTTTTTGGTAATAGAGACATCCTAAGCTTATTCTTATATGTACAATAACTTTTTTAACATATAAGTTAAGAACATATATTCCAAAATAAAATATTGGCTATTACAGAGCTTCTATTAAAACGGCAATAAACATTTTTTTATGATTATTATGTTCATGGTATGATAGAAAGATCCATTGAAATAAATTGTGTACTTTATCTTTGAATAATAAAACACTATGAACTATGTAAATCTGCAATGACAAAGTTATCTGAAATAATAATGTTCATGAGCAACTTAAAAATAACATATATTTTACATTTTAAATATCAAAATAGGATTGATTTTTTTTATTAGTGGCCATGATGAAAACCATATGAAATAAATTGTATAATTTAAAATTACTAGTTTCAGAACACTTTTATTTTTCATGTTTATAACTGATGCCATATAAATGTTAATGTACATATCTTTGTTCAAGGCCGACCTTTCACTTATTAAGTTGGATTAAGTGACTATAATTACTGTTCCTTTATATGACAACTATATTTTTTGTACTTCTACCTTAACTTTAACATCTTTAGAAGAAACTTCAGCTTTTGTTTTGCAGCAAAAGTATCTGCAAGCTAAGTAAAATTTTTGTATTCCTATTTGAAAATTTTGGAAAACCTTATACATTAGTTATTACAATCGCAAGCTTTACTCTCCATTTATCATATATTTTATGGTAAAACTAGACATCATACATGGTATAACTAGCCAGTTATCCAGCAAGCATCGGAGAGAGAGATATTTTATTAAAATTGCATAAAAAATTATTTCTATTTGTTGTTTATGTGTTTTGTTAGTGTCCGACCGAACTTTCGGTTTCGGTTTCGGTTTCGCCGAGTTTCGGCCAAAAATCAAGTTTGCCGCAGTTTCGGTTTCGGCCAAATTTGGCGAAACTTTTGCCGAAACCGACACTGGTTGTAGAAGTGTTTTCAATTTCAAAATATGTAGCGAAACTTTAAATGTATCTATGCTACAATCGAGCTCTGATCATTCGATTTTAGTTCAGAAAACATTCAAGTTTAACAAAAGAAACTGATGATTCTTCTAGAAAGACGAGGAGGAACAAATAGTAGTGAGAACAAAATATATACTCCTTGGTAACAAAAATAAATACAAATAATACTGGAAAGCGTAGCTCAGATATTTTTATGTTAATAAAAAATCTTCTAGTCTCTTTACTTTTTTCTGAATGTAGTCATTTTTTTGCTATGTGTGGCGAAATGTTCTCGAAAATAGAGAAAACCAAGTGCGATCTTGTTATTAAAACCAATGTTATAAAAGTTAACAACGCAAGAGATTTATTGCGTCTGCTCTGTCATAACCAATTCTCGCAAAGTGAACTTCTTAATTTCGAGTAGAGAGAACATACACGGTTGCAGCCGTCCATCGAAGCCAGTAATCAACAAGAAACAATAAGAATATGCTGCCATATTCGAAAAAACTGTTTTTAGCGATTAAAGAATTACTATCTGATACTTAATCCAAACAACGAGCATTTCATATAGAGGTACTCAACGCATTTTGACACAAATTATGAAAATGAGAAAAGTCTCCGCAAGATGGGAGCCGAGAATCAGAAACAAAATCGACTTCGATCTTCGATCGACAAGTTTTAAGAAGATTCTAAAAACTTTAGATCTAGTTTTGTGACAGTGGTTGAAACATGGGTTTATCCGAAGGATCTTCATGCCGTGGCCATGGTATATTGCCTGGCCGAGGTATGACCTCAATATTTTGGGACTCAGAAGTGATATTGTTGATTGATTACCTGGAGCGTGGAACCATCATTACAGGTTATGCAGCTGTAATACCGAGGTTGAGAAATGCCATCAATGATAAAAAAGAGGCAAACTTTGAACGGGCGAGCTGTTTCATCTTGACAACGTACCGGCGCATAGGTTGGCATTAGCGATGGCCACCGTTCAGCATGCTAGCGTACAATTGGTTAAGCAGCCCTATTCACCAAATCTCGCGCCTAGCTATTTTTCATCTTCTCTCCAAATTGATACAATACTAAAGAGTAAACATGTGTTAAAACTATATATAACAAGTAAACGATGCCGTGGAGAACTTTTTGCAGGACTAAGACAATCCTTTTTTTAAAGGAATTGAAGCGTTGAAAACTTGGAACGCTGGACTTGGTGTGTAGGTGGACTCGGAGATTATGTAGAAAAATAAATAATTAAGTATCATAGTCTTTATATTCTATCTAATTTTACAACTTTTGATCCCTCCTCGAACTACAAATACAAACCAAAGTATTAATTAGTAAGATTTTAAAATACCAAAACTTAGTCTTTAATGCAACAGTCACAATTATTAATTTATTTATCAATAACTCATATTGCTCTTGAGAAATTTATTTGAAAAGAAAGGGTATATTTAAAATTTTTGTAACATAAAATATTATTAGCAACTGAAGAAAACGATTAGCATACGTTTAATATACTGTCTCCATTCCATGACTTAAATAAAGCAAAATAGTAGGCATAAAAGCTTCATATTTTAGTATTTTAAGACTTTTATACTTGATCACGTGAGTTTCGGTTTCGGCTGAAATGGAAGCATCAACGCGAACTTTCGGTTTCGGTTTCGGTTTCGCCGGAAAAACAGTTTCGTCGGACTCTAGTTTTTGTGTTATAATAGCATCTGCTGATAAATAAAGAAAGGGAGTACAATGAATCACTAGATGCTTCCGTGTAACTGCATAACTGCCTACTTGCATCTTACAATTTTATCTATTTGCTGCTGTATTAAATTAACATAAAAAACGTAACATAATTTATTAGTGAGTTGATTAATACAGTTTGTGTTATAGAGATTTTATAATGAAAATATGCAACTGTAAATTTCACATTTGCTTTAGTCTGTACCCATTGTGTGTACAGGTATAGGTAGAAATATTACAATTTTATACTGGTAAATACTTAGATTGGTTCTTTGGATTATTTCACTGCTATATTAGGGCTATAAATGATGCATACATCTGTCAAGCATGCAAACACTTTTGTACCTTGCATAAGCTTGTGTTATATAATTAGACATTCACTAAGTTTTTGATACTGATGTATTTAGTGCTTGTACATTAATTTATGATTTTACCAGGGTTAATTTGTTTACAAACATTTACGTAAATTAAATGTACTTGCGATTACCTGTATATTAAACGGACGAATTGAAACTACGCGCGCCGTCATTTGTTTACCATTCATTGTTTGTTGTTTGTGCACGCACAAAAACACACTTGACCCAGATGTAACAACCCAATTCGTATCAACTCGCGTTGCTGTACGGCGTGTCATTATGTCTGTAACAACTCGTGCATTATTCTGCCCGCCGCCTGTCGCCTCGTCACTTGATACGCCAGGTGTTCGGTTCGAATCCGTCGTGAAATCAACGCCCGTGAGCGTCGAGTTCTTTATTGTGTTGTATATTATTTGTGACGGTATGCGGTACTTCTAAACTGACGAATTTCATTACTGGTGCGTATAAATTTTTATGTCCTCTCGACTCATTGATAATAACTTTTAATAAAATACTGTCCCCGATCTTTCTTAATTTATTTGTTTTAATAATCTTTACATCATTCATACTATAATATAAGCTGTCTTACTAAACATTACTATTGACATTTATTTTCTAGTTGAATTTAAAAAATGTATAAATTTTTATTTTCGCTGTTAATTTTTGTGAAGATTTTTATATGTACGTCTGATGCCTTTACTTAATATTATTGTACAAACGTGCGGTTGTAATGTAAGTAAATTATGACGTTAATTACCGCACTAAAGATAACACTCTTTGTCGAACTCACGATATATGTTTTACTCGTGTGTGACTGATTGTGCTGCTTTTATTTTATGTGTAGTAAAAACAAACACAATGATCAAAACTATTTTTATATTCAGCGATATGAGATTGGAAATAACACAAAACCGTTACATCTTTTACGTGATCAACGGAAAATTTGATAGAACAAATATTTACGCGAGTTATTTTACGGGTAGACGAAGGATTAAATTGTTCTATCCACATCTTTTGTTCTTCGCACTAAAACAAACACGATGTTTACGCACTTCGCGTATGTTATGGTAATTATTCAGGTTGTTTACTATTTCCTTAATCCGCCATATTTGTAAGGCGATCTTTGTATAAACAGAGCGAAACTAACGTTACACAGCTTCGGCTTACGAGAAGACCTCGTTTTGAGGCAAGGATTGTGCAATGGAACGGGGCAGTAACTTGCCGCTCCATAGATTGTCCTAATAAGTAGTGATTTTTTTGTCATCACGTGTTTTAATATCTCTGTAGTAGATAGTAAGTTTATTTTCCGTTATGCGACTAGATAAGCACTACTGGTGTTCCGATTATATTAATAATGAATTCATTTATAAAGACTTACGCTCTGAAATCAGTTGGTCAAAAACATGCTTGAAAAAGGTACTGATATTTGGTCGGCTTAACGAACAGATTCTTTGTGCTTACACGAGCTTACTTAAATTAGACTTGGATTATTAAATTAGACATAGTCAAAGTAACCAATGACAACGAAGTGGCGTCACGTCTAGCGTTCTTATCCAGGAATTGTCACTAAGATGACAACCGTATGACATTGCATTAATAACGCTATCGCTTTCTTTGCTTGCGTCTATTGAAAGTTCAATTAGGCTGAAATATATGTAAAATTACGTAGTATTTATGCTTTAAGGGAGGATAGCGAGCGGATGTGTCTGCTTACTTACGTTGCATTTCCTTTTGGTCGTTGGTGTTCACAATCAGTTGAACGTTCTTCATATTTCGTTGCTTAATAAAAAGAAATGGTTTCTTATGCCTATCGGTTGTGAGAATTTCTTATCGTTCACACATTCTTTATTTTATGTTCTATCACAATCGATATTATTTTATTGTTAGACCAGTTGTTCCCTCAAGGCTGCCCGCGAAGTTTGTTCTATAAATTATATGACACTTGTGTCTGGAAATTCCTCTCAAATTGTCTTTTGTGAAACTGTTACCAGATAACACGAGTGCAATATAAAGCTTCGCTTGTCGTGTCGGTGTCCAGAAACGCTGGCTTATGTAAGGTCAACTTAATAAGATTTTTCTGACGAAGGTCGAAGGAGTAAAATGAGTTATTGCTTGTTCACTAGAAGTGTCGTGTGGCGATTCAATTTCCATTCCATTTTAATTAAAATTAACTATTTGTTAATTTCCTAATAAGATATATTAGGCTAACTCTTGCAAATTGCATGCAAAAAATGCATGTAGTTTATAATTTTTATATTGTAGCAGTAAATCTTATGTGTGCTGCAACATATTACTTGTATACGCTAGCGGTTATATTTAACATTGTTTCTCATAGTTAACAGTTAATATATTCACGGCTGTTGGTTGCATGGATGCATTCATCAAAATAACACGAGAAATGTCTGTCGTGTACGATCTAAAAAAGTCTTGATTGACAGGCTTGGTTATTAGTCGTAATAAATCTGTATATAATTGCCATTTTATTGTAGAAATACTTAAATTATAATAACACTGTGATCTAAAATAGACATAAACAGTAATCGCTAGTATCTGTTTAATTTTCGAATCTGGTTGAGAGTTTCTAGACAGTCTTGAACTCATTGAATTCAAGACTGTCTAGAAAATCTTACTATTATACTTTATACGAACTATCCTGGATCGATTTTATTTCGTCGGTCCATTTTTATATTGATTCTATTTATTTATAAATAAAATTGCAGTGTCTTTTGTAACAACAAAATAATCGTTTTCATATGATTACATTATGATATATAATCGATCTAAAATTATTTTTTTCTCATTTTTATTTATTACGGCTTATCTCTGAAATAGCTGCTTCGATTTGACAGGAGTTTTACTGGAAGATAGCTGATATAATTGGAACTACTTTTCTATTAAAAAAAAAATAAAATTATATATTACCACGCGCATAAAGTTGCGGGCTACAGCTGGTCCTCACTAAATAAATCTAATTAGTACTATGAATGATTTGCATTTACGTTCGCCCTGGTCTAGATAAATATCGACCTCGGGCTAGCGGTATTGCGACACACTTGATCAAAAGAGTTTACATTCGCGTGAATGTACATATAAGGAACATCAAAAGGGAGTGACCGTCGCTTGTACTAAAATGGCGAACCTGGTTTAGATTCGAGATAACATACCTTGTTAGCTCCATGGCTCTCATAACTAATAAAAGAATTGAGGTTACATTTATTTAACTCTCTGAACGTTGTAGTTAATAAAAATATTTTGCACATTTAAGTACTTCAAATTATTGTTTATGTTTCAGACCCTTTCCGAAGTGTTTTAATTTTTTTAACCTTTTTACCTTAAGTTTGTACTTAAGTGATAAGATCACTTCTAGTTATATCTGAAGGAAATATATCTTTTTACTTTTACAATTATTAGATAGTATGGTAGAAAAGTATATTGGTAAAAAGTTAAAACATGTTGTTTAACGTATAGCTTTCAGGCTAATCTAATATTTAATGAACTAAACCGGTTTAATATGTTTTCCTAGTATCGTGTTAGCTAAAATGTATACAATTTTCAATTATTCTCGTTTGACCATCACGTAAATTTATAGAACAAAGATAGTAACGAAACAAGTATGATGTCAGAAGTATTTTCAATGTTTCGTTGTATTAGGAATTAGTAATGCGTTCGGTAAAGGAACGGAACTATTTCCTGTACAAATATAGCTTCAATGCTTTAGACACAGACATAAATAGACAAACCTACCGTTAATAACCGATTATTACAACACTGCTTGTAGAGCAAGTGATTTATTTTCGTAATATTTTCTTTGTTTTAAAATTTTTACGCTATAAAGAAATCTAATGTTTATGATCCTCTTTATAAACGTTATGACAAAAAAAAACTAAAAAAAACCTAACTATAAATAGGCCGCATTAACTACGGAATCATCGTAAATTAACCAAAATGCCAAATATTCGTCTTGTTTTGTTCTATGAAATTATATACCGGTGTAATAAAATAACAAAGTGATCAAATATATTAAGGATAAGTTTAATTAACATTGAAATGACATGTTAAAAGTAATATCATGTTGTGTATTATAATTTTATTAAAAATATTAGTCGACAACGTACTATTAAATAAGACTTCAAATACCTCTTAAGAAAACATGTGTCACCCATATAGTGTAAAAGTCTTGGAATATGCTCCTTTTTAGTAACCGTCTTATAACAAAAGAAATTCCTCTCTGTAATTATTTCACTAATTGTTTGGTAAACATATTAAATTTATGATCTATCTTAATCACATAATATGATAAATGTTTGATCTGTAACATAAACGTATCGATGATGCTCGTGTCTTACTATACGATATTTTCATACTGTATGACGCTGGATGTTAGTTATTATCTACGTAGAATCTATCGAATTGTCATCGCGACAGATGCAAAATAAACAAGACATTGCCTTCGTACATATTCATCGCTCGAGACAATAGGTCCGACAAGGACGGGTCCGCAGCTTTCCTATATCAATATACGGTGGCGTTTGTTCTCCCTTTTTATTGTTCAGTACGAGCATATATTAACTGAGGATGCTAATGCTTGTAAAACTTTATTACGTTTTACTTCCATATGAATTATTGTGCAGACGCGATGTATTGCCAATAAACAACAATTCGTTTTAATAGGCTGTTCTGACGTGTCCGAAAACAGTTCGGAAATATTTGAATAAATCAAATTAAAACAAATAAATGTTACGTTGAAGTAGTTAAATTGTTTATGAATTTATCAGTCATCGAATTGCCATAGTACAACCCTTGTATGGATTGGGTATCTTAATTTTATCTATTGTTTTAGATAGATTTGAGAACTGTTTTACCTCCGGTTTAGTTAGCCTTTTTGTCGTAGCAAAATGAACGATATCTGTGTCGTTAAATTTGGAAAATAACTGGCACTTGACGTTAAGTCGTATATCGATCGATTGCAAGGACGTATTATAAAAGCGGTATAAGTGGATCGATAAGTCGATTCTGTCCTATTCGTTACATATTTGATGTTTTTTAACATAAAACTGTTGATGTTTTTTACGTGTGCTGGCGTACACTTTTACATTTTTCGACACCACCTACTTAAGGATAACTATTATGACACTAGTTTTTAATAGAATATAGAGACAATAAACTTACAGACAGGCATATAATAACAATAAATTTAAGTATGTAAGGTATTAGCGTCTAAAACCTAATTTACATGTGCACAATGTTTTCCTTTTAATACATATATATTAAATGGAAACACCGGCGCTTGATTTTTTTTAATTTTACAAATTTGCCCAGATCACGTGTCGTGAATACTGGAAATGTTGTGAAACACAGGGTTGCTAGTAAATGTTGGGGCTACGTCCTTTCAAGTTCAATGCCACCTTTATATGAGGGTTACGTCCGACGCACCCCAAATCCGCATAATGACGCTCGCCTCATTAGTGGAAACAACGTTCGGCTATTGTTTAATTGTATTTTACTTTGATATTGTTTATCGATTATGTTTAATTTCCATTTTCACAGTTCAACCGCCATTGCGCCGAATGCAATTTTTGTTGCAATGGTGGAACGTTAAGCTACACGATAAACTTTAAATGTCAAAGAAATGTTTTAGTAACTTAATTCCTAACGATCAGAAAAGTTTGATTTTCAATGTACGTATATTATATGACGATTTATTTTATCTTTTCTTTTTGCCATAAATAGTATTCACTGACGGTGACGTCAGATAATTATGTTACGACTGAGGAATACACCGGATGTAAATGGAAAGGAATTAAAAAAACGCAGCATTTTTGCAGTTACTTCCTTTGCACCTTTAGTTTAGTTGCTGTTAAAAATCTACTCAACACAATAGCAGCAGCTCCGTCTGGCTGTTTAAATGTCTAATACGAAACTATTAATGGTTTCAATCTTGTAAAACATATATTATTTAAGTACATAAACCATAGTTGTTTCCTCATAATAGATACCTGCGATAATAATATCTCAAATTTAGCATCTTTAAATTTTATTGACTGCTATAAATAATATAGTAATGTTGTAGTAAATATTTCCTAAATGCATCATATATTCTATTCTCCATATGTTTTCAAGGCTAAAGCTTATTTATACTTTTACAGCTAGAATTGATGGACAGTGACTGTAGCTATTTTTTTATGTTTATCACCATATGTGTGCTTCAATCTTAAAAACTGTTTACAACCGGTGGTAGGTCCCCTGTTTACAGGAGACCGTCTGGGTGGGTACCACCGCGGTGCCTATTTCTGCCACGAAGCAGTAGTGTGAAAACACTGCTGTGGTCCGGTTTGAAGGGCACCGTAGCCAGCGTATTTACTGGGTAAACGAGACTTAATATCCTATGTCTCACGGTAGGCAGCGCGTTGGCGATACCACTGGTATTGCCAATGTCTATGGGCGTCGGTGACCACTTCCCATCAGGCCCGACTGCTCGTCTGCCTGCGTATGCCATAAAAAAAAACTAAGCCTCGGACTTTGATGCGGTTTTTTTTTATTATACAGAGTGATTGAAGAGTATGGTTTATATGTATAATTCATGTAAAATATTGTGGAGAAACGCTGATAAATTTATAGATTTTACAGATATCAGTATTGGTCCCGTGCGGAGCCGCGGCGGGTCCCTAGTTTCTTATCTGAGTCTAGTCTAGGCTAGTGAGAAAAATATTGACCCCTGATCATATTTTATTTTGCTTATAATAAAGTAGCCCTTATTTAGTATTCTCTTTATGTTGACCTATTTTTAACAGTCTTAAATTTTTAAAGCGCATAGATACCGTTTACAGAAGATGTTATGTGTTTGTGTAAGGTGTTGTTTAGTGTTCACGTTGTACGGTATGGTGTTATTGTTGCTATGACATTGATTAGTAACGTTTTATGACGTTGCGCGTGTCCGCTAGTAGCTGAAATTTTAAATTTTATATATATAGGTACGTGTATATGTACTTCTTTTCGGTAAAATGTGTTAAGATTTTTTAGGCACAGTAAACTACATACACGAAACTTTTTATTACATTGTACTGAATAAATACAATAAAGGAGCTGTTGTTGTTCTGTACACTTTTTATAGTCTTATGATATTTTTTTTATTGTTAAAGTTCTAAGTTTTTTAAAAAAATAAAAAAAAAATACCATAGCACTATATTGGAAAGATTATCGAGGTCATATTCCCATTACATAATTGGACAACTTCGCCGAGTACAGCGAAGCAATTTGAAGCGTCTATTGCGCGCGAAGGTCTATTGTTCAATTTGATAGTTCTACAAATTGCTAATTTCTCTTCACCTTGAAAAGCCATAAGGCGAGTTGAACGATTCTGCCGAATTCTCTATCACAAGTGAATTAGTTCTGTGTTCTTATCGTTATTGTATTGCCGAAATACAATAGTGTATTTCCCAATGTGATGAGCAGTGGTCTAGTTGTATTGGCCCTTGCTTTACATACTGGAGGTCGTAAGTTCCAATCCAATGTAGGAAGACAACTTGTTATCATTGTTTTCTGGGTGATTAGAACAGTACGGGCCGATCACCTGATTGAATAAAATATAAGGTGATCGATCTACTCATCGGATAGGCATGTAAAGCTCGGCGCGCATGTCTATAGTACGCTAGCAATCATTAAATAAAAACAGTTCAAATTTATTGGCAGATATGCAGTTTATTATTTATAAAATGTAGGTGGATTAGAAGCCGATTCAATAATAACTGTGGAAAATTGTTTCTCGATGATTATAATATCATTATCTGATGATTACGATCTCGCATTTATTAAAGTAATGTCCAATTTGAACAAAAACAAAACACCTATGTAATGCTTATTTTATGAATACACATAGCAGTCAAAGAGAATCATTTATCAGTTTTAAACAAGATGAAAATGGCTTATTAACTTTATCTGGGTAAGGTACCGGCAAGTACTGCCAACGAAACGGAAAGCAGCCGCATAAATAGCTGCAATTTCGACTCGTATCATCCATAAGCGTTTTCTTTCCACAGTTCAGATGACTCAACGAATGCCGTCCATGCAACATCGCATTTAGATCAACCTTAAGTACTTTCAAAACACACCATTAACATATTTACTCGTTTAATTGGTGTTTCTGAACCATTAAAAAAATTGCAAATAAATTCTAGAAATATTTGCTCGTGCAAATAAATTTTCGAACAATTAAATGATGATGAATGACTTCTAGTTAAGTTATTATAATCTTTTACGTTTTCTTCGCCTCCTATTATGTCGTTAAAGCGTCGTAAAACATATTTTAAATGCCACGATCAAATATGCCTTTTTTGACCTTTGGTATTTTAAACTTCCGTAAACCTATACTGAACTGGACCGTAACTGTCTAATAAAATCATTAGGACAAAATCGAACTCGGATTTACGTGCTCACTTAGCGTAACTTCGATTTTTTATTCAGTGTTTTAATTGATTTTAAATATAATATATTTTATAATTTTAATCTATACAAATAATTAAATTGGACTTTCTGTTTGTGAATCCATGAACATCCGATAAATATAACAAAACAATTATTTTTTTTTAATTTTGGTCTGTTAGTCTTTCACTTATCAGGCATGTCTGATTTTGACGAGACTTCACTAGAACATAGCTCATGTAACGGGGAGTAACTAAAAGCTGCTTTTTTTAGAAAAAAGATATATTACCTACTATTCAGACGAAGTCACGGGCAACAGCTAGTGTAATAATAATTATATAATTATTGTTCGTGACAAGATTTGCGCGAATGAGATATATATTTGTCATATATTTGAATTTGCGAGATATTTACATTAGTGTGGGTACTGATAGAAATTCTTGCAAATAACAATGTGACAGCGTAAATGCAGCTGTTATGTTAGCGCTCCGACTGCCTTATCTCTGCGGCCTATTTTATTCTGTGAGTTGTTTCCTCTACCTAAAAACATTATATTTTTAATTCACTTCAATTTTAAAATCAAATTCAATTTGATCTATGGACAATATTCTATTTTATTTCTTCTTAACTTACAGCTCCATTGTAATTTTTGATTCAATGGCGCTAAGCAAATTTCAAGGTGTATCTGTAACCTACGGGTAAAATGGTTTCGGATGCAGCCACGGGAATAAGCCTGTTTATATTTATTTTTAATTCATCCGCAATACGTTTTCGCAAACATTTTTAGAATGTAAAAGTTCTTTAATTCATTTCTTGCCAAAACATGACTCATGGGGGTAGTGAATCACTTTAATGGAACTCATTTCGATGTCTGGGTACCGTTACGTGCCGGTTTTTAAGAGAATTTCTCTCAATTTTTAAATATTACACCCTATCGGATTAGCTGATAGCTGTTCGGTGCTTTTATCTGAGTTATTACTACTATTAATCGTGTTTTATTTTTGTGCTTGTGTCTCCATAGTCTTCAAGTTGCCAGTTAAGACCTTGGCCCGATATACGCAAGATTTAATAACGTTGTTTGTTAATGTTCAAAAGTATTTTGTGCTATGTTAATTTTATTTTCAAGCTAATTTAATACTTTCTGTTGCTTACGCGAGTACTTAGATGATATATTATAGTATTTTATGTCGGTCCGTTACCGTTAAGTAATTGTAAACACGATAAAGTCCGAAAATCGTCATTTTAACTTAAGTTTTATCGGTATTTAGAAATAAAGTCTTACTGCAGGATTTCAAGATTATCTAACATTACAATTGACATTTCCATGGTCAGAGTTTACTGTCATTCAGTTCGAAGTTTATTTCATCCAGTAAGTACCTGTATTTATTAAATAAAAGCTGTAAAGTTTGAATTTTGGCGGAATTCGTTACAAGTGAAATCATGTTCCCGGAATTTTGCTGCTCGACACAGATTGCTAAACGCAAAGATTCTCTTCGATCCGTTGCTGGCCTCTGTTTATTAGCTTCAACACTGTCGTGTGCCCCGCATCAAAGACATCGTTTTACGTTTACGTGTTCCTTTGATCGCTTTGGTATGAATTTATTAAAAGCCTTCGTTAACCGGAACCTCCTCTTTGACCATACATATTAGGAATACCGTGTTGAGTGAGTGTAATTGAATATTCGTAATTTTTGTAGCGCCACGCTTTCATAAGTTTAACGTTTTGCTTATTTTGTGGATTGGTCGACCACCGACGGCACCCAGTGAGCAATGAAAGTGTTTAATGTTTTGAAGCGATTAAAGTTGTTGTTAACCTTGGTTTATATTGATTGAATAAGATATGTAATGGAATCGATTTGTCCGAGCATAGATTATGTTTTTTTATGTAATTCAAATTAATACTGCTACATAATTTATAAAAATATGATTGTATAAAATACACAAAGGAATCTGAAATAAAATATTATGGAAAATGTGTAATTTTTAGGTTTTTTTCTTATATTGGTCATCACTTTGTATTGTTTGAAGTTATTCATTACATCTAAAGGTATCCTTTAAAACCTTTTATTGCACATGCCCTGTTAGTAGTTTAAGAAATATAAGTGACATATTTTTTTTAATTGTGTGTACTGACATATTTCCTCCTTATTCTAAAGAAAAATAACTTGCGTGAATTTAAATCGAATAGCGGTAAATCCGCCGCACTGCCGCGACCGTTTGCCTATACTTACGTAAAAGTAGGCCGCAGAAATCCGCTTAAAGACATTTAACCTGTGTCAACAAATCCGCCGGCCCGTGCGGGCTTTCCGTCTAAAAACAGATTATGTGTACACAATGCTTTATTCGTATGTAATATATGTAAAATATCAAGACTCATCAAGAGGTAACTCATTAAACGGTACTCTGAAATATTTTGTAAAACTGTTACCTTTTTTTTATCGAATATTCAATTAATAATTATCGCTTCCGTTTTAAAACGATAGTTTATTTCTTTAGGTTGTTTGATACAGTGTCATTAACGAAGTTTACGCGTCGGCTGTACAATTAAATAGTTTATTTATGATAAAAGAGTGAATATTTTAATTTTCAAAAGCAACACTCGCCCGTGTCCTTTCGTGGAACACGTCGCATTAGAATGCTCGCCGTGAGCGGAGTTCGTGCTGCACTTTCTACACCAAACAATGGAATAGGCCCACCTTCCATTTGCATCTCTATTCGCACGGGTTAAGGTTCAAATTGCCCCGTGACGTGTGCGTGGAATCAAACAAAGACCGTTTCGAAAGTGACATGGGGTTTTATAATACCTAAAAAGTCAGGTGAAGGACACCGTTACTCATCTTCATTGTTCCCATCGTGGAAACTATTCGAACTGGTTATATTTACATTTTTTACTTTTGATGCTATTTTTAAAATTCGAACGACATCCTAGTCGGACGTAATTTTCTTTTTCTTATTATTTTGCAATGTCTTTGCGTCCAGTATTGTCTGTAATGGAGGTCAATTGGAGCGTCGCTTTCGGTTCAGTGAACTAGTCGCCGTGATGCACAATTGTTTGACCGAATTCACACTTGCTACTTGTTATCCTGGTCGAAAGTCCGCCAATTTGTAATTTGATCGGCTTTTATTGCTCTTTACTAATTGAAACGTCTTTGAAAGTTGTCGCACTATATCCGTTCTGTCTGAAATACTGATATATTATAACAAAATTGTTGTTTTAATAAAACTATCTGTTTATTTCTTGTCTGAGACGTAATTTCTTCGTGTAAGTTTTTTTAATGTTACATTTATCGTCAATTGGTGCCGTGTCTCTAAACAGAGATAAGGTCGTAATATAATCCTTAGGTTTTACTCCTTAAGTAGGTTAAGAGGAGTTTTAAACGAACCTAGATCCTAATTAAGTCACCATCTAGCTTGTGTTACATTATTTAATCTTGAGACCTTTATTAAATATTAATATAAGTCTAAGAGACAGTTCACCAAATGTTTACCTATAAGAATTTGATTGACTGACAACGTTCACACCAAGCACTGAGTCTAATTAAATTACATTTATAAATATATGTGATAAATTGAATTGTTGACACAAATTTGTTGTTAAATAAACCTTTATTCAAATACATAACACTTGAATAGTTTAATACAACCGACAATCTAGACTGAAATTTACACGGTTCATGATAGTGTGCTCGACTGGAAGAACCGCGAAAAAATCGTGCGACATGACAATAAACTTCATGTTACTTTCCACTTTGAAAATATGAAAATACGAAGAATCGAATATAAAGTACAGAGTTAGAAGAACTTCACGTGTATATTCAAATTTCACGCTTGATAACACAAACACAAATTAATCATCTGAGAATTCAAGTCGTATCAAATGTGTCAATATCAGTACTTTAATACTTAGAAATCTGATTGACAAGTTGTAGATTCTAGGAGCGTATGACTGTTATTTGATGTTTTGACTTTGATGGCGGAAATACGTTCCAATGAGATATCCGTCCGTGTCAATCGTTACGACATCCTAGCCAATCGTGACATTTTTACGCATTTTAACACAAATAATTCGTTGTTACGTAATTCTGGTATGTATTCATTTCGGACATTAATGAATGATCTGTTCGACAACGTTTATGAGTTTGAGTGTATTGACTTTAATTATTGTTTTTTTTGATGGGAAATTATTTCTAAAATTGAGTCTTTGTCAGCCGTAGAATCAACCGAATCTTGCAAATTGTTTAAATTATAGTGCTAGTTTTTGATTCGCATATTTTTCTATTTTACACTTATTTAAATAACTTTGTTCATCTGTTTTAATTTTGCAATAATAAGGAATATATCTCTGTATATATATTTAAATAAGTAGTTGCATTTTTAATTCCTTAATTGGTCTGATATATTTATTACCTTTTACTTTGAAATTGTTAGTACTATGTTCTCAGTCAGATATTACTGTATAATCTTATACAAGATAAAATTTTTTAATTTATATTATTAGTTTTGATTTTAATGTCTTTTTCTTTTTATTGGACATTAATATATAAATCAACTTGTTCAATATGTTTAAATAGCTTATAAATAATTAATAAGAAGCGATCTCGTGTATTATATATTTAAAACAAAATCTCATCCCAATTTTATATTCGTACCAGTCTGATATATTTTATTACTGTTCCCAGCATTGAGGTTAAATAAGACTTCCATAGTCAGTATGTTTGTATCTATATTTATATGCAAAATAAAAGTAATTGTATGTATTTATTAGTTATCTAGTTTTCCAGTACCTACAAGCTTTACTTATTTTGGGACGACATGATTGTGGACATATATATTGTGTTCTTCGCCCAGTAAACAATATTATTATAATAGGTTTTTCCTTATAACTTAACCCTTAGCTAGGTTTTGTGGTAAACAAAGAAACCTCTTATTTATGTCCGATACAAGTTATGACACAGATTTGCTCGTCTACATTATACAAAAGGCACATGGCACATCCACTTAAATTTCCTATTCCGTGATTTGACCACAAAACGTTACGTGTACGTTGATTCAAACTAGCCAAACAATTATGATTCGTATGTATTGCTGATTAAGATACATTTTCCTTGTGTTCCATGAGGTTAATAAGCGTCATATTACAGTTTTTTTGTTAGCCTTATCTTTATTAAATTTATACGCTTACGTAAAAATGAAACTAAAAGTGAAATTTTTGTATAGCTCAATAATATACACAGCAGCAACGAAATAAAGGAAGCTTATGCGTCCAAATGTTTAATTTCTGCGTAACTAAAACGACACAGTGTCAACATATCCGCACAGATAGATAGTACAGTCGACCGTGACTTACATACTTTTTGTAGATATTTAATTAAATCTGGCAGAGCAAAAAAAAACTATGTCGCCGTTTATTTAAAGTTATAATTGTGTTTCCATCGAACCTTTTATAAAAAAGGTCATTGGATTTGGTGAAAAAGTATTTTTTTCTTTAATAAATTTTTTAATATTAAATATTATTAAGAAAAAATAAAAATGTAAAAAATACAAATTTTGTTACAATAGGCACAAACGTCTTTGGATGTGGTAGGAACCATAGATGTATGTTTCGTAACATACTTTTTTCTGTGCTGCGGACCACCCTGCCTTTTGCGGTGAATTCATTTCTGTTATAGTATTAAGTTAACCATGCTTTAACTTTTTTCAAAGAAAAATAACGTGGCTTGTTAGAAAAAGTTTTCATAGTTTTACTTTTGGGCATGGTTCAGCTCTGTTAAGGATAAAGCCGCGTTATGAGAATGAAAGCCCATCAAACTATACAATCAAGCCCCTTATAATTTACAGGACTATTTTAGGTGCGGTTTTGCATCTTACTCTTAACCATTCAGTAATTCTGTTTTGGGCAATTAGGCCACAAGTTCGTGATCAATTTAAAAAAAAAACATACAATGAGTAAACAAGACCCTAAATGTCGTTTATTACATTTAAAATTTTTACCGTTCTCCGTCCTTAGAAATTGAATCGCGTAAAACGACCAATTTGATCAGGCCACGGCGTATCTTGCCTTGATATACGGATATCATTTACGTGACACGGCAATCGTTCAACCTTGACCTATACATATTGTCGATCGAGCCTGTCTCGTGCGTACCGTTTATTACATCGTCTGATCGAATTATTGATGAAAGATACTGCTCTGTCAATGATTACACTCTGATGGGATGTAATGATGTGTGATTATAACATATACTACATATTGTTACATTGATTAAAGGCTTTTTGCTTATTAATTCAACAATTACCGAAAAACCTTTCGTAACATATGTATAGTATGATCTTTTTTGCATGACTCTGTAGTGTTTGTATTAGATACAAATATTTTTATTTCAAAATACTGGCTCGTTATTTTACTCTATTTTTATCAAAACTTAATTTTATGAATTCGCAATAGTTGAAGCCTCCATGGGTAAAAAGAAAGACATATTTATAAAAAAGGACGCTTGTAAATGTTTAACAAAATTTTAAAACTAAATAACAACCGACCTTAAATTTTATTAACGTAATGCATTAGAAACAGAAGAACCGAGGGCCAATGGGCGAATAAGGTTCTGGAGTGGAGGCCGCGTTTGAAAAGACGAAGTGTTGTTCGAGCTCCGACCAGGTGGGATACCGATCCCCGTGCTGTTACCGGCTCAGGTTGGCACTGAGTAGCAGAAAGTCCGCCATCTTGGCGTTCATTAAAAACGGTCTATGTCCAGCAGTGGATCGATAAAGGCAAATTATGACATGCTGAATGCATTAGTATAAATTGCAGTGCGGATTTTATTTTCTGTACACATAACGACGTCTCAATTTTTCTTCATTCATATCGTATTTTCTTTTAAAGTATAATTTGTATAATATAAAAAAGAGGTTGACCATCTTTAAGTTATTGAAATTGTTAGTGATAATAAATATATAAATGACAGATTTTATATCGTGTAGCTTAGGTTTCGGGTTTTTGTTTTTATCTTAAGACTAAATAAATAAGGAAATTATGTTGCAATGATATTTTTTTAACATCGCTATAGAAACATGTTAGTTTACCAAAACCGAACTACTAGGAAAACATGGTGGTCCGGCAGACTAGGTTCGTGAGATATCGTAGTGCGCTGATATTCAGTACATTTCTCTTTTCGGTATACCAAATTTTGGTATTTTTTATTGGTTTTTTTTTCAACAGGAGTCTAAGCTACCCGGAATTCATAACACATCGATGTTTTATTACCTTCGGCATTGTTTACCGTGCATTTATAATTGTGACGATTTAGCGAATTGCGCAACCCGGGCGCAATGAATCAGCGCGGGAGTACAGCGAACGACCGACGCGCGGTCGATCACCTCAGCGACACGGTGTCTGTCTCACGATACCGTACAGTGCACCAGAGTAATGGTCACGTTGTCCTTAATAGTCGATAGTTCATGGAATTCAACTTGTGCCGTTCACTGTACCGCTCCAATATAACCCGCAAACGGGAACTGTGTTATGTAACAATGCGAAAGTTCGAAGTCAAAGCCCAAGTTCTAAGCGAAGGTACTGTTCCAACTGTTAACTGTTCCACGTACTATAATCACTTGTTTGGTAATGAAACGCTCGTGTCGCTTTAATTGTCTTCATATGGCGTTTTGTTTGGATCGTAAATGCCGGCATTGTTTGAGCTATAAAATTTCCATAGGTTATAATCACAATTTCAGTAGTTTAAAATTTTTATTGGCTGCATTTCTTTTGGGTTTAATGTAAAATAATACGTTGTTTCAGTGTTTATTTATCACCATAAAATAGCACGTGCAACTATTCTCCTTGCTCAATTAGCATTAAAAAATTCGGGCTCTTTTATTGGTTATACATCGCGTGGCGATTGAATATGGCCGCGGTTTACCAATAAAAAGCGTTCCATTCTGGTACCATAATTGTTAAACGTTAATTTAGTTTACGTAAATTTCATCTCTTTTATGCCATTTAATTTGAAACATTTTTTTCTTCGAGATATATATTCAAACTTATATATTCACTACCCAATAATCGTTGGCATTTACACTGATATGGTATTCCAAACTAGGAAAATTACATGAACTTCATTCAGTCCGTACACACCTTGTACGTGAGCACCATAAGTCATACATTTCGGTTCACAGTTATTTGACAAGCCGTGAACTTCATCTTGTTTAAACATTTATAGAAGGTTATATAACACGTACCAAAGAGCATTTATTTTAAAAAAATCACATTTGAATATCTTTTTCTACATCGAATTGCTTATTAATTGTCAACAATGCTACCAACGGATTCAAAATGGACGCATCTGACCAAACAAAAACCGGCGAAGGAATCCCAGCGGAACCATATCTTTTGCAATAAAGTTAAGATTATCGAAAAACAGTTTTAAGTATACAATTTCGTTGGATCTGATAAAAGTGGCGTCGTTCACGTGTCAATATCCAGTGTCGGCAAATTAACGAATGCACGCTCTCCGCGTAATATGCAAATGGCCATAATCGTAAAACAAGTAAACTCCGATATTGGCAACTGGTGCACGTAACGTCCGAAACACACGACTTGCCGAAATTTCGAACCGTTATTTTCTTGATGAAACCATTGACGCCATCTGGTTGCCGGGTAATAAAATTTAGATTTCTGACCGGTAATATTGTTTTTGTGTTAGATTTCCTTTCTTAAATTTTGGGTTTTATTATGTAGGAGGCTATACTTTTAGTATCTGTGGGCATATGACATACCTTAGTGATAGATGCTAATAATAAGTTTTATTATGACGACATACAAGTTGGAAAATTCCTGAACCTTATCAGATATAAATTATTCGTAAATTACGTAATGCCATGACATGGCGTTATAGCCTTATTGAATCACTTACTTAAACCGGCAGCCACTAATTAAAATCCGCTTATAAGAACATCATACATAAAATGTCTTTGCGTTATGATCAGTTCTTTAATATAATTACTTCATATTTAATATCGCTTAAATCTAGGCTATATAAGACAATGTTACCTATAGAAATGATGATGGAAATATCAACGGTAACGTGACGTCATACGTCACGTTGCACTTTATCTGCAAATAACCACCCGATAATGATGATCTACTGGAAATGATGCAAATTTGTTTCACATTCTCACAATGCTTGCTTCAATTGTATGGCTTATTTGGCTCTGGTATTGTATATGTAATGACTGCTTTATATTCTAGAAACAAGCCATAATTTTTATGCATGACGTCAATTATAAATGCGGATATATATTTAGTTTTACTGTAGGTAATATTTAAACATCGACTATTTTAAGACTATATTGTTGCATATTCAATTATATTATATTATTATACAATCCTTATTATGGAGGTTCTGTTGAATATTTGTTTCCATTTTATAGATTCTCTTTACATATCTCCGCCTCTCTCATGTCTATTTTGAATCAGTATTTAATTTCAAACACAATATATTTAGTATACGTCAGAAGTTCATTTTTTATTTAAAATATATTACATCACGAAAAGGCAGGTGTCTGATTTTTTTCCATTATAAAACACTGTACGCATGATTTTTTTACATTCAGCATTAAAAACGAACGTTTCACGACCTAGTTTCCATTACACTATCCTATGACCCAATTATTTCCTGGATATATTTCACTATTTGAAACCGTGCCTGCATACACACCAAATGTGGCACGAAACTATCCTTTTGGAACAATGAATATGAAATAGATACACGCAACAACCATACAAAACGACATATTACTCTTTTCTATGAAAACACGTCACGCATTCTATCATAGTCAATTTATATGACTCTTTATTTGGTTGAAACGGCGTATTTTAAATTATACTATTCATTTAATATTCACCATCCTTTTCCAAAGAAATTTTGCTAATTGATTTTTAGTCTTGCCAAATAATTGCGAAATAGGAAATCACTAATGCGGATTTATATTTGTATATACATCCGATTTAGTGTTTTTTGACTATGTAATAAATATCTTGGCTAAAAAGTTGTAAAATAAAAATATAAAGTATGACTGATGAAATATAAATTCGTTTAAACGCGCACGGAGTACATATGCACCGAAAAAAATAAAAATAATGACAAAAGTAGAACACGTCCTGTCGCCATTAATATTATAGGAGCGCTCGCGCTTCGTTTGAACAATTAATATAAACTTTTATACATTGAGGTCGCTTCAAAATATCAGTTTGTTTGTACCGGTGTTTGCTTAAACACGGCAGCATATTTACTATAGAGATAACGACGGAGGCGGCTCGAGGTTTCTAGAAGGATCGTCGGGGGGACGCGTACAGCGCGCCGGTGAGCGATCGGCCGCGTTTATTTCGTCTTCGGATTTGTTTACACGGAGATATAAAAATATCACACGCGGACACGCAACTCGACGACGCTTGCGCACAATGTAATGAACTGCGTAATCTGTTACAACTTTATGTATAATATTAAGGAAATGTATTTCCATCTATTAGGATACTGACGAAAATGTCATTTTCGTAAATAGATGCAATATTAATATGTTATTCTTGAAGAAGTTTTCTTCGGAAGTAGAACCTTAATAAGTTGTTGCGTGATCCGAATCGCTCTCATCATATTTTTATTTACATATGGATGGAGGAAAACATAAACATCGTGACTGACAAAAATGAAATTGACCACCGAGAGCCGAAAATCAATTTAAAAAATAAATTTTTGATTACTTATAACTTTTATGTATATTATATGTAATATAAGATGTTATGTTGTTGCTATGATCAGGCGTATGCATGTTTTCTGAGACTCATAAAATCTAAACCACGCACGTAAAAACTAAATACGTATTTCAATAATTCTGCTTAATAAGCTATCACATGTTTATTTATGAATATCGAGATATTGAACAAGTTTAGAAGCATATGTTAATTTTATTACTCGCATATGGCTTGGTGTTTTTAAAATTTGTACAATTACCGAACTACCGCCTTCTATTTTAAATTAAAAAAATACTTTTAATATCACTACTATGTACAGTTTTAAAGCTTTAAAAATCACAACAAATCATATAAAAAAGTTGCTAACCTAATAAGGCATTGTTATTACAA
Source organism: Lamproptera curius (assembly GCA_029286875.1). NCBI lineage: Eukaryota > Metazoa > Arthropoda > Insecta > Lepidoptera > Papilionidae > Lamproptera > Lamproptera curius. Next base: position 96,775 of record JAGSMT010000077.1, read on the forward strand.
ATAAAAAAGACCTCTACCATTAACTCTAAAACTTATATACGAATTTTTACCATATTAAGTTTTTTTATATTGCTATTAAAAATTTACTAGCATGTCAGAAAATTGTATTCTCAACGAATGCCCGCGTTTCTTTCGGATCTTTAGTATACATTATATTTTGTTTAATATTTCTATTCCTTATTTCAGATAACGGCATGCGTACATCGTTACGCGAGAGCTGTTGAAGGTTAGTCGTGTTTACTTTTATATCTAGATTAGATACCTGCCAGTGCCTAGCGTTTGCACTTATTACTTTTAAAGTATTCATTAAAATCACTATAACTGAACTGAAGGCAACACGTGTAAAATCGTATTTTAATTGTGTGACTATATGCCCTTAATCGTTTTAATGTAAGAGCAGTGTAAAGAACGCTGTCGTTGCATTCAGAAAGTCAGTTGTAGCTAATTGGTCACTCTTCCGGTGCAGTTGTCTGACGTGAGCGCCATTGACCGTTTAAATTGTTAACACGTACAAGACGATCTTACCGCGCGACACGCACTTCTTCAAGGATCCAGGTTTACATATCTAAAGGGTACACAATGAGATTCTATTACAAAGCCACTTTATATGTAAATCAGGTTCTAAATGCAAATGCAACGTTTTCTATGGTGTGTGTCGATTTTTGCAACCCCCAATAGATAAACGGAAATTTTAAGGGTTTTTTTTGTACGATGGTACAGGAATCCTGCATGCTCAAGTCCGACTCTAGTTTAGTTGATATTATTATTATTATTTAATACATGCCTCATGTCTTTAAACTACTCTGTGCCGTTTACATTATTTTGTAAGCCAACAACGATATTATGACATTAAGCCACAATCTATAGTAAAATATTACTATACAGATTATGGCTTAATGTCATAAAACTCACAAGTTAATTAAATTCGATTTTAAATGTGAATTGAATAATAATATCGATACCTTCGTATCGTATATTCGATGCGGCGGCTATCGGGCGGCGGGTTGAGTCACTCGCGTCTCGAGAACTGGTCCGGCCACGTCTAAAGATCGTCGGTCAATTGCCACAATGGCCTTTAACTCAGCCACTTGTTGCTTGTATTTATCCTTTTTCTTAAACCAATAACTGGCCATTACTCTTTTGTTTTTACTTTCGTTGTAACGTTTTAATTGATACAGTCCCGACCATTTATCCTTTTCACTGTAATACGAATGATTCGCTCGCTGGTAGTGGCTGTAGGTCGTTATTTAAATAGATTTCGTGAAAGCTTTCAGATGGTAGGATTGAGATAAGTTAATAGACTCGCGTGTTGGCACTCATTGGGATACATTTTGAATTTTTCTGTATTATTTTTTATTACTATATATATATATATATATATATAATGTTCGGTTTAATATTTTATAACGAGCAAAGCAAATTAGGTCTTACATCCTTTATTTTTTTTTTAAATAAGTTTTTTAGAAGTTGTCCAAAGTATTGTTTTTTAATAAAATATCTTTAAAAGTTTTTCTTGTTGTTTATTACATTTTATCACATGCTTACATACACTTTAGTTACCCTTGACAAAAGAAACAGTGCTTTATCAAATGCTACCAAACACATCAAGTTAAATGCGCCGATTTAATTCAGTAATAACTTTTCCCTACGGAAGACAATATTTCGAACATTAAGTAACCTTCATCTCTTACTCCGATTTATTTTGACGGCATGAACTGACATTCACTTTCTAATTTATTGAAGTGAACCAGGATTTCAAGAAATGTCGTGTTATGCGCTTAATGATAAGCATTACGAAATCCACTCTAGCTGTACCATATGAAGCCAAGTTTAAGTTTAAATACAACGTTATATGCTCGCCTATAAGACTTGCGCTATTCAACTATTTCTTTGGCATCAATTCGCACTTTAAGAAAAAAAAGCAGAAAAAGTGCATATTTGATGCTGTTCCAGCGGCGTAAGAATTTTGCAACCCACGGTTTTTATAGCAGTATGCGACGCTCACATTCCTTTTCATTTGTCTTTACGTCATAATTTCTTGAATGAATATCACAATTTCTTATTTTTTCTTTACCATAATCAGTGTGTGCTAGTCCACTGCTGGACATAGGCTTAATGTACGCCTTCTCCATTAGGGGGTTTTTAGACTTTAGGTTGGTGGTTGGACCGACTTTTTAAATGCCCATCCGACGCATCATCTTACTTTTCAGACAATTGGGTAATCGGTTCAAATTATCCTAACCGACTAGGAAACAACAATGAAAACTTGATGCAATTTTTCTATAAATTTCTATATTAAGAGTGTTATTTCTAATCGCGTTGACTGTATTTTTCAAGCCAACACACACTGTTTCGCTAGCATCAACCAAGAACAAATAAACGTCATGACGGTAAAAAAATAAAATGAGTTGTTACATGTGATGCCGCGAATTTTCAATCCACCCTCGTACATGAACGTGTCCATGTCATTGACGTCATTCCCGGAAGTAATGACTCAGCGAAAAATGTTTTCAGTATTTTTAGCAGAGTAAGGATGCTCGTTTTTTTTTTAAATATTGTCAGTCAGTAATATTTCACTTTGTGAATAAAAGTATTTTTGACTGGTAAATGAATAATCCATGTAATGTGAGCAATTGTGTGTATGTAATTAAATGGGCATCGAACAATAATTTTATAATGTACACATATGATTTATTAAACGACCGGATCCATCGTCCTGGGCACACTGGATAGACACGTCCAGTAAAGTCTTTTATTAAACCATGTGTAGTATTCACGTAAACGCAAGAGAATATTAAATGTACACATACTAACATTTAAGCAGTAATAGTCAATTACTTATAGAAACACACCATTCCTTTTGACCGGTAAACAATGCGTATATCATGATAAATGCGCCTCTGTGCCTAGCCCATAATGACGCGGCCGTGAAGGCCGGCACGCAACCGCACGCCCGTTCCTCTGTCCAAAATCCTATATAGGCTGCCGCAATGTTTTTAAACTATTAATGCTGCATAAAGCTTGATAACAACTGATGTACTACAAACTAATATCTTAACCAATTTATAACATCTCGAATACTTTAATTGTAACTGTATCGCACCTAATGTCGAGTTACACCCATGTGTGTACTCAAAATGTAGTTAGTATGGTCTGGTTCGGCTTTAGCACATTCACTTTTACTTCACGCAGGGCCACTTTAATGTTTTACACTCGCAATACCTAAATCCGTTTCGAAACATGAGTCTGTCAGTTCCGATTTTAGTGTTCTGTGATTGGGCAACATTCTTCAATTGTCATTCACTTGTTTTTATCGTATCTGGGTACTTATTAATAATAATATGTATTCATTGATAAACAGAAAGGAAGTTACAATATTTATTTATTCGATGCTTAGTTTAAGACTGACTGAGACGGCTTTATTTTATCGTCCTTAAATAAGTGTGTAATGCGATGCGAAACATATTGTACTATAAATCGTTACAACAAACATGAGTGAGACTGGTTTGCGGCAAAAACACCGCGTCAGTTCTCACTTTCTTAGACAACATAAATGAGTAGCCTATACTTTTTCTACTATTCAAAAACTTTACTTCCTTGAAAATAGCGAAATAATGCAATTCATTCATTGCAATAAATTAAGCCTTCACAAGCGACTATATATATATTGACCCTCGTCTCCCATGGTCACAATGGTTTAATATAGTCCTGCAACTTGAGTATTAACGACAAATCATTGTGTTACAACAGCGAATATTTTCCTTTCCAATTTCACCTTGCCAGCTTAATTAAAAATCGCCAAGCGGTTTATAATTGTACAATTTGTGGTCTTGACAAATAGAACAATCAAACTAGGAAGCTCATTCGTCTTTGGAAAAATAAACAAATTGTTATATCAGGGTCAAAGGTATTGATCAATCGTTGTAATGTGCTGACCACGGTATGTCAAAGAATTGATAGACTTGTTCTTTTGTAGATTAGTGTTACCTTCACCTGATTATGTTTGGATGTTATCGTTCCTGCCTACCGCATAATGCGGCTGCAAATGGCGGCCTTCGACGCACATTGGCTTTCTCATGTAACCACCCTTACTTTGACTAATAGCTACACCCTCTTGCCCTTGAAACACGCCTACCTAAAAACGAATAAAGACTTCTCTAGGCCGTGTTCGTATCGAACACTCACAGCCACAACATCACAACGATTCATTCTAATAACCACTTTTAAACGACACGTTCTAATTGTTATAATAAAAATTTTAAAAACTAAACTAAAGCGATCGTTTGGTATAGGTTACTTGAGACGAAAGTCGCTAAATATCTAAAGTCGCTAAGTTTATGATAGACTTTAATTATTCCCATAGTAAATGCAATCAAAAGGTAATAATAAGAATAGGCTTTCGCGACTTGGCTCCAAAACAGGCCAACAAAAAGACTTTTATAGTACATCTAAATATTGGCAGCTGCTCCGTCCGCTAGTGTTGTGTAACATTGCAGGTACACTACGACGTTAACGTGTTAGACTCAATTTGTTTTTTCATCACTCTATGTTAGCCATTTAGAACGAGGTTTGCTTACCATTCAGGCGGAGAGTGCAAGGCTTTTTTCTAAGTTTCGAAAAGACATTTCACTTTAAAACGATATAAATTGAGGCAAAATCTCGAACTTGTTGAAAACGTATGCTTGCCTTTTTTACGGTGATGCAGTAAAGGCATTTGTGGTAACATTGACCGTTAGTAGAAAAAACGTATAAATTCCACATCCGTTCTTTGACGGGCATCAAAAACCTTTTGAAATGTAACAACATTATAACGAATATATTATTATCACATTTCAATCTATTGATTTCCCTCTTTCAAATGTTATCCGTAATATTAGATTTTTTTAAGTCGCGGTCAAATAAATTCTTCTCCATTGTTTTTTATACTTTTTACTTATTTTTTTTAAATTTGTCAATAAATGACAGATGACTGTGTTACTTTTTTATTCTAAAACATATTGTAAATTTAAGTAATATCATCTTGATAACTACACCTCAGCCAAATTATCTATGCAATGTATTTAAACAATTGTAACATAACACTGCATTGGCGCCAAAACTTATTTGGTTTGTGATCAATTAAAGTAGTTTTATTGCGATCTTACGATACCAATGTTATAATTGCAGAGAGTTATGTTTGTATTACGCAAAAACCACTGAACTTTACAAACTTTAGATGGAACTTTGCAGAGATATATTACTGTGAAGTTCCATCTATATTAGCTTAGCAGTATGTCTTCTATGATCCTGCATTATGGCGGCCGATCTGCGCAGAAACATTATAATGCACTAGTATAATTAATTACACAAATCACTCTTCCTTTATTCTCATTGTCTGATAGAACAAAAAGGGAGACGACCAGAGGGAGATGGGGCGCATAAATGAGCTTTTACATGGTCCTCCAACCAATAGATCATATTTCGTTACAATCGGTGATCCTGCAGCATTGCCCTAACCAAGAAGAAAACAATGAAACGTTGTCGAGTCCCTACAAGAGACGGAGGCAGTGATACATCTTATAGATGAAGTTTACATGACATATGATTTTACAATTAAAATAACATTGATACCAAATATGCGTGTGCGAAACCTTTAAATATAACTATTTGGCGTAATTTAGGTTTTTGTGACATTAATTGACATTCTCGGAAGAGTTTGTCTCTTGAACCATGAATACTCGGAAATCTGTATAATTGTGGTCAATTGCTTGTTTTCTCAATGTCATTGTAACCGTCTTTGTAAATAACAATAACCATCCTTGTACGAAATACTGAACATTATTTATCATTTTGAATTGATTAAGTTATCGCGTGTGTGTCTGCAACGCTTTATTAATAATTACGTTAACGGATTATCTAACGCTTAAGTACCGTAACCTCGTGACATTTTGTATGGATTTAATTATATTAACGCACTCACGCTCTGTGGCGATAATAGCTAGGTAGTTATCCATACAAATAAGTATTGATTTATGCGTAACAAAAGTAGACATTTGCATAATGTTACCATTTTAAATAGACAAATTAATTGGTGAACATCATTCATTAATATTTTGTGTTTGAAATTATTCTAAAACCTTGGGTTTTGCCGCAATATGGCGTTCTAATGTTCAATTCCCGTCGCCTACAAATTATTTACACTATTACTGTTACCTCGCTGTTTTCTTGCACCTTTCATCTATTTTAATATCTATATTGGAATGAGTCTGTCCATGTCCACTGTTATAATTTTTACGTTAATTCACTCACTATTTAGTTCATGTATTGGGTAGTATAATAATTAAGTTAACATGCTAACTTTACTTGAAAGAATCTTTATTTCATGTTAATCATATTCCTCAATATCTTCTCTCGACAATAATTTGCGAGTTTTACATTAATGTGTACCCGAACTCTATATTGTTTTTTAAAATCAATGATTGTCTGTTATTAGAAATGATAATTTTATTATTATTATAAATAGTGCATTCTTTCTAAATAGAAGTTCAGACGTATAGACGGTGCTGTTATAGTTTTCATTGAATATATGACATTTCTTCTAAGCTTTAACGAGGTTTATGTAATGAAATACAAATTGCGTTCTGCATTACGAAAATGTTAATAACTCTACTCATATGTACTTCTATTTTTAGTCACAATCAAGCGGTTAGCTAATCGAACCGTGATTCTCTTAAAAGGCAAGTTAACTGCTGATCTACTATATCAGTATGATTGAATGAGCTTACCTACTTAATATTAATAGGATGTAGCAAAGGTAATAAACAACAAGGTGTAACAGTTACTACTTGACAGATGAACCGTGGGAAGTGTGTTCATAACGTAACGATTCCTTTGTGAATTCTAAATTAGTGATGATTCTTGTGAAAAGTTTTTAATTCTTTACAACTCGCGCAGTTAGTTCTCAAGAAAGCTCATAAAATTATCATTCATAACTGAATCATACAAGTTAGGATCTATTGTGTTAGCTTTTGTTTTCTGATTTATTTTTATAAACACCACCGAACTGAAGTTGTCTTTATAGCTGATTGTTTTATAAAGTGTTCATCGGAACGAAATGGCATTAAAAACTAACTAATACTTTTATACAGGTTTACAGATTCTTTGTGTATGTGAATTGTGAATTAAATTGCTGGTACAGAAGCTTGTTAATAAAGACTGCTTCTTCAACTCTTATATAATCTTTTTATTTCTTTATCGTAAAGTTTGATTTTATTTGCGGCCGTCCAATACGCAGATGGTGTCAAAACGAAATGACGTTAAAAGATCGAAAGATCTGAAGACTTTTGATTTTCGTTGAATATATTGCTATTTTGGAATCGTATCGAATTCAAACTGAACGCAGTAATAAAAAAAAGTTACTATGATACATTTTAATTTGTTTTCATGACGATTGAATTTTATTATTGTATAATCAAAGTCGTATCTATATTACAACATATATACGTATATAAAACAAAAAAATCGTTTGATAAATAATTGTCAACTATGTAGGAGCAATGATTTCTTTTGCTTTATCAGGCTAGCAACACATCGATCAAATTAAATTTCTCCGCAACGCAAAACGTCGACCGAGTAACATTTAACCCGCAACGATACCGCAACAAGAGCGAGTACATCAGCCAATGTGGAACATTTTGTGTTATCGTTTCTTAATTTTACTTTACAAAGAACAAAGAACTACAATTTTTACATCACAAATTAAAAGTATACAAATCTTTAAATAAATATAAAGCTAAGATAAGCTTTAATAAAAATGGTCCTTATTATATAGCTGTTACTATAAAGTTACATATACTTTATTTAACCTATGTATCTGTATACCAAAATGCCTGTACACGCAGTATCTATTGCACTAACATTGAATGCGTGATACTAGAAAATGGCAATAAACCAGTTGCTTGGCTGTGACCTATAAAGTCAAGAAAAAATCTGGAAGAAAAAATATTTTGTTGAGAAAAAGTTATGTGTGATTGGTAAATAAATTACTCAATTACAACTAGGAGGCAATTAACAGCTTTAATTTTAATGTATATATGCAATGGAAAGTTTTTCAACATTTAACTAGTTAAAATTGCAAGATAACATTAACTTTTTATCCCAGTTTTTGGCACAACATCAACGATCTTGTAATGTTTTGTTATACGTTATGGATGTGTAGGCACAAAAAGATTTAAAAGCGTCCTCAAATAAAGTATAAGATCGGGCCGTTTATTGTGCGATAAACAAACGGTCTTTAAGAATAGCACTCCTGTGTGGATTTATCGACGGAATTAGAGCGCCGCTGGAGGCGACCGGCATATGCGGCCTTAGGCAACGTGCGGGCGGCATATCGCCATCCGTGCCGCGGCTTTCGACGCATCGCGGTATTTTGCGATTTATTTTCGGAGCGTTTTTTTTTTAAATTGATACTCGGCTCCACCGGAATCTGATGCGCGTACATGCATATTTTCATGTGTTATTATCAGATATTTTTAATGGATGTTCTGGGGATACAAAATAGCTAAATATAAAATCTTACTTAAAGTGAATATAGCTTTCTAATGGTGAAATATATTTTTGAATCGGCACATTAGCATTTGAGTTATTCATTATGCAGTGACTCATTACAAAGATACACACAAAAATATAAATCTTTCCTCGATAGGTACTACTAAACTTTATAATTTATTGGCTACTCGGTACAATTTTCAAATGGGTAGGGACCAGGTATGAAAGTAATGCAGGATGAAGAACAAATGAGTTTCCAAACGAATTAGTATGCTGCACTGAGGCTGTATCACAATATGCATCAATTTGATGCCCTTTGCCTCAGTTGCGCTCACGGCGCTGTGTCATCAGGTTGTGGACGTAGCAAGTCAATGCCGAAAAAATAACAATAAAGTAAGTTTTGATCTTATTTTCAATTGTGATTGTTTTATTGTGCTATCTTAAGATGACTTTTTAGTGTTAATATTATATTATAACTGTCCATCTTTCTATCTTGGTGTTTGAAATGGTCATGTTCTAACGATTATTTAAGCTTATATGAGTATGCATTGGTCTCATCAGGAAATTTAAGATGGGATGAAAGTAACAACTGTTACTTTCATCCCTATTATAATTATGGCATCTTCGAGTACATTTATTGTATTGTTTGTGTTTCAAAGTACTATAGATTTATTTTCTTATTCCAGAATGCCTAAAATACACAAAGAACGACTGATCGAGGCTTAGTCGCTCCAGAAATAATGGATTTGGCTGCGGAAGAAGTACTTCTCAGAAAAGTACCGTTCCGAGACGCTGTCAAAGTCATATCAGTGCCATGTAACTTTATATAGATATGTACAAAAAAATGCTAGAAGAAGGTTCAACTAGTCTTCCAAAAGTAGGCTACGTATCAAAGAAACGAGTTTTTATTGACGGGGAAGAAAAATACTGGCTGAGTATTTACTCCATTGTTCCAAAATTAATTGGATTGTCAACCAAAGAGTGAGAACATTAGCATTTCAATTGGGCATCAAATATAACAAAGAAATTCCGTTTCGTGGCATTCAAATAAATGTGCTGGTGATGACTGGTTGAGGTTTTTTATGCGCCGAAATCCAAGATTGTCCATAAGAGCTCCGTAAGCTACAAGTATTGCTAGAGCTACGAGCTTCAATCGAAGTAATGTTGAACTGTTTTTTCAACATTATACTGAAATTCTCGGACGAGACAATTATACAGCGTCAGCCATATGGAATATGGATAAAACTGGCATAATTACTGTTCAAAAGCCTAACAGGGTTGTTGCAGGAAGAGGCACCAAGCAAGTAAGCTCAGTTACATCTGCAGAGCGTGGTGTTTTGGTAACAGTGGCTACTGCAGTTAACGCCATCGGGAACAGTGTCCCTCCTATGTTCATATTCCATCGAAAGAGGTTTAAGGATCATTTTATTCGTGATGCTCCGCAAGGGTCAGTTGGAAGTGCGAATGGAAGTGGTTCGATGCAAGAAGATGATTTCAATATATTTTTGACGCATTTCAAGACTCACGGGAGACCATCTAAAGAAAATAAATGCATTCTTATTTTGGATAGTCACAGCTCCCATATAGCATTGAAGAACATTGATTTTGTTTTTTTTGAGACACTGGTATAATCCTTTTGACTTTCCCTCCGCACTGCACACATAAGATGCAGCCGCTTGATCGTAGTGTATTTGGACCTCTCAAAAAAGCCGTCAACGCATGCTGTGACAACTGGATGAGATCAAACCCTGGAAAAGTTATGACAATATACGACATACCGAGTATTGTCAGAGACCCTTAGCCCCTACGTAGTCAAGCCTTTGCCAAAGGCAGGACCCAGGAAGAATAATGGAAAGGGAAGAAAAGGTAGAAAAACAGCAATAATGGCTGACACACCAAACAAACTAGAGATCCAAGAACAAGAAAAAAGGAAGATAAGGTTAAGAAATCAATTTTTCAGATTGCTAAAGAGAAAAGAAAGCCTTCAGTTATCAGGAAAACTATTAAAAAGAAAGCACAAAAACAAAAAAATAATGATTCAGACAATGAAAATTGCTTTTGTTTAGTTTGTGTGGAATCTTTTTCCAACAGCAGGCCAAACGAAAAATGGGTGCAATGCCTAGAGTGTAAACGATGGGCCCATGTGACTCACTAAAACGAACAAGTTATGTTGCCATAATTGTGTGTCCGATTAGAACTCATTTTATATATATATAATTACTGTTGATTAATTAAGAAGATTGCTATGTTCCTAATAAATATATATGTGATAATTGTGATATTAATGAAGACCTAAAAAGGCTGATACTAAATAAATATGTTGATTATGAAAGTATATTTGGTTTATTTGCAAGTTACATTCATCCTTTGAATCTGTTACAACCAACTAGGGTAGGGATGTTTGTAACAGATTTCATTTTAGATGATCAGTTTTATCAAAATATATAATAGCTATGCATTTATTCTAGAACTAAAATATAGCTGAAGACCAACTTATCTAGTATATAAATTGAGATTTGAAATTCCGAATGTTTTGAGATATTAGGTAAAATATGAAAATTTTACGTTCATCCTAATTCCTACCTATGAGACATTTGAGATGTTACAAAACTATAGGTGCATTTGTTTTATACTATTACAAATGGATTAGTACATATCTATATATAATTAGATTTTGTCGTGTCATATTTTGATGTGATTAATTTCGCGCAGGTGGAGACTTGCCGGGTGGTTTGTTATGGGAGCGCGGTGAGGGATAAAGTGTCACAGCAAGATGACAGATGGCGAGAAGCAACAGAGCGCCGGCGGCACCAACGCCGCACCACAACACAGGAAGGGGCACAGGTGCGTCACCCTAATATGACAATTATTTGAAAAAAAAAGGCGACATTGTGTTGTGGCGGGACTGGTAACCGTCTAAGCGAAATGAGAATTCGACATTTAAAGATGAAACTTATAACAAAGTTAGGATCATGACTGTGATTTTTTATTGACCGATCGATGCTTGATAATCGATAGCTTGGTAACAATCGATCAATAAGAACGTCAAATGGAACCATCATAATGGTAAAAACGGAGGATCGATTATGGAATGAATGCACAACCAACAATACAATTGACAAACCCGAATGCCTTATGTAAGATTCCAGTTCGATGATATAGTTGACACTAACATAAACTCCATGTATTATTCAGCCTTAATCACAGATAGCTTAGATCACAGTTTACTCCCTAAATAAGTTAGCCTAGTCACACTTGTGGCACTCTCTTTGATAGCATTACATCGCTTAGTAATCGATAGCTGTACATTCTTCATCTTGTACGCATTAGCGATTAAATAAGAATCACTCAAATGTATACTTATTGCACTAATATATAAATCTATGAAACATATTCGAACTAGAAAATCAAAAATTGTTTAAAAAACAATTTCTAAACAAGAACGCACTTTTTGTATGAAATTTCTGTTTAGTAATTCCGATTTAGACTTTTATTTCAAATTGTTAAGAATATCGTAATTTACTTGTAAGATGTGAATAATAAAATATTTCTCATGAAATAACAAATTGCGTTGTTGTCTCTAATTCGTATATTTCATTTGCTTTTTTTCAAATACGTAGTATTCATTGTATTGACACTAATACTAATGTCATTCTCATGAAATAACAATTCTTGTACTAATCTTTATATGGAATTATTGTTACCTATTGACTGATCAAGAAGTTAAAAGTTCCTAAAGAAACCACAAAACTGAGCATTGAAGCCCTTTAAAAGAAACCACACTTGTTATTGGTATAACAGTCTATAAACCTCACTTTTTGAAATCTGCTTAAATGTTTGTAATTATAATAATTCATAATCCGAAAGTTTTGGCATTTTATTATATCATAAAAGATTTTAATATTTTGATTAATTATTTACTAACGTTTTTAATCTATAAAATATTTGTCTAAAATAATTTACACTTTTTGAAAATTTATTTAATGACAAATATTCTTGCTAAGTATGATCTTGAAACATTAGATTGTCTTCTTTATATATATAAAAGATTTTTGATAGTTGTTTGAAGTAATATATGTTTGTCTCTTTTGAACAATTTTGTTTATTATTCATATATCTATTCGTGTGTGGATTTGTACGAAATAAGTATTATTTATAAGTAACAAGTTTTTAAAGTAGTAAAGAAGCCGAAAAAAAATGGGTAGAAATTTAATTTTATACATCTTTTTATTAAATTTTCATTAATTTATTTTTATTTTAACATATTATACTTCTTGATCAGACAACTGCCACCTACATCTAGCGTGACCTACGATAAACTTTTTATTGAAATTTAAAAATATCACACATATGCAAAACGGCTGTTGCGACTTCTTTCATGTTGAAATAAAAAAGAAAATTATTTTAGTCTAATTGCATCATTTCGCTGGCAATAATAACTTACCCGAGCATATTTATGCACATAAAATGCTTAAGTAATTTGTTGCTTTACATTAAAGCGTGCGCGTTACGAAAAGCCGTCTTTTAATTCTTGATAATTAAAATAAACTTCTACTAAGCTGGCAGGTGTTTAGGTACACGTAAAAGATTGTTATTACGTCCTCTGTATCACCAGATTTTTTAGATAAGAGCTTTAAAAAAGTAGTATGTGAAGTTTAAATTTTTATATCTTTTCGAGTATATTTAATTGCTTTTACCAACAATGCTTAGTGTTTAATACTATTCTTGATGTATTGATACATACGCTAGAAGAAGTATTAAAGGAAAGGAAGTTGCCAGTCAGTCGTTATTGAATTACGGATTTCCAGCTGTTATTACGTACTCTTTGACAAGCTAAATGCAACATTTTCAACGAGCTGCGCTTAAGTCACGCTTCGACGGTTCAATGGTAATATATGAACGAATTTAAAAATTCTTGAGATCTTCATTTCTATGTTTACTTTGTTATGTACGGTTACTGTTAAGGAAATATTTTTCCTTTTCTTTTTATGTATGTGTTGCGCCTTTCAAGAATCGAAATAATAATTTATTTACGACAGAATTTAGTGATTGACACAACCACCTTGCTTTTTGGTGTATAACTGACAATATGACACTAATAGATAAAGCACAGACACCAGGCCTCCTGAAATCTATGCGTCACACATCACATCACATCATCAGCCTATTTTTAGTCCACTGCTGGACATAGGCCTCCCTATACAATCCTATCCATTAGGGTTTGGACTCTATCCACCACGCTGGTCAATGCGGGTTGGTGGTGGACGCTTTTAATGCCATCCGACATGGATCATCTTACTTTTCAGACAATTGGTGATCGGCCCAATCGCATAACCAACTTAGAAACAACAATGAAAATTTGTTGCGTCCCGTCGGATTCGAACCCAGACCTCCGGTTTCTAAAGCACCGCCCATACCACTAGGTACGAGGCAGTTGCAGTGCAGTGCAGTGCAGTTGATCTAGCGTCGATTGGGTTAAAATATTTCCTTACATTCTATTTCTTATGTTACGGTTAATACGATAAAATTCCTTTGTGGCCATATATAATAATAAAATAAACAATAAACATATAAGTATTGCCTTAAAAGCATACTCGAACAATCCGTGAATCGTGAATATTTACTGTATTCTTTGATTGCTCTCGATTTTAAATAGAGTATGCTTAGATATCGGGTTAGTAGTAGAAATTATGTAAACGTACAACGCTAATAATTGTGATGAAGTCTTGTGTATAATTACAATACAAGTGTACGTTAAGAAGATCAAAGCATTGTTATGAATCGTAATTGTATTTGTTAATTAGCTTACATTACATAAAAATGGAAGCCATTTATTTTTTATTCATATTTTTCCGTATCCACGATACATTTTTAGACGACCTTACGAATAAGATGAAAGAAGGTACACTGTCAACATTCACAGAGAGAATTTTTATAGTCCTCTCTTCAAATGAATAGCATCTAAGTTTGTTGACCTTTACAGCTTTATACTTAACAAACAACATCGCTAAGTTGTTAACAAATAAGTATTTTCCTTTGTAGGAGCCTCGAATGGTTTGGAATGGTTATAAGAGGCTCATTGTATAAGTCTTCTGTCAATTGTTTTCTTTTACTTTGACGAACTTATGATTTATGTACACATTTCGAGCTCAAATGTGTAATTCATTCTTAGCTGAACTTTACTCTAGAAGAAGTATTCCAATAAAATCTCGGTCTTATAGGGATGAGTCAGTATATGGGTGTTAATATCTTATACCAGTGGCAGATAAGATATGGACAATAAGATAATGGACCGGCGTCATGTGAAATTCCCGCGCCACTTAAACCAATAAGAGTGCCAAACGATTTAGCACTAGTGATGATATAACTATCAAAATATTATGTTCACATACACTCCCATGCATACATCATCAGCCTGTGTTGGTCCCCTGTTGGACATAGGCCTTCCCTAATGCACGCCTCCTACATTAGAGGGTTTTTGAACCGTATCCCACCACGCTGGTAGAATGCGGGTTGTTGGGTTGACCGACTTTTACATGCCCAGATCCAGCATGGATCATCTTTAGACAATGTTATCATCCAAATTGCAACAAGAAGGCTACAATGAAAATTGGTTAAGTCCCCGCGGGATTCGAACCCACAACCTCCGGTTTCTAAAGAACACGCCCTTTCCACTAGGCTACGGAGGCAGTAAGCGAGGAGCAAATGTATATTATGCTCACGTACATTTTTGTTTTCAAAATCTTATTATGTTTCTTAGATAGAACTTATATTAAAATAATGCTTGTTCAAACAGTTCTTTTACGAAAATGACACATCACAGACAAAAGTTTCCTAAAACAAAACACAGTATGTTGATCCCACATCCGATAACACAGATAGTGCGGTTTGCGACACCTGTTCCACTTACCCGTCCACATGATATCAGACGAAGCTTTCAGCCAGTCATCTTCAGGTGCTCGTAGCAATTGTCCGATATTACATATCCCACTGGGGAATGAATAGTTACAGTACAATGCTAGCTAAATCGGTTATTTTAAGGCCGAATCGGTGGCACTGTGATGTGAAGTTCGCGTGATAAGTTTCCGTAATCAGTGACTTAACATGGCGAACACGAAAGCGGAGCAAGTTAAATTGCTAATGGAGAGGTATGCTATTCTGTTGTGGGCTTTCGAATACTTTTAAAGAATGTTATTTGCCATTTAATTGATGGGTAATTCTTATAAAGACACCACATTCAATTCTTTTATAATGGAAACATTATCCTTATCAGTTACAGTAATATAATAATTGTGTCTCCATTTCGTTGTTTCAATTTGTATGGGTATTGCTTTCAGTTTCTACTAGTTTGCCGTAATGGATACCCGACCATTTATCACCTGAGCGTCGACGCTGAAAAGATGAAATATCGGGGATAATTTTTAAGTAGTATACAACTATTTAAAAGTTATGGCCGTGGTAATTTAAGACGACAAAAAATTGCCAAATTGTTTTCATAAACCTGTCTGTAGGGTAGTATTATGTTGTTTTGGCTAGTTGCCATAGTCGCTATTGTTCGATGTTAATTAACTACAGCACGTGTTATACGATCTCGTGTGTAGTACTTTATCAAAGTCGAACAGTGGCTGGCTAGGAAACCCGACAATCTCGTAACGCTAGCACGTGCCAGTGACACAAAATGC
The DNA here is from genome assembly GCA_029286875.1 of Lamproptera curius. NCBI lineage: Eukaryota > Metazoa > Arthropoda > Insecta > Lepidoptera > Papilionidae > Lamproptera > Lamproptera curius. The sequence continues at coordinate 112,983 of JAGSMT010000077.1, forward strand.
GCCCGAGGAGGGTTTCCTCGCTAAGTTCATTCCACCAAGGACCATTCAAGCGCATGATGCCGGATCCCGTATCACATTTTTATGTAAGTGAGGTACATTACGTAAACCGCAACTTGTTTGCGCTCGTTCTTATATTCGGGTGGAGTTGTAGAGACCCGAGTTCGAATCGACGATACATAACAGATTTCATCTCTACTTTTTTGTGTCGAGGGACCAAGGATAAGGGTATAAACGGTTGTGCTTATTTATATCGCAAAGCAGTAGTGTGCAAACACTATATTTCGGTTTTGATGATTCAAGTTCAAGTTCGGAAGGTATAGTTTAATTTAATAAAAGGCTTTATTTATATAGATTTCAGATCCCATTAGTTCCGGCGCAACAGTAATATATTGTAATGACAAAAGTGAAAGTAAAATTGAAGGTCGCGGTAATGTTTCAATCTATAGCTAAATTCTCAACAACATACTTAGAACAATGACTCGATAGCGTAAAAAAATATCGTTAAATATTAAATATTTAATTTAAAAAGTTTCAACAGCAGCCGGCTTATAAGGACCATATGGGAGACCACCCGAAAATACCAAGGCGCAAACGATATACATTACAAGCTAAACAAACAAACGCAAAACAATGGCCCGAGGTCGCATTGTTTCGGTACTGTATTATGTTACGGTTAACACACGGATGATGCCACCATTAGGTTTTAAATATCTCTTTGTTGTCTCGTGATATCGTGCCAATCTATTTTAACGAACATCCTGTAGTAAGCTGTGCGCCTGGTAATGGCAACCGATTGATCACTGATATTCGGAGAATGGAAGCAGTTCTTATTTACGTTGTTATACACATATATATGTTGTTATTGTTATCAACTAAGAAATTAACTTGGTTGTTCGTCGCCTTGTAATCGCTAAGATCTTTTTATATGTATGTTATTTTTATATATAAGACTAGTGGACCCGGCAGACTTCGTACTACAGCATTAGATAAATAAAATATCTATACTTTTGTATATGATTTATCAATCTACTTATTAAAATCTAATAGATAGTTAACAACTGTAACAAATATAGTAACTATAGTTAAGTTAAATAAAAATTTATATGTCACTTGTTGAGAGCAAGTATGTAGGTAGAAAAATACAATTTATTTTGTTCAATTCCGATATTATTTGTATTTATTTACCTTTTAAACCTTCCCTAGACTTCTACAAATAATTCAAGACCAAAATTAGCAAGTTCTCGAGTTTTAGCGAGACTAACGAACAGCAATTGATTTTTATATATTTAGAAGATAATATTTTTTATACACTTACTATATCGCTGCAACTTAAGGTCGTATCCACTATTGGTTGTTTGTTAGAATGAATAAGAAACAAATTCTTTGCCGTTTATTATAACATTGCAGAAAAAAAACTTAACAACACGTAATCTTATAAGGTTTATCATTAAGACCTATGTTCCGTCATCAGTGTAAGCTTGAGACAATGTCCAAGCATTCATTATTACTGCAAGGGCCTTTCACCGTCTATGTATAACACAGCCCTTGTCTGACAATGTCACACGTACTGACTCATAAGTGACTCATAAGATGTTTACCTGCCTTTTCTTTTACCCCCATCAGGAGGCAAGAGTCAATGTACGCCATGACGGGCCTATACGCGGAGTCGGCGTGCGCGGAGAGCAACGAGGCCGGCCCAAGCACCCCGCCCCACAACACGCATCCGCCACGCGAGTCCATCAAGTGCCACAGCAGGAATCCATCAGCGGGCATTTGCGACAGGTATGTTATGGATGTTAAGGAAGTAATCGGATAGCATATGCACAAGCTCTGGGGGCTTTAACGCGTAACTGGAGTTCGAGTCCCGCGGTGGTCGGAACGGTTGTGTTGTTGTCTTACTCGTTTAATATTGTTCGCAATACGGGCGGTATAATACGAGAAACTTCCAGTGTGATATTTTTTATAATTATTCGGTTTTCATTATTTATATATCAATGCTCTATAACCGTTAAACTCAAATCTGTAGACAAAATATTTTATCTGTTAATAAAAACACACTTTTGTATAACCTTGCTGAATCGAATAACTCTCGAGTTACTTGCGATAACCTTAAAGTTATTATTATAATATTGTTTATCGTTCTAAAAAAATATGTTACACGCTTGCTGCCCCGATTATCATCAAAGAGTCGGCTTTCTATTTATATCGGTGTTAAAAAGAAAAACATTATGGGCCTGTTGTTTTGTAATTATTGGTCGTTGCAGAGATCGCGAGCGGGAGAGGGAGAAAGAGAAACCCCACCAGTTGTTCCCAGAGATTTTGGACATTCCTCATGACGCACGTGACTGCGGTATCCTCTCCTGGAGGCCGTTATTCATCCAGAGATTTTCTAGTATTAAAGTGAGTTCGCAGATTTGTGTTCTTTTTTTCAGTTGTATTAAAACCACTATACCAAAAATGTCGATTGTAATTTTTACTCGATTGAAGGTGGATAAATCTCCGTGGATATACTTAAACGAAATAAAAACAAGAGAAAATGTAAACAATGTGGCTTGTCGCAACGATATTTGATGACAAGACTAACTATGTTATCGAAAACCATATATAAGTACATATCGGTAACAAACAATGTTACATATTTGCATTGTAACTTTTGGTCTAACTAGTGCTGAATCCTATTCTGTACACCGATTAAACGTCTTTTTGGCTCGTGTATAACATAAATGTTTGTTTTTAATTTTAATCGTCTTTGGTATGGGTTAATATATCTATATTAATCAGAGTAAATTATTTAATTGTTATACGACTTAATGACGACGACTCACCATAACGTTTCCCTTTCAGGTATTTGTATTTTTCCTATCGTTCTTAGTGACGCTCCAGCAAGCGCTTAGCTCTGGATACATAAACTCCGTGATCACGACAATAGAGAAACGTTTCGAGATCCCCTCGAGCCTCTCGGGCCTCATAGCCAGCAGCTACGAAATAGGCAACGTCATCACCGTCATATTCGTCTCGTACTTAGGCAGCAGGCGGCACATACCCGTCTGGATCGCCGTGGGTGAGTGAAATTTTTGTGATTGTTTTTTAGTTGATGTTTCTTTTGGCCAGGATCCAATGGTTCTTATGTTTTACTTAGGCAATTTGGAATTTGTTTGTTTTATTTGCTGCATATCTGTTAGTACCAGTCGTGTGTGTTGCAATGATTAAACTTGTTATTTCATTTTGGATATTATTATGTTTATTGATTGCGATCAACTTAGTTGAATACAAGCTAACACTATTATCTCTAATCACACACATACTGTTATTAGTTAATGTTTCCATATGTGCCGTGAAAGAATATTATCAATTTTGCTGGTAAGTTATTAGGAATTAATTAATACACATGATGTGCTCGCCACAGTGCTTGAGGTCATTCGAAATTATAATGAGGATCTTATAAACATTAGTAGTGTCATGCGGGTGGTAGGTCCACTTTACAAGGACCTCTGGTTGGTACCACGCGGTGCTATTTTGCCAACGTATTAGTGTAAAACACTCCGTGTTCGTTTAAGGCATCGTAGCAGCGTATTTCCAGGGTGAACTGAGCTTACAGCCTATGTCTCACAATAGGCAGCGTGTTGGTGGTACCACCAGTACTGCCAATGTCTATTGGCGTCAGTGACGACTTTTCATCAGGTGGCCTCTTCTTGCGTAGTCAATAAATATATAGAAATGTAAAAATATTTCACCATCCAGGAGCGGTCATAATGGGTATCGGATCATTGGTGTTCGTCGTGCCGCATTTCATAGCGGAGGCGAACAGTGAGATGTTGGCCAACAACAAATCCGACGACAACATCTGCCGGTTGCCAAGGGCGCTGGAGCAGGACATGGGCGGGCTGGGCAGGCTCTCGCAGGGCCTGCCGCCTAGCAACCTCCGGCCCGACAATTGCATCAAAGTAAGTACAGAACTACAAAGCCTAAAGTACCTCTAGCACAGAATTATAAGACCATCTGTAGTACACGCTACTTGATATTCTGTTTGTTATATCAATGTTGAGATTTTTTGTGTTATAATATATGCTTGATTACGTCTACCTAATATTTATGTATACCTTTCATGACAGGCAACCATACCGGTTTTTTTTTAATTAAGACTGTCTCTTGCACGGAAATAGGAGCAGTGCCGATTTAAAATAAAGTGAAATCAAAACGAGATTTATTTTTTTGTGTCTTAAATCTGTTCAATATAAATGATCATTCTGAATTCAATGTCTTAGCGAGTTGCATCTGCTCTTGATTAAGTTCTATTGTTTCAGTTATCGTCCCTTTAAGTCTTTTGTTTGGATATTATTCAATGCGTGGAACGAAGACCGATTCATAAATTACGGCGAAGGCCGTAGTTGTTCATCCGTAGATTAAATATAGACACGTCATGCCCTATTTAGCTGATCATATAGAATTACTAGGTTGCAGCGGCATAGAGCATATGTTGAACGATTGTTTTTGAATCAGCAACCGAAATGCAGAGCACGAAAATAATAACAAACCAACAAGGACGCCGTGAGTAAAAATAGTTTCTGATCTGTGAATGATGTGCATATTCCTAGCCATTTTCTCATGTTATTGTAAGGTCTGCTTCTATTACACTCAATATCACTTAAATCGTGAAACTTACATATTGCAACTAGAAATAGTCCGAAGCAACTGAAAGTACATTCGATCTATGTCGATGATCCACTTGCTTTTACTTTTCTGACATTTACGTGAATAATAATATTTTTACTTTCTCTTATATATTTTTACTTCACTCATGCCGACTTAAAACCTCAAATGCCTACGAAATGTAACCATTTTCCAATTACCATACCCGACATGCTTTAAGTTAACATCAATACACGGTCTACGCGCTGCAAGAATATTGCAGAACACAATATACGGTAATTGAAGCAAAACAATCTTTTAATCTCGTCACGTTTCCATGTTCCGTAAAGCGTTTGGTTTAATATCAAAATAGGTTAGAGAAAGTACAAGAAAATCTTTAAGATGAACGTGGCGACCCACATTCTCATGAAATTCGCAGCGTAAATATCGAGTTTGTTCCCGGAGACAAAGAGTTCTTAATTGTCTAAGTAGACTAGCGAACGTTTGCAGTTCAAAAACAATGCAGTAAATCTTAAACTGCGTCTTCTTTCTTAATGTAAAATGTTTCATATAAAGTTTTAAGACTCAAATGATTCAAATTTATCTCACAATGTTCGGATTAACAATATTCCCGAACTTTCTATCGTGCTATACGAATAGACTATTGCAACATTTATATGTAAAACGTTCGTGCGATTGAAGCAAATCCATTTTTTCTAGTTCTCCATACTGTTTTAATTCGGCCCTAGCGATTATTATTATAAAAGCCGCAGCGATATTAATTTTAGATGCCTAGATCCGCATTGAAATGGCGCGTGGCAATAATGCGGCACTTGTTCGGAGCTCCGTAAAACTAACTTCTCTAATAGCGTACCCGGTGGAAAGCTTATATAATCTGTGATATCCTGACGAATATGAGCTTATGCTCCTTTTTACGAACTTTCATATGTCATATGACCTTGGTTTTAATAAAATATTTGCCATTTACGTCATGTTTTATTTACTTACATTCACTTTATTACGATAACATTTCGACGCACTTTACTTAATTAATATTTAACTCCGTGTTAGGTATTATCTCGGTCGTAGTAAATGTGTAAATTGGTGGTTAGTATCCCTGAGGCATTTTATGGTTATCGACTCGGCAATGTATTTCCTTCGCGGTAGAGCTATCAAATTTGCAAAATCTAATATTCTTACCGCTTCTAGGCTAATGGTATCCAATCGATTAATTGTATAATTCTGCGGTCAGTGCACCTCACGGATTGGTCGTCGGATTTAGATAGATCGCCTTGTACCAAAATGCGGATGTTCAATAATTCGTGTGATATAAGTAGATTATTTTTTGTTACCTATTATGCTTAATTTTGCTTTGAAGTAATAAATACGAACAAATTGTAACGTATACATACGTTATCACATACAAGAGTTGAATATAATCTAAATAACGTTGCAATTTAGTATTACATCGTCTTACCAGTAACATATAATTTTCTTGAACACTTTTTAGTCTTGAAATCTTTCAAATTAAAAAAACTGCTTTCTTTAAGGTTATCACTATTTTACTATGTTGCTCTGTTTTGATAAACGCAAAAGTTCAGCGAAATAGTCACCTTGAAGACACGTTGCTAACGCAAGAAAAGACTGACGCAGGCATATTGTTTACAGGTACCACTCCTTTGTAGTACGCATTACAAACGTGGCAGACCTTTCAGACTGAATGTACATGTCATTCAAGGTTGATCAGTATTCTGTGATCTGAAAATGTAGTTTGCTCAGATATATTCAACATTTTCTGATTCCGCAATTTTAAATCTTTAATAATTTTGTGTATAACTTAGGTAACGTTAGAGTTTATTTTACACATTTTTTGTTTTTATCTCTTCTCTTCATATATAAATTTAAAAAGAAATGTGCAAACATTTATGTAATACGAATGGTTCTGTACCTTAACTTTAAAACTTCACGTAAGGCGGTTTGTTCAGTTTCTGTAAACGTCAATAGCAAATTTCAACGTGATAATCACGCGTCTTCAAATTTTAACTTATCTTTGTTTATATAAATTTGCTGATCCAATTGAATTTTAGTATAGCACCTGACTAATAAAATCATTAGATGTTTCGAGGTCGGCATGCAGAGCTAACCGTCTAACTTGTGAAGTATCGCTGGAGCTTCCTGATAAACTAACCTAAGCCAATAAAATCTGAATTCTACGAGAACGTAGCATTTGTTGGGGCTAGAGCTAACAACGGTCTTATTTGTTGACCGCCGTAAAACGTTAACCGTCACGAGATGCGGTTTCTCCAATAACTGCCGCCGTACGTTTTGACGTCTTCAAAGCTCGATAATGGACTTACTAATATAGATGACAAACTTCCTTACCTCATATATATTAATGACTATTTTAAGAAGTATCTACTTTAACTATACTTTAGCCAATATAGTACTCGGAATAAATGTAAATAAAAGTAATTTGTTTACTCAAGTAGATCTATTAGACTATCTTTTAATGGGCTAGTAATGTAAAAGTAACTAGAATGTAAAGTTTATTAGTTACACACGTATAACATTGCAATTTTCCATCAGAGTTCTCCAAGCACGTTCATGCCGGTGATGGTGTTCGTGGTGGCCCAGTTGCTCCTCGGCTGCGGTGGCTCCCCACTCCTGACCCTCGGCACCACGTACGTGGACGACCACGTGCGCCCCGAGTCGTCGAGCATGTATATCGGTGAGTGATATCTGGGTAACGGGTTCGATACCTATTAGCATTCGTCCGGCGACTGCTTCACTTACCGAACTCGTTGTATATTTATATAAGTATTTTTAATTTGATAAACTATGTCTGAACCGTGGGTAAAATAAAAATCAAAAAGCTGGACTGAATTTTTTAATGTAATTGGATTACGAGTATAACTAATGGTGTGAAGGATCCACACACAAACATATATTTAGCTTAAAAAATGTACAACTTATGTTATTAAATTCTATCATATTTTAGCGTTCGTTTACCTTCACGTTAGGTTACTAAAAGGATGAGTATGGAATTCAGTGTTTCTTTTATAAATCTTTGCACGTATATAATAGCATTAAATTTCTGTTTAATGCTATTATAGACGCAAAAATTGATAATTGCATGAAACAACATTAGTTGAAACAAGTCTGCTTAGAGAATAAAAACAGAAAAAAACGTACGCGCGTAGTCCTTTCCTCATTGTGACTTAATAACTAACAAAATTGAATCCAATATGGCGGTCCGTCCTTCGGCGACCTTCCCGCCTAAGCGTACATACGGTGCGTCGCCGTCGATGCCATAAACCGCGCCACACGCCACTTGGGTCGACGACCCTATACGGGCGAACTTTCCTTTTTTTTGTACCTTAATATCCATCCATACATGCACTAAAACCTTATAGGTTAAGCGATGTTACATCCCTCCTTATAGTGCGTATATGCAATGTATAACTTTTATCGAAGATTGTTTGATACAATTTTTTAAAATAATTGTAATCTTGTGTTTCTATTTTTAGTTCTAATTTTTGAAAAAATTATTTATAATAAGAAGCCATCCATAAGTGACATCACGCGAATTTCATGATTTTTGGCCCTATTCCCGTCCTTGTCACAGATCAGCCAGTCTATCTCTTTTATTTTTCTTTCTTGTGTCCCCTCCCTCCCTCATAACGGGTGAAGTAAGTTATGGTCGACCCTTAAGAGATGGAATTAACGTAAACAAAGTTAATTCTCCAACACAATTGGCGGCAAAAAACAAGTACTCCTTTAGGTTAAACATCGGGTGCGAATGTAAACGGCGGCTACAATCCACAAATAACAACGCGTTCGCGTCTATTGACTTTAGTGATTGACATTTTATTTGTTTATATATATTCCTTGTCTAAATTGACTCAACTGTAGTATTAAAACTCAAAACAATAGTAATTGGTGGGAGCTTAGTTATTCTCGTACTTTTATATAAAACATACATGATTATTTTTAAGATTGCAATTTGAACAAACAATATAGTTTATTGCCCTGTTTTCTTTAGTACTTTTGATAAAACATGTATAAGATAAAAATGTAATATATACATACTTATCTTTACGGCAATTACATAGTTGTTTGTATGATGCTTGAATACTTGTTTTATATTACAATAGCAGCTTTAATCAACTGTTTTTTTTTTTTAAATAAAATGTCCACGTAACTATATTTTTAAAAGTATGTAAAAGTAAGTATTTGTAATGCTTACATTTACATACCAATAGAAAGTGATCAGACCTTAAAAAGACATTTTGCTTACCAATTTATAAATATGTAGCTATAAGACTATGTTACCATTGCATGCAAATAATATAATCTTTTACACTTACTCAGCATTGAGAAGGTTAAATAACGACTTCAACATATTTTTATAATTCTGATAATCGCTGATACCGCTTGTAATTTATGCTCCTGTTTTATTTAAAAACAAAAAGGTTTTATAACGGCACGGCAACGGGCTGTTTTAAATTTGCAAAATTTAAAAAACCGCCTTTTAGGCTCAAAGCATTACGGAAACGAATTCGTGTTACAAAACTGGTCCTCGTTTTATCGCGACACTTTTCGACAAACAGTATTTATATTCGAAGTCGAACGCTAAATGCCTCGTAAATATGCACCTTTCACCGATTATTAGCGTGTACACAATTTGTATCGTTTTATTGTGATAGTTACGTATTGTGCGTGCCGGATGTGTCTGTAGTCTTTTTTGGCGATATTATGCAATGGACAATCACTGAAATGCCATTAGAATGTAATTTATTGTATGGGCAAATTCTATTTTAAATAGTCCAATCATTTGTAATGTACCATTATGTAATACTAACGTCCCGCCCCGGCTCTGCACGGGTGCAATACTGATTTCTGTAATTCACTGAAAAATTATATACATTAATCAGCGTTTCTCTACAATATTAGACGTGAATTTATTTAAAACTTCCTCTTTAATCACTCTATCTATTAAGAAAACGGCATCGAAATCCGTTGCGTAGTTTGAAAGATTTAAGCATACAAAGGGATTGGGACAGAGAAAGCGACTTTTATACTATGTAGTGATCCTGTTCATATTGCTGTTTTTTGATTATGATTTTAATTATTGTTATTGTTTAGTTAAATATATTGGTACAGTTATACCAGTTGAATACAATACTGCCGTGTTCATTATGCTTGCGTGCTTAACACAATCTAACTTAGTGATTGCAGTTCTATACTAAGGTTTTAGGGTATAGTGTGTTAAAAAAAGTTGCTAACAACTGTATTTAACGCTTATACGCGCCTTTCCGCGTCACCAGGCTCGAAATACCACCCTCGGACACGACCTTGACCCGCCCTTTTGTGCCTGCCATAATTGACACACGGCTTTATTAATTTCCTATGCCTTAGAATTTCTTTTGACAAGTTGCTTTTTTTATTTGCTACAAAGTAGTTGCCAGTAATCAAAATTCGTAAAAAAATCAATTAACTTGAACTTCTATATCCGTTAGTTAATTCTGAACAAAGCAAAAGATAGTTTAGCCATGATAATCAATTCGTAGAGTTACACTTCATCTAAATACTTTCTACTTTTTTTTTAGAGGCAATCAACAAGTTTTTATATGTATTGCCATACAGACATGGTCGCGGGCAACAGCTATGTACTTGTAAATATTTTTCGTGTCCATTATTAAATCGGTCTCATTTAGAGCGCTCTGATTGAGGGCTGAATTTTGTTTTCGAAAAGATACAGATCGGTCGAAGCCACTCGTATAGCGGTCGTAGAGCACGAGGTTTTTAACAAGACGCCGGAGTAGGGCGCTCCACAGGTGCGGCAGGCACAAGAGGTCCTCCTGGCCCCCTTGATGGCTCCACGCAGCTTTCGCATTACGTCCTATTTTCGACGAGGGCAATACGAAACGACCACTCGTCCCCCGTAGACGTACTCTAGTGGGTTTTTATGGGATCAGAGCAATTTTTATAATTGATTTTCTCTTTTTTATTTGTCACTTTCGCACAAGAATACTGTGGAGGATTCTTAAATTTTTGTTATTATAATTCTGTATAGGATATTTTGTGATTTGTCGTTTATGTTTCTAAAATATATTTTTAATTATGTTTTCGTACACTGTTGTATATATTTTATTATATCATTAAAACAATGCGTATATTAATCAGCTGTGACGCAACTTGGTCTTCGCCTTAAGTTCTATAATGGCCTATCGACATGTTACGCAAAACAAGTTATCCAATTTGTTAGATAATATATTAATATGTATAATGAAGTAACCATATTGAGACTTCCGATAGGCGAACAGCGACCAATTAAAATAATTAACTTCGAACAGTTGATACAAGATATCCTAAGTTTTTCGTTGACAGAGTTAATACATAGATAAATGTATTCGCTATAAATACAAAACCAACTTTAAAATTTTTACCAAATAAATTATAATTTTATTGCAATAAAATACCACCGTTATATAACAAAGATTTATGGAGGTTCCCCATTGCCCCGTATTCATTTTTCGAGATTCGAAAGTGATGAAGGCATGAATATATTAGTACTTATCACGCAATCTTGCCTAATCATATATCACATAGTTGAAAATAACGCGAAATCGCGTCGCCTCTAGCGGTACCAACTAGCGACTGACCTACTTTAGATCCGCAATATCTGTAGGCTAGCCTGCCTATACAGTTACCGCATGCAGGTTTTTTCTTGCTGCTCAGATTTTTGGTCAATAGATTGGAAGACATTTTCTAGGCGCAAGGTGTAATTTAAAAATGTTTGAGTTTATTAGATTATATTTTTAAATTATGAAGAGTTCAATCAATAAATCTGCATTGAGATATTAGATATCTCTTCGTAAATATGACCAACTTACTTACTTTCGTAATTATATTTTAGTCGCAACATATTTTATATAATATTATGATTGTGAAGTAATAGAAGCGCATATAGCTTTATTATTTTTATTACGAATTTACGATATTACGATTTATTTAATTGATGCTTTTAATTGTATCTGTTCCATTGGTAGAAACCTCCGTTTAAATTCTGCTCAACTTACTTTGCTAATTATATTTAGAATCAATAAATAAAAAGAAAAAATCATTTGCCAATAGTCATTAATTCAGCTATAAGAATTTTTTTCTTTCAAGTATTTTCTCTCTACATGGTTCATCCATTACTTGACTTGGTATTTTTTATTATGCATAATACTTAAGAATGTATCGATTTCCAAAGGATCGAGGTAAAATAAAAGCCATTGAATATTCATTACGTCTGGACTCGCAGAATCCGGAAACGTTCATAAATAACACCCGATATATTTCAATTTTAATTGCAATTACTTCCGCTACTATACCATAGGGCAGTCTCAATTAAGGAGTTACAATTAACTACTAATACACCGGCAGGCAAATTAAATTAGTTTTGAATTTTCTTATTGCTACTTTAAGATTCCAAATGCTTCATTCGCAACTATTGAAAATATTATATGTTTCGTAAATAAGACATAAATTTAACCTTGAGTTACGTAAGACTCGATAATATTGTTTTTTGTTTTTAATTGTTTTTGTTAGAATCTTAAGACCCAATGAAATATATCATCATCAGCCTGTATAGTCGACTGCTGGACATGGTCCCCTAATGAACCCCTATCCATTAGGGGTTTTTGGACCGTATTCCACCACGCTGGTCCAATGCGGGTTGGTGGGTGATAAAATATATACTATATATTAATTTTTTCATTTCGTTTTGTAGGTTGTATGTACAGCATGGCGGCTTTTGGTCCCGTTCTCGGCTTCTTGCTTGGTGCCTACTTACTTTCCTTTCATATGGACTCGTTTTCTGGTGCTATTATATCCATAGGTAAGTTATATAAAACGCAATATTATTTATCTACATAACTTTGTGTGTGATAACCTTGCGAAATGGAGTTATTGTAACTTAATTGGACAAGGTACTCTTTTAAAAGCAGAACAAATCAAATTGATATCGATGTTTTTTAAAGTAAGTGAACATTTTCTCTCTTTTCCTTATATTCTTAATTTAAAAAATGTATTAAATTAGTCCCAAGGCTGACTAATTAGATTCCGGGGAAAGTTATTTTATTAGAGGACACGGTCTTGTTATGGTTTAATCCATTCATATTACCATTCCTTTGAAGGGGGCTCGATTAACATTTCGCTTGTGGAAAAACAAGGATCGCTATGAAACGACACGGTCACACCTTTTAGAAATAGACGTCCTTGGATGTTATTATTAAAACAGGTCATTTATATATGAGCCAGTTAAATTATGGTTAAGTTATAAACACAATAAACACTTATTATAATATGATTGCGAATCGTATTGGCCTCCAAGTCGGTAGTCATTTAAGACCTTTAATAAGAATACCAGACCTAAGACGTCATTTTGTTGCAATGAGCTATATTAAGTAAAACAACTTAATATATTTTGTATTTGTAATGTACATTAACGTATAAGTTAGTTTTCGTGGCACAAGTACAATCATAATCTACTTAATGCTTGTAATTGCTTCAAAATGCACTTTGATTTGTGTTTTTAAAACAACCTTATTTACTTCAGTTTTAGTGACTAGTCAAAATTATCTCGATAATCAGTAATAATAAACATTTCGTGCACTATGTGACCTACAATAACCAAGAAGTAGCCTTACTTCTTAGTTGTGAAAGTATCTAATCGAGTCACAATTCCTTTACCATGAGTAATGATTCCTCAAATGTAACAATACAAACCTTTTATATTTATAAACCGTATAATAAATATGTTAAATATAACTAATTTTAGTGTTTTCATTGCGTTTATTTTAATTTTACCTTTGACTTTTCACGACCCTATTGAGTTCACGTGATCACGGGCCGGTCTAGACGGCAGTAAAATTAGAAGAAACGCAAATATATTCCGTAAATAGTTAAATTTATTAACGTGCAGTATTCGCATATTATATTTTCTTAATAAAATAATTTAATTTTTCTTTATCGTTATTATTTTTCTTTTGTAACACAGATCCGGGCGACCACAGATGGGTGGGTATGTGGTGGGGTGGGTTCCTGCTTTGTGGGCTGCTGCTGATACTGGTGGCGATTCCCTTCTTCTCTTTCCCCAAAGTGTTGGTTCGTGAGAAGGAGAAGATACGGCTGGTGGAGAAGGCGGCGGCGGCGAGCGGTTCCGCGACCAAGCCCCCCTCGAAACCGCAGACCGACATCAAGGATACCGGATACGGAAAGGATATAAAAGGTAAAGTTTATAAATAATTTAATTCGTCATTATCAGCCTGTGTTAGTCCACTACCGGACATAATAATGTAGGAATTAGGCCCCTTATGCACGCTTTCTCCATTAGTGAGTTTTGGACCGTATCCCACCATGCAGGTCCAATGAGGGTTGTTGGGTGGCCACCGACTTTTTACATACAATTAATTATGTTATTTATATATTTGATATTTTAAAGATCTTTTAGTAATAACTGTATTGCCTGCCGTGGTGCTTATTTCTGACGCAAATAAGGATTAAAAATACTACTGGTTACACACTTATATCAGCAGAAGTCCTGTTTGCCTAGTAGCTTCATTCGATTTCAAAGTTCGACTTTTGTTTTAGTAATTGGTAATAATACGAAGGAAATAATTTTATGTTAAACATGTCTGATATATTCATAATAATTGAAATGTTTTTCATTAATGATCGAAATGTTTTAAATGCATTTAATATGATAATCGCGTCCCTGTTACACGCACTTTAAATAAATACTAGACTCGTCTCGTGTTTGTATGCTTCCTATGTATAAAATAGATTAAAGAGAGAAGAATATAAAATTATCAATATTGAAAGTCTATCGAAGTGCAAGTGACTAACTCGAAACTTTTGTCTACCTTTTACTAACTTTCACCACCCTGTTTCCAAAATGGCAAAATTTTCATTCATTTTATTTTATTCTAATTAAATCTATCTATTTTTTGATTATTATGTAATTAAGTATCAAACATCTATAGACTTTTGCATATAAAGTATAAGAAGTTTCTTTACTATTTGTTTCGATTATAAAGCGAATCAAATCATTTTTGTTTCAACTTAGATATACCGGTGTCGATGTGGCGACTGCTCAAGAATCCCGTGTACGTGGTGACCTGCCTGGGTGCATGTATGGAGCTCATGATTGTGTCCGGCTTCGTGGTCTTCCTGCCGAAGTACTTGGAGACGCAGTTCAGCCTCGGAAAGAGTCAAGCCAGCGTCTTTACAGGTAACATTATTACAATGTTCGCCGATCTATTTACAACTACGCGGAAGATTTTTTAGGGCACTAGCTGTAGCGCGACTAGTAAACAGGATGGTCAATTAAAATTTATGCATAATTGTATACTAAATACACATACTTTAGTATGTTATGCATGATATATATTTTTTTAATCACTAGACGACAAATGCCTTTAATAGAAATATGTTTTCTCTTCAGCCTTGGACATGACCAAGGGTTTTTTTTTTAATTGAACCCGTATACTTACGCGTTCTTGTAACGTAATACCATAATCTTATTAACTGTATAAATACATCATTAACTTACGTAATTAATGCATGGTTAACGTATAATATTGCTTCAATTATTTACATCGTTTGGTATCGTATATATGTATTAATTAATGCGGTATCTTCTTTCGTTTTATCCAATAGGTAAATTATGACGAATGAGATATAAAAAAAAAATATTTTTATACCTTTGCAACCTTTGCAAATAGAAAAATATAAAAGCAAGGGGACGAGTGGCATTTTAATCTAAAATAGTTTCGTCCAGTAAGCCTTGCTTATTCTGACATGGCAAGTACTCAAATGATTAAAGATTCTTCTCGAAGAAGCTTAAGGTCTTTGAGAAACAGTTCGTGAAACCGGCTATTTTTCATACAAGACACCATAGAAATCAATTTTTTCTAAAACATTATGATTTGATATGCTAAGCATATCAAATCATAATGTTTCTTATTTCTTCTTTGAGTACCAAATAAACATTTTTCTTTCCTAATGTATTTATTATAATATCGTAACCATTTTTTTCCAGGCTCCATAGCGATCCCGGGTGCTTGTATAGGCATATTCATGGGCGGTTGTCTACTAAAACGGCTTGAATTGCGGCCCAAGGGTGCGGTGCAGTTCGTTCTCATATCGAACACTGTCTGCCTCTCGTGTTACGCATTGCTCTTCTTCCTCGGCTGCGACAACATCAAGATGGCCGGAACGACGATACCGTACACAAATAACAGGTGCTCACAATATATTAAGATTATAATTAAATGAAGTGAAATCAGTTACGATTTTCTTTCAGCTTTTCTATCATAAT
The DNA here is from genome assembly GCA_029286875.1 of Lamproptera curius. Lineage (NCBI taxonomy): Eukaryota > Metazoa > Arthropoda > Insecta > Lepidoptera > Papilionidae > Lamproptera > Lamproptera curius. The sequence goes on from JAGSMT010000077.1 coordinate 128,980, forward strand.
CATCATCAGCCTGTGTTAGTCTACTGCTGGACATAGGCCTCCCCCAATGAACATCTTCTCCTTTAGGGGTTTTTGGACCGTATCCCACCCCGCTGGTCCAATTTGGGATGGACCGACTTTTTACATGCCCATCCGACGCATGGATCATCTTACTTTTCAGACAATTGGGTGATCGGCCCACATTGTCGAACTGAAAAAACGAAGTTGTTTCCCCGCAGGATTCGAACCCATGACCTCCGGTTTATAAAGCAATGGCTCATATCGCTAGACCACGGAGGCGGTATGAGAGATGAAACAGCTTATGTCTGAAAATTCTGAGTCTACTATTTACTGGATAAACGAGACGTAACATCCCATACTTCACGGTATGCAGCGCGTTAGTGATACCACTGGTATTGCCGTTGTCAATGGGCGTCGGCGATCGCTTTCCATCAGGTGGTCCGCCTGCTCGTCTGCTTTCGTATTCAAAAAAATAGTAATAATAATTTTTTAGCAACCTGGAGCCGTTCAAAGTGAACCTAACCGCAGCTTGCAACTTCAACTGCCTGTGCACGGAGACGGACATGGAGCCCGTGTGCGGAAATAACGGCCTCACGTACTTCTCGCCTTGCCACGCGGGTTGCGCCGCCTTTTCTTCGAGGTCCAACTTCACCAATTGCGCATGTGAGTTAAGTTGGAATAAATTTGTTTGACGATTATTTATTCGAATAGCAAAAAGCAAAAAAAAATATGTTAAAAACGGTACTAATAAGCTACGCTGCCAAAAGTCAATGATGGCACGATGTTCTACCAATGCTTAATTGTTAATGTAAGGCACTAGAGACATACCATCATGGCGCCAATTTTCTGCAAAGCACTAATGTTAAAGCGGATACTAAAAATTTTGTAATGTGTCACATTAAATACGGGCGGAGCATATCGCTTACTTTCACAAGACACCTGTTCGCCTCGTTGCTTTGGCAAAAATGATTGCACGTTAAACAGGCCGCGTGAGGTGCCACAAATGCGGTCGCCGCTTAGAGACTTCAGATGTTACTTTACGTCTCGTTTACTCGGCAATTACGGTGCCCTTGAAATCAGAAGAAAGTAGTGTTTCTCAACCCGCAAGTAGGCACCGCGGTGATACTATCACAGCTGGTTCCTTGTAAAAAGGCCTACAACCTTATTGTCCATATGTGTATTAATACGATATATGTTTTTCTCCAGGCGTCCACGAGAACAGCCGCGAGACGGCCGCCCGCGGGCCCCTGCTGAACGGCGCGTCGGCGTCCGCGCTGACGGCGCAGTTCGGCGACGTGACCGTGGTGCCGGTGGCCACGGCGGGCGCCTGCAACCCGCCCTGCACCACCATCTTCCCCTTCCTCGTGCTGCTCTTCTTCATGACCTTCGTGGTGGCCGTCACGCAGATGCCGCTGCTCATGATCGTGCTCAGGTGCGCGATTCTCTGAGTACTTGCATCCTTCTAATGAACCGATACGCTTTGTTGGTGAACTATTAAATGAAATGGATGGGCTTAAATTTACGATTGTCTACCATGATAATCGTGGAGACAAGATTTTTAGTCAATATCAAAATTTATAGACTTAAATGTGTTGATTTCAGTCGACAAATAGTTGAAATTTGTGCAATGACTGTGCTTAATGTAGAAACACATCCATACACTTTTGTAAAAGACAACGCAATATAACAAGTGATTCGTACTAAATATAGAGCCAAATAAAATTTAGGTTTAAAGTAAAACATATCATTGACAGTTTATTATTAAGAAATAACGATTAACTTATGACGTCGTTTCGTTGTTATAGGATCGTAACTTACTAAAAGCTGTTAACATCCAATACTTGATCTCCGCAGGTCCGTGAGCGAGGAGGAGCGTTCGTTCGCGCTGGGCATGCAGTTCGTGATCTTCCGCCTGTTCGGCTACATCCCGGCGCCCATCGTGTTCGGCAACCTCATCGACTCCACCTGCATCCTCTGGAAGCAGTCCTGCAGCGGCGAGAAGGGCGGCCGCTGCCTGCTCTACGACATCGAGCAGTTTCGATATAGGTGGGTACATATAGGTCTTTTCTAATAACTTCTATAAGATCATTGGGTAGTACATCACAATACGGTCACCGTTACTTCTGTATAAGTGTTCTTCCTATCTCTGATTGACGAAACATACATAGGATACTTTTCTTCTTTGTGAGGTGACTTTGATGTGAAAGCTTATGAGTGTTGGTCTTTTTTGAGATGGGCATAATCCGTTACCATGACCACATCTATATAAATATCTTTAATTTTTATTTAATGTTAGGAGGGTGAAATCTATAGAATCTTATGTCAGATTATGTCCGTTTTTGTCCCCCTTTTTTTAGTTTGATGGTCTTACTTAATTATATAATTCTATATTCTTAATTATATAATACTTTTACAGGTATGTCGGTTTGTGCGGAGGGATCAAGATCGTGGCACTGGGAATATTCCTTGCCGACTGGTGGCTGGTACGGAGACGCAAGCATCTCGAGACAACCGCGCCACTTGACCCGCAGAAAGATATAACGGGTTCGATTATCAGTCTAGATAAATGTAAGTAGTAATATATGTTATACTTAAACAAATGCTTAATTTTGCCGCTAAGCAATTGGATAAAAAGCGCTCGGCTTCGTAGTAGAAAAAGGATAAACTACTCATTTTTAAATATTTGCATTGTCTTACTGTAGTACCGCCTAACCAAAAAATGTTACGCATGCAGTAATATATTGTATCAGTTTATCATAGTGCTTGGTTCATTTTAAAGAGTTGTATGTTCTGTGGCCGTTCAGTGTTCGAGGAGCTGCCGTCCGCGGAGAACGCGAGCGGCTTCCGCTCTGCGCTGACGTCGGGCCAGAGCTCCGCGAGCAGCACCCCGCTGGAGGGCGCGGCGGCGGCGGGAGGGGGCGCGGCGGCGGAGGAGGCGCGGGGGGGCCGGCTGCAGCGCACCGACTCGCAGTACTCGCAGGAGTCGCAGGGGCGAGTGCGCAACTCGCGCGTGCTCGTGGCCTCGCGGCACCTGCGCAACGACTCGAAGACCATCCAGCTGGAGCCGCGCGCGCGCCAGCACTCGGCCGAGGAGCCGGAGCGCGCGCGCGCCGTGCGCAGCGACTCGCGCCACTCGCGTGACGCCTTCCCGCGCTCGGTGTCACGCGACCTCGCCCACTCGCGCAACAACTCGCGCGACCTCAGCCTCGAGCAGCTGCGCCAGCTCGCCATCAAGAGCATGGAGAGCCTCGACCTCACCGTGCTGCCGCTCAAGTGCGCCGACGAGGAGAGCAAGCGCCTCATTGAGGGCGGCGGCGGCGTGCTCAGGCACCGGCGCACCAACTCCAAGGACCTCAAGCCGCCCGAGACGAGGCACAAGCGCACCTCCTCGCACCACATCACCATGGAGCCCAACGAGCTCAGCCTCCAGCTGCACAAGGGCCGCAGCGTGGACCAGCTCGCCCCGCCGCAAGACCCTCGCGTGTGATACCGCCGCTTAGCTACGCCCCAGCCAATGAGGAATATGAGTTTTTTTAAACGAAGTCTAATGTCAATTGATACCAAAAAGTCGGGCTCTAGTGGTTGATTAAACATCGCGTGGAGATTAACAGGCGGAGGTTTACTACCAAGGTTGCGTTCGTGTTTTCTCCTTTAGAGTTTTACATGAGACTTTACTTTCGTAAATTCTATATCTTATTTGGCTAGGTATATAGATCTGTGCATGTAGTCTGTAAGCTCACTTCCCCAGATCTTGGTGATACTAGGCCTCACAGCCACTCGGCGAGACTTCACTTTGTAGGCTTTGATGATTGTGCAAAACAAAGTCCTCAGGTGTCTTGACAAAACTTTATAGTGAAATTATACAAATTATAGTGTGCTGCAGTGCTACTGTAAATCTAAGTGACTAATATTATATATGCACTATGCAGTGTGGTGGATAGAAGAAATAATTTGTTTCTAGTTTGTTACTTATGTAGCTCAACAATTTATAACTGCACATAAATTTGTTTTAGTTTTGGTAGTGAGTAAATTAATTCCTCTATTACACCATCACTTCTGAATGATTGCTAGTGATTCTAAATCATATCCTTTAAAATAGGCTTATTGTAATGCTTATATTAATTAAAAAAAATAGCTTAATACAGTTTAAGGAGTAGTTAATTATAATTTTATTGTTGAATCTTGCAATTTAGGGTAATAATTGTTTGCATTATATGATAACATCTAAATGATGAGAGACTGTTTAAACTATTAAAAGCATTAGATTCCCTTATATTAGACCTGCTATAACATACTTTCTCTGCCTCTAATCTGAATGCTTTCAAAATAATTGGAAATCACCTTTAACAACATTGAAAATTTAGTGTAAAATGCTCATTTGTACTTAAAAGCATGACATAAACAGAGTCACTATGAAAAACATAATAAAAATATGAATTATTTTCCAGTAAATAAGTGTGACTCTACATTTAGTAACTCATTAGTACTTTAAATAAAAAGGTCTTAAGCATAATGAAAAACAATACCCTAAGTTACACATACCTAAATATTCAACTGTTCATTATTATTCATTATTCTCATTCATAATTTGTAATGGTTTATTTCTAAGCTTAAATCCTGACAGTAGTTACTAAAATAATAAGTTATCAATTGTTACATAATACTTCTATAAAATTTTTAGATAAGATGATTAAAAACAGTACTCTGGTTATAAAAATACATTATGCTTTATGTAAATTTGTAACTAACATTCCTAAACACATATTTTAGTAATCCTGTTCAAATAAGAGATTTGTAATATTTTAATTTGCATGTATAGAAATCACAATTAATTTTACTTAGTAGGATTAAAGAATTACATTAATTTTATTTCGGTCTCTATTTGCAATTTGTACAAAAAGCATATTTACAATGAAGGTTATAGAGGTTAATTATGGAGACAAATAATAATAATTATATCGTTTTGTGAAAAAAAACTTACTTCATTGGGTGTTAATAATTTAGAAGGATTATAATTGGTATGATCAAGTAATGTTTTTTTTTATATTATGTCTAAAGTTATGTCTTGTTATTTATCAGTAATTGACCTAATTATTCTAAGCCTAGGAAACAGTTAAATTACCCCATTGTCATGAACTGCTGTAGTCACCTAAAATAGTAAATTATTTCTACACAATTCACAGTAAAGATAGCTTAGGTAATGCATTATTCCTCTATGGACTAGCGCCTTTTATGAGCTGAAATTTGACTGCTTACTATGGATACATGGAAATGTTCCAATATGTAAGTTGTACTCTTTAATTCTGCATCCATGTTTTATGTTTTTGAATAGACAAAAATAGTTTTATTTGAATAGTGATGTAAATAACTCCTTTATGAAGTTATTGTAAGGAAAATTTAATAATTTGAAGATAAGAACACTGGAAATGAATGTTGTTATAGCAAACCACATTGTAATAATACATAAACATGCTCATAGAAATCATTAAATAGAAAGCCAATTTTTGACACATTATCAATGTAAGTTGAAGCAAGGCCTTTCACATAACATTAAAATACTTATGTAACTTGCATATATGCAGAATATGCCTCATTACCATTTTTACTTCAATAATGGATGAATTTAAAAATTTTCGGGGAATGTTTCTGTTAAATATATTACAAAAATTATGTTTATATCATAACAATTTTTAACAAACAGTACAAATTAGTACTGCTTTTAATTATTATCTTATTTTGTAAACTAAAGCAATCTGTATCTATAATAGTCTTGTTTAGTTTCTCTAAATGATGTTTGTATGCCCGCAGTTTGTAATTTGAATAGATGGATGGATCTTCTTTATTTTGAATTTAGAACATTTATTTGACAAATTGGTGCTTTCTATAAATCTTTGGATGGCATCAGTAATTTTCCTTATGATGTATTATTTTATGATCTGTATACATGATCTGTGTGAAAACTTCCTTTATAATCTCAACACAAGTATTGTGTTTTAAGTTCAATATAACAACCACATGAATTGTTGTAACAATTACTTTTTGTAAAGAGGTCTGTTGTATTTCAACTTTTTATGCAATGTGAAATATTGTCACATTTTAATAGCTAATTCTCGAAATGTCAATTTGTGGGCTGCTGTTTAAAATTAAGAATTCAATTACTATTACAGTAGAAATATTTTTTTAGAACTGAAGTAATATTTAAAGCAATATATTTATCTCAAATTAAAAGGACAAGTGAGAGATCAATTTGAATTGTCATATATTTGTTAAGAGAGAAATAGTTTGATATGAAGAGAATGTTTTATCTAAAAATGCCTTATTACATTAGGTCTTAAGACTTGATACTGACTTAGCTGTATTTGTTGTTGTCAATCATCAACTAAATGGTGTTGTGATAACAACTCCCTAAACTAATTTGTTGCATTTAGTGATAAATAAAATTGCATACTTATTTTATTCAATGTTTTATTTCCATCCCACAACTTCACATGTATATTCTTCTTTAACACTGGTGGTGATTCTTTAAAAATTAAGATTTAATGGTTCTATCCATATCACCTTGTAAAATAAAATATATATAAATAAAACATAACTTTACTCATTTACAACTTAATTTGTTATCTAATATCTACATAAATGACATAACTATACATTCACAAGCTACTTTTTGTTTCATTATCTCAGTCCAACTCACCACATTCTGCAATAACAACTTTTTTTGATGGAGATCCATTTTTGGAACCAAGACTTTCCATTTTTTTAACAACGTCCATACCCTCTACTACAGATCCAAATACAACATGTTTTCTATCCAACCATGGCGTAGCAATGGTTGTGATAAAGAATTGTGAACCATTTGTGTTGGGTCCAGCATTAGCCATTGACAAAACTCCAGGTCCAGTGTGCCTCAGTTTAAAATTTTCATCCATAAAGGTGCGACCGTAGATAGACTTCCCACCGGTGCCATTATGATTAGTAAAGTCACCACCTTGGCACATAAAGTTGGGAATTATCCTGTGGAATGATGAACCTTTGTAACCAAAGCCCTTTTCTCCCGTGCACAACGCCCTGAAATTCTCCGCAGTTTTAGGAACTTCATCGGTATTTAATTTAATAACTATACGCCCCATGGGCTCTCCATCAGCCGTAACATCAAAGAACACCCTTTTCTCAGGTTGTGTTGAGGCAAACCGCAAAGCAGCAGCAGAATATAGAGTTCCATTTATAAGAGTTCGACGTAGTATTGCGGAGATAGCCATCGTTTTATTGTAAAGGATCCTTAAAAAAAGTTTAATAACTAATGTTTAGTATTATATTATTTAAAAGTTTAAATATAGATACATCATAAAAAATCTAACCTATTGGATGATATTATAAATACTTAATAATACCCGCTGAAACTTAAATATATTCCCGGTTAAGGTAAAATGTCTCTATATCACTTTTAATACAAAATCTAATAAATGCTTCAACACGAAAATTGAGGTTGGAAATTCCTAAGTACGTAAGTTAGGAATTATTTTAACAAGGCAGTCGGTTGATTTCTATATTGAGTGAGTTGTTTTAAAAAGATTTTTTATTTTTAATGCACCTCATTCGATAAAGATGTAAAATTATAAATAAAACGCTATAAAAATATGTAAGTAAAACTACAAATTTTAAATTTGTTTGTGACGTAGGTAACGTTTTTGTAATTTTATTTTAATATGCAACTTTAAAAATATTACAAATAAGACTTGTGTAATAGCGAAAATGAACACTAATCTGTAGTTTTTAAAAAGAAATCCTACGAAAGCCACGTCGCGACAGGGTTAATAGACTAAGACTATCATCATCATCATCATCATCATCATCATCATCAGCCTGCGCTAGTCCACTGCTGGACATAGGCCTCCCCTAATGCACGCCACCGCTTCCGATCTTCGGCTATTCTCATCCAGCCCACACCGGCCACTTTGCGAATGTCGTCACTCCATCTTGTCGCAGGGCGTCCTACACTACGTTTGCCGAGCCTCGGTCTCCACTCCAGAACTTTCCGACTCCAGCGGTCGTCAGTTCTGCGGCTTATATGACCGGCCCACTGCCACTTCAGCTTACTAATCCGGTGGGCTATGTCAGTGATTTTGGTTCTCTGACGGATCACGTCATTTCTGATGCGATCCTTCAGAGATACTCCGAGCATAGCCCTCTCCATAGCTCGCTGAGCGACTTTAAATTTGTGGACCAGTCGAACCGTAAGTGTCCAAGTCTCGGCACCGTAGGTCAAAACGGGTAGGACGCACTGATCGAAGACTTTCGATTTGAGGCACTGTGGGATGGGTGACGAGAAAACTCGACGAAGCTTATGAAAAGCTGCCCAGCCCAGTCGAATCCTTCTGTTCCTTCTAAGACTATCACTAAACCAAAACTAAAGGAGTAACAGTAGGTTTTAACCGGTCATAACGGCTGATCCATCGTCGGCATCACCTCCTTCGTAGCCGAGTAGTGTATCCAATTCCCCTCCCCCTACACCTTTGCCATTTCTCCATTCGACTGGAGCAGAAATCTGTACTTTTCTCTCGGACAAAATGGCTCTATCGTAACTAGTGTAATTAGTACTGTAATTAGACTACGTAGGATCTAAACCGGTCCTAAAATATTAAAGCCTGAAAAGCTCGACATACAAACATTCATATTTTTCGTAATCCTTAGTGGGACAGAAACTTGGATAATAATAAAGAAAGGAATAAAAATAGATGAGATGAACAAAAGTTCATGTCTAACGAATAACACGTATTAAATAAAACATTCTTATAGTAGTGCTTATAATATTTACTTTTTATTAAAATCTTAGGCAAATCAGGCTACTTATAAAGATTCAGGCCAATTGCTAAACTTAGCTGTACTCTATAGATAATCAAGAGTAGAGAACCAAATAATATATTGATACAGTATTTTTTAATAAGATTTTATGGCCTCTTAAGAAGAATTAATACGGTAAGTATAAAACTCGAGGGGGCAATAATGTACGTCCAGATAATTCACCGTAAATTATACGGACCCTAAACTTGCCATAGCGTATATCTGGCAGCTGGCAGCACTGTTGTTGATGTTTTTCTAAATGAGGTTATGTTTATATCCTTTCTATCGAACCTCGATTATAATTTTAAAATAAATGTACCTATTAAATAAATAACTATTTAAAATTAATTTTTAATTTAATCCAATTATATAAAATTCTGAACATCTGGGATATACATAGCAAACGAAATATCTAAAATGCAGTGTATTAAATCTTTGATTTCTAATATTCGCATATCAAATATTTCTCAAACTATTCTTAATCGTGCTGTATACAAAAGGCAGGCAAAATTATCTATTCAATATTATTCTTCCCAGGAGGACGAAGAGAGCGGTATGTTTGTTTAATTAATCTATAATGTATATAACAAGTTCTAGTTGAAATAAGGAAAGTGTAATAAAACTCATCCGAGTGTATTTAATGTTTGTAAAGGTGGTGTTTGTAGCCTCATATTACTTTGTTACCAAAGCTTTATTGAAAAAAAAAGGAGATGACTTAATGTTTAATATAAGAAATTATATGCGTGTTATTAACTGTTTTATTAGATAGTACAATTTCGTATAATTTTCAGTGATAATTAAAGATTTGTGCAAAGACAATGTAGATTTAGAAAAAGGTTGAAGCTTTTGATGTTGGAAGTGGAAGTAATGAGGCAAGATGGGCGGCAAGCTCCAAGTTATTTAAAGAAATTACATTGGGAACATTTAATGTCTCTACCAAGTAGAAACCAAAGATCAAGTTACTTACTATATTTATGGAAAACGGAAATGTCCAAGGAAAATGAAAAGGTAACAGATAATTGCTTAAACATATTTAACATCTGAATATATAGATTCATCTATACATCTATGCAAAAAAATCTTATTGGATTGGTAAAATTGATATGACCATTTTTAAGAACTACATTGTATAACCAATACATATAATAATACATTTTTTAGTCCATCTATCTGTTTGTTCTGGCTAATCTCTGGAATGGGTAGTCCAATTCTGATTAGACCTCAATGGAAGATTAAGCTAATGTAACTGGTAGTAATTTTACTTTCCTTTATTTAGAAAAAATATAATTTTTTATCTATGACCAAGACAATAGCTAGTTTGTAACAAATTACTCCATTTTTAACCAATCTTTTAGATGAAAAAAGCTGTTAAGAGAAAACAATACGAAACAATGAAAGATGAGGAACCACCAAAAGAATATCCTGATGACCTTTATTATGGGATTAAACATCAATCACTATTTTTGCGAATTCGTGACCAATCTATTAATAATTTTGACAATTACAGGTAAGATATATTAATTAGATTGAATTTTTATTCAAGATTTTTTTGATCATTAATTATTTTCAATTTTAGGGCATTAAATGCAATGATTCGTGGCCAGTCTATTATAATAGACTGTTCTTATGAAGATCACATGATATGGAGAGAGGCTGTAAATGCTGCTAAGCAAATGACCTTTGTTTATGGTGACAATAGAATTCACAAGGAACCTTTCAACATTCATTTGTGCAATGTGAAACATGAGGGCCATTTTATGAAGCAACTACACAAAAACATACCATCTTTGAAAGAAACCTGGTTTCCCCTTAATGTACACACTGAAAGTTATTTAGATGTATTTCCTAAAGAAAAGTTAGTGTACCTTACACCCCACTGTAGAGAGGAATTGTCAAATTTTGATCATGATACTATTTATATTATTGGATGCATGGTTGATAAGGTTAGTGAAAGAATGTAGCCAAATATTCTAATTAGTTGACTTTCTTAAACAATTATATATGTATATATACTAAAAATGAATAAGTTTGCCTTAAATAAAAGCAGAACTAATTTAACTCATATTTCAGGTAAATAACGAACCATTATCACTAGCCAAAGCTAAAAGAGACGGAATAAAAATGGCAAAATTGCCCTTGGATCGGTATTTAGAATGGGCGCCAGGAGCAAAGAAAAATCTTAATATAAATCACATGATCCCCATTCTCTTAGACTTAAAAGTTACTGGTGACTGGGAGTTTGCATTACGACATATTCCAAGGAGGAAACTTATGGAAACAAAAATTTTGGCCATGCAAAATAGGATAAGGAATAGCCCATTAGCTCAAGAGGAAGTATTCAAAAGTTTAAGGAAACAAAAGACTTCTAACATGCTCACATTTAAAGAGAGAAGATCAAAATCCAGACAATCATTGCATGATGATGATTACTAATTAAGAAAAAGAAAAACATTAGACTTATTTTTTGTCTTTAATTCATCTTGTTACATTTAGTAATAAACATAATTATGTATATAATTTTTTTGCAAAAATTTTTCCTAAACAATGAATGTTTAACATATATTTGTACATTATCAAATAAGGTTCAATTTTTTTACAAACATTTTCAGTATGTACAGTATCATCCACTTTTAATCATTTGAATGTGAAACATTTAGTTGTCAAAAGACCCGTTGTCACATAGATTCACACTATACTTTTAATTGCACACAATTATATAACAGTTGATAGATATGCTTTGCACAATAATTATTCTATGATTAATCTAACCGAATTATATATAAGATAAAACTTATAACCATTAGTATGATATTAACATACTAAATTAGTACAACTAAAGTAACTTAATTTAAAAATATATACATACATAAATCTATGTAGAAAATGTTACACTGAATGTTTCATGTGTATCAACAAAGTCAAACATCACTTAAAATCTTGTCCCATGATTAAATTGTGCACATTGATTTCACTAGATATTAACACACACATAAGCTTATTTCTTGTGCGTTTATACTAAATGTGTTAGGTGAGAAAATATAAATGCAAACAATTCGAAATTGTAATGTACTTATTTAGACACTAATTGTTTAACAGATTAGATTTGTGAATCATTGTATTTTTAACAGATGTCTGTTGGTACACATGAAAAAATTGAATTTCCCAATTTATTACCAGCCCTGTGTCAATAGTTTTAAACATTCTCTTAGCCATGACCTGGACACTTCATTCATACTTTCAACTAAAAATTAATTATGGGTAAAGGTCACATAAGACAATATATTGGTAGTTACCACATATCATCAAGTTTAACTTCATTATAATTTTAAATTGAAGAAGTATGTCAGTCAATTGACCGGAGTCATGCAACTGTTTTTATCTTACAGCCATTTTTCCAAGCTATAATGGGGTTGGTGTCTAATCATTCTTTATTCACCTGAAGTACAGTAAACTGCATTTAATGGTGGATTAGTCGTCAGTAAATTCAAAAGCATGGTGATGACTACCAGCATCGACTTCTTATGTGCATGCCCGACATGGATCTTCTTTTAATTCTTTAATGAAAAAATAAACCACTATAAAAGTCACTGAAAAAAAATTGTATGTGATCGGCACAGCACTTAGCACCTAGTTATTTCACATTAGAACTAGAGTTGTGGGGGTAGTGTGCGCATGTCGACGTCCGCCACTGACTCGCTCCTCTGTTTTATGGTGGCGAGGATCTCCTGCAGGTTGGAGGGCAGCGAGATGTCGGCCAGCGGCACCACGCTGGGCGGGGTCATCGGCCGTGACGGAGAATACGCCTCGTCCTGTAACAAACGGCATTTTATTCAAGTCTATGGATAATTTGCTAATAACGTAACCCATGGCAACCACATACTATAAATTGCCTCGAATTTTATTGATTAATTATAACAACACTAATTTTTCTTCTAGTTACGCAATTATTATACATATTGAATACTCTTTAAGGGATTTTTCGCGTTGTTTTTTTTCCAGAGTCCATGATCACAGGCAAACTAAGATGGGATATATCTGTATTTCATATTATATTCGTTAATTAAAAAACCACTTGGTAACAAAGCACCAATAAGAGTTTGAAACACAATGTTTATTGCGTATTTGGACCACAAATATCTACCCTGGGATTAGGTGTTGAATGCTTCTTCAACTTTCGAAGTATTAGGTATACATTCATAAAATTTAAATAAAAAATTGAGAAAAAGATATTTCGGAACCCTTAATATATCACCTACACACAGAATAAGCAAAGTTTGTAAAACTGAATCATAACTTACTTTTCCTTTGCAATTAAGACACGAGAATAACTCAAAAATTTACCTCTGCACCGATGGACGAGTCGGCCTGCGCCATTTTGAGAATCTGCTGCTTCTGCTCCTCGATTTGCCTGTTGAGCTCGGCCATCTTGCAGCGCAGCGACGAGGCGGGCGGCGCGGAGCCGCTGCTCGTGGACGAGCCGGGGCTGTACGCCTCGTCGTCGTCGGCCGATGCTGTTATTACAATGATTTTAATAAAAAATAGATCAAGCTGATAGAATATATAATAATAAAATCCATAATTATTGCATTGTGCATTTAAATTTTTAATCTGGGTTATTGTATCATACCGTAAAAAAAAATTAATCGAGTTCGTTGATATACAATCGAAACTAAACTACCGTTGCAATATTTGTAAACAACTTAAGCCATAGCAATAAAATAAAAACCGAAAGTATGGAGTGTTTATTGACTATTAATTTGTGTTTAGTTTCGGTATACAAGTTTGCACTAAGAGCTAACATTAACTATTTATAAACTCACCCAATGTGGCAGCGATTTTGTCCTTGACCGAGGTGGACAAAGCAGGTGATGTATACGAAGGCAATGGTAGGGGAAGCCGTCTTTTGGGTGACGTCGGAGGCGTGTACGAGCTCTTACCAACGGGAGGAGTGTAGGACCGCTTACGGGATTCCCGTAAAACCTGTTAAAACAGTGAACGTTTATGAATAAACACACGCATAAATATATATTTCAAGTATTTGTCATGCTGTGTGGTAAAAATCTTGAAAATACTTGTTTTAAATTGATCTTATATCCAAGTCATAAGCACTTTGGAAGTTGTGTATACAAAGCAACCAAAGCTTTATTTTTGTTTTTCCTGCCGAACGACAATCACGCGATGTTCGATTTCTATATAATTCATTTGGTTTCTCCATAAATAATTATTTTTTTATAATCTACAGAAATCCAATACTAAATACTATATATTATAATTACAAATATCACACGTGCGTTTCTTTATTGGATATGGGCGGATAAGGTGCAAAGCCAAAAGTACGCCTCTAGATACCAAATCCAATATTTTACGTACCAGAGCTCATTTTGAACTCCTGTCAAGATAAAGTTAATTGGTAATATCTAGAAAAATAATATTGAACTGAATGTTTAAAGCAGTGGGCATTAAGTTTTTCTTTTTTGAAGTTAAGCATAAATGAAACTAAATAAAAACTACAGCAGAACAACTTTATTCCGTGCCTCGCTAATATGATTCTATTTATAGATCTTTTGAATCATTACCAATTTATATGGAATGTAACTTTATGAAACTTATTTATTCTTTAAGGAAATAAGAGTAATTGTTTTATATATATGGGAAAGGGAAAGGGAGGAGGTTAGTAATTGGTTTTCATTTGTAAGGGTGAATAAAACCATTGCAGTATTTCTCCTAAAAAACATGAAATGCACAACTTAAAGCCTCAACATTTTTCTGTATAATAAATTATTATTTTTTACCTATTCGATGAACCTTAATATTGTATATACAATTTCCTATTACTATACACTATAAATACAACATACAAAACCAATTACAAAAATAATTTAAAGCTCTTCACTTGCATAAAAATAAATGCATTTTACATAAAACTAAAGAATAATTTGTAAGATATAAACAACATGAGACAGATCTAAGAGATTTCAGTGTATTGAGCTGTAACAAAATTTATTTTCCACGTGTCCTTAGTCCTTAACTAACCTTTGCTGGTATAATTTCTTTTGGAATAATTGGAGGCAAACGTTTTTTTCTCTGACGGATTACAATCGCTATAAGTAGATGCGTTTTCACTTCTAATCCAGGCCCATCTAGTGGCAAGAGAACTGGAGGCAGCGTGGAGTTGGCCGGCAGAGGAACAATGTAGAAGTCTTTTACGGTCGCGGTGTTCGAAACCTTCACTACGCCCAACCTGAAAATATTTATCCATTATAAAGTGCGATAAATATGCTAAACAACTTCTATCTAGACCTAATTAATTCGAATGATACTGTATAATCACTAATGAACAAAACAAGCCATACACAACATCATAAATAAAAAATAAATAACATGAACTTTAGGCGGAAATTATTATATTAATTTCTGCTATTATTTCTTGAGTTTAATGCGCAATTCTGAAAAACTGATACATATATGTTGTTTTCGGACGCACCTATGCCGACTACTTAAGTAACTGTACAATGCGATGTACTGCATTTTCTCTTCGTCGTTTGCGGCCTGCAGCCGCAGAAGCACGATGTCTTTATTGCCCGCCCTTTTCATTTTACGATGTAGTCCCAAACCGTTTCCGGGTTAATTCTTCCAACGACGTCCAACTCTGCAGCGAGGTCATCTTCCAAATCCATAGCATTACCCGATACCTAAACGAGAAACATTTATTACAATATATGCATACAAAAAAATTTAAGTACATGTGTATGTTTTAATTTCATTTTCATGTACCTCATGGGCGGCAACATAAAACCTTGCAACGTCGACCATATTTATGCAACCGTTCCAAACGATTGGCGCTGAATTGTCGACAGTACTACTCGGCTCTTGGTCGCTCTCCGCTTCTGTAAAATATGTGATTTTAGATGAATATAGTATTCCGCAGATATCATAATCGCGTTACTGAGCCAATAATATCTGGAGTACTCGTTAAGAAAGCTACTCAAGGCACCGAAACGTGACGAGACGGTGATTGACATTCACTGGCATCTCTAATTGTATTATTAAAAATAATCGTTAAACTTTTTTGGCTCTGTTACATATATTCGATTTCGCGACGAACCTGATGCTTTATCTTGTGATCCCAAATAGCTTTGTGAAGGTAAAACACTGGAGCTAATGGAGAATGTTTTGGCAGGATCATAGTCTGCTTCGTTGTAGTCGTTAATGTCACTTTTGTATGTGTCTTCGTAGACATCGTCCCTGGACTTCCTCAAGTCTTCCTCGGAGAACGCGGAGGTTATCATTGGCTCGTGGGGATCGTATTCTGGGTGCGCATCCTTTAACATTGCCGATTTTGGCCGCTCTATAGAGTCGGAGTCTGTTGAACTGAAAATTGAAATTATAAATTATAGTATTTATATTAATTTACTAAAAGTAAAAAATCCGTTCGAGTGAGCGAACTTTCACTGATACATTGTTACGCTATATTTATTTAATAATTTAATTAAAAATGCTTACTCATTTTTGCTCTTGTTATATACATTCTCCTGAGATCTAGACCGTATTTTCACCTTGTCTTCTCTGGTCGGGCTGTGTTTGGAACGCGATCTTTGCCTGCGCCTTGACGTGTCTTTGGACCTTGATCTGTGCCTAGAGCGTCCCGAAGACCGCGATCGTTCCCTACCACGTGACAACGATCTAGAACCTTCTTTGGAACGTCGCTTTGACTTGACTCTTGAACGGGATCTACGTTTTGATCGTTCGCTAGAGTCCGGCTTGTCTTTTGACTCGGCTTTCGATCTCTCCTTCGACTGTGACCTAGAAGCTCGCGATTTCCTTTCAGATCTGCGAGTCGATCGCTCTTCTCTGTCCTTCTTCTCCGATCTCCTTCGCGATGATCGTGATTTTCTACTATCCGAGTCCCTTTTAGATTCGCGTTTGCTTTTAGAGTGTTTCGATAGACCATTCTCCTTTTCCTTCTTCTTGCTACTGCCGTACTTTTTACTGCCAACGGAGTCCGTTTTCTTCGGCCTGCAAATGTGTAAATATATTATAAAGAGATTCCAAAAATATTTCTTACGTATTTTGAATGAAGTATAAAACTCACGTCTCTTTAATATTTTCTGGCAATTGGTCATTACCCATTGAGTCGTTCAGAGCGGAAACTAGATCTTCTACGGGAACGTTAGGATCCAATTCTGTGGACACTGACTCTTTTGTTTCCATTACCTACAATGTTAATAAAACTGAATTTAACACTTTTTTAATTTAAATCAATGTAATCTAATTTAAAAATTATTTTTATTAGTTATAGTATCAGAACTAGTGCATTTAAAAAGGTTTGATGATGAATATTCAGAATAATGTAACTATATCCCTAACAATCTTAACATTAAAGATGATGAGATTTATCTTAGCCACTATGATGTGCTTTGCGAATATTACCTCTTCCCCTTTATGAGTCTTCAACACGTAAGTTTTGCTTGCAGCCAAAAGGTCCAGTTCGGATTTTTTAATCAACTCAAGTTGGTGTTTAGCCTCTTTGTCTCGCCATTGTGCTAATTCTTGACTCGCCAACTCCTCCGGGGATAGCCTTACCTATTGAAATAATAACAATAAATATCAGAATAGTATCATACTACATCAAAATAAAATTTTTGAATAGACAAAAACGTGCTTACCAACTGCTGAGGAGTAATTGTGCGTTCGCATATTTTCTGCCAGAGGGACAAGTTCTTTCGATCCTTTATATTAAACATGAGCGACCGATACTTCGCTTTGTATTTCATGCCGACATCCCGAAACAGTTCGTGCAGCTCAAACTCGGTATCAATCGCAAACTGCTGTATCTCCTCATCGCTGAATTGACTTCCGGACGTTTCCGCCATACGAACGGTCATTTGCTCCTGCAACGCCTTCCTCACGTTGTCCCTTATTGGTTCGGCGGAATTCATTCTCCCCCTGCCCTCGGACACGTCCTTCCTCCGCGGCGTCGACGGCGAGACTGAAGGCGTCTGAAAAAATTGATTAACATTAACGCGCCAAAATCAACTTTTATCAGAGTGTAAACATATCAAGGCTGGTCCATTACATATGCGTTTACGCTAATAGGTTCATAACACCATTGTATGTTGATCATCTTCGAAAAAATTACAACCTTTAAAAACTCTAGTCATAGAAGAGTACAATTATAAGTAATCGAATTAATCAAACGACTTTAACGTAAAGAAGACAAGAGAAAACTTACACTTTTTAATTTATACGGACTTTAAGATATGTTTAAAACTTAAAACCTGGTAATATAAATATCACCATGCCACCTAAGGTACTAAAAGATCATATAAGATCGTTTCCTTATAATCGATTACAAATTTATGAATTGTTTTATAAGTGTAATAAACTCAACGCAAAAACGTGAACATGCATTCAAAATAAGCTATAAATCTATAGGTGTATAGATCTTTTTAACTGATCTTTTATGAACATCATACATGAATATAAAGTGACTAATGACTCAGAGTGGAATATTTAAATCCCCTCTAAATTTTAGGCTTTGAACTCAGGATGTTTTGTACGTTATGCGTTATGGCCAAGACGGAAAATTGTTGTGATGACACAATTTTTGTCATCTTTAAAACAAAACGAATAACTCTCTCATAATGAACAATAATTGTTGTATTATTACTATTGAAATTTTAAGATCGTAAATAGCAAGCTACTTAGTCTGTGTCAAAGATGAAGAAACACAAGGCATGATATTAAAAATTAAAGACGTTTAATATATTATTTTTTTCGTTCAGAATCACTTAATCAAAAATTTTGAATAACATATAAGGGTTTATTAAGGACGCATTTCAACTGTACCTAAGTTTAATAATAATGTTTGTAAACACTTAAATAAATGGTAATTGATTGTTGGAACTTACTCGAAGCGATCAAATAATAACGCAGATTTTTTTAAAAACGCCGTTAATACGGAGCCATCACCCCGTTGCTATGGGTTACATATTATTAAACTTTCCATTTCTAATTTGGAATGCATATATTATTAATTGTGCATTAAATTGACGATGGTGTGTTTTAAGGCCTTATTTTTACTCAAGGTTAGGAACCTTTTTTTCCTTATATATTATCAAAGTGTAAAATTCAATTAAAAATTTTTAGTTTCGCTTTAGAACCTTATTTATTTACCAATTACAATCGGGGTAAATCATAAGGTTAAAGTAACATTTCTGGTTCAAATTTATGCATTATTGATACCAGACTAAATAACCGACCACGTCTAATTTGGTTCAAGTTAAAATTTTAAAACAAACTAGTTATGCTTTATCACCTAAAAGTTTTACCTAACCTACGCCAAAAAAGTTCCCATTAAATTCAATAAAATATTTTTATATAATAGCTCACCTTTTCGACGCTTGCCTGGGACCTGCTTATAGAACGCGATAGTTTCCTTGGTTCACTGGATTTCGCGACTGGCACTGGCGTGGCACTTTGAGATTTCGGTGTATCCACTATTTGTTGTGGTTTCGGAGTGACTGGGGTTTTGGGCTGGACCTGTTTGACCTCTTCCTTGGGCGAAGGGAGCGGTCGAGCTACCTTCTCTTTGGGTTCTTGTGTGGTCGTTTCCTTGGCTTTTGGTGTTGTTTGTTCAGCCGCCTTCCTCGGTATGCGTTCAAAGTTCAACGTGGTCTGTATTTTATGTGTGTCGCCCGTCGATCTCTTACGCGCTAGATTTGGTTTGATCGTGCTCAGTGTCCCTGGTCGCACGACTTCGAAAGTAGGATTCTTTTGTAACCATGCTTTTAGATTTTCCGCCGTCGGTGCATTGGGTCCGGCCAGTAACCTACCCGACTTCCTCTCGTACACAATTACCTGGAATAAATGACGTCATACTAAATATCTTATTTTACTAACTATTCATTCAATTATAATGTTATAGCTCTTATATATGTTTAGCCTCTATCTCAAGCCTGGTGGCATGACATGGGCTGAATGACGCAAAGATCGTGGGTTTGAATCTTGCGAAAAATTTGGTTGTTGTTGCCTATTTAGTCACGGCAATGGCAAGCTGAATACCCGATAGCGTGTAAAGTAAGATGTTATATATATACGTATGATGGGTATGTAAAAATTCGATCGTGCGCCTCCGTTCATCAGTTCCAATAGACTAAGAGAACGAGACAGGGCACCCGTGTTTACGCGTATAATTGTGCACTTATAATATCTCCTGTGAAAAAGGAGTCGTCTAAAATAGATCGGCCGTCGTAAACCCTAATATACTCGGATTTAATACTTGTAATAAGTCAATCGTATATTTTTCGCTTACCCTGGACTCGGTTTTAGTTTTATCTTGAGCTTTACCCGCTTCATCTGCCTTCACTGGTTCGGGGCTGCCCAATGAGTCTTGGGCGTGTTTCAATATACACGCGTCGCTGCAGTATATACTGCTGGCTCGCGCCGGTTTCCGACAAACGATGCAGTTAGTCTTCGAACCCATGTCCTTTGGAAGGATGGGAGTCGACGGCATTCTGCTCTCCGCGTTCTTAACATTTTTGGGAGGTGCAACCTATAAAAACATAACCGGTATAACGTCACAGTTATCGATCCGTGAAACTTTTATGCTTAGGTAGATTACGATTTTGATCTATGAAATGTTGCTAAATTGTTATAGTACTGCTATTAAAGATCTGTCATCTCGTTCGGTTCTTCAGACTTGCTCAGAAGATCTGGAATTCTTATGTTATGTTATTATATAGTCTTATAGCCTTAATACGTATGGAAATTTTCTGAAGCCCTAATATAGCTTAAGTGGTTTTGTAAACTACAATCACAAATTGAAATGTATTTTTAATAACATTGCGAAAATTATTATTTTAAACATCAAAACCCATACCTTATTATTATTTTTATTTACATTCTTCGTACTTTTTACACAGTTAGGACACCTCCATTCAATACCCTGCTCTTCCATTTGCTGTCCCATAGCCTTCGTGATATTGACACATTTACCATGAAACCAATCCTCGCAGCTATCACAGCAGATCATGAAACGGTTATTATGAGGTTGCTTACAAATACACCAAAGCCTGAAATTTAATAATAAAACGTTAATGACAAAGAGAAAAAATATATTTAATTAAGGCTAAATAAACCTAATCGTTTGTATTGGTTTCGCTGCTGAATTTCAATCACTTTACTAGGCTGTATCAACGAGGGCACTATTATACCTTTTTACTATAGATTTCAAATTTTATTTTGTTTTAGTTTAACAAATGAACATTTGAAACAAAGTTACAAAATACATTAATATGATATTGTATATTTAACTTAAATTAGATTACAAATGTAATCATCATCAGAACAGTAATCAAATATAAGATATTAAAAAATCGTTTACCTGAATGGATCATCCTCAGAAGCCCAGTTCTCTTGAGATACCACAGTAGGGTTTTCGACTATCGGAGGCGGTGTGACCTGTTCTTGCTTCTTAACCATTAACTTCTTATTGACGTATTGTTTTGAAACTTGTTGCACGATGGGTTCAGGTGTTAAGACGACCGGAGCAACCGGCGCAGGAGCGGGCGTCGCAATGCCCGTGGCAGTCGGGAGGGCAGACTCCACTTGGCTCTTGCGCTTAGAAGCCCTCGTGGCCGGCGCCTCAATGGGGGGCAATGTTATAACACGACCGTCGCGTCGCACTATCTCGATAGGATCCTTCCTTGGTACGATAGTCTTCATAGCCTTGGACGGTGTCTGCATCGACGCATTTGCATCCAAAGGTAAGTGCTGAATGGCTGGCACGAGAGGTTGCGCTTTTGTCGGTACAGTATCCACTTTACCCAGCACTTGTTTGTCGATAACCTCTTGCAGGTTCTCCGAGCTCTCTACTAGTTGCGCGACATGCATCAAAAGGTCCTCAGTCAGGCCCTCCTCCTCAGGCTGTAAGCCAGCCAGAAGGTCCAAAGTCGGGGATAATGGTCCAGCCAATCCAGGACTGTTCAAGACGTTGACGTTAGACGAGATGCTGGGTTGAATTTTCATCGGGGTGGGCGTGGTTTCTTGAAGGATTTGAGCTAAACTGGCATCATCTAATTGCGGTATAGTGTCAAAAGTTTTCACAGGCTTGTCGGTCGGTATGGCAACTTTGCTGACTTGCTTCAAGTAAGTTCTCTGTATTGGTGTACTTTTGTTTTTATCAGGAACATCTACCAATTTGTTGGGATCATTAAGTTTTGGCTCGATGGTCTCAGGTGACTTGGCCACATTAATTTTTTTCAATGGACCAACTGGTTCTTTTTCTGTTTTCGGTAGAGTTTTGGTATCAGTTGAGATGCGTCTTATTACATCTGGTGTAGAAAATAATGATGTCATATCCGATAGCAAAGCCGTAACATGAGCTGGTGTTTTCTTTTCTTTCTTAACAATCTTGACCCCTTGTTTCGAAATTATTTTCGTTTGATCACTAACAGCACCTGCAGTATTAATCGGTAACTCGTAAGTAGTGGTTCTTTAGCAGGCTAGAATTCCTAAATTACTGTCTTTCTTCTCTAACATTACATTTTTCTGTTGAAGTTTCTCTTTGAAATCACGACGCACTATACTCCTATTAGCCTTCAGTTTCGGCGTAACAGACTTCAATTCAAAATTTTTATCTTTTACAGCCTGTGAGCTCTTTAGATTCTGGGTTTAAGTTTATTTCTCTTAATTTCTGTGAAAGAGACCTATCTTTCGAGTCTTTATAGTCAGAATCGGAATCTCTATCCGGTGCACTCTCACTTGAGGAGCTAATAGATGATGAATCAGTGCTCTCTTCAACTTTCTTCTTTATATTTTCAACATGTTTTGATTTAGTCAGTACAGGTAAGGGCTTGTGTAGAATATCATTGCCTTTCATAATAATAGAGGCTTCTGCTGGGTTTATTATAATCTTTTTGCCTTTGGGTATGATTTGTTGCTCCAGTATAGTAATCTTTTTATTGCCCTGAACAGGCTTTGGTGGTGGTGTACGAGTGATTTCGATGACAGGATCATCAAAGCTTGTAAATGCCTCATTTTGACTTGGAACAACTTGACTGGGTGATGTAAGAGGGGTATAACAGTGGTCATTGTGGAATCCGATGAGACTGTTCTCTCTGGTTTCGATCCGTAGAGATTGCAACATTTCGCACCACTGTCTGAAATTACATGTTTAATTGTTAGCATTGTCTATTCTACAACAGGGCTAGAAAATGCCTGGAATCTGGACAAGATATTTGGCCCTTTCATAAGTGGAGTATGTCCCCCAAATATTATATGTTCACTATAAGACCATACCTTACAGCTGTCAGCTATTCTGTTTAAATAGATTCCATACCTTATTAGACTCATTATTATTGACTGCCTCCCTAGCCTTAAGATTTTGCATTGTGTTTAACCTGGAGGTTGGTTCAATTCACGGGGACTCACCAAATTTTCTGAAAGTATAAGTTGAATGATCCATACGTTGGACGGGCATGTAAAAAGTCAGTCACCCACCAACCCACATTGGACCAGTGAAGTGGGATATGGTCCAAAAACCACCTAATGGATAGGGTTGTATTAGGGGAGGCCTATGTCTAGCAGTGGACTATCACAGGCTGACAATTAAGTGTATAATTGTATCTGGAAAAATGTGTCAAAACAATAAAAGGCTAAAAATTCAAACCTTATTGGTGAATCATCACTAAGTTTTTATATGGTTTATCTACTATTAATTATTATGTACTATGAAATAAAATACATACCTAATAATACAGTTTTTAATTATCTTCTTGAGACTTGATCATCTAGTTGTTTTTGGTAGTTTCGTTACTACAACACAATATTAGAACACCACTTTTGATATACCCATAATTCACTTAGATTATATATAAGACTCCTTATCGACTACAACCAGATTATATAAGCATGACATTAAAATTTAGTTACATGTATACATCGCCAGTGGTGATATATACTAAAAATTATCAAATAAATATTGAACTGGAATGTAATATATTAATTTACCTCATTTGTTTATTTTTTTCAAAATAGTCTGCCATAATATTTAATTAAAATAAGGTATATGAATATATAATACATTTTTTATTTCTATATTTATTTTGAAGTACATACAAGTTCAAAATATACAAGTATGTTTTATTTAAGTCTAATAACACCTGGAGTTTGCTTATTTAAAGCTGGTGGTTCATGAACATAAATAATAGTTATTAGCGGAACTTCTTGATTTAGACATATATGTCTAGTATACATCTAGGACAGCGTAGATTGGAAATTGATGCACAAAATGTAACCCAGAGCAATAAAACTGCATTGAACTGAGTTATAAGTTGACTAATAACATGCCAACAATGTTGCTTCATTATTATAACTTACTTCTCTTTATGATAATTTGAGTCTTATTGTAGTCGCATTTAAGACCTTACTAAGCTCCTATCAGTTAATACATATAGTGGTGATAGAGTTTAAAATCGAAACTATTACCATATTTTATAATGCTGTTTGGTTCATCATAATAACTGTCCACAGATAATGTTACATGTGGAATCTTATCATCCTCGTTTTCTGAATCAGTTGCATCATCTGGCCTCCCTTCATGCCCTACACGAACAACACTGATGCCAGCAGTTTGTGATCCATCGCTTCCTAAAAAGTGAAGTAAAAGAAGTGTGATTTTAGTATTATTCGTAACCATAGTTATCATATAATTCAAAAATAAATTATTAGTAAATAAGAATACACTAAATACTTAATGCTTTTTTCTCTTACACCTGAAGTAAACATGACAAAAAGTTAATCTTCAGCATTACATAGGCAGTTTAAGGCATATTTAAATTGGCGTTATTTATTATTAAAGTTGATTATAATAAGTATTAAGGAAAAATAATGCTAGTGGCGTTTGTACTTACCCATTAAAGTTCCTAATAAGTTTTGATCCACGGATAGGGATCCATCCTTATTGACAATAACAACAACTGAGCTATCAGTTTTTGTAGACGGCCCATTAAGGTCCGTGTAGTTTGTTATTACAGTATTAGCCATTTTTCGTTATAATTCATGCCACTATATTTTTAAGAATTCTCTATTTTTAGCCACTTAAAACCGAAGCACCGCGTCTAACTATAAACACGCTTGCCGCCATTTTGAAATGGACCAAGCAGTGAAAAAGGCGCCGAGTACGCTGTTATTTACAAATTTCTATTAAGTCTAATGTAGATACACGCAAAACATTTACGTTTTGCATTTAGCACAATTTTAACTACGCACTGAATGATTCACTATCCAATTAATTAGTTCAGAAGAATATAGAATTAAACAAAACACACAATCCAAACGTTCAGCATCTATCCATAGATTATATATATTTCGACAGAATAAAAAATAATAAAGCATTAGATTATGGCATTATGTAACAAGCAGATTCAAAATAGATTTTTATTCTTTTCTTGAATAGTATACTTATATTAAACAGTTAAAGAATAGTTAAGTACTAATACATAACTATTAGATTTTCTTCTTTTCTTGGATAATATATTCATATTAAACTGTTAAAGTATAGTTAAATATTGATAGGGCAGCGATAACTTTGTGTCAGTAATAAGACAAAGATTTCTTTTACTGATCAATTTCGAACAAATACTTGTTTTTCACACAACTTTGACTTTGGCAGAATCATCGCGGTTCTACAATCATCGGTAAAACTTTTTTATATCTATATTATAAACATAAAACTTTATTTACATTATTACAAATTTTTGAGATTTGAGATTGCACCACGCGTTTTAAGTAGTTTTAAGGGCTGCTAAGCAAAATTTTTATATTGTATAGTTTACTTTAAAACACTGTAACATTTCAATAAAAAAACGAAAAGTTTTTGTATTAAATATATAATATCAAAACAATGAATGTAGGAGGCCTAAAGGAACGCTTCACTAAAAAATAGTAGTCTATACCGTAGACAAAACTGACAACTCTGCTCATCAACGTGAAGTCTTTTATAGCTGTCATTTTCTGGACACGAGTGTATTGGTTATTTTATGCATTCAATTTCAGAAATTGTTAACAATGAGTTATTCAAAATTTGACCTCACCTTTAAAATAGGTCAATATTTAGACCGCCATCTCGTGTTTCCGCTTTTAGAATTCTTAGCGGCAAAAGAGGTAAGTTATTTTCATAGCTCAGTTCAGGTTTGTTGTAACACAGCATTTGTACATAAATTTTAAAGAAAATTATTTCATTTCAAAGAAATTATACTTGAAATTAATTTCAGACTTATGATCAGTCAGAGCTGCTACAAGCAAAATTGGAGATTCTCAGTAAAACTAACATGATTGATTATGTTATTGATATCAGAAGAATGCTATATCCTAATGAAGATACACCCGAGGTAAGTGATATTAATATTTGATATAAAACGACAGATTGTGATAGAAGTTTCCTATTTATATTACACCAAAGAAATAAACAGTAAAAAAATATTTATTGGCCTCAACCATAGATTGATTGTTATGAATAGTTTTGAAAATTTATTACTACCGGTAGAGGTTAATCGTTTTGTTTAAATGTTTTATGTTAGCAACTAACATTGCAATGGTTTGTATGTTCTTCGGCAAACTCAATACTAAGCCTATAGGATATAAATTTGATATTTATAAACAAATCCACTAAAAATTTAATTTAAATGAATTTTATTTAAACTTTTTTAAATATTTATCATATATTTTATTGATGTTATATTATAGTTAATGTTATATTATCTAATTACATAATGTTCTAATGCAAACTTTTTTATCATTATCAAATATTTATTCAAGATGTTTTCTAAGGAGTATATATATTTGTTCGTTTACCTAAGACATTTTACTTCTTTTATACAGGAAATCATTGTGCGCAGAGGAGTTGTCCTTAATCAGCTGCAAGAATTGCAAGATGCAGTAGAACCTGTTCTTAGGCTTATGCAGAGGGATGATGTAATGAAAACCGTTGAAACCATGAGGATCCCAAAACACTTATCAATTATTTAACAACTAACAAGGAGCTGGAGGTAAAGTCACACTATATGTCACATTTTGTCCTACTCATGATACACATCTAAAAGAAGTTTATTATTGTATATTGAAGTTTAATATTGGCTATTTTTCATTTATTCATAGAAAAATTTATTCATAAAATGCTGCAGTATGCGTCTTTTCATTTTCTATGCAGAAGTGTGAAAACATTACTATTTGTTAGTTAGGGGTACCTCAGCCAATTTTATTACTAGGTAAACAGATATTATATACCATGATTCAGGTTGGTTCACCATTTCAATAGAAAATATAATTGCTATAAAATCAAAAAGCAGTTGAATCAATTATATATGTTTCAAAAATTTTAGTCTCATTAATAGAGCTATGGTGTATCAGGCAAATATAACCAGCAGCACCTCCAGTGCTTCGGTTGTATAGTTTAGCTAATAATGTTTTGGAATATAAATAAACAAAGCTTATGTATAATTAATGGTACAAGTGCCATTAATGTATACATTAGCATTCCTATTGGTGAGCTGTTAGACTTTTTAATGTCAACTGTTTTTGATATTAGAATATGTTACAATATTTTTATCTCTGAATTTGATAATCTATAAGTAGTATGTTAATGTTTTGTCTTTATAGAATTGTTTTGTGCTTATAATATTTTTATTTGTTCCAGTTCAAAATTGAAATGATTGACAGCATGTATCAATTAGCAAAGTACAGATATGAATGTGGTAATTATGTGGAATCTGCATCATACTTGTATTTTTGCCAGCTTGTAATGTTACCCACGGATAAGGTAAAACTATATTATTTTACACATTTTATTATAATATACATTTATTACTTTAAAAGTATCCTTATCCAATGATTATAAACAAATACAAATAATATTTAGGAACTAAAAAAAATTATTGTACTCAATTCATTTACTGTTAGTTGTTTTATCATTATAACAGAAAACTATATTCTCTGTATGAACAATTTACATTTTCCTATGAGCTTAAGATATTCTTATTGTAGGACTTTTGTAAATACTAAGTTAAAATTGCCAATATTTATGCTAATAAGCCTACAACTGGATTGTTTTGCATAAAGATATTTCAAGGCCTTGGGGGTTTTTAAAAAGATTAAGATGTTGTTGAGTCATATTTAATTCCTTACTAAATGATTGTAAAAGTAGCACTCCGGATCCTATGCATTAGTATTATGGTCTAACTTGTTTAATTATTGTGATCATTTTTTTAAATTAATTAATAAAAACTGATTTATTTATCTATTTTATTAGAAGCATAGTTTACATATGAGAATCAGTTAACAGTTTTCAATTTTACATATTACTGCAGTATCATATTGTGGATGGTAGTGTTTCCTATGTACTTGCAGAAGCGCTATTGTGTGAAACCATTCTCCACATATTTCACATTGGTAAACTTGATAAGAGGTTTGTCCCCCACTATCTGTTCTTAACTTTGTCATGAAATGACCAACTTTATATCTGAAATAAAAAAAAAATGTAAAAAGATTATCTGTACTCATTATTAGACTACAATCCCACAGACAATATATACCTGTGAAATTACCCAATGTGAATAATGATTAGAAGGTTGTTATTATATGATAGAATAGCTCTACGAGGCTATGCCTTCTTTTTGAGTGTTCTTGAGTCAGTATTTGAGTAAATGTAATTTCTTAGGTACAAGTGACAAATTATTGGGCTTCGATTTCGACCCCTGCGCTAAAAATATTCATGGCGTTTGTTGATAATGTATCTATATATAAAAAGAGTTACACAAATGTCGAACATTAATAAATAACGTATATTACTACTGCAATTACCGGCGAATTAACGATTAACACTATCTTTCTGCACCACTATTTTTGTACGGCTATATACTATAAAAAGCCGTACATTAATGAGTAGTCGTATTTCCTTACTTGTACTAGAGAAATTCCATTTATTCATGTTCTGACTAAATGTACCGCTCAAAAATTACGGCATAGCGCTCAGAGTTATTCTATGATATAGTAACAGCCTTCTAAGTGTTATTCATGTTGGGTCGTTTTGATCCATTGGGCTTGTAGTCTATATAGGCAGCTAATTTATAAGAATATGTAAGAGTTATAAAAGTACCTGTGATTATAAAGTTGTTCAAAGTTACGAAATTTCCTGTCACATGCATTGCATAAGAGAAGCTTTGGCAATGAGAACCTGTAGCACATGTGCAACCATGGACAAAACAGCCAATGCTGTTCCGCATTCTTATAAGATTGAAACGTCATAGTACAAGCATTGCATTCATAGTTATTTGTGGTTGTATGTAATTTCGAATGTGTCAATAACCTAGGAATACTGGTAAAAACCTTTTCACAAAATTCGCATTGTAATAAGGATGACGTTTTAATTTCACGTACACAATCAACGCAATCTTTCTTTCCACATTCACCTAAGTGATTTACAGCTGAATCTTGACTGGGCCAGACTTGAAAGCATACTGTACAAGTCCATACAACTTGCCAGCGTTGTTGACCCTCTGGCCTAACATGGCGTATTGCATAATGCCTCTTCAGCCCTGTTATATACACAAACTCTTTTCCACAGATATTGCATGGATAGGTTTTCATGTTATCTGCACATGGTAACACTACATCAAGTACTTCTCTTTTTTTTGTAAAATTCAATGTTCTGTTAAGCATGTGAATATTTTCCATAATGCGAGCATTGTTTTCTTTAACCTTTTCTAGGCTGTATTCAAGCGGACTTATATTAAGTGTTTCATGCTCATAGGTGGAATTTATTTCTGCTTCCTGTACCATTTTGTGCGAAACAACTGATGTTTCTAATGGTTGTTTCACCAAATCAACCTTTACGTTAGAATATGAATTTTTATTATCGCTGTAAGTCGATTCCCGAAATAAATTGGACAAAACGGATGTGTTAGAAATACGTCTTGAACAAGAGTCTAAATTAAAGTAACTTAATTCATTTCCAGAGACTAACTTAATGATTAAACGCGTGTTCTCCGAATATCTCTTTTTATTGAATTCTTTTGTTCCACTCAACCAATCACTAAAATTCGCTTCAGAAAAATCGTTTTGAAATGTTATATATAAAGATTTATAATCAATGCCATTTTCAAATTTATGTACTATTAATTTTGCTGACATTTTTGAAAATGTACTTCTGACGTAGTTTCCTTTTTATTTTTTACTATTTAATTTCTGTCAACGGAACATTGCGTTCGGATTGCATATTTTATTAAAACCTTTGTACGATATTGTTATTAGAATAAGAATTTCGCCATTTTTTACCATTTATTTTTACGTTCTTCGTTGTTTTAAAATATTTATATAATTTATTTTTTTAGAATTATCTTTCGGTCCTTTGGGGTAAACTGGCTAGCGAGATATTGGTCCAAAACTGGGATGGTGCCCTTGAAGACTTGACGAAGCTGCGCGAATTTATAGATAACGGTGGCGCAGGCGCTACTGCCAGTAACATGCAAGCGCTTCAACAACGCACGTGGCTTGTACATTGGTCACTTTTCGTGTTCTTCAATCATGTGAAGGGGCGTGATCTTATCATTGAGATGTTCTTATACAAGCCATTGTACGTAATAAAGGCACAATACTATTATATAATAATATATATGGTTTTAATATCCTCATTATTATTTCAGGTATTTAAATGCTATTCAAACTATGTGTCCGCACATTTTACGTTACTTGGCTACTGCAGTTATCATAAACAGATCGAGACGAAATGCTCTGAAAGATCTCGTAAAAGTTATACAACAAGAAGCCTACACATACAGGTATGGTGATAGAAGCATGTTCCAAAAAAATATTTTATTTAAAAATGTAGGCTTCGATTGAATACCTACATCTTTGAGAAGTTGGTAAAAAAGTAGTGACTAACTTTGATTGTGAACACTCGAAATTTGCTGGACATTTTTTTGTAAACAGCGGTTTCTGATACATTTCATATTGTATGCATTTGTCATTTCCAACTCTTTTCCTAATTTTAAAAACGACCCAATCATCAGATGATTAGATTACATGATTTTTATGCTGAATTGTGATTTATATTTTTAGAGACCCAATCACAGAATTTATCGAGCATTTATACGTAAATTTCGATTTCGAAGCAGCTCGCAGGAAATTGAACCAATGCCAAGCTGTCCTTTTAACGGATTTCTTTTTGATTGCGTGCTTAGATGAATTCGTAGAAAATGCACGTCTGATGATATTCGAAACCTTCTGCAGGATCCATCAAGTTATCAGTATTGGGTTTGTATTTCTTAGATTGTTATGAAAACGTAGTATTAAGGCTTGTCTTTGGTAACCCTTAAAATAATTTTCATTGTTTATTTCAAAGATTATTATTACTATTTATTATTATTATAATAATTAGCTAAGGACCGACTAGGTATGAACCAATGCGATGCCTTCTGCTGAAAAGAAGTAGTGTAAATTCACTCTTGCTTCTGTTTGGACTTTTGTCTGTATTGTAAACAAAATTAGCGAAGTGAATTATTAGTAAAGGGGAAATGTTTAATGCGCTGAAATATTTTGTTAGGTACTCGGCCAGAAATAGTACACTGATTACGAATTATCTTACTTGACTATCTTATTAACTACTAGTAAGTAGGACGGACGTATAGGACGATGCCTCCGTAGAAAAAGCTAGTTCGTATGGACTTTTGCCCCACAATCATTAATTTTCTGTATATTGAGCAAAGCCATATAACTCCTTGAATTTTAAATGATAAATGAAAAATTGTAATGACGAAAAAATATTTTGATTGGTTTCTGTTGCCTAATGTCAATCACCACTCGAAACTCGAAAATTATAATCGCAAAGTGGCACGTGTGGGCTAGATGAGAATAGCCAAAGATTGCGATGGCGTGCATTAGTGGAGACCTACGTCCAGCAGTGGACTGACATGGGCTGATGATGATGATGATGATGAATCACACTTATCTGCTTGTGCACAAAGTAAATTCCTACATAAATGACTAGAATAATAAGTTAGATGGTACCGTATATTTGTATCTTTTTAACATCTCAATAAATTATTTTAGTATGTTAGCCGAGAATCTAAATATGCAGCCTGATGAGGCTGAATGCTGGATTGTGAACCTCATACGCAATGCAAGGTTAGATGCAAAAATCGATTCCAAACTCGGCCATGTTGTGATGGGTGCACAGCCTCTTTCACCGTACCAACAATTGGTGGAAAGAATTGACTCTTTGGCTGTAAGATCAGATGCATTGACTTCTTTAGTTGAGAAGAAACATAAAGCCCGTAATCAAGATGTAAGTACTAATGAATAAAATCATGAAGATTTCATTGAAACATGTACACATGTAATAATTATTTCAATATTTTCAGATTCGTTGGGGAGCACAAGAATTCTAACTACAAATACTTTAAATTGTGAAAGTTTATGATTTTTTTTCACAATAAAGTTTATAATATAATGTTGGAGAATTTTATTTAATAAATTAAAAGACACTTGAATGTTTACTTTATCATATATATATATTTCTATTCTACAGGCTTAATAGTAATAAATCTAGATAAGATAAAAGCAACCAATATTGTTGATAACACAAAAATAACAACAAACATATAGAATGTGTCCTCAGAGAAGATGTCCGTGAAGGCTGGTATCTGTTTGTATATCTCTTCAACAACATGCAAGTTGCCTTTAGTTGACTTGGCCATGTTTATTTACTTCTTCTTTCCTTTCTTTTTCTCGGATTTAGTTTGAACAGTTGACGGAACTTGCTCAACTGGTGCTAATGATGATATATGCTTATTTAACAAATGTAAAATTTCTAAACATGTGAGATTGCCACTTTTAAATGTAACATTTTTTATCTTTGCTGTTTCTGGAAAAAAAATGTTTATATTGATGCTCAGGATGTAAGGATGATGAAAGGCATTAGTAACTTTATTTAGTACCTGCAATTGATGGTACAATTGATATATCGATAACTGGCTCACTGCGATCACAAACCACCTCAGTTTTAAGGGAGCAGTTGGGATTTGTCAAAATTACTTTCGGAGAGCTAATAAAATGTAGAAAACTCCTAAAAATATAAAGCATTTGATTAACCTTATCATGAAAGTTGTTTGTATAATTAATCACACTAAATAGACTGATAACTTAGCTGGAATACGCTTTGTCTATACATTAATTAGCATACAAAATATTCATCATTTAGTTGACTTATTTGTTTCAAGATTTTTTATATAAAAATTTCAGGCAAGCAATATCAGTAGCATTAAATATCTTAAAACGCAAAAAATTGCAGTAATCACATAAGTGGTTTAAAAATCGAGACAAGTGGTAATCTTACCTGGTGTGTTTTACGTTATCACTAAATGGATCAAATTTTACAGTTATTCTTTTAGCAGCCTTAAGATTAACCGCTCTTAATTGTTTTCCAATAGCTGATACAATACCCCCCGATCTGCGAACTGTGCCACTGTAGGGGATAGACATATTTCTTTTATGCCCGGAAAATTCAGGGGTGAGAAAATAGAAATTCAAAGACAATATTTATTTTTTTATCAGGGTAGAGAACCGGTATCTGTAACACAGAAAATAAAATCGATTTTGCTAACAATGTTGTAAACTCCTTTTCTACAAAGGTCAGAAGTTAATGTTTAAATATAAAAACTATATTGATGTAATGTTCTACACCTGGCTATTTCACATTGTCTTTTCAAACATAAATGTTATGTAATAACTCATTGAGTTATCGACTTAGTTTATTAGTAAATTCGATTATTATTACATACTTATTATATAATCTATATCAGCTTTATGGTATTTTTAATTACCTTATGGTTTTTGCACATGTGCCTAATATAAACATTTGAAAAAATGTTTAATAATCATATTTATATTTAATATTTCCTTAATTAATCTAATACATACACATTTTTAATTATTCATCTTTGAAAGCTTTCAAAAATACTTTTCCTAAAATATTTAATTACTGAACACTAACTTTAAACTCAAAAAAATAATACTTTTGAAATTATTTCCAGTCACGGGACTTAGTATCTCTTTCGTTGAATTTTTTGTGGTAATTTTATTTAAATGAGGTCATCTCTTTATTATGCCCCCGAACAACTATTATCTGTTAAAAATGTATGTCAAAAAGCAACAACAGACGTCAAAGTGCAACATAAAATTGCAGTTATAGCCACATCTATTTGAGCACATTGCTACAATTTCAACACTAAAAGCTTTATATTGTTTAAGTTTTAAATTATTGTATATATAAGTGTATGCCAATATGTACCCCGTTGGCCAACGTAAGTATTATGTATTATATCATAGCTACACGGAATTAAGAAGGCATAATAATCCTTTGTTTGATTGCCCTTAATAATGTCGATTAATGTTAAGAGCATTTTCAAAGAAAAAATAATAATATCTGAGAAACATTTATGAAGGGATGTATATATTTTAATGGTGAACGTGTTCGATATAGCTCCAACGGGGGAGACGAGTGCTGGTGCTGTAGGCGTGACGGGTGCTATGACAGCGCCAGCGGGTGCCACTGCCGCGGCTCCTGGGGCTCCAAGTACTGCCCCAGTAACAGGAGCAGCGCCCCCGGTTGCTGGTGGTGCAGGCCCTTTGGCACTAGTCCCGACAGCTGCAGCGCCACCTCCCGATCTTCCAGTACTCACGTGCCCTCGCCGACCCAATCTTGGCCATGAAGGTCGCCCGATTATGCTCAGGGCAAATCATTTCCAAATATCTATGCCTCGAGGTTTTGTGCACCATTATGATGTCAATATACAGCCGGACAAATGCCCCAGAAAGGTTAGTATGGTGTGCTTTTATAGTCCAATTATATGTAAATAGAAAAGGATAACTTTAATATAATTATGTTTTTATGTTATATCCTTAATTATTATAACTCTTTTTTACAGGTCAATAGAGAAATAGTTGATACCATGGTCAATAGTTACAATAAAATATTTGGTACATTAAAACCAGTATTTGATGGGAGAAACAATTTGTATACAAGAGATCCGCTACCAATTGGCAATGACAGGGTTGAATTAGAAGTAATATTGCCTGGTGAAGGAAAGGACAGAGTATTTCGGGTTACCATTAAATGGGTTGCTCAGGTATTTGCATTTAACCTATTTTTACATCCATTTAGTGTCCATGACAGTCTAAATTTGTTTTGCGCTACTTGTTTGTCTATTGAACAATTTTTTTATAACTCTAAGAAACAGATATTTAAATATGCTAAGTTTAATATTTTTTTCAAATTTCACCTAATTATAAATTATTATATAGTATTTTTTTTTAATTTAGTTTTTAAAATTGTCTGACTTAGCCTCGTCTAAATGCTGATTTAGAGTCAGCCATTAATTTTCCTAGTCTTATATAAAATCTAGTGGTTAAAGAAATAGCTTACATCAGCAATCTATGTAAAAAAGTTTTTGCAATTATTTTAAAATTACTACTTTTATACCTCACATGGTATTCTAGTAGTGGCCCCCTTTTGCAAAATGTTGTATTTCAGCTCTTTGTAATTAAGGTATTAGAATATGCAACAGATATTTAAAGACATGTGAAGTCGGCTGATTAATATCCCCTGACTTCTTTCAGTTTTACTAGTAGGTGTAGGTATAAACATGCTATAACATTGTATGCTTTTTAGATGTTGATAATTGAGAACCTTTTAAGACAGTCAAAGACAACTAAATGAGACTGAGAGAGAGAGACGTCAAGTTTAATTAAATTAGTTTCTTTGATTTGCTGTATTATTTTAATTCAGAACTCAAAAAGTTTCATTCGATTTATCATATCACTATGGTAGTCACATAGTTATATCACTACAAGAAATATATATACTTATAGGTATCATTATTTGCTCTGGAAGAAGCTTTGGAAGGGCGTACAAGACAAATACCATATGATGCGATACTGGCGTTGGATGTGGTTATGAGACATTTACCATCAATGATGTATACCCCTGTTGGGCGATCATTTTTCTCCTCTCCAGAAGGATATTATCATCCACTTGGTGGTGGGAGAGAAGTTTGGTTTGGTTTTCACCAGTCAGTAAGACCAAGTCAATGGAAAATGATGCTTAATATTGATGGTAATTCTATATTGAAATAAATCTTCACCAAAGTACATTAAAAATTTTATGAACATATAAAATAGAACATAAAATTTAACCATAATTTGTAATGGTAATGCAATTGGAATTAAAATTAGGGAAATTAATATGAACATGTGAGGAAAAATAGCAACATATTTACTTATAGATTGACCATATAACTAAGTCATTATTTGATTTTCAGTGTCTGCAACTGCCTTTTATAAAGCGCAACCGGTTATAGAATTTATGTGTGAAGTATTAGATATAAGGGACATAAATGACCAAAGAAAGCCTTTAACAGATTCTCAACGTGTTAAGTTTACGAAGGAAATAAAAGGACTCAAGATTGAAATTACCCATTGTGGTACAATGAAACGTAAATATAGAGTGTGCAATGTTACGCGCAGACCTGCTCAAATGCAATCGTAAGTATTGATATAAAACTTGAATCTTTGTCTCAAAAAATATGTATTAAATTTTTGCATGTATGTGGACAATGAAGGCCTAATTCTACATGCTGCCCTGAATAAATAGGTTGAGTATTAAGTTTTATGATGTATTCAATTTTATGATGCTCAAATAATTGTTTTCTTCAGGTTCCCCCTTCAATTAGACAATGGACAGACTGTAGAGTGCACAGTAGCCAAATATTTCTTGGATAAGTATAAAATGAAACTGCGGTATCCACATTTACCATGCTTACAAGTCGGCCAAGAGCACAAACACACATACTTGCCACTAGAAGTGTGCAACATTGTTCCGGGTCAGAGATGTATTAAGAAGTTGACAGACATGCAGACTTCTACTATGATCAAAGCTACTGCGAGATCAGCACCTGACAGGTGGGTTAAAATTAAAGCGATCAGATATTTATAGCCATAAATAAATTGGTGCAATAACAGATAAATAAAGTGTGCCTCATTTTGTACCACAATGAGGAAAAACTTTTATTTTCCTTATTTTTGGCATTATTAAATTAGAAAACCCTCCTCAATGCAGTATCTTACATACAGTATTAGTTTATGAATAAACAATTTTGTCATCATTTGAGCTAGAGCTCATATAGCTCACAATATTAAAATACCTTACACTAGGCCAAATAAGAAAAGGAATTTACATTTATCTAAGTTAATGTCTTCCAGAAGTCTCTCTATCTTTTATTTGTGGGGTTTGATTTTGGCTGTGACTTCCAATAAGAATGCATATACTATTGAAGCCATTATTGGTTGATATTAGATTATGTTTATGTCGATTCCAAGTGTTATATGGCTGAGATAGAGATTTTATAAAGAATTATGCTGGTCATGCAAATCTATATGTATCAATTAATAAAAAGCCAAGTAAATTTATGTAGGCTGGCTCTTTATATTAGACACAAACAGCTGATATTATTTATATTTTGCCTTAAATTAAAATAGCTATCATTTATCGTATAGTCTGCTTAAAGCATCAAAATGCTTTACCAAATATTATGCATTCTGTAACATTCAATGATATGGAAAGTTAGCATAAAGGCATGAATAAAGATTGCTTCTTATTTTAAACTAAATTCTAATTGACAATGATTCAGACTTAGATAATTACATAATACTCATAAATACTGACAAGTCATTTAAAACCTATCAAGTTATTTTGAAACCTGAGTATTTGAGATTATAATCTCTTTTTGTACATCCAGAGAGCGCGAGATCAACAATTTGGTGCGTCGTGCAAACTTCAATACAGATCTTTATGTTAAAGAGTTTGGATTAACAATATCAAATAACATGATGGAAGTAAGGGGTCGAGTGCTTCCGCCACCAAAACTTCAATATGGCGGCCGCGTGTCTTCTTTAGGTGGACAGGTTCGTACGTTATGATTTTGTTTTAATTTAATTACCAGAAAATAGATTTGTTAACAAAGCCGTGGCGTGACGTCAAATTTACATGTCAAACATTGGCGCGATAGCGTCCAGCGCCAATTAGTATTGGAAGAGGTCGTTTAATCTATTAATAATTTAAAAATGGATAATACACACTGACAATGATCTTTTTAAGTTAGATTATTCATAATGGGCAATCCATAAATTTTGTGATATTTGACTCTCCCCCATTGGTTGACACAGCTTTATAGGAACAAAAAGCCCTGCTTGTCACGTTTCTTTGACCCCCTCATGAAGTGATGTAATTTATGGATGGTCCTTAAAAAATCAAATTTATTGTTAACCTATATTTTTTAAGAATTCTGTCTAAAAAAAAGTGGAAAAACAGTGCGTTTAGACGGGCTTCCTCAGGCTATATATATATATAGGTTTCGTTTGGCCAAATTGACTAGCATTAATTGTAAATTACTTACCCATGGTAACAAAGTGGCGTCGTACAGCTGGCGTACTCATTAAAAATTTCTCCGAGATATAGATCACTGAGTGACATTGTACTAAAAGTATACTTTATATATGACACCGCTTTATTTACTTTATTTACATACGTTCCGGACTAATTTGGCTAAAATATAGTTAATTACAAAATAATCAATAAGTCATTGAATTTCGAATCTCGAATTGATTTTCGAAAAGAATATTTATATTTTAACATCAGTGCTATTTTAATTCCAGCAGGCTTTGCCGAATCAAGGTGTGTGGGACATGCGCGGAAAGCAGTTCTTCATGGGCGTGGAGATCCGCGTCTGGGCTATCGCGTGTTTCGCCCCACAAAGAACTGTTAGAGAGGATGCTCTAAGTAAGCCCTTACTTAATTTTTTTATATATACGTTACTTATACATTACTACAACTTTATAGGAGTAACCGATCTTAAATCGTCCGAGATTCCCCACCTATATATTGACTCACCACGATATCTCTGAAACCATAAGGCGTAGCGACTTGAAATTGGTAGGAAAATTCCTTTCGCCGAGTACAGATCAGCTAAGGACGGACTTACGAAATTCCACCCATAATAGGGATTGCGGGGTTGCTAGTTTACCAATAAAACATCTAGGGGTTTCTTAAAATTAGTTATTGCCTTAAATTTGTCTAACTCTAACGACATTTGTATTGTCAAATTCTGACAAATACATACATGGGTGACTCATAGAAAAAAATATGTTTTCATCACATTTTATTTGTCTCGATTTATTATACTTCTTGTAGTTTCATGCGAATGCTACGATTATTCAGTAAAACACTTTATCAAACCGTTTCTAGTGATTCGGCTAATCTTATTTTACTAGAACATTGTGACTCTCATCACCTGTATCTGTCCCCTGACTCTGATACGTAAGCGTCTGTAAATGTCGGCAACTTTTGTAAGATATTAAAACGCGGTAATATCGGTGAAAAAGTATTATATTCCTTTTTACAATTCATTCTCTATTATAGGAACTTCACTCAGCAACTGCAAAAGATCTCGAACGACGCCGGCATGCCTATCATCGGGCAGCCTTGCTTCTGCAAGTATGCCACAGGGCCTGACCAAGTGGAGCCAATGTTCAAGTATCTCAAGTCCACCTTTGTTCAGCTACAGTTGGTTGTTGTTGTGCTTCCCGGAAAGACTCCTGTATACGGTAAAAATAATTTTTCTATGGTTAATTGTGTGTACGCAATTTGTCTTATGCGTGTTAAAACAGTTAATATCAATAAATTTGTAGATCAGTATATAATATTAAAAGATTTATCTAAAAATTTTAATGATCTAATTTAACGATTACGTTTACAATTTCATTTATTATCAAAATTTTAATTCAAGAATCTGTATTCAGATAATAAAGATGTTTATAATCAAATTTTTTACGTTTAAAAGACTAATGATCTGCAAGAATTTTGATATTTATACTGATTTCGTAGAAACATTTCATTAGTCACTTGTTTAAATTAATGACTATCTTTAATTATAAGATTTATTTATTTTATAATAGTGACCTTAATAGGTATCTTTAGAGTTTCCATACTTTATATTACGCTTCCTTAATAAATAAGGGCATTAATACAACTGAAATGTATTGGTTTTAGTTTCGAAAATATAATGAACAAACTGTTCAGATCCATAGACAACTGCAAGAATTTTTAAAAACATGTTTTTGTTATAACTTTTAGTTTTTTCTATAAAAATCACTAAATTTATTATCAGTAATCTTAAATGTATCATTTCATTACAACGATTTAAAAGATGGAAGTGGTTGTATGTTGTAATTTGTGCCTTTTTAATAACATAATTCTGTACTTTTTTTTTATTTTTTTATGGCATACGCAGGCAGACGAGCAGTCGGGCCACCTGATGGGAAGTAGTCACCGACGCCCATAGACATTGGCAATACCAGTGGTATCGCCAACGCGCTGCCTACCGTGAGACATAGGATATTAAGTCTCGTTTACCCAGTAAATACGCTAAACCGGAACACAGCAGTGTTTTCACACTACTGCTTCGCGGCAGAAATAGGCACCGCGGTGGTACCCACCCAGACGGTCTCCTGTAAACAGGGGACCTACCACCGGTACCGGTACTTATTTCCCTCTCTTTAAATGACTTCTTCTTTTGTAGCCGAAGTGAAGCGCGTCGGCGATACCGTCCTCGGAATGGCAACCCAATGCGTCCAAGCTAAAAATGTGAACAAAACCTCACCGCAAACACTAAGCAACCTTTGCTTGAAGATAAATGTAAAATTGGGTGGCATTAACTCTATATTAGTGCCGTCGTTGCGTCCAAAGGTATTTATTTAATAGTATTATTAACTTTATCTCATAAATCTCCCTTTTAATTTATTGATTATCCATTATCATAGCTTGTCGGCTGAATGAATAATTTCCGAATACACAATTGTATTAAAAAAAAAACAATCCAATTCTGCTTTGTCATTATAAGTTGCTTTGTTAACAAAGTTTGAAATCTTATTTTGTTTGATTTATAACACATTGGTAATATTGCATGTATGTGATATGTACTCTATGACGATCGATTGCTTATGTAAAGAACTGAATTGATATGCAATCGGTTATTCCTTCTCAGCGAAAGCTGCCTGAGTGTGAAAACGACACATCAGGAACACCAAGTAAATTAGAACAGAACGGTATCCGTTACGAGGACCGTTTGAATGTAAGCCGAAAATGATGTTTGCCAACAATTTTACCTTGATCGTTAGTCGCATTGTATTTATCTTTATGCCTGCAGATGTAAGTGCGATATACATACTGCCATGCAGAGGATAAGTATCGTATGTACTACCTCAATATATTGAAGTCTTTTTTATTTTATTGATATAAAATAATTAATGATATGTTTACATTTTAATATATTCATTATCGAACTACATTACGCCTCCAAAGCGTTGAGTTTGAACGATGGTAGTTTTTAAAAAATGTTAATTAATACACATTTTATATACTCCATAATATCTATATTTTACAAATAGAGTAACTAAAATGTGTATACTAATTTTGATAATTAAAACAGCGCATGTGAGTTATTGAAGTTAGACATAAATTTCGGTTCTCGTGATTCTATAATAAATCAATTTTAAGAAAGTAGTGGTACTACCAACTACCTACTATTAATATACGCTTAATAACATGCAAATGGCATGTTAAGAAAACAAGTATTTTTGTACGTTCAATAAATAATGATATGTGATTGAAAAAGGGTAATTATTCCCATAATATAGTTATACCAGAGGTAATTAAGATTTAAATTTTTCGTATACCAAATTTGCAAAACGGCGCTTCAACGTATGGCGTATATTTTTATTGGTCTAACATCACATCCACAATCAGAAAGGTTCATATTCAAGAACATTAAAAATATTATATATGTTAAGAAATATTTATTAGTCCAACTGCAATAGCTTCAAAACCTATTGAACCGTTAGAGTATGACATCATAATTCGTTAACAGAAGTACTCGATCTTTCTTATCATTAAATTTCCGTCCAGTTAGCATTCTCGAAGAAAATTTGCTATATGTATCTTATGATCTCAAACTGTATATTACTAAAAGAGGCTAAATTCACGTCCAACGTGCAGGATGGCACGTTCTCGCTAAATAATTTCACTTGATCTACAAACTTTAGCCTGTACATACAACGACTGAGCGTGAACTTAGCCGATCTTTAAATGAATAATTCCGTACAACGTCTCACGAGAGTTTCGTTTGATTGGACTCAAATTGCTCTGAGAGTCACATTTCATATGAAGCAAGTAAACTGTACCAAGTAACCACCTTGTGTTTGCACGATGTGTTTTATTGCTTTCTCTCACTCGCTATAATCTTTTAGGTGTTCAACGAGCCGGTGATCTTCCTGGGCGTGGACGTGACCCACCCGCCGGCCGGCGACAACAAGAAGCCCTCGATAGCGGCGGTCGTGGGCTCCATGGACGCCCACCCGTCGAGATATGCGGCCACCGTTCGCGTGCAGCAGCACAGGTATCTAACTAGAAGCGCTGGCACCCCCATACGGATCGGAATGTTTCATGATATCGAAACGCCCGAGATGCGAATAAGTCTAAATTAATACATCTATATTTACACATTAAGTATGTAGTACTGT
This sequence comes from Lamproptera curius, assembly GCA_029286875.1. Taxonomy (NCBI): domain Eukaryota; kingdom Metazoa; phylum Arthropoda; class Insecta; order Lepidoptera; family Papilionidae; genus Lamproptera; species Lamproptera curius. The sequence continues at coordinate 171,508 of JAGSMT010000077.1, forward strand.
TTAATTGATATTATAAAACATATGGTACTTCTCGAGGGCTAAACATTCACATCAGAATTAATGAATAAATATTAGGGTTGTAACACAATGTTGTATATCAAGCTTTAATAGGATCTGACGTATTGTTGTGATAGTAGCAACACATTACTAAAGTCTTAATGAATATTAAAACCTTACAATTTTACAAAATTCAAACATAACAATCATGCTAGTTGCTTAAATCCCCCAATAATTAGCGACTCGCCATTTACAATGTGCACTTACATGAAAGTGATAATTATGATAATGTCCCTTTACAACTGTTGTATTGACAGACAGGAGATAGTCCACGAGATGAGCAGCATGGTGCAAGAGCTGCTGATAATGTTCTACAAGAGCACGGGCGGTTTCAAGCCGCACCGCATCATCATGTACCGAGATGGCATCTCCGAGGGGCAGTTCATCCACGTGCTGCAGCACGAGCTCACGGCGGTTCGCGAGGCCTGTATCAAGGTCTGCAAGTCTCTATATCGAAGCCTTATAAGATATGGAAGTCGCTCAAACATTGTAACCCATAGCAACGCAGTGGTACATACGAAAAATATCTTAGTTCCCTCACCGCAATATGATACACAGTCATATAATAGTTAATGAGTGCGTGCATATATATCGTGGGAGACGTGTGCGCTAAATTATACATAATATTAGTGTATATAGCGTTGATATTGATGTATTGTTACCGAGACGTCAATCGCTGAGGAATAGTTGACACATACAAAACTCGTTGCTATGGTTAACATTGCTGGGATCAATTCTATCTTTTTTTGGCTAAGATATGGAGTCTGTAATTATTACACTATTGTAATGTCAACTTTTTAGCCCTTTTCTCATAATGTCTCAGGTTCGGCTAATTTACAGACTACTTTTTTCGGGACATTTTCCTCTGGTTATCACACAATCTTCCTCTTCTTAATTATTTTCGCAACATATTCCGCTCATACACTCCTGTACTTTTTCTATCGTATTTGTATTTTCAATATATTTTTTACTTACTATTTTCTTTTTAACTCTCGTTAATTGATATCATTACACTTGAGCCGAACGAGATCAGCATTCAATGTGAAATAGACCAAGCAGAGGTGCCAAAAGGTATGATTGATAATAATTAACGATTTTTCAGTGTGCCTATTAAATGTTTTCAGCTGGAAGCGGAATACAAGCCGGGAATAACATTCATAGTGGTGCAGAAGCGTCACCACACCCGCCTCTTCTGCGCCGACAAGAAGGAGCAGTCCGGCAAGTCGGGCAACATCCCCGCCGGCACCACCGTGGACCTTGGCATCACGCATCCCACCGAGTTCGACTTCTACTTGTGCAGCCACCAGGGTATACAGGTATGACCATTTTATTTCATTACTAAACAGACAAAGTATTCAGTCTACTATTTAGATAAATTCAACGCATTAAAAAAGTGTAGTAAAATATCTTACATATTACAAGACTGGTGTAATATTATTTGTGCAAATAATATTTCATTATCTTAATAATTTTATAAAGGTTGAGTGGGGTGTAGTTATTTGTTACTATTAAAGTTAAAAAAAGTAAAAAATTTAATAGTCTTTACGAGTTGTAAGATGTATGTATTGTATGACGACCGCCGGAGTAGGAAAGTGCTGGAGTGGAGACCGAGGCACGGCAAAAGTAGTGCAGGATGGCCTGTGGCAAGATGAGGTGACGACATTCGCAGTAGCCGTTGTGGGCTGGATTATAATAGCCGGCGATCGAAGCGGTGGCGTGCATTAGGGGAGGCCTATGTCCAGCAGTGGACTGATACGGGCTGATGATAATGATGAATAAATATATGAACAATAAAAAAGGCATTCAATAAATGAACGCAAGTGTTTACTTATTGAGCAGGGGGTAAAAGCTTGTGTTATATATAAAGTGATCTTAACGTGACATAAGTGCCACATATAAAATCCGGCTAACTTGTATCTGAACAAACAATCTTTTTGTATTGTAACAAATCCGCCCTCCTCCGACAGGGCACGTCGCGGCCGTCGCACTACCACGTGCTGTGGGACGACAACCACTTCGGCTCCGACGAGCTGCAGTGCCTCACGTACCAGCTGTGCCACACGTACGTGCGCTGCACGCGCTCCGTGTCCATCCCGGCGCCCGCCTACTACGCGCACCTGGTCGCCTTCCGCGCGCGCTACCACCTCGTGGAGAAGGAGCACGACTCGGGAGAGGGCAGCCACCAGTCCGCCTGCAGCGAGGACCGCACGCCGGGCGCCATGGCGCGCGCCATCACCGTGCACGCGGTCACCAAGAAGGTCATGTACTTCGCCTAGTGTCGACCACCCGACGCCCCGACACCGCCCGACCTGCCGACCCTCGGGGGCACGATCGAACACCCTGCACACGGACCGCGTGCGACTCGATAGGTCGCCGGCTGCGAAGTGGACGCCCTACCGCCTGGCTCGACTCGGTGCGGTAACGTTTACTCAGAGTGAACACCTCGTGTGTGACAGAACAGATACGATCTGTATGATTCGGTACTATTGCCTCGCAGTTACAGTTGTATACAGTAGGCCACGTGCAGTGGTGATGTTTGCGAACCGAACGTCGATACATTCAATGTGAAACATGAACTTCAGTACGTAATACGTTATATCGGTCCTCCATTTTTAGAATAACAAGTATATCTGACATGCTAAGCACAGCTTTTGTGATAAAGCACTGTGTCTGTTTTTGTACAATTTCTGTGCAATCTGAACATTTCCAAATAAAACCCTGTCTATCACGGTTCGTGGCATCGATTTACTGAGCTATGGCCCTCTTCGAAGGTGCTCCTCATGGAAGCATTAAACTTGACACTGAACTCTATTTTTAATAATTTCACAAGTGCTTTATTAATCATTTATTTAGTCTACTTCAAGCGCGTATTAGGTATAATTATGCTGTTTCACTGCCTGATTATTAGTAACTCTGCTTATTTTAAGAATTCAGATAGTTTCTGAATTAAATTATAAGGCTACGAAAAAGCTGCCAAAGTGAATCGACTAGTATGCATGTTAAATGGATAAATCTGCAGTTTCAAACTCTGTCTTTGCATAAAGCTTTTGCTATAGACCATTATGTTCTGTCATACACTATTTAGTGTATATTGAATAATGCATAAATAAAGTGTACTCTTTACTTTTAAAGAACAAAACCATTTTAACAATTGATTGGACAATGCTTACTTTATAGTTAGAATTAATAAAGAGAATCAATACAAACACTATAAAACTTACACTGATATAAACATTATTCAAAGTACATTATTGGTGCATTCCATTAGACGATCGCGGTGCTCAAAACGCTCATTTAAACGTTCCATAAGCGATCATGTACATGACGACACGTCGCTCATGACGTCACGACTCTCGCTCACGCGAGGCTAAAGCCGCCCATGAAAAAAGGTGGGTCGTTGTGGTCGTTGAGTACTCGTTGCCATTTTTAAAACTTTTTTACCTATACGCTCACAACGGCACATAATCCTTTCCACTTGAGTATACGACCACAACGCTCACATGCTAATGGAACGGAAAATTTGCGTTCGCGAGCGTGGGCGCGCTGATCGTCTAATGGAACGCACCATAGGTAAGGTGTCTCACGTCTATATTTTGAACATGTAAACGCTAATATTAAAATCATTAAAAAGGCATAGACATGACAGTGTAAATACCAATGCTGGGAATGGGAGTATGTGACTGTTATGCAAGTCTTAATAGACAATTTTTGCTGATTCAGTTTGATACCTCCGATTCTAATGTATACTTGTCGTATGTTCTTTTTTTATTAGCTGCAGCTGTGTATGATATCTGTGTGACGATTTGTGGTAATTATTATTACTGCATGTACATAGTAACATATAAATTGCAAGAGTTCAATGATAATTTTTACTACTTTATTGTGTTTGTGTAACTTTGTGGTATCTCAGATATAACTAGATTTATATCTACATCTATCATCTACACATAAGTATATTAGGAAAATTGTAGTAAACATAGATACTATATTTTTAATCTTTTTCAATAGAAATAAACGCAGCTTTCTCTTATTTTGGCAGAAATATTTATATGTGATATCTCATTGTCCACGAGACGACAATGAGGTTAGGCAGTTACTTTCATAGTGTCAGCAATAAATAAGCTCATTTATTTACACAAGAAACAGCGTTGAATAGTGTTGCTAAGTATTTCATAGCCAAAACCGAAATTATAAACAAATTTGGGTTCATACATTTATTTTTTATAGAATCTAGTGACACACTGTTAACTCTATATTGTATAATTTAAAGTTTAATTACTAACTTCATAATTAATATGCGTTGAAAATATTATATTTCATCTATCAATGCAAAAGGGAGTTGCTTCATATATTTTGTCTTTTCTTAAACTGTAGCTATCTTTCTTTCTCCTATTAATTTTTAATTTCGTTTATTAATTCTAATATATATTAAGTCATGATGCATGAATACAAAGAGTTTATCATCATCACGGTAATGTGTATACCAAAATTTTCTTTCCTTACCAAATATTTTAAATAGTTATGAATGAATGGCAAAATCATGCAGTATGAATGGTGGAATGTTTTATGATTTTATAAGAACACAAGTTTTTCCGTAACCTCATATCTCTGAACATTTAAGAGTCAAACATATCAATTAAGGTACAAATTGAATCTAAGCTCATCTTTCACCAAATGAATAGAAGTGTTATAAGAATTAAAAATGCAAACATCTAATTACTTAAATCAATAATATTTTTTGTTTTACTATTACTTTAATTTTCTAATTTTAAAATATTAATTTCTAATGGTAGTTCATAAAATATTAAAGAATACATACAGAATTTTTCTGTGAAAACTTTGGGTCATTGCATATGACATGTTAATTCAAATATAAATATTAATAATTATACTTTAATTCTTATTTAATTACAGACTAAACTGCTGAAATAGAAACAAAAAACCAAAACTGTAGGTTATTATTAATATATAGAATATACTTTGTTTATTTTTTCTGATTTGTGCACAATGAATTTGTAATAATGGAACACACTTGTCACGTGCCAAAGATTTTTTTTTAACGGGAGATAATTTTTACAATACTTAAATTAATAAAATTCATTTAATGTTCAAGCAACACTATACAATGCTGTATGATTTATATTATGAACTTTATCTTTGTACTATTTCTTTATTTCAACATTTGATTCATTTGTATAAGTCGTCTTTTAGACAAATTTAATTGATGACATGAAATAATTTTTCGCTCATTAAAATTAGTTCAGAGAATATATCACATTAGGAACTTTAGTTGTATGGCATTTACATTTTTCAAAATTGTGTAATTTTCAGTGTTTCCAATTAGAGTTGCAATTTCACTAAAGCTGTGAACAATGTAGTGAGTGCAGATTACTTAACATATTAGTGTTACTAATATAGTTGTAATGGCAACATTTAATATGTAGTCCTTTATTAGTGTTTGTGGTATCTATTGTGAAAAACAGCAATAGCAATAGTAGGGTATTGGTATTTTGCAATAAGAGTAAATTATAAGTTATAGGGATAGATTTTTTTTTATTACAAAAAAAACCGTCACTTTTATAATCTATGAAATTTCTGACATAAGTTTTGAAAAAAAAATAATATTAGTATACATTTGTGTATTCAATTTTGCCTTGAACATTATTTGATATTGTTGAATAATGTGCGTGAAAATTTAATCATGTCTATAATTACATTTTAATTAGTTTAGCTATTCCTATATTTAGGAACTTGCTTTAAATCTTCGTCAATAAATTGAGTGTCACAAAATGAACGAATGATTTTTACTTAATCGCTAATGTGAAAGGATATAATTTATGCGCCAAAATACCACGGGAATAATTTTATTCGATTTGACATTCAAATGCGCGGGTCTCTGCATAGATAATATATATGTAAGCTAATTAGTGTAAGTAGTTAACTTTATCTGTTAAATCATATTATGTCGTTTATGAATTTTCATTCTCCTAAATACGACGGTCGAAGTACTCGTATTCAGATAACATACTTTGAACTTTTTTAATATAGAATAAATACATTATTTTCTTGGAATGGCTATTGCAATAAATATCGGAACATTTTCTTAATCATAGTTCATAGTTCTATGTACTTTTGTGAAATCGTATAAGGATGTTGCTTTCTTTTTATTTGTGTAAGTTGCCGCTATGCGCTTAGAATTTTAGTGTAGTTTTTAACATTAAATTAGTGTTTTTGTTTTCTTTAGTTAATTAAGTTGTGCCGCTTCGCTGTGTAATACATCTGTTATGGACCATGTGAGCAATAAAGAGAGTAATGTTTCAAACACTTATATATACATACATTTTCTAAATATTGATATAGATGTGCGAAAGTTTGTTGCCAACTCTAATTAAATCCTGCCCTAATTTGTTTCATATTATTATTGTGAAATATTATCATTGACTAATACTTCATTAATAATCGCTAAGTCTTTCAACAGATGTATTTCAAAATCTAAATTAGAATTAAGAATATGTTTAATAAGTTATTTTAAATACTATTAAGAACATAAACAAGGGAAACGCATATATTAGATTAAGGCGTATTTTGAAATGTACTTCAAGAGGTTCTCTTATATTTGGCATCGATTAATATCTCTTTAATTTTTAAGACAAAAGGACGAAAACGTTGTATGATAATGCTAACAAATGAAGTATTTTAATTAATAGCAATAAATTTTCACACGAACAATTTGGAAACTATTGAGTAAGATTTCCACGCAATAGAAATTAAATGTTCGTCCTCTGCCCGTTTTAGTTAGATGTATTTATTAATATGTCATTTTTGTAACGTTTTTATAATTTTGCACCAAATATTTCTTTTTTTTTGTAATGTTACATAAACATTAAACGGCAATATGGTCTTAATGTACTAATAGTACTAAGTGCTCTTGAAAATTTTGATTTTTGGCTTGGTTGCCATTAAAAAGGTATACAAATAGTCTACAGCGGAAAAACGAAAAAAATGTTCAAAGTAATGCAAATTTACTATAATATTAGACAAAAACAAAATTTGTGGTATAATTAAAGGGATATATATTTTTGTTAGTGGCTTTTATCATTTTCATGAATGAGAAGAAGAAGAGCATAAATTTGTCGATAGAAGTATCTGCTAAATTATCAAGTTTTTTGTTTATCTGGATGATTAAACTGAACAACGGTTTAAAGAATTTCTATGTAACTGTAACTCGGAGGTGGGATAACTATAGGAATTTTTGTGAAAAAATAATCATTTTTACTTCGTGGTAATAGAATTTATTACATACAAAATTTTGTTAAAGCATTACCGTATTAAACAAGCGAGACTGTTTTTTTTTTACATTTTAACTATTTTCCGACTTAGATTAACCTCTTTGGTATAATTACATATGAAACGGAGCAGACTATTATTAGGTGTAATTGTGGTGTAATTAATATTAAAATAATCGGAACATAAATTTTAATGGATCGTTCGTCATAATATGTTTAGAAATTTATAACAAGTTTTCAGCCAAACCGTTTTCGACGTATGCATTAGATGAACGAAAATATTTGTCTATAAACATACCAAAAAAAGCAGTTGGTGTAGTGCGCTCGACATAAAGGTAAAGGTCCAATTGAAAGTTAAATATTTTAACGATTTTATAACCAGCGTTTTGGTCTATCATAGTTTTGTAACTAACCTATCACTGTGTACTTGATGCCATGTTGTCGTAAGTGACAGATATTTTTCTCATATTTTCTATCAAATTATTATTTTTATAGCGAATTGGACCACGTGTCTAGACGATCGAATGAATAGATTGTATGTCGTAGTTACGTAGTTCGCCATATAGCACATAACTGCTTTAAATCGTGTGAACTCCATCTATTAAGGTTTTAAATGTAGATTGTATAATAGTTTCAAAATTTCTTCGTGCAGGGTAAATCATTGAAACTTTGTGAGGGGCAACAGTGTTTGTTATATGACGTAGCATTCTATTTGCTTGATGTATTTACTGTTTAAGTGGAATAGCTTTGTTCGTTTTGTCAGTGTTCAATGTGTAACTCTCGATAATGTATTCTGCATCATGTCATCTGTAAACATATTACCATAATAACGTTTGGGAAATATATTGAGGCTAGAAGCTGACAATTTTGTATTAACTTGTTCATGTTCGGACGACCTTTATTCATTTATTTTGCTTAAGTGTAACGATTTCGATGCTGACAAAATTGTTAGTTTTTAACCAATTAACATAAGTTGTTCATAATTTTATTCTAATAATAGAGCAATCTTTTATTAGCTATTGATTCTTTTCGTTAGTGAACATAACTTTTTCTTGTGTAAACAATATAAGCAAGAGACGTAGGCTTTTCAGAAGTCAATGAGATTTTACTTTTCTTTTATCATCAAAGGTGCTTTGTCTTTGATTACGAGCAGCATTAATTCGTAATATACAAGTTTAATTATTAATAACAATTAAATCTCGTGGACTTCTGAACAAAGAAAAAACATTTATTCCGCCTGTATTTTAAATCATATAAAATATTACTTTATGTTCAGTAGATCTTTATATTTGAACAGTACAGTGTACATATTGGTTAATACACCATTTACTTGACTCTTTGTACGTGCATTTTACTGTGTTTCAATAAAAATAACTAGTAAAAGAAGCATTTTTGTTAAATCAAAGGTTTTTGACCGCTGTGAAAAATCTACCCAGTTGCAATAAATATTTAATCGATTTAGAGAAGCCGTAGTTTGGTTCATGTTATGTCACTTTATTATAATCTATGTGATGGCGCCTAGAGAAATAAACACAGTACTTGTGTAATGAATAGCAACCATAATATCATGATGTAAAAATATCGTCAGTGCGTATACATGTGTATAAAGCATCATTTGCGTAAATTAATTTTTCATTGTTATTTTATAATCAGACCGCAATATAATTTCAATAAACAATATCCACAAATTTGATCTTATCATTTTATAGTTTTGACGTTTAGTAAATATGAGTGTGAACAAATTTGGAGTTATCAAAATATACACACAAATCTGATACTTACAAGAAACACACCCATTAGTGTAGGCCGTATTGTGTGGTACAACATAAAAATGATTCTCCCAACGCAACAAATGCACTATTTTCGTGGGACTCCTAGTTGCTTAAATCCAATGAATTAATCCTGAGATGTATATAAAATAATTATTATGTAAGAATAAAAAATAATTATTATATAAGACCAGGAATGTACATAATGCTATGAGCCCTGAACAGTTTCTGCCGCCAGGCGGTTTATAATAATTCTGGCTCTCAATGATGCTATAGTAATAAGAACAATTGGTCATCCAAAAAGAATACTACTCAGGCTTAATTAACTTCGAGGACTCGCTTAGCATATTGGTAGGTGACCCTGACTTTTGCGGCAAAGGGAGTGGGTTCGATTCCTACTACGGGAACAATATTGTGTAACGAACATAGTGTTTTTTCTCGTGGTTTGGTGTTAATAACAAAATAAAAGTAAGCATTTTTTATCAGTCATCTAGTTTCCATAATACAAGCTTTGCTTAGTTTGGGTCTAGATTATGTTGCGTTATTAGTCCATGAATACTCAGGGACCCTGGTAACTGTTTTATTTATAATACTGATGTTTATTTTAATTTGATAATTATAAAAGAGAAAGAAGGACGACGGATTTTTTGCCCGTTCATTGGATAGGTAATAATTTTCGAACCGGTGCTAGTTTTGATAATCGTAAAAGTTTAAAGAGTCTAAACTGAATCAGGAATTTCATCATCATCATCAACCTGTGTTAGTCCACTGCTGGACATAGGCCTCTCCTAATGCACGCCTTCTCCATTAAAGGGGGTTTTTGGACTGAATCCACCACGCTGGTTCAATGCGGGTTGGTGTCCGTCTTTTTGTATTTATTGAATGTATGGATCATCTTACTTTTCAGACAATTGGGTGATCGGTCCAAATTGCCCTAACCAACTAGGAAACAACAATTAATATTTGTTGAGTCCCGCAGGGTTCGAACCCAAGACTTCTGGTTTCTATAGCACACGCCCTTACCACTGGGCTACGGATGTAAATAAACGTTCATATATTTAAAATAATAATATCAATAAATACACTACAAGCAAGTAAATATTGTTCACCCGATAAAATTTATCACTACAGTTTTGTTTCTATGTCTTGTATTTATTATACATTTTTCTTTTTTATAAGCTTAAAATCAATTTTTTTTTTATTATTATTCAATACTTCAAAATTTAAAAGTTCGATTATGTGTAAAATGAGATGCTATCGAAAAAAAAAACACCATTTAATAGATAAATTTTATTTCATGTAAATAGAGGAATATTTATAATTAAAGGAAAGCTAAGCATCTTATAAAAATATCATTGTATACTTTTAAACTGGACATAACAGGGGTCGGCAAATGATTGTCATATTCACAAATATGAATGTGTTTATGGGAATATACAATTTCAAAATTCAATCAGACAATTTCGTACATATAAAAGACTTTAACATACTTTTAATCGATTATATTAAACTATACCCTTAAGACGTTATATCTTCACCTGTTTAGCAAATTCATTGTACACGATGATCTTTATTTAAAAGCACAGTAACTACTTTAACTGATATTCCGGAATGCAATGTTAACAATAGGTGGTGCACGATTGCAGTCACAGTGTGGAAGCCAATAACATTTCGTCCATCAGTCGAATCGATAATCCACAATTTTCATATTAAATTGTCAGTATACAACAATCAAAGATTAATTTTCGTTTAACTCTTCATAATTCTTTCTAAATCCTCTAGTAATAAATTAATTTTGACAATATAATAATTTATCATTTGCGCAACGATGAAACCGATCGAGTACAAGTGGTAATGTATAATGAACGCTCAAGCAATGCTTAAGTACCTACTTAAAGAATATAAGCATGAAACGCAGTAACCAAATAAGACCCAAAACACAATAATCTAATGCGTCGTCGACAATTATTGTGGGGTTTACGAATGCTGGTCCACTATATCATAATTAGCCCTTAACGTGTAAAAGAAAATGCATTGATCTCATAAAGGATGAAGTTGTGTAACACAGTTGGAATCCACAGTAGGCATACGACTGTTACTAAAAACGATTATTTGTCAAAAATCTGATAAGCAAATGATTTTTGAAAAAAATACAAATTTAAAAATCGAACATATTTTTTTTAAAGAAGAAAAAGACTACCAGTATGTAGGTAGTTCTTTTTTTAAGATGTAAAAATCGAAAATCGAACAACTTTTTTCCAAATCAACAAAAAAAACCCGTGCACGTGAAGAACGATATACATCTTATTATCTTGAAGACGAGAAGCGTACTTTCGTGTACGTGCCTACAATCGCGACAAACGGTGTTTTTGTGACAGTGCACCTTTCGAATAGTACTGTAAACGTCTAATACCGCACAGAAGGTCGCCGAGTACAGTCGCGGGCAGTCGCGTTGTTAGTAACAGTCGTGTGGGGAAGGTGTCGCATTAGGGCAGCGGCTTGTTCTCGGGGATGGTGGGCGAGGTGGCGCCGCTGGGCGCGCGGCTCGCATCGCGCAGCGCCTCGTCGTAGAAGCTCTGCGTGGAGTTGGAGCGGGAGGCCACCTTGCCCTGCAAAGCATAGTTGGGGTTACACGATTAATTATATGATTTATGCATAAATTTAATGTAACTATAGCAGGCCAAATAAGACATGGATATAATGTAGATCGTAGCAACGAAGTGGTACGCATTGAAATTGAATTGTATTATAATTGTTATTCAGAGCCATATCGGTGACGATGTGATGTGACAACGGTACTTTTAATACCGGAATACAGCAGTGTTTCTCATGAAGATTGTTCTTCTTCATCAATTATAATGAAAATATTTTTGTATAACAAGTGTTCTTTAGAATTTACCCCTAGTGGTGTAGACATGAAGTGGATTTACTGGGTTTAAATTTTGCAGGGAAACAAATTTGTTTTATTATCGTGTTGGTTTCAGGTAGAGGTGGTCATTAGTCGCACCGCGTAAAAACAGTTTTTCAGGAAGAACTGGGTGGATTTGATGCCGAACCCATGATGGACTTCATAAAACTACTTGTAAGAATAAGGCTCTTCTTTCAAGGCGAGATCTGTTCCGCCAAAACAATAATTGGAAGATTATAGTCAACACATCTTTGGGAGTTTAAAGTAATATTGGGCTTTTAAAACTCTATTAGTACAACAATTCCTTTTACACTACGATAAAAGTCTAGCGGGATATTAAGTCATTCTTTAATTAAATCTAAAAAAATTCAACGGCAAAGTATAAAGCGATTTGATTGGTTTCAACTTCCAAACGTCATGAGCACGCGATAATATGACCAATAATAAATCGTTACATTTCGACATTAGACTATATCCATAAACTGCGGATCTTATATGTTTCTGGTATTGACGGAGACTGTTAAGTGGTAAGTGTCCTGCCCTTAAGAAAAGCAGCGTAGAACGCCACAAATACGTTCACCCGCCTTAGACAAGAGATGTTACCTCTCTTACCCAGTTACTTCACTAGTGACGGTGTCCTTCAAACCGGTAGACAGTAGTGTTTGCACACACTGATTCGTGGCAGAAACAGGCACCGTTTTGGTACTTCCCTTTAAAAAGGAGACTTACCACCTTCAAAAATTGTTATTTTACACATTAAATTGTGTTTTATCATATTTCCAAATATTTATTACCGATATTAACCTTGCACTGCCTCCGTAGCCTGTTGGTATGAACGTGTGCTTTAGAAACCGGAGGTCGTGGGTTCGAATTCTGCGGGGACGCAACAAATTTTCATTGTTGTTTCCTAGTTGGTTCGGGCAATTTGGGCCGATCACTTAATTGCTTGAAAAGTAAGACGATCCATGCGTCGGATGGGCATGTAAAAAGTCGGTCCACCACCAACCCGCATTGGACCAGCGTGGTGGGATACAGTCCAAAAACCCCCTAATGGATAGGGGTGTATTAGGGGAGGCCTATGTCCAGCAGTGGACTAACGCAGGCTGATGATGTATGTATGATGTATTGACCTTGACATTCTCGTAAGCGGAGCCGACGCGCTCCTCTATGGAGCGGAAGGACTCCGAGTTGCGCATCTGGCCCAGCTTGCTGGAAACGCCCGCCGTGATGCCGCCGAAGATGGAGGTCGTCTTCTCGGCGGTCGACTTTATCACAGATTCAGTTTTTTGGTATCTGTATACGAAGCGAAACGGATTAGTGGCATATACGTTAAGTTTACTACAGTTTTAAATCTTATTATAAAGTTCTCCCCATTTAACATTATAATACTAGGTGGTGTTCGCGTGATAATTTTCCATTACTTACGCTTACGCAATCGCCTCTGCTTTTAAATTTCGTAAAAACACATTCTCACCTCACGTTTACTTGAAAAAGAAATATTCATACCAAATTTCATGTAAATCGGCCTTATAGCTTCAGGGATATCGTGGTCATTGAGTTAAAAAACGGAAACTTCTATATATATTAAATAAAATAACTACGATATTCTCTATTGTTAAAAATAAATGTCTGTTCCTGTTTGTTTGACACAAATTCGACTTAATGTATTTTAAAAAACATAATAGAAACACGATAGAGAATCATTTAAAAACACAGTCAATCACAAAGATTATAACACATCAAGTGTACAACGTTATCGATACGTTTCCTGGGAAGTTGAATCATATAATACAATACATTTTAATGTGACTACAGACGCTGTATGAAGTATTCACTTGAAAAATATAGCGTATTATCACAAAAAAGCTGTATAGCGATAAATATTTAATTCAATATGTGCCAATCACCAATTGCATAATATTTAACAATATCAATAAAAGCAGGCTAAATAAACAGTTTATTAGATCTAAGAAAATGTAGCATCGGCGATAACTGATAAGAAAAGATTACCCAAATTGACCGACTTTATATCGATTTTTACATGTTTCTTCAATACATTCCTAACTAGCAGTGTAATTAAACTGAATACAAAGTTAAGGGAAATATATAGAAAACTATATGAGCGTAGGTGTTATGCGTTAAAATCATACTAAAATCTTACACCACAAAAACTGCTGTCATTCAAAAATCCTTTAAGCCAAGACTATTATAAAAACTTCATTGACGTAACCTAGTTACGCAAAATCTTTAATCACTATTTCCAAAGTCAAAAGTAAAAGAATCTATAAATTTTTTACGAAACAGTGAAATACAACGAAAGAATTAATCAAAATTATAACGAAAGGTATTAATTCAAACTTGAAACAACATAAAAGCGGGACCGACCCCATTTAGCGGGCGAGTCGACGCCACACGACTATTACGTCACGGCCTCTGAAAGTGCGGAGTTCGTGCTCAATGGGCGAATGCGAGTAATGATTTAGACGAAGGAACGTTTGATATTACGTAAAAGAATCCTCGCTTTATGAGGCCACATCTTCCGTTTGAATACGCGTTAGTTAAAGTGTGCAAAAGTTTGAATACGTGTTAGTTAAAGTGTGAAAAGTTTGAATACGTGTTAGTTAAAGGTGATTAATAGTAAGCAGTTTATTTTGGGTTAGAACAGGAAAGGGAAAACACGCTAGGATCTACGAAGCGAACTTATCACGGGTTTGATTCCGATCAAATTTAGAATTTAAAATAATCGCAGTAGTAAGTGAGTTCCTAAAGTAACTTTTGACACAACTTACGTCACAAAACTATGGATTCGACATCAAATTTTTAAGCCATGTTGTACAAAACAGGAAGGGCAAACGAGAGGCGTGCCGGCCAATTATATTACTCGACGATATATTTCACGTCACCCGGCGTAGACTTAATAATGAACTTGCAACTAGTAAGTACTATTACTTTACATCTACAGTTTTTCAAAGAACGTCTTAAGCGTTTCATAAAAATGTCACCAAGATATATTTGCCACCCCTGCACCGAATACCGAATTAAACGATTTTTAAAATATGAACAGTTTAATCCATAGCAAAGTTAAATTGCTATATTTATGCAGTCTTCATTAATTCAGCAGTGTAAAATGATTAAAAGTTGTAAAACAAATCAGCAGTTTACTAACTGGATTGTTTATAAATACTCTATAGTATATTCAGTTTCGGTAAACACTCATGTGAATAGAAATTAAGTTAGCTTCATAGTTCATGATCTACGTCCACATATAGTATATACATACCAACAGATACAAAAAGAATCTCATATAAGAATCGTTGTCTGCGTGTGCGCTCGTGTACAATATATACTCGACTCGTACTTACATTGGTGCTTCCGTCACGGCCTGAGTTAATGCGGCGACACGCGTTTCTATCGTTTGATAGCTGTTGTGCAACAAATGCAAATGAGAATGGCAATAAAAACAAAAAACCCACCCCCCCATAAATGAAAGCGCAAGCGAATAAATACAGCTAATTAACGCTAGGGAGTGTTCTAACCCGTTTGCACTAAATCACCTAGATAGCTGTGCGAAATAACGGTGCGATAAAAAAAACTGTTCACACTTACACTTGGCTCTCCTTAACATTTTTCAAACCCTGATTCACGTCCTCGGTGATCTCCTTCCATACGGTTATGCCAAGTTTCCTCTTCAGCTCCGAGCTCTGCGGATCTGCGAATCGAAAAAGAATATTGAAAGATAATATGCTGACAGAACTTTAAAAGCAACACAGCAACAATCGATGCCATGTTGTTTTTAAAGTTCTGTTAGTCTACATAAAGGTCTCTATTTTACACGGGACCGATACAAAAAATATTAAGTTGGAATCTAAGTAGAATTCTGACGATTTAATAGAAGACTTTACGGGTTTTATTGCCTTTAACTTGGTTTTACACATTACAGGATCACGAAAATTGTAATCCAACTGAAACGTTCGTGAAAACGTGAATCAAATTAAACGCGATAAAACCCGTAAAGTCTTTTATTAAATCATGTCTAGTATTCGCGTAAACATCAGAAAGTATTATAGAAATCTGACGTTAAATACTAATGACGCAAAATAGAACGTGTTCTTATTACCGAATCGCATCTCCAATCCCCATGTAATATTTTACAAGTAAAAGCCATTGGGCTCCAATAAATAGTTGATCCATAGCATTTTGTGGACTTGAACTCTATACCTCTTTTTAGCTCGGGTACAGATTATGGTTATTTTTATAGACAGTGTTTATAAGCTTTTATAGTATAAATAGATTACAACAGTCTTTAACTTACATATCTACCAAATAAGATCGTTGTAAGTCCAGTTGCATAATGAAAAATTTTTTTGTAATTTTTCTATAAACATATAATTTTTAATAGTTAAATATTTAAAACTAGCTATTTATAAAAATATATGTTTTCATGTGTTATTCCTTCTAGCTTTATTTTATTAAAGGTATTTTAAACATTAAATGACAATACACAATAGGTCAAACTTGGGGTTTAAAATTGGGCGCGGTTGACCAAAAAGAACGCGTTCGCTTAGTGAATAACATAAGAGTTTTCACCGTAAACTTGACGTTCATAGCGCAAAAAAATAACAACAACTTTCTAGCCTTTTATTTCGGCTAGTGCGATATAAAAAACGAATTCGTATTCACAAACAGTTATCGACAACGGCCATATACAGTGGGGGTTGTAAACTTATCCGCGACGACCTAGTAACGTAGTTTACGTCACAGCCTCGCGTTAATTGTTGCCTTTCTAATACGCATATGTTCGTGTTCTGCGGTCACTGCGGTTGTTGAAAATATTAATCGAGCTCATTGTACTACAGCACAAATACGTGTAGAGCCGACTATTAAGTAAGATCGATAAGGCTATAGATTGTTGTTTCGTAACAGTTTGTTCGTTAAAAGTGCTAAATTATATTGTGCCTGTTTCAAAAAACTATAAGAAGGTTGAAAATAATATTTACGTTTGACATTAAAAATCTGATTATGTGAAAGCATTTTATGGCTTAGTGATAACCAATTTAATTATGTCATAAACAAAAAAAATAGATAAATGTTTTGCGGATTTTATATATATATATATTGAATCCGCAAAAATGTAAAGTATGGTTCCTTATTTAATTCGCGTAAGTATCAGAAATCAATAGGCTATTTATTTAATTACAAGACTCGTATTATTATAATATATAATGTTTGTTAACTTGTACACAAGATATATAAAAACTGCGTATGGCGCGTAACTGTAAAATTTTGTTTCTACTATGCACTGTTGGTATATCGCAGTTCGCATTAAACTAGTTGCAACTTTATATATGCAAGTGCATAAAGCGGTAGTAGCCAATGATATGTATGCATAGTTATCAAACAAATTTTACCTTTGAACCTTTACAAAATGTGTGTAAAACATTATTTGCGATAGCTTATCTTTTGGCGAACTGCATTAAAATGTATCTTAATTATTTGGGTAACAACAACAGAAAGTTCAATAAGATTATTATTGTAAACTGCAACCAAACATAAACAAGCAGACCGAATTGTATTGATATTTTAGTAATATTTAAGTTTACGCAAGCAAGAAGAATATCTTAATACTGTACTGTATTTACGATATATTATTACTGACGTATTTCTAAGCAAATTGTAGCGTCACGGTATTATTATTGAGACAACAATAGCATCCTTGCCTTTATTGACTTAATTTCATTTACAACAGTGGTAATATTACATTGAAATTGATTATGTTTTATGAATAACATATATTTCTATTATTTATTTAGAAGAGATTCCGGCACAGAAGAGATTGTAATGCACTAGTACACTCAGGTGTAATTACTTCGCTCTTACAGTCCGATGAGAAGGATGAACGAAACAACAGAACAGGTTAGGCGCCAAGCGGTAAGTAGTAGTAAAGTCTACATAGAGCTCTTCTAACTATTACATTATCCTTAAGAAAGCATCTGAATCGAGCCAAGGCGTCGGCTCTCGATTCAATCCGAAACATGGAATATCTTATATTTCCGGCATAATGGGTCATCAACCCCAATTGCCGAGTATACATATGACAAGCAAAAAAAACGACGAAAACACGAGTCCGCACAGGATTATAACTCATGACCTCCGGTTTGCAAAGCGGAAGACCTTACCACTAGGCTACGAGGGCAAGTTAAATACGTACGTATGTAGACAACTGCGAGGTGTTTGTCATAAGAAAATCGATCAAGGTGTTTACCACGTCACTGTTGCAGCAATTGCCATACACCACGATAAGAATATTATATAACTTCATAGTCAATGCCTTTTTCTGAAGCATAACAAGCTTAAATTGAACATTTATACGCGGTACCATTTAATTAATGACGCACTCAGATGGAATTGCGTTGCTCTAAAGCATGTGCATTAACTGTCTATCATAGATGCATTAGAAAACTTATATTTGTCGCATGGACAACATTGTTGTCTTTTTTTTTTCAGATAATATTTAAGATTTATGCATATTTCTTGTAGGTACTTTACAAATATTATGATGTAACGATTGAATTTAAAAAAAAATGAACATCCGTACTACATTTATTACTATTTCGACGTTTAATATTAAGGGACTGAAAAGACGAGTGAACATGTGGTTTGCCTTGCTTACAGACAACCAATACATTTTGTTTGTTCTCATTTCTTATCTTATTAAAATACTAGTGATTGGACCAAAAAATATGTTAATTCGGTTGAAAGTACTTAGTACAAGAACTACTGTACACTTAAATGTTGGACAACATATTTAAAATAATTTTTTGAACGATAAACGTGGGGCAATATTAAATAATGTTTCATGTAAGATGATTCTCTTAGAAGATATTATACGGTAAGTTCCGCAGGTAAAAAATCAAGAAAGGATTTGTAAAATGTAAACGGGTGGTTCATTCAGTAAAACATAAGCAACTGTTTCTTTTAACGCAATTAGCCAACACTACATGGTTTGCGCCCTACCTACTACTTTTCGGCAGAAATAGGCGCCGCAGTGGTACCCCACATAGCTTAAAGCTCACTAAAGGTCTTTGGAGCCATCTCACACCGCCTCAACGCAGCGTACACTGGTTGTTAACTCGCCGTCCACTTGTTGACGCCGCGCGGTCAACCAGTGGACCGCGGCTGGTCAGCGAATTGATGTCGCTTAGTCTTTTAAGTAGTTTGTTTACAATTAGTACAATTGTTACGTAACACTGATACTAATTGTGAAAAACCTAAAAAGAGTGGGTGATGGGGGCATCATTGAGCGTTGACCTTTATGCTTCGTGATATCTAAAAGGGACTTGCCTTGCTCTGAAGAACGGTGCGCAGCGTGGAGATCTCGTCCTCGACGCGCGCCAGCTCGCGGCTCCACTCGGCGCGCAGTTGCTCCGCCTGCTCTGGAGTCAGACCGGCGAGCTCGTCGGGAGTTTGCGCGTCACCGGCGCCAGCGCCCGGCATCGCTTCCTCGGCTGCAAACAGCACTATGCTTTATATCTGAGCCATACGAAATCGATGTAAACAACGCAACCCATAAAGAGAAAGTACCGGTATCTGTCTAGCGTTCATATTGATTTATTATAAGCGAGTGGTAATTAGCTAATAACTAAGAGTACAACGTCAATTCGTTTCTGTGGTAAGCGTTGTTCACGTCAATTTTTTTTTTTTGGTCTACATGTAGCCCGTCTCTTGCGAAAAAAAGTATAAGCATGTTTCAATAATTTATTGTCGGTTTATTTTTTTTTATATTGCAATAAAAAACCGAGTTTCAAATTTTGAAACTCAGAACATGAAATTATGCTATAATAATACAAATGAAAGACTATCAACATAAAACGCTGATTAATTTTTAGCACAGTTTTTAGTGTCGGTAAATAACATTTAATCCATTTATTTTATCTAGGTCTGATTTTCTTTAAATAGTTCCAACAAGAACGTACTCAGAGTCTTAATTAACTTATCGTAAAAACTGTGTTTATTATTTAAAGCTTTATATAACTGGCTGAGCAATAAAGTCAAAGTAACGACGCTATTAAAGCCATTGATAAAATTGCATTTAAAACAAATCTAATAAGTGGACAATGAATATGATAGTCAAAACATTTAAGCAAAAAGAGGGTGCTTATACTCTACAGTATATTATATTGTTTTAAATAATCAAAATATGTTCAAAGAATCAAAAATCGGTTCAAATGATTTAAATATGTAATATTTCGACTCTGACATAATCTTTGCATAAGAACAATTTAATTTTAGTACGCTTAACCCTATGTCGCCTTTGAACTAAAACACGATAGTATAATTTATATATGTTAGAAAAATTAAATTTACTTTCTATTCTTTGCTGTATAAGTGGGTAAAAACTTTTTAAACAATAAAACTCAACTCAAATCAGAACACAAGTATTATTTTCATATCCTTCACTCAAGCGTCATCTACTCTCAAATGCAACCAATATTATCATTACAACAGTTTTTAACTAGGTACATAGACAGAAATAGTTTTAACGAAGTAGAGTCACCTTCGCACTCAAAAAAAAATAGAAAGATTTTATTACATTTTCGGGCCATTTGTTGGGATTTTCAAAGATTACGGACAACACGCAGTCATTCCAGAAAATGAATGTCCGTACCGTCTGATTTGGCCTGTACCACAGAATCGAATCAAATACAGTAAACAAATTTTGAAATTGTATATATTGTGCAAGTTTTATGCAATTTAATGCATCGAAAAATTTGGTTTTAACAGTTTATTTTTTTAATTATTAGAACAATTATTCCCAATGTATGCATATAAATGTGAACCAATTCATAAAGAACATTGAAAGATAGAAAACAAACAGCCACTTGCACTTTCAATGACCGCCACGATAAGAAAACCACTGCAAAGTAATTGGTATATCGTATGACTAACATAAACCAGATATTGTTATAGATGATAGATTATATTTTTTATAATGCGTAAATAAAAATTTATGAAAAAATGAGCTACATTATCATTTTATTTTAGAATCGCCAGGAATGGACCTCAGGTAATAGGCTCCCTATATATATATATATAATTTGGGAAACATAATATTCTATATAACATATACAACATATCAAAATCTTATCTATGAATCTGTAATTTGTCGAATTACCAGGTCTTCTTAAGCAAAAAATTCGAACTACCCCCTAGTCTAAGGTGTACTCTTTAATCAAACGTATTCGATAGATCGACTTTGCCAAACGTTTGTCGTATTGGTGCGGTACAGTAAAATTTGGTTAACGAATTTTAACAAAAAAAATATGACCCACTTTAAAGAGTATGTGTATGTATGGGTTACAATGTGCTCTTTGCACGAAACTGCCCCCGGTTACAGAGTTAAAAACGGTGATTTTCTACTTCCGCATTTTAACTCTCTTGGTATGGAAATTGGGAGGTGCACAGACAAGAGGAATTAAAAAACATATTTTCTTTGCATATACTCCTTTTAAGACGTAATAAAATGTTATAAATTTTTTTGGTATTAGAAAATATAAATAGATGTGGATAAAAACAAAAAAAGTCTTTACCAAATCATTTAAAATAAAATTGTACAAATTTTTAAAGCAGCGGTTATAGATTTGTAGTTGACATTGTGATGACGTAAAGCCATAGAAATATACAACAATGGTGTCTCTTAAAGTTTCTTTTTTGACCTTAGTTTCCATTAATACGTATATTTGAGCCAAATGAGACAAATTGACGTAAGCATTGTATTATTATGAATTACGTAACACGAGTTCAACTCGATTTAAATCGAGTCAGGTTTTATCCGATTTAGCACATCACTAAAAGCAACATTAAAGGAAGTACGACGTCACTTTGTTGCTATTGTTTTTATTCTTAACAACAATATCAGGTCTTAAGAGCATAGTGTACCTAGGTAATTTGTTGAGTCAGCCTGAGCCTGTGTGTGCACTAGGGGTGGCCTATGTCCCCAGCTGGACATAGACCACCCCTAATGCACGCCTTCTCCATTTTTGGACCACGTTGGTCCAATGCGGCTTTGTGGGTGGACCGACTTTTTACATGCCCATCCGACGCAAGGATCATGTCACTTTTCAGACAGTCAATTGGTTAGGATAATCTGACCAAATTGTCTTAAACAATCACAAAACAACGATAACACAAAGGGCCAATACCGCTAGACTACGGAAACACATTGAAGATTATCTTTATTAAAATTATACTATAATGCGTTTTTAAAGATCTACCTCTTGAACATATATGCACATTATGTTATATGTTTAAAAATACAGTTTCAGTACGTGTTCAATTAATCTCTAGCACATATTTAAAATATCGACTGAATAGACCACCCATTACACTTTTATGGGCCAACCGTATCGCTTACCGCTTACCATGAATAAGTAAACGTCGCTGCTTTGCTGCTTGTAATATTAAAAAATCTCAAGTGCAAAGTTACTAATGATTGAATGAAGTTATTTTTCTATAATATTAGAGAGAGATCCCGGCCCAAGTAAAACATAGTAATTTTACAACTTCGTACAGACCCCACTTACACAGCCACGAAATTATAAACAGTTATCCGTTTTAAAAGTCTTACATGAATTTTTACGTGTGCACGCTTAGATTTTACATACAATTGTAGACATAATTTCAATGATTCAACATTCAAACTACAACAAATGATGAAATTTTATTACACAAAATGTCTAACCAACGATAGGCAGTTCCACGACAAAAAAATCAGCCTATGGTACAATCACTAACTTAATTGCTAATTAAAATTTAAAGCATTTTAATTTAAAAAAAAAACACGCCTTGATATTGGCATTTTCCTGTAGCTAGTCACAATGACAGATTTGTTAATAAAATAAATATCATTTAAAGTTAATGTCCCATTGTCTGGCGATTATCTACTAAAGAAACGCCATAATTTAAAAGTCATGGCTTTCTAATAAATAATCCGATTTTAGATAGACAAAAAGAGTAGCTTTAACATACGCAACTAGAGACGTCGGTACAAAATGATATGCAAAAGAGATTTCTTTTAAATCAGCAAACTCCACAACCCCCCTTGTGGTTGGGATTTCGTAAAATCCGTTCATAGCTGACCTCTACTCGGCGAAAGGAATATTCCTACCAAATTTCAAGTCGCTACGCCTTATGGTTCCAGAGATAGGTGGGAATGTCATATATATATATATATACATATTGAAATGTTATACAAAGTTCACGATTTATTTTTCCGATTCATTAAAACAACACTACAAAATTTCACAGGATACACATATGTTATAAAAGATCCAAGCAAATCGTAGAGTCATAAAATTATACGAACGAGCTTAACATTCGCATCGAAATCACCATTCAAGTCATTATTGCTGGAGCAAAATTTAGGCGTAGCAGCTTAAGAGTAATGAATTCACATATCTACGCTTGCTAAAAGCGCAATCTGGGTCAATTGCTCTTTTAGGTGAAATTTCCGTATAAAAAGCATGACTACGACGGCTTATGGACGTTAAAGTCGTACAATTGAAAAGGCGGCCGCAACAGCATGTCTTTTGTTGGCTTGCATTATTAAAACGTTGTTTTATCATTAAATGTATAGCATGTAGAACGATAAATAACGTAGAAAATTATATATCAATATATACATAAATGTAACTCATTTTATTTATATAAATTAGTATAAATTAATGTCAAGGCACTTTGCTCATATTGAATCGGTTGTTAACAGGTTGACCATCGTAAAACTTCAACTGACTTAGGTAATTCATACTAATATAATAAATGCGATAGTAACTATGTCTGTTTATCTGTTTTTAATTTCTAAACCATTAAACCGATTTCGATGAAATTTGGTACATATTAGAATAGATTCCAAGGAAGGATATAGGTTTTAATAATTGCGACCAAAGTAGTTGAAGTGTTGAAATAGGGAATGAAAGTTTATATGGAATTTCATCATTGTTGAACTCCAATTAATGACATTTTGTGACAAGAATCTTGAAACCAGCGAAGTGGTTTTTCTATTAATTTAGTAGTTTCAAATTGTACGGATTGAAATGGGATTAAAAATCAATATGAAAATGTTCACACAATTGTAACACCTCAACTTTATTATTATACAGTATTTTGAAAATACTTCGCGAACATGCCTCCTATTCCACGCGGACGAAGTCGCGGGTAACGGCTAGTAGTATAAATAATATATATATATATATAAAATCACTTTGTAGACACGTTTAATTATTTTGAGTATCTTTATGGTCGAATATGTACTACTAACTAAAGACCAGAGGTTATTTAAGGCCACGATCTACGAATGGCTCATGGAAAACTAGCTTTGCGAGCTACGAAGGTCCAAGCCAAATGATTTACGCATCTAAGAATACTTATACAAGTAGATAAACTAAGGGCTGTCGCCGTTCAATGTACCGAGACGCCAACGGCCGCCGGTAATTAATGTCCGGGGGCGGAGAAAACCGTCAAAGTACGAAGCAACTGGTTCCGATGGACTTCTCAAAGGTTGAAGAATATGAGAAACGTTTTCAAGCAGTTTTATTTTTACCCAAATATACAGTCTTACCCATATCCATAGCTTATCATCCATTAGGAAAAACTCATTGCATATTTATTTGTGATTCTCCACCAGCTTAGAGATTGAGACGTTGTTAATAATTGGAAGCTTTGGCATTGATTCCAACTTACGTCATGACAGTTATAAGCAATATGCTTCATCTCTTTGGACCGGAGATTACTATCGGGTGAATGTCCTGCTCTATCCGTCGCTTTGTGCAATAAAATAACGTCGCTAATATCGGCATAATGTTAAAATGATTTATCGTATAAATACCACTAATGTATTTATAATAGCGGGCATTATTAATAAAGCAAAAAATGTCTATAGCACATTGCATACAAATTGTATAGTTGTCAGTTTTTAGTTACAACACAAGCACGGCAGCCTTGCCCTGTGCAATGTGCGAACCATTGTTCTATTTATTCAAATGGTCCACGCAATGGTTAAATTATTAAACAGAGAGCAGCAAACATCAGTCTTTCTGAATATTTCAAACAGTTAGTTTTAGACTTAGTAGTAGACGTAGTAGTAGATTTTTTATATTCATGTTAAATGAAATATTTAGTAATATCAGCTTTTTTATGCTTCTACCATATACAATAAAGTAACAGAGTGCCAATCTCCGGACTTGTTTTTCGATACTAAAAATGTTGTCGAACGAGTATTCTAACCTTTTAAAGAGTATAATCAATACACATAGACCTTAAGTAAAAAACAACGCCTGACCTAAATTTGTTTTCACATCTTACCAAATATATTTTTTACAATCGAAAAAAGACCTCGCTAAAATATAAGTTGACGGACTAACCTCCAGGTGTGATACCCAAAAACTTTTTATAGTTCGTGTGGCTGGAGACTTTGGCGAGGTACGGTTTCGAGAGGTCCTGGAAGGTGACGCGCACCTCGCGGATCTTCTTCCTGAATATCCTCAAGCGACGGCGGCGATTGTCCATATAGAATTCAGTCTCTATGCACAGAGCGGACTCGGCAAGGTCGGGCAGCGCGCGCCAATCCGCTTCCGCCTCGGTATCCTGTGGCCAGTTGGCCAACTCCTCAAGCTCATCGAGCTCATCCACGGCCACATCGAAACTGGGGGTGGAGTCATCATCAGGGGGCACGAAGTACGGATCTTCCATATACTCCAGGCTCGCCGGCTCCGCACTGCCCTCCCTTGTGCACGCCATTATGCTTATCTCCCTCTCTTCGCGCGGATGTCCATCATAATATCAGGAGCGACAACAACAGATCGCCGAACACGACCGCGAACGTTGTTTGTCACGCATTTGCGACACAAAAATATTCACTAGAAAACATATGTCGCTTTGACTCTAAAGTTCAATGGAACGAGGATGCACACGCTGTTCATGTTTGAACGGTCACAGATAATAACACACTGTAAATTTCGTGGCATTTGACAGCGGCGGACGGTATGTTTTCCGCCTCTCTCGCCACGTCGGACCTCGCAACGCGACCGCACGGTTACGTTTCGCGCCGTTGCCTGAGCTCTTGTATTTGCCACTTTCACCGGCGGCGGCGCAACTTACAATATTGCCGTTTTATATCGTGGTCTTGACCTCCAAACGTATCAAATTCAAACGGCCGATAAAAGTTATATTGGGACGAACGTATGGCGGGAACAGTGGTGGTCGAATACAGGTATCTAAGCGCAAGGCGGCAGCGCACAAAAAATCGCCCAAAACGATCTCACCTTGTACAGTCAAAGTTTATTGACAGTGCCGAAAGCGAGAGAGCGGCGGACGGCGGCGAGCGCTGGACCAATGTACAAAGGCCTTACGTCATTCTTTGGTCGCCGACGCAATATATAAAAAACAGTGATTGCCAAAGCTACCGTGAATCACTGGTTGGTCTTTACACAACTTTAAAGTTATAATGGATCAGGTGCTTATTTCTAGTCAAGTTTAATTTATTTTATTTTACGTTTCTAAATAATAGAAATAAATAATGAAAAAACAATATGGTTGTATGACACTTTATAACGAGCCTAATTGAAACACAAAGAACATTAGGAAGCAGAAACTAACACTTGCACCTGACTCATGTTTTGTTAAACAAAAAGGGATCCCATTTTGCCTATAAACCCTTTTTGACATTTCACAATACTTTTTTATCATCAATGTAATTTTTCTTTAAATATTATTTTATTATATTTATATATTATTTTTTTATGTTTTAAATATTAATTATGAAACTGCACCAATCAAGGGCAATAATTTTAAACGAGTTTCACCAATGCTCAAATATTTTTTCAAACATCAAAATAAAACTTTATAATTTCATGAATTTGATTACGACAAAAATATTTAAAATACTTTCAATACATCAATGCAAGCATTTGTGATATTTTGAATACCTTCTTATAATCTTACATTTTTGAACATTATTGTAAAAATTTTTTAAGATAAGTTAAGCCTTGAAAACATAAAGTATATACCACAAGACCACACTGTTTTCAGAGTTATTAAAATAGAAGAAAACATGACAATATTACTAGCTTTTTCCTGCATTTAATATTCTAGATTATTTCACTGCTTTAGGTTTATAATTGATAATTGTGATCTCAAAAAATGAATAAGAGGAAGATTTATTTAACTAAAAATGGATTACATATAAAGAAAAATAATTTGTTGACATATTACAAAAATTGTTTGTTGAGTAGAATATTCTGCCTTTGCAAGTTGTCCTTTCTGATATAGTGGTATATAGCATAATTAAATTACACCTTAGAATTAAGGAACTCTACTCTTTACTCTTTAACATAAACACTAACTCTTGATAGAGTTAGTCATTATGATAAAGGCGTATCGAAAAGAAGATTTAATTAATAAATAAGTCTTTGGTTGTCAGATAGATATAAGCAACTAAGTTATTACTGAAATGTGCGCTATTAAAGATACTATTAAGGCACATTTCAGTACAAAGAAAGATAAATAAAAATGAATATTTAAATTTAACAATTGTAAACGTTGCTATATCTACATAAAAGCTAAGTTAAATGAAATATATGAAATTTATTTACTTACCTGTTTGAACACCGCTCATTTTGCTAATAACAGGTATACTTCTTCAAATCAGTCTTTTATCTAAATATAATAATGAAAGCTAGTATGCAAAGAAAATTAAAATGTAATCACACAATTAAAATGCCTAGACTTATTGCAATGCTTCTTTTCTTCTTCTTTCGTGTTCAACGCTCGGAGTAATAAACTAAAGCAAAAGAAAATATGCTGGATTTTACAGATAATTGATAAAACAGATTATGACAACGTCACTTTTAAAAAGAAGAGTTGCGATGAAATAGACAAAATAGCAAAACAATTATAGAAAATAGTATATGATAATTAAACTAAAAATGTAGTTTAATTCAAAATATTATTATTAAAATAAACTATTTTCTATACATCACACTGTATTTTATAATTTATAGCTATAGTTTCGTAATAATATTAAAAACTTTAATTATTTTAAATAATCTTTTACCCATTGTTGTTTAGCTCAATTATACTTCTTAAAATAATAATTTGTTATATTTTACATTAATACAACTCTATTCATTATATAATTACGACTTAAGAGAATAACAGCAGTTACCTAATTTAAAAATTTTAGTTCTTTTAATTTAAATAAATATAAGGATAAAAAGGAAGAAATCAAATAGTTGTTTTAAATTTAATTATAATTTTAGAAATTTATTACTTTGATAGATTTTAATTAAATATATTTTTATTTCTGATTAAATATAAAATTTACCATAGATAAACAAAATATCTAGGTTAAATTATATATTTCTTATCTGTTCTATCATGTTTGAAATTTGTCGTCTCATTTGGACTCCTTCAATTAAGTACTTCAGCTTCAATCTTATTGATCCGTGCTTGATATAGTCGGTCGGTGTCTCCAATTATTAGGTACTTATTTATTAATAAAGAGCTAAACTAAAATAAATCTAGATTTTATTGTTAAAAGAACAGTCTGTATAATATCCTTTTTTTGTTTAATAATTTAAGCTTTTCTGTGCCGTCATTTTATAACTTTTAATTTTTTTTAGTATCTACCATGTCTGCGACTGCTTTGTTTGGTAATTCTTCTTCTCTGGGAGGAAGTTCTGGAGGTAATAAGCATTTAGTGGAATTCCGCGCTGGAAGGATGACTCTGAAAGGTCGTATGGTTCATCCAGACAAGAGGAAGGGATTATTGTACGTCTACCAAGGAGAAGATTCATTAATGCACTTTTGCTGGAAAGATCGGACCACAGGAGAAGTTGAGGATGATCTTTTGATTTTTCCCGATGATTGTGAATTTGTGCGTGTAAACGAATGTACAACAGGGCGTGTTTATGTACTCAAGTTCAAATCATTTTCGAAGAAGTACTTTTTCTGGTTGCAGGTATGCATTCAACTTAATATGTTCTGTAACTTTTAAGATTTTTATTCTAGTCAAATTAATCCGTGAAAAAAATTCTATAGGCTATAAATATTAAACCTTTTGTAACTTTTTTTTCTAAACTGAGTCATATACAAAAAAGTTTTGGTACTATTTAAAGAAAAAGGCGGGACGTTCTGTTGCATAAAAAAAAATTTATCGATAGACAACAGTAAAAAGGAGACATGTGTAAAGCGGAATTTGAGGAAGCTGTTTTTCTTATAAAAAAAATATTTTTAATTATCAAAATTTCTTGTAATTTTCCAAAATATTGATTAAAATACAGTTTTTGTAAAATTTTCTAATAATTACTTTGTAATAAGTTTTTTGTTATTATCGCCCAAGATCAATGATCAAATGCTTAATGAAAGTCTGCAAGTCTAACTAATCATAATTCAAATTAAATATTATACTCTTTTAATATTCAATAATAATTTTTTGAAATTATTAATTAAAAAGTATTATTATTGATATTATATCAATTTTCTCCATTATAAATAAAGCATATTATAATTGCCTTATCATCCTCAGACTTTCAACAAAAAATTTCTTTGTTATTTAAAATAATTCAAACAACCAGATAAACTTTGTTTTGCTCTACAATTGCTAAATATTATTAAAATGTTTGGGCCTAAAACCCAATAAGGATGAGTGCCCGGCGCTTAATGGGTTTAAACAATCCACCCCGAGGGAAGGGAGGTGGGGGAACCCAAACTCAAGATGGTGAACTTCAGAATTTGCTCAATAACATGTCTCAGCAGCAGCTGATGCAGCTCTTTGGGGGAGTTGGTCAAATTGGAGGATTGTCATCCCTGCTGGGCACAATGGGGTAAAAAAAATGTTCTAAAATGTAAAAAAAATGTTTTTAAATTTGCTTATGCAGTAATCAACTTAATGCTACTTACACTGTACATTTAATTACGAAGAATACCTTATAAAAAAAAAATAACAAACTTAATTTTTGTGTACAACACTGAATTGTGAACATAATAATACTTTTACTT
The DNA here is from genome assembly GCA_029286875.1 of Lamproptera curius. NCBI lineage: Eukaryota > Metazoa > Arthropoda > Insecta > Lepidoptera > Papilionidae > Lamproptera > Lamproptera curius. The sequence continues at coordinate 201,579 of JAGSMT010000077.1, forward strand.
TACTTTGTCACTTTTAAGAAACGAAACGTAACCAGTTACGTGGACGGCATCGCTTGTTTTAAAACTAGTTATTTTTATAACTAGCTACTTTCATTCAGCTACTGTGCATACATAAGTTTCCCAACTAAAACGGTTACGTGTTTCCCAACTATACGGTTCTTTCGTTTCTCAACTATCTGTACCGAAACAAAATAACGGTTTTATTTGATCCAAATTTAAAATCAATAAATTAACTTTCCCATCTTTACTCCGGTTTTTTATAAAATGTTTTATTGATTTGATTGGTGTTTTCACAAAAACTATATTGGAATAAAAATATTTTCGCGTTCTTGAAACTTAATTTTATTGTTACCAATGATTTAATTTTTCTGTTCATTGCACCGTTATACCCTTCAGTTACTTTGTGTTTTGCTAATAAATTTTAAATAAAAACCAGTATTTTTTTTTTTTTTTGATCAAATAACTGCTGGTTTCCAATCGAAAAAATATTTACCAAAGGGGTCACTCGAATATGGATCTTTGTGTATTGGGCCAAAACAAATCGTATCCTTCTCCTCCAAAATCTCGATCCGCCATTCTCTCGCTCGGCCCGTGGCGCCGCTCCTCAACTGGAACGAGACGACGACTACCGGACGCCCGAAAACGTGTTTCAAAAAAACTACTTTTAATTTGACACGAAACGGTTATGACGTTTCATATCGCGTTAACCAGTTATTGTAACTGATGACGAAATAACACTCACGCCCACTTTTAGGTATTATGTTCACAATTTATATTGTTATGTGTTATGTTCAAAATTTACAAAAAAATATTTAGTCTTCCAATAACATGAAAAGGCCTCAACAAATTGTTTTGCCTGTTTCCCCTTACCCTTACTTTACTTAGTATATTATATCATTGATAGTGTGTTCACTTTAATATGCCACAATAATTACTTTATCTATAGCGGTAGCGGTACAGGGTCCGGCAGCGGTGGGGGTAGCGCCCGTGCGTCAGGCGGCAGCGGAGGCAGTTCCCGCGGTGGCAGCGCGCCCCGTACCAGCGAGCCGGCGCCCGCACCCGCGCCAGCTGCCCCTGCGCGCACAACCACACGCCGCGAAGTACCACCGGCCGCAACACCTCCCAACACTGCGAGCGCTACCCAACCGCGCAGTGAGTGTTCATTTACGGCCCGTGTTAATCCACTGCTGGACATAGGCCTCCCCAATTGGACGCTCTCTTCGTAAGTGGGTTTTTGGACCGTATCCCACCACGATGGTCCAATACGGGTTGGGGGTGTACCGACTTTGTACATACCCATCCGACGCGTGGATTATCTTACTTTTCAGACAATAGGGAGATCGGCCCAAATTGTCCTAACGAACCTGAAAACAACGATAACACTAATTTGTTTTCCCGCGGGATTCGAACCTATGACCTCCAGTTTATGAAGCGAAGCAAATACCGCTAGGCCATGGAGGCGGTTGCGGCGGTAGAAAATGTTCATAATTGTAGCTTATTAAGAACTTATCACTTCTTACTTAGTGGAACAAGTATATTTTGGCTGTGAACATGTTTAGCTTGTCATAATACAGACACAATAGTACTATATAAGAAGAAGTAAGCCATCTGTGATTTATTAACAAAAATGTTGAATTACAGGTGGCCAGATTTTCCTGTCGGACCTGCAGCGTTACTTCTCGGCGCTGGGCACCGCGCCCCCCGAAGGCGAGGGCGGCGCGGATGGCGCAAGCAGCACGGCCGCCGGTGGCCGCGTGGAGCTGGGCGCCGCCCTCGCCGCGCCCGACGTGGTCGCCGCCGCCAGCGAGCCGCGCAACGCCCAGCGCCTCGCCCCGCACCTGCCTACGCCAGCCGCCCAGCCCCACGACGATGTAAGGACCACCCTGCTCTCACCGCAGTTCGCTCAGGTGAACCCCCCGATATCCCCCCCGTCCCCTTCGTGGCTGGTTAAGCCCTACTTGTTTTAAAGATAGGATTCTTAACCCCAAATATTCTGGGACTAAAATATTTAGTAAACTAGATTAATCAAGTCAAAATGTAAATAAGAACTCAACATTTATGTTTTAGGTGCACATAAGTTTATTATATGTATTCTCTAACTCAAAAAATTCTTTTATGAAATATATTGTAATTTCTTTAAAATTACTGCAATATAATTTTTAAACTTTACACCTTAAAATTAATTAAGCCTTCAACTGCAAGCTTTCAAGGGGACTTAAAGTCATTTCTTTGTTTATCTTGTTATTATTTTTAAAAATATCAATTCCAATAATATTAATCATGTAATGCCTAGTTAGTTAGGGCGATATTTAAATTTTAAATTTGTGCATTATCTCAACTATAGATGACCAATTACTAGTGAACTTCTATCTCGATATTCAAATTGTATTAAAACTGCAATTATGAATGTTACTTCCTGCTACTACTATACTATACTCCTACTACTACACCATTACTTCAAAAAGTTCTAATTCAGTCTATTTTCTCATTTCAAGGCGATTTTTAATTGCTCCACAATGACAATGTATTAAGTTATTACAAAGGGATGCTAACTCATATTTTTTTGTTGTAATTGTTTCAGGCGGCCAATCAGTTTTCTTCTGCATTGACATCCGGTCAAATGGGCCCCATAATCAGCCAATTTGGCCTTCCATCGGAAGTAGCGTCAGCCGCCAATACCGGTGACATGCAAGCTTTCTTCAAGGCTTTGGAGAGCTCTTCAAATGCTTCAGACTCGGCAAAGAGCCAGGAAGAAGACAAGAAGAAAGAAAAATCTAAGGACAATAAAGATGGCAAAAAAGATGACGATGCAGGAATGTCTCTGGATTAAAATCAAAATGTGTAATAATAACACCTTTAAAAGCTTTTGAAAAATGTGTGTAGTAGTTTGAGTTAACTCTTACAATGTTTTATAACTAGTATTAGCCATATTATGTATCTTAATTTCTTTATCAAAAAATAATAATAATTTGACCAATGTCTGTGAATGAAGTTGGTTTTTCTGTTTATTTGATCTGTAGCTGGATTAATATAAACGAATGGTAGTTACAATTATTTCAATTTCAATTGTTTTTATAATATAACCTGAGAAAATATGAAAGTTGTGTATTATTTTAGCCATAAATATTTATATATGATTATAACTAATCTAATTTTAAAATTTGATGAACAATATCTATTTATATTAAATACATTATTTTATACTAGTCTTTCTTTATTCTAAGTTCTGAAAAAGGTTGTTAGTGCATGAATTTTTTTTTAAATAAATGTAACATTTTAGAATAATCGTAACAATTAATCTTCAGCATACATTTTGCTCTCTATATGTATATTAATATCCAACTGTATTATTAAGTAAAAATATTTACGTCACCTTGCTTTAAAACATGTACTTTATTATTTGTATAACAAAATACAAATTTTGCATTTTTCTTAACTGGTTATGTTATGCCAATGAGCCATATTTGGGTTATTTCGCTTTCACTGTGATTCAAGTAACATTAAAGTAATAATTTTAGCTATGTGTCCTTTAAACTAGAACTCAATTTTGCTCATTATTGTTTAGCAATTTATAATTTTAACTGTGGCAATACGATACAGACAATCATAATTAGTATATAAATGTTAATTAGAATTAAAAAAAAAAAATATCCAACTGACCCATGGCCCTCCTTTACAAACACCAGGTCGTGGGTTTAGTTACGTCTTTCCCTGGTTGGTGAGGGCAACTTTCTTGTTGCATAAAAAGTCATCGATAACCCATGCATCAGATGAGCGTATAAAAGTAAAAAGAAGCTTCCGGATCTGAAGCAGTCATTAAAGGACGTCAGTGCCTTAAACTTTATTGACAACCAATCCTTACATTAAATGCAGTATTAGCATTTTAAAACCGTTTTTCTCGTTATAGCTAATAAAGGGAATAAAAATATTCTTGTGAGAATGAACTTTTCTTAAGCATCTATTTGATAGGTAATAACTTCGTAGTATCAGAAAGAATGATTACAAAAACCTATTAAAGTTTCTTACTATTCCAATAAATTAAATATAACCAATCCGTTATTCTAAATTTCCACAAACTTATTTGAATACTTTTGGCCTGGCGTAACGGCTAGCTGTCGAGGTTTCATAGAAACTCAAGCGGCCGATTGTGATTTTATTACATAAAGGTAGGTTTTAGGCAAATGACGCAGAAACAACTTTCATTTCGAGCACGGCTCGTCGGCCCGTAATGTGCACGGCCGAGCGTTTTAGATTGGGTATTCGCGGGAGCGGAGGTATGGTTGCGAGTGACCTCGGCGCGGCGCGGGGGGAGGGAGGCGCTGGGGAATCCTTCTGGCGCCAGACCGGCATCGGCGTCTGCCCGCACCCCGCCCCTCTTCTCACCGGCCCACTCGAAATAGATGCACGGTGATTTACGCCTCGGGCGTATGAGTAAATATGTTGCTCGGCTGCCTGCCTTGGCACGTCCGCCCGCCCCCGCTCGCCGCCCGCGCTTGCCGAGCGAGCGCCCGATCGACGAAACCCGCTCGCGAACAATCGCGACCTACCACGTCCGAGATTAAATGCACGCGTGGTGTGCGGTGACGTAGCGTTTTTTATGCGAACACAGGTAACATCGGTCGCTATCAAGGTGATACGCTCGTAGTGAACGCAACCGCGCCAAACGGACGTTTCTTTATTTGTGTGCTAGTTAGTGTATACCGAATATAAAAGGATGAGCCACGATTTTATTGTTTGTGCCGATTGAGTAATCTAATTAACGCTTTTTTGCGATCTGCTCGACTCGACGAGTATATAATTTTAGTAAACGTTTTACCATTAGATAAATCACTTTTATATGTACTGTTAAGTCAGTGTACCAGCTAGCACACATGATATTCCAGCTGCCAATGACAGGGAAAAGTGCCTTCAAGACTAAGCACGACAAGTCTGGGAGTGTTTTCCATTAAACTATCTTGGAATCTAAACATTCTGAAGAGTTAAAATTATTTAATTACTTCTTACGAGCTATCGCATTTATAATAACGGTAAATTCAGCCTAGCTCAAATCCGTCTACATAACAAAATTACATTACATTCATTGATATTGCTGGTCGGTTACGATTGGTCGTAGAGCGATGATAAATCCTAACTCGATAAGTTGGCTATCAAATATTAAAATAATTCTGTAAACCAAAAAGGTCCGATAAGATCCGGAAAAACGCGCACAAAAGTATTACATAATTATAATATATATATCTAATACATTAAAAGAATTTTAAGAAAAAAAAATACGGATAAAAGAAAGAACGGGATCTATATTTAACACTGCATGGCAAAAATATAAAAGTTACAGATTTTTACTCTGTGGGCCACTATTAGTTTTATCAAAAAATCTAATAAATAACGAAAATTACAATCATTTGAAACTTGTGTTAGGAAATACTAAAATTAGATTTGGTCATACCTCCTTTTCTAATGTGATAGACTTTTATGGAGATTGGTGATATTTTACGTGTATAATACTCGTAAATCACACGATTTTTTTCCATCGCCAATGGTAAGAACGTTATACTTTTTGGCACCTTTAATGGCGCCAAATAGAAACTGGTCTTTAATTGTATAGTTGTCAGATCTCTAAGCTTATTTCAATAAGGATTAGCTATAGTTTATCGTTCAACTTTTCTACGGGATAGTCCATTTACAGCGGCCCAAGGCTCAGGTTTTATCAATCGAATCATATTGTATACTGTAGTTGATTTATTTAGCTTTCTTGACTGCTTAACGTCTAATTTTTGTTAGTACTGTAAAATAACTAAATCAAACGTTAAACTTAATTAAATATTAATTACATTCATTGCAGTATCGCAATAACCATTTACTTGTAGCCTTTGAGAAAAATAGATATAAAAATGAGCTGGTTCTCAGCTATAGGAATCGGTGCATACTTATTTTACTTTAATAAGCAAGTGTACTGCTCCACACTGAAAAAGATAGGAATTTGAAATGTAGATAAAAACCTGTAACATTTTTACTCGTTGCCGGGATTTAACTACAGAAGTAATAATTTAACTTTGTAGTAATAACTTACTTAAAAAATATATTAAAATCTCTCAGATTCTCTCGTCATATTTGTAATATTATTCAGTACACGATCGGGATATAATTGCTAGTAGTTTATCCGGAATGGTCGATTCGTATTCACGCGAGGGCATTCATTAGCGGCCGGAGGAGGTTGGCTGCGCAGCGGTCGGGAACAAAAAGCATCGGGACCGGTCTCACAGGTTCTTGCCTCCGACCGCTGCCACTTACCGTCGCCTTCATTCATCACGTTACCTTACAATCACTTGCTGCGTGGAATTTCTTCTGACTCAGGTGAAACGATGCAGGCCCTTTGTTGATATGGTTAATTGCGGTATGGCTGTCGCCAGTGTCGCATTAATTGAAATTAAAAACTTTTGTGTTATTTTTTTTAAATCAAACTTTGCACAGATGTAAAACATTTTTTACAAACCAGTGCATAACAGTAGTTTATTACTTAGTATACTTATATAGGTGTAATGAGAGAAATCGTTGTTTTTTACTTATAATAGTTATAATATTAATTATAAATATAAACATGCCTATATCAAATATGTGGTGATCATATACGTAGAGAGTTAAACTATAAATTAATACATAAATAAAATAGTCTATAAAATAAGTTACATAATACAAAAGTTGTGTTTAAAAGTTTACGTATTAAAAACATAGATGTGTAATAACTTATAGTTATGAGGTCTATGGTAAAACCACAATTGCGTTGCGGCGAGCGGCAGGTGCACTCTGCATTTTCGACCCAAGAACCTGCCAGCCAGTTTACAAGTTCTGCGAAAACTATACTCGGCACGATACAAAACTTGCACACTTTACTTCGCATTACTTGCTAAATTCTTATCACAACCTCGCCATATTTTCATTCGTAGATTACGTTTGAAAAAACAATGACTGCGTATTGATATAAAAAAATGTACACGTATTCTGAATAAAACATTATGACAATCACTACACTGTCGCATGTCGTTTGTTCTTCAAAATACGAACAAAGTGCAACTAATTATGTAAGTATCGCACAGGTCACTATTAACAATATTACTACGTTGACCCCTATTGAGTTTTATTCAAATGAAAAGCTCTTTATGCATACACATTTACGATTTACAATTTCTTTGCCATGAATTATTCCACGTATTTTATGATTAAAAAAAAAACACTCTTTACATATAATAATATTTACAAAATTACATGGTTAATCAAGTAATACAATTAAATTCTTAAAACATTGTAATAATGTTTTGTAAAGACAATGTACGTAGATATAAGCAGATAGCTATACTGAGATGGTTGTTATAAAGGTCTGTCAAGTTAAAAGTGAAGGGAGGTTTTAAAAACTTTTTTAATAATTATCACTGTCCATTCTTCGAAAAGCCCCGTTTCGCCTTGAGCAACATAAAATTGATAAATAGAAGCGATATAGGTACCTAGTATCTTTTGTAGACTAGCCGTAAACAAATATTTACATCTTGTAAACAAAATTATTGTTATGATTACGTAATTATTCGTTTCTTAAACTTTTTGATTATAACAGATTATTTATCAATATTTTAGTCTATTATCTTCGTAGGTCGTACCTACAGTTACGAGCTATTATTGACTACGAATTTTATAAATTAAATGTTACGCGTGGTATAGACATAAATAATATAAATCAATTTAAAATTTCTCGGTTCAGCTGCAACCACTTGTAAAGAAGAATTAATTAAAATAAATATAGACAGAAACAATTAATGAGGAAAATAGCATTTTGACAAATGATTCAACAACGTCTAATCTCTGTTACTTCGATTGTAAAACAAAACAAACCCCTCCATGACTTGAGGGCGTTCAAAATAAAGTTTAAAACGATGTTACTTCCAAGAAATATCCGAATCGTAAACGTGAAAAAGTTTTGTAACCCGACGCCACGGGTGGCGAGTGGCGACGAGTTGGCGACTTACGGCGCGTGCTAAGGGTATTCCGAGAACCAGTGGAGCGAGCCGATCAAACAGGGCAAAGCTTTTAAGAAATTTATCACAATTTGTAACGGCTTTAGCGAATACTGCTATCTTTATCAAATTTAAGATTGCTGGAATCGTAGGTATCTACTTAAAAGCTTAACAACGAAACTTGTGAAAGCTACTGTTTTATGTTATGTGCGTTATTTTCTAAATTGTTCCATCTTTTAAAAATTATTTAAAAAAATATTTTTTGCATTGAAATAGTAGTTCTGATGTATTTTTATACTTTAGGTTCAGTAAGGGAATTCGAACGAATTCCACTGTGACATTGTGGATTTGGACAATCGTAAAGATAAATAAAGTACTTATTGCTATTTTATATTAAAAAAAAGTTTATCGTGCTATAAAAATAAAGTGTTACATAGTGTATAAGGTTCATTGAAACAAATTATCTTTACGCAGTATATGACCTACTAGTAAATAGCGATCGGTCCATACCAATTATAAATGGTTACGCAATAATATATTATGGTTCGTGTACACTGCCTCATTTAACGGTTCTAAAAATAACGCTTCTTCTAATATTGATAACATTAAGCAGAAGTTGAGTAACTTCTGCTTTTTTCCATCGAAAAGTCCCATAAAATTTATAATCATACGATACACCAATTAGCATTTTTTTAAAATGGAATAAGCTTTAAAAGCCGTTAAGATTAAATAGAAGTAAGACTTAAATCATTCAAATAGAAACGTTTAAAACGAAGTTAACACTTTATGGTCGACCTAACTGTAACAAATTGACAAACAAGACATTTTGGCGATTAAAAATCTAAATTTGTGTATGCTAAAAATAAACAATAACGTTGTGGTCATGAAGAGAGAATTTTTCATTGCATCGCTTTTTCTTCATATAAAAGTATCATTAATCACTTTTTGCCGAATCGTTTATTTCAAGTATAGAGAAGTTACCTAATAGAGGGTCGCTACACATGATCAGGGCAAAATTAAAATAATTTCTACGCGTTAGTATAAAAAGTGGTTTTTGATTCATAATTAATATTTAATGTTTCCAAATTAGATAAATAAGGTATAAATAATTATTACGAACATTTATAAAATTTAATAAGTAACAGTAATTTAAATACAACACCCAAGACAAAAATTAAATATTGTTGCTTTTTAAATCAGTAAATAATTTAACAATTTCACCAAAATTGCATATACATTCATTTAATCGTATCTACATATCGTTATACATATATTTTTGGGTGTTTAAAATAAACCAGGTGTCCGTTTGGTTATAAATATAGTATCTGAAGCTATTTACGAGGAATCCATTTCGGAAGCAGGAACACTTTAGGACCAACGATATCTGGCGATATTGGCAGGTGGCCAGATTTAGATCTCACCGCTGCTGTCACTCTAACGAATATTGCGAGCACGAACAGTGTTCTGTGGCGTATGCCAATTCTATTTTAAAGTGTGCAATTCGGTCAAAAAGACGCACACATACAATAAAACATAACGATATACATCATTCAAAATAATATCGCATATTTCGATTGTCGCGTTATGAAACTATTCAAATAATAAACCGAAAGGCACCTTCATGAAAAATGCTATATGCAAATTATCTATACAACGTCATTAAGGAAACACTGGCGGCAACGAAGTTATTTATTTGGTCAAGTGGGTATGTCTGACTCACGAGTAATATTATCACATTCGCATAAAAGGTATATTTTTGTTGTTTATATGCGAAGCCAGAATTCGCGGAGAATGACGCAATTCTCTTGATACACAGTGTACTCAACAGGCGGGCAACTATTATACCTAATGTTGTAGCAAAAAGAGGCGGTATGGAAACTTACATTTAGGATATATTTGTTATTATTAATAATGAATATTAAAAGTAATTATAGCGGTGATTACGTATAAAATCTAAAACATATTTAATCACCTTTAATAACTTTTAATTATTACGGCGAATTACTCAATAGGTATCATGGATATCGCTATGGTTCTGTAATGTAAGAAATTTTATCAATTAATTGCCATATTTGAAATATGTAAATTGGTTTAGTAACTAAATTAAATTGTATTAATACTGATAAATCTAATTTCATATAAAAAATTTAAAACCAGTTTTAATATACGTGAACATACGTTATTACGTTTATATATTATTATCAGTTGTTCATGTGCAATCTTATCTACGCGCAGAAACGGTTGGTTTAATAATGTTTGAATTTATATTGTATTTTATGTTTCTACAAAATTTGTTTGCCTCATTGTAGCCTCGAGGGTATAAAACATTAATTAACTACAATTATTGTGTCATTAAGTCGAATGTTCCTAAACTGACTTTCATTACATTCCTTTGCGTTAGCGTGCCACTCGTTGGCTATCGATTAACTGAGTAAAGTAAGTAGGCGTTACGCAGCCGGTCTACAGAGCACCTAACAAGGAGAGTGGTGTACGGGCGCGGCCCGTCACACCGACATCCAAATAGCGGTCAGGCCAACTAGCCGATGACCTGGTTCCGAAGGGAAGCCTGAGGAAGGTTGGGGGGCGACGACAACGCTAACTTAGTTCAAAAGTAAACATTCCAATTCACATGTACCGTCCGCTATACCATTCTCTTATCGTTCATCAAGAATATTATTAATATAATTACGTGATATGTCGTACGTAGATCGATGACTTAATAAATATAATGATTTCAAGACAATTGTTATCCTCTTGCTTAGAAATAAAGTTCCTTTCCCACTAACACCTACGAAATAAATTAGCGAGAATGCACTATAGGTAGGTAGGTATAGCTATTTTATGAGTGCGTATGTACGAATTTTGTGTTCATTTCAACGCTTGCCACCAAGACGGGTTTCCCGCCCACGCGACTTTATGGCGCCTGACTGGACGAACACATTTACTCAATAGCTACGTTAAACGAGTCAATGTAGTGTAGATAAAGCAACAGTTCATTAGTTTTATTTATGCCAATTCAGTATAGCATTGTTACTTTATACCTTTTTTATAAAAGTCTTAATATTAACTATTTTATTTTGACAAAATGTTAAAATGTTTGTCGTGTACTCATAAACTAAATTGAGCAATAATATTATAATTATTTATCACAACTACAGACTTTCTGGAAGCTTACACTCTTAGTGCCGCGTGGCACAGCGCCGCTCAAGGTCGTGACGTGACGTCGCAAGTCGGCAACAGGCGAAAACGCCAACTAAACAACGCAACAAGTGCTCCCTGTCCAAGTCTTCATGTTTTATTTGCCATTAATACTAAAGTAGTCTTTAGCCATTAAACCAGATACTTGTTGCTAATTGATAAACATTATGATCGCAACGTTCATTCAATGAGGTAACATTAACGGTTTGCCTAATACTTATAGCAATTTAATATAAATAATATAATTAGACCAATTATAATATTCATGTACTGCTCGTTTCCTGACCGAGAATCAAGCGACAGGCTGCTATCAGCGTCGCCCGTGCGTCATCGCCTCCGCACTGCTGATAAGCGTTCACAATTATCATTGCAAATAATGTGTTTATACATTCATATCAGCCTTTAGGCACCTAGGAGAATCTCCAATAGCGGTTATCATGGGTAGCTTAACAACTAAATGCCAAGATTATTGCGAGAATGACGCCAGACTTATTTGTCTGTAAATGAAATATAGTGTGCCGATACTGACAGAATTTTGATAAAGAGGTCTTGGCGATAGCGAGTTCAGGAGATAAGATGTAATATAGGAAAATACCAGCCGAATATTGAAATTGTTTATACTTATTGCTTAGCGTTGTTAATGTATTTTTATAATGTAGGAGAACGTTAAATCAACCACGGTATACAAAGCCAATACCCGTTCTAGTCGAACGCAACCGTTACGAAATCGTTGCTGCATGAAAATTACGTTGAATCGCTCGTACGAATAAAGTAAAGGATTGTAAATGAATAAATTATTCTCGTAGGTTAATATATTTATTAATAAATAGACGTTGATTATTTATTTAAAACAGTTGTACATTTTTATCTAAATTAACTGAAACTATTATGATCATGAACAACTGTACTCTGTCTAGTTGCATAAAAATTTATAAACTCGAGAATAATTGAAATACTCACGTTAAAGTTGGCATAGTGTTTGCAGAGTTAAAAGTCCATGCATAGATAGTTATGTATAAATAGATTACGAAGAGCGACCGATCCGGTTGCGATGTAGGAAGGAGATAGATACAACGCGACATGAATCACTTCTTACAGCGCGCACTGTCGGGCTCGGGGAGACACGCGGGGAGAAGTACGGGCGGCGCGGGGAATTAAGTGTATAGCCGAACGGACGAAACGAAGCAACGCAACGACAAAGTACAACTACAAACAGTTGAACAGTCATCTGCGGCGCGGTAACGTGCGTCGTTCGTTGTTGGAATGTACGTCCACCCGAGTTACATTCACGGATAATAGATAAAATAAATTATTGACAACATCCACGTTAATGATTGATGTAAGTGAAATAGAAAGTGGTGGTGTTGTGTCAAAGTGCGAGTGAGACACGAGTGACGATAAATAAAGGTGTGTGTATATATGTGTACTGTGTGGTGGCGTGGATCGTCGCGCAATTATTAACGATGATTCACTTGTGCGCGGGTGAAATGCAGCCTATCGGTCTTGTTGACATACGTTTAGAAGGCGTAAACAAATGATATCAAGAAACCTTCAAAAATAATGGTGGACTGAGTCATTACTCCGCGGCAGGTAAGAACTAGGTATTCATGTTATTATAACAAATAAACATTTTTTAAATAATCGTTTTATAATTTTATTAAGATGGGCAAATGATATTAATTTTCGTTCAAACTCTAGGTCTAGGTCTTAAAGAGGTTCTAGCTCTTTTTATGGTTTATTAAAAAAATGCTCTCCTGCCCTTTAGGAATAAAGTCTGTATTAGTATTTATTAATTATACGTCCAGGTTTAAGTGTTTATGTTATTGCTATTGATTCAACGAATTTTAATCGATCTGTTTAGCATAATACACGCCGTATTGCTAACCTAATTGATTGGTAGTTACTTGTTGATAATAACTAATTTGTGGTATATATTTTAATCATCGGGGGCCTATAGCTGTAACTAACTGAAATTAAATTTTAAAATTCAAATTTAATTGGCGTAGTTAAAAATTCACAGTCCTATATATATAAAAAAAATATCTAGATATTTTTTTCTTAAAAAATACTTCTACAATTTCTAGTTGTGTTAAAACTCTGTTATAGAGTTAGAGGTAAAGTAACATAGGAAGAAATAAAAAAGCTGGCGGCGTGCTGGCGGCCGCTTCAGGCGTCGCCAGGGCCGCCCTGGCTTGGCGCCAGGCCGGCGGGCGGCAGCCGACCACCGGGATTCCTTTGTCTCATACATCGAATCATTAGACAAATCTCCCCAAATGGCTGAAACATTCGTAAATTACATGCAAGGAAATGCGATTGGCCTGTTCACGGACCGATTTACATATGTAATTGCATTAGAAATAACTTTAAATACATAATTTTTTTCACTAATACTTCTCGTGTACACAATAACTTATTGCTTTCGATATTATAACAAATACAGATACGATTCTATGTATTCCAAAGAAAACCATTTATTACATTAATGCTTTGAATATTATTTTATGTTAACTAAAAACGCAAACCGCACGAGCATTGACCAATACCTAGGCACGCCGATTGCCAAGCGAACTGAGGTATTGTGCCTGTGTGCGTAGTGCGTACTGCGCTTATTTGCTCGCTAGTTATAAACGAGCGGAGCGGCTTGGCTGTCTCCGGTTCTCGGAAATTGTAACGCCTTCTTGGAACGCAACAACGCAGTCGTCCACGAACACTCTGAGTGAGCGCGAACCGAGGTCGCCTTCATACCTCCACACGGATTTGTATTGTGTCAAGATAAACACACACTAATGATCCGAGATTCTTACATCTCACTCGCTCACTTCACGCATGGGCGTTCATTTCTTTAATAGACTCATTATCTATAAACATGATTATGTATAGACAGGCGGGGTAAAATTCAAGATTGCAATACTTTACTATTTTATATTATTTGAAAACTTGCCCTTTCAAGTACTAAAAATTTATTAATTATTACTAAGAGTCAGACGAAGGTTTAATTTTCTTATAAACATATAGGAGATCGTCTCTCCTTATACCTATATGACCAGTGATATTACCTGCGATAATACTACAGCGAAAGCTCGGGGGATATCCTCTCTCTCGTCAGTTGGCGCAAATCGCTCCTACGTCATGATGATGTCACACGGCACATTAATAGACACAACAGAGCCCGGCACATGCGCCTTGCGTCAATTCCTTCCCGCAACGTAATGCCCCATCCACCGTGTATTTGTCAACCGTATTCATTTTTGTATTCTTACTAATTTTAAATGCATTTAGGAATATATCACGAGATTTCTCTTATGTATTAATAATTATAGTATTTAACTTATTGCAATTCGTATTTTAAAAAAATGACAAATAAATTAAATACCCACTTTGGTATTTAAGTAAATGCGTGTAATAGTAATAGTAAATGTACTTTTAAAAAGTATTTTAAACAAGAAGAATATAGTAAAAAATTACGTGGATTTAAGGTTTTTTAATATACAATATGAAATAAATAACAATGTTACAGTAAATGTACATTTATTTTGAACAAGGGGTAAAATAAAATTTACGTTTACTATTATTAGGTATTAAAGAGGTAACGATAAATATAATAATTAAATAATAATGGTATTTATGTGTTTAATTTCAAATTGTAATTGAATCTTGAATTCGCAAGTATTAATTACGAGACCGTATAGTTTTTGCAGTTGATACGTACGAATTTAGCGAATTTTAAGTTCTTTTTAACAATTTATCTTCGTGTAAAACGATAACAGGTAAAGAAATACTAGTTAATTCTATCTTTTATTGATGATGAACAGTTTATTACTCCTCCGCTACACTACGACATTTTGTAAACAAACCATTTGTTATGTTATAATATCGTAAATATTTTAACAATGTGCATTATGTCATTTTTAAGAAAATAATACTGCTTTGAACCAGCAGCTCAAACATAGTTATTTCTTAAAAGTCAACATCTAACTATAAAAAATAATTTATGGGATACACGACGAGATTATGTTTTGTGGGCAAAATATTTAATAATCTCAATATACTTAAAATAAATTTGTTTAATCAAGAAAATTGATACATTAAAATGTATATGAAAAGTATGATATAAAATATTAAAAAGTGTTTTTTAAAATAGAGAATACATTTCTTCTTTTCTTATCATTGCAGGTTAGACAGTCGCGGGTACGATGCCGCTTACACAAGAGAAACGTATGGACGGTAACTTCGCCAACAACAATGATCAGAGCTACCTCCATAAGAAGTTTAAGAAAATGGCGTCCACCATGCCTGTTTTCCCACCTAATCCAACCAAGTCCGAGGAAAACAGGCAGAAGGATTCGAGCACGATCGTCTTATCGATAGATAGTTCTATTTCGAACGGAAGCATCGCAGCCGCACATCCGGAGATACAGAAAATCAAAGAGAAACAGAACGTTGAAATTGAAAATAATGTACAAATTAATTATAATGAAGTGAACAGTAGGTTAAGCGATGTAAATAATGTTGTTCAGGTATCTGGTAAGACCAGTTTTACCGAAGAATTTTTGAATAAGACTGAAAACCTTGAGAACGATTATATCAGGGATACTTACAGTGGAGGAACAGGGCGATATATATGCCCCTATTGTAAATTATCATGTGCCAAGCCCTCAGTTCTTCAGAAACATATCAGAGCTCATACAAACGAGAGACCCTTTCCTTGTATACCCTGTGGGTTTGCTTTTAAAACTAAATCTAACTTATACAAACATCAAAGATCGAGAACTCACGCTTTGAGATTGCAGGGTACAGATGTACCGGTTTCAATGAATGACGAAGATTTGTCCGGTGGGTCAGAAAGCGACACATCCATACCTCCAACGTCGCTTTCTGACACCGGTCTGACGCCTCAATAATTAGACTGGATTATAGCAGAACCAACGGAGTTTCTTCTCCAGAACTAACAAACGACAATCATACACCACCGATTGCTAATAATGTATCGTTGAATGATTTTAACAAATCAAAGACAATTTATAAGCCAAGTTTAGAGCAGCGTTTTATCAAGGAATAGATGAGAAAGATAAGATAAAGAAAACGATTTCGTCGAATGCTGAATTTCTTACGGAACATATCTCGAAAATTATATCTGATAACGAAGCTATTGTTGACGTTATAGAAACACCGTTGCAGAAAAAATACGGTAAAATAAAACAAATTGCTGAGAGTAAGCAATTTTTAACTGAATCGGATGTAAAACAAGACACATCCCCTTTAAATCTAACAAAGTCTAATAACTCTGACAATTCATTTCGAAAAAGATCTCATTCAGAGAGTTTTACTCAAATCGAAGACCATAAACATCCCCTCAATCCGGAAGGATCTATTATAAAAGACCTCCTTCTTAAAAGTAAAGCTAATGGAATAGCCGTCTCGACAGGCGAATCGGTCGAGGGATTTGGAACCTTATATATATGTCCCTTGTGTCAGATAATATTTAGAAGCATTGATAATTTAGAAACTCATAGACTCTATTATTGCAAAGGCAGCTTGTCGTCTAATTCTGGAATAAGCATTAACCAAAAGGAATCTAAAATGGGGAGGCCAGAGAATGTTTATCTAAGAAGCAATTCTATCAACGTCAGATTACCTGAAACACAGTCAACGTATAATTCGAGAATGAATTTGGGTCCCGTGAATAAAAGTAAACCAGATAATATTATTATACTTAAACAGGAATCCAATGATATAATAGCGCCTTTGCCTTCGCCTGGTCCGCTGCTTGGGAATACAAGACTTGTTGATGCCAGAGCACCCTGCGATTTTAATAGAAAAACAGAAATCATAAAATTAAAGCCTAAAGAAGCTAGTCCAAAGCGAAGGATAGAAAGTCGTTCCGAAGCCTATAGTCCAAGGTTAATGGAAAATAATTCACCGCGTTCTGCCGATTTTTACCCGCAAACGAAGATAAGATGTATTGATTCGAATTCGGGAAATTTGCGGACAATAGAGGAATTATCACCGCATATAAGACATAATTCAACTTCCCTGCAAATGTTTGGCGGTGAAGTGAAAATCCTTGATCACTCTGGAAGTACGACGACTCTTAGAATTGAACCTAGTAAAAATCAACTTTCGCCAATTTTAATACAACCAAATCTTTCACCATCTAAATTTACTACCGATCCGGAAGCAAGTAGCGTTGTTGTGCGATCAGGATTGCACTCTGGAGGTACTATAGTGCATAATCCGCCAACACCTAAAGAAGTTAAAAGCACTCCACAGCCGCAGACGTCTAGATTATCTAGTATACAGAATTCAAGTTTACTTAATATTCATGACATTTCGCACTTCCCATTCCCACCTCTAAGCGCTATTACTGCGTACAATCCCCTGACATTGCCACCTCTTAGCCCTTCATCTTCGCCAAATGGTCCTACAACAATACTTCATGGGGGTAAACTAATACCGCATGTGCCTGGCATTCCAGGCCCAAATACTGCAGCTGCCTTTTTAGGAAATAATAGTAACATTCCCCACAAGATACCGACAAGTGATGTTCATTCACAAGCTGAAAATGTGCAAGAAGGCTTACAACAGGGAAAAGCATCTTTGCTATTAAACTACGACAAAAGGGCGAATTCAAGAAGTCCCAGTAGAAGGCCAATTTTTCTTGAATCTGACAAATATAATCAGACCCAAGAGTCATATAAAAATAATATTTCTCACTACATGCCTAATATTCCTATTATAAAAGTGAAAACTGTAGAAGAGCCTAGTACTTCTGCAGTAGGAAAAACTTTTGCCCCCAGCATAACAAGACTAGCGTCAGGAAGGCAAGATATATCTCAAAAGAGGAGTAGTGATGGCCTGACCAAAACAACAATTTTAAAAGACAATTCAAACATTTCACCTAACAAAAATCGGTATAAAGATTTAATAACTCAGCCTAGTAATAAACACATCGAAATAAAAACTGAAAATGACATAAGGCACTTTAATTTCGAGAATCTGATAACAAAGGCGGAGATATATAACATCAAATTCAAAGTTCGCCCGAAGTGCAGAAAAATACAAATGCTCAGGAAGCAATTGTAACGTCTGCCTTCAACGAGAGATCTGAAACTTTGTACTTCCAGAAAAATTCAACAGGGCGTTTAGGGGGAGATGATAGAAAGCCTAAATTCTTGAGACCATCTACACTACCGTTAAAACCTGGTACATTTACACCGAAACGACATCACGGGATAACGCCTAACGCAAACACTATGCCTTTAGTGTCTCCGGAAACTCCACGCCCTGCAAAAGCTTACGGGCAATTGTATTTAAATGGGAACGCGTACACATATTTGGGATTGAAGTGTTCAACGAAAGTCTTCTATTGTACGATCAATCGACCACAACCGACATATGTTCAAAATCAACATTTCTTGTCAATGTACAGCAATTGGCAGGTAATTGTATATCGATATTGATGCTTATTTATGAATTGCGACAATCCGTTATTGTTACAGCGTGTATGCTAAATGCGTGCTTATGTTTACAGTTATTATCTGAGCTGACGCCAGACCCGCTGGGATTGTCAGCATCGTCTGCAATGTCTTTGTATGACTCACGCCACCGACCGCAAAATGTTACCGCCTCTGTGATCAAGCAGGACCTTATTCTGACTCATTCATCGCAGTGGAATAAAAATATGAAGGACAGTCAACAGGTATCCTTATTCAACTGTAAATATATATATTAAGCATATTCGATTAAAATAAAAACTACTATCGCATTTCAAAAGAAACAAAATGGCCCGTGCTCAACTAAAGATAATTAATTAATTATTAATTGCTGCCTATAGGCCTAGCCCTGAAGACGTTCATGCCTTCTTTAAAAAAATACGCGGGTAACATTACAGTGCTACTTTTTTTTATTTGCTCCACCAATTCCTGAGATAAGAAACATTTACCTATATATTATTACAAATGTAATGAGTAGGTGCTCACTGTCATTCACTTAGGATTTTTTAATTTTTAATATTTTCAGACATATGCATCAATAGATGCAAAAAAGATGATAGAATCAAAACAACAGTCATCTGATACGATGTCGACCCCGAAAAAGGAGCTGGCAGGAGGATTTGAAAGTAACGAAGAATATACGTACGTCCGTGGCCGCGGTAGAGGTCGTTATGTTTGTTCGGAATGTGGAATACGTTGCAAGAAACCTTCAATGTTAAAGAAACACATTCGTACACACACAGATGTCCGGCCTTACACTTGTACTCACTGTTCATTTAGGTAATAACTCAGGCCGATTGTTTAAGTACAAATTTACAAAACCGATAGTGCGCTGTCTTTGCCAATAGTAATTGAGTGCTAAAGCACATATTAAAAGATGTTTAAAAATTTTTAACTAATCTTTACTCTGTGTGTTTGCGTTTAATTTCTAGGATTTTATAGTTAATTAAATTAAATTTTGTATAGGATATTGAAAATTTTATGTATTTAAAATTATATATACGAAATAATGTTTTTCGCCTATTTTCAGCTTTAAAACTAAAGGGAATTTGACTAAACACATGAAAAGTAAAGCACACTACAAAAAGTGTTGCGAACTGGGAATAAATCCAAATGAAGGGAATGAAGAAGGCTCAGAAATGACGCACTGCTCCGGAGAAACGGATGATGAAACAGAATCAGACGGTGACGAGGGAAATGAGGGCGAAACCGAATCAAGTGGTAAGTTTATTTTATTATCTATACAAACAAATAAAATAGGAGTGTATGCTTGTAACATCTAAATAACTGTTTTTAAATGATTAAATTGTGATATATTACCGACAAATTTTACATTTTTAAATTTTTGGCTGCCTGTCAGTCTATTTGCGCTGGTTAATCTCTAGAAAGGCTGGTCTGGTTTTGATCTCTTTTCTCTAAAATATAGCTAGTATAACTGATTGTAACTTGAGCTATTTTTTTATTTTATTGTAAAAAAACTTTTTTCATATTACCACGCGGGCGACTTTACAGGCAATAGCTAGTATAACATAAATATTTACATTGAATAATCAAAAGTACATTTCATTAGACATATACAACTAACTTAATTTATTGTAAAATTTCAGATACGGAAATATACAAATCGCGCTTGCCAGAACACGAGGCTGCTCACTGCTTGCTCTCGCTAGGAGGTTGTTGTCCAGCGACTTCTGCAACTCCAGGGTTAATTACAAGCGCCAGGCCGACTACATATCCCTATACCCCGGTTGGGATCGATAGCATTGCAATGGAGACCAGCACTGAAAAAGTTCAGATAGCCAGAAGTGATTCTATAGATTTAAGCGAAGACGTTGACAATGAACCGATCGACCTAAGTCGCAACGATATTAAAAGTACTAGTATGCCAGAAATTCCAACGGCCAAAGAGTCGAGTGTTTTAGCTTCTTTAGCATCGAATACCGCGAAATTGCCCCAACATCAGAGCCAATGGTCTAATGGTGAGCCTATGTTGCACACGTATTTGACAGAACGAGCACTACTAGATTCAAAAATAAAACAAAGCCAGCTTTCATCAAATCTAAGCAAAGTTAGGAAAATAGACATAGAGAAATCTATGTATTTAGAAACAGATGACGCAGCTGAGAGTAACAATGCAATGAATAATAACGTTACGACATTGGTTAAATCACCTCAAATACACACATCGAAAGAAACGATTGTTAGTAGTAATAATGATGTTATGTTTTCTCCGGTTCATAAAGAGAATAATGTTAAACCTGGGGCTGATAATTCTGTTTCCATAAATTACGCTGTGGAAGCTAAACGTGCTCGTACTCCTAGTAACAACTCTGAAAATGCAAAACATGTCGTTTCAGAATATTTAAAACATGCAAGAATTAATCATATCAAAACACGTGATTGTGATTCTTACCAAAGTCAAATAGACAATTCGAGCGACGAGAGCAATAGCGGAAAAGTGACGATTGATGACAAATCCAAATCCGATGACCTTAACAACTCGGAATCAGAATCTATAAAGATGCCAGCATTAGATCATGACCCAATAGCACGAAAAGTGGTCATAGGTGTTGGAGGTGTTGCGTTTAAGGTGTCTAAAGGAAAAGAGTTTGAAGGCGCACCCTATTCACCGGGCAGGTTAATGGAAGATGGACGAAGAGTGTGCGACTTTTGTAATAAAACATTTACAAAATCCTCCCAGTTACGATTGCACTTGAATATCCATTATATGGAAAGACCTTTTAGATGTAGTGTATGTGCCGTCAGCTTTAGGACAAGAGGTCATTTGCAAAAACATGAGCGTTCCGGATCACATCACAATAAAGTGTCGATGACATCTACATTCGGAGCAGCAACATCGTTTAATCCTCGACCATTTCGCTGTTCAGATTGCAATATAGCCTTTAGAATACATGGGCATTTAGCAAAACATCTTAGAAGCAAAATGCATGTAATGAGATTGGAATGCTTATTTAAACTGCCTTTTGGAACCTTCACTGAGATAGAACGCGCTGGTGTTAGCTTAACAGACATTGATACAACAGATTGTGCAAGTTCTTTAGCTAGTTTGCAATCACTCGCCCGAAAGCTACACGAGAAGGATCCTACGAAATTGGAATATCGGGAACCAACCGGTGCTGGGACAGCTCCTGCGGGCAGGGAATCTTCGGAAGATGAAGATGCAGCTGTGTCGTTGGAAAATTCGTGTGTTAATGAAAAAGATAGTGACTTGAAAACTTTGGAGCACAGTGACGTTCAGGACATTGAAGCAAGAATTAATTATAGTGCCACAGATAATTAGTGCCAAAATTATGATAAGTAGGAATTTTAATGTGCAATCTTTGGGTTTTTTCTCTTATAAGTGTTAATTAAAAGTGTAACTATTAAAATTGGGGTCTAACTCAGAATGTGTGAAAACAAACTGATGCGCTTTAACTATATACAAATTTGTATCTTTTTTTCAATACTATTGTAAAAGATGTGTCATGTAAATATCCAAAATTTAAGTAATTTTAGTGTTGTTACATATGCTTCCATCTTAAGGCTTTTGTATTATGATTGTTATATATAAGTCTTATTTGGTAAGGATTATTGGATTTATTGAATATACATTTTTCATAATTGATTCACATAAAAATAAAAGCATCTATATATTTTTTTTTAAATACAGTACATTTTGTGGTCCATAACATAAAGGAATGCTTATAATATCAATGAAACATATTACAAATTTGTAGTGAAATCTTAATAAGTACCATAACAACTCTTTGCTATGTATTTTTTACAAAATATATACTATATTTACAAAGATTAATCTTGACTTCCAATATCGTTTATCTTTAAACAATTGGCATATCAAACTTCCATAAAAGAAATTTAGATAAACATTAAATCCTTGAAGAGTCTTCCATATCTGAAAATAGTACTTGTGCTAGATGATTGTATAATAATAATAGTTACTCTTCATTTGGGTAAATATTTGACTTGCAAGTCTTTTGTACCAACTAATGTCTTGAAAATGTAAGTAGTGTGTAAGTTCTTTACTTTTTATTACTATATTCTCAAAGTGGCCTAAGTGTAAATAACCAAAGGTTATTTTGTTATACTTAAATAATATTGGGTTTGTTCATATTTAACAGCTGTGTGCTTGTTTAAGAAATAATTTAACTTTCACTAAGGTATTTACATATGCTGTATTTCATTTATTATTTTATGCATAAAGATTAATGCATTAATATTTATTGTGGATAATAAGTGTAAAAATTTATAACAAAAAACAACATATTTAAATTGTATATACATATATAAATATACAGTTTTTATTACATTATTGGGGTATCAGGTTGTTAATTTACTTAAAACTACCAACAATTTTGCATACATAATCTGAAGTTTAAAGTAATAAGGTTATTCAAATAGTTTCATAAAACAAATTATTTTTTATAAAATGTTTATATTGCACAATGAATTAAGTAAAATCTGAAATGTAAGAGCACAGTGTCATAATTATTTGTTGGAAGCAATATATTTTATTTTCACATTTTGTTAAACTTCTTATTAACTAATAATAGTAAATTGAAAGAAGATTTTAACATGTTTCATCTCAATGGTTTGTTAATTAAATATAGTACCCCAATATCAAAAGAAATTTATATGATATTAATAAAAAACAATAATGATATCTTGTTTCAAAGTTACATTTTGTAAAAAAAAATATATTTTAATTTGTATTAAGTGCTTACAAACAACTGGTCAACATTTCATATTGTCTTAGATCTGGTCAAATAGTCTATTAAATTAGGATTATTTCATAGGCTTTTATAATTGACTAGCCATGTGAAGAAGCTATAGTTATAGTAGAGACACAATATTCAAATTTCCACACAATTTTATCAATAAACAAAAACAATGTGATATTTGGCAACTAATTTGAAGCATTGTACAAAAATGATTTGCATGCATCCTATTTTTTTTACCTAAATATTTTAGTGTTATTTTTGTTGGAAAGTTTATTGTTCATTTAAAGATTTATGCCTTCTCTATAATGATTGTGCAATTTTAAAATTCAAGTTCTATGTAAAGTTTTTAATTACATATTTCTGGCAATCTTAAATTTTTCAATTAAAATATGCATTTGACATAATAATAACTGATATAAGAACCTTATTATCAAAACTTATTCATAGCAAAATGGACATGTCTAATTTTCGTAAAAAAAAACCATAACTAAGCATTACAACATAATATATTTCTGTTAATATGATTTGTCTATACTTCATACCTATTCAGAAAATCTAATATATTTTATTCTTACTTTTCTAATAATATTCATTTACATTCATCACAATTCCACAAAACATTGTTCAACAAGTAAAGTATTAGTTATATTTATATGGATTACAAAAAAATCGAAACATACACAATGTTTTTATACTCTTACACCTTTTTGTTATACACAGGCAATCAATTTTTTCAAAAAGTTTGTATTTATCATGCTCTCTCAACTAGCTTCAGTACCTTTTTGTCTATATTATACAATGACAATATTCATTTTGACATTTGAGATTAAAAAATAAAATTTCATATTAATGCATATGAAAATGTCACCCATTTAATAATTCATTGACAGTTTGAGTGCTCCCATATAAAGATCCGAGTTTTCCTGAAGAAAAATAATTTCTCTTAACATCTATAAATTGGTAATATTAGTTCTTTTTATGTCATTTGTTAAAATTTATTTTAGAAAATAATAATTAAATAAAAGACAACATAAAATATATGACAAAAGAATTTTTATCAATGGTTTTTAATCTTTTACATTCCACAAAAATGTCAGTGGATTAATTGTATTGTTTTAATGTTTTCATAAATAAGCCCAGAAACTATTTTTCAAGTATTATTATCACTGCAGTGTTGCAAAATATTGTTTCATTAAAAAAATATCATTGATGAGTAAGAATAGCATGTTATGCATGTTAATTCTGTTCGTAAAGAATTCAATTTTTATTTATAATTGCATATGACAAAATTGTTACCTTTTGAGTGAGAAATACCTATTCCTGCATCCCACTTTGGCATGTTTTATTTGCTTAATATAAAATTGTAACACAATGTGACTAACTTTCTAAATATCATATCAATCAAATCTGTGTCAAATGTAAGGTAAATAAATACCTTTATATTATATACTTATACCTTCAAAATTAAAAAAAATAATATACTGTTTTTATATGTACTATGATGAAGAAGAGGTATTATTACAAAAACACTTGTCAAATATTTACCCATTTATTGTTCATGATACATAATGAATATATATTTTATAACCATAAGACTTAAATAAATGTAAAATATATCATGTGTTTGGTTTTTCTCTAATCATCGTGCGTCGAAGACAACCACTGAAATATTAATTAAGGAAATAGTTATTAAATCATATGTATAAAACAAGTAGGAGAATTATTTAAAAAAAGTGTAATTTTTTTGATATTTTGCTAATACAAAACTACAAAAAAATATTTTACATAACTGATCTAAGTAAAAGTTACAAAAACATTGCCTAAAGGTGTGCAGTTATATTAGAGTTATTTCATCAATAAGCAATCCCACCACGCTGGTCCAATGCCGGTTGGTGGGTGGAACGACTTTACAAGCCCATCCGGCGCATGAATCATGTTACTTTTCAGACAATTGGGTGATCGGCCCAAATTGCCCTAAACAACTAGGAAACAACAATGAAAATTTGTTGCCTCCCCGCAGGATTCGAACCCATGACCTCCGGTTTCTAAAGCACACGCCCATACCACTAGGCTACGGAGGCAGTTAAGTCATTATTACGGTAAACTAATACCAACACCCACCCTAAGGCTTTTTAATGCAAGAATGATGCCCTGAGACATAGGATGTTACATCTTGCTTACCCAGTAATCTTTATGCTGGGTACATTACCCATGCATTTTAGTTTGTACTAAAAAAACTAAACTAGACTAAACTAAATACACTGCTGATTTTACACAGAAATAAGCACTCCCATGGTACTTTTTCAAACAGTCACCTGTAAGACTAACTCAAATTCTGCAATACACAGATATGATTTAATAAAATTTGATCTGGAATAGATATTATAGAATACAATTTATAAAAAGGATACATCTTTTGGTCCTCTTTTTGTACATTATTCTATATCCACACTCTCTGCAACGAATAGGATCCCTTGGTTTTATTTCATTTTCTCTATGGCATTCTAAAAAAATATAAACAAGGTTATTATTTGGGGCAGACTAACAAAAACTTGGTAATGATAGAAATTAAACATTATAAAATATATATATCAAAGGATGTTAACCAAATCAGACATGTAAAATTCGTTAATTCAAAGTTGTTTCTTCAGTATGACACTGCTGTTATTATACCTTTTAAACCTTTAATACAAGGTTATAAATGTATTGTGTACCAACAAAATCACCGCCCCAAAAAAAATTACGTACCTCCACAAACATAAATCATTGGAACTTTTGTAATTGACGATTCTTTAGTTCCAACATCAGCCATCTTTGAATAACTTAATAAAAACTCTGTTCTAAACACCAATAAAAGAGTTGTTTCGTAAAGCATTAACGCCTTAATGGGAAACAAAAACACAAGCCTAACCACTAAAGAACTGTAAAATATAAACAAAGAAGGCTCTTGTCGTAACCTCAAAGTGTATGTAAGTGACATAAGTCAGAATTTGACATTACAAATTGTGCCTCATGATCATTAGACCGTAGACTTCCTACCGGCTTTCTTTACCCAAACTAATTGATAAATGTTAATTATTTTTACCAAAAAAAAACATTTTGTTAACATAAAAAATCGAATTGACGTCCTAATAAAACGTGTTATAAAAATATCCCTGAGCCAGGTACTGAGCTGAGCAGGTTACCTTTCTTATTAACCTGTAATTACTTATAAGTGTCTAAAACTGATCACTGTGTCTTTATGCATTGCTGGTCTATGCATACATTATAAACAGATGAGACATGGAATTTAAGTGGCTGGGGATTTATAAAGCCTGAATAATATACATACCCTTACTGGTGGACCATCACCATGATCACTCCTAACCCTAGGTTTAGCGAATAAAACTGTTCTTAGTTTTGGCTCAAATAGTTTAGCTATACGCTTAAATTCTTATTTTGCTTGGTGGTTGGCTTACCTATATATATGTTAACAAATACCTACATCAAACATTTCTTCCCTGTAATGTCCTTTGATCTTATCAGGAAATGAGTACTTTTTAAAAAGATATATGATGTACACCTTTGTTGTGCCTACGTTTAAGATTATAAAATACAACATAAAAAAATATGTGTATAATTTACCTATGCCAACATCTTAACCGCAGATTAATATTTAACTATGTAGACATATGTTGACAATTGACATATAAGTTATGGACTTGTCCTTAATCGTTATAAGTTTTCTCTCTCTTACAGCTAAATTTTCGATATTTTTATCACTACTGACATGGATTTCTTAGATAATTTCGACCCTGAAACTTCTGCCCGTGAAAAACGAAAGTTAAACCGCAAAAGTTATTTTATGAAGTAAGAACGTCTTCCTCAGCATAACATTTAGATATTTATACGCGTAGTGGTTTGATGAGACTAAAAAGCGTTATTATTTCAGTCGTAATTTAAAAAAGATTTATAATGAACGTGGACAAATAGCTACCACTGGTAAAGACATATGTGACTGCTTAGACGAGACTTGTCCAGGATGCCATTTTCCTTGTCTCAAATGTAATTCTAACAAATGTGGCCATGAATGCAGGTAAACATTTTGTTTATTTGGGGAAAGTTCTTCAATATTTTATAGGTGATTTTATCTTATTTCTCTATGCTCTAAAATACTAAATTTGCTTGTTTTACGAAACAACCAAAACATGTTTGTGTTGTCTTACACTCTTATAATGATGTCTTATACTGATAGTGTTGCAAAATTTTTGTATCAACCATTATAATAGTTCACGACTTATAAATTTTCAGATTAAAATTATATCTGAAGTTTCTTTTAAGGAGTTATTATAAAATATTAAATATTTGAGTTTATATAAAACAAATGTTTTTCAAAACTTACATGTACCTACTTTGTTTTCGTTCAAAAGAACTATCAAATAAATAAACCAGTATAATTCTACTAAATCTTATAATCATATTCAATTCTTAATTTATAGAAAAAGAAAAATAATATACAATTGTGTTTCATTTCAGAGTTAACAGGAAATGGATGTATGAAAAAATTGAGATTGAGGGCAACGATTTTGTAATAAGAAATGTCTACAAGAAAAATAAATAATATTTTTTTTTATATATAGGCCAGCAATTTGAAGAAGTATTCCACTTCTGAATCTCCTGCTTCAGGAAGATCTGTGCAATGAATAGCATTATATATTATACTCTTGCCATATTGAGCCCGTATTGAGTTTGGATATAACTGCCTGCATACTTCCTGCAATAAAAGAAATAGACAATTTAATCTTTTATTGTAATTGTGTCAGTAGAATGTATGGTAAAAGTATTTTCTTTATTTTTTGCGTCTGTTAGATTACTAATAAATCAGCTTTTATTAGTAATCTAACAGATACAAAAAATAAAGAAAAGAAAAAGGAATAATGTGAAGTAAGTAATAAAAAACACCAAATTTAATATTTCTACTCTAAAATAAAAATAAATTGTTTCTGCCCAAAAATTATTATTCATGGGTAAATATATTGATAATACCATTAACAAATTGACTACTCACAGGATCCCTTGGTCCACACAATTTTCTAAATTCTGCTACTATGTTTGTATTTTCTTTAGTACTTTTTACTTCAAGGGCAATGCATTTGCCTTCTGCTAGATGAATGCACATAGACTACAAAAAATCAAATATTTTTTTATTGTAGTTGACATAGACATTTACTTAATTGTAAGCAATATAACATTTCTGCTTGAACAAGCTATGTTTTGCTTACTTTACTGCAGCAATAAAAAAATCTTGAATGATATTTACGACAGTTTTGATTTTAGTGCACATTTTAATGTGGAAGTAAGTAAGCAATTGCGAACCGAGAGTGTTACGAAAATTGTAATCGTCTGTAGTGGTAAATTTACTGGTGGTACATCCCATTTTTACAGGGGACCGTATTTACTGGGTAAACGAGACTTAACATCCGATGTCTCACGGTAGGCAGTGCGTTGGTGATACCAGTATTGTCGATGTCTATGGGCGTCGGTGACCGCTTCCCATCAGGAGGCCTGAAAAAAAAATAAGACAGAAGGAGAGAGACAATAACATTTTGTGAGTTAAAGAGAGTTTTCTTTCTCTCGTCCTCTCATAGCCAGTTACGTTTATACCAGAATAAGTATTCCCTACAATAATTGTGTAGGCTACAGCACACTCGTCTTTAGTAATTTCAATACGACTCTCGCGCTAAGTAGCATCTAGAATCGGGAAAACAAAGTTACTTGTGACGGTTATTGTAGAAATTTCTTGCCAGTGATTCACCCCCTCAATCAGTAACTCATTACCATATGTTGCATTTGCATTTCAACATACCTCATATTCCGGTACAGCACCTTTGTACATTTCATAGAACTCTTCAGCATTCGGTAGACTTACGGAGAACATAGCTATAGCTGATATGTAGAATTGATCCGATGTGGATATTTGTTCAAGTATGGAGCCAACATTACCGTCTGCTAGGGCATGAGGCTTTATTATACAGCAGGTGCAATCCTTCATCGTAGCTCGAAATGGAACTCTTGGAACGCCGTTGATGGAACCAAAAAATAATTCCAACATCTAAATGCATAATTAAAATGATTGTATTTATAAACTACACGTGGATACAATAGTTTTTATTAAAAATAAATGTCGTACTCGTGTGGCGTCTTCTAAAGTTTGGCAACCATGTGCAACATTTTTTAGTTTGTTCTCACCATACAAACGTCTCAATGTTCCCGGTGCGGCATCACTTGGATCAGTGGCTCCCAAACACTGACGCCATTTACTTACAGCATTCGGTGCTACTAATTCTAATCCAATAACTTCTCCTGACGTGACGTAGTCTACTATAATACTAAAAAAATCCATTCAGTGTAGTAATAAATTATTTTATTTAAATTAATAGTTAACTATTGGAAATCTTCTTAATATATATAACTAGAAACCAAGCGTTTATGCCAAGGTTCTTAAATTAAGTAAATCTATATATATAAAAGAGATTCCCACATATATATTGACTCATCACGCTATCTCTGGAACCATAAGACGTAGCGACTTGAAATTTGGAAGGAGTATTCTTTCGCCGAGTAGAGGTCAGCTAAGAACGGATTTTGCGAAACTCCACCCAAAAGGGGGGTTGCGGGGTTGTTAGTATTTTATAAATATTTTATGATTAAGTTTAATTGCTATTTGTTGAGTGATTTACGCATTAAAATGCATCGCTCCAATTGGTCAAAGACTAAGTCAATTAACTGACTGCAAGTCGGAATCAATGCTAGATAATTATTGTCGCTTAATAAAAAAAATGGATGATGGTGCAACTCTTATAAAACATAAATTTCTGCACGACCGTCCATTTTTTATGTACATTGCACTTAAATGTATAAAAAAGTTTTACTCACGGCATCTGGTTGCTCCCTGCCAAATTGCGATAAAGTTCCAAGGCCAAGTCTTTACTTATTTTACCGTTTCTCATACGGACTATACGAAACCCTTTTGTCATAATGAATGTTATAATCTTTCCATGTTCACTTGGTGGTACGGGCTTTATCATAGCAAAAGTACTGAAATATCATTTTATTATTAGCCACTATGACATGTATTTTGAAAATATTGAATACTGCTTATTTTTGTTAGCTTGACTTTTCGGTAATGTAAAGATTACCTTTGAACATTGTTAAATAAATGTCGTCTAGTGATCGGTGCGCAGTCGGTTATGTGCAACAGTTTAGAGAAAACGTTGACTATATTTCCGATCTGCAGCATTTCTAATTTGAGCACTGGAAGGTGTACACGCCGTAGTAGATTTTTCCCCTTATTCGAATCAATGACTTGCACGGAATTGTCAAAAGGGTAAAAGTTTAAAATCAATTCTTTTACTTCGTCTGCTTCCTCATCGTACATTTCACACAGAAATGTGCATTTATCAAAATAATCGTAAGTCTGGAAAATTAACAGAAATATAATATTAAATTTCCAAATCTACATTAGCGGTTTATATTAGAAACATTATACGATTGACTGTTAAATATTTCTGATGGAATATCAATTTTACTAACGTCGCTTACAAAATAATAGAAGCATCTGATCAGGTTCATAAGCTGCTTGCTGCTTGCAGTAACGTAACATACTAACGTAACAATGAAAAAAGTTGGTTGCCTCTCATGATGCTTTGAATACGCCTTAGCGTATGATATAGAAGAAAGGTGGCTGTATTAAACGTCTAATCCGAAAAGTCTTTACCGCAGCGCCTTAGATGAATCATTTTAAGATGAGCGTATTGATTAAAAGAAAGCCTATTAATACCTATTAATATCATCATGTTTACAGTTTTGTAAATCGTTTTAAACGCCTACATACAAACGCGACGTGTCAAAATGTAATTTGTTGAGAAATTGTAAACATTCAAATTAAACCATAATCCCATTCAACAAAATGTTTTACATTTTTAAACTACAGGCATGCATTTGCTAAGTTCATATACCATAGGTAAACGGTCCATTTTAAAATAAATAATAAAACCCTCTTCGGTGATTTTGAACAAAGATATAGTTTGCTGCTAAGATGTTTGCGTGTAACTTCCTGGCCCTCTTTTGTAAGCTACCTTACAGCCCAGTGGCATAGGTGTTTTATGACACAAAATATTCCTGCGTCGTGCAAAAGGTAAGCATGTCTCCTTTAAAGCTCTACTCTTTAAGTTTGGTAGAACGCAATATGTGAAATTCTGAATATTTATAGTAGGTGCAACATTGATAAAGTTTTTCAATTAAGTCATAAACTATAATTTTTTTACCTGTAACATTATTCAGTCTTTAGGTCCATTGATAAACTTTACAACAAAATCTACTTACCATTATATATAAATTGTTGTTACGGAATATAATATTTCACAAAGTAACATAATTGAAACATTGTTATATTTTTTTCACTACCTGTCATTACATTCAAAAGTGTTCAAAACAAAACTCAAAAGCATGAATACACTAATCAATCAAAATATTAAAAATATTTTAGCATAAGTACCTATAAATAATAATTCCTTTCGTTTTTAGATTATCGTAAAATAATTGTAGTCGCACTTCTTAATTGGTTATTCTTGTTAAACTGTTTGACCTAATGGAGCGTATAAAATATTTTTGTTTAACAATTTTTATAAGCAAAAAAAAATAAGAATTCTAAAAAAGAATTGTACCAGCAGTTTTTGCAAATGGCGCAAATGTCCAACCAAATTTACATATATTTTCGCTTTGTGTTTATGTACCTATGTAATCATAGTATAAAAACATAGTCAATTTTATAGATGGAGTGATTAAAAAGGAATATTTATTTGTATAATATAGAGTCCGACTGAAACTGGTTTTCCGGCCGAAACCAAAACCGAAAGTTCGGCCATGGGTTCAGTTTCAGCCGAAACCGAAACCGAAACTCACGTGGTCGAGTATGAAATTTCTTAAAATACTCATATTTGATGCATTTTACCTATTTATACGGCCTAGCGGTTAGGGCGTGTACTTAAGAAACCGGAGGTCAAGGGTTCGAATCCTGCGGGTACTCAACAAATTTTCATTGTTGTTTCCTAGTTGGTTAGGGAAATTTGCGCCGATCACCCCATTGTCCATTAGTACCAACCCGCATTGGATTAGCGTGGTGGTATAAGGTTTAAAAACCCCCTAACGGAGGAGACAGGCGGGGGAGGGCTGTATCCAGCAGTGAACTAACACAGGCTGATGATGTGAACCTATTTTTCTGCATTGATTAAGACATGAAATGAGAACACAGTATTTAAAGTTTTTTAATAATAATTTTAAATTAATTTGTAATAATAAATTAGTTTGTATAAAAAATATACTAAATTTTTTTTCAAAATAAATTCTTATACCAACGTGTATTAGATACCAAAAAAAATACTAATTGTTACTTATTCATTAAAAACGAAGTATTGGTATTTTAGGATCTTACTTATTGAAACTTTGGTTTCTATTTAAAGTTGCAATAAGGGATTAAAAAGTAGTCAGAATGAGATATGATATAACAATATAATAATTTATTTTCTACATAGTATCCAAGTCTCTCAGTGGACTCGGTGTGTACCGATTCCAGGGTTTCCAGTGTGTTTTTTCAAAGCTTCAATCCCTTAAAAAATTATTTATCATGGTCCTGCAAAAAGTTCTCAACAGTTCCCTTTACTTGTGATCATTTTCGGACATGAATCTTCTTAACTGTTCACAAAAAAAATTGGTTGCCTGTAAAATCAGTATACGGGTGAAAGTTAAATGTAGCAACATTTTTTAGTGGTAGAATGATTGTAATGTGAATATTCATTCGCATAGTAGGAAGAAGGATCAAATGGTAATAAGAATTCAAAATAGTCAAATAAAAATTCGACGATCGAGTGTAAGAGAGACGCAAGGCATGAACCAGTAAGCACGCCCCTCTTTCTTTTTCTTTATGTCTGTCTTTCACCTAAGCAGGCTAACTGCGCACGAGTAAGAGAGACGCGTGCCCCTCATTTTCTCTTATAGTTGCTTATGGAGAGCGTTGAATGAGCGACGCTGTGATATAGTTTCAATAAGGAAGCACCCGATTTTAAAACAAGTTATAAGACGTTGTCACGTCAAAAAGAAAAAGGAATCGA
This sequence comes from Lamproptera curius, assembly GCA_029286875.1. Classification (NCBI taxonomy): domain Eukaryota; kingdom Metazoa; phylum Arthropoda; class Insecta; order Lepidoptera; family Papilionidae; genus Lamproptera; species Lamproptera curius. The sequence continues at coordinate 235,160 of JAGSMT010000077.1, forward strand.
TTTTTTTTTTCTTTAATAACATAACAAATATCTAAGCTACGCTATCCAATATTTATCCTTTTTCCAAGCAAGGTCGTTCTTATTACTTTTTGATCTCTCCTCGTAGATGAATTATCAATGTCTTTTAGGTACCTTGGAATGGTTGTTAGAAGTAAAATCGACTAATCAGAGCTCGATTGTTGCAATGATACACTTATCTTTCGCAAAAATTTTGAAAATGTTTAATTTTCATAACATGACAGCTTCTGAAATTGGTTTCGGTTTTGGCGAAAGTTTCGGCCAAAGTCGGCCAAAACTGAAACTGCCACCGAAACTAGGTTTTTGTTCGAAACTCAGCCGAAACTACAACCGAAATTTCGGTCGGACACTAGTATAATATCAGATCCATGATATTATGGAGAAAGTCTGATAATTTTATTGGTTTATAATTTGCATCACATACTTAAATTAATACAATTGCGCTTGCATTTCAACACTGGCTTTGCCTTAAAATAATAAACTAGAGTATTGTACACCCTATAAAGGTCAACAAAAATTTTTGCAATGTATCTATGTTCATTACTTAAGGATAATATTTATAATAAAGAAGCGCTTCATCTATTATATTTAATACACTTATATATTCTCAGAGTTTAATGCAATTATTTATTATCTCTAAAATTCGTTAAAATTATACCAAGCTTAATTTCTGTATTAAATAGATGTAAAATACTGGAATTATTTGGGAAAACGTCAAGACGTCAGATATAGCATTTGTCAATTTTGACATGTTTTGTTGCGAATCAACGGTTTTTAGTTGAATCAATAAAACATTAGCAATTTTTATATACTTTTTAAAAGAAAAGAATGGTAAAACTTTTGATTTACGCACAAGTAATGAGTGTTTATAACACATTTATATAAAACAATATTACAATTATTTCCAGGAAGGAGCATATCGGGACAAATATTCCTTTATCGGAGAATGGTATGATAATCAAGCAAGTCTTGTACGCCGGTTCAACGTGTTTTATTACCCTGTTGATAGTACAATAGAGATGTATGATTTAAAAAATCGTAAGACATTTGTAAGGCGAGTAAAAGTTAATGGAATTACACTAGATAACTTTTACATAGGATGCACTTTGTATATTTGGGCCGATTAATTAAAATTGTCGATTTTGCTTGTGAAGACACAAGAAAGTTACTACATAAAGATATTGAAGTGTAAGTAATAAAAAACACTAATTACATACATATTTTTTAAATTATTTTTTTATGCAAAATAAATAGTATAATTTTTATTATTTATGTATAAAGTTTTTTTTTTGGGTTATTTCTATTTCTTGAGTGCAATGTTTTCAATGTTTGATTTTAGCACATTTGCCATGGTCAAACCTTTACCAACAAATATTGTAGGCAAAATTTTTAATCATCTTCATGAAAATGGTTTGCGTATAACTAAACTAAAAAAATCAAGACTTACAGCTGATGATATAAATATACTGTACAGATCTGTTATAGGAGATCCCTCATTTCCGTAAGTATAGTCCTTCATCTAATTTTATTGAAGTGTATCTATATAATATGTATTTATTTACAAAAGAGAAGTAAATCAGTCATCTAGTAAGCTGGCCATAGTGCAAGCTTTGCTCGGTTTGCGACTAGATGATATTGTGTTTTTCAATCTGAAATATTATAATATTATTATTATTGTAGTTCAGATCAATCACATTATTAGAATATGGATCAAATAAATAGTGCTTTTTATATCATCAGGAAGGAAGAAATAAAAATTGTTTTGCTTTAAACCCTAATTCTGTTTATAGTTTCTTATTAGAACACCTGAATGGGCAGTTGGTGTATGGGTTGGAGTTGGTTGGAAAAAATGCAGTGGCCCATTGTCTTAAAATTTTAGGAGATAAAGATCCTCTTAAAGCCGAGCCAGGCACAATAAGAGCTTTGTTTGGGACTGATTCAGTCAAAAATTGTGTTCATGCATCATCAAATTCTGATGCAGCACTGGAGGTATTTATCTACTTTGGCAAATTAATGATGTACATATTTATCCTCTTAGAGCCCTAAATAGTCAACAACACTAAGAGCCAAAAAAGATCTATAGTACAAGTAACTTCTGGCAGTTCTGGCACATAACTATGAAGGTTTTTTATTGGTACAAAGTTGTTTGGTAATTTGTGTTTTAGTTTCTTGGTTTACAAAGATCGGAATTGTTTGAGGCCTAGAGATTCCAATTTAATAAAAGTGTTGTGATGGCAGTGAGAATGGTAAAAATATTAATTGTGTAAATTGGTACAGAGATTAACACTCAGGCAAAAATGTAATTTGATAAATAAAAAACACTGTTACATAAAACTAACTAGTTTTTATGAAAATATGAATATACCATAGTTTAAATACACATTATTTTAAAGTATTTTAAAGAACATAATGTTAAGCAGTATTTTTTTAAAAGCTTTGCACCTTAATAATTTTGAAATAGTCAAGATAACTATTGTTTTGTCTAACAGGATGTTGAGTACTTTTTTCCACCACCACCATTACGAGCCTTGCGGCTAAGACTTACAGCTACACTGTCTAATTGTACTCTCTGCATTGTAAAACCACATGCTATTGTTGAAGGTAAATTGGGAACTGCTTTGGAAATTATAGACGAGGGAGGGTTTGATATCACAGCTTTGAATATGTTTATGGTTGAAAATGATAATGCAGCTGAGTTTTATGAAGTGTATAAGGGAATTGTTCAAGAATATAAGGTAAAAATATGTCTAAAGAATTTTCTTTATTTAGTTTATAATGAATGGTAGGCCATTATGATTTCTTTATCAATATTATTTGCCAAATGTGAAATATAATTCTTCAAATGATGATGACAAAATAAATTTGAAGGCATTTTTTGCAGGGCATGGTTGAAGAATTATCTAGTGGTCCATGTGTTGCTATGGAAATAGTGGCTAAAGATAAAAGTGTTAATACTGCGGTAGAATTCAGAAAACTTGTTGGTCCAGCAGACCCTGTAAGTACTTAATGGCATACATGGGCTCTTTCATAAGTCCTTATAAAAAGTATTTGTAAATAATCATTTCGGCAAACATAGTGTAGGACACCCTGCGGCTAGATGCAGTGACGACATTCGCAAAGTGGCCAGTGTGGGGTGAATGAGAATAGCCGAAGATCGGAAGCGGTGTTGTGCATTAGGGAAGGCCTATGTTCAGCAGTGGAATGACACAGGCTGATGATGATGAACTAACAATTGAAATTTCAAACGAAAACGATTAAAATCTCAGCAAAAAATCAAGAAATTGTCTCTTCTTCAATTGCCTAAATGCAAAATCAAAGTTTTGTGTCATTATAATATTTTTTTAATGAAAAGCTTTAGTGCAGCCACATGCATGTAAACTGAACTTGAGTCTTGTTCATGGCACTAACTGGTTACATAATTTTAAATATTGTCAGTCAAACACATTTGATGACTCTCTGGTCGCCCGCTCAAAGTTATTGATGAAGATGTCCATAATAGCGTACTCGATTAACGCCGAGTAAAGGTGCGTAAAATAGCTAAGACCATCGGCATGTTCACTAAGCAAGTACAGGAAATCCTGTACGAAAATTTGGTTTTCACAAAATTTGCTGCACAAACTGCTGACGCAAAAGTGGGTATCGTGATTGACGATAACTGTAACGACAATTTTTTTTAAACAAATTCAAAGCTGCAGTTGGATGTGATGAAGCATAATCGTCAGAATTTTTTGAGGCAATTTATCACTGTGAATGAAACTTGAGTCTCATAATATATACTATATAATATTGCCATTATTTCAGAGAGGATCGGTTTAATGCCAAATTGTCATAAAAACGACCAAATTGTTTCTCAACAAAGATCCTTCACTGAGACAACTTCCAGTGCTCAATTGAATAGTTGCAATTGCAAAAAATCCTGAGTTAGGATTTGAGTTGGTCCCCCATGCTCCGTATCCATCGAGTGAAGGCCCTTGTGGTTATTACTTATTCCCGTACAAGTTTTTTTTTTTACAAATGGACTGCATGGTACGTGTAACGGGCTAATTTGTATACCTTGAAAAGTCGTATTTTTTTGGAAAATTTAGCAGTTTGAAATATGTATTCGGCCTTTAATGGAGACTACGTTGAAAAATAAACGTAAATACTATAAAAAATGCTTTTTAAGGGACTTATAAAACAGCCCTCGTAAATTAACAGCCTATAGTATTTCTTTATATTTTTATATCCAGTAAGGCAAAAATATAAAATAATTTGCGGTTAAAAATGGAGGGTAGTGTGATTAGTCTGCGATTTTATGATCTGGTTCTACACGTACCAAATACATGCAACTTCATTATACTAATAGGTCAATGGTTGATGTGGAGTATTGCAACCACTGCATTTTTCTTATCGCTTATAGACTAAAACATGTTGTACATATATTTTAGCTTTGGTATAGTTGAAAATATTTCAGCTTTTGATATACTTTCAACTATGTTCCTTTACTGCAGTAAGATCTTTGACGGCTACAGGTTTTTTCTCCTTTAATTCCTAACCAATCAGGGAAATGGTAAATGTAAACCACTAGGCCAAGGTAAAGTGCAACCATCGCCATGGCTTATGTAGCAAATATATTAGATAAAAATATGTTTAGTTTTTCGATAAAATAATGGGCTGCCCTTAACTACGTATACCTCCTAGATCATTTTATCATTAGATCCGTTGTGCTCAAATACAAAACATAGTTAAGTACGCAATTTATTGCGTTAATAACGACGTCAAAGTAAGGATAACTTTTGATTGATTTAACTAACGATACAGAGTAGACACTCCAAAAAGAATCGGTAAAGAAAGCTATGCCCAAGAATTGTAAAGATGCATTAAGTACATCAAACAGTTTACAGCAACAACCCTGCACAATGTTATGACATCGTAAATAATAGGGAAGTAGGCACTTTTAGGAATGTAAACACTGCGTCAAGCAGGGAATTATGTTGAAAGTCAGTGTAGCAAGATAAATGTCGCTAAAGGATATAATATATGAAATGGAAGGAAAAAGAAATGTATTAGTACTCAAAGAACCTTTCTTAATTTTTACAGGAAATCGCAAGGTTACTGCGACCACACACTTTAAGAGCCAAATTAGGAAAAACAAAAGTACAAAACGCGATCCATTGCAGTGATTTAGATGTGGACGGTTTGTTGGAGGTTGAATACTTTTTCAAAATTTTAGACCTTTAAATTGAGGCTGTATACTTATTTTTATCTTTGTGATGTTTGTGCTGGTGCACCTGTATTATTTACTTTTACAAAGAGGCTTTTGGCCGTTTTAGTTATAAATGAATTAATGCACTATGGTTTATGTGATATGTTGAGTTAAATTCTACATGTTAATAGTATTATGTATGAGGGTGATTCTTTCTGTACTTTTAAGGGCTATTTTGTGGGAAGATCATAAAGTTTAAAGACTGATTTGATATACTATTTTGAAAATATTTTTAATTTTAAAGCTTATTATTATAACATAAGTCTAAATAAGTTTTCTTATTTTTCTACCTGTTCCTCTCCCTTGAGCATACGTTTTATATAAGCTTTCTTGTTTCTCCGGTTTACCGTACAACCGTTATCGTCTCAATAATCTCAGTAACATTTAAAAAAAACAACTCAAGGTATAATTTAGCTCTACAATAGTAGCCTATTTTACAGCATTAGGTAAAATCCTAAAAAGCATCCTAGTCGCACATTTATTATTCCAAACCGAACTTACTTGTTACTTAAAAGATATTGATAATAATTATGCGTTGTAAATTGTTGTTTCATCCCACATATAGGACTATCAAACTCCTTAAAAAAATTGTTATTTCTCTATTTATGTTATTTACTTAATAATTAGTATTAAATATGACTTATTGTAATTGTTAAAAATGAGTATTTTCAAATATTCACTTTCTTTTTGAACAAATAAATATATCCGCTCGATGATTTTATTGTAGATTTCATCATCATCATCATCATCATAATCAGCACCTTTAAGTCCACTGCTAGACATAGGCCTTTTTCAATGAACGCCAAGACGGCTGATTCCCTGTACTAGCTGTGAACTTAAACCAACTGTTGCACGGAGATCGTCATCCCACCCGGTCGTGGGAGAGGTCGACCATTTTTTTTCCACCGTGGGAAATGCCTAGCAACCCATCCTTGCGAGGGCAAAGACTATGGTTATGTCGCACTCGCATGTTATTCCTTCTTGGCGGTCAGGGTCGACCAACACCAACTCATTTTTCCTAAATGTTGCCTCACTCTAGAACCTTATTAGCCTATCAGCCATTCGTTCTACGGACCACTTGATCGGCCCTCTTCCCCCTTCAACGAGCTCATCCTTTGCGCCACGGCGGCAACTTACGTTCCGTGCCGGATGAATTCATTACAAATTTTATCCGACAGAGAGACTCCGAGGATAGCGCGTTCCATAGCACGTTGACCTACGGCAAACTTCTGGACCAGTCCGATAGTTAGAGGCCACGTTTCTGCCCCGTAGTCTATTACGAGGAAGTTCGCATCCGTTAAAGACTTTTGTATTTGAACTCTGCGGTATCGACGATCGTGAGAATGTGGTTTAGCTTCCTAAATGCCGCCCAGCCCAACTAAATCCTCCTATCGGCTTCTCTCTCGAAGCTGTGTCTTACAAACTGCAATATGTGCCCAAGGTAAACATATTCATCGACAACCTCGAGAGTAACACCATTGACATTTACCGGCATCGGGAGAACGTGCTCGTTGAACATGAGTTTCGTCTTGTCCAAGCTCATCCTAAGTCCTATACGTCATTTAAACAATGCAACATCTTCTGCAAGCACTCCAACGACTCGGCCAACATAACGATATCGTCACCGAAACAGAGGTATAAAAGGTACTTGCCGTTAATGTTTATGCCATGTCCAGTCCAGTTTAGGGTCTTAAAGACATCCGTCTTAAGGAAATTACATCACCCTGTCTCACTCCTCGATGTAATGGGATTGGTCTCGTTTGACCCCTCGAAATCAGGACGGTCATAAACGCAGCACTATACAGAACTTTAAACACCTCGGCGTATCGATAATCGACTACAACTCTGTAAAACGTTCTTTTAGTCTATTGACGATGTATTGTTTTTATTTTTCAAATTTAAATTAAATTACTTGTTACAAAGTTGTAAAAAAAATGGAACCGCATGATTGCTGCTACCCAATAAAGAAAAAGGAACAAGGTAACAAAAATTGAGTGAGGAATACGGTCAAAAAAATGGAAAACAAATAGGTATGCATTGTCCAACCTGCACTTCTAAAACTTACAGGCTGTGCGATGTTTTATACCCTTGTGACTGAAAACAAAATTTTTCTAACTTCAATAGATAAGCTTTTTTATCGGTACAGTGGCGTTACGCATTTATCGATTAACAACGTGTCATCAAATATTCTATAATTTTTCCCCTTTGATAATTTGATTTAGCATAGACAATGAGCATCTGATATTGTCGACCTTTTTCCCTCTCTAAAACTCCGTGCAAAATGCATAAACGGAAAATCAAAAATTACTGCTGTAAGCAAAGTCAGCGACAAGAAGGCCTTGTCTCACTCGCTTAATGAATTTAGGCCAATGCCTCATATTATTAGATGGGCACTTAATTTCTAAGGACCCGCAATAAAGTTCCTTTTTAAAACAGGAAAATCCATTACAAATTATCTGAACAAGCTAAAATCTAGGTGCTAGATTATGTTGGACTTGAACTAACTAAAACCCTATAGAGTACGCTATCCACTTGGACGAAGGGTCACGAGATCTACTACCGTGGACAATCCAAGTTGAATCGTCAATAATAATGGTACCTTAGATCTTTAACTAAAACGCGCTTTTAACACTTGGTGCTCAATCGCCATATTACTATTGAGAACTCATAGATGCTACGAAAACGAACCTCCATTCATTATTGTGGCTTTTCACGCTGCTATCAATATGAATATTTTTACAGCCTTTTAGTTCAGAAATATTTTTTCTCAAGTTCACGTTTTCTTTACTTTACTACTTACATTTTAAAAATTCATGATTAAATATGTTTACACACATGTCGGTTCTTTTAATAACCCTTTGAAAAATTTTGGGTTGAGAAATTCTCGTGAAACTGAAAAGTGATAATAAATTTTCCACGGCACTTCTCTTGCGCTTCATTTAGTTTTGTTAATTTTTTGTACGTCTAAAAGTTACGTCAAGGGCTCGATAATTACAACCTCTCAGATAGCTATCTCAGACAGTATGGAAAAGACTAATCCGGCAAATTTTGGTGACAAAGATGATCACAAGGTAATGTACTGTTAATTATTGTATCATAATGGAAACTACAAATATTGTTTACAGATCCCATTGGTTAAAGTTGTCAATAATACCAGGATTTTACTGTAATAAATCAACGCATGCCCCGAATTTATCAATTCTCATAGGGCGTTAATAAACATACAAGTCATTACGTGCTATTAAACAGTTTAGAGACTTAATTAAACGAGGACAGAAATATTAAACCTACAATCATGGGCAATTATTGCCATCAAATTAGCTTTCCCGTGATCATAGAAAGAGTCCAAAACGTTAGGAATAAATATATGGAGTTAACGCGAAAAATCCGTAAAAAGTGGAATGTGCATGAAAATCGCGCAAAATAACAGGAATAATTATAAAAACAAATTTTGTTGCAAAAAAAGGTTTTTTGAAAACCAGCTGTTTTAATATATAAGCAGATGCCGATACTGGCATTGATATAAAGTTAATTATAGAAAAAGACAGAATCTAAATAGCATAATTGACTAGTTGACCCGGCAGACTTCGTAATACCTCAATCGATAATTTAAAGATCTATACTTTTGTATACGATTTATCAATCTATATATAAAAAAAATATGAGAGATATTTAACAACTGCAGCAAATATACAAACTATAATTAAGTTTATTGTTCATTTTTTGAGAACATAAATGTAGGTAAAAAGTGTATTTTTTTTAATTCAATATTTTTTATATTTATTTACCTTTTAAACCATTCCTGAACTTACACAAATAATTCTAGACCAAAATTCGCCATATCAGTTCAGCCGTTCTCGAGTTTTAGCGAGACTAACGAACAGCAATTGATTTTTATAGCTATATATTGATATTGATATATTGATGATATAGATTAAAATAATTTACAAAATATAATACAACCAAAATCAGCACTAATTACCCTTAGGGTATAAGAGGGTTAGAGAACTAATTATATAATTAAGAACACAGGGCCGAGTTATTTTTAAATGGTATATTAGGGACCCTTTTTAAATTATATCTCAATATAACATTTAAACTCAATGTCAACGAATGTGGAAATTCGCTTCCATTAACGGGTTCAATACTTTTACGATAACATTTATTTTATGATTCAAATAACTATGAGCAATATGCCTTATAATATGCTCAATAAAATGTTATCAAATAATTAAATTACAACATACAATTTGTACAACTAGCAGAAAATAAGGTGGCGTAAAACTAAAAAGTAAACAATTTAAAAATAGTTACATTTGGAGCATATCTTTTGAAACAGATTTCAAACAGATGGATTGCTATAATATTAGTATTCATTGTATTAATAAATTGATTTCTTTAATTGTTTGGAGATTGGTTCGCTATTTCTTATCAGTTCTTATCAGAGTTAAGATGATATGGTCCTTGTGGACTTTATTTAATTGCACGGAATGCTGCGGTTGGAATCAGAATCAATACGTACTCGTCTGGGCCGTCACCCTTCAGATGGAGAGTACTTCGGTACTGAAAAACCCACAGGGCTCACATTGTTACTAGATGTTAGAGTTAGCAAAGGTGGGCGTGGGGCGCCGTCCTGGTTCTGCGAGGACGTTATCACCTGTAACGAAGCCGCGGAAGGGACAGGGAGGCCAACAGGGCGCTGGCTGTCCGCAAAAGAAGGTCAGGGCGCCGAAGAGTGACGCCCGCGAACTTCTCCCCCAAAACTGACCCCGTGGGCGGCCGGCAAGAGGGTGCCCACCGCTCAGAGATGGGCTCAAGAGGGACTTCCGTGCTATTTGCTCTGGCATGGCACATAAAACGACGGTCCTGGTGTTCTAACACACCCAGAGGGATGAGGCCCGCAAGGGCCACATCACGCCGGGTTCGCTGAATACTGTCAATCCCGCGGCCCCAGCTAGAGCGACATAAGAAACCGTTGATTTTTAGTGGGTATCGGCCGCTCCATCTTGGCCATGGAGCCCCACATAAGCTGCCCCCTCACTATGGCGGCGGGGAATCCGTAAGCTGGATTTTTCCAACTGCAAAAAAAAAGAATTCAATACGTAGAAGTCAAGAATTAAAACCATTAAAGCTAATATACATCCATTTAACCAAATGGTAGTCAATCGTATTATAATGTGTATTACGATTTCATGTCTTAATAGTCAGTACATATCTCCTCTCTCTCCTTTGACTTTTGTGCAAGAGGCAGAGTTCAATCAACCAAATTCTTAGCGTGCAAATTAAAAAATAAATATCTTCATTCATGATAGAAGAACATTCACTTGCTTATTGATTGTCGACCATTGGTTCCGAATAGGACGCTTCTGACCGGAAAAGAACCGGTAAAAAAACTCAGCGGTACCTTTTTTTGTCATTTTAAGAAATAAATTAATATCTTATGGAAAAAAACCTAGAGGCATTCCATAAAAACTCATTTGTAGGTTGAAAATAACAAACCTCTATCCCAAAATCGTTCATTGAAAACTTTTAAAACCTTTTAATGTTTTGACTTTTAATTTTACTGCTATTTGTTTTTAAAGCGGATCATTGTCCCATTTAGTTACATTTATTTTTTGTTGTCTAATTGTTTAAGGTTTGTATTTATTTTTCCTTTTATCAATTTGACTCGTCTAATAATGCCTTTACAAATATTGTTGTTTCTCTGCACATGCACACTGCATATATTGACAAATGCGTGCCTATCGTGTTCAGTTGCGGTGGGTACCCATTCGTCAAAGACGCCTTTACTGGCGCTACCAGTCTTTACTCTTTTCTTGATTCACCTTCTACCGACCTACATATCGTCACATTTTAAGTATCTAAATGAAGTCAGTAACAGAAACCTTCGCTCAACGCATAATCGTCTGCTACAATGTCCTAGTCACCGTTCTGACTTTTTACACTCATCATTCCTCGTACAATCGGATAAGATGGGGAATGAGTTACCGTCGAAAATCAGGATGGCCAAAAATTGCAAAGTGTTTAAGGGCAAAATTCGTGAACACCTTTTAAGGCAGATACAACAGTAAGAAGCAGAATACAACATCAGTTATTTATGATTATAGAGATGATATATGTATGTACTTTTTATCATTATATGTATATATATTAATATGTATCATATGCATATATCATAGTATATGTATATTTAGTATATTAATATTATATTACACTAACAATAATTTAGTCTTAAACCTAAATATTTTTATTATTTTTACTGATTACTCAACATCTCTCAACCATCCATTGGTTGACTGGTAGAGAATGCCTTTGGCATTAAGTCCGCATTATACTATAATTTTGTGCATAAAGTTTATAAACAAATAAATAAATAAACATATATGTAGGTAGAAACTTATAATTTTATTTAATTCTAATATTTTTATGTTTATTTACCTTTTAAACCTTTCCTGGACTTCACAAATAATTCTAGACCAAAAATCGCCAAATTAGTTCAGCTGTTCTCGAGTTTCAGGAGACTAAGGAACAGCAATTGATTTTATAACTATAGATTAAAATAATTTATAAAATATAATACAACCAAAATCAGCACTAATTACCCTTGGGTATAAGACGTTAGATAACCAATTTTATATAATTAAGGGCGAGATATTTTTTAAAGGGTATATTATATCTTAATATATTATCTAAACTCAATGTCAACGTATGTTGGAATTCGCTTCCATTAACGGTTCCAATACATTTACGATAACATTTATTTTATGATTCAAATAACTATGAGCAATATGCCTTATAATATGCTCAATAAAATGTTATCAAATAATTAAATTACAACATACAATTTGTACAACTAGCAGAAAATAAGGTGGCGTAAAACTAAAAAGTAAACAATTTAAAAATAGTTACATTTGAAGCATAAAAATGATAAAAACATACGGAAGATCTTTTGAAACAGATTTCAAACAGATGGATTGCTATAATATTAGTATTCGTTGTATTAATAAATTGATTTCTTTAATTGTTTGGAGATTGGTTCGCTATTTCTTATCAGTTCTTATCAGAGTTAAGATGATCGCAGTCCTTGTGGACTTTATTTAATTGCACGGAATGCTGCGGTTGGAATCAGAATCAATACGTACTCGTCTGGGCCGTCACCCTTCAGATGGAGAGTACTTCGGTACTGAAAAAAATCCACAGGGTATCCGGGCCGTACGGGACTATCGGACCAATTCCGGAAAGGCGGCGTGCTTGCTTGTGGGCAAGGAGCCCACAAGCAAGCACTCCGCCCTGGGTCCTGGAGGCAGAAATCCTCGCGTCACTTTACTTTTGCCCGAAGAGGCAAGGTCTCAGAGCTGCAGGCCAGCCCAGAAATAAGGGGGCGCTAAGATTAATTGTGCTCCCTTGCAATACAAGATTAGAAGCTGCGGCTGCAGCACCCCACCGCAGGCCGTCGGACAGTGGAAGCCATACGCCCCATTTTAAAGTGGTGGCCCTCACATTGTTACTTAGATGTTAGAGAGCGAAAGGTGGGGCGTGGGGCGCCGTCCTTGCGTTCTGCGAGGACGTTATCACCTGTAACGAAGCCGCGGAAGGGACAGGGAGGCCAACAGGGCCCTGGCTGTCCGCAAAAGAAGGTCAGGGCGCCGAAGAGTGACGCCCGCGAACTTCTCCCCCAAAACTGACCCCGTGGGCGGCCGGCAAGAGGGTGCCCACCGCTCAGAAATGGGCTCAAGAGGGACTTCCGTGCTATTTGCTCTGGCATGGCACATAAAACGACGGTCCTGGTGTTCTAACACACCCAGAGGGATGAGGCCCCAGGCCACATCGCACCGGGGTCGCTGAATACGTCAGGCCCCAGCTAGAGCGACATAAGAAACCGTTGGTTTTATTGGCATCGGCTGCTCCATCTTGGCCGTGGAGCTCACATGCCGCCCCTCACTATGGCGGCGGGGAATCCGTAAGCTGAGTTTTCCAACTGCACAAAAAGAATTCAATACGTAGAAGTCAAGAATTAAAACCATTAAAGCTAATATACATCCATTTAACAAATGGTAGTCAATCGTATTATAATGTGTATTACGATTTCAAAGCTTAATAGTCAGTACATATCTCCTTTCTCTCTTTGACTTTTGTGCAAGAGGCAGAGTTCAATTAACCAAATTCTTTGCGTGCAAATTAAAAATAAATATCTTCATTCAAGATAGAAGAACATTCACTTGCTTATTGATTGTCGACCATTGGTTCCGAATAGGACGCTTCTGACCGAAAAGAACCGGCAAAAAACTCTGGACCTTTTTGTCATTTTAAGAAATAAATTAATATCTTATGGAAAAAAACCTAGAGGCATTCCATAAAAACTCATTTGTAGGTTGAAAATAACAAACCTCTATCCCAAAATCGTTCATTGAAAACTTTTAAAACCTTTTAATGTTTTGACTTTTAATTTTTACTGCTATTTTGTTTTTAAATCGGATACATTGTCCCATTTAAGTTACATTTACTTTTTGTTGTCTAATTGTTTAAGGTTTGTATTTATTTTTCCTTTTATCAATTTGACTCGTCTAATAATGCCTTTACAAATATTGTTGTTTTTCTGCACATGCACACTGCATATATTGAGAAATAAGGTTATAGATTGCACGAAATAGATATTTTTAAAAGGACCAATAATATAGTATTAATACAGCACAGAACATAAAGTGTTACATTCCATGTTTATTTACTTAAAAAGTAATGTCAGTTTATGTTATGTCATCTAGAAACCAGGCGCAGTGTTGTACAAGATTTATAACGTGTGGTATTTTATAATTTTTTTAAAGCAATCATTTGTTAAATTATCATTTGGTAAAATAGTATATTTGTTATTAATTATCCATATTATTTTATATATTTATTATTAATTATCCATACTATTTTTATTTCTATTTGTATGATCTAAGCCATGCATTGTTCTTAATTATAGTTAATATTTAAAAACTAGTGACAATTTTTCTAAATTCTTAATGCAATAAACCGTAAAAATTAAGGATATAAAATCATTGTAAGTAAACACATAATTCAATTTTAAATGTTGAAGAGAAATGAAAATTATTTTCATTCAACAATATCAGCGAGACGAAGAGAAACTACGTATTTTCCGTGTTTGTTTTTATAAACAAACTCAAAAGGATGTTTGCGTTTAATTCTCCTTGCCGGTTTAACAGAAACTTGCGCTACATTGCAATGTGCTAAACATTGGCGTTATCTTAATTATTTTCCTGTAAGACGTGTTTTTAGAATTTTATCCAGTAAATTGTTATCAAAGAACATATCAATCGTATAAGTCCTTTTTTTTGCGATAATCGATGGCATAAACAAAATTTTATGAATACTATAACTTACTAGTTTTGAGTAGATTCGTTCGACGTGAACGAAATAACGTTCATATTTCAATATGTAGTAATCAATCATTGATATGTAAGTAAACTTTTGAAGCCTTTCACCAGGCAATAAGTATAGCTTTATGCCTTTGTGAATACGATTTGGTACTGCGAATGTATGAATGATGCGCGAGTGGGGATTGTAAGCGTAGCATAGGGTTGCTGATGCGTCAGTGTCGCGCAAAACGTTAAGCGCATGCACACGTCGGTTTACACGCAAGAGACCAACGCAAGTGTACCATCTATCGCCTTCATCAGACCTTGCCATAAGCCACTGTGTTCAACTTTAATTTACCATTACAGTGTAAGTGTTTGTTATGTACAAGCGTAATTACCGCGCGAACGCAGTGATTATAGTCGTTTCCAATTTGTAGGTACGGTGAGTTAATTTTACTAAAAAATTTATTTTATTTATTCTGTATTAAAATGTGTTCCAAATTCATGTTTAATGATAATTGTGAAGTGCCATGGAAGTATAAATCAAGGTTTTTAAAAATTTTATATTTGTTTTAAAAGTACCAGTGAAAAGTTTACAAACATTGCGATGCATAAAATTTTCTCAGTGACGTTGGAATCCTTTGTTAAAGACAA
This sequence comes from Lamproptera curius, assembly GCA_029286875.1. Taxonomy (NCBI): domain Eukaryota; kingdom Metazoa; phylum Arthropoda; class Insecta; order Lepidoptera; family Papilionidae; genus Lamproptera; species Lamproptera curius. The sequence goes on from JAGSMT010000077.1 coordinate 250,436, forward strand.
TCAAACAGCTATGCTTCCTCTTCTATTGTAATGTTATCGGGCACATTTTATGACTCGCCGATTTCAAATTGAATGCATAGTTTGATTCCCCTTTAGGTACAGCAAGGTGAGATCCACCTTGCTTATTGTATTAAAATTTGTGTTTTGATAATACTTCTGATTATGTTATAACTATGGTTTACATATGAAGCTTAAATGTTTTTTTTGTATGTCCTTGCTCTATCTTGCATTTTGTGATACACACATGTGTTACAGTTCATATAACGCGCTAATATTTTCATATAATTCTCCTTCTTAGCTGTTTTTAACCTATTAGAGTTTTAATTCAGAGTGTATCACTCAAAAAGTTTTTGATTGGCATCTGACCTTTACAACCTTAGATTCGTGTTACAAGAGTTTGTTTACAGTCTATACGTATATTTCATCTATTAAAAATTTTTAGATTAATATGTTCAATTGAAAAAAATGTTAGATCCAGATTGAACTTTGTTCTTTTTCCTTTTAAATATTTGTAGCCGTGCTTTATAATGAATACTGGGTAGCTGCGATAGTGGTTAAATGTAAATACGGCAAGTACACATTGATTTACCGCGCCTCTCAGAGCAACGATTATGAGTTAACAACCTACAATACAAATATTTTACATTCACTATTATATTTTTTTGACATCGACTATGAAAATGCTCAATAATACTATATAAATAAAAGATGACTCTTTTGAACGCTAATGTAGGCAAAATTTTATAACTTTAGATAAACCTGTCGAGGAAAAAACCGACGCATGTTATTTTTTTTTTCTTATATCATATTACTAAAATATAAACATCCTTATAGAATAGGTCAAGCAATCGACAAGGGACTTGTAAGTTGATTAATTGCAGTAACTATAATATCGATAGGATAACTGGTATTTAAGCTTAAATCGAAACTGGTTAAGAAATACCAAACTTTTTTTGATTGTTTAATCGTTACTAGGAAAAGACCTTAAAAGAATAAAAGCTTTGAACTAAGTTCTAGTTAATTATAAAATATAAATTGGACAGCATCTAAGCACAGTGGCGTACACTGTACGGTTTTCGTTTATTATTATATTTCATTTTATAATGAATGTAAGTACTATAGGATAAATAAAAATAATTTAAGTTGCAAGTATGTCCATTACAACGTTTGATCATTTTACATTAAAATACTAAAAAAAATATATATTTTGGTATATGTGTGTCTAAAACATGGCGGACCATTTCATTCAATACTTTCCGCGGCGCATTGGATTAATGATATTTTATTGTACCTTGGGTAGTTTTAGTAATCGTAGGAGTCAAGGAGGGATCAAAAAGTAGTGAGAATGAGATGGAAAATGACTGTTGATAACTTTATATTTTTTTTTTGGATAGGCTCTGAATCCGGACTCGGTGTGTACAGAACACAGCGGTCCAGTTCCAGTCATCAATTAATTTAAGAAAAAGTTTTGTCATGTTCCTGCAAAAAGCTCTCCATGTAATCCATCAATTCGTTATCGTCTTCGTATCTATTAAACCCCCTTTAGAATTCTTTCAATTTGGGAACAAATAAAAATCACTAGGCGCCGAATAAGTCAACCAATTCCAAGCCAGCTCACTGAATGGCAGCCATCGCAACTGCCGACCTGTGCCCAGGTGTTTTGTCGTGACGAAATAGCACTCGCCTTTAAATTTTCTCTCTGACCGCATTTCTAAACTTGGGAATTAAAACTGCATAATATTGACCTGTAATAGTGGTCCACGTTCCAGGATCGATTGACAATCTCCCTTCATAGTCCTAAAATATTGAAGCCATAACCATGCGAGCTGATGCCATGGCACAAAACGGGGTCTGTGATCATGGACGTTTTCTTAGCGAATATTGCTCTTTCGTGTCGGGATCAAAATGTTGGACCCATGTTTCGTCCATTGCTACGAGACGAAACTGAAAGTTATAGAGGATCTTTTGGAAATTTGTACGCCAATATCTTTTAAAGGTCAAGTCAATTTTTTCTCTGACTGTAGGTTAACATTCGTAGCTCACCTATATTGCGTAGACTTTTTTCAATTTGGATTGAATAATCCCACATGAAATGATCGTTTTTTGAACCATTTCTTGGATGACTGACTTTTTTTTACCGGAGTATATGTGTCATTTTCACTAGCTTTTTGATCTCTCCCCGTATAACGACTTCGAATTTTTCTAGTAATATTTATAGCCTTTGTGACGAAGTGATAATGTAGCTTTTTTATGGTATAAGAGTGTTAAATATTAGTTAATTGCTGTGGATTTATTTGGTATATACAAAAATACATACTTTTTTCTTTATCACAAGACAAATAATACAAAATTTCTGGATTCGACGGTTCATAAATTTTAAAATGAAACATACATTTCCATTTAACTTGTCGACAAGGCAAATATATTCTTACACCAAGTACTAATTACTCATAAAGCAAAAAGAATTATTAATCATGTGACACCTGATTAAGCTTTGGATATTTGTACCGATTAGAATTAAGAAAACAATCAAAATATTGATTTTTGAATTAACAGATATGTTTCGAACTTTTATATAAATGATGAAAATTTTAACTAGCATATTTAACTTACCTCTTATGAATACCTTAATTATCGTATAAGAAGGACATTATCACCATAAGTACTTTGGTTTTATTATCTTTAACACCTCGTTTACATCGAGTTTAAGCGGATTATATTTTTGTGAGTGCTTAGGTTGAATGCAAAGTTCCCATTTACAATGTGTAGATTGCATTTAGTAATAAAATCATTACTTAATAAGCAAATGTTTGATTGGAGTATTATTATCGTGCGTTCCATTTTATTGTTTGTAAAGAGTTATTGCTTAAGAGAATCACTGGCAATGTCTGTCCCTCATAAATATCAAAGGCTATTTACATTAAAATTTTCAAAACAAAGCGATGGCGTTTAATATGCAGTTGCAGTCTGACATGTCCGCAATGAAAAAGGACTATTGGAATTTATAACGATACGGTATTTTACATTTAACTGCTTTAATTTATTGCATTATAATTTTTTTCGTATAAGAATAATACTATTAGGAATAAGCCGGTAATACATGTTATTTTGGCAAAAGTTTTAATTTGACATTTTTATTTTAGGTTACGTACTTCTCTTAAGATGCAAAGGTACTTGCTTTGTTTAAGACAAGAAGTTGTAAAGGTTAAAATCGTGCAGTTTCGCCAGTATATGAGTGTTTCACATAGTTAATCTCTTTGGTACGTAAACACCTACAGCTTGGTTTATGAACATAAATACATTAACTAACCACGTATGCAATAATTTCTTGACACAGAAAATAACTCACCCAATCATTTTGGTATGAAAAAATAACTATTTCAGAGGAGAATAGGAATTCTTATACGTTACTTTAATATAAATTACGCTAAATATAAATTAAACCTAAATTAATTTCGTAATGATACACTTTAAATTTTTTTCTTAACTTTTTTTACTTTAATTACTTTTAACTAATGATTAAGTGTAGCTCTTTACTAAATCATTTACTTTTAAAAGAAATTAATCATAGATTAGAGATAGCACTATAATGACTGAGGATAGTTATTATTAAGCAATATAGGTCTTATGTTTAGTTAACCTCTATAGTTTAAACAAATATGCTTTTCGAGATAATGACGGTCTTACATTACTATTATAGTATGTAAAGCAAATATGTACGTTTGTTGAAATTTTTTACACCATACTTATTGTATAAATAAATTAATGTTTTTCCAGCCTTTGCGCTCGTATATATATCGTATAGGTATACAAAGAATTTTAAATGCACGTCATGTACAGAGGAAAGGTTGAATAGTAAACTTATTTGATGTAAACGATGTATGTATTTAATATAAACGAAATACGTTATCAATACTCTATAAAGTATAAAGCTTATTTCTAGTTTTCATATTAACCAGTATAACTGAGTAAGTAAGATTTGATAAAAAATAAGAAGAGAGTTCGATAAAAAATTAGTTTAATATTTATAAGTAAAATCATTAGTCTCCTTCCATGTCATGTGCGGTTCAATGGTCAGGGCCACCCAATAAGTCTCTTATATATTCATTTCAGTTTAAAATAAATAAAAAAATAATGAAAAACTAAGAAAATTAACATTTTTGATTTTACGTTAATAGTCTTTAACAATGGAGAAACAGAATCGGACATCAGAGTTACTTAAAATGTGTACAGTTTCTTGTGGAATATTTATGTTACCGATAAACTCTGTTAGCTAGTGTGATAAGGCTGCTCAAACAGTTATTTTTTTCGTTTGCATAGCAGCATGCGTTATACCTGTGTGTGCACACATTAAGATTGGTGACCAATAAAATATTAACATTATTAATAAGTGGTACCGATTTCAGCAACATTTTATTCCTAAAAGGACTATAACAATTCTTATTTTTTTTATTTTGCTTTTAGAGGTACTTCCTGTAAACATTGAAGCTGTTAAAACGATATTAAATGGAATTAAGCAGGAACAAATTTCAGAATAAAATATCAAAAAACATTTCCGTGTTTTTCAACATTCTAAATTTGCTTGTCATATGGTCTCTAACATGGTACACTAAAATATGAAGGCTCATGTTTCGAGATGAGCGAAAACTTTAAAAATATAAACAAGCAAAACTTCAAGTGAATCTTTAATTAACAAATAACGAGAAGTAACTAAAATAAATAATGTCATTAGTGACTGCGTTAATTTGTTAAGTAACCACGCACCAATAGCTCAGTTTGACGTGAACCGTTAGCTAGTTCCATTCCATTTCGTAGCCCTACAAATCTATAAGTACGTATCGAGTCAGTCAAACCGAACATGCTTATACGTTCGGTTCTATTGAGTGCTGAAAGGCATTAAAGTGAGCTTACATTCACTTGTTATGTTTTGTAATGAAGCGAGCGGCCATTGTGCTCACCCATTGTTCCTTGTCGTTTGATTTGTAAATCTGTTTATAGACTCCACCGACTCCGATGGCAAGACGAATATATTAATATTCACTATCTGTTGAAATTGTGTTTGGCGCGTATTGAATTTGTGGGTTCAAATCATCTGGGTATTATTTTTTTCTAAGTGGTATGGGCAATCTGCGCTGATATATGAATAGTGTTACATTTTTCGTTGTTTAAAGTGGTAATACTTAAAAAAAATTATAGGATATTCAGTTCACAGTTATAGGATCAAATTTGATAAAATATATTCCATCCGTTGATAGTGAAGTAATTAAATTAATTTATACTCGTTGGATTACTTGTCAGCGTCGTGATAATTTGGAAAAAATCTATGGAGTGGAAGGAGTACCTTTTTATTATTTTTATATTAGACTGTCATAGACTTAACGAATAAGCAACAATTACTAGTACACAGTAGTACGAAACACCTAATACTTATTATAAAATAAAAGAAATTACGTATACTTTATCACTTGAATTAAAGTTGTTAATAATATATATTATCATTTGTTATGTTTCAAACAACAGTGAACGTATAGAAATATTAATTGTCAGTGAATTGAATGGCACCAACGCTCTACAACGATTGCTATAGATGGTCTTGACAGTCAAGACCTAGTTTTTACATGTCCATCCGACGCATGAATCATCTTACTTTTCAGTCGAGTAAGTGTCCGAACTGCTCTAACCAACTACAAAAGAACTATAATAGAAATTTGTCTTTCCACAAGATTAGGGCTATGACCTGCAGTTTGAAAGCAACTTCCAGTACCACTAGGCCATGGCCAGGCGATAACCTCAAGAATTAGTTATTTTTAATCTCAAAGACTAAGAATTATTTTTTCTTAATAGTTTGTTATACTCGTTGATTCAAGTATGTCTTTTAAAAATGAACTTGAACAAGTGAAATTTTAACCATAAAATACGACCAGCTTCAAACTGTTTATAACCGTTTTGCGTAATATAAGCGGGATTTCTGCCACTGTATTTTAAATCTCTAATATCTTTTAAAGTATTCGTTTAACCAAATTGTCATGTTAGACACGTACAATTTTTTTAATGCAATAACTTTTAAATAAACTTACGCTATATTACTTACAATGAGCTTTAAAGCATTACACTATATTACATTAAAATGGTTATTGTGGATTCTTAGATATATGCGTTCGCAGACTTTATTATAAAAAAAAAATAAAGAAGTACAATTACTTACAAAAAACTTTAAATCTATCTTGTACAGTTTTGGCAGCGTTTGCAATTTAATCGCACGAGATTGTGATTTTTGGTGCGGTATTTTTTTATGTCTTAAATATTATTTAAAGTACTCATCACAAAATTATTTAAAAATATTGGGACCAAATGACAGCTAATATCTACAATTTAAAACAAGAAGGAACAAAATCGGAGCAACGAGGTGATATAACAAGGAGGACATATTTAAAAAAATGTAGGCTCCGAATTGAGTACCTCCTTCTTTTAGGAAGTCGGTCAAACAGCTATAAAAGAGTTAGGTATCTTAAAATTTAACTTAAATTTTATTGTTCAAAATTCTTAAGCTAGCAACAGTTAGGACAAATTTTAAGTATTTATTACATTAGCTAAATATTTCTCTTCTACTTTGTTCCATTACAAAATTATATTCTGTCGTGGTCCACATTCTAGACATATTTTATAAAAGCAGCATTCAAGTGGATCAATTATACATTTAAAAATACCGTGCTCACGTTGCGACAACAACTTAACGAGATAAACGACAAATTGTTTATATGAATAAAAATGTGTTTGTGTTTGTTGCAGGCAAAGTCACAAGATATATACATTTTCCATGTATCGAGAACATCTTTTACGATCGTGTAAAGCAAGCGGTTGGAGTACGAATAAGTATCCCACATAGAATCTGATTTTAAACTTGAAGATTTAAAGAATTGGCGTGGCGTTTATAGCAAGATGCAGTTCGTACGTGCTTTTTTTAAACGCATCACCGACGATCTCAAGATAAAGAAGCTGATACCCTTGAAGATTCTATTCTTCGTTCACGCCTCCAGTGAGTGACTTGTTCAATCTGAGAGTAAACGCAATTGCGTAATTGAATCTTCATGATACATGAATGGTTTCGCAACTAATAAATCGCTGCGAATCTCATGCGCTGTTATTTCATAACGTAAACTTGTTTTGTTTTTACTTAGATTAATGTAATGGTATTAAAAAATCGATACTTGTTAATAACAGATCCTTTAATTTTTTTGCATCAAATAAATCCAGTACACATTGTATTGAATTACTTGTGGTAATGAGATAAAAAGTGTATAACAAACAAAAACGTATTAAAATCTTGATGAAAAACTTAATGTTGGTATAACATTACAAAAAATATGCCCATTGAGATATTAAAATCATCCGATACTTGGAATGTGTGATTATAATTATTTATATCTATTAAAAATTAACCTCATATACTAAGGTCTGTAATTGGAAGGTAATCGGTGTTTTGAAACTAAATTTGTATAAACATTTGGTTCTAAGACTTTACATCATACCTAATCACTTATATAACTAGAGGCATTTACGAAACTGTTCCGGGTTCCCATGGTTTTCGGTTACACAGAATTATAGCCTGTAATTTTTATTACATAATCAATGTATCTGTGTGTCTACAATACTTGTGTATTTTTTATTTTAGCTCTTTTTGTGCTTTACCCATATCTTACGATTCATATGCGCGAGTTGGGTATCAATGTTGAGGAGACAGCAATTATGTCTGCAGTAACGCCGGTCGTGTCTATAGTGATGCCACCACTAGCGGGCATGCTGGCAGATAAAATCGGCAACTTCAGGGTCAGTTAAATCAATTTCGTACTAATTGTATGTTTTTAAAGCCTTGAAAATTACTTTTTTTTTACTTAATATTTGACGACAAGGCGTCACTTTTTTGAGCAAGCGATACGCTTTGTGCATAAAAAATGCAACGTAATACGCCACTTATCTGCCCAAAGTTTTGAGACATCGGATATTGCGTGTCATTTGCCCAGTAATAACACTTGCCACTGTAATGTTCCAACCAAATGAACAAGTTAGTGGTATTTATTTGTAAGCATAGGCAAAAACTAATAGAGGATAAATAATGATTTAAGAAATTAGATGGAAGCTATTCGAAACTACGAGCTACGAATCTATATACGATGACTTGTTAAAACCGGTAATAAGGACTGTGAAAGTAACTGACCGAAAAACACGTCTTACTGCACATTTCTCCTTTTGGTAATTGAATTTGAATTAAATTTAGGAAACATTGAATAGATGAGCTTCATACGTATTCTGCTAACGTTCCGGTTAAATATAATTGAGCTAACTCACAATGAGTGTATCACGAATTACGTCCAATTCTGGATACAATAACCTTTACCTTGTATTGTTGTCAAGGCATTGTATCGCGGCCTACCCGCTCCTGCGTGTCGTTCGGACTCAGTGCGTCACTCATCATTTGTACAGGAAGCAACGTCGCTGATGTTTATTGCTTCGTAAATGTGGCGTGGTCCAAACCTATTGTACGCCTTTAGCATTATGCTCAACAAGCTACTCCTATACGACCTTCAAATGGGTACGGATCAACGAATTCGGTCTGAAATATGAATTATTCGCTCTTACTCACATCGTTATGTAAGCAATTGTATGTACTGATGCTCGATGCTACGAATTAATACTGTAATTTTCTTTCATTTTCCGGTGTCTGAATTCAACCGATGTCTCTATTATCGAATGACAATACCACCGTCAATGAGCAATTGTGTCGGAAAACGTCGGTTTTGTGTGGTTTCGCTAATCATTCTTCTTAAACGCCACATCCTGTTTTTCTTTTAGCATGTATTTTACTAGTACCAATTCATATCCACTATTATTAGACGCTGTCTTGAATTTTACCTTATTTTGCCGTACAATATATTTATAAAATATTTTGGATTCTACTTATTAAACAATTAATTTTTAAGTACTTTCGTAAATTTTAAAAGATATTTCTAAATTTAGCAATGTTCTTTGCTTCTAACTTAACGTGTATCATATCATATTTATATGATACACGTTAAGTTATCATCGAGAGTTATTTGTGCTAAATAATTAATCAATACCTAATTACTAAAACGTTGTTGAGTACTAAAGAAAATTATGACTTTTGAGCCCGGTAGATCTTATTGGGTCGTTAAGCGAAATAAAAGCAAAGAAATGTTACGCAATAGCAAAATTGTTTTTGCCATCGTTTTTTTAAATATGTGGTTTGTTATTTGCTTTAAAGAATTTTTTGTATGTTAGAGAAGAAAATATTTATTATTAACACGGTTAATTAGAAGTAAATATACTTATTGCATTAAGCAGTTCTAATGACTGACGTAATATCGTGTTTTGAAAGAAACATCAAATAACCTGGCAGTTAAAGTTAAATATAAAAAATGGTACGTGTTTCCCAAAAATTTCAGTCTGTGATTATACGAAGACATCATTAAAACGATATGATTTTTTTCGGCATTTAGCTACTATTAGCTCTATCTTCGGCGTTGGGTGGCGCATCTGCTTTATTGCTGCTGGCTGTGCCTGTCGGTAGAATAACAATTACCTACCCACCGGCTGCGCAACTTGTAACGACCTGTGGTGATGGCACACTGCGGCTTCGGCCTGTACAGGACTATCCTTGTACACCGCTACACCCATATGCCTTCGACGTAAATCTTACGTAAGTATAGGGGAACGGTTGATAGAGTGTAAAACAATAGTCTGTTTACTTATTTGTTTCACTGAAGAATATTCTTTGGTATGATTTCTTGTTTTTTATCACTTTATTTATAAAACACTCCCATCATTCGTAGTATATAGCATTAGAAATGTTGAGTTTAATCCTACTGGTCCAAGGTTACGCAAACGTCTGTTACACGGAGGACATGTTTTAATGTCAACACGATTTTGATAACCGTTGCAGTGTTGATTAATCAGATTGTATGTATTTTAATGATAAAATTTTGTTTTCAAAAAGGATCTCATCTTGCGGGTTCGTTTGCGAGATACCTCATGAAGCGTCCGCAACGGAAATCGAATCCATAATTCACGCAGATTTATACGACGTCCGTTTACATTCGAACACAAACGATCACCGGATACTGTACCGTCACACGGTCTCCTCGTATTTTCCCAAAACCAAGGTGCTCATGAAAGACCAGAGCAACTCGCGTATAATGGCGGACGATCCATTCTTTAACACGAGAATATCGAAAATATCCGAACGAGAGATATATTTCCCTACACCGCGTTTGTATGAAATGCGGTGTACATTAAATGATACTAACGCGACCTGTCTTTTCGGGAAAGATAGCCTATTGAGTGACCTCGAGGATGGAAATGACGAGGAAATGGCTGAATCAGCATTTCACATAAGGATTTCACATGATGCTCATAAAATTTCTACGGCCGTCAATGATTACTCGGTTAATGCGATATCAGCTGTAAATGGAACAATGTCTGATGCAGACTATGAAGGTATCGACAGCACAACGTGTCAGGACAACTTCCTTGGGGTAAGGATTAAAATAACTACAAGTTTTTTCATTTTTTTGTACATATAGGTACAAATATTTTCTTTAGTAGATAATTTTTTTACCCTAGCTTACAAGCTTTTAGTATATATGTATGAAACCTTGATTTTAAAATATTGCAATTAAGTTAATTCTTATGCATCCAAATAAATTATGACTGTTAAATTTAAAGACAAAGTGACGGGTTGACAACATATCTTATTTTTTTCGATAATTAGGCACTGTTTTATTTTATTACAAAGATGTTTCTATTTTCTTTTAAATAAGTATTTTTCCCTAATATACTATACAATACAATGTCACTTAATGTCTGAAGCGTAAGGTTTACAATCTTGTGAGTTGACTTTTGACTATTGATTACCTACGACAGCTGGTGAGGAAGCTGTAAGTCACTTCAGCGGGCCTTCCAATAATGATAGAAGTCATACACAGTTTTGCAGTAGCTGTTGTAATCTTCAAATTTATCAATCAAATGCAACTCCACGTTGTTTTCTTCACTTGACTTCAACAAGACTTATTCTGGCAGCAGTTTTAGTACCTATCATTTTCTCTATACATTTATTCCAGGGGGAAAATGTGGACAGCATTCGCGTGAAGACTGGTTCAAGATTGTTGAGCAAGTGTTTCTCGGCATGCGCCGCCTTAACGCCCCGAAAGAATCTCTGTGAGAATGTACAACAGCAAATCGAGCTTGATCCCACGTTCACTTTCTGGGCTTATATGGCGGTAAGTAATGATATAAAAACGGTTTGGTGGCCATTAACTCGCTTTTCATTTCGCGTAGTATTGCGAAATTTGTTCACTCATTTGTTTGTCCTGTGATTGACATTTTAAAACAACTTCTGTCTACCTTTTACTTTATTAAGGCATCGTAATATTTATTCAGTTATGATAATAATATTTTATAGAACTTAGATACGACTATTGAGTATTTACAAATTCTACCCTTTGGTAATCTCGGAGCTTCAATCTCGGGTTATCGAATGTCCGTGATTAAACAATACTTTGTGATTTTGAAGATTTTTACCAACCTTGACTCCAAACTCTTGAACTAAATGTTATCGCTGTTATCACTTCCCTTTCCTTCTTTTCACGACTTCCCATTCCTTGATGTGGTGTTTATCATCCGTGTCATTTCCGTGTGTTATTTCTCTTGTTAAATTTTGTAAAGATAGTGAGTTATTTTTAAAATATTGTCTCGAATATTGTGTAGTATATAAAAAAAATATATTAAGAATTCGTACGTTTCGGTTATTATAAAAATAAAGGTTATTTCATGGTTATGAATAAAAGCAATAAACGATTACATGCGATTACATGGTAAAATTTTGAGTAAAACCATCAATAAACGAAACAGTAATTATAACGACGCATTACAATACATGCAAGACGATAGAATCGCTACATTGTTTGTAATTTACGTTATTTGATTGGTACAACCTTTTCCTTCTTTTATCAAAAAACAATGTACGAGATGATATCACTTGTTTTCACACCTTGGTAACGTTCATCAGTCTGCCCTTAACCATGAATCCCGCAAAGTATCCAAAACATCGGGTATATTGTAAACAAAATCAAATATGATAAAATCCGTAAAGTCTTATTATTATCACTAGGGTTTGTAGGTTTTTCATTAACGTTTATGACCTTATCATAATCCACCAATCCCAGATACCAGTTTAAATAATACATTTCTCAGTATTATTGTCCTTTCTTAAGAAAAATTTAAAATTCGCAGAAGTTTAATTTTTTTTCCTTTTAACACTACTAAAAATTTTTATGAAACAAAGTATTGCATATTTTGTTCTGATGAGATATTTTGGCGATGTTATAAAATCAAATAATCATAATTGTTCCTACAATATTTGTGTATAATTTGCTAATATCTAAAAACAAATGCAGACATAACCACATGATGCATCCGTGTATTGCATTTGCTGTTTGTACATATTTGTACATTCGCTATTTCATTATGTAACGAATTCTGTCGTAAAATTTTCTTTACACGTACGACTGTATGATCGAGTGGGCTGGTTGATAGAAAGATTGTGGCAATCGCCACTAACTGGGTAATGGCGAACTTGACATGCAGCGGAGAGAGGGAGCGGCTTGGTCCGATGTCTAAGTTTTTATTCCGACCGCATATAGTTTCAAGATCTTATTACAAGAGTTATAGGGCGAATCTAACTGATTCTACCGTTCTAACATGTTTTCCTCGAAACGAATTTACTATATTCTGACGGTTTAAATAAAAAGCATTTTTAAACATTTAACATATTTATGTACGCAGAAATGTTACGATTGTAATACACATAATTCATTTATAAGTTTAGCAAACATTATCCGAGTAGTGTAGTAAACTTTTCATCTTTATACATATTATCCAATTATGATTTGTTAATATAATAACATCATTTTCTCTGTATTGACACATTTTAGTTAGTTAGGTTAGGTTTTGTAATGTTATTTAGTTATACGGCTTATACTGTTATATTGCTACGGTTATATTGTTTCTATTGCTGCTTAAGCTAAAAGCCTACATTATTTGTGTGACGTTATATAGATTGTACCTCCAAAGAACTTAAACCTTGTCCTAGTTGTCGGGCAAGACTTGAGTCTGTCGTTATTTCGTTGAATTTGACAATTGTTTGTTCTCGTACAATTTATTTTGGTTAGCTTTACATTTATTTCGGTTTAGCAATTACTTCTTTATTTTGTTTTATTTTTCAATGGCTTCCACCGCGGTTTTACCCGCGTGTTGATTTTGATTTGTATTTATAATCAGCACACATAATTTATTTATAAGCCTAAGGATTTTCGTGCCGGAATAGCTCGTTAATGGCCGATTTTTTTCTACATACATGACATTTTATGTTTTGAGGAAATTGCACTATATCATTATATTATTATAGCTTATATGTTATAGTGATAAATAAGCTAAGTTCCTTTAATGGTGTTTTGAAATTCATAAAGTAGTTTTAAACTGAACTTGTACAGAAGTACATTCATTATTACAAACATTTATAATAATAGTAGCACTTTTTTTTATCCTTGAAGTTATGCTTCCAGACTCATGTCTATAGTAAGCTTCATCTAACACAGAGTTCGCGAGAAGCTCCCGTCACCACGAACTAGGTGGCCCACATTTTTTGCTAAAAATGAAGGCCACACGTATAGAAGGTACGTGAGTTAGGCATTAGTTTATGTCTCCTAAGGATCGTCGACGATCGGTTTACGGACCGGGACGCCGACGGTCTGGCGACTGTATTAATCGATTGCTGGGGGCGGTGAGAACCGCCCTGGAACGCGGGTGTATCTAGTATACGCGGTGTGTGTGTGTCGCTTTACTCGTAAGCGAGGGCGAACTACAGGTGAGTGTGTGCTATCCCTACTCGTGTGGTGTGAAGTTTCTGATGTCGGGACCCCCGTTGGGTCCGGAATCTCAGCGACCCCTTCCTCGTCCGGGACGAGGAGAACTCGCGGTCTACGCTTTTGACTAGACGCGTTTGGATCGGCCGTATACGTTGCTGCTTTTACCAGCAGAGGGTTGCCGTGGTTGACTACTTTATCTATGTGTTTGCGAGTTAGCTTTTTAAAGTGCTCGCACGTTTCGTTGGTACCACTGCGCCCCGGTGGCGCGGCGGATGAATTTGTTTTGGAACTACTTGTAGTTGCTTTAGGAGTGTGGAGGATGCGTGAGCGAAAGTTTGGCATGCATAAGCCATGATTGGTCATACGCATACCTTGTACAATAGAAGTTTATGTTTGAGTGACATTTTTCTGTGAGAATTCGTTAGGTGATAGAGTCTAGTCGAAACGAACAAAGCCTTTCTCCTAACGTCTTGAATATGACTTTTGAACGACATGTTGCAGTCGAGGGTCACGCCTAGGTATTTGGCCTTCCTTTCCCATGGGATCGGTTGGCCGTAAGGTTTTAGTTGCCCTAGTGTCTGCTGTCGGCCAGCGCGTGGCCTTATCCTGACGCCTGGGTTGAGGACCGGGGGGTATCGTGTAATCACGACGTAATCTGGACCGATAAAAGTGTATTGCTACACTTTTATCGGGATTGACGTCGATTCTCCATTTACGAAACCATTCGCCTAAACGATTGATCGCGTTTTGGAGCTTGTTATAGATATAGTTTGGTCTAAGCGACGAACAATAGAGAGCGGTGTCATCGGCGAAAAGTGCCAGATTGACATCGTCGGGCTTTGGAGTGTCGTCGTGTAGAGCGCGAATAATAAAGGTGATAGGACCGATCCTTGAGGGACGCCCGCTTGGAGCGGGCGACTCGTGGACAGGGTACCCTCGACTCGATATCGAAAAGAGCGATTCGACTAGAAGGCTTGGATGATGTGAACCAGCCTGTCCGGCACTTTGAGAATGTACAGCTTGTAAATTAAGCCGTTGTGCCAGACGTTGTCAAATGCCTTTGCGACATCGAAGAAAACGGCCCCTGTGATACGGGGTTTGGGTTGATGAAGGCCATTCACAATGATTTCCGTCAGGCGATAAATTTGGTCGGGACACGAGTGCTTCGGACGAAAACCGAATTGCTCGTCTGGGATGAGGTTATTGGAGAAGGCGTGGTCTTTCAACTAGAAGAGAATTATGCGTTCATATAGCTTGCCCAAGCAATTGAGCAAGCTAATTGGACGATAACTCGTGGGTAGGTTAGAGGGTTTGTTCGGCTTGGGAATACCGATGACGATGGCTAATAGTAGCACAGTGGGATAGTTGTAGTATGCTACTAGACTAGCTTACCAAAGACATGAGTCTGAAAGCATAACGTCAGGGATTAAAAAAAAGCTACACGACCTTTTATTTGTTCATACTTAGCCGTAATTATTGTAGTTTTGTGTCCCCGTGGCAAACGTTTTATTGCTACTATTTTTTGTGCTCTTGTTTGTTTTTGTTTCAAAACTGAATACCATTCGAGTTCTTCAAAAAGTATTATCTATTTACTGATTATACCTTTAACAAATAAAACCTTAACTGTTAGAAGTGTTACATAAATCAATAGATACTTAAAAAGTACTCGAATGATTTCTTAATGCGACTCACAATTTAAGTTTTTTCATATTATTTTCGTGAAAATACTGTGTGGTCGTTTCTAAGATTATTCTATCTATTCATTGATACGATCATATTGTTTTAGGTGAGGGTGTTCATAAGTATTATAGGTGGTACGGCATTCGCCATGTTCGAAGGAGCTGTCATTGCCATTATAAGGGATCAAAAGGCCGACTACGGCCTGCAGCGTGTTTACGGAAGCATTGGCGGTATGATTTCGTCTCCATTATCCGGCTTGTTGATCGACTACGCCAGTAGAGGGAAAGGTTATACGGACTTCAGGTACTATTTCATTAACAATAATTAAAATAAAATTAAAAAAAATACTTCTACATTTATTGTTTTTATAGTAAGCAGTACTAACTAAAATTATATAAATTTTTACATATCTGATGTATATATTGTTTAGTTTTTGCTGATAAAATATGATATATATTTAAAGATTGTAAATGTGCAAACATTTAATCTCATACGTCTTATGAACTTAAAGCTTGTACTTGTTAACTCCTATTTTATAGTTTTCATTATGCTAGTATAAGAATACAAATAGTTATACATGTCTATGTTATTATTCAAGTCATATTTATTATAATTATTAAAAATAAAAAGCGGAGGAGAGTGTGGTGTGACGGTGAGCTAATTAAATTTAATATACTAATTCAAGAAAAAAATAGCATATATCTTTCAAATCTGGATTTTAATCCATAAAGTTGCAAATTGAGTTTTGTTCAGTAATTAATACACATTTCACCGGTTTTGGTTTTAGAGTATCAGATATCTTGTTCAATGGGATCGTTTTGTTTCAGGCCTGCCTTCTATTTGTACGCCGTTTTGAAAGTCGTGACTGGTGTCCTAATGCTGAGCATAAATCTGGAATTCAAACAACCGGCGCAGAATCTCCTGCAAGATGTCATATCAGTTTTCCGGAATGTCGAAATCGTTGTTTTGTTCATTGCCTGCTTTATAATGGGTGAGTCGTTATGTCTATATATTTAGGTACAATACCTACATCTTCTAAAACCTCGTTAGCGTACATTTTATACTTTTACTACGATTTTGTTATTAATTCTGTAGTTAAAGCATAGTTTCTTTTATATAATAAAAATAACAGAAAGCCTATTGTAATAACAAAAAATATATCTAATGATTTTTTTATAATTGAAATAATAATGACGAACAACATAGACCGAAATATGATATTATACTAGTAATAAATTGGGAAGTCACAATTAATGTAATATGAGTAACGTAAGAATAAGAAGTAAAGAACGCTATCGTTATTACCAATTTATTATTTTATTATTATCGTTATTAACAATATTTATGTATAAAAATAGACGATTATAATCAGCAATCTCGACGTCTAGAAGTCAAGAACGTTTTTTACGCATGAACGATTACAAATTGCATAATGTATGGATTCGCGTGATCGTTAATGTATCTGAATGTGGCAAAAGACACCATTAATTGCTATTATGTTCATTAAAGGTATGAAGCGAACATTAATTAAATGCAACACCGCATGTAGTACGCCTTAGAAACAGCTTAAGTATGACGTCACTCGGCCAGTTATGAATGACCCAAAAAAATACCGTACATGATTTGATAAATATCGATTGCTAAAGAAAAGATTATTATAATATTATAAGAAGTTTTTGTGATTTTGAATAATCAAGTAATTGTGTTTGTTCTATGCCTACGTACGTCAGTTAATACACAAAGAAGTCATAATGTATAAGTATGTAGGTCTAAATTTATTGATATTTTGAACTACACTAAGTATTATAATTGAAGATGGTAGATCATCCTTTTATTTTCGTTTTTATTTAGGGGACCGACTAGTGTAGTATAATTATCTAAACATTATGTTTTGGTCAAAAGGGTACTGTACTTAGCGTTATTACTGGAAAATAGTGTCATCTAATTTCACGGACCGAAGTGAAATTGTGGCATCTTACGCTGTTTTTTTATTGGTGTGCTCATCTTCGGTTTAGTAAATTAAAAGAAAAAAATGCATTAAACCCATGCTTAATGCATAGAAAAATGTTATAGGAACCAATAAGACACAAATTTTAAATTTCATAACGCAACGGCTTAACCTTTGAATGCCATCTCTGCAATATAACCTTGATGCAGAAGAGTGTAACCATAGTTTACGCAAAAACTAATCGTTCCAATGCCGTTACATTGTAGTAAAATTTAAAAATACGTATTGGCTTATAATCGATTTGAATTTTTATTGCGTCTTCAAAAGGTCACGAGACAAATCGTCGTATTAACTAAGCCAGGTTGGCAGCTTGGATTGTTGTATGTATTGTAAATTGTTAATAGGGTGTGGATATAGCATATCACTAACATTCATTTATCTACCTAAGTGTCATAATCAATAAAATGGTGCACATTTATGTATATCTGTGCTTAGTAACAGACATTAATATGGGCATATTAACATATAAGAACTATGTAAACAAAGCCTTATGTCATACACGAATTGTGCCAAATCGCAGGACTCTCAAAAATTCAGACGATCCCTTAATTGAAGGCTTACATTTTGTTGACATTTTTTTTTAAGTCTTTAGATTTCGTATTCAATTATTCGGGTAGTACTAAGGTAGAGTGAAATTGTTTACTTTGTCTCGTATATCAAATCCCATCCCCGACCCTGCAACGTATTGTCTGGGTATTAAAATAGTTGAGATTTTTAAATGTTTTAATTTTAATATGCTAAAGGTTTATTACGTTTCGTTTTGTTCGTCATTACACAGATAGATGTTATTTGCTTGCTGATTTACCACCATTTGACCTTCTAAGTATCGAAAACACGTGAAATACAAATAGAATGAAGTAAATACTGATCTAAAATAACGATGATTATTGATGAGTTTTCTGTATGACATTGATATATAAATATTCTTTATGCATATAATAATATGTAGTTTCCGTTTTTCATATATTAATTTCGTTTACTTATTATATATAATTACAAAAGAGTTGTATTCCAAACCTTCTACAAATTAAACCATAAACGGTTTAATGAGTTACTAATCGGAATATATTAAAAATTCATGTAATCAGTTTGCTTCAATAATAATCAGGCAGTAGATTATCTCACTTTGAACTTAATTTGATTATCTCATGGTAATAACAAGACTATTATAAAATTTACCAAAAATAGTAATCCTTAAATTTACTGCCTCCCGTTTGTAAACTCCCAGCTTGTTTAACTAGGGTACCAAAATGACATTAATACCTGCTTATTGTAACAAGATAGCAATGTCAGTTATAAAGTTCAATGTAAATGTTGATATTGCATCTGGTTCGTCAAGGTCTCATATCATTGGCTTAGTGTTAAACTCACTAAAAATTTAATTACATTTTTATTAACATGATTGTATTGGTATAAGTTGTGCTACAATTTTTGGGATGTATTTAATACACACATATATGTATATATATATGGATAAAAGGATGCAGAAACGATGAACAACTTGAAATACATTTGTAGACCCTTGTCTTGCAATATGTTATGTATCACACATTGGATTCAGACATTATTATTGACAACTATGTGTTCACAATATACAAGTGTCCCAGAACTTACGTCAGGCAGATACGAGATGACAGGATTGATCGCGAATATCATGGCAAAAATGATATAAAAAATATATTCCATATAGTTTAAAAAGTATGGCGTATTTAGGAAAAACCTAGAAATTCGGTCAAATTATTTTAGAGTTTTGTGGTTAATTTTAATTATTTTTGTTCATTTAAACTTTGGAACCATAATCCTGTATTATATTTCTGAATGTCAAAAATAATTTAAATATACTAAAGTACCTTGGCAAGTGACATTAAAAGTTGGCATTTGACCAGGAATCTAAAATAGTAAAAATTGTTAGTTCCATACTAAAAAATAAGTTTAAAACATATAAATCCCAAGTTAACCCATTTTTGCCAACTCATTTTATTTAGTAAAAATGTTTTTGATTGAGGCAAGTGCTTGGTAGGTGTTTAATTTTACAAACATACGATAAGAAAGATAGATTCTACACATATCTATAAAATAAAGACATGATGAGCATGAGTGAGCGAGACAGATAGTGATACCACTTTTACAAAAGTCAACAAAAGTATGTAAATCTATCAAAATCCCCAATTCATTAAAAAAATATCAGGTCAGAAAAACCGACGCGCAAAAAAGGTGGATAGATATAACTTAGACAATTTTTACGAGTGGCATGAGGAAAATCTACACTTAATTCAAATTAATAAAGATACATCCTAGTATCGCTTTATAAAACCTGTGGACCGGATTTTTAAACGGCAAAATTATTTACAGCCTTTTGAGCCGTCTGAGAACTTACGACAAATAACCTTTTTTTTACGAGATAATTTATCGACTGAGTCTAGGTACGAACTACTAATAGATCGTCGCCACATCTGATATCGACAAGATGCTGCCCAGCGTTTTTCCCAGTGCTAGTAAGAGATTTACTTGACCAGGAATCCAGGAATGTAGATGGGACGTTTAGCTATATCTAGTGGCCCGCCCGTTCACCAGATTTCGGTTCCGTGGTTTTTTTTATTAGGGTGTTATCAAAGCAGAAGTTCATTCAAAACTTATTGAAGCATAGTCTCTCAAAGCTGCGTGAAGGAAGTTCTCAAGTTGCTGAGGACATAAACTTTTGAGAATATGCCCGGCTATGAAGATCTTTTGTATGAATCCGACTTTTATTCCAATGAACCTAAACAAAACTGGATCAAGATATTTCATTATTTTATTAAGTTTACTTACTTTTTGTCTTTGGTAAAGGTAGTATCTGTCTCGCTCACTCATGGCCATCATGTCTAGTATCAATCTCTCTCGCCATATATTTTAAACTATATGGGATAGGCTTTTTTATGATAGTTACGATCAAACCTGTTACCCCGTTTCGGCTTGATATTGAGTTCTGGGACAACCTGTATATATGTAGGTATATTTCTCGTTTAAATTTAAGATGATCAAATTATTTTAGAGTAACGACTCGATGATAACTTTTATATTCAAATTCAATCAATCACAACATAAAATGTTACGTATACATGATACGTTATGTATTAAATTTTTATTTCACGTTTTATTCAATATGTAACATGGCTGATTAAAATAAAACCGTTACAAGTAAAGTTACAAGATATCTTTGACACAATTAAAACCTCAGTTAAAGCGTAAGAAACGAATTTCACAATAGACGCTAGTAGTTTATTCCATTCCCATACAAGTTTTCTTAGAAAGAAGAGCGTGGATTACATTCATACGTTGATTTATTGACAATTTAGGTCAGTTACATTTTAGTTACCATATGACTTTAATTATACTTGCAAAATGTTTGTTTATATTATATAGTCTGATATATTTCTTTAAACATTCTTGTTCTATTTAATATTTTTCTTCAAAATTTAAAGCAACGGTTTTATGTTTACGGGAATGGAAATCTGCTTATTTAATTTGACTATAGCACGCGATGTAAAAGTCGTTGTAATTCTGTTGTGCTGTACTCATTTACGGAAAACTGTATTTATTATAATTATACATAAAATTTGTGTTGAACGCATATAATTTAAAAGTTGAAAATAGCTGACTGTCGTTATGTAGTTAGTTTTTATCTGAGCCTTAAGAACCCAAACGCAATCTTTGTTTTATCTTTGTAACGTTAATATTCCATTTTGCTATTTTACTGCCTTAGTAGCATGTTTTTTATACAACTATGCGAACTGTATACGTATAACTGCCTCTATGTCCTTTGTTTACGAGGAGACTAGATCATATTTGGTCAAGTAAACCAAGAACCGTGTTATATGTACAAGCCCTCAGCAAATTGCAACTATGCAGCGTCATCTATTCATTGAACATCGATTCACGGTACGAATATGCTGCGTCAAACGAGTCGACACGAGGCAAATATGCTTCATCAACGGAACGGTTTCGACGGCGTCAAACGAGTCGACACGGGCAAATATGCTTCATCAGAGGAACGGTTTCGACGAACTCAAAGAGGCCGCTGCCATCCGACGCTGCACTTTCTGGAAATTTCCATCGGTGTGAATTACTATATTAACGATAATTTCAATGTAGCTCGGTCATTCCATTTCTCGCATCGAAAGGAGTCAGACTGAAGCTAGCTTTAGATAAGTTAAATTGTATTTTGTCTTAATTAAATTTATATCTAATAATTTTGAGTTTTTGGGTCCTCCGACGGCGACACTATAATTGGCGCAGTCGGTAGGATACTAAGGTACAGAGGATCTAGAATAGATACTCAACGCCCGTATCCTGGAACCTGAGTCCCGTGCTGGAGGAAAAATCGAAAATCGATCCCGAAGAACCAGAATGAAATCCATGTGAGTACACTTAGAGATTATCCTTGTGTTTGCTCTCAATATCCTTATAAGTGTCCTTTTAGTTTCCAGATTTTTCATCCTAAGTACATACCCTAAAGGGCCTGCACGTGCACAAATTGCTCTAGGCTCACTTGGATAAGCTATAGAGATATTGGTGTAGATTTAGATAAGACCAGTAGATTCCTCGTTAGACTCGATATTAAATCAGTCCCTCGAGATGGCCGACGTAGACGCAATTTTTAAAGCCCTACGCCTGGTACCCGATTTTGACGGAACTCATATATTACCTAGATTTATCCACTTATGTGACCAAATAGTAGCGGAATATTTAGGCTTCCAATCCCGGCAACGAGCTAGCTAAGTTATGCCTGGTAAACGGTATACTTAATAAAATTACCGGGTCAGCTGCAGGATAATTAACTCAAATGGCATTTCTGAAAGTTGGGATAGCATAAAGAATACTCTAATTAATAATTTTTCGGACCAAGAGATGAGACCGCTTTATATAACGACCTTATAGTTGGCTACGCAGGGAATGAGTTCGCGCAAGAATTTTACGATAAATGTTTAAATTTATTCAGTACCATTATGACATACGTCAGCCTACATGAGATGTCGATACCACATGAAGCTAAACGTACTTTGTATAAAAAGTTAACAAATGCAGGCATTTGTGCGAGGTTTAAAAGAGCCCTTGGCTCTATCAGATATGCGTCCAGATAGTGCTGAAAAAGCCTTAGAGTTCGTGCAAGAGGAATTGAATGTTATGTACTTACAAAACCGTAATGATTCAATTTCGGAAAAGAAGTCCAGGTTTTCAATTCCCAAACAAGTGCCAATAGTTCCTAATATCTTACCCGCGTTTAAACCATTCAATTCCGTTGTCGACCACCACAATTACCCAATTGGCAGCCCCTCAACAGACGTGGAAGCCTAACTTCCAGCAGCCTCTGCCATCTAGACCAATAATATCTACCGCGCACGCAACAAATGTTCCGTGCGCCACCGCCTAACTATAATGCGCTGCAAAACAAATTCCAAATTGCCCTGGGTATATACCACAAAATCAGGCCCTAAGCCTATGAGTGGTGTCAGCCTACGTTACCCGAGAAAAGCCTGCGGGTAACTAACTTACCGGTCATGATTGGCACAAATATGGCAATCCCCGCCTTCTAACTATTTTTAAAACGAAAGAAATGAATATTAATGAAGTTGATAACTATAGTGATTTCTATTACCCTGATTATTATATGACGACCCCCATGGTTATTATTTGTGTGATCCTTACATGTTTATCCCACAGGAAGTGATTTTATGATTGTGCAACCTCGAGTAACTATATCGGCCGGTTATGACGTGATTGACGAGTGCCCTTCAGGTAACTCGAGTGAACCTCAACCCTCTAGTAGTTCGGGAGAGAGCAGAATTTTCGGAATCGTCAAATTCGAACAACTAAAATAGAATTGAATTTGCAAACTCAGAGACAGCTTCCATACCATTCAAATTTTGGATCCACCAGTTAAAACTACTTATAGATACAGGCCAAACCAATCATTTATCTGCCCTGGTGCTATCAAATGTTCTATTCAAATTTGCCGCTTAATTTTGACTCCGTTCGAAGTAACCAATGTTCATCCACCTCAAGGAATAATTATTCTATTAATATTCCTTGTTTCCTAGAGTTCAATGAAACGGACGACATAAAATTATATATTTATAAATTTCATAATTATTTCGACGGCCTTATCGGGTTGGATTTATTAGAAAATTTGAAGCTAAATCGACTAAGGACAAAGTGCTTATCACACGTAACTCGATCAATTCTGTTTGCATGTATAACTCATGCAACGTGAATTGGTACCGAAAATTATTCAGCCAACTCATCTAAAATAGTTAGAATTCCGATAAATTTACATGACGGTGAATGTTTAATTAACGAACAAACTATTTCTAATTGTATTATAAGAGTGTCTGACCACCGTATGCAATAATCGCGGATTTTAGAAATTACTAACCCGACAAACGATTTAATATTCTCCTAGACCAACCAATTCAAGCCGAGTCCTACAACGTTCAATGCTCTCAAATCCCGTCAGACTCGTCGCGCGCGGCCGATGTCCTATCTCGCTTACGCACGGATCATTTGAACGTGAGGCGCGCTAACTAACGGTTATGTGCAAATTATGCTGATGTATTCTATATCGATGGTGAAAAGTTAACCTTCACTAACAAAATTAAGCATACATTAAGACAACTGATGAGATACCGGTATACACAAAAGTTATCGGTACCTGTATACATAGAGATGAAGTTAGGGACCAGATGAAGCAAGATGCTGAATCAAGGCATTATCCGACCATCGGAATCGCGTGGAGCTCACCTACCGGTGGTTCAAAAAAATCCGACGCATCCGGTAAAACTAAATGGCGTGTCGTCTAGATTTCCGCAAACTAAACGAGAAAACTTATGACGATAAGTATCCGATACCCTAACAAACGACGTCCTAGATAAACTTGGTAACTGTCAGTATTTTTCGACTTTGGACCTGGCTGCGGGTTCTATCAGGTTGAGATGAATCCCGACGACATACCCAAGACAGCATTCAATGTCGAGAATGGTCACTACGAGTTTTACGCATGCCAATGGGATTAAAAACTCTCGTCCACCTTTCAGCGCGTAATGGACAAATGTTCTCAAAGACCCAAAACACTATTTGTCTAGTTTATTTGGATGATATTGGTTTTCAGTACTTCTTTCAGGAACATATGGTTAACCTGGAGAAGGTGTTCCAAAAGCTAAGAGATTCTACTTTAGATACAAATGGATAAGTCTGAATTTCTGAAACTTGAACGCCTATCTTGGGCATATAATTAGTAAAAGATGGTATCAAACCTAACCCGGATAAGATTTCAGCAATTCAAAAGTATCCCTACCTACTACACCCAAAGAAATAAAACAGTTTCTCGGTTTGTAGGTTATTACAGAAAAATTTATTCCTGATTTCGCACGTTGCACAACCCTTAACGCAATGTTTAAAGAAAGGTAGGAAAATCGTAATTAACGCCGAGTATACAAGTTGTTTTGAAAAATGCAAGCAGCTCTAATTAATGACCCAATTCTTCAATACCCAGATTTTTCTAAAGATTTCATCCTTACAACTGACGCATCTAACTGTACAATAGGCTGAGTATTATCACAAGGGCCTCTAGGTGCGGATAAGCCCGTATGCTCGCGTCGCGTACCTTGAACGATAGCGAAAACTAACTATAGTACTATCGAAGAACTTCTTGCTTATCTCATGGGCGACTAAATATTTCCGACCTTATTTATGGACGAAAATTTAAAATCGTAACGGACCATAAACCACTCAGTGGGTTATGAACCCTAAAAGAGCCTAACTCTCGTTTAACTCGTTGGAAACTTAAACTCTCGGAATACGATTTCTCTGTAGTATATAAAAAGGTAGTAGTAATTGTAATCAGACGCTTTGTCTCGATCAAATTAATAACGAAGAAATCAGTTCAGTTGTTGCAAACCCGTCAGAATACCCACCCTTCTGGAAAATTGTCTACAGCCTCGCTCATACCAGTTTAGAAAATCCAATTTTAGAAGTCCCAATCGTTTCCGAACCATTAAATAAATTTCATAGGCAGATATTGTAGTTGTCGGCGATATCAAAAAGCGACCGACGCTTTAAACCCTTCGATACGCATACTAGGGACATCCGTACAGGTGTCCAAGTCCAACTAAGAATCAGATGTAGTGAATGTAATTAAAGAATATTTAATCCAAAGTAAAACCTGCGTTGCTTATTAATCCACCGCTTGCATTTTGCGATATCATACCTATTATTCAAAATAAGTTTAAAAACTCCGCTATGAATTTAGTGTTATCAAAATTCGAAGTGGAAAATATAAAAAGAATACCTCAAGAACAAGAAATAATAAAAGCATTACCATGAAGGTAAAACCAACCACCGCGGAATAAACAGATGTTACCTCGCGTTATCCAGTCGATATTATTGGCCTAAGATGAAGGACGATATCACAAAAATTTATTAATAGTTGTACGTGTGCGGTCAAGCAAATATGACCTGTAATCCCATTGAACAATCAGTTCAACATAGTTCCCCAGCTACGAAACCAATTCAAATTTTCACATGGATCTGCTTTCAATTCAAAACGGAAATATTTAACTATTGTCGACGTATTCTCTAAGTAATACTCAAGCATACCACATTCGCGACAGTACAGCAATCATGTACCTAAGCCTATACTTAAATTTGTACCATCACGGTTTACCGCTAACAATAGTATCAGATAACGGCACTGAATTTACGAACCAGTTGTTTAGCAGAATTCAACTCTGCATAAAATAAACCATCATAAAATTTTGCCCATAGTCCAAACGATACGGGATCGTAGAGAGGGTTTCACTCTACATTGCTGGAACATCTTCGTTCCTAAAATTAACTCACAAAAGATCAAGATATTTCCAATCTAGTCCCATACGGAATCTTAGCTTACTAATAGTTCAGTCCACTCGTTTACCAAGTGTAGACCGTTCGATATAATAAGCCACTTTGATCCGCGCGATCCTTTTGATATTGAATGTCTAAGCATTTAATGCAACAATACATGCAAAATCACCGAGATAGTATGAAAATTATATACAATACTATTAATGAGTCATCGTTAGCATAATCGCACTAATATCATGAAAATTTAAATAAGGACCGCAGACAGAAATCGAATACCAACCTGATCAGCGCGTCTTTATCAGCAATCCTTGGCAAACCGTCAAAATTACGCCGCGATATAGTCAGGATAAAGTTCTTGCAATCTACCTATACATTTTATACATCCAAAAAACGTGGCCCCTGGCGAAAAATCGATTAAAACGGTCCCTAAAGTTGCCCAATTGTTGCAGGGGTGCTACATGGTCCTGATTGCTCATTGATAACGGCTCTGGATATCAATCAAGGGATAAACGCTTGAGAAGTCTCGTGATGCGGATCTTCCTTTTCATTAAGACAACTCAGGCTAATTACTCACTACCATGCATTTTACAGTATATTGAACTTAAAAGATATCGACGATAAAGCTCATATGTTTGCAATTCAATTATCGGATTTCAAAGTCAGTTGCATAATCATCGTACATCTATATGAACTCCAAATAGAATATTTATCGTCTAAATTAAATAAAGTTTATACTCATTTAAATAATATAGAACCAATGCGACAAAGGAGGTCTCATTGATGGTTTAGGCTCATTAATTAAAGACTATCACGGGCAACCTGGATTATTCAGATGCAGTACGATATAACAATGCTACTCAAACATTCTTTCAGAATAATAGACAAATAATTGCCAATCAAGTAAATGCGCGTAAGTCTAAACACCGAATGGATGGCTCAGCATTCCGAAAATTATAACTAAATTAGGAAAATCAATCCAAAATTAAGTGTAACCTTTGCAGCTCATCCTAAATATACCCAACTCAACGGATTCAAGTCTTATAAAATACATGAGTTGCTCAACAGCTAAGTGTATAATTACAGAAAATGTAGATGATATATTAGCCGAGTTAACAAGAATAAGAGATATTTTAGGTTTCATTCGTGCATCAAGCACATCATTCTATTATAAGTATTGAGGGTTTAGAGTTACATGGTTAAGAAGTTAGAATCAACTGTAAAAGCAACATATATTGACTTAGAACTAAGAGAATATTACAGAAATAATTAAGCCAGGGTATTTTTTCGGAGACAGAATAGTTATAATTTTAAAATACCTATCATTTTCCCAGCACGTTCGACTTATATAAACTGTCGTCGCTCCAATAAATACTGCAGGCTCATCCTCCTTATCCATTGATAGTGGCAACAAACAGGGATGGTTATGTGCATGGCTGAAGTCCGAATACCAGTAACCTGGTACCTCTGCCGAGAATAAGATGGACCATCAACTTCGCATCAAGCGGACTGCTACCCACGCATAATTAACCAATCTTTGCGGAAAGCTGAGGTGACCAGAACTCTGTCAAGGATCGCCTTGGAGGAACTCGATCAGAAGCATTACGTCATATCATTCCCCTAATATGACGAAGATACGTATGCAATGCTCACGTGAGACTACAACAACGTCATCGGTACCTACCTGGTCACATCCGGCTAACTGTTACCTACATACGGCGGAATTTACCATCAGCCAACGCAAGAACAAGTTGAAGGAACGCTTTGAAGATCATGGGAATACCAGATGACACAACGAGCTACGTTAGCACATCTTCTCATGTTCACCTGAAATCAATTGATCTCAAGAGGTTGCAGGAAACTCAACATCATATCCTGGTACAACCGGCTCTACAAGTCGAACAAATCTCGTCAATTTCCTATACCATACGACATACCATTGTATGCTATTGTGTCCATAAGCTTACTCATAATCCTGATCGTAGCAACACTAAGACATTGTGGGATGTTGCGATGCTCTAAAAGCCTCTGAGGGTCCAGCCCGAGAGGACGTCTATTCGCAGCCTGCAAACCTGGACCACATAAGACACAATACTTCCTCATCTCAAGTCTCAGAAGTAGTTGCTGTTCTCAGGGGAGAGTGTTATATGTACAAGCCCTCAGCAATTGCAACTATGCAGCGTCATCTATTCATTGCAACATCGATTCACACGGTACGAGATATGCTGCGTCAAACAGGTCGACACGAGGCAAATATGCTTCATCAACGGGAACGGTTTCGACGGCGTCAAACGAGTCGACACGAGGCAAATATGCTTCATCAACGGAACGGTTTCGACAACCGCAAGGCCGCTCCATCCGACGCTGCACTTTACGGAAATTTCCATCGGTGTGAATTACTTATTAACGATAATTTCAAGTAGCTCGGTCATTCCATTTCTCGCATCGAAAGGTCAGACTCAGCAGCTTTAGCATAAGTTAAATTGTAATTTTGTCTTAATTAAATTTATATCTAATAATTTTGAGTTTTTGGGTCCTCCGAGGCGACTACCATAATTACCGTGTAAATATTAAACTTTTATTAATAAAAATGTGTATGATAGCTATAACGTTGATATAACGGTGCTACAGGTCAGTTTTATTAAAAAAATCACACGTCATTAGTCTTATATATGTATTTATGTGTATCAGTTGAAGATAAACTTTATGTCTCTTAATTTCAGGTACTGCATGGGGCTACATCGAGAGTTTCTTGTTCTGGCTCCTGCAAGATTTAGGTGCGTCCCGCTCCTTAATGGGAGTAACCATCACCGTCGGTGGAATAGCTGGACTTCCACTTCTGGTGCTTTCAGGGCCTATAATCAAAAAACTGGGCCATGCTAATGTGCTGTTCATTGGATTTGTTTTCTATGCCATCAGGTTACTTGGTAAGACTAAGAAGATTATTTTTTAAATTTACTGAACATCATTTTATGCTGACGCATAAAATATTTAATTGACGATGGTAACGTTTATATCTGTTCTATATATAGAGTTTGTTATCGATTGGACATATAAAAAGAGGTTATATACATGGTTTTGAAAAACTATCAAGGATTGACATTATCTAATAGCTGACTTTACGATACTTAAATGATGCTTGATAAAAGACCATTGAGTTTCTATGAATGCAGTCCCACTGAGCTTAAAAAGTCCATCAATTAGATTGATAGCTTTAAAAAACAATTTATCACAATTCCATTACCGTTACTGGAAGTTGAAGAGTAGCAAGACCACGACTTAGGAAAAACGCACTGTATTCGTCAACACATGTGGATAGATAGATAGGCACGTCTGGTTAACGAGTTCATAGTAGTTATATGCCTCCAATATTACGTATACACGAGATAGAGAGTGCATAAAAGTCTTTGTGTTTACACAAGTTAGAAGGTGCTTAAAAGTCCCGATAGAGATCAAGATACGGCCCCTAGTACCGCAAAACATATGTACCGCGTAAGAATTAAGATAACTTTGACGTTGGACGAAAAAACACGACGAAAAAACGGACGAGAAAAAAATAGAAAGAGAAGAGCTTGTGGGTTTTTTGGAAAAATTGTTCTGCAGTTCTAAAAGTTTTCTTCAAGCTATTGGAATGGCAATAACCTGAAACTTATCATCTACGAACATTATAATAACCCAAGATATGTTTATTGGGAGTGCACGCATTGCACATTGCTCTCGCACATTATTATTATGTTTTAGTTTTTATTCAATGTCAACAACCGGTATAAAATTAAAGATAATGTATTTTTAGCTCAAGTGCTATTTAAAAGTATGTTTTGGTTACTTCCTAACCTTGTAGGCACACCGGTTTTTAATTTTTTCTCTTCTGACATGAGGACGATTAAGAAAAAGGACATATGTTATGTAATTAAATAATGTCATCATGCTTTTTAAATATTTTATTTAAAAAAAATTTGTGCTGCTATCGGTGGCCCCTACCTCGTCCGGTTCGAGAAGTGCATTACGTGGTCCTCACTATCGGCAATATTCGTGGTTGCTTTCACCAGCAGAGGACTATTGTAATGAATTTGTCGATATGTTTACGATTTACGCTTTTACGCCATAATTAGTCGTACGCATGTTTCATATAATACGATTTTATATTTAAGTAACATTTTGCTGGTAGAATTTGTTAGGAGATAGTTTGCTTAACACGAATAAAGGTTTTTTTCCTAATGAAAAAGAAATTTTGAACGACACGTTGCAGTCGAAGTCTCTCTCATGGGATCGGTTAGCCATGAAATTTTAGTTGCCCTAGTGTCTGGCAACGGTCAGCGACGAGACCGGGGGGATGGTGCAATCACGACGTGTTTAGACCGATGAAAGTATATTGTTTCACTTTTATCGGGGTTTACGTCGATTTTTAATTAAAAAAAAAACATTCGCCTTAACAATTTATCGCGTCTTGGAGCCTGTTGTAAATGAAAATTGGTCTTAGTTACGAAAAATAGAAGGTGGTGTCATCATCAAAAAGTGCCAGATTGATATAGTGGGACTCAAGTACACCGCTCGTATAGAGCCTGAATAAGAGGAGGATAGTACGGATCCTTGAGGAACGCCCTTTTGAAGCGGTCGGCTTGCGGACAGGGTGTGCCATCGACTTGGTTTCGAAAAGAGCGATTCGACAAGTAGGCGTGAATGATGTGAACCAGCGTATCTGGCACTTTTAATGTGTGTAGCTTGTATATCAAGCTCTTGTGCCAGTCTATGTCGAATGCCCTTGCGACATCGAAGAAAATAGCCCTTGTGACGCTAGGTTTTCTTTGATGTAAGCCGTTCAGAGTAACTTCCGTCAGGCGACAACTGGATCGGAATACGATTGCTTTGGTTTGAATCCGAATTGCTCGTCTGGGTTGAGGTTATTTGGTTTACCCAAGCAATTGAGCAAACTAATGTATGATTAGTCGATAAAAGGACGTTAAAATGCTGTCCTATACACAGACAATGGGGCATGGCAAATATTTTTATGTTTTTTTTAAAATACGGTCCGGACTAGCTGCCACCCGTGGTTCAAGACCCTTAATTATATCGCGGCCCCTTTCCAGGGTCAACTAGTTTTAAACTATTGCCCTCTAGAGATAAGGCAGCTCTAAGTGAGACTGGGACTGGCTAGTCGAACTTAGGCTTCGATAGATAAGGATTCGCACTGAGGTGTGCACGAGATCTAGAAGCTCACTGTACGCCACATTGATATTCTAGCGTATCGGTTAAGCATTCGGCCCTTTCAAAGGTATCGAAAGCCACGAACTGTTGCGATGTAACTTTATCCTTTTTTTTTTTTACCGTGGAAATGCACGCATACCGTCCTCGCGGGGCAAAGACGGGTTATGTCGGACTCGCACCGACTAAAACCACCACGTTGTTCCTTCCTGACGCCTTTAGGGTGGGGTCACAGGAACGTTTTTCACTCATCTGCAACCCACCGGCGCTGGCCGCCAAGCAGCCCGTCTCGGCCTTACGGCCATCTGCCTCCCTCTGGGCGCGTCGGAACTAGCGCGCCCTTCGTCTCGGCCCCTTTAGTTAGGTAACAGACTCCCCGAGTCTGTTACCTCAGGCCATGAGCCAGGAGTTCCCGGACCAAGCAGGACCAAACTCCCAGCCCCAGCGGCGGTTCCGATGTTAGCTCCGCCGCTAGCTCCATTTCGGCCGCAGAAGGAGAGAGATAGACGACACCATGCCGAATGTCCCCTCCCACGGCCCTCCACACCGCATCAGCGGTGCGGCCCCTCGAGTCGCGGAGGATAGGAGAGCGGCCTACGGAATACCGACACTCCTCTTCCCCGCGACCACCCTGGTTGCGAGGGACAGGAAGGCGGCACGTCTACCTCCTGCAACCCGTCCTCGCACCTCTAAAGGCGCATCCAAAGCGGCTTCTTCAGCCCGCTTGGAGCACTCCTCCACGGCCGGCCTTACTCCTCAGGCCGGCAGGTTCCTCTTAGCTTCCCGCGGCTGGCCAAGCCGCAGGTACTGAGCCCCACCGCTACGACAAAGCGAGAACCTGTTCGGGGATGTAACTTTATCCTGTCTCAACCCTCTAATTGAAGTTGCTTATAGCGAAGTATATGACTACTACACTATATCAGCTTGGCTTTTACAGTTGTTGTTTCGCAGCAGAAAGTAATAAGACTGTTTTGCCTCGTAACTAAAAATCTTGTTACAGTAATTTGTTGTTAATGTTTTTCTTTGGTTCTAGATCAGTTTTAGTTTATAACAACATTTCAATAACCTTGCAGCTAACAGAAAAATGTTGCGCCAATAGCATTTCTTACTTCTAACAGTGAAATTTATATACATCTTTATAGGTTACTCACTCATCTACAATCCATGGCTGTGCCTGATTTTCGAGGCGCTAGAGTCGGTTACGTCTTCCTTATCGTTCACTGCAGCGGTCACGTACGCGGCTCGACTATCATCCATAACGACAGACTCATCTGTACAAGGACTTCTTGGTGGCCTTTATTATGGTGTTGGTATGTATATGGATTTTATGAAAACTTTTTTATATATTAGAAAATATATACATGTGTCGAATAGACATTCGACTCATGTATGCTCGAGTCATACAAGTAGTCAAAAAAGAAATCAATGTGTACATAGTCTTATGTCAATATCTTATTGCTTTAAAAGGTAAAGCTTTTAACTTGTATGCTACCGCCAATCGCCATATAACGTTTTAACAATAACCAACCACTTAAAATATGTACTACAAACGGCTGAACTCACGTGAAATCGGTATTGGTGCCGACTAGTTTTGGACCTATCGAAGGTCCTTCATCAGGATGAGTCTGGCCGATTTCACGTGAGTCCAGCCGATTGTACATAGTACATATTTTAAATGCCATGTCTCACGAAAGTTTTAATAGTTTGATAACCAAACAATAAAAGGCAGAAAGGGAGATTTTTTTGCCAGAGAAGTTTTGCGTAAGAGTTTGCCTACGTTCATTCTATACCTTATTTGGCTAATATGGTAAAGTAGCGTGACCTGATCTGGCAAACATATTTTCCAAATTTTTAGTACTTCAATTCTCGACACATGATCTTATTGCAATTTTCATTCTAGGCAAAGGGGCCGGAAGTTTAATTGGTGGCTACTTGATGAAATTTGTCGGCACAAGACCGACGTATCAAATTTTTGCTCTTGCGACATTCCTAACAGGATGCGTCTATTATTTATTTAACAAGTTCTACATTGGCAAGCGGCCGAGTAAGATTAACAACGACATCTGTGGAAAGACGCGGCCAACTTTAGATGTCGAAGGCTGCGAAGCTAGCAAGAAAGAAAATGATAAATCCTGTGCGCTACAAGATGTCGCTACTGTAAATGGGGCAAACAAGGTTAAAGGCCCCGTTATAGACACCTCGAAAATTACGGAATTCAACCAACAAATGAAAATTCTATCCGATGTTGACGGGGGTAGTGATTCTGGAGTAGACAATCCAGCGTACAACGATGGTGAAACAAATGATACTGTAAAGAAGGGTTGTAGCACTTCGAAATAGCTCTTGTGATAGCCGTTTTAAGAACACTTACAAATTAGTTAGGTATCTTTATAATTATATAGAATTGTAAGACAATGTATAATATAGTGATATTATAAATTATATAAAATATTATTTACTAGTTATTTATATTTCTTTTATATTACAACTTTTGGCGTTTTAAAAGTAGTTAATGGGAAAATTAATTTTTACTAATTACTTAATTGGCTTTCTTAGTATATAGAGCTATTTATAATACTGGGCTATATATATATTTGAGATATATTTGAGGTCCTAAAGGAAGTAAAGAATTTTTTCTTAGTAAAAATGAATAGTTTTTTCTTATTTGTTTGGATTGGTTTGTGTTGTCATTGTTTTGCTTCAGAAAATCCTTTTACTTTATTAATTAATAATATTATTATTGGTTCAAAAATATGTTGCTTAAGTTGGGGACGATTATTAAATTACATTGATTACAATACAGTGATAACAGTGGAGTTTTTGTCAAATCAAAAGTTTTATATTACTTTTTATTATGTACACTTTGTTTTCTATGCGGAAGATAAATTCGTCTTTCGTTTTTTAGTTTTTTTTTTTATTTTGAATTTGAATTTGATACGAAAATAGCTTTGTAAACTTCTGGAAGAAAATTTCATATGATATTCCAATTGCTGTTAATGGTTGGTGAGGTTTGACTCTTTCTCTCTCGGTAATTCAAATATCGTATAAGTTCCAAGGGATTAAATGTAACTGCAAGTCCCTCCAAACGGGAAGATGCTAACTTATGTAATATTTTAAGAGGTGGTGGTAAGGTGCTAAGTTGATCTTTGATCATTTTGTAGAACAATAATAAGAGTCTAAGACATGAGGTTAAAATTTTAGTAGCGTATTTAATTGTAGATAGTACTTAAACTTAATTGGATTTGAATATAACTTAATGTGTTTTTAAAATATGCAGCTCAAAATTACTGCGTGTTATTATTATGAAATACAAGTTTCAATGGTACACAATGCCAAAACATTGTGCTTTTCGTTTTTTAAAAGATCCACCCTTTTTTTTAATTTAAGTTTGCAAGATTATGATATTTTACCATGATGGTTATTCCTTATTTTTGTAAATAAAAAAATAAGAAACAAAATTATATTTAAATAAAATTCATATATAACAACTCCACAGACCTTAAAACGAAATGTTACTCGGTACAATTTTATTTTTCCTGCCTTGCTACTATGCTTGTTACAAAATTTATATGTATTCTCATCTTATCTGAAATAAGATCGACTACTGCGGTATTTTATTAAAAAAAATTGTAATTTTCTTTAAAATAATGCTGTAGCTTATATGCGTGGTAAGCGATAGTATACTAAAAATTACTTGGGCGCCGAACACATTCACGATGACAAATTGACGTACTACATTGTTTACTCTTATCATTGTCTCTTACGTACTACACTTGCCTATATATTAATATATAGTAATAACTGCCTTCGTAGTCTAGTAGTAAGGGCGTATGCTTTAGAAATTGGAGGTCGTGGGTTCGAATCCTGCGGGGACTCAACAAATTTTCATCGTTGTTTCCTAGTTGGTTAGGGCAATTTGGGCCGATCACCCAATTGTCTAAAAAGTAAGATGATCCATGCGTCGGATGGGCACGTCAAAACTCGGTCCACCCACCAACCCGCATTGGACCAGCGTGGTGAGATACGGTCCAAAATCCTCCTAATGGGGAGGCTTATATCCAGCAGTAGATTAATACAGGCTGATGATGATGATGATGAGTAAATTAATCAATCTTGAAACATTGGTTTTATTTTGAATATAACGTATACATAGTTTAGATCTTTTGATTCTGAAGTGCTCTAAATATTTTGTACAAATACGTAACACTTTCTACTCTGCCTTAACCGAGTCTGATATTTTATATTCTGCTAACCAGCGGAAATTAGAGTCAGTACGTGGGTCATCTCAATCGTGCTTCGGGTGTTCTACATAGTACGGTACCGCTAGAAATTATCACAATTTTCTCACCAATATGTCGTCTCTTCCGATATACTGGATATGAGAGCATACTGTCAACTTCATCATTGTTAAGACGGCACTCGAGTAGATAACTTGTTACAACTTGCGATATTTAAATGCAGTGCGTGCATTAAAAATGATAGTCTCCATAGTAATTTTGTCTTTACTCGAAGTTTGTGTACTATATGCCGTGGCACTAAATTTACCTGGACCCATGGTGTACGTTGTTACTCCATCACCGCGAACACCGCAAGTTAGTGAGGGGAGATCGGCACCTTTTTACTATCATAACTGGATGCGAAGGATGGACACAGGCCCCAATACAACGACAACGCCATCTACGACCACTGTGAGGGTGAAGACACCTGACTTGATTTTCGCGGAGTTTGAATCAGACGGCAGTATGAAAAAGAGCATAAGAAAGTTATTAGCTAAAGAGCGTGTTGAAGCTAAAACTTCTACAACATTGCAACCGATTTTTGTACCCGATGAAGAATTTCAACCAAGCAGTGAGAACGCGAATTATGGTTTACCGAATTCAAACGAAAGAGCAAAGAGACTGAACAGCAAAGTAATTACTTTGAAATGTACAATCATTTATATAATAATCCCGCTCCAGTTTATATACCAACGTCAACACCTTCGGCCATAATGACAACGTCATCTACAACAATTTCAAGTAAGCCAACATTAAGTAACGTGGAAAATATTTGGCATATAATTGATAGCGAAAAACTTAGTCACAATTCTGCCAAATGGGAGGAAGTTCCTGTTGAAACCAATAATAACCAATCAGTAGACAGCGCAGATGAATCTAAAGATGAACACTTCGGCTCAAAAAAATGAGGACGAAGATGGAGATTTATATGATAATTTTGCGTTACCGGGTAAGACGAAAAATATTTCTGTTTATTTTTACTAAAAACATCTAATGAGATACTATCAGAAATTTAAAAATCATTAATGTGTTGCAGGTTTGCTGCTAATCAAGGAAATGGCGCTGAAAACGAGTCCCGTGCTATACGAACTGAATCGAACTTTCAATTCCCTTATGTTAATTTAAAACCATTCCAAATGAAAACAATGAAAAAACCGGCCCAGACAAATCTGAGTGGTAATAAGAAGGGCAATAATTTGCTGACTAACTTAGACAGTTTCTATGATTTAAAAAATCCGGTTAGAGGAGAAGCGCAGGATGTCGTTTCGATGAGTCAGCCAATTGATCGATACAATCCTGCTCAACCATATTTGCCTCAAGAAAATTATGGCGGAAATTCAAAACAATCAAATGGAGTGTCCACCCCGGTCAAGACTACGGCAAACCTTGTGCCTCCACCACCTCCACCAGCTCCTAAATTAACCGATAATGATTTCCCTGCCCCATCGAGCTACGAGTCATTCCCACCATATCCGCCCTCTAGTGATTCTGCACCCCTAGCGCCCGCGATACCAAAACCACCAGTTTCATTTTATTCACCACCTAGTCCACCCAAACCTTCCGTTCTATCATATTCACCGCCTAGTCCGTCAGTAGACATTACTCCGTCTGATTCATATTCTAGTGACGATGACGACAGTAACAACCCTTCAATGGATCTTGGTTATAGATACAAGCCACAGTCTGCTCCAGTGCAACCTTTTGCACCGACCTTACCACCCTTAACAAGCCATTTCAAGGCTACAGTTACAAAAAACCTCCGATGAGTCTCGAACCTTCGCCTATGGCAGGTATGGACGATAGTGATGTATTTCAGGGTTATCACTACAATAAACCTGCCGCTTTGGCCCCACCGAGCAATGATATGGCGCAACCCAGTTTTGATCACACGATACTCCATCTTTTGACCATGATAATAACTATCCAGAGTTAATTTTTCAAAAGAATCACGGTAGTGGTGGAAAAGATAGTAACGATATGAGCGGAGGTATGGATATGATGCCACCTCCGCCAGATATGACTGATCATGGACCACCAGATCATGACAATAGCTTCTCTAGTGATTTTCCAGGTGCTATGCCACCACCACCTGATATGAAAGATCATGGACTACCAGATCACGACAGTAGTTTTCCTAGTGACTTCCTAGCGACTTTAAGTATCACCACGATTTTGATGATCATGACTTCTATCACCACCACCATCATCCAACTACCACGACTACGACTGAAATGCCTCGTGTTAACAGGTACAGTTACTACTATCTCGGGAAAAAGCTGTATTATTTGCCATTGTATTTTAGTGTTTACTTCATCGTGTACGTGGGAGCACTCATCATAAAGGCCGTATTGCGGCATAAGATAGTGTACCCCAATAGCTGGAGACCAAATGACACTACGGCTGGTTTCTTCTCGAAGAGATCAATTGAATCATGGGATCTCTCAAATGAAAACCTGCATGAAGTTACAGGAAAAGTTACTCACGCTATTGCAACAGCGGCAAAAATGTATATGGCTAATGATAAAAAAAACAATTAGAAGTGTAATTTGTTTATATTAAACCTATGTACAAAGCTCAAATAGACTATGTTAGTTGTAAGTCGTTTTGAACTGGGCATATTTAATTCAGAAGTGAATGGAGTCCCTTTATTTTAAATATAGTTCATTATCACAACGAATTAGGTACTAGTTATTGCTAATAATTAAATACTGTTTTACCTTTGCATTTGCATTTTGTTTATTTTAACCTTTTTAGTTTTATGGCGAATTATAATGATGATGTTTCTTTAAATAAACGAACAACATTTTTTGCTATCATATCATCTTCACATCCGAAAATTTTTACATTTAACTTAAATAATTTTTACCCTCATTGTAAAGGCATTAAAATACTTAGTAATTTAATTAACTTATAATGTAACAAAATCCACTAACTATATTGAAAACGACAAAGTTTGCTCGAGTACTTATAAATAATTCATATAAACTTAAAATAGATGCAACGTTATTGTCATTATATAAGGTTTAAGAAATATAAGTATTTCTTTTACTTACGTGATTATTATACATATCAAAACCACTCATTACGGATTTTCGCTTCAATTCTAATATTTTCCTGACGCTTTGGACTCTTTTAACATCCATATTATATTTTGCCTGTGATCATTGATTATGGAGAAAAGAATTAACCGAAAATCCGTAAACAGTGGATTAGATATGACTCAGAAATAATTTTGGTAAAGTTGTATCTCTTGTTAAACTTTTTGTAATAGTTTTATATTAAATACTAATTAGCTCTATAATAGCTTTTTGATTGGCTAGACATAAAAATCATAAATCATAAAATTATAAGGCATACCCAACTATATACACCTGTTTTAACTTAAACTTAATTACCTCAAAAACTGATAAGAGTTAGTAAATTGGTGGTGTAAAATATCTACATATTTTATAGTTTCAGTAGCTTAATTACCGTTATTAATGACAATAATTTAATCTTTGTATGAAATTTAACCTTAAAACAAATTAAATTTATGCTTTAAAAGAAATTGTGCCCGTTTGCATTGTGTTATTCAGTTAAAGCAAATATCGAGAAGGTAGTGCTAAAATTCTCCGTCGCTAGAATTCTGGAGTTAAATTACTAAGCCAATAAACAATGCAGTGTTCGACACATTGTTGTTTGTGGCAGCAACTATAGAGAATAATTTTCTAATAAATCTCTGTAATTACATAGTATATAAATCTTTTAAATAATACTTTCTATTGCTTACGCGAATATGATAATTACTAAAGTTTTATGAATTTTATTGGCCTTAAATACTAAATAAAAATTTGAAAATTATATTACACATTTATTATTAAAAGCAAGGATCGGTGTTCTTGACAAAATATGATTATATACAACAATTCAAGATTCAATGAGAACATTTTAACAGTATTTCTGCCTCAAACAGCCCATTTGCTAGCACCAGAGCATTTGCTAGTAAAGTCGAATATTTATACTGAATAATATTATTATAAGTAGATGAATTACTTTTGATAGAGCTTGAATGAATCTAATTTTAAAACATTTATGAATTTGAAATTGAGTGCGACTATTATTTTTATTCTTATTTTGTATTTAATGATTCTGTAAACCGAGCAAGCTGTTTTTATCTTAAAGTAAATGATTTACATTAATTGTAAAATAATGTTAATTATTTTGAAAAACTGTTACAGAATGCCAATAAAGGTTCTTGCTTGAAAATAAAAAGTGATCTCAAAGAGGTCTCAGGACAATCTTCGCATCAGTATTTATCATTGGATCCTATACCTATTCAAACCGTTATCACCCAAATCACTAGCATCTAAACTTCGAAAAGAGAGTAACCGCAGTTGATTGATTGGTAGACGTTCACAGAAGGCATAAAAAAGCAAAGAGCAAAAGCAAAAAGCTTTCAAAATCTGCATAAAAGCAGAGAGGAAAGTAATTTACAAACGGTTGTCAAATATTTTGGACATTTGGATAGTAACATAGTGATAATAATTTAACAAATAGTCTGTGTTTCAAGCGGTTAACGGTACTAACTTCGATGGAGACTGTCTTTCGTTATTTGTCGGATATTTGGTCAATGAATCTGTCCATTCGTAGAAGTTTCTTTAACATTAATAAAAAATAGGCTGACTCTTATGTTAGCATAGATTATTTTACTTTATAAGCACTCACCGCCTCCGTGGTGGACAAGGCGTTCATTAGGGTGGGCCCCCCCCACCCTAATGAATAGGGGGCTACATATATGAGCAATGGACTAACACAGGCTGACGATGATGATGATGATGATGATGATGACTATTTTCATCATACAATGATTTTCGTGTCTATCTGTATCTATACCATATGTATTTGTTTCAAAAAGGTAACTCTATGTATTTATTACTTAGTTGGCATAGTACAAGCATTGCTAAATTTGACCATAATAATGATTGAAGTGTCATTGTGCAGTGGAAGTTATTCATAATGATATAATAATACTCTGGTTCTAGTGTAGAATGTACTCGTTTTGATCAAATTGTCAGTTGTACCTACATATATAATGTCAATACCGCTCATACTCTAAAAACATTAAGTTTGTATAAGGCTTTAATTTGATTTGAATGAATCAGGATTAAAAAATGTCACAGCAACTTAAATAAAGTATTGTATCCTGAATTTGCTACTGAATACTAAAAGATATAGACTCACTTTCTATTTAATGGTGTAAATTCTATTACTTATGGTTTAATAAACAAGTCTAGATTTTTTAATGTATACTTTAAATTTATTTTTGTGGATACGTATTTTCAAACAATTGTTGTCGGTTTGCATTCAATATATATATATATATATTTATCGAGTAGAAGATTGGTGAAATGTTGTGTGGTCAGACGAATTAAACTTTGAGGTAGGTTAGTCAATGAATTGTCCTGGCAATATTTAACAAGATTATTTAAATATAATATTGGTGATAAAGTTATTTAAACGCTACATTTTCTTTTTATCGCAGGTTTTTGGTACCCCTTTTTTACCGTGGGGAAATGCCTACGCATACTCGTCCTCACGGGGGCATAGACGGGTTATATCGGACTCGCACCGACTAAAACCAACACGTTGTTCCTTCCTGACGCATTTAGGGTCATAGGAACGTGCTTACACTCATCTGCAACCCCACCACCGCTGGCCACCGGAGCAGCCCCATCTCGGCCCTACGGCGTTCTGCCTCCCTCTGGGCGCTTTGGAACTAACGCGCCCTTCGTCTCGGCCCCTGTATTCATGTAACAGACTCCCCCGAGTCGTTCACTCAGTCGCTCACTCAGGGGCCATGGAAGCCAGGAGTTCCCAGCCCACGCAGGGACGAGACTCCCAGCCCCCAGTGGCGGCCCGGATGTTAAGCTCCGCCGCTAGCTCCATTTCGGCCATGGAGGAGAGATCGACGACACCATGCTGAATGTCCCCTCCTCCCACGGCCCCTCCACACCGCATCAGCAGTGCGGCCCTGGCGAGTCGCGGAGGATAGGAAGAACGGCCCACGGAACCTGGCTGCAGAGGACAGGGATGGCAGCATGTCTTCCGCCCCTTCCCCATACGCTGCACCCTCTAAGGCGTATCCATCCATCCATCTTCTCCAGCCAGCTTGGGCAGGCTCTCCTCACGAGCCAACCTACTCTGGCCAGTCATGTTCTCTTAGATTCCCCAGCTAACCAAAGCGCAGGTACTGAACCCACCCTACGTCAAAGCGAGAACCTGTGGGGGTAGGTCTAATGGTACCCTTTGCGCCGTCGGGTCGGTGAACAATTTAAGCCAGAATGTGTGGTGCCAACCGTAAAACACGGGCGGTAGCGTCATGGTCTGGGGCGGTTTGACTGACTCAGGAGCAGGAAAGATGTTTGTATGCCAAGGGTTCATGGAACTCGTTGTTACCCCTTATTTTCGGCCCTTTATGGTGACACTAACATGGATGGCGTCAAATTCGAACAAGACGACACACCTTGTCACAAATCCGGTCGCACCACCTTAAACGCTGCCTACGCCTGGAATGGAATGCCATACGTCCTGAAGAATATAAATGTCTTGTGAGCTTTATTCCACAAATAATTTTGCCGTGACTAACTACAAGGGGGCAAGTAAATATTCTTATATATATTGATCTATATATCTTTAATAAAAGTTTCAATTCATTCTCATTTACTTCCTTCCCGAAACTTTCAAGAGTGCTCAATACTTATGGCCAACAAATGTATAACAAATGCTGACAAGAGGACCAAAGATACAAGCTTTCAGAAGAGACCGACAATCAAATACATTATTTTGTGGAAAAGAGAGTGGTGTGGTTTTAATCCTGTAAATAAAAGTATAAACGCTACAAGAAATATATATTTAAAAAGTACTTGTGAGGATTTATGGGTAACTTTAGAGTTAGCACATCACCACCTTTACATATATGTATGCGTAATATATTGAGAATTTGTGCCCTTTAAAATCTTGCATAAAATAAATATCCTATATGGTATCGATTAATTTTTTTAAATACATGGAAACAAACGTGATGAATACGAATACAAACAATTAAAAGATGTGCTGAAGTACTATTAAAACTACTCTTTATTCTCTTTATTTACTGAAAGACTTTTAGCACACATCACACATACATCATCAGCCAGCTGGCATAGGCCTCCCCTAATACACTCCTATCCATTAGGGGTTTTGGTCCTATCACCAGCTGTTCCAACGTGGGATGACTGATTGTTTATATGCCTATCAGACGCATGGATCATCTTATTTTTTAGACAATTGGGTAATCGGCCCAAATTGCTCTAACTCACTAGAAAAAATAATGAAAATTAGTTGAGGCCCTGCAGGATCCGACCTCCAGTTTCTAAAGGCTACGGAGGCAGGTTGAAAGAGTTTTAGAATTGAGATTGATGTGGTCTACACGAACTTAGAGAGGCATTTGACAAAGTAGATCACGACAGTCTTCTACTCAAACTAGAAAACTACTTCTATATAAGGGGATCGATTTTAAGATGGCTTGGCTCATATTTAGAAAGGCATGAATCGTTCTCAACGGGCATCAGTCTTTTGAGTTTCAAGCAACTTCTGGAGTTCCTCAAGGCTCAGTCTTGGGCCTCATTTTATTATGCATATTTATAAATAACGTTAAATTTTCACTTACGAATAGCCATTTTTTGTACGCAGATGACCTGATTTTTTTAAAAACTGTAATGTGCACGGAAGACCAAAGACTTTTGCAACTAGATCTCGAGAGCCTTTAAAAATTATGTAAACAAAATAAAATGGAAATGAATATACAAAAATGCTATCATAAAAAGACTTCTAGAAAACAAAAACAAATTCATACTGCATATTATATAGGGAATCAATTGTTACATTCAGTAAAAAATTTAAAGGACTTGGGACTTACAGTCGTTTCTGAAATGATTTATACATGTAGTATTGATTCAACAGTAGGTAAATGTATGAAAATGCTATAATTTATTAATCGCAATACAAAAGAACTTAAATCCATATTGGCACTCAAAAGCCTGTATTTCTCATTGGTCTGTAGCAAAATAGACTGTTGTTCCGTAGTGTGGTTTCCAATTTACTGAAACACCGTATAACGAATAGAACCTGCAAAAAAATGTTAACTAAAATGATAATAACAATATAAAAAGATTTGAGCATTATGGCCTAGTGTCTTTAAAAAAGCGTAAGGACTTGAGTGAGTGTAATCTTTTAGCAAAAACTCCTTACTTTTAAACTTGATTGTCGGTCTCGAAAAAATTATACAAGAATTTTAAATTCTTAAAAATCTTAAATACTTCTAATAGAGCTTTATTTCATTTATAAATATATATTTTTTATATATTTCTTTAATACATATTTCGTAAATAGCATAAACTTTAGGTGAAATAATTTTAATATGTATGTGGGTCCGGTTTCACTTATAAATTTAAAGATTTTTGTTTCTAAAAAAGCTCTCTTTAGCTTTAATTTAAGTACATATTTATAGTT
The DNA here is from genome assembly GCA_029286875.1 of Lamproptera curius. Classification (NCBI taxonomy): domain Eukaryota; kingdom Metazoa; phylum Arthropoda; class Insecta; order Lepidoptera; family Papilionidae; genus Lamproptera; species Lamproptera curius. Next base: position 294,946 of record JAGSMT010000077.1, read on the forward strand.
ATACATATATATATTTTTAAACATGTCTATATTTCTTTAATACATATTTCGTAAATAGCATAAACTTTAGAGCAAATAATTTTAATATGTATGTGGTTTCTCTTCCGGTTTCACTTATAAATTAGGTTTTGTTTGTAAAAAGCTGTCTTTAGCTTTAATTTAAATACATATATATATATGTCTGGTAAATTTTAGTTTTTTTGTAAATGGTCCTATAGAAAGATGAAAATAAATATTGACTGCCTCCGAGCCCTAGTGTTATGGGCGTGTGCTTTTAGAAACCAGACGTTGTGGGTTCGAATCCGCAGGTACTCAACAACTTTCATTGTTGTTTCCTAGTTGGTTAGGACAATTTGGGCCGACCAACTAATTGTCTGAAAAGTAAGATGATCCATACATCGGATAGGTATGTAAAAGCCAGTCCACCCACCAACCCGCATTGGACCAGCGTTGTGGGATCATGTCCAAAAACCTCCTAATGGATAGGGGTTTATTAGGGGAGGCCTATGTCCAGCAGTGGACTATCACAGGCTGATGATGTATGTATGTACAAAAATTTAAAGGTAATTAAATAATTTTCCAACATTAATTTTTGACTGGTGACACGCCAATATACTACTGCTTTACACTTTTCGGAAATTATATATTAGCATAAGCCAACTCTGGCTTAAAAAATAATTTGATTACTTAATAATTGCTTAGTTCAATAAAAAGTGCTTTCACAAACCTCAAAGGAACATTGACAATTAAACTTTTGAAAAGCTGGCCTAGCCAAAGAATTTGAAACTTCTCGTACCCGTAGACTTTATGTAGGCGAAGTGACAATCTCGCAAATTAAATTGACACCCTGGTAGAGAGCACGGCGTGTTTGCTGAATCTATATCACAGGTGCTCCCTTAGCCCGGTTAACTGAGACGTATCGATTCAAATCAGTCAGTTCGTTTTTCATCACCCGACTGTACACGCAGTTCGGTTAGTGAACATATTTATTGTTTGAATTATTACCGCGCTAGTATTAAAATCGACAGTATACAGTGAGAACGAAAGTTAATCAACTATTAGTCCTTTTTATTCATTCTGAACGTGAAATGCCACTACGGGGTATACTACCTTTGACTTGTCATGCGTTGGTGTGTACCCTCGCGATTGTTTTCCTGATCTGGGCTACGGGTACTAACGCTGGGGTAGCAAACTACGACACAGCAACCCCTTATGCCCCTCCCTACCATGCCTACAAATATGTGCCGCCGAAGTAAGTATTATCAACTTTTTTGTTTATTTTATTTAAATTTAGTACAATATACAGTAATATGAGCTTTTACTAATATGTATGGATATAAAAGTACCATATGTGTGTTCTTCATGTATGCTGAATTTCTTAATAAATTCTACTTCTGCGCAACTGTATTTGAATCATATTCGATCTTCGTAAGTATGTTCACATATCTTCACATCGTAAGTAACTATACTGGTTGGTTATTTGTCATGATCAATTATTTACTTTAATTGTCAAAGACGACAATTAAAAGAATGAGCGATGTTGTATTCATGCCGAAATTATTTTACTAGTCCATCCGATTTATCCCTTCATGAGCAATAACAATGAGCCGTAAATAATCTTTACTTTTCTTTCAAAGTCCTAAACTTAAAAGTCTAAACGTAAGTCTTTTTTAAAGACTGCTTCGTCCCTTCAACTTAATACACTCCTCTCTTTCTTCCTCTCTTTGATAAGCCCTTCTTCTAGGGATCGCGTAACAACGGCAAAACCATTTTAAGGAATATGAATAGCCTCACGTTCAGAACTGTAAAGATATGTAGTGTATGTCTTGTTAATTAGCTAATTGGATGTAAACTTCAAATAATTCATATGATCAGTTTTCCTTATGTTTATCATTTTACACATGTTAGTGATATGTTTGTTTATTTTCAGTAAGAACAATATTGTCGCAAGTGACTCAAGCGAAGATCCTGTTGATTCAGAGCCCCCAGGGTACAGGATAGCTCCTTCAGAACTTATCCTTTCCGGTCTCCGAACTATATTAGATGTCGTCAGAAAGATGAACAGAAAAAATTGCTAGCAAGAGCTTGGAAAATGCTGTTAATACAACATCCCTTCAGGTAAAGCTACATAAGATTGACAGTAAATTGTAGAACCAAATTATGCCAAAATATTCTTAACAACATCCTATTCTAAATTTGTTATTTTCAGTTTACAAATGCTTATGTTATTACTAGAGTAAAATTTCCTAAGATTTCTATTCATATATATCAATCTTGATTTAAATCGATTAACTTTAAGGCAATAAAATATATATTGATATTTATACATATGATTAAAATTTTGACTTGGGTAGTAAATATATAGCATTACAGTTGGCTGTCGACGTCTTGAGCCCATGAATTTATAAATGTTATATTTTTTTGTATTCTGTATATTGAATATATATTTCCACATTCCTTCTTTTTAACTGCATACTGGACCTGCCGAACGAGATAGAATATGTGCTTCATTAAATGGCTAATGCTGTTTAGTAGATTACCTGTAATGGAAATCTTGTTAACACAATATTTTAGTAATACGTTAAAAAGTATCATAGCACGATATCAGAGATTTGAAAAGCTATAGAAGCACGTGTGATCGAATTAGGGCCATCGCAACGGTACCGGCTGAACTGGGTGACCGAGTGAGGTGGCGCTAATTGCACTCTTCAGGCGACACCCTTGTTTGGCCAAGCTGTAACGATACAATTGAAATTGCATAGTTAACTCAGCACGATTCCGCGCTTATAATAATTTAGACATTTCAGATTATATCGATTTTATTTCATAAAACCCATAATAAATATCGATCGTTCTTATATTTTCCTCGATATAACGATCTTAAAGAGATCGTCTATTCTATTGAAGAGCATTAATGTTTATTTTCTTTTAAACTTCTCCAGCTGCCACGAGTTCGATCGGCGAATGGCACAGTCCCAGGGAGCGGACGAGGTTTTGAAGATTATTACGACGAGCACGGCTACCACGACCACGACACGACTACGACAACAGTTAAACCTATGAAGCAAGGTCGTTACACTGATCCCTGGGCTGGGTACTACGATTGGATCATTAACGAGGGCTCTTTCAAGTTTTGGAGTGTATTTCAAGTAAGAGCATTGTCATGTATCGAATTTCGCATTTGAACTTTGTGAATTTCCCTTGCTTCAAGTATCCAGATCTGCCTAGAGTTACGAGTAAGACAGACCTGGATAATTATGTTACAATGTCTGTGCTAATTGATTACTTGGATGAGTTTAAAACATCAATTGGATCAATATGTACTAACTTAATTTAAAAGCAATTCTTATGTTAAAGTAAATTGCCGTCGCGGTGTTAATATAATTCTTTCAAAATGATGTGGCTATCGTAATTGATTTCATTTAATTTTTATCCACTATTAAACTGGATGAAGTAATAACTAACTTTAAATAGTTATAGCTAGTCTGCAATCTTATACTATCAAGCTGGCCTAAATAAATTATCGAGTGAAGACCGTTTAGTAAGGCATTATATTTTTGTGATTATCCTTATTATTCTTTTGTTGAATTGTGTATCATACAACTTATAACATTTCATATGAAACTATCATACAACATTTTTAACCAATCTTTTGCACCTTTTACTAGTACAAACAAAATCAGACTGAAGTATTAGTCATATCTCTGGGGTTCATTCATAATATTTAAAACTATCACCAAAACAACACCCGACTATTAAAAATAATAAAAATTACAATGTAGCAAGGTAATATATGGACACGGTATTAAAACAGAAGTGTAAGACAAAACTGTCCGCCTGACCTTAGAGGCAGTGTAGCGCATCGTAGCGAATAATTGACGTTGTTTATTAAATACTTTGAAGAAAAAAAGGAGAACCGTATTATGTTTGTCATTTGACAAAATGTGCGGCAGATAGTGGATGTTGTGACATTGACATAGTTTAACGAGCGAAACAGCCGTGGCCACCAATTTCCTATGGAGCCATGTGAACTATATGCACGTCACGTCTGTCCTTAAGTGCGATACCATTTATTGTTAGTAAAATTTATGCCCGAACAAGAGCAAACGTTAATGAAAAACAAATGGAATATCTATTACAAGCAAGGTTGCAACACAATGTTGTATCGACTAGCCAGTAAGCAGAGTGCTCATTGTTAAACAAATGAGTAACTTATACCGGCTACAGATCTATTATTCAAAATTATTTTAATATGATGTGTGTTTGTTCAATGGAGTTGTGTTAACCTTATTTGTTATGATTTAAATTAATAAATGGCTTAGTTTTACATAAAGGCTGTACAAAAGATGAAAAAAAAACAACAGCCTTCACGTTAAGTATTTAAAAAATCAAATATGTTTACCTACTGTAAACATTTACGATATCATTATGGCAAATCGAAGAACAATAAGATGATATTGAATAAAGTTTCACCTACTTTTTTTTGTTCATATTACCATCTACAATAAACATATTTACATTTAAATTTCTCCACCAAACTCTATTTCGAATTGCATGTTGTTCGTATCAGTAAGTTACTATATTGTTCGTATTAATAAGTATTCATACTATTAAAGAATAATTAAACAGCGGAACAAATTGTAAGTACATACTAAACCAAAGAAAGTCTTACATCTAATTTAATAATATTAAAAAGTACGAAGTAACAAAGACAAGTAGCAGTTTGTAAGATAATCTGTACATTATTTATGGCATGATGGTCTCCACGGTCATATTTTAAGTGGCTCATCATTAAAATGTTTCCTGATTTTTTGTTCGCTCAAATAATATTCACTTTATAACAAGCGCAAAATGCTTTGATTATGTCTTCCTACTGAATTCATTTGAAATTTGTAATAAAAATAAATATTAATGTGTATAAACTTTTAATGCACGTACTTCTTATTACGTTACGCTTATGTTTATGTAAAAAATCTCGAAAAAATAATTAAAGGGGCAATTTATTAAGTTTATGGAACAAATTATATTCTCATTAATTATTTACCAAACATAAAACAAGAGATATATGTTTTTATCTTCTTTCTATATTGTAACAATAGTATTAGCTGTCATGTGGCCGCATTTTTTAAATCATTTTGTGTTAAAAAGTGTAATAGATCGTTGTAATTTAGACTGCAAATTGCAAACGCTGCCAAAACCGCCAATAATAGACTTAAAATATGTCCCATATAATTGTACTTCTTAAAACGGTCTAAAATAAGGTCCGCGAGCGCATACATCTATGCTTTGAGAATAACCCGCAATAACTATTTAAATGTAAAACATTGTTAGAAATCGCAATGAGGCATTAAGGTAATATAGTGCAAGTTTAGATAAAAGTTAATGCATTTAATAAATTATTCATTCTATGTGCAAAAACATGTCATTCATGACATTTTGATTAAATCGACACTTTAAAAGTTTTAAGTGATTTGAATCAATTTAATTCCATATCATTAACTTTAAAGGTTACTTTTATTTAATTCAATTCATTTAATTATATTTAATTCAAAAGTTATTACTTCTTAAATAGGATATGTGTGAGTTTTGTATGTCTGTCGATAAACCTATGGTTTTGGAATTTAAGTTGGGTTCGGTTTAGGGACATAAAATATTTTGATTAGTGAAAAACAATGTTCTATGTATTTAATTTTTTAAATAATAGTTCGTAAATGGCCATGGATTACACGCAATTCGTGCGCTTCGTGCTATTGAAGTTAGTATTCGGTAATCGCGTGAGGTATTCTTGCGTACGTTTCATATTAACTATTGTTCGACATATTCTTCTAACTATTATTTAAATTCAAAACAATATGTGCCGAAAAGTGATATTTGCAACGAAATATTACATTTATAAAAATGTTTCGGATCAGAACATTAATGTTGCAGTATAACGATTTTTTTTATCTTCAGAAAGCAAGAGGATTTTACTTTAATTCAAACTATAATAAATACATACATTATTAAAAAATATATCATCATCAGCCTTTGATAGTCCACTGCTGGACATAGGCCTTCTCTAATACACCCCTATCCTTTAGGGGGTTTTTTGGACCGTCCCACCACGCGACTTTTTACATGGATCATCTTACTTTTCAGACAATTGGGTGATTGGCCCAAATTGCCCTAACCTACTAGGAAAAAACAATGAAAATTTGTTGAGTCCCCGCAGGATTCGAACTCATGACCTCCGGTTTTTAAAGCACATACCCATACCACTAGCGTACGGAGGCAGTTTAAAAAATATACATTATAAATATAAACATTGTATTTTAAAATCAATTATGCTATTGTTAAAAAATAATCTGCAAAAATTTTCGGCGATTTAATTTTTGATTATTTTCCAGATTGCCTAGTCATTTCATCACACAAAAATACTTTTGTATTGTATATAATTCCATTAAATTAATATCCATTTAAATTTTACGTTTTAATTTTTCGGTCAAATGTTGTTCCATACATACGTATGTCTAATAGTTTATATCCCCATTAAACATTTAAGTCCATCAAGTAAAATTAATATAATGCCACGAAACGTAGATACAGATATAATGTCGACACATCTGATTTGGTTTGATTAACACGTCAATATTTTTAAATATGCCTAATTGATCGTGGGTAATACACGTATGTCAAAAGACATTGGTTGCCCACACATAATAAACCATTAGAGCCATCTCTAATTCAATTTATCGTTTATAATCACTCATTTTAAACAACCCAAAATAAATTTTAAAGTAAAGCAAATTGATTTAAAATTATGACAAAATTTTGCCAGAACAAAACAAAATAAAGGTACAAATATTTAATCTTTTACTTATTATCCGTGAATTTAGGGCGTCGTTTGAAATCCGATCTTTTGATGTTTTAGCCTTCCCTCCTTTTCCGTTAATTACAAGGGTTAATAATAAGGTTGCTTTGATCGGGCTTACAATTAGTGAATTTTAAAATTATAAGCGAAATGACGTAATTAATCAGAGACGTAACACCTATAAATCTATAACAATAAAATATTTAAGTAACATTTTTCTAATGAACCTTAATTCTTATTAATTTAAAGTTATTCGTTCGTCGACGAACCGTTTAATATAAGATACGATTATAAGTTTTTTAATCCTGTTACGTTATTGTTAAATAGTTTACATTAAAAGAACTCTAACAAATTGATATTTCGTTCACAGCTATTTACCGCCGCGCTGCTCCTGTACGCGTGTTTGTCCGCCATCTACTATGCGAAGTTCAACCCTATCCTGCCGGACTACAGTATGGAATACGACGACTACTTCCTTGAACGGTCGGTGGGAAGGAAGGCGAGGAGTTTGGAATCCTGGGAACTACCTTCGGGACTAAGTTGGATGAACGCGCGCACTTTCCAATTCATTTTGGACGCTATAGCGACTCATTACGAGAGTCAATAGCGTTTTTTAAGTTAAGATAAACATTTACGAAGGCAATATAAATACGAGGGAACGACGATCCTTAAGTCAGTTAGCTACTTAGTCTTTGTTGCCTTGTGTTTATGTAATAAAACTGATTTGACGAAACTTCTCTACACGATAGTAAGATCTCTTTGAATCGGTTTTTATTAGTTTTATTATGTACATTGTGCATAAAAATCGTTTTGTAGCTTCTATCTAAATCATGTCTAGCTGACGTAGTTTTGGTGACAATTTTTTCTATTTAGTGTATTACAAATACTTAATACTTTTTTTTACTTAATGAATTTTTAAACAAATTATAGTAGTGTATATAATTTAGGACACAAACACTTTTGCTCAATTTAGTTCCTAGATTTGTTAATAACTTACAATAAAATAAGATTTGAGTGTTTCCCTCCTTTTTATTTTTTAAGTAAATGTACATATGAAACCCTTGTTTTTTGTAATATGCATAGCGGGGTATTAGGCTAGCTAGTGTTGATAAAGGAAAATCATAAGGAAGCCGTAAGCTGTAAACAGCAGCCTACACTAAACAATTTTTCAATAAGCTCTTCTTGAGATCTTGAGAAAAAATTATGGAAGAAAACTGGAACGACTTTACGAATATCCATAAATTAAAAAAAAATAAACACTTTAGATTATACAAGTTACATGTAATGATTTTCGTAGAGTAATTGCATTTAGTCTTTGATGTGAACGATTAATTGCACTGGCCAGTGTACGTGCCGCCTTATTTCGTGTTATTACTCACGTCTCCACGTCCCGGGTTCGACGCCCGGTCGCTGCCGCCCTCCGCGGCTAGGATGTGCGCAGGATAACGCCCGTGCTAGCTCGCCCGTTCTCAATATGGCTCATATAAGTTATTACCAACTGGTTATGTATTAAAATAGCTCTGTGGTACCGATGTAAAACCGTTTTACCACGTTTGGAAGGAGAATTTAATTGATTTTTTACCGTAATCTATAAATTATAATAAAATTTATAACTAAATTTGGTAGATGATATTTTAGATTTATTTGCTAACATATTTTTGAATTGTTGACTCATATCATAAATGTGAATAAAAAACCAAAAAATATTAACTTCTAAACGTTATAAAAATGTAGAGCTCGGCATGGCGATTTGTTACACGAATCATCGTTCAATCATCGAGTGGTTCGGTCGAGCGAAGTAATATCGGTAAGTCACGGGAGTTTCGCGGTTCACTGTCTATTGGTTTGAGTCATTCGGGTAACACTGTCGGGTTACGGAGACGGCTATCAGTCCGGCAAGCTTCGGTGGGTGGTTGATTTTCAACGCGGTCGGGTTGCCTGGTCCGAGGTTCAAGTGCAATGCGCCGGCACATCGGGTCGGTCGGTGCTGGTGTACGGTTGCGCGTTGCCAACTTCCGTGATCGTTCCACGTTTGAATTTCGAACGTGTCGTTCGAACGGTAACTGGAACACGAACGTTTAAATATCGAATATAAAGAACGTACAAGATTGTGATCGAGTGACCGCTGTGCTTTTGGACTCTCCCACGCAGAGCTTTTGACGCTGGATACCGTTTTAAAGGTAAGGTTTATAAATATAAACAGTTTGTTTAATAAATATTGCTGTAATATAAAAAAAAGTGTTAAGTTCTGTTTTCGATCTGGGTTCCTTTTATTCGCAGGAACTATCGATGTCCTGTCGTTACCACTGTTTTTCTTTAATAAGTTGTTATCGATACATCTGTTTATGCTGTATTTATTTATTCTGCTTAAAAATATTATTAAATTTAGTTACAGTTTTCTTTTGGCATATTTTCTTCTCCTGATAGCATTCTGCTTCAGTGATTGTACAAATTGATTAACAATATATTATTTATGGCAAATTAATCAGGATAAATGGAATATCCTTGCAAAAATGAGACATCAGTTAAATATACGCCACGTTGTCCAACACATTTTTTTAATATAAAAGACATCAACGCGTGTGTGATAAAAATAATGTGAATTCATAATGAAATGTATCCGTTATCATTCTCACGGAGTGAAATATTAAGATGCAAATTATTTACCGTGTTTTTTCTTTTACAAAAATAACATTTACATAATTATAATTAGACATGATACGAAGTACAAGGGCATCAATCTAATTAAATCGATAAAATAAATTTACCAGCGCAAAAGAAAATGCTGCTTTTTATAGAGTTTGTTTACAAAGTCTTAAAGGAGCGGAGATTAAATTAGGGTTCCGTTACTGAATACATGCATAATTAAGGGGACCGGTTCATAGTCTCCGATTAGACTTGAAAGACACCAAGTTACCGTAATCTCTAATATGGTCAAGTTGTGTTGATATTTCTTATTTTTCCTTCTGCATATTATAAATAGCATAGATAGGAAGTTAAATGATGGTTTGTGCAACATGCATCCAACAGTAGTTTTAAAAAGAAAAACTAAGGATTATGAGAAGCTTAACTATTATTAAAACACAGGATTTTCAGGTAGTCATTTGGAATTGAAGGGATAGTGAGATAGATAGATTTTTAATCCTAATAGAAGAATTTATTAGGATTAAAAATCTATCAACTATCCTATTAAATTAACTACACCTCCTATTACGAAGACCACTACTACGGATGGAAGCTATAATTTGGAGGCACGTTTGCTTCGTTTTACGTTAAAGTTAACGTATACTGTTCTTATATATTATTGTAAATATGTCAAACGCAAAAAATACACATCGTTACTCTATGTAATTCAATCCTACTTTTAAAAAATAGCATAAAATAAAAAATTATTAAGGTATTAAAAACTGGGTAATTATTATTAATCGTCAATTAAATATATACTTACACTGTATTACGCTTCAAGCAACCCAAACTCAAATATACATAAAATGATTAAATAATGTATTATACTAAATGACGATGTCAAATAAACAACTCGTGTATAACTTCACCGTTGGTTATGCTGTTATGGTTATAAGGTGGTTGACTTGATGGCTTGTGTTTGTGTGAAGTAAACTGGGACCTCGTGCGTCGATGTCAACAGACGACATTTGAATCGCATATTCCGTGGGCAAGTTTTATTGGCGCCCGTTAAGCCGTCGGAACGTGTTTGTGACATACCAACGAACGTTATTATACATATTGTGGGATAACGGGAATGTTTCCAGCGAGCTTACTGCAGTTTTAAAACACTGTAGAATCTCAAATGGGTTTTTAATCAAGTAAACAAAGTGGGTATAGTTGTTAGAATTGGGCTAGTGCTTAAAATCGTTAGTTCGTATGCCTTGTAAAGAAATTGATGTGTGAGTACGAGCCTTGTGTGGTCTTTTGCTAACATATTTGGTTGATGCCTGGCAGCTAGTTTAAGAAATATATTGTGATTTTTATAGAGATATACATTTTTCAATATGACTAAAGTCATTGTCATTTAAATTATCTAATGTATTTATTTTCTTATTCGTTTCAATGTTAAAAATTAATAAAACCATCACAATGTTATGTTGTCATAACGGTTTAATAAAAATGTTACATAAAAACTTAAAAAACTATCGATATGAGTGTCATGAATTATTACTAATTCATTATAAACTAATAATATAGCATGAATGACAAGTCAAATTTATACAAAACTTACGGAACCTGCCTGTCAGTGAACCTCTGTCCAAGGCATTGACTTTAGGAGTGTGTTTGGCAATAAATCATATCAAAATATACGTAATTTTTCTTTATGTGTTACAGTGGATATATGGTGTAATCACCCCTAAATAAGGGCTAATACATAAATTGGCACAGCTACGGTTTTTCCTCAGTCGGCCGCCTGCACAAAAAGGGACTAACCATCTGTATAATCTAATTTAAATAATAGTCTAACTCGAATAGGGGTGAAAATGTTTCCCACATTTGAAAAGTATAACGATACCAAAACAACTATTCAAAATGATTATAAGATTTAATATCTAAATTAACATTATAATTTTTTAATTTGATTCGAAATCGATCAACACTTGATACGCCTTGTCGAATACCCATAAAAGGTACGAGATAGAAAATTTATTTTACTATTGAAATAATTTTTATCAAGTCATATAATAAATCTATAATATATATTCTTGTAATTTTTCTTATATAATATAGGAAAAAATATAAGAATAGCATAAATCGTATTTTCATTGCCTTTTTATCATCAATATTGTTGATTTTGAACATATCAAATTAGAGTTCTATAGAATTTACGCCAAAACTTATAAATTATAGTTGTTTTTTTGTAAACGTTAGTCATTATTCCTTTGTATACGTTAGTCATTATGTATGTATGTATAATACAAATCCTACACCGAATGTCTTTTTTTATTACAAATCTTATAATAAATTGGTTATGCCCGTGACTATGAGTAACAGAGAACTGCTCCGTTATTATCAAACAAAGCGATACTACGATGTATCGACTTTCTAATTTCTATTTAGGATAGGGTTTTGATGACCGGTTCCATGATTTGATACATCAATCATTTAAAATTGGAACTAGTTAAAATCCTACATACTATAAGTCTTTTTAAGAATCGACTAATTTAAAAAAATATGTATTATATGTAATCATGATAATATGTGGAAAACTGTATTGTTATAATGTATTATTTTCTTATATGTAAAATTTCGTCAGCATATTTAACCTCATATATTTTGCGTTTGCCATTCCAAATGAATTTCCATAAAATTTAAAAACCGTTTTGTCCGTTTTAAAGTTCGATTTATTCAGCGTCAAGTGTAACTGTTCTTTAGAGAACATCATAACCGAAGCAAAGGCAGTAAAATGCCGCTCAGTAACTGTATCAAGTTTTTGATGATACTGTTATTTTTCCTTATATTCATCGCTTTAAAAATCATCGCAAAAAAATATTTGTGTTTATTAATCAACCAAACAAAACATTTAAATATTAAGATAATATTCTGAATGACTGTTCTTTAAAATTGAATCAATATATTTTAATACAGTTTAACATATTCTTTTTAAGGTTTTCATTCAACTTTGATAACATGATTGTCTAGTTTATACAAATATATATATATATATATATATATTAGACTTTCACGAATCTCTTTTTAAGCTAAAACAATTCCGAAGACACTCGTTACTCGACATTGTTCACCATTCAATGGTAATACCGAACCGTTGTTCAATTGCCATGGGTAACACGCGACTTGGTGCATTGTTACAATCCCATTGCGTTGTTTCTTGTAATATATCATTCTGTTTTCGTAATCATGTAACAGTTAGAAATCTGTAATGTTTTGTAATATGGATACCTTGTCCACACTCCTGTGGTGAAAATTCACCAATAGCTCGTTTTTACTAAGCAATTGGAGATAGCCATGTTGATTAAGCAAATAATAGAAATCTCATCTCTAATCAGCCTGTAATAGTCCACTGCGGACATAGGCCTCCCTAATACACACTATCCATCAGGGGTTTTGGACCGTATCCCACCACGCTGGTCCAATGCGGGTGGGTAGGTGGACCGACTTTTACATGCCCATTCGACGCATGGATCATCTTACTTTTCAGACAATTGGGTGATCGGCCCAAATTGCCTAACCAACTAGGAAACAACAATGAAAATTTGTTGAGTCCCGCAGGAATCGAAGCCATGACCTCCGGTTTCTAAAGCACACGCCCATACCATTAGGCTACGGAGGTAGTAGCCAGTAGTAGTATAATAGAAACGTATTTAATGCAAACAAAGTAACTCATAGTAATGAAGTAACATCATTCGTTAAAGGTTCTTTTTGGTAAATAGTAACCGAGATATTAATCACTAAACGACAACACTTCGTTAATAAAAATATCATTGTTTATATTAGTTTCATGTTTCTTTTGCCTATTGTATTAGCGTTCTGATAGAAAAAGAATATTTAAAATCGGTTTAATACTTTCGGAGCCTATATGAAACAAATCAAATATTTCGTCTCTACAATAATATTACATTCGAATAATATATTTTAAAGGTATAGAAATTAAAACACAATGAACAATATTTCAAGCAACTCACTTAGCTTCCGTTGAAATTTTTTAAACGTTTTGAATTAGCAACATGTAAACTTCACTTATAAACCATGCTTCACTGCTACTCAATCAAATAAAATACGCAAAATACACCTAATACGTACGCTACGTATTTACAGAGATACGAAAAAAATGCCGATACACAAAAATTCATAATAACCCGTGAAACATGCGTTCATTACACGGTATTATATGAATTAAGTAAACGTAACCGCGAGTTATTAGTGTGTAATAATTGGTGTGACGTCATCGGCGAGGCCAGCACTTTTGAGCCACCCCAGAACCTCAGTTAAGGACGACCGGTGCAGTCGTGACATGATGCTGTATAATCATCGGTAGCAGGAAACGCATATTAGTATCGTGTTAGGATGTAATGAAAACGGTTTGTACTAAAACCTAGTACAGCGCCAAAGATGGAGATGTTTTTGAGCTGTAATTTATCTAGCTTGAAACCACATTAGAATACGTTGATTCTATCGATATCGATATCGATATTACGTATATATGTGAGTTAACATATTAATAAGAAAATATTATCACACTATTGGGATATTGGTAACGTGTTTTCTTTAAATCTTTTATAAAGTGAGTTAAATATATTTTCTATTTGGTGACTGACTTCTTCTTTTTCTTACTTGTATTAATGTCATGCAATCGTCTTTTATCTGACGAGTATTATCTGTACGACAGGAAAAGGCAGAAGCAATGTAAACTATAGATATAATTCAAGAAGTTAAACAGTACTTTCCCTATTATATTTCAGGACACTGTTGTCCCAAAATTCCAGTGAATGACATCCAGGACTAACTCAGTTTTAAAATGCGATGCATGAATCATCTTACTATTTCGATCAGGTGATATGTTCTTATTGCTTTAATTAACTGGAATTAAAAAAAACTAAGTGGTTCGTCTGTCGAGTTTGTATGCACGACCTCTTTTCTCCACTTCAAAAGCCTAGTAGTTATATAGTTATAAGCTATAGTTATATAGTTAGCATGGCGACGTAAATAATTAGATTAGTAATTATATGTAGAAAACGCGTAATTATATGCAATAGTAGGCACATATATTAATGTATTAGTTAATTTCTTTACTAGTTATCTTTTACGGTTATATATGTCAGAGGAGCATGCAATCAAGAATAATAAATAAGGATGCATCTTGTTATCCCTTTTTTATCGAGATCACTTAGTACTAGCTATAAAAATATTTTAAATATCCAATTATTTTTATAAATCTACCTTTCTTAGTTTATGTTGAATAAGTTACAGTGTTTTAGTAATGACGATATAAATTTAAATGAAGTTAAAATAGACACATATATTTGAATGTGATAATTTTAATATTTTAGTGGTTAATTAATTATACATCGCTCTATAAACAGCTTAAGTAGTAAAAAAAAGCTTGCTGTTACTCCGATATAACAACAAAATTAATAAGTATAAATCTTTAATATATCTTTAAGTTCTTTAGCGGTTTGTAAAGTCCTTTGGAAGCCACAAGAGCAATTTAACATTAACACCTTTAACTACTAAATAATTGTCACATTTTATTATCGTTTAATTACCAAAAATTCTATTCAGAAATAAATAAAATTACAAAACGAAAATGTAATAGGCGAAGCGTTAATGTTTGCATAGTAACATCTACTCTTGTATGTAAATAATCTAGTACTATATATATTCAGATAAAATAGTATTTATTATACATAAGGACTCAAAATGGATTATCTCTGCGGTATATATGTAAACACACGTTTTGCATTAGCTCGTTTGTACCGTACGCGTCCTAAATCAGGAGGCGAATTCGCGTTAACTCACCCACGTTCTACGAATTCATAAATACAAAGTGTCGTCGATAGAATTCCTTAAGCCGTCCCTGACCCACAAACCGTTTACATATATTATATACGATAAATAATGTAAGTATGCAAATAAGACGGCCGCAAGTTTTGCGGAACCAATTTTATAGACCAGAGTTCGTTGCTCCGAATTCTAATAGACGACGCCTACAAAAAGACAAGTCGGATGTGTACAGGCTGTTCTAAAATCATTTGATGAATAATGTATATTTTGAATTCATGCTTTGTATGTCATTAAAAATATCGTTAATCTTAAGTTATTTGTTTAGGAGAGATAAGCAAAATTATTCGTAATATCTTAAAACATTGCTGTTATCTTGAAACTTTATTTATGAATGCTTTTTGGCCCTCGGCCCGACTTAGGTAAAACGTAAAGCTTTATCTACGCATTTGTAAGAAACATCTCGCTTCAATAAAGTGCAGGCGTCCAATAGGAAAGGTGACATTGACATTGAGACACCACAAGTCCTTCATTGCTTAGGGTGAACATTGAACTTGAACCATACTTCAGAAAGCGATAGTAAGTAAGTTTGTTGTAAAGCTTAAACTCCTTAGATGTTGGAATAAGTATTCTACCCACCTATCTATACGGATTGAATTAAAGTCAGAATCAAAATATTGCAGGCACTTTTTGTGAAACCATTATGACGAACTTTATATGAAAGCAATGTATGAATTTAATAAATGTTAAAATGCAATATGCGCCATGATTAAAATAAGATGCAGATAAACTTTATTTATTGATTTTACGTAATAAGATTGCGAACATATGATACAATTTTTTTTACACAGTATTTTTTTTATACAGTTTTAAAAATTAACCTTTATCTTGTTTCTATTAAAGCAAATCAGCAGGTAAAAACTAGTGAGCTGTCAATTAACAAATAAGACAGATACATTATAGTAATCAGGTAGTTTAATGTCCTTATATAGCGCAATCCCTAGTTACCGATTAATTTCATAGCATCATCCTCAAATCTAAACATAAATAAAGCAAAGCATAATAAATAGCATAGCATTTGATAAGTAACGGTTATCGTTCGTTATTATTGGTTAATCAAAAGCGATATATTGTCGTAAGTACGCATACATATAAGACAGATTAATTAAATGTAAAAAAACCTATGTATCAGATATAAGAATCAGTATCGTTTCCCACGGTACGGGGGCTGAGTCAACATTGATGATTAGAAGAACGGGCAAGGTCTGCCTTCTGCTCTTATTAAGCAACGTAAGACGTGTTAACGATCTAAACTGAGTGTCATTGTTACGTGCCGCTAACTTTAAGGGCATTTAGAAGTTAGTTTTTCCAACATAGCTACAAAATAAATATCGTTAAACATATGAACTGCGGTTTTATGGTTATCATGTAAAATTTTCCATTCAACGCTCAAATAACCTTTGTGTTACAATGTATCTGTTTTGTCAGGTTTTAATTGCAAATTGTCATTAAAATTACGTCATAAAAAGTGTTGAAGCGCCCTTTGTCCGATCCATCTTTAATGTAATTTTAAGCACTGACAATGCAATATATTATATAAGCAAAAAAGATGAATAAGACATTTTATAGTCAAATTAATAGCGATCTAAATTAAGTTTTTAAACATAGCACAAGGAATACGCAATATTGGATAGGCAAGACAATCAAAAACGTGAAGAATTTTCAGTTTGCTATATGTACAGAATGTAATTGAAATAATTTTTATTTTACATACTGCCTGTATATTGGCATTCCACGGACCGTTTTTAGTTTAAATCATGACTGACCACCTGAACAACGGCTGTTTGATGGCTATCGATAATTAATTTTAATGTTGCTTGAATTTTTTGCCGCAATCCGACTATAATGGACGTATGTACATCGCCAAGGAAATCTTTGGATATAAAACAGTCATTCATCCGTCAGCGTACTCTGAGCGTAGCCCTGACTATGTTGGCCCTGAGATTTATGCCAGAGCGAAACATTGATAATAGGCATTGTTACAAGTGCAGTTTGTTTACTAAGTATAGTAAGAATTCAAAACAAACATTAGCATAAACCAAAAAAGGCTATAAAACTCGAATTTTACACGGATATAAAACGTTTCAAAGATTTTTGGGTCCATCAAAATAGTCCCGTTTATCTCCAAACTCAATATTAGTAAGGCCGTCCGTTGTGATAACAAAATGTATAGCAGTATATTTTTAAACTCATTAGTGTAAAGATTTTAATAACTAACATTTGCATATTACAGATGTGCGCGTTTTTTTTAAGTTGTTCTTACAGTAAATACGTTAAAAAAATTACAAGTTTTCGAATTTAAAATGTTGAGTTCAATGTGCCGTGACTGATTTTTTTATAGATAAAGGAAATTAGTTCAATCATTAATAAAATTTCAATAAAAAGACCAGTATGACCAGATTCGTTTCCAGTGTCAATTTTCAACGTCACTAACGGTATAACAATAATAATAGGAGATGGTTTAATGTACTTATTTATTTAGTAGTGTCAATGTACTATGAACAATCAAAAGCCGTAGCCATATGATGCAAAAACCTCAAGTCTATGTGTAATCTCGACTCTTCTGATTTTACACAATGATGATTCTAATAAGATTCCAAGAAAAGAAAAACATTATAAATTTTATGACATAAAACAGTATTCATTAATATCCAAAATGCAGTTTCTATGGTATTTTGATAGCCCATTTGGAACATAACTCTTATATGGAATTTGGTTGCGAGAACCCGATGCACCATTAACATTTTATTGCATAAGATTTACAATAAATATTTCAGCTAAATTTATAATTAGACATAATTTCATCAGGCCACACAAACAGAATTTCTCCTCGGTGGGCGAGGTTGAAGATTTCTGATAACAGGTTTCCGAGGAAAGTATGTCGCCAGAAATATCGCGGCATATTTCCGTAAAACGTTTGAGGTTTGCGTTCTTCTCCTTTTAAACCTTAGTGTGTTAAATTTTTATATGTAACGTTAATTTAACAAGATATTATTATTTTACTAAAACGCTCTAATGGAACTATTACAACGTATTCAAAGTGTTATGAGTACAATATGCTCGTATTAATATAAAACATTTTGAATATCCGAAGTTCACTTCAATTAGTTAATTTGTACACTGTATATACAAAACCCCTAATGGATAGGGGTGTATAGGGGAGGCCTATGTCCAGCAGTGGACTATCAAAGGCTATGATGATGTGGTGATGGATATACAAAATGAATACAAAACACCTAAAACCAAAACACTACAACCATTAAGCCATTTTACCCTTACTACCCATTGTGTTCTATGATTGATTATTAGTACTACGAATAGATACGAATAAAATCTTACAAACACGATATAATTTGCCTTTTATTGCCTTTTTATTCATTTTACCAGTATATTGTTAAGGGTTATTATGGAAAAAAATATGTAAATGGATGCGTACGCTAAGACAATATACATACTTGTTTACTCATGCCTCGGGCGAATTATGGTAGTCGCTGTCGGAGGACCCAAAAACTCAAAATTACTGGATATAAATTTAATTAAGACAAAATTACAATTTAACTTATGCTAAAGCTAAGCTCTAGTCTGACTCCTTTCGATGCGAGAAATGGGATGACCGAGCTACATTGAAATTATCGTAATGTAGTAATTCAACACGATGGAAATTTCCAGTCAAAGGCAGCGTCGGATGGCAGCGGCCTTTGGGTTCTGTCGAAACCGTTCCGTTGATGGAAGCATATTTGCCTCGTGTCGACTCGTTTGACGCAGCATATTTGTACCGTGGAATCGATGTTGCAATGAATAGATGACGCTGCATAGTTGCAATTTGCTAAGGGCTTTGTACATATAACACCTCCTCTGAGAACAGCAACTACTTCTGAGACTTGAGATGAGGAAGTATTGCTGTCTTATGTGGTCCAGGTTTTAGGCTGCTGAATAGACGTCCTCCTCGGCTGGCACCTCAGAGGGTTTTTAGAGCATCGCAACATCCGCACAATGTCTTAGTGTTAGCAGATCAGGATGATGAGTAAGTTTATGGACACAATAGCATACAATGGTATCGTCGTATGGTATAGGAAATTGACGAGTTTGTCTCGACTTGTAGAGCCGGTTGTACCAGAATATGATGTTGAGTTTCCTGCAACCTCTTGAGATCAATTGATTTCAGGTGAACATGAGAAGATGTGCTAACGTAGCTCGTTGTGTCATCTGGTATTCCCATGATCTTCAAAGGCGTTCCTTCAACTTGTTCGTTGCTGTTGGTGATGGTAAATTCCGCCGTATGTAGGTAACAGTTAGCCGGGATGGTGACCAGGTAGGTACCGATGACGTTGTTGTAGTCCTCACGTGAGCATTGATGACAGTATCTTCGTCATATTAGGGAATGATATGACGTAATGCTTCGATCGAGTTCCTCCAAGGCGATCCTTGATAGAGTTACGGTGGTCATCTCGCAGCTTCCGCCAAAAGATTGGTTAATTATGAGCGTGGGTACAGTCCGCTTGATGCCGAAGTTGATGGTCCATCTTATCTCCGCAGAGGTACCAGTTACCGTACTTCAGCATTCAGCCTCCATGTACACATAACCATCCCTGTTTGTTGCTATCAATGGATAAGGAGGGATGAGGGCCTGCCAGTATTTATTGGGAGCGACGGACAGTTTATATAAGTCGAACGTGCATGGGAAAAATATAGGTATTTTAAAAATTATAACTACTTGTCTCCCGGAAAAATAATACCCTGGCTTAATTATTTCGTAATATTCTCTTAGTTCTAAGTCTAACATATGTTGCTTTTTATATATTGATTCTAATTTCTTAACCATGTAACCTAAAACCTCAATACTTATAATAGAATGATGTGTGCTTGATGCACGAATAAACGCTAAAATATTCTCTATTCTTGTTAACTCGGCTAATATATCATCTACATTTTCTGTAATTATACTTAGCTGTTGAGCAAATCTCATGTATTTTATAAGACTTGAACCCGTTGAGCTTGGTATTTAGGATGAGCTGCAAGGTTACATTAATTTTGGATTGATTTTCTACTAATTTAGTTATAATTTTCGAATGCTGAGCCATCCATTCGGTGTTTAGACTTTACCGTGCATTTACTTGATTGGCAATTTTATTGTCATTATTCTGAAGAATTTTGATAGCATTGTCATATCGTACTGCATCTGAATAACCAAGTTGCCCGTGATAGTCTTAATTAATGAGCCTAAACCATCAATGAGACCTCTTTTTGTTCGCATTGGTTCTAATGTTTTTAAATGAGTATAAACTTTATTTAATTTAGACGATAAATATTCTATTTGGAGTTCATATAGCATGTACGTATGATTATGCAACTGACTTTTGAAATCCGATAATTGAATTTGCAAATATGAGCTTTTATCGCGTATATCTTTAAGTTCAATATACTGTAAAAATGCATGGTAGTGAGTAATTAGCCTGGTTGTCTGTCGAAAAGGAAGTATCCGGGCCATCGCCGAGACTCTCAGCGTTATCCCTTCGATTGATATCCAGAGCCGTTATCGAATGAGCAATCAGGACCAGTAGCACCCTGCAACAATTGGGCACTTTAGGGACCTCGTTTTAACTGATTTTTCTCGCAGGGGCCACGTTTTTTGGATGTATAAATATGTATAGGTAGATTCGCAAGAACTTTATCCTGACTATATCGCGGCGCTAATTTTTGACGGTTTGCCAAAGGATTGCTGATAAAGACGCGCTGATCAGGTTGGTATTCGATTTCTGGTTCGCGGTCCTTATTTAAATTTTCTATGATATTAGTGCGATTATGTAACGATGACTCATTAATAGTATTGTATATAATTTTCATACTATCTCGGTGATTTTGTCATGTATTGTTGCATTAAATGCTTAGACATATCAATATCAAAAGGATCGCGCGGATCAAAGTGGCCGTTATTATATCGAACGGTCTACACTTGGTAAACGAGTGGATCGAACTATTGTAAGCTAAGATTCCGTATGGGACTAGATTGGAAATATCTTGATCTTTGTGAGTTAATTTTAGGATACGAAGATGTTCCAGCAATGTAGAGTGAAACCTCTACGATCCCGTTATCGTTTGGACTATGTGGCAAAATTTTATGATGGTTTATTTTATGCAGAGTTACGAATTCGCCAAACAACTGGTTCGTAAATTCGTCGCCGTTATCTGATACTATTGTTAGCGGTAAACCGTGATGCGTACAAAATTTAAGTAAGGCTTGCAAGGTGCTGATTGCTGTACTGTCTGAATGTGGTATGCTTGAGCATACTTAGAGAATACGTCGACAATAGTTAAATATTTCTGTTTTGAATTGAAAGCAGATCCATGGAACAATTTCGAATGGTTTCTGCAGCCGGGGAACTATGTTGAACTGTTGTTCAATGGGATTACGGTCATATTTTGCTTGACCGCACACCGTACAACTATTAATAAATTTTGTGATATCGTCCTTCATCTTAGGCCAATAATATCGACGGATAACGCGAGGTAACATTCGTTTATTCCGCGGTGGTTGGTTTTACCCTCATGGTAATGCTTTTATTATTTCTTGTTGCCTGAGGTATTTTTTTATATTTTCCACTTCGAATTTTGATAACACTAAATTCATGCGGAGTTTTTAAACTTATTTTGAATAATAGGTATGATATCGTAAAATGCAAGCGGTGGATTAATAAAACGCGGTTTTACTTTTGGATTGACATATTCTTTAATTACATTCACTACATCTGATTCTAGTTGGACTTGGACACCTGTACGGATGTCCTAGTATGCGTATCGAAGGGTTTAGAAGCCGTCGGTCGCTTTTGATATCGCCGACAACTGTAATACATATTCTGCCTATGAAATTTATTTAATGGTTCGGCAAACGATTGGGACTTCTAAAATTGGATTTTCTAAACTGGTATGAGCGAGGCTGTAGACGAATTTTCCCAGAAGGTAGGCATTCTGACGGGTTTGCAAACAACTGAACTGATTTCTTCGTTATTAATTTGGATGCGAGACAAAGCGTCTGCTATTACAATTACTACTACCTTTTATATACTACAGAGAAATCGTATTCCGAGAGTTTAAGTTTCCAACGAGTTAAACGAGAGTTAGGTTCTTTAGGTTCATAACCCACTGGAGTGGTTTATGGTCCGTTACGATTTTAAATTTTCGTCCAAATAAATAAGGTCGGAAATATTTAGTCGCCCATACGATAGCAAAGTTCTTTCGATAGTACTATAGTTAGTTTCACTATCGTTTAAGGTACGCGACGCGTAGCATACGGGCTTATCCGCACCTAGAGGCCCTTGTGATAATACTGCGCCTATTAGCAGTTAGATGCGTCAGTTGTAAGGGATGAAATCTTTAGAAAAATCTGGGATTGAAGAATTGGGTCATTAATTAGGAGCTGCTTGTATTTTTCAAAACAACTTGTATACTCGGCGTTAATTACGATTTTCCTACCTTTCTTTAAACATTGCGTTAAGGGTTGGTAACGTGCGAAATCAGGAATAAATTTTTCGTACAACCTACTAAACCGAGAAACTGTTTTATTTCTTTGGGTGTAGTAGGTAGTGGATACTTTGAATTGCTGAAATCTTATCCAGTTAGGGTTTGATACCATCTTTACTAATTATATGCCCAAGATAGGCCGTTCAAGTTTCAGAAATCAGACTTATCCATTTGTATCTTAAAGTTAGAATCTCTTAGCTTTTGGAACACCTTCTCCAGGTTAAACCATATGTTCTGAAGAGAAGTACTGAAAACTACAATATCATCTAAATAAACCAGACAAATAGTGTTTTGTAGGTCTTTGAGAACATTGTCCATTACGCGCTGAAAGGTGGACGGAGAGTTTTTTAATCCCATTGGCATGCGTAAAAATTGTAGTGACCATTCTCGACATTGAATGCTCGTCTTAGGTATGTCGTCGGGATTCATCTCAACCTGATAGAACCCGCTAGCTAGGTCCAAAGTCGAAAAATACTGACAGTTACCAAGTTTATCTAGGACGTCATTTATGTTAGGTATCGGATACTTATCGTCATAAGTTTTCTCGTTTAGTTTGGGAAATCTATGACGACACGCCATTTAGTTTTACCGGATGCGTTTGATTTTTGGAACCACCCATATAGGTGAGCTCCACGCGGATTCCGATGGTCGGATAATGCCTTGATTCAGCATCTTGCTTATCTGGTCCCTAACTTCATCTCTATGTATATACGGGTACCGATAACTTTTGTGTATACCGGTATCTCATCAGTTGTCTTAATGCTATGCTTAATTTTGTTAGTGAAGGTTAACTTTTCACCATCGATATAGAATACATCGCATAATTTGCACATAACCGTTCGGTTAGGCGCTCCTCTACGTTCAAATGATCCGTGCGTAAGCGAGATAGGACATCGGCCGCGCGCGACGAGTCTGACGGGATTTGAGAACATTGAACGTTGTAGGACCCGGCTTGAATTGGCTGGTCTAGGGAAAATATTAAATCGTGCCGTCGGGTTAGTAATTTCTAAAAATCCGCGATTATTGCATACGGTGGTTAGACACCTCTTATAATACAATTAGAAATAGTTGTTCGTTAATTCAAACATTCACCGTCATGTAAATTTATCGGAATTCTAACTATTTTAGATGAGTTGGCGATAATTTTCTTCGTACTAATTCACGTTGCATGAGTTATAATGCAAAATAGAATTGATCGAGTTACTGTGATAAGCACTTTGTCCTTCAAGTCGATTTTAGCTTCAAATTTTTCTAATAAATCCAACCCGATAAGGCGTCAGAAATAATTAGAAATTTATAAATATATAATTTTATGTCGTCCGTTTCATTGAACTTCTGGGAAACAAGGAATATTAATAGAATAATTATTCCTTGAGGTGGCATGAACATTGGTTACTTCGAACGGGTCAAAATTAAGGGCAAATTTGAATAGAAACATTTGATAGCACCAGGGCAGATAAATGATTGGTTTGCGCCTGTATCTATAAGTAGTTTTAACGGTGGATCCAAAATTTGAATGTATGGAAGCTGTCTCTGAGTTTGAAATTCAATTCTATTTTAAGTTGTTCGAATTTGTACGATTCCGAAAATTCTGCCCTCCCGAACTACTAGAGGGCTGAGGTTCACTCGAGTTACCTGAAGGGCACTCGTCAATCACGTCATAACCGCCGATATAATTACTGAGGTTGCACAATCATAAAATCACTTCCTGTGGGATAAACATTGTAAGGATCACAATAATAACCATGGGGTCGTACATATAATAATCAGGGAAGAAATCACTATAGTTATCAACTTCATTAATATTCATTTTTCGTTTTAAAATAGTTAGAAGGCGGGGATTGCCATATTTGTGCCAATCATGACGGTAAGTTGGTTACCCGCAGGCCTTTCTCGGCAACGTAGTGGCTGACACCACCTACAGGCTTAGGGCCTTGATTTTGTGGTATATACCTAGGGCAATTTGGAATTTGTTTTGCAGCGCATTATAGTTAGGCGGTGGCGCATCGGAACTTTGTGCGTGCGCGTAGGCATATTTATTGGTCTAGATGGCAGAGGCTGCTGGAAGTTAGGCTTCCACGTCTGTTGAGGGGCGCCAATTGGGCAATTGTGGTGGTCGAGCAACGGAATTGAATGGTTTAAACGCGGTAAGATATTAGGAACTATTGGCACTTGTTTGGGTAATTGAAAACCCTAGACTTCTTTCCGAAATTGAATCATTACGGTTTTGTAAGTACATAACATTCAATTCCTCTTGCACGAACTCTAAGGCTTTTTCAGCACTATCTGGACGCATACATCTGATACGAGAGCCCAAGGGCTCTTTTTAAACCTCGCACAAATGCCTGCATTGTTAACTTTTATACAAAGTACGTTTAGCTTCAATAGTGGTATCGACACTCTCATGTAGGCTGGACGTATGTCATAATGGTACTGAATAAATTTAAACATTTATCGTAAAATTCTTGGGCGAACTATTCCTCTGCGTAGCCAACATAAGGTCGTTATATAAAGCGGTCTCATCTCTGGTCCGAAAAATTATTAATTAGAGTATTCTTTATGCTATCCCAACTTTCAGAAATGCCATTTGAGTTAATTATCCGTGCAGCTGACCCGGTAATTTTATTAAGTATACCGTTTACCAGGCATAACTTAGCTAGCTCGTTGCCGGATTTGCAGCTAAATATTCCGCTACTATTTGGTCACATAAGTGGATAAATCAGGTAATATATGCGAGTTCCTGCAAAACGGGTACCAGGCGTAGGGCTTTTAAAAATTGCGTCTACGTCGGCTATCTCGAGGGACTGATTTAATATCGAGTCTAACGAGGAATCTACGGTCTTATCTAAATCTACACTAATATCTCTATAGTATCCAAGTTGAGCCTACGAGCAATTTGTGCACGTGCAGGCCCTTTAGGGTAGTGTACTTAGGATGAAAAATCTTGGAAACCAAAAAGGACACTTATAAGGATATTGAGACAACACAAGGATAATCTAAGTGTACTCACATGGATTTCATTCTGGTTCTTCGGGATCGATTTTCGGATTTTTCCTCCAGCACGGGACTCCAGGTTCCAGGATACGGCGCGTTGAGTATCTATTCTAGATCCCTGTTACCTTAGTATCCTACTGACTGCGCCAATTATGGTAGTCGCCGTCGGAGGACCCAAAAACTCAAAATTACTGGATATAAATTTAATTAAGACAAAATTACAATTTAACTTATGCTAAAGCTAAGCCTAGTCTGACTCCTTCGATGCGAGAAATGGAATGACCGAGCTACATTGAAATTATCGTAATGTAGTAATTCAACACGATGGAAATTTCCAGTAAAGTGCAGCGTCGGATGGCAGCGGCCTCCTTTGGGTTCGTCGAAACCGTTCCCGTTGATGAAGCATATTTGCCTCGTGTCGACTCGTTTGACGCAGCCTATTTGTACCGTGTGAATCGATGTTGCAATGAATAGATGACGCTGCATAGTTGCAATTTGCTAAGGGCTTGTACATATAACAGGCGTAGTCCACGCTCCCGGCTCTTACGGATCGAGCTCACGATCCTCACGCTTATACCTAGAATTACGATACGCTTTTAACTTTAAATATTGATAATTTTGAAGCGCTCGTGCTTCGCGAAATCAGGCTCTAGCCTTGTTTCCAGTGCAAATAGTACCAAGTTTTTTTATAACACATACATCAGAAGCTGTTTGCTTATGTCGGACCTGGAAATAAGTTAAAAAAACCTAGAAATTGTAAATTCATATTTTTTATATATAATGAAGATTTGGCAGACCCGCAACAGCTACGGCAGCAAGACGTCTAAATTCTGTCTGTGATCACGACCCCTGTAAAGCGCTCGAAACGTTAATATCGGGATTTAATATATAAAATTATATGTTAATACGTACGAAAAGATACAATTAAATCCTTAGATTATATTACTTTTTGGATGTTGGTAAGTCACAAGAAGGCAGGAAATGAGAGCAATAGATCTTTGTATGACTTACAAATGTCTTTTTAGCGTTTCTTTATTAGGTTTCTCAATAGGCATCCTTTTGAACCCTTTGTAAGCTCAAATACAAAAGGTATTTACTTTTGACTTTTCTTCGACGCACTCTATTACAACCCTTAACTGAGTGCAGCTTTACAACATTTGAGCTTCTTCAATCTTTTCGTATTAAATGATTTTTATGTTTAATTGGTTGCTTTTAGGATTCTTTGTAACTCAAGCAGTAAAAATAATTGCACATACATACCTAAAATTAACAACCACTAAGTACATTATTGCTTATGCACCAAGAAAACGTTATGTCATATCAGACAAAAAGATTGTATTTGTTAAAGCAGTTGCATATAAAAAGTGAGTCCTATTCTTTAATAAGATTCTAAGTCTTCTACTTTTAAAAAAGATTGTATAATAATATATAAATAAAATAAAATAAATAATAAGTAATGATAAGAATGTAAATAAATGTTTTAATTTTAAGTAAAGTTTTTTTTTTCTTGTCACAACTTTTTATTCAGCCACACATAAACTTACTTCTGTTGCATGTATGACTAGCTTTATTGCGGTCTTAATGACTATTTATGTCAAAGTCGAACGAAGTTGAAGAGAAAAATTGTGCTCATATTCTCATTTTGTCCCTCATCTTTATAAGAAATTACAAGTAAACAAAGCATTGAGCTTTAAAGCAGCCTTTGTACACGGTTTTGGATAGAATGTAAAAAAATAAACATTTATTTAA
The DNA here is from genome assembly GCA_029286875.1 of Lamproptera curius. Classification (NCBI taxonomy): domain Eukaryota; kingdom Metazoa; phylum Arthropoda; class Insecta; order Lepidoptera; family Papilionidae; genus Lamproptera; species Lamproptera curius. The sequence continues at coordinate 322,583 of JAGSMT010000077.1, forward strand.
TGTATTTTTAGTGGATTAGCATTGACTGACAATCTACCCCTTTGAGTTACGAGGACTCTAAATGAATTCTTTAACATTGTATTCCGATGTTACCATATTATTAGCAATACACTAATATTTGTTCGTATACGAACATGTCGCCTACATATTTGTCTGATAACTTTTTACTTTTGTTACAGATAATGCAGTGACATGTGATTAAAAACTAAGCAGTGAGTCGTGACTGTATATTAGTGGAGAAAGTGATCTAAAATGCACACGATGGACACGATGGGCTATGGCCACAAGAAGTATCGGCCGCCCATCTCCCCAACGAACTTCTACCATCATGACTATTATTCCCGGCATACGACGCTACGTCCTCAAGTAAGTTGCTAGGATTCGTATCTTTTAATAGATAAACTTTATAACAATTATTATTAACTGCCTCCGTAGCCTAGTGGTATAGGCGTGTGCCTTAGAAACTGGAGGTCTGGGTTCCAGTTAGTTAGGGCAATTTGGGCCGATCACCCAATTGTCTGAAAAGTAAGATGATCCATGCGTCGGATGGGCATGTAAGAAGTCGGTCCACCCACCAACCCGCATTGGACCAGCGTGGTGGGATACGGTCCAAAATCCCCTAATGAATGGAGGTGTATTAGGGGAGGCCTATGTCCAGCAGTAGACTATCACAGGCTGATGATGATGATGATGATTGTTAACTAGTCATTATAGTTTACCATTTTGGGATTAATAATGCTGTTTTAACACCTTGAGTTGGTTTCTATAAAAAGGTTTTCTATTTTTTTCTATTTACAGTTAGCAAAAAAAATAAATCTTCGTAATGCTTTTATAATTCAGTTTAGTTTTTAGTTATTTGATCCTGATATAATTTTGGTCACAAGCAGTTTTTTGCTTTTGAGTTGGTCACAATACGGAGTGCAATAATTAGTGGAATAATTAATATTATTTAATAATGAATGATATCAGTTGTTTCACGTAGATATATCTTTTTAAATTGAATTAAACGCTGGTATTCTGTTAGTCATGGATAAGTTATAAAAACATAAATAAAGATTAAATCAAAGCAATTACACAGCATAAATATTATACTTAATTAGCATTTTTATTTGCATGTAAATAAGGTAATTCTGACGATGGTCGGCTTCATCATCAATAAATATTTATTTTAATGCCAGTCATCTATCGGCAAGAATCAGAAGTGCGGAATAATAACTGTTCTTAAATTTATAACGTTTTTTTATGTATTAGTTTATCATATACTATTATTTTACATTACAAATGAAACAAAAGGATACTTCACAAAGAAACAATTATGTACTATAAAACTTGATACGACGATTATTTTAACCAGACAATTAGTAAAGAAAATATATAGATTTTTACAACAAGCCAATTTTGTTTGCATAAACTCAGAGGTATATCCGCCTACGCCAAGGCAAGCTTGGGTATATTTTGGAAGGTGTTATATAACTTGAAGATTCAAAAATGCAGCCAGGTCAAATTGTTAGGGCCGGATGTTCCGTTATAAGAATTGGTTGCGCGTTCCGTCCAACGGTACCTTACAATGATAGTTTAGATCGAATAAAAGTCGAGGCTACTATTTAGTATATTAAAATTGACTGCCTCCGTAGCCTAGTTGGAAAGGCGTATGCTTTATAAACCGGAGGTCGTGGGTTTGAATTCCGAGTCACAACTCAACAAATTTTCATTGTTGTTTTCTAGTTGGTTAGGGCAATTTTGGTTGATCTCCCTATTGTCGGCAAAGTAAGATGATCCATTCGTCAGATGGGCATGTAAAAAGTCGGTTCACCCACATACCCCTGGACCCGCGTGGTGGGGTACGGTCAAAAACCCCCTAAATGTGAAGGCATGCACTAGAGAAGGTCTATGTCCAGCTGTGGACTAACACAGCTTGAAGATGATGATAATGATGATGATAATTGAATACGGACACAATGTATAATGTGCGAGATAGTGTTAATACAAACCGGTAAATAGCTTGTTTCACCCCAGGTGCCGCATGTTATAGCGCTTCAAAAAATTCCCTTTTATTTAAGACTGGCGTCATATATTCTAAAGACATGATCGCAAAGAAAAGGCTTAACCTTTGATGAAGCATAGTAATTGTTGCAATTCATTATGCAAAATTGTAGTCTTTCTTTTATTTTAACTGCGTTCGCCTAAAGCAAGCAGGTACTTTTTTCACGCGGTCACTACGCACGGTCGGAACACATTGGTGATAAAATCGAATGGCTCAAAGTGTGAGAAACTGAACACCGGTGGAAAACTATGCCTTATTTTTATATAATTGCGTAAGAACATAAAGCTTCCAAAGCGCAATGCTTAATTTAAAAAATGTTTTGCATGTATGTAGATTTACATTTACGATTGGTACACATACCTTCATAAAGAAAAAATCGCCTTCGTTTTGTGTAGCATGAAATTTTGTATTTTATAACCCCTATAAATTAATCCATTGAATTTGATTAAGAGGCAAGGTGAGGGGCCGAATATTGATTCAGTTTAAGGTATCGGATCAAGCCTCCGGCTTTGAGAGATTTTTAAGATCGTATTCGAGATCACGGTATGGCTATTAATTTCGTAATTGTTTTTGTTTAATATCTCTATAATTTACCAAGACTTTGTTCATACTAATACATACTTACGTTTAAGGCAAATTGTTTGTAAATTGTCTGATGTAAATTTATTTCAATGTGTATTGATCGATTACAAATTTTGGTAACAAAATAACTTTTTTCATTACGTCAACAATAACGTTTATTATAATAATGGATTTAAGATATCAAATCATAGTTTGTTAATAAATTCTGTAAGACAGACATTTGTTAAATATTTGCTTGCATCATAATTACATTTAAATATATTTAGAAGCTGCAGCTATGTCCCCGCTATGTATCACGTGGAGCTATGTTCTTGAGTTAATCTTGCTGTCTTTGCATAACCCACTTTAACTAATAATAACGCGTTAGAATACACAATGTATTTCAAAACACATTTAATCTAACACGAGGTTAGAACTTTTGCACAACAAGAAATCAATATATAGCATAGTAATTATCAAGTCACAACTAATGCATCTGCAATCAATATGTGCAAAATGGAAAATTCGATACGAAAATGTGATGTGAAAATGAATACGTTAAAGAAGTTAAGATCCATTTTACATATTTCATAGAGATTCTAACAAAAAAAAACATTAACGATGATTTACTCATCAGTAAAAACGTTAACTTGCAAGTAGCTCTTATGATTTTTTCGTTCGTACCGAGTATCAATATTTTTTTTTTTTCGTCAATCCATTAATACGCAGTTGACGTTTCAAAGAACTTTTTTAAATTAAGATATAGGATAATACACAAAAAATTGGTTGATATTACACAAAAAAGACCATGTGTTAGCTGTACGCCCACGCGAAACGTTGACAGCCTCTAATCTATTTGAAAAAAAGAACTAAATTTATAGACAACATGAATAATTTACACACCTGTCCATAATACGATTTTTCTTCGGGCTATTTCGTAGTGGCTTGCTTAATATTTTGCTGTTATGAGGCCCTGAATACATGTCTATGTAAATCATTCAATCTTTCTGTATTTTACAGTATCGTCACTAAAACTATAGTAAATAAAATTGAGTCCTGCCTATAGGCATTACTGCTGACCTGGTATTATTAGGTTATTATATTTTTGTTTGTAGAAGTTTTAAAAATATTTTTTTTAATTACTGTGCCCAATACAAGAATTGACCTGCTTACCACCCTCTAAGGCCATTGGCTAAAAATACCTCACTGCGTCTTGTCCCAGTGTGCCACATGGTGTAATGACGGGAGTCATTACAGTAGCAGTCGACTCATTCAATGTTTTCTAACGGTTCTGGCACAACTTGCAGTGGACTTGGCAGATGCAAATTATGGTAATGCTGGTATGAAATGCTCTTAATGACTCCTTCGAGCGTTGCGTCTAACGTCCGGACTTAAGAATATACGTATTATAAATAAATCATTGATGCTAAATCATTGATTTTATTGTGAAATAAATATTTTTAAATGGTATTCTTACTGCCGAACACTATAAACAAAAAATGTTTCATTATCCATAAAATATTAGTAATCACTAGATGAAAGTTTCAATTAGTTCATTATCATCAATGATCTTGCAACCATTGCTCGGAATTGTCTAAAAGTTATATCTCTAAAGTTTTGATGTGCTTTCTTCGGAAAAGATAAAAATGTCGTTTTACTTCCGTCCTCTCGTATAAACGAATTGAAAATTTAATTGTCAAGTGCTTTTTTAAAATGGAGCTGCGCGGTACCTATTTCTGCCGCAAATCAGTCTTCCGTTTTGAAGCATTGCTTGCATTATCATTAGGTAAACGAGACGGCATTTCATGTCTTAGGGTGGTGAGGCGATTTGTGGCGTCTCACTCAGCTGTTGCTTATGGGCAGGTCAGATATCAACAACCAGTGAAGGTGCTGCTCATCTCATTGCTTTAAATAATAAAAATTTCCCAAATAATAAAATTTTAAGACATCAACTGAAATAAAATTAACTAACTATGACTTTAAATTATGTCTAAAAACAACATGACTCGGTCTTTCCTCAAATTCCATGGTTCAAAGTCATGTACCGGCTTGGTAATGATACAAAATAGGGGCACTAGTAGAGTCGTATACAAGTAATAACGCGATCCCGTTACTATAAACGGAATCCTTAGACCATATCAAACTCACCGAAGTATGGGGATAATGAAATAAAGTACGCGAGCGAGCGAAGCCGACACGCGAGGTTCATATTATGTTTAAAAACCTAGGAAAAATCCGTAATGCATCTGATGAATAACGATAACAGATCTTCCGCGTTTTTTTCTCGCTGTTAAAGATGGGCATTTTATGAGCATATCACGGTTCACCGCTAGGCACGCGCTACTGTGTGCCTTCCGCGATCGTATATTAATTTCTCCATTATTTGACCGTGACTAAAGATTTATTGTGATATGAAAAAATTTGCACGTCACGCGTGCTGCCTCACTTAAAATCTGCGTTATTCATTCCAGGTAACGGTTGTATATTTATATAGCTCGTTTATCAGGTTTAATGCCTTTTTCTAATCGTGTTTTGTATTCCAGTCGACGCATTTTTTAAACTTTTAAAACGGTTGATTTTATTTTTTGGACGGTCCAATAAAATGTGCTTTTCTTAACAATAATTAAGTAGATTTTATTAAATTTTATGTTTAAAAAGACTTTTATGTTTCAATTGGTGTGCATCTGTCGTTTTTTTTTGTTGTTTAGCAATTTGTCACTAACTTCGATTTATTATTATATCCTAATAAAAAGAATTTATTAGCCAATTTTAGATAAAAATCTTTTATGAAATTAGTTACCGTTACGATTGTAATAATACAATAGAAAGAAATGATATTTTCTTAGCAAAAACATGTCTATTATTTAGCACGTCTCTTTATGCGTATTATCTATTCTTCGTATCATAACAAAAGATTTAATGGCGCCGTCTAGCTGAGAGTTCAGAGGCCAAATAACGGCTCTTCGACTAAACGGACTTCTGCGTCCACATTCAGCTTAATGAACTAATTCATATTCGTGCCGACGAAAACAGAAAAGTATTTATAGTTTCGCATTTAGTATGAAGCATTAACCTTAATAGATTAATCTACGGTTTACAATCCTCAAGTTTTATGACGAACAGTAAGTTGTCTATAGCATCTAACAACATAAAGATAATAATGCGATATATTTTTTTCGACTCAGATGTTACGCTTCTAGACTCTTGTCTTTGGTAAGCTTCATCTAAAACTGAATTTGCGGGAAGCTCCCGTCCCCAAGTACTGGGTGCGATATCATAGTCAACAGGACTTGAATTACGAGAAAAAACTAATGCTGAGTATCAATCGCACCAAAAATAAACATAGTTGTTGGTACACCGCCGCCATATTGAACCCCTGCGCGAATCTTAACCAAAGACAGCATGCAATTTTTGGTATCAATATAGCTTAGGCTTTGATAGCGTAAATTTAACGTCATATTTTAGCTAGAGTAGTATATAAAGTTTACAATTATAATTACATACTCACTTTTAGATTATTATTATCTTCATTCTGCATATTCGATTTAGTTTTGCAATAATTGTGTTTAGTTAATTATTTGAAACAATGGTATAACTTAGATTGGTTCGAGAACAAGATTTGGAAGAACGCAGTTACGCATGCGTGACATCTTGACCAAGCGTAAAAATTGATCGCACGTCAAATTACTGTTTCGCTTCTAACCTAAAAAATAATTTCATTATCCAGTTCAAGCGAATCAACTAGATCTAGTAACCGAATTAGTCGTTTTTTTAAATAACACAATAACAGATCCGAAAAAAAATCCCAATAGTTAATACCTAAAATTCACGAAAATATTGACTACTTTATATTTTTCTAAAATAAAAGTATTTATCCACCTAACCTTTACGTAGTATTGTATAATATTCAATTATTGTGATACTGTACTAAATATAATATTAGAATCTCTAGATTACTTGCCTTAAACCCTTCTTTGTTTTATATTTACTTATTTATACGTTAACTTATCAGCAAAATGCCTATAATTTCTGTCCATCGCAGGGCTTCGAGTAAATTGTCAACCAGTCTCTGTTCGATCGCGTGTCGTTTTAGTTTTATAGAGTAACAACTCAGGGAATTACTGTTTGCAAATTCCATCTTATGTGGGAATATTGAAACTCTCAGTTTACCTCTATTGTAGTTTAATATATGCGTTTTTATGATCTGTAGCTTAATTAATATGCATTAATTAACGTTATTCAAAAGGACGTTGTGTTTCCTTGTAGGTTTTTAGTAATTGTATATTTTAATTATACATTTTAACATACAATAAACATGTTTAACATATTTGTACATTTTCTACATAATGTGTCGACGATAATAATTATATTTAATCTTTATTTTATAATATTGTTTTTATTTAAAAAAATTATTGGATAATTCACCTAGAATGTATTATTTTCTAATTTACTTAAATAGTAAAATTATTAATGATACTTTATTTAACATCATACAATTGTAATAACCTAAATTATATGTTTAGGTGAAGCGTGTTAAATTGTCTTTGTATCGGACATCAGCTCTATGACATCATTACGTCAAATCGTATTGTTTCACTCCGGCGTATCAAGGTGACAGATCAAGTGCAGCGGCATTGAATCGAATCCAAGGTGAAGGCAACATGATTACAGATCGTTATGGTTTAGTTGGATGCTGCTTATTATTAACGTGTTTAGTGACAAACTAAATGTTCCATATCCATATAAGATCAGTGACGTCATTGCCCATATTTTTCAATATACTTTAGTGTCTACCATATTTTAAATGGTATAAAAGGCCCTATGTGCTATCTCGCTTCAAATATTTAGTTTTGTTGTTTCGTATATATTGTATATAATCAAAATTAAAGCCGTTTTATTACGTCAAAGAACAAGAAATTAAATCAGTCTACCAACGACTATGTATAATATTAAACTTAAAATGAATTCTTTTATTTACGCGATTATTATACATATCAAATCCACTAATTTACGGATTTTTCGCGTTACTTAAATATATTTATTCCCAACGTTTCGGATTCTTTTCAGCATCCATGATCACGGGCAGACTAAGTTGGTATATGTCTGTATCTCTATGTTTTCGAATTAATATCAAAACAAAATAAGTAGATACCAACATTCCCAGCTGCGGGCTGCCAAGGCGCGCAGAATAATGGCCGTTAAAGCGAACTCCACTTTTTATTTATAGACTGGAGACAAGAAAAAATGCAGCCTTATTTCGTTGTCGTAACAAAGCAGATATTACGTGTGGTTCGCCTTGCACTTGATGCGTCTTCAGTGCAACAGCCGACCCTGAGAGCGGGCTTCGTATGTTGGTAGTCGGTACAGCGAATTAACGCATGAAAACTCGATAAACCGGACTAGGCCGTAACTCGTAGTCTATGGAATGTCAAATTCATAATTAATATGGCCGTTATAGATTAATATTATGTCAAACACTGGCACTAACTGTTTCGATACGCTTATTTTTTAATGATTATGTTATTCGGTACCTACGCTGTATGATTTATTACTTTAATTTTATTCTAAAACATATAAAGTTAAAATGTCACCGCCTTGCACTAATTTTAAGCTTAGTTTAAAATACAATATGAAAAATTTCAATATAATAATGCCTTAGGAATATTCATATTAACTCTTTTTTATATCATATTTTTTTTATCTTTTTTTACAAAAGCTTAGAGCCTAATTTATTGGCGTGTTAACCAGTGGACACAGATAAAAATTAAGAATTCAATATTTACAGTACTCGCTCAGTGAATTATTACGATTAATATTTCATTGAGCGAGTACTGATAAATAACTGAGCGAGTAATGAATAATTTAAGCATCTAAAATTCGATCAACTGATACAATGATTGTACATGCATAAAACATGTTTAATACACTTGCTAACATGTTACACTCAACAATGTTTAGCGTCAACAATGGTGCAAGGAAAGTAATTCCGAGGAGTGGGTTAGTAGGTCCGATGCCTTTCTCCACCACGAAATGGGGGAACAAAAAATAATTTGTTATAACTATGCCTGCTCCATACAGTTGACGAAAGTCTTTTCATAAGTAATTAACATCGGAAAAACTGATTAAAATCTTATCATACTTATTTTGATGATTTTATAAGAAGATTGTTTTATTTACTTTATTTTTTCTATATTTTGTTTTCGATTGTTTTGGATCTTAGTAAGCTAAGTGCAAGAGAGTAAGAATAGTGCACTTAAGTAATTTCCGATAGATAAGATTTTCGCAAAAATACGATTTTTTAAAAAAGCGCAGTAGCTCTGGGTATTAAATCCAACACACTGTAAGTGTAATCAATAAAAAAAACTTTATATATATATAAGTACAATGGTATATAGAATTTTATCTCTCGATGTCAATAGAATATGAAGATAAATTGGCATCGGTACCGAATCTCCGTAATAATGACGACATGCGTTCAGCAGTGCCAGTGCCCACAATGTTGGGGCTTTTGACCCAAGAAAGTTCAACGGTCGATGAGAAACTGGCAAGTCGATGTCTGTTAATGAACTTGTTATCCCAATCTTCATACGTATCGTTAAGTAAAACTGAATAAACATTAGAACGATAATTAAAAAAAATGGTGAAAACGTATATCATCACCGTAGTCTGATACAATAGATAATGCGCCTAATGCCGTTACATAATGTTTTCTTTTTTTTATATATGTAATATGTATTACCTCGATGTTCCGCTCATAGGGCTACGATTTCGTTCTTACTATTTTAAAGGATGGGTATTTGCTGTCGTTTGATCTCATTTTTTATATAATTTTGTGAGTAAATAAGTACTTTAATAGATATATAAGAAATTATGAAAATTACGGCGACAAATATCACAACCTCGTGCAGTTAAATTGCAACCTTAAGAGACAGACTTTAAACTATGTTCTACATAATTGTTGTCCTTAAATTGGCCTACAATAAAATCTGCGATGTATCTATATTTTAACAATAACCATTTTAAAAATTGCAAAGCTCGATTAGAGTAGTACATTGTAATTTTACATAATTACATAACTTAATGATTCATTCTATGTGCACAAAACGTGTTATACATGACATTTTGATGAAATGTATAGTTTCAAAGACATTAGAGATCTTGCAGATGGCACGTTGTCGCCGTCGGATATTGACCAAAAACGTTTTATGTATACTGTTTAAGTCAGTCATATTTTTTGTTAAAATTTCACTTGCTTCTTCCTTAAACTTCGTTTGCCAAAACCTATGAAAAATATTTTAGTTTGCCTTTTCAACCTTTTTTAAAACATGCTGGCGATAATATGGAATCTGCTTTTTATATTCCAAACAATAACACGGAAAAAGTAAAGCGTATGTCGAAATGTCTAATGTTTATTATGTTGCTCTTTCCTCCCGGTCCTATCCTCACATATATAAAAAACATAATTAAATTGCAATTTTTTTTAATGACTTGAAGTATAAAACTAATTCTGCATGCATGATGTACATTGTACCTTTCCAGACAACATTAGCTTAGGCTTCCCTGTAAAAACTTGTCAGTAGCAAAATTTAAACGCCACTATTTAAAATAGGTAATTTTTCTTTGGAAATTTGCTTTAAATACTTACACATATTTGAATAAGCTAGTTTTTCTGTTTTTAAACTTTCTACTTTGCATGTAAAAAATATATTATTTTACAATTATTACATGACCAGGATGAATCACTTTTATTGATAAAAAAACATACGTTTTAAAATAGGCAACTAAAATAAAAAATGCCCACTAAATTAATTACAGTTTGTTAAAAATTTTTGAAAAAGTTTGCAATTTTTTTTAATGGATAATATACGTTGCCCAGATATTACAGTTACTGTTGTTCTGAATATTTTCTTTGTATCAAATGAATATAAAAAAATTAAATAGATAGGTAAGAGAAACAAATAACGAAAAGTATTTTTTACCTTGTGTGCCTCATTCATCATCATCATCATCATCATGATATTACGGTTATTGTTGTTCTGAATATTTTCTTTGTATCAAATGAACATTAAAAAATTAAATAGATAGGTAAGAGAAACAAATACCGAAAAGAATTTATTACCTTGTGTGCCTCATTACTTTCATGTAACCTATACGTATATATTTTTTCTCGTTTAAACTTTCTCACACAATAATTAATAACCTTAAAAAAAGTGTAACGATTCGGCAATCATTCACAAAGTAATAATTCACGTACCGTCACCCTCATTGCGTTGTTCCTTCCACTCATTTTTCACGGCCTTAAACATAATGGATATCGAGTTCACAGTCATCTTCCGACTGGACCATACACGAGTAAATAAAAATGAAGCCCAACAATAACTCGTACATCCTCATTAAAACCGCAACCTCGAAATGTATTTAAATCATTTCGATAATTTATCAATGTCAAGAAAGTGTAAGGTGAAAATCAGATATGTTTTGTCCTTTACTGTATAGAATGACGGGCTTTTTAAAATAAAATATTATTACTTTGAAACTTTCTGGCATATGCTTGCAGCCTATTAAATTAGAAAAAACTTTTTAAGGTTTTTACCAAGCTTAAGGTAGACACGAAATAGATTTAAAATCAGTTTAAAATGTAGCTGTTATATTAACTTTATTTCAAATAATAAATTTTAAAACTTTCAAATTCATTATCTATCCACTTATTTACATTATTTTAACCGTTATAATTATATTTTATCGTAATTTTTTTTTATATAATTATTTTACTATTTGTATAATTATTTTACTTCGCTGGTATCGAACTATGATTTGTTTATAGGTATATATTCAACTTAAATCAAACGAGGAGTTCAGTAAAAAAGGAAAAATAAACTTGATGAACTTAGGCATCTTTACATTTCCATTATGAATATTAATGAGAACATGCTTCTTCTAAGTGCTACTTCAAGCAGGGAATTATATTAACGGCGGCATAGTCATTACAACGCATACGATTATGGGGCAATGGCCTATCCCTGACCTACTTAAATGGTAGGCCTACTTTCAAGGCGCTCTCACCCTATTAAATATAAAAGTACAATTTACGAGCTCGACGATTTACGTCATAAGGCAAAAATTATATAATGCACTAATCGAAGTTCGCTTTTTTGTTTAAATATATTAAAATGACCATAAATTGTTTATAAAATTGTAAATTTCTTTTATCAAAGTCGTTCAAAACATACGGACAATCACTTTAGTCTTTTTTATTTTAGCACAGTTTTGTTCTTATATTAAATTTAAAATTGGACGCCCTCATTAAGTGATGGCTTGTGTGCAAAAAGACCACGGCTCGCATTCTAGAAATTGTGAGTCAGTGAGCAGTCGTTTAGAGAAAGTGTCTGAATGCCGTTGATGTGGCGACTAAACTTATCTACAGAACAGCCGGTAGCTCCTTGGAATGCATTATTACTAACATGAGCCCTTTGCGTTCTACTTTCAGACGGCAAATAAATAAATAAATAAACTATGCAAGGTAATAAACTAAGTTTATGTTGCTATACGTACTTAATATAAGATTATATTTTATATATTTACCAGTTAAAGTGTTGGTCAATTTCTTACAATATCATATTATTTGAGTTACCAGTCAGATAACTTAAAACATTGTAATTAAAAATATTAAGTACCTGACTCCGTAGCCTTGTGGTAAAGGCGTGTGATTTAGAAACCGGAGGTCGTGGTTTCGAATCCTGCGGGGACTTTGTTGAGTCCCCCTGATTTTCATTTGTTGTTTTCTAGTTGGTTAGGGCAATTCGGGCAGATCACCCTAAAAAGTAAGAGGATCCATGCGTCGAATGGGCATGTAAAAAGTCGGTCCACCCACCGACACGTATTGGACCAGCGTGGGATACGGTCCAAAACCCCCTAATGGAGAAGGCGTATATTGTTAAATAATTTTTAGTACTTTGCTATAATATAGTAGTATATAGTATTTCGTTACTTGGCTTATTATGATAACAAAAAAATAAATGAAAACGATGATTCATCAATAGGATAAGTTAAATGATATGTTATCAACGTTTATAGTGACTTCTGTATGGTATTCATTGTATGCTAACATGTTTGTTTACGTTAACTTATACGCAATTATCTGGTATTTATATGAGAATATGGTGTTAATTACAGCATACATTTTGTTTTAATGGTCGACTGGAACTCAATAACTCAAGACTTAGATATACGATGCAAAACATCATTGGGATTATTCTTAGCATTCTAAAATGTTTGAAATGGTCATGTGTGTCCTTTGTGTACATAGCAATGTATTTACATATAAATTTTATCACTTAAAGATACGCCATGTCACAGCTGTTCTTGACAGCAAAGTCATCAAAGAATAATAGGTATATTAGCGATAAAAGAAAAATATTGCTTTATTTTTCTTCTTTTTAGAATCTAAGAGTTTATAATAAGTAATTAATAGTTTGAAGAATTTTTTACAGTGATCCGATGTTGTGAATTACTTAAATGTATGTATAGCACATACATCTAAGTAATTCATAACATCGGACCCAAGCCAAAAGGGATGGAACTTACTGCATAACTAAAGGCACGTAATAGGTGGATCGGTATGAATGCTCGTTTTCCACATTATTTTAAACACAAAGAGGCCCGATGTATTTGCGCCAGTTGAGTTTTACATCAGACTTTATCAATTTAATTTCATGTTGCATCTCTTTTTCTTACGTAGTTATATTATTTTAACACCTTTTTAATCAATAATATTTCTTGTTTTGTTTCGATAATCATTATCACCATCCTTAATCACAGCCTAAACGGCATCACTCGTTTTTTATCTAAATTTCCGACATTAGGTCCGCCCCGGAGTACGAAAAAAGGTTTAATCCGAACGAAGAGCTTCTTGGCAGGCGACAGAGCGTGTCACGCAGCGTGACGTGGGCACCGTTAGACGACACAGTCGCGTTCTTGTTACCCGTGGAGTCTGTACGTTATTCTTGTGCCAACTTGCTGTAGTTTTCCTGGATTTCATTTGTTTGATTGGAGGGGAGTTAGCTTTATGGACAAACTTTTAATATATATTTTTTGATGATGATGCACATCTTTTCTTTAGAAGTCTGCCAGCTAGTCTTTAGTTATTATTCTTACTGTTCTTATGGATTTGCCGATGTCTCATGGTACAGGAAACCCTTGTTAGGATAGATAGATATGTGTGGTTAATATAAGGAGATATAACAAAAGACTACGCTGGTATACGAAAAAGATATATTACTTATCAATGTACTCATGGCTTTATAACTTTTCCTTTTATGGGATAATGGTACAACATTATTTTTGGATTTCTAAAAAACAAAACCTAACCTTTAATACCAAAATAAATAATTAGAATATTTAGTTTTAATAATTGTCTTCTTTATTTTTATGATCCATACCTAAGATATATACAAATTGTGTCTTTAGAGAAGGTTTTAAAATAATACATATCATAGTCTAAGACACGGAGAAGAACTTAAGAAAGTATACTGACAATTACTGAAGTGTTGGTATCATGTTGTAATAATTAATGCTCAATAATTCAAACATCGTAATAGCAAATCGATAAAATAACTTTGTAAGGATGTTCGTGTAATAGCTTTGAGTATACCCATATTATTCAAAGTAAAAGTCTTGCCTTTTGCAATACTTCTGCATTATTATTCTCTGTGGCTGCATATTCCGTGGCCAGTACCTACTTGCAATAAATAAATTTTATATTAAGATTAGGTACATTTCTCTGATTAATACTAAAAATTTAAAATCTTTTTCTAGTGGTAAGTTTCTTTTTCAAAAGAGCCTAAATTAAATTAAAAAGTCGACATTTACTCTTATTTCATTAACTTGTGCGTATAGTCACGAGAGCGCCTGTTCATTGATGCTGATAAAGATTGAACAGAAGAATTGTTGCAAAACAATGAAACAAACTAATAATTCGCATTATAGTTCATTTTAACAATGTAAAATTATTCTTAAGATTATTTGTAGTGTTTGGACCGTAACAACTCATATAAAATATATTACAGTTGCTATTATGCAGGTTAATGTAAAATGCTATCAAGATCTCGCTTTTATTTAAACGTCATTACCGTTCACCAATCATTGTACAGTTTTATATATATCATGATAAACCGTCAAGTGATGGTAAATGTGAGATGATGAAGTGTCTAATACAGTTATACTATTGTATTGATGCGTTGTCTACAAAGAGATGTCTTTGGCCGTACGTCTATGGAATGTGACGCGTAACAAACTGCGCGCCATTATTACTGGCAACTGGTTATCTTAGGAATTTTTATTATCTGTCACAGAGATTGTCTTTGCTCTAGTCGAAGACAGATTACACTGCATAGTAGTCATCGGAATTTTACGCATATAAACAGATAAAAAAAATATTATAAAACAATGCATTCGTTGTTTCGTATGGATCCAAATAATATTTTTGTGTACTGGTAAAAAAATGCTTAATTAAGGCCTCAAGTTGGTATGCCTATGGATGAAGGGGTCTACAAACGTTACAATTAATAATGCAACATAATTTTAATGTACATACACGTATATGTTTGTACACCAAAATTACAAACAAGTTATAATAAGATGAAGAAGCTTCAGCCTAAACCCTTGGTTTTCATATAAAGCGTTTGTTGCTGATCCAATAGGACGGAAATTAATTTTATCGCTTGGCTTTTTTACACGCTACGTTAGGATATAATACCTTAACGCATTGTGTCTTATTGCGGCAATTAATAATTTTTTACCTGATTTTTTTATCCGTTCGCTTAAATAATCAACTCTAAAGACCTTGCCACGTAATTACTTTATTGTAATTTTAAATGGATTTAATTAAGTGACGATAAAAGGAACAAAAACAAAGACAATGTAAACAAAGGATTCGTTGAGTCGTTATCTTACGTTATAAAAATGAAAGAACATTTGTGTTTTACAGATCATGCTTATTTAAATATTATAACTATTTTTAATTGAATAATCTCTTTGAATAATGCAGTATACTAGAATTTAATTAAAGTTTTTTTTATTTTAAATAGGTTCTTTAAAAATTCGTTTGTTATTTAGAACTTCTGCTACAATTACGTTACTTCAACGCTATACTGTCAGTGATATTTTTTTTAATAAATTTTCTTTTTAGTTTGATATTCAGTACATGCGATGTTTTCGTTGATCTCAAAATATTTTATATTACAACTTTATACCTTTATATGTGAATAAAGAGCAACAGAAATCTATATATATGTACCTATTTTTGAACTTAAATATTAGTAGTATTTTACTGAATTTCGCAAATCGGATACCATTTAATAAATTTTCCTATTTTTAAAATTTCAGTTCGCTTCGTTCCTACATTGAATAGCACACCCAAACAATTTTTGTATTCATCACTTTCTTTTTGGAGAGTCTATTAGTATAAAAGTTAGAAATAAGATTAGCTGATTTTATTACTACTGTGTTTTTTAAACTATTATGAGAGCCAAATATTTCTAAGAACGAGATTTTAACAAACTATGTCGAATTTCCGAATCAGAATTAGCTTAATAATCCAAGCAACATAGTAGCTTCCTACAGCTTATTTGTTAATGACTGTATGCTGAAAAATACATTTTTTGAATTAGCTACGGGTCAACGCCTTAAACATTTAAATAATTTGAATCTATTTCTTAATGATTGTGCGAATTTTGCTAATATATAAAAGATGTCAGGCGATTATTAGAATCTATAGGTAATATAGCATATATGTATTACTTATACTATAAGATACTAAATTTTTAAAATTAAACGCACCAAGATTAGTTAGGTGTTGGAATAGATTTCAACGACCTATTCTAATTTAAATCAATTGGAAAAAATTAATCACAACTCTAATAATCTTACTTAATTTTACACATCAATAAATATTATAAAAATTTGATGTGTGAAAAGTTAGGCATACCAACAAACTTTTCAAACTACATTTATACTTTTTTGCCTATCTATATAGATTCCTGTCAAATTAGATCCGACGGGTATTTAATAGTATCCCGAAAGAAATCCTTCACGAAATAACCTTGGAATGGTTCAAAGCCTCGCTGCTCATCATACTTTTTTATGATATTACAAGTATAACTCGTGGAATCCG
Source organism: Lamproptera curius (assembly GCA_029286875.1). Taxonomy (NCBI): domain Eukaryota; kingdom Metazoa; phylum Arthropoda; class Insecta; order Lepidoptera; family Papilionidae; genus Lamproptera; species Lamproptera curius. The sequence continues at coordinate 339,358 of JAGSMT010000077.1, forward strand.
TCACGCTTTTTGTGCCGCTATCAATTTGTTACATATAAAGAGCGATGGCACCGAAGCACAGCTCGAAACTGAGCGCTTATTAATTTGGCATCGCACAAAATGATGAATCCTTTTAAAATCAAACTAAAAAGGTCTTTCCAACAATAAAATATATCTCATATAATTTAATTTAACTTTATTATCTAGTAAAGATAGAGATAGTGAGTACTTGACGTTATCGATATGACTAACATCTCATTAGAACGTATTGGTGTAATACCCCGGTTGATTTTTTACGCATATTTTACACTCAGAGAAAAAGAAATTCGAACAAGATGGCGGCGCAGTTCGCTCATTGATGAGTTTGATGTTAGATTCGAAAATAGGTTGCTTAAATAACAATTAGATGATTATTTCAATGGACGCACATTAACAAGTTTTATTAATACTTTGGTCAGGAAATTAAGCCACTACGGAATCAAAAATGCTGCACTCGACCTTCTGACTTCGTACTTGAGCTGTTGAACTCGGAGAGTTGACGTAAACGGCAAGAGATCTCCCGGGGCTCCGATAGGTATGGGGGTCCCACAGGGATCTATTTTGGAGCCTTTTCTCTTTCTGGTCTATATTAATGACCTACCACACCAAGTTGAGAACTATAACAAGATTGGATTATTTGCTGATGATACTTCTTTAATATTCAGAATAAAACGACGTAACTTGCAAAATGACGATGTAAATAATACCATCTCGAAAATAAAATACTGGTTTAGTGCAAATAATTTAATGTTAAACAATAATGAAACGAAATGTATAAGGTTTATGACTCCTAATGTTCCTGAAGCTAGGTGTGATGTAGTCGTAGATGGAGAAACGCTGAAGCAAAGAGATGCCACGTATTTCTCGGCATCACAATAGTTTCTAAACTGCAATGGGGCCCTTATATTATTAGGCTGGCGATAAGCTTAGCTCAGCGGCTTATGCAACTGAAAAAATTAGACAACTAACGATGTCGAAACAACCCGTTTAGTTATTTTCCCAGTATAATGTGTTATAGCATACTACTATGGGTAAACGCGGCTGTTATAAATACTATTTTCGTAATTCAAAAAAGAGCGATTCGAGCAGTTTATAACCTGGGCCCCAAAAAATTGCTGAAAAAATATTTACTGAAATCAATGTAATTACAGTTTTTTCTCAATACATATTTGAAATTATTATGTGTGTTCATAAACATAAAAATTATTTTGTAAAACATTGTGACACGCATAATATAAATACTAGGAATAAGCGTAATTTTGTTCTTCCAAAAACTAGGCTCCGAAGAACAATGAAATCTTTCATGGGACAATGTATACTCTTTGACAATGAAATCCCAGTTAACGTTTAGCTATTATTCGTAAATAAATTTTAAAAGTTGTATAGGAACGTTTCACACACAAGGTCAAAGGATATTATTGTTGTAATTACTACTTGATAGATGACCCACCCAGGTAATGAACTATTCGGTCCTGGCTATTTCAAACTATTAAAATGGTTTTTTGTAAAAATTTAGTAAAAATTATTAAACAAAGAAAAATAAAAAGTCCCGCTGAGTTTCCTATGCCGGTTTTTCTCAGGTCAGACGCTTCCATTTCCGACCGGTGGTAGTTTAGTTGATAATCAATAAGAAAGTGACGCTTCCATATTTAATAAAGATATTTGACTTTGACTTTAATGACTGTATCAGAAAAAAAGTTGTTATTTCATACATATTTATAGAATTTCATTTCTTTGCACAAAGTCAAAATCACTTGAGGAAATAATAATGAATTGATAATATGTATCTTCTGTCACGGGACGTTCATTATATATTTTAGTTTTATTAAGTGTTTTTTTGACATTATAATGAACTCATTTTGAACGATCAAGACGTTTCCTTTGTTTTGTTTTCAAAATAATCGAAGTCTCTTCCAGAAAAAAATCAAGGCTGTTTTTTGTAATAGATGACAAGATATTTATAATAAATTATAAGTAACTTGTTCCAAGGCCCTATAAAAAACTTTAATGACAAATAATCCTTCCTTGTTTTATGCTCTAGATAATTGCGAAACTTTATCATTTTCCATATGACATATGTATTGTGTCACCTACTACGACGTGTTACCACTGAGCGATTTAGGTAATTGAGGACATACTCACAACAAGGAAAACGACATAATTTGTACTAGCGTGTCTGTCTCGACGATTGTACAGCTTTTATAAAGCTCACGCGTGGTAATTTTGAAGTAACAACTGCATATCTCTCAAAACATCAAATTAATTACAACGATTAATTATAATTCACGATACGTTAACGCAACTATGTATCAATGAAATAACACTATCAGTAACTACTTGGTTCCCGCGTAAATTTAACCCTGACCCACAGCGCTTATAAAAATCCTTGCATAGTGCTAATTATCGAAACAACAGTATTCAAATTGATGGTAGTTACTAATTATACGGCGAAGATACACAAACCCGTATTTTAATAGTCTTAAACTAAAATTACATAAAAGGCGAACCCTTACCGTGTCGAAGTCATAGGAATATCTAAAAAGTTTTTGTTACTTTTAAGGTAAATAACTTGAAAAGTTTTAATATAGACGACAGTTTAGCTAATAAAAGTTACGAAAAGTAAAGTGGGGTTTTTTCTTTCAATTACGTTCTAACAAAAACTTGTATGAGTATTATTCAAACAATTACAAAAACGACAACCAAATAGGCACTTATATTTTGGTTTAATAAAATCACAGTCAAACCTAAATATTAAAGGTATATCCGCCATTAAATGTTGCATAAGTGACATAATAATTTCACTTTGTACACAAAGTTAAATAGCAATTGAGCGAGCGATGTAAGGAACAGTTTGTGCATTCCTCAGCAGTGCCACTGCATGGTTAGCATACAGGCAACTAGATCTTGGATGTGAGGTCATGCATCCGTTGCAAGGTCGCCCGCTCTGCGCATCTGCAACGTCCAGGGGCAATTATCGCAAATAATATCTAGACATGTAGGCACAACAACGTATTAAATATTTGTTTTTCACGTGTTATGTATGCTGCTCCTACAATTGGAATAGAACTATATATATATATATATTTATAGTTCTGTTCAATTTTTTTCTAGATTTATTGTAAATGTATCTATGTTTGAATTAAAGGCGTTAAAGTACGACTGACTTAGTAGCAGCACAACATACAAGAAAAAAAAAATATTAATTTTTTTTTTTATAGTCGTAGATATTAATCGGCTTCGCGAGCGTCATTAGATACCTTTTTAACTTTCGATGTTTTTTTGTATTACAAAGTAAAAGATATCCATACATCCGAACACTTCTATTATTAATATTAAAAGGATACAAAAGTGCTCCACCTCACGTTCTAACATAAATCTAAAAAGTAATAAAAATATACTCGTCTTTAAGCTAAAAGACAACATTTGTTAAGTCTTACTTCACCAGCATTTTCAGATTTATCCATCTCTATATAAATATGTTCACAACTTATAAAAGTCATAATTGCTAGACTTTAAATATTATTCATAATAATAATTAACTTTATAAATATTATTTAACGTCCTGCCTTTCAAGAATACAGTTAGATGACATCGCGTTAACGAATGATCGGAATCGATTCAGTCTTCAGTAGGCCAGTGGTTTGTATTACGGGGTGAGCGAGCGTGAAACAACAGGACAATTAGAGCGAATGGTTATGGGGCCCATTTTACGTCGTAACAGATGGTTATTACAACTTGAGCGTGGTATCAGGTCAATGTTGCACCTCAATCAGGCCGATAAACGATTTGTTCCATTACCATTAGATATAACAGCTTGATGACATTGAGGCATCGCAGCAGACACCGTTATATCATTGTTTTATGGTATAAAGGCGATAATGCACTGTACGAGCCAAATAATAATAGAATTTACCTAAACAATGTCTAACGTCAAAGTCTAGCGCGCCAAAACTTTAAGACTTTAAATTGATAGATTGTAGCTATTAATATATATTTATAGCTTCAATGTGATCGCCGAAAGCATTCGCATACGTTTTTTACTTTTAAGTTTTTCCTCGCTACGAGCACAGCGAGAAACAAACCGTGTACACACCACACCGCGTAAAAGGCAGTTCTCACTGCCATTAACTCGTCTTACAGTCGACCGATCGTCGGCGGATCGGTCCGTACCGAACGTCAACGATGCGTAGCCGACGAAATTCAAGAAGTTAACACACGTACCACCCGTACGTGTAACCTTCACTTCTAAAGGGTTGGTCACTAGTTCGAAGGAACAAAGCATTCCTTCGGACTCATTGTTGTATAACGCTATAAAAGTCCGAGTAGAGGCTGGTGCTTTACATCATAGTAAAAAAAAAACTTCTAAGTTTCATGCTAATATTTGATAGCTCAGTGACTGTTTTATGATTAAATATCGTAATTCAGTCAGAGAACCAAAATCACCGACATAGCCCACCGAATTAGTAAGCTGAAGTGGCAGTGGGCCGGTCATATAATCCGGAGAACTGACGACCGCTGGAGTCGAAAAGTTCTGGAGTGGAGACCGAGGCTCGGCAAAGTAGGGACGCCCGGCAGATGGTACGACACGCAAAGAGCGGAGGCGGATAAAGCAGATCGGCATTGAGGTGATTGAGGCCTATGTCCAGCAGTGGACTAACACAGGCTGATGATGATGATGATCATAATTCATACGGAGTTATTTGTAGGCATTAAGTATATCTATAATTTCTTAAGGTTTTAGTGTTTTTGTACTCAGTAGCTGCTAAATAGTTCTAAAAGAACGATATTTTCCTTATGAAAACGATAAAAATTATGTAATTAATTAAGCATTAGATAACAAATTTTGTACAGAGCTTTCAGCGGTCCCATGGTGTAATGGTTAGCACTCTGGACTCTGAATCCAGCGATCCGAGTTCAAGTCTCGGTGGGACCTCTATTTTTTATTTAATAGTTTTTAAATTATATAAAATTACTTTAATAGCGTACAAAAAACTGAAAGTGATAAAATAATGTAAAATACAATTAATTTTTTTTCTCCTTACAACAATTCCATATCAATGGAGCCTTAATCTTGGCTGCTCATTGTAATAATATTTTACAGTTTTTTCCCGAACTTATTTTCATACTGCTAAATAGGTAGTATACTTTTAATTTATTTGTTTTTTTTTATATAAAAATACACTTAATGCTTATCATTCCTTTGCGAAATAATTATGGTTATAAACAATAAGAACAAAACACCCGTAGCAAAAAAGATATTCAACTTCGCGAAATTCCAAAACATAAAGAAATGTTATATTCGTCGCCGGTCGTACTTAAACAATGTGGATTTAAATTAAATAAATCAACAGGGAGCCACTTAAGGCTAAATGCCCTGTTAATATTTTCAAAATCTTGTAGCAGCACTGGATGTTTTCGCAGACCAACTATGCAGTTTGGTCAGGTTCAAAGTCCTCATTACGCAACTCGTAATTTGAAGTGGAATGTAATTACGAGATGTGCGTCGCCCGTTCTCGCTAAATAAATAACTAACAATTACGATAACAGCCCAAGGATCTGCATGCACAATTTTGCACAGGGTTGCTTTCATCTTGTGTGTTTCAGAATAGGATTATAAATGTGTTGAATTAAGTTGCTGAATAAAAATCGCAATCCATAATAACGCTATTTTTATTACCATTATTGAATGTTCTAACATTAAGATTTAATTACACTTTTTTGAAAATGTTCTATCGCATTTGTTTACTACGAAAGAGATGTTTGTTTTGTCGATAGATGTCATTAATGGCTGAAAAGGTTTTTTGCGTTAGACGTAATGAATATGTATGTTGTTGCTAAAAATTACAAACAAAATACGTAAATTAAAACGATAAAAATAAGTCATTTTGCATTTGTCGCAATTAATTGAGCGGTAAGTAAAACTGTTGTGTGCCTAATAAAAACAATATTTCACTGTGTATTAAGGCTAGGACGCTAAATTGGTACACATAAATACTTCCAGTTAAAGAGCACGCGATCAATGTATGAAACGGAAGATGTCGCTGAAAAAATTCAGGATACAATGAAACAAAAAAAACCATGTGCATAGTTGTAACGTTTAAAAGCTTTGTTCAAATTATAATTGAGAGATATAATTGTGAATAATTTAATAAATATATTATCAAGTTATCTATTTCTTAGTAAAAAAATATTATTTCTATAGGTGGATTATTGTATAAAAACATTTTATTTGAAAGTGTGTTTTAAAAATAAAAACACATCATATGATGAAATTTAACAGAAGGTACTTTATTGCCTGATTCAAATCGATGCTATAAATATTTACCGTTTAGAATATTTCTGATATTCTCTCGATTATTACAAAATATAAGCAATATTGTGCTGTAATACATCACGTCAAGCGTCTCATTGTTGGGTATACAAAACGCAAAAAGCTCTTATAACGAGCTCCCCGCTTCCAGCGTGTAATCATGCGAACGAAAAAGCACTGAGCGGAGATTTTTGTCTCATCGTAATTCGGGCCTTGTCTTGTAAATAATGCGCTTAAAATATTTAGGAACACACGCGCGTAAGAAAGATACGTTTTGTTGGGATACACCAAGGATTTGAGTCGCGAAATAACGTAAATACCAACATTTGTAACTTTGCTAAGCTTTAAGGGAGCTAAGTAAGATTTACTTTTAAGTATTACAACTGAGGGGTGTTAAAGACCTTGTACGTATTTTGGATAAGCTTCAAGTACCTGTTTAAGGTTTAACGGATTTTTGTAATGAACGGAAGTTTATTAATTTAATTTTAATAAAATTGTGATTGTTTGAAAAGAAACTTTGTTCAGTGTAATTACTTTTGATTTTTGAATTAAGAAATGCAATATTATTAAAAAAAAACCTAAATTGGGCAATGCACTTTGAATCCAACGATTGGATCTAAATTCTGTTCAAAAATCTGTATTTTTTTTTAATTCAGGAATACTTAATACATTAAGTGGCGCTATACGTTCCGCTGGTATAAAAAATATGGACAACATGGATAAATACTTTCGTGATCTAAATTCCCAAAAAAAACGAAAAATTTCCTAACAGGTCGGCGAACAGCAATTGAGTAATAAAATTGTTATCTAAACGTCAACAGGAACGATGTAATCTGTTGCTACAGTTCTTGCGTATGGTGAATACGCTGCTAATGGTTTGATTATTTCGGTTTTGTCGGCGGGCGATTAGCGGAAGGTAGCAGGTGGTTTCTATTGGGCCACCGCCAACGTTTCCCAGGCAACGGATGCCTGTACCCCTCGGACCGGTAATGGCCACCCTAAATCGCGCCGCTCTAACGATACCGCCAATTAATTGGCAGACTATCGGCGGGACATTCGTCCGCAATGTGTATTATGACCCGGTTATGATCGCCCGCTTTCGTCCTTACGACTCGGCCTCTCGGTTACAGTAGACCGAATTTAATTAATGTCATTATGTCGATATTTTTGATAGCTATCCGCTGAGTTCGTATAGTGGTCAAATGAAAATGTTGATATAACTTTTGTTCTATTGTTAAACCAACTTCTGTAAACTTCTGTAATATTGTTAAACTAGGTTCGATTCTCACAATTTTAAATATATTTTTAAATAGATATTACAGATAGCAAAATTTTACCTTTTAAAGGATTTTATTTATTTTTTTATTTATTTACACTTTATGTACAAAATTATAATACAATAGCGGACTTAATGCCAATGGCATTCTCTATCAGTCAACCAAACTATGCTTGAGATGCTTTTCAACTCGCAAAGTATATTTTTAGCAGTAGTCATCATCGTCATCATCATCATCATCATCAGCCCGTGATAGTCCACTGCTGGTCATAGGCCTCCCCTTATACATCCCTATCCATTAGGGGGTCCTTCGACTCATTACTGTTCACTTACTTACTTTATCTCTAAACCATATATAGTAAAATAAATTAAAAAATACCTTTTTTTTTTTCAATTCAGAATTCATTTATTTATAGATAACAAGTTCAGGACTATAACCTAATTTAAGCAGTCCGTCTTACAGAGCGAATACAGATTTGCCGGTGGAGGATATCCGCGCGTGGCGACAAGCAGCGGCGGAAGGGGTGGTGGCCTGTGCTCCGCTGCCTTGGTGGCAGGAGCTCTGCTGGCCGCTGTAGCGGTACTTGCCGTGGCAGCACTGGCTTTCTACATGGGAGCTTTGAGGCCTGACAACGGTGAACGTGAGTAAACTGTTCGTTCAGCTACGTACATTATTAAGAAACTGGCAATGTTACACATAGTAAATTGCGTTTTGATGATAATATTGTTTTATTTTTGTTTAATAGAAAAAGTATTTTTGAAAAGAGACCTAATGAGTGTTTAGGATAGGATCTACGCACCCATAGGATCTAGATAATTTCTTTCAGATCTGTAGTCTTCATAAGATTGACTTATGGATCTCCAAACACGGGATTCGCGTACTGCCCATCCTTAAAACCACTGTGTGCAATGAAATTAGATATAGTGATCGCCTGTTATTTAATAAAATAGTAAGACCACTTAAAATGTACGACCAGAACTAAACTCGATAACTATAGAAACAAAACCTGTGATCTTTAAGACTTATAGGAATATAACAGTGTCGTATCCATTGTCGTAAATTGCCTGTCTTTATCCCATTAACGTTAAGTGAAATTCACCGACAGATACACAAACATGTTTCCTTCTTTTGACAGCGATAATGACGTTCGAGGGTAACTTTCGCGTGACCCGTGGCGACGTGTATGGCGGAGTCCCCGGCAGTCCCGCCTGGAACGAGCGTGCAAGGCGATACAGTGTTGCTTTGAAGCAGGCCTTTGATGCGCCCTCCGCTCTGCGGCAGTCCTTCGTGGGTGCCGTGGTCACTGGATTCGGTGACCGCAAACTAGACGTCCACTTCAGATTGTACTTGGACAGAAGAAAAATACCAAGGTTTATATTACATTTCTAAAATATTAATCAACACTATAGGCTCCAATAGACGTTATTGGGGGTATGTTTGATTGTTATTATAAATTTAGTAGACCTACGTTTAATAAATTAATGATTATTAATATAAAGTCACCCCTTATGTATAAGCATTTAGTTTGCTTTGAAAATCGTTTCTATTGAACTTTTCATCTTGTTTTGCGTTTACAAATTATAAAACTTTTCCTTTTGTTTCAGCACCATTTCAAATATAGAAGAGTCACTAAAGAACGTTTTAGTTCAAGATTTGTTGTCCAAACAGCCTTCTTTTGGTCAAATAAAAATAGATATATCTAGCATAGCGATAAAAAGAGACCTTGAACACACGTATCACTCAGAATCATATGTAAGAGAGGCCTTAAATGAAAGCTTAGCGAATTATCAACCTAAGCTGCAATCAAATCAAAATGGAAGTGACAAATCGTTACAAAGCAGAATTGGTGTCGTTCGCAAGACCACTCTTAAACCTAATCAACCTACTAAGAAGATAGATCCTGATGAACCTGATATTGATACTGAAAATATTCCAGTGGTTCAAGGCTCTTTTCAGATTACAAAAACCGAAGCTGATATAACTGAAAATAAACACAGCAACGTTCCAATGAGACGCGATGATAAACTTGCTCATAAACCAGTGACTGTTAAGCCCAGTACTACAACAAGAGCTACAACAACGAAAACAACAACTGCACAGAGACCTACAAGCAAGGCTAGCACAATGGCTTCAACAACAACGAAATTAAAACCATTCACTATTATGTCTAACTTAGGTATAAAATCAAGGACAAGTACCACACAAAAACCCGAGACGAGCCAGACTACTAGAAAAGCATCGACAGCAACTACAACAACAACAACAACTTCTACTACCACGTCGACAACACTTTCGTCTACAACCATACAAAGTACTACAGCAAATGTTTCTCAAATATTATTTGATCTGTTAACAAACGATAACCACAACAAGGATCTACCAAAAATAGATACGCTTTTCACAGTACCCCACGTAATAGACGATGAACCGTGGCGGCCTATCACAAGGCCGTATTACGATGCAACAACTACCAAAAATGTAGCCGTAACTCCTGAAACTGCGAGTGAACAAAGTGCTCAAGATAGAATAGGAGTAGCGGAAGTTGTGGAAGATATATCAATACTAGAAAGTATGTTAAGCCCTATACCACCTGTTTATCATGCAGATAAAACCACTCGTAAACCACAATTATACAATATAGACAAAAATTTACCGGCTAACATTTACCATCCAAGTCCAGTTTATACTAGCTTTACACTGGCAACATTTGCGCCACCTTTAAAAGACATGGAGACATTGGGATCAGTTTATCCAAAGCCGTTCCCATTACCAGTAGACAAAATTAGTTCTGCTAAGCTAGGTTTTAAAGAAACTGTCAATGACGATGAAGATGATGGTAAACCTATAATGAGACCTCCTAAAGAAAAAACCACATCGACAATAATTAACGTCTTGCATTCAGATCAGCAACAAGATAATAGTACTGAAAAAGTAGCGCTTGACGGAATATCTATACTAAAAAGACATAACACAACGACTTCTAGTCCCATAAATACATCTGCTGGTAAATTTATGACAACAATAACTAAAGATTCTGAAACAACTACGACTACTACAGTTACTCAACCAATTGCCGAGGTAACAAGTACAACAACTGAAAAACCAAAAGCAACGTCAGAAAAAACTATCTACAAAAACAAAATTAAAAATACGACCAAAGAAAATACAACCAAGCGTCCCAATGATAAGGTATCTGTTATACCAACCACCGCAGCTCCGCACCACACATGGGAGTTAGTTAATACGTCAACAAATGATAACGACACTTTTAATAAAAACTCACCAGAAAAGTATTACAATGATACGTTACAAGCGATTATAACAAAAAATGATGCCACTTTCCCCAATACAACGCCCAGATTTCCCAGTAAAATATCATTATTAAGAAATTTAACTGACATTATTAAAAAATATACAGTTAGCACAAGAAAGCCACAAATTACTGTAACTGAGAAAGTAAATGAAGAAAGCGAAGAAAAGGAAGACAGTAGTCATATGGAAATGACCGGATCAGTTGAGGTTATCCCAGAAGAGGAACTCGAAATTACAACAGCGAGAGTAATTACACTAATGCCTGTTAAATCAAACTTAGGTGTCAACAGACCCTTAAGACCGAGGCCTAAAATTAAAACTGAACCCCTTGTAGCAAAAGAAACATTGCGTAGTTTTTTTAATAATGCTGTTCAAGCTCAAAAACTTATGGATGAACTTAGCACAGAGGATTACCTACTTGCTCATAATATTACAAGTACTGATGAAGAAGATCAAGAGACAGCAACAACTACTGATATTGAAGCACTTGGAACAGAAAATCATGAGGTAATTGCAAGCCTACCAAATAATGGCGAAAACCATGGAAAAATTCATTACATGTTACCTAGCAATAGATTTCCAAAATCTAGAGAAAATCTAAATAATTTTCCTTTGGCAGACAACTTGCCTGTAGGAAACACAAATAATAACGACAAAGATATTCCAGAAGGTACGTACAGAGTTTCTTATCACGTTACGGGAAGTGTAAGCAGTAAACAGGCAAATAAAACACAAAATCTTCCAGCATACGAATTAACTTTAGAACCGGATGTAGTTTTAGAAATACCAATAAACCAAACTAATGCGCTTACACTTGAAAAATTGAAGCAACTAGCTAGCCTTGCTACGATCACAGAATACAATAACAGCAGCTTATTTCGGCCTCCAGGGGGTGTAATATCAACGAAAGCTATACCATCTAGTTACACGCTCAATCAAGCGGGTTTTAAAATTTTGACAAAAACTTACCACAAAACTCAACCAACAAAACACGACGAGAACAGTTTTAACAAAGTGGAAAAGCCAATAAGCAAGCCACAAACTGTAAAACCACTGATGGAAAAGGAGAAAGTAAAGGATAAACCTAAAGGTAACAATAGCTTTTGACTATGTAATAGAGTAATGCAGAAGAGAACCCGTTTCATTTAGTTTTTAAATCTTTTTAGACGACTGCAATAATGCAACGTCATTCCGATGTGCCACTGGTCAGTGTTTGCCGGATACTTCGCGTTGCAACCGTCTTATGGACTGCCCAGGCGGAGAAGATGAACGTGCCTGCTCTTGCGCTGATTACTTAAGAGCAGAATTCTCGCAAGCAAAAATATGCGACGGTGTAGTAGACTGCTGGGACTATTCCGATGAAAACAAATGTGGTAATACATTATTTACATGAAATAAATTTATAAAGAAATCAAGATACGAATATACGTTACTCGTGTACGTTAACATACTTCTATTCCTTTCAGAGTGGTGCAATGAGAATCAATATGTTTGTTCTAACGCACGTCAATGCATTGACATGTCACAAGTTTGTGATGGAACACCGGATTGCCCATTGGGTGATGATGAAAAAACTTGTGTTGCTCTCTCCGACGATATTGAAGATAATGAAGTAGTACCATACAACGAAGAAGGTCTTAACCACTCGATGAAAATATCGTAACTTTAGTATATGAACTATTAATGAGATAAATCCATCTATTATTGCAGGATTCGTAATGGTTCGAAAGCGCGGTAAATGGGGTCGATTGTGTGTAGAAAGCTTTGCTGACGTAGTCGAAGAAGCTCACAGCTCTTTGAAACTACCTGATCTTGGACGGGCTGTATGCCGAGCAATGACCTTTGGGTGAATGATTAAACAATTTTTTCACGTGTATATATTAAAATTTATATAGAAAAACATAGTAAATGTAAATCTCAAAATTTTTTTTTTTTTTTTTTTTTTCCAACGAAGGCAGACGAGCAGTCGGGCCACCTGATGGGAAGTGGTCACCGACGCCCATGGACATTAGCAAATACAGGGGTATCACCAACGCGCTGCCTACCGTAAAGGACTCTCTTTATACCTCGTTTAAAGGAAGACATGTCATAGCGCGAAGGAAAAACCTTAGAGGGGAGTTCATTCCAGAGTTTAATAGTGCGTGGCATGAATGATCTCTGGAAACGTAACGTATTTGTTGGCACGGTTTCCAGGTGGTATGGATGAACTCTAGTCCGGTGACGGAGAGTACGATAATAGAATGGGGAGGTAGGTACCATATCAAACAGCTCCGCTGAGCACTCTCCGTTGAACAGGCGGTAGAACACACAGAGAGAGCCAATATCTCTCCGTAGGCTTAGAGGTTCCAGCCTGTCCGTGAGCATTGGATCGCCGATGATTCGAATGGCTCGTTTTTGTAGGGAGTCGAGTTGAAGCAGCTGATACTTGGGGCACCGGCCAGAGATGGGAACAATACTCCACGTGAGGCCTGACCTGAGCTTTGTAAAGTAGAAGCTTTGGCTTGATGTAAAGTACCGTCCGCTCTGTTCAGCACTCCCAGTTTTTAGAGGCCATTTTGAATTTGCTGTCCAAATTACTTGAAACTGAACGTCGCGTGAGATCTCGACACCAAGGATTCCAATGCTTGAGGATGGTTGCAGAGACACCCAAAATTGTGGCGCTATGACAAATGGGTCTTTCTTTGCGGTGAATGCGCAAACCTGTGTCTTTGTAGGATTAAACTGAACGAGGTTTACTCGACCCCACTCGGAGACTCGCCCCAGAGAGTCCTCCACTTCGGACACAAGTTTAGATCGCCTCTTCTGCACCTCACACCGAGGGACTGGTCGTTGGCTAGTATACCGTGCATCTCCTGTGCTATCATCCGCATAGCAATGTATATCTCTGATAGATAGCATGTCATTGATATGCAGGATAAAAAGCGTTGGTGAGAGCACTGAACCTTGTGGGACGCCCGCATTAGTGGTCATGATCTTGGAGCAGCAACCGTCGACAACGACTCTGATGCTCCGACCATCCAAAAAGCTGGCAATCCACTGACACAGCCCCTCGGGGATTCCATAAGCGGGCAGTTTCGATATAAGAGCTCTATGCCAGACCCTGTCGAACGCCTTAGCAATATCAAGACTTGACTGCTAGAGCCTCACCCTTATTGTCTCAAGGCTTCTGCCTCACCGGTGCTGTTAGGTACACTAGAAGATCACCAGCCGAACGACCGTGACGAAAACCGTACTGACGGTCACTGATAAGCTGGTTCTCCTCTAGGTAACCTAGGAGCTGGTTGTTGATGACCCGCTCCATCACCTTTGACAGTAAGGATGTGATAGCTATGGGCCTGTAATTCGAAGGGTCTGAGCGGTCTCCCTTTTAGGGACCGGATGTATTCTGAGCTGCTTTCCATGAAGCCGGAACCCGTTTAGCCGTGTATGAGAGCGATATAAGCGCGTAAGTACAGAAGTCAGCTCGAGGGCGCATCGCTTTAGGACCACTGCAGGAATGCCGTCGGGCCCACTCGACTTATGGATGTTGAGGAGCTGTAGTTCCCGCCTGACTGCCCGTTGTGAGATGCGGATTTCGGGAAGGAACTCTGCACTGAGGGAGATCTGGTGGAATGGCTCCCCCATCGTCCATAGTCGAGTTTGAGGCGAAGAGTTTGACTAGAAGATCAGCCTTCCTTCGCACTGTGGGCTAGACTATCATCAGATTTGCGCAGTGGCGGGAGACTGGACCGGCAGAAGTTGCCTTCGGCAGCTTTGGCAAGTGACCAAAAGGCACGACTTCCAGAGGGAAAGCCGACTAGCCGTTCACCAACTCTGCAAACGTGCTCGGCTTTTGCCCTGGCAATCACCCTCTTGAGGGATCTTGAAGTGGCATTAAATTTCTTTTTCTCCTCTATGCCTGTCCGATCCTGACATCCTCTAGCGTCGTTATAAACGGCGTATGCAGACTGTTTCGGCGGCGCAGCCTCACACAGGCTTTGTTAAACCAGGGACGCTGCGGCCACCGACGGTACCTTCTGTATTTGGGATGAAAGTTTCCATCCCTAGAAGTATTATGTCAGTAACGCAGTCCGCACACTTGTCAGGGTCATTTGAGGAAAAGCAGAACCTCCCCCACGGGAAGGAGCCAAAAAACTCGCGAAGTCCATCCCAATCTGCTGTCCTGTATTGCCAGACTCTACGAGACCCACTAGAAGGTGTTCGGGTTGGGTATGTAACAGGGGCAGTGGTACGTACCAGGCAATGGTCTGAGGATCCTAAAGGTGCCTCAACCGCCACCTGGTACCCTTCTGGATGTGAGGTCAGCAAAAGATCTAGCAGAGAGGGGTTATGGCTCTCAATATCTGGGATTCGGGTGGGCTGAGTCACCAGCTGGGAGAAGCCATAGGCCGAAGCATACTCATACGCCACTCGGCCAGCGAGATCAGTGGTCTGCGACCCCAACCACTCCTGATGATGAGCGTTAAAGTCACCTAGGATCACCACCTCCGCTGCAGGATACTGTTCAAGGGCTTGGTCAGTCACCTCTTGGAGATACTCGAATAGTCGAGCTGCCTCCGCATCACCGCTGTGGGATCTGTAGAGGCACGCGTACAGGCGGTGTGGCACCATAATCCGTGTGCACCCACAAGACGGACAGATCCCAACGTTCAGTGTTCGAAGGCGGCGACAGCAAACATCATCCCGAGCGAACAGGCATACCCGGCTTTACGCACAAAAGCGTGCTCTAGGATATAGCCAGGTATTTAAGGTAGGAGATGTCGTCCGGAGTAGATATTTGGGTCTCCGTTAAAAGAGAGAGCAGGCTGCGCCGTCTCAAGGTGGTGGTGGATGGCGTTTAGGTTGCTATGCATTCCCCTAATATTGCTAAATCCACTTTAAATGTGGATAAAGGGCCGCCGTAAAACGTTTTTCTTTTTATTTCGGGCCATGGTAGATAACGAGTTATAAATGAATAGGGTAGGAATATGAACAGCAAGGCTCGGTGATACTCGAAAAGAGAGCGAAGTGTAGTACTCAGCAGATACTCGGGTAATGTGAGGAGCTGGCACGGGCACGGAAGGGCCCTCAGTCCCCTGCGGTAGCCATAGTCTCCACACCGGTTCTCCACCCGGGGCAACGACTACACGTAAGTGGCAGGGTTTTACGCCGGTTGGCGGGACAGCTTCCGAGGTGGAGGAAGCGAGCGGTTCCCCGGGTTCAGGTCCCCTACTGACCGACGGGGCCGGCGGTCGACCGTTTCACCGGTCTCCTGGGCCCCGTGCCAACCTATCACGCCCGAAGTGCTGACTGAGACCTTTATAACGCATGTTCCGAGTAGCAAAGAGTTCGCAGTTCATCTTAGGAAGGAAAGGTAAGGACGGGGATAACTGGCTCTCAACCCAACGACCGGAACACAGCAAAGCTGTTTGGCGGCCGACTTTAGTTGGAGGTGGTCAGCAGCAGCTGGACAAAGTCCTACCACCAGCAGATTGAATGCGAGTACAAATGCCATATTTAGGACTTTTGTATTTACTTTAATTCAATCTTTTATTGTTTGATGTAATATCAGTAAACGAGAACTAAATGAATGAAATCTATTTATCTTTGAAGTGAATCAAGATGGGCTCGTGAGGCACGAGAGGGGCGTCGAATAAGTTCAGCGGGATACTGGGAGGTGTGGCACAATAAGGCGGCAAGGGCGGCTGACACCCGCTTAACATTTCGTCGCGCCGACTGCCCTCGGCGCAAGGCTCTACGCGTCCGCTGCCAGGACCTCGAGTGCGGAGTGCGTCCGCACGCAGATGTCCAACAACCCAGGTAGAAATAAAATAAGAAAAACGTAACTTACATGTGTACTACTTTTATAGTCGATACTGGTAACCCATATGTTACCTTAGTGCAAGCAAAACTGTAATTTTAAGAAATTGACGTATTTTTATATATTATATATTGAAGAACTTTACCTGTCTACTCGAGGCATGAATCATCTTACTTCTGTGGCATTCGGGTAATCAGCCTGATATTGTTGATGTATAGGCAAGTGTATTTAAATTAAAGTTAGCTTTAGCATAAGTTTGTGAGTGACGCCACTATTAAAGTTGGCGGCTTTGATGCGTTTGCGGTGTCCGTACGTTGGCGGTGTTTGGTAGGGATGTAACTCACGAGCGCATGCGGTGGGGCAGGGTGGTGGGAGGAGGGGGAGCGGCGGCCGGCGCCTGGCCGTGGCAAGCGGCCCTGTACAGAGACGGGGACTTCCAGTGCGGCGCGACACTAGTTACTGCCCAGTGGCTGCTATCAGCCAGCCATTGCTTCTACCAGTGAGTATAAATTTTTTGAAGAAAAGTACGATATTTACAAAATGTGCGTTATAAGAAAAGCAATTTTCGATTACCTTTTAAGAAATCTGAGAGTAAGACTAGTACGCGAGTGATGTGATGAAGATGAGTTAAATTGAGCCATCAAAAAAGTATCTTTTATAATAACCTTGTTAGAAATAAGTAGCATAATTATTGAGCGTTATTCTTCTACTCATATCTACGCTTCAATTGCAGACTAATCAATTTGATTGTTTAAATCACGTAACCAACTCAAATAATAGTAATAATCTTTCAGAGCTACGGAAGCCCATTGGGTGGCCCGTCTGGGGGCTCTGCGGAGAGGGGCCTGGCCTCGTGGACCCTGGGAGCGAGTTGCAAGAGTTCGCCAATTGGTGCTCCACCCGCGATATGCTGCACGCGGCTTCAGAAACGACATCGCCCTATTAAGAGTTGATCCAGTACAGCTGCACGCTCGTCTCCGACCTGCTTGTCTACCACCACCTCGGGCTGCCCCACCCGCGGGCCGTCACTGCACAGTGGTTGGATGGGGTCAGCTGTATGAACACGAACGCGTCTTTCGTAAGTACTGCTGTTGGCGCATGCACATATTTTGCTATAATTTCTCATATATAAATTTATAGTATGTATAATGGTACATAGTCTATTTGCTAAATGGTATCCGGCATTTTCTAACATGTCATTCCATTTTGGTTGATATACTTAATCCCGTTTTGCTTAAGCGAATCCCTATCGAAACAGTTAATAGATAGAAAATTAAGAACAATTCCTAATAAACAATTCAGCCTCCGTCGACGTAAAACAAGCCAGAGGTGAACCTTATAAAATATTTAAGAATTTATCCAAATATTCCATTTTGCGAAATGTACACATGCAATGTGAAAAACGTCATATAGCATAAGCTGCGAAGAGTAAGTTGAAAATAATTTTTATTGTATTAATTGTAAACACACCGCAACAATAAGTGATAGCTATTACTATTATAATTCCTAGCCTTATAACAATTCCTTTGTTTTATAGCTGATACACTGCAAGAAGTTGAGCTGCCGGTTATTTCGACGGCCGAGTGTCGGCGGCGGACGCGTCTCTTGCCTCTGTACCGCGTCACGGATGACATGTTCTGTGCGGGCTACGAGAGAGGTGGCCGCGACGCCTGCCTTGGAGACTCTGGCGGACCTCTCATGTGCCAAGTAATAATATATTGTATATATTCTGGAAGAACAACGTAAACGCTTTCTCTGAGTGGTATATGGAAATTGTATTGCCCAAACATGAAGTTTGTACCGATGCAATAATATTCGATATATAAATAGCATTATCATGCATATTATACGAATATATTAGAATATCATCATCAGCCTGTGAAAGTCCACTGCTGGACATAGGCCTCCCCTAATACACCTCCATCCATTAGGGGATTTTGGACCGTATCCCACCACGCTGGTCCAATGCGGGTTGGTGGGTGGACCGACTTTTTACATGCCCATCCGACGCATGGATCATCTTCCTTTTCAGACAATTGGGTGATCGGCCCAAATTGCCCTAACCAACTAGGAAACAACAAGGAAAATTTGTTGAGTCCCCGCAGGATTCGAACCCACGACCTCCAGTTTCTAAGGCACACGCCTATACCACTAGGCTACGGAGGCAGTTATTAGAATATATTAGATTATAACGTCAAAATCGTAACTATATTTTTTTGGATATACTACCTATTTGTTTAGCGAAACAAGTTTGCCTGTTTCCTTTTTAACTGAAATTAGTATTTTGATTCCTTTTAGTTTTTTAAAATAGTAATAAGTAACCCTTTTAATATTAATTACAGGAGGGAGCGAAATGGTACATATACGGTGTGACGAGCAACGGATACGGTTGTGCACGCGCAAACCGACCAGGCGTGTACACCAAAGTATCAAACTACATCGACTGGATCGACAGTGTCATAGCGACACACACGCCCAAAATCAACGACACCGTCTACAACGAGGATCAAGAATCGAGCGAGGACTTCTACGTGGATCTTGAAACCGCAGAGAATCGGAGAAGGACAAATATAGACACTTGCAGAGGCTTCAGGTGCCCTCTAGGCGAATGCCTACCCGCTTCGAGCGTCTGCAACGGCTTTCTGGAATGTTCCGACGGGAGCGACGAATGGAGTTGTCACAACACGAACACTTCGGGAATCGATCCCGATTGATAGCGAACAACGTGTACCCGAGCTAAATAAGAGATAGAGTTTCCGTAAATGAAGTCTTATTGCAAATAATAACGGTACCAAAAACTAACGCATTCTGATTGGCGGGCCGCGGACTGCGTGCTGAATCTCCACGCAATATTCAACCAATAAGAATGCAAGATGTATTGGCGCTTATTGAGTTTTAACATTAACTCCATGTGTTATTTGGCTAGGGTATAGTTATGTGTAAGCCAGTACTTAATTCTTAATGTCTTTTTGATATCGACTGATACGTTGTAAGTAAAGTTAAGTTTTACGAATCGAAGAACGCTAGTTACAAAAATCGTCTTTTCCGTACTCGTAAGTCATACCCAAATGGGCGCTGTATATATAGCTCTTATCTGCCCGATGATAAAATATCTATTCTTATGATTTACTGCTATTACTTATAATGAAGCTATTTAAAATCTATTTATTGAATGACATGGATAACCTTTTCCGTTTGAAAAGCCGTTCAAATGGACGACGTAAGCCATGAAGGAAATAAAAAGGAATCTGTTATAAGCATTTTGTTTTATTAATTATAAAACCTAACAAGGACCACATTTTTCTGTTCCTTTAAATTATGTGTGGTAAACGATTAAGTGCAAGAAAATATATGTTTTACTATATTTATTTAACTGCCTCCGTAGCCTAGTGGTATGGGCGTGTGCTTTAGAAACCGGAGGTCGTGGGTTCGAATCCGGCGGGGGCTCAACATATTTTCATTGTTGTTTCCTAGTTGGTTAGGGCAATTTGGGCCGATCACCCAATTGTCTGAAAAGTAAGATGATCCATGCGTCGGATGGGTATGTAAAAAGTCGGTCCACCCACCAACCCGCATTGGACCAGCGTGGTGGGATACCGTCCAAAAACCGCCTAATGGATAGGGGTGTATTATGTCCAGCAGTGGACTATCACAAGCTGATGATGATGATGAATGTTTATTTAATTAATATTATTTTTAATAGAAAATTTGTCATGATCGGGTAAGCCGTACTAACATACTATTCTTAAAGTCAGATTTATATCTTCATTATTTAAATATTATCTTAATATTGGAGATATATAAAATTAAGAAAAGTTTATCAACTAGAAATAAAACACCACGCATCTTAAAAATTATTTTTAATCTCTCGACGAATAAATTAAAAAAAACACATCTTCAAATAAGAATGGCATAATAAATAATTACAATATCTATTAGCGATGTCACATTGTCACAATAAAAAAATTACTAACGACGAAAAAAACTGATTCAGGTAAAGCGTAATTAATACAAAACTTTTACATAGACATGAATTATGATTACCTTAGAAATAGCGAGTACAGTGATTCGATATGACAGATACGACCACATATAGACGATCAAATTAACGTGTACAGAAATTAACACTAGTTTACGCCCACACGCGGCGACATTAAACGGGGTTTCATAGTCACTATAAAGTTAAATACAGCCAATATTATCGAAGAGAAATGCAAAGAGTTTTTTTTTAACACGTGACGAACACACTCCTTAATCTAGCCTTAACTATACCTGAACCGAATGTGATCTGGAACTAAAACAACAAAGAACGCGTTTTCATTGGTTAAACGCTGAATTTATAGATTTTATTGAGGACCAATTAATCAAAACTAACAGTTGCAGCTTTGCTATACCCAAACAAAAAAAAGTGGAAATGGTGATAAATAATTAAGCCGTAGCAACGAATTAGCGTCGCACGTGAAGCGTTGTTAGTTATTTATTATATGACGCCAAGTGATTGACATCTTACTACAAAATTAATCGAAAAGAACCCTCGATATGTGACCTGTTGTTGCTATTATTTGAATTGATTTACATAAATCCCATCTTGTTTTCGATTATTTATAGTCCGTCAGCTTACATAGACTGTAGATCGCATTCGGTTCAGGCGCACACGCGGTACACTTGGTACCGCCGACCTCCGCGTCCCGTCGGTTACATTCAAATACACAAAGGCCAGTAAACATTTGAATTACAGTTATATCTACGTCATTATTTTTTTTTAATCTTAAATCGAGCGACATGAGCAAGAAACGAATATATCGATACCCGAACCAAATAACACATCCAATTCACGTATACAAAGTTTAATGTCAAACTGTATTGACGTCAAAAATGTCGCACGCTATTGGTGGAACGTCGCGTGTCGAGTGAACACGAGTCGACCAATAAGAATCCTTTAAATCCACGCCATTGGTGTTTGAAATAAGATATGGCATACGTCAATTGCATTTGCTATTTGGCTCTAGTACAGTTAGAACCACGCGTCCGGAGTCGTCACACTGTAAATGAGCGAGAGTTAATACTTTGTGCTTATTAGAATCCAGTGCGGGCGGATCGTTACGTGAGCGAATATTGAACTAGACCGTGCTTAGCTAATTGGGAGCGATCCGCCGCTGCGTCGGTTAGTCGGGTAAATGAGTCCGGATGGTGGTCCATTTATACCCACGGCCAATTGTGATGTGGAATTTACGTACACAAAGTGTAATGTCAGACTCGGTTGAAGACAAAAAGACGCATCGTTGAATTGTATGACGGCTGTCTTACATTCAAACCGCGTTCTCTTTAATGTCACCACTGGTTGATATAGACTTTTTTTACGTAAGTTCCATCAGTATTATGGCGTGGGTATATTTAAGGGTGTGTGCCCCTAGCCCTTGTTCTCGACGGGGGTGGTGGTGAGGCCGGTTGGCGGCTTGTTCAGCAGAGTCTTGAACTGCTCCGGTACCGGGTATTCGGACTGTAACAAAATTAAAAAATGTATAAATAAATTGTCTATCTTTATCTTTAACAGCACACAAACCATGACCACAGTTGTATATACAATAGTAATATTCTTGACAACCCAGACTTTGGCACCTTTCAGGCAATAGAGTGAGCAGCCTACTCTTCCATAATTAGAATCAAGAAGCATTCAAAAAGCGCTTTCGCCGCTAAACTATCTAAATATAAAAATATCTTAAAATTCATATTAATTAAAAAGCTTTGAAGGAAAGAAATACCTTATCTGAAGTTATTTATAGAAGAAAAACCATAATATCGTTATAGGTAGCATGAACAAATTGGTAACGTAAAAAGGAATTCACATTTAATTTAAAAAATGTTTTATTCATCAAATTTATTAGGTTAACCGGACACGCAAGCCTATTGGCCGACTTCCATTGTATTAATAAAATTTATTTTTAAAAGCAATTCACTCACGAGATCAATTCAATAAATATTTACTCTACTTCATTTGTTTACTACATGAAGAAAAATTATAATATAAAGCCATCATCGATTATTCTCTTTACTTTAGGCTTTTAATTTTTTTTTATGAACGTCAAAAAAGTTAAATTTAATAAAAACATTCTTAACGTTGAGGAAGTCAGTTACCACAGAACTGATAAGAGCATGACTCAAGTTAATTTCCGATAATTGATGTAATATTTACAATCCCCCATTTGCACATGTCACTATTCTTTTATCAACAAACTAAACTTCAAATATCAATTAAGCATTAAAAGACTGTCTATTTAATTTGAATAAAAAAACACCATTTAGCCATCCACCGTGTTACTTCCTGTGGATAAAAATCCAAAGTAAATCTTCAACTCACATAATCCCCGTTGCTCTTTGGCACGAGCACGTTCATCTCGGAAGACTTGGAGCTGACGATCTCCACGTCGAGCGACTCAGGCGACAGGTAGATCTGGCAGCCGTCAGTCTTGTCGATGGAGATTGTGGGCACCTTACCCAACACCTGCAATAAAAAATCGCATTTCGTTAAACTAATCAGCACTAATGACATCACGATGCCATCTCTAAGTAACTTTCGAAAAGGCATAAGATAACGACATGACGTGAAATACCTGGAGTTTCAATAACGCGTTGCCTACCATGAATCAAAGAATGTTTACCCAGTAAATAATAATAATAATACACGGTAGTGTTTTTACACTGATGCTTTGCGGCTGAAAAAGTCAATGCGGTGATACCGTCTCTGACGGTCTCCTTTAAAAAGGGGGCCCACCACCTCTCTATAGTAATATAATATTAATCAAAGTAATTAAGGGCACATGGAAAATCATTGAATGACACATTGCAATTTAATTAATTATTAATAATATCTATACACAAACTGCAATTGTTTATTTTAAAATTAAGCATAACATATATCCGTGTAAAACTATAATTAAAAAATAATTACTTTAATACTATTAATGAATTGCCACGAGCCGCAAAAGCGTAAATTTGTTTCGATAATTTTTAAACTCGAGGGACTACGCAACCGAAAATTAATTGTCTCATTACTGGAAAATTTAATTATTCGACATGGCGTATACCATTGTGTACAATAAAACGTGTATTCGGAAAATTAGGGCACGATATAACGAAGTATTTTAGAAAAAAAAAAAACCTTTTAAAAAAAGAACGACGACGAAATATTATGACAAGACGATGATAGATTTTGATTTCCGTCAGAAAAACAGTTTAGTTATTACGAAATGGCAATATAAATGTTGGGTTTGTTCATGAAAATTGCTTCTTTGTTTACTTTAGTATGCTTGCGTAATAAAATGTCTATTAAAGAAACCCTTGTATATGACATCAAGGATAGTGATGTTAACAAGACCGCGTTGGATTTTAAATCATTCCAAACGATGATAGAAGAATATGGTGTACACTTTGTGGGGAAATGTGTCAGCTGCGTACATACGCTTTATGCTCGTGTTACCGTTGCCAACTTAGTAAGTGAAACAACAAATAAGTCTAAAGTAGATGCACTAAGAGCAATGAAGTATATTACGCCGCCACCGTTGTCAGTAAATGTTTTATGGATAAAGTTACAGTAGCCAATAAAAGATGAAGACCTTATATGACCGGGATTCGTAAACATTTATACGATGTAGTAAAATTGTATCATACGTCGCAAAGAATATTCATTATTTATTTCTATAGCATCTATTAAATTTCAGGTCGTTTTCTTTTTCAAATATGTCTCGACTACGATTTTTATGTATAGATATCTAAGAAACTATTACATTACATCACGGGATCGACTCGCAAGGAAGCAGCTAGAATATGAAGATTTGCAACTTCAGGTATACTACATTAACCAAAATTGTGTTAAGGAAATCCTTAATTAAATGTATATATTACATATAACTGCCTCCGTAGCCTAGTGGTATGGGCATGTGCTTTAGAAACCGGAGGTCGTGGGTTCGAGTCCTGCGGGGACTCAACACCAACCCGCATTGGGCCAGCGTGGTGGGATACGGTCCAAAACCCGCTAATGGACAGGGGTGTATTAGGCGAGGTCAATGTCCAGCAGTGGACTATCACAGATTGATGATGATGATGATTACATATAGTGTTATAGGTTGGTGCACAACCTTTGTAAACTAGCCATTATAACCACTTCATAATCGACAGGTTCATAGCAAATTTTCTAACATGCCGATTAGGCCAATCACTAATAAAAAAACCACACCTTTCGACATCTTTTTGCGATCATAAGCCTGTAGTTACTTAAAAATGATCTCCGTATTGTTGCTTAGACGTTGTTTTGCGTTGTTCAGGTACAAATAGTGACGACAAAATAAGTGTACGCGAGGCGGAGTTCAATGAGAGTAACGAAAATTTAAAGCGTGCTTTGGAGCGGCTGAGAAAGGTGCGCGGGCGAGTCCGTGAATTGATGGCAAACAACGAGGAGTTGCGAAGAGTCTTTGACAACACGCCATAGACCAGGACTTTGGTGATCAGATGTCACCCAAACGAGGTGACGAAATCTATTGGTACACGAGCACTACACCGTACTAGCCGATGCCCGCTAAAATAACGAATTTGGACATTTATTATTATAATTAAATTACAAAGATCTAATTAAATTTTTATAAACTATACCTGATATTTATGTCGTTGGCAAATTTAATGAAAATCGTTTTTAACGGTAAAAGTAAAAAACCAACATTTTCCTATCCGTTCGTAACTAATGTTTGCGAACAAACTCCCAATATAGTTGTTGGCTGGCAGTAATTGGTTAAAGTAAAATTGATTGCTTATTAGTGAACTTTTCGAAGAGAGTTTTGAGCAGTCTTCATATATTTATTTGTCAATAGCAACAATCAAAGAAGTCAATTAAGGTATTGTTATGTAAAAATATTTCTGCACATAGATATATTTTAAAAGGAGATTATTGCTCGCATTGTACAAAATATGGTTACTAGAAATAAAAAAAGTTTAAAGTAGTAATGAACGCAAAGGGCCCTTCCCCCTTCTTTTTGCAAACCCCAAATGGGAATTTTCCCTTTAAAATTTTAATTTAAAAAAAGAGGTTAAAAACCAATAAAAAATATTGCCCTTTTAAAAATTTAAAAATTTAAAATTTTAAATTGGGTTTTAAATTTTTGAAAAAAAAGGAAAAAAAAAAACCCCTTAAAAACCCCAAAAAACCCAACAAAAAGCCCCAAAAATGGTTTAATGAATTAAAAAAGCAAAAAAACCTTTAATTTAAAAATAAATTAAATTAAATTTTCTTAAAAAAATCATAAAAAATGTAAAAAATTTTTTTCTTAAAAAGGGGTTTCATTTAAATTTAACAAAAGTTTTTGGTTAACTTGGTTTTTAAAGGGAAAAAAAACCTTTTTTAAAAAACATATCAAATTTAAAAAACCCTTTTAAAATTTTTAATTTTAAAACCCTTTTTGGGGGGAAAAAAAATATCCTTTTTAAAAAAAAGGTAAAAAGGGTTCCCTTTTAAATTTTTTTAAAACTTAATTTTATTAAAATGGTTAAAATTTAATAAAATTTCAAAAAACCAAAAAATTTTGAAGTTTTAAAAGAAACAAATAAATTGTGTTCAAAATTTTAAGGGTAAATTTTTGGTTTTTTGATAAAAATATTTTTTTAAAAAAAATGTAAAGATTAAAATTTTAATTTGGAAAAAAGGTTAAAACAAAATAACTTATTTTATTTGGTTTAGGAAATAAAAAATTAAAAGTTATTTTAATACCGGGTTTCTTTTCCCCTTTTAATTTTAACACTTTCCCAAATTTAATCCTTAAAAAAAAAAGGAAAAATTAAAAATTTGCTTTTAAAATAATAAAAATTTTAAAAAAAAAGAAACATACTTCTGTCTTCCATTTTTTAAAAGCAAAAGGTTAAAATGAAACTTTCCTTAAATTTCCTTCCTTTTAAACCCCTGGGTCAAAAAGACAAAAACCCAAAAACCCCTTTTTGCTCAAAAAATTTTTAAAAGAAATTTCCCTTTTTTTAGGGGAAATTTCCTTTAAATTTCCAAAACCTTTCCCGGGCCTTTCCAAAAAACCCAAAATTTTTTCGTTCCTGAAAAATTTCCCGTTTTAAAGGAAAAAAGTTTTCCGGGAAAAAAAATTTTTAACAAAAACATTTAAAACCAATTTTCCTTAACTTATTTTTGTTAAAAATTTTTTCCCAACCCAAAAAACAAACCCAAAATTTTTTAAAAAAAAAACAAATTTTAAGAAATTAATTTAGGAAAAACAAATTTTTTGGGCCCTTTGAAAGGGGGTTTCAAACCCCCAGCCCAAAATTTGAACCGGGGAAAAACCCCCCCCTTACCCCAAAACCCCCCTTGCCTTTTTTCCCCAACGCCTGGGTTAAAACCCCGGGTTTTTGGCAGGGGCGGGGAAACCCCCAAATCCCCCTCCCCAAAACCCTTTAAGAAAAGGGGCGCTTTCCAACCGAAATTTTCGGGGCGGGGGGTTTTCCCCACCCGTAACCCCCCGGGTTTTGGGGAAAAAGGAATTTTCCCAAAAAATTTCCAAAAAAAAAACGTTTTATTTCGGGTTTTTTTTAAAGGGAAAGAAAAATTTTAAACCCAAAAAAAAAATTTTAAAATTTCAAAGAAAAAATTTAAAAAAAATTTTTTTATTTGGAAAAAAATTAAACAAAAAATTTTAGAATTTAATCTTTTTAAAACATGAAAAGGAAAACGTTTGCTTTAAAATTTTAAACCCCCTTACCCCTCCCGCTTTCCAATAAATGCCGGGCCCTAAAACCAAAAATTCTTGTTTGAAAAAGTTCGGGTGTTTAAACCCCGGGTCTTTTACCCCCCGGGGAGGGGAAAACAAAATTTTACCCGTTTTAAAACGAAAACCCCTTAAAGGGGTTTTTTTTTTTAAAGATTTAAAGGGGAAAAATCATTAATTTTTTTGAAAAATTTTGGGAAATTTAATAAATTTTATTTATAATTTTTATGGGAAAAAATTTTTCTTTTTTTTCAATTTTTTTGATGATAAAATTTTTTTTGTTTTAAAATTTTAAAATTTTTAAAACATTTATTTTTTCACTTTTTCAAAATTTTTAATTAAAAAAAATTTTTTTTTAAAACAAACCCAAATTTCTTTTTTTATCAAAAACAAATTTCCCTTTTTAATTAAAATTAAAAGGGCCTTTTTAAAAATTTAAATTTTTAAAAATTTTAAAACCATCAATTTATTTTGAAAAGGAAAAAATTTAAATTTTTTTATTTTTTCATAACAAAATTAAAAAAATAAAAAATTATTTTTTGTTTTGGGTAATTAAATTTTAAATTTTAAAAAATTTAAAATTTCCAAATTAAAAATTTTTAAAAAATTTAAAAAGGGAGAAAAAAACTTTTAAAATTGAAAATTTTTAAAAAGAATTTTATTTAAAAACCCACCCTTTACCACAATATTGGCAATTGATTTAAATTTTTTATAACAGGGTAACTTTTTAATATCTTTTATATTAATTTTGAAAAACCTTTTAGTAATGCATGAATGCCGTTTTTAATTGGGGATATGACTTTTTGGGGATAAGTCCCTTTAAAAAGAATAAATTAACCTGTTTAGCAAATCTCCAAATTATACTATTTATAATAACTGACAAAGTTATCGTTGCAATATGTTCCTTATAAATTTTAAACCACTAAGAAATTATTATAAAATAAATTTGTTTCTATTCTTTATTCCATTAAATCCTATCTTAAAAAAATAATGTTTCCTGAATATATATAATGATTATTAATGAACTATTTTAAAATTTCAAAGTAACTGACAATAAGAAAAAACTCCTATAAAAACAAAGGTTTAAAGGCATCATTCTTTAACAAAAAAGGTTGGACAACCAACTTTAAAATTTAAAAAAATACAACAAGCGGATAAAGTTAACTAAACAAACGTAAAATCTTTTTTGAAGTTGATCAAATAGATAAAAGTAAATCATTCAAGTTACTGAATAGGGTCCAATGTACCGCTCTGGAATCCAATATTCCGTTGTGTTCTAAATTGTATAATAGAAACGTAGCTGCGATATAAATACGAGACAACAAAGGATAAGGCCATTATATATTTAATATATGTAAGCCTTTTATTCTGCACGTCCCCTTTCAACTCAAAAAAAGGGCTTTTATATTTACTCAAACAAATACCTTACAAAAACATCATAATGGTTTTTCCCTTAAGGGGTTTCGTATTACCAATTCCCAAAAATGAAACAATAAATGCAGATTCAAAATAAATGTACCGCAAAAATAAACTTATTTGACAAAGGAACAAATTCAATTAACTGAACTGGTTAATTTCTGTAGACCATGTAAAAAATTCACGAAGCAATCAATCAGCCGGCTGCCAAAGCGTTTAATTACTTATGGACATTGATTAATTCATTAGGCACCCGTATTCCGTCATATCAAACAAACGTCTGTCAAAAAGTCTAGTTAATTTTGAATCAATTACATTTTTATTTAAGCTTCGAAGTTCGAGTTACATGTTTGTTAAAATTATTATTAACAATCTATATAGAAATTATTTACGTAAAAAAATCCTTGCACCTATGTAAATTATTCGATTGCCTCTACTGCACATGATTAAAACATCCACTTTACGAATTTAATGGCGCCTTATTATGGCGCTCTTATTATGTTTACAATATGACATTTTATACCCTTTCCAGTGTCCACAATCACGAATCAGAATGTGGAGTTTTTAGTATTGATATCAAACTTAATTCGAGTAGCTGTCAACTTTTGTTATTAATAGAGTATTAAGTAATATAATTTAAATAAAAGTCAAATGTTTTAAAACCCATATCGCCATATTTGTATTAAAAAAAACTACATTGTCTTTGCTTGAATTTGAGATTTTCAAGAGCCCTGTTGAACTTACTCACTGAGAAATTTAATCAAAAGAAACTAAGGTAGAATATAGCCGAAAGTTAAAAAGTACACGATAATCAACGTTAGTTGTTTTTAAGGTTTCACGACTTAATCATTAGTTATTTATTTTAAAAACAATCTCAAATTAATAACATTGAGAAAACTGACAAATCAAAATCATAACGCGTCTTGTGACGGTGCATTAATGAGCTAGACGGGAGAAATAACCTTCCATAGATTGTGCAAAGAAACAATTAATAAGTATAAACATACCAAAACAATGTTCATGTATATCATTTTATGTATTCTTACAAATAATGCTGTTTTCAAGAACACAAATTTATATTCACACATTGTCTCTCTTTGACAATATGAATTGCATCTTTTATTCGAATCGGAAATAAAACAACCACTACATTTAAAAGCCTACTTCCAAAACAAACCTTATTTACTACTTGATTCTTATTTAAATTCCTAGATATGCCGTTTCCATATAGCACCCCGCATATAGATATATATAATCAAAAATCAAAAAACGCTATTTAGGCCCCAACTTTCACAGATGACTTATTAAATTTAAAAATCCTTACCCAGTTCCATATTTGAAAATCCTTAAAACACAAAAAGAAACAAAAACTGACCTGCATCTGCACAGACTGGCAGTTGACGAACTCGACGCTGGCGACCAGGTTGTCGAAACCACCCGGTTTGCAGGGTCCAGAACCACCCGTTAATCTTCCCCCACGGGAGGAGGAGTCCGGGCAAGGGGAACATGACCCATTGTTCTATCGGCGTTTCCACCACGGAGGGTTGCCTTTCTGGTATTCCTGATGGTTTAATACAAGGAAAAGAATTAAAAAACTTTTCTTTGATATATATCCTCTACTTTTTTGTCGTTGGAATCGACTTTACACATCTCCCAGCACGGTTCTCCAAAAAAACAACGATTGCTCCTTTCTCATGTCACTGGGGTGTCTTGGGTATACTGAGCCAAGTAAGATTTGAAACAATTGAATACGACCCATCAAAGAGGCATTGAACCTAAAAGGGTATGGTAGGATCCCCTTCGCTTCATTGATGACATATTATTTTTTTTCTAGAAAAAAGTGATATTTTGGTTTTTAAAGATTATATATCTTGAAATCTCAATTACTAGAGTAATACGTATATCAAAACTTCAATTGAGGAAAACTGGTCTTGTATAATTCTTTGTATATTTTATATGTGAATTTTTTAAGTTTGGTCACAGTGTGTTTGCATTTGACTAAGTGAGACTTTGGGATTGTTTCTATTTTTTTTATAATCTTTTCTTTGTGGGAATGTTTTAAAAAAACAAGTTTTTGTAATAGATTTTTTAATTTTTTGTTTAAACAATAAAATATAAACGGTCTTTTCTACAATAAACTTTGATATAGTTGTTAAGTTTTGATAATATTCAAATAACGGTCTAAATCCGTGAAAATAAAGTTTATAACTTTTCATAAAATGGACATTCAGTCTCAAGATGTATGTTCCTCTTTGACTCAATTTATAACGTCATAAAAACCTAGTTATTGACAGATTCTTGTTCCTTTTAAATTAAAAATCGACGCAGTATAAACAATTTCTTGTGCCATAAAATAAATTTATTCATGAAATTCTCCGTTCGGCTTTTAGTGTTTGTAATTTCATCCGTTGAACCCGACGGGCGGTCAAAGTTTTATTCGCAACGACTCCGTTTACCGTATTCGGGAACAACGAAAATAAATAAAATTCCAGCCAATTCGCGGTCGGCGAGCCACCAAGTCACTCCTACTTTATGTACCATGCTCTCGTGAGTTTATGAAGCGACCCCGAGAGCTGAACTACTATAAATTTCACATATCTTACCTCGTACTAGTTACGATGTGATGCATGGATAGAAACTTCGCTATGAATTTGTACTAACAAGGTGGACTGTGAGTTGTACGCGAAATGTATTCGTATTAAATATTTGTTGAGTACATATATATGCAACATAAGATTAAAATGTTGAAAAGTAAATTGTAATTCGTTTCTAATTAATTTACAGAAAATATCGAAGAAATATTTATATTCTGCGCGCTATTTTTTACCTAATTTTCCTACAATAAACCATGCACAAATTTTAATTGATGTATTTGTCCATTAATTCATTTATTCATCATCAGCCTGGGCACAACTGTTGGAATAGGCCTTTCCTAATCACGCCACGCTTTCATCTTTCCGTATATCTATCCAAGTAAAATAACATAATAGATAAAAATTGAATTATTGTAAAATCTTAAAACTAACATGATAACTTGTTAATGTTGTACCTTTTGTAAACTATAATGTTAAAAGCTTTTAGAGATGACTTAAGAGATTTTTTAAAGCTTTTAATAGGCATAAGTTACACATTCAAGTTGTACCAATCAATCTAATAAAAATATTTTAAAAAGTTGAAGATAAAAAACCGAGTTTATTTTATTTAAAGCATATTCATAGTCTTAAGATATTGAAAAATGTTCAATAATTTAAAAGCTTCGTCGAGGCTTCGCAAACTGCTGCGCTTTCATAACGGTACCAACGAATTGCTATTGACTGTTGGAATATTAAAGGCAAGCCGGCTTCACTAGTGTTATATTATGAATAGATGTTTTCTAAAACTAAAACGATTTTTAAAAAGAGCTAATAAGTCAATTAATTTCATTAATTATAACAAAATTTATTGTCTCACAAACGTTACAATTTAAACACAATTGGAAATGTATAACTTACGGTTGTATTAAAAAGGTTGAAAAAATTAACACCCAATAGGTCGGTGTGACCATGAATTTGGGTTTCTTCCCCAAATATACTTATGATTTTGAATTATACCGACACGAAATAAAAGAAAATATTTTGTGGATGCCACTTTTTTGTAATTTATCACCAGAAAACGGACCATCCCTATAGTAAAAAAAAGCCTTTTGAACTGAATAGCACCGGAATAAGCTTGTTATTTTAACCTATGGGGATAGATATTTAAATAAGCTATATACACAAGTTTTAATCCCGTCAAAGAGTTCAATGCAATACTCCCGTTGTACGAAAAGGAAAATCCGAAAAGCTTGGGTAACTAGGGTTAATCTGTTACTGCAAAATTATGATAAATACTTATAGTTATTTTTTAACAATTTAACATTAGAAATCATAAATGTAAATTTACATGGATTCGCAAAAACAACTGTCAAAACCACATTGTAGATGAATCGTGAGTAATATTTATATTATTGATGATGTGGCGAATTCCATATTAATTGCGGAGCAATATTTTGTTTAAAAAAAATATTTGTTGTAAATTATACGAACCTACAAAACTTAATATAATATAATGTACGGTAAATTAATAAATATGATTTATCTTTGTTCATAATCAAGTTCAAAAAGCTAAACTTAATTTTATATAGCATAAAGACAGAATATAAATGTAACTTATAAAACATAACCCTACATGAAACTGTACACTCGTGTTTTTAGTGTTTTAATGTTGATAATTAAAACACGAAAATGCAGTTTCGTTTATTCGGGTCGGAAGTAAGTGTTCGAGTCAATTTAACCGACTTCATAACGTTTCATTCACCACGTTCGTCAGTCGAATACCGCCGACCGGCATGCAATATTTTACAGGTATGTCTCAGGACGATTTCAAAAGTTTTATCTCAATATGTCTGCAAATTTAGGAAAATAAGAAGTAAAAGTTATTTACATGCTGTCTATGCCACATTTGTTTGCATATTTCGGACAGGTAAAAGGAAACTGATTTCTGCCATAAAGGAAAAAAAGAAACTGATTTTAAAATAAAATTTGAAATATATTCCCTAGGAGAAAAGAAGTCTGGAAAAATTTGTCAAAGATTACTTGCCCTACTTAGTGGGCACTACTTATAATTATCCAAAATTGAAACCGGTTCAATAACTGACACCCGCGAAAAAAGAAACAAACTAACATAATCTTAATACATCAATATTGTAATTATGAAGTACCAAGAGATTTAAAAAGATTACAGTTAGGAACAAGATGTATATTTCTATACACTGGAATCTTTTACGATAGCTGTAGGGTATTTTGGGTATAATTGATTTACGTTGTTAAAATGTATTAAAATTAAATGCAGTAAAAACCACCGTCGACACCAAGTCAAAACAGAATCTTTTTGGACCAAAAATTTTTATTGTTGTTTTCATTGGTGGGGCAACGGTCTGATCACCGGAATGTTGTAAAGTGGATCCGGCCCGGGAATCAGGAAAAATTACGTCCTGGTGCCTTCCGATCCACGGCCATCCGCTCCATCAGATTATGAGAGTGATGGAAAAGGAAATTGGCACTATTTATCTCCGCGAGTTGGCGATCCTGATAGCTATTAGCCGCCGTAATCGGAATCGACTAGGAGGACGTGACATCAAACCTTTTTTTATAAGGAATTTTTATCATTCTAATTTTTTAAAAGAAACTATAAAACTATAACACGATAGCCACTTCCCCGTCCGCATGAAGACCGGAGGCTTGTCCAGCTTGCCGGCGCCCGGCTGGGGCAGCGGCTTGGCGGGCGCGGCGGGCGTCGTCGCCCGGGCGGGCCCCCTGGCCCAGCGGGGGCTTGTGCGTCTGCATTTCGACGTCATTGGCAGATCTGGGAAGGAAAATTTAATGATCCTCTGTAATATGGAATGTTTGGGAGATAAATGGCCTTGTTTTAATTATACCGGTTAAAGAATATATAATGTGTAATACATATAGTGGTCATGCCCTGTTAGTTTTATTTATTTAGTACCTTCAGAAGAGTATATCCATGTACCTGTTGCTGTTACTATTACAGACATAAATTTGTGTGAGACAAAAGCAGACTTAAATAACTCGTTGTATTACTGTTTAAAAATTGGAGAGCATTTATAATTAGGGACACAAAAAACTTATTAAAATACAAAAAGAAGATGAAAAAAGGCAGTGTTCCTAAAATTTCAGGAAAGTATATATAAGCTATAAATGCAGTATTAAACAGCATAAGAAATGAAAAGCGAACTTTAACATTCAAGTCTTGAAGACTTGAATGTTAAAGTTCGCTCTTCTAAACACTATTATTAAGTGTTTAAAATAAAAATACACGTTCAACTTGACAAGTTGAGCCACGTTTCGAAACGCTTTGAGCGTTTAGTTAATCAAAGGCGCTCAAAGCTGCAATTAATGAATAATTAAAGTTGAAACAAGTCAACACTGTTAGCGTGATCGTGTTGCATGAATATTTTAGAGTTTATTTTATTACCACCCATTTAAAGAATTTTCGCAAAAGGACCCAAAGTTTCACCCGTTGTTTGGTGATCGATACTAATATTATAAATGCCAAAGAAACCTTGTCTGCCTGATAACGTTTTAATAAAATGTCGTACATTCACAGAAAATATTTCAAAAAAAGAGACTGATTATTACGAAAAAAGTGGTTGAAAGGGTTGAAATTGGGAGAAAGTTCAAAGAAATTGATAGTGTTGATATAAACAAAACTTGTATTGACTTACACGAAAGACCGGTGGTAGATCCCCTTTTACGGGAGACCGTTGGGTGGTACCACCGCGGTGCCTATTTCGCCGCGAACAGTGTGGAAAGCACTGCGTGTTCCGGCGAAGGGACCGTAGCCAGCGTTTTCAGGTAAAGGAACAAACCCTACGTCTCACGGTAGGCGCGTGTTGGCGATACTACATTGCCAAGTCAGGCGTCGGTGACCACTTTCCATCAGGTGGCCCGACTGCCCGTCTGCCTGCATATTAAAAAATCATAGTGTTTGTTTCAGCAATTTCGGGTTTTCATTTAACCGGTGATAAACTAGGGCTTGAATTGGGGGATGAAAATCTATGTGGAAATTCATCATTCTTAAAGACAAAGCGGCGATTCTTTATTTCTAATTATAGGCATTTATAAATAAATACGCCTTATTTATTTACACTGAATTATATTTAAATACACCTCGCTTTCGGTTGAAGTTGCGGGTACTTTGTTATAATGATGACTATATACTAGTAATTCAAAGGTTTGAATGGCACGCCAAAAAAGCACGCCGATGGTAACTCTTTTACATCCATAACAATTTTTATTCTTTTTAAGATTATTCACGTCATATATAAAAGTTTTTGAAAGGGTCACAAATGTACTTACATGCAAACTTTTGAATTTTTACTCAACTTTAAACTTTCTACTTTTATTACTATTTACATATAACTATATTATATCAAAGACCCTTAAAAATTATAAAATCGTCCCGAGAGAATTTCTAACGGATAGTTAATATTTACGACTAGTTTATAAAGCCGAGGAATTCAACGGGAGGCAACGGATTATAGACTCGTGCTTGTGTTGAAGTGGTCATTATAACGGGGCACAGTTAATTTCATATAAAGATGTTATGGGCGGAGTTGAAAGCGGCTCTTTTACCCAAATAGATTTAAACTAGTATTTAACCGGTGTTAGTAGCCATTGTGTTCTGAGCTTTCAAAAGATAATGTGGTAACTGTTGTTTTTATTATTCTATTTAAAATGGGTGTTTTTCTTTTTTTTAATATTAATTTTCAATTTCTCCTAACCAGCGCTATTTGGGTGTATGTGGCATGGACATAGACGGATTTTTATGAACATTCATTCATTAATTTTATTTACTATTAGTATAAATATACATGGTTGACCGTTTTTTTAATATTTAGCTCACCGGGCTGATAAAAGCGAGACTGTTTTGGTGTCACCGCGATCAATAAATGTGGAATATCATTAACGCATGAACGCTTATTATTAATTGCGACACAATTAGCCTATATTTAAAACGTAAGAAAGAGATGCATATTATGATGATTTACTTAAAAACTGTAAACATTTTAAAATTCTTTAGAGTCATAGCAATGTTTTTATATATCTATTAAGTTCAATTTATTTGAATAATTTATTTCCTAGCAGATAACAAAATTATGAAAGGAGACCCTTTTTTTTAAATATCAGTGTAACAATCATGGTGATCCCCCGCCCTGGTTAATCTCAGCAAAGGGGCGCCGGGTCGCAACCACAAAGGGAAGTCCGCCCCGGCACCGGGGGGGAGGAGGCACCCGCGGGGGCGGCGGGGAGGGGCGCCGGGGTGCTCGAAACCAAAGCAAACCTTTATTAAAATCTAATACTAGGGTGATTCAGAAATTAGAAAATCAAAAACCGAGCAAACTAGCTAGTGTTTATTTTCGTTATATGTTTCAAAACAGTTTCCATTCCCATCAATACATCGCTGCATTCGATAGAACTACCGAGAAAAGGACTTTGCCCAATTGTCCTTATCTCTTCGATGGCCTTCTGGAACGCAGGAACTGCTTCCTTGGCATCCCTGAAATGTTTTCCTCCGGGATATATTGTCGTAAAAAACCGCAAGGTGCCAATTGTCGGGGAAACCTCGATTATACAATCGAATTTGGAAGACGCCAAAGTCAATCGCTGCCCCGGGGTGTCGAGGAGGGTTGCTGGTTGGGGATTCCAGGTCGTTTTCCTCTTTTCCAAGGTTGGCAAACATTGTTAATATACCAACCTTTGTAAACCGTATTATAAAGTCTTCCAATGTTAGCTCATTAATTTAATAACCTATAAATTGGAAATTTTATTAAATTTCTTCCATTTAAAGGTAGTTTGTACTTAAAAAACCCTGACCTTTTTTTAATATTTTTAAAAAATATAAAAAGTCATTATTGTGGTATACTGCAAGAAAACTACAAAAAAAGGTTTCAATTTTTCAGTTTTAATAACTATAAACTTTATAGCAATTGAAATTAATTAAAATATCATCCACAATTTTATAACAACCACTAGCAATAAGTAGGCATTGTTTTACTCGTATATATATTGTTATTCATCGCACAAATCCCCGTGGGAGCCAAAAACCGCTTCGTTTGCCCAGATTTGTCGTCAAAGCACTAGAGTAAATGCCTTGTCACGTATAATATGTAGCGAATGCCAAAGGCGAAATTCCTTAAACAGTTCACGTGTGTACGATTTGCAAATTAATTTTGCGTATGTACAATTAATATGTCGTAGGAATTAAATTAACACAACTTAGTTCGATCCAAATCATTTACTGTGTAGTTTTTATGCATAAACATTAGTTTTTACATACACTTTATGGGTAAATTTTCTTTCATTTCATATCCTAATAAATTACCTCATTATTTGATGACACGTAAGAGATAATAAGCAAGAATTTCAATAACATAAACTTCAAGGGGCGTTAATAAAAAGAAAACGTGAAAATGTACTACACGGAAGTCTAAACGTCCCTCTATAAAATAATTAAAGCAGCTATTTAGGCAAGAAAAACCAACCGAAAGTGAAAAACTCAATTCAATATTTCAATTAAATTAAAACATATTGATCCTAGGTCGCAATCTCGATGAAAGGACGGTACGCAATCTCGGCAAGAAAAACAAAAGTACGATTCTACGTGATTGAAAGTCGCCCCTTCTCCTTTAGCCTATTTCGCAAGATGAAGTATTCAAGAAAAGAAAAACACTCACGAAACGAGACAAATTGCTCAGCTCACCAAAATTCACAGGTTCCAAACGTTAAAGATAGAACAAGATTAAAAAGACGAAAGAATATATGAGTGGTTAGGGGAAAAGAGGATTTCCACGAAATACCGGGGAAATCATAAAGTTTCCCCGTTTCGCCCCTCGTTTTGGGTAGACGAATGGGTACATAACGTAAAGTAATATTGAGTTATGTATTTGTCGACCCCAAATTAATAACAATCCTTACGTAATGTTGTACTAGGATTGCTTGTTATTGGAACTTTTTGATCGAAAGAAAACATATTTAACCTTTTTCCCGAGGAAGCTTGGATGACGAAGGTCTTTTATATATGTAAACTCAAAACAATTTTATTAAACCCTATTTCTGAACATAATTTTAAAGAAAATATACATTGCTCATTATATATTTACCAATCAAAAATTATTATCTATACACTATTTGCAATTCAGGTTTGAAAATTTATAGAAAATGTATAAAAAAAAGAAAGACATAACATAGAAACTTAAAAGAAATTATTTTAACCCTTGACCAAAAAGTAGTTTTTTATTTAATGTGTTTTCAGAATTTAATTTGGTTTTAACGTTTAAATTTATAGCAGAGATGACATGTCGCAAGTTTAGTTAATTTTTATTTTAAGGCAGTTAAGGTAAAAAAAATATTATATAATAAATATAATCACATTAGTGTATGTAAAGAAAATTAAATATATAAAAATCTTTTGAAAAATCCTTATTTAATTTTCAATTTACCGCTTGCAATATTGTGCTGTTTAATGTCAGATTATATAAGTAAACAATATTATATTTTTAAAATGATATAAAAGCAAAAAGTTGTCGAAAAAGGAAAAAAACAACCTTGACTTAAAAACACAAAAAATTAAAAATAAAGGTATCAAATATTCGACCAATCGAACCAAAGAGGATAAATATTTACAGCAATAAAAAAAATATCAGAAATTGCAATATAATATAACAAAATAAAAAAAATAATTTCATCTCAAAGTATTAAATGTATATTTAGAAACAATAAGTTTCTAAATATACATTTAATAGAAAGTATTTAGAAGCATAAACATTTAATAACAAGTTTTATAAAGACACCTTAAACATTAAACGTAAACTTAGTTTTGATATACAGCACACTTTATTTACGTTATTTAATTTATTTTATACCGAATCTTAGAAACGGCCTTATACAGAATAAATCAGAACAACAGCGATATTATTTTGAGTAATTACAAAAGTTTCGTAAAATGCTTTTATTTCTTTGAACCAACGTCAAATTAGAAGAGTCGCGGGAGCAAAAGAATAATATTAATTTTTCTTTACATTTCTTGTTCACTGTTAAAACGAAAGAAAAAAATATTTTTGAACATAAAAATACTTTAGATATTCATTTAATTACAGGTAATTAATATAGGGTAATAACCTCAAATTTTAGTTCTTAAAACGAAAAAAATAAAATATTTTGCAACTACGTAAAACTAAAAAAAATTTAGTGTCCATTAATTCTAAGACTTATACTTTTTTTTAATCTTTACAGTTAAATTTGAAGTGGCAGAAATAAAGCGAGACGAACTGCATTTACGGGGAAGTAGCTATAAATTAATATGACACAATAAAGAGTCGAGTTAGTAACTCGAATCGAGCACACGCTAACAACATTCGCCGGGTAGCGCTGTCTTTAATTAGACAAACCTCAACCATAGAGCAGTAATTTCCATATGAATAGGTGGCTTTAATTAATGTGAAGTGACATTCAGACCGCTGTACAATAACCAATCCAAAAGGTATCATTGGACAGCACATTTTTTGGATAATAATGCACGTATTACTGCAGTAACTGTACAATGCAATGGACGGTTCTCAGATATATTCTACCGGATGTGTAAATCCGGATTTGCCAAAAGCAACGAACGGTAAATAACGAAAATACCGAAACCCACGCCATTAAGGATCTAACAAAAAGCAGACCGTTACACATTGCGCTCTATGATCAGAATTTAAAAAGCAAAAATAGCGAGTATGAATGAGAAACCGACATCAGGTATTATTTATATCTCTCGAAATATAACTGTTTATATATCATATTATAAATGTAAAAATGTGAATTTCAAAGGTTTGTCTTCAAATGGCTAAATGTTATCAGAGTTCGCTGGTAAATCTGAGTTTTACTAGCTTGAACTAGTTGGGTCTTAAATTTTGAACTGGAAGACAGGCTTTGAACCCCGCCTCCGGTTTTAAACGGCCCACCAACTAGGCTACGGAGGCATTTGGCATAAAAAACAGTACCCAACATATAAAACAGTTATAGTAATGCATCTTCATATTATCTTGGTTCAGTCGGCGAGGAGAACAATAAAAATATCAATAACAATTTTATAAAACCATGTATACGGTGAAAGAAAACCGTTACGTTTTCTAATTAGTTGTAAACTATAAAGAAACGATATGCTCGATGAAATGGATTTAATTATAACTAGCAAAATAGAATTTAATTTTAAGATTAATTTTTTGTTTAATGTGAAAGTTAAAATAAATAACAATCAAGTAGGGATCCAAAATGTATATTAATAGGGAAGTAGAATTAATAGGGAGAATTCATATTGTGTGATTACAAAGAGTGACCATGTTTCTAATTTGTGTATATATTTTTATTATTAACAAACTGCCTTACAGTTAAAACAAAAACCTCGGAACAATTGAAAATAATTTTGATTCAGTCCATCTGCGTACGGACGAAATTAAACGTAATTAAGATAATATTTAAAATTTATAAACAAGAATAAGTCATCCGTTTTTGACGCGATTAGGGCCCGGGTAGTAACCCTAACTATTTCGCCATAGGACTTGGGTTCAATTCCTACTACAAAAAACAAAAGAGTAAATACTTAATCAAAAATATATGTCTAAAAAAATAGAAAATAAAATTATTGTCTACATTAAATAATTGAACAAAAAATAAGTGTATGAATGATCAGTCAGTATCTAATCGCCACAGTAAAACCTGCACATGGAGGAGAAAAAGCAAAAAGGATAATGAAATTAAGCAATTTAAACCGTAAATCTACGCTTCCATAAATTAATTTACCCAGATGTCAATTATTGGACAACGATCCTTTAATAACAAAGCAATCTTATAGACCATTTTTACTATAGTTTACATTTAATCCCCATGTCAGTTTGCCTAGTACAAATTGTGTTATTTCCCCATAAGTCCTTTAAATTTTTAAAATAAATAATTTTTAAGTCCATCTCAAATAATAAGACGCGGTGTCTCAATTTGGTTCTCATTCCTTATGCTAAATGCCTGGAGGTATCAATTACAAGCTCTGTAATACAATAACGATATCCGTGCGAAATAGATTGTTGTCATATTTTGTTCATTCAGTTGACATTGACCAATTTGTCGAAAGCGGTGGAAACTTGATAAGGTGGATTAAATGTTCAAATGTTTTATTTCAAACATTGTGCCGACAAAAACATCGCCACAGTCTCGTATTACGTACAACGAATAAATGTAAATGTCGTTCATTTGCGTAAATTTGAGGTAGAAATTATTCAGGTTTCGTTTTGATGACCAATCATGATGCTACACGCACACCAATCAACTGTCGCCTATGTAGTTGATCATAAATTTATGCGACCCAACGAAGCAACTCAATTCTCAACGCACATACACTTCCGACCCAGTTTGATTTCAGCACCTATGGGAATGTAAATAAAAGTTACTATTCGCTAATAACTTTTTGAATCTTGCACTCCCTTAAAACTACACGAACACTACGAACAACAAATTTATTACTCACCAGACCACACGAGGCCAGTGGTGTGATGTTGCTTCACGTACGCCTGGAGGTCGGAGAGCAGCTGAACCCAGGCGCGGCACCACTCCACGTGCCTCTTGTCCTTCTCCTTC
Source organism: Lamproptera curius (assembly GCA_029286875.1). Taxonomy (NCBI): domain Eukaryota; kingdom Metazoa; phylum Arthropoda; class Insecta; order Lepidoptera; family Papilionidae; genus Lamproptera; species Lamproptera curius. The sequence continues at coordinate 381,450 of JAGSMT010000077.1, forward strand.
CACTCTTTCAGCACGCGGTTGGTGTAAAACTGACCGGCGTCGTTCATCTCCTTGACGTACGGCGCTGGCGTGGGCGAAACCGCCACCCACCCGAGGCGGGGTTCCCGGAAAAGCGGACGATGGTTGAAGAAGGGGATGCGATTCTTCCGCGGTACTGCGAAAATTTTGTCGCTGGTAGGCCAGGAGTTCCTCTCGACGGCGCTGGACCAGCCGGTGGCGCACGCCTGTTGACGAAAATGTCCCGGTTAAAAATAATCCAAATTGCCAAAAACATACGACGCAAAAAGAGACGTATAAAAATAACACACGATTATCCTACTTCTTTATTATTACTGTAAGTGAAAACAATTCAACTATAAAAACAAACTAAAAAAAATGTTCAATATTTCATACTAAAAGCAAATATACAATAGCAAACTTTAACATGTTAAAGAAAGCAAGCCAACTTGTTTGTTATGGGGCGATGAAAGTTGACAACGGGGCGCCCTTTCGACGCCACTGCGGAAACCGACTTTCCAGATCAACGCACCGGCAAATACCGAGATCTACGACACTTGAAACAATTATGAACGCCCGTTACGGGTTCAGTGGTGGCCAATCGCCGGGATCGCTGAGAAGCCCAAATACCCCTGGGGACCCTGGAAGCGGACCAATCTTTAACGCACAAACATATTCCAGACGAGATAACGCTTTTACTGCGGTGTTGATTCACTTTGCCTTTCGCTAATCGCTTTACTTTCGACCCACCGCGGTCGTAACCAATCACGGTATCTACACTGTTTGTGTTAGAAGCGAACAAATTTTCCCGGCGAAATCAAATAACGATGATTTATTTCATCCAAGGAGTTTTTTTATGAAGCGGAAGACAAATAATTGTTACGATGCGAGGAAAAGAAATGAGTCTACGTTTTGCGTTTCCGCGAGGATACATTTCTTTTTGTAATGTCATTAGGGAAATATAAATACCTCACAACATGTGTGGAGTAATTTTTATGTACATATTATTCAATCATTTTTTCACATTTTTTTATTAACTGACTTGAAAGAGGTTAAAAGTTTTCGCTTTTTTAACTTTCATATTCCCCTTACATTTTTTATTTCCTACCCGAATCATACTTATTTGACACGATATAAAATAATGGTTCTTGTAATGATAAAAAAGAATCTGAATGTTTTAAAGTTTTGCAATTACCCAATACTCCTTACTTGGTGAGAGGCCAAACGGAAAAATGTCACCATGTTTACCTTCGTTGCAATAACGACGACTTAACAATGTAACAGAGTTTTGTATTTCGAAAGCATTAAAAGATTATCTACTAGATTTTAAAAATTATTAATTCCAATGCAATTTGCATCGTTGTTTGAAAATGTTCTAATATTATGTATTATAAATATGTTAGATGTCTATTTTGATTACCATCAGTCTAATACATTTGAATAAAATGAAGATAAATATTTCTGTTTATGAAGTTTAATGTTTATTTTTATTAATAAAAATCGATTACACTCCTTACACATACGACCAGACAAATTTTGCGAGTTAAAGAAACAAGGTAAATATAAGACAAAGCATAAAACTGTTTTCATATCTAATTTGTAAAGATTCAATTCATTTAAGACCAATTTAATTAATTTTATACAATAATTTGGTAGTTTGGAACTAATAACGAAACCTACCACTAATTTTTAAAAAGTCAAGGAATAAACCAAAATCTTTTCCCCAATTTTTAAAGGTTTATTATTGTGTTTGTTTTACATTAAAGGTAAAAAATTCGACTATATATATTATTGAAGTTGGTCTTGCATTTAAATAAATAAAAATATAAAAGTGTACGAAGAATTCAAAATTCAATTAAAGTTATAAAGTACATTTGATCTTGTGTAGTCAACATTTTAAGATACTATTTTAACTACCATAAATGTCGAATATTACCATAACTACTAATATTTAAGTAGTTTGACATTTCATCCGTACAACCCCGAATATTATTAAACAATTCTGTATAAAATGTACATGTACTAGCAAGAGCTGAGTAACATAAACAACTATGTTATGGCAAAAGTAAACAAGTCCCATTATAGAGAAGTCAAAGCGCGTATTCATAGCAAAGCGACGCTCCGCAATGGTAGTTAAGGCGACGTCGTTGCGAGACCAGATAAAAAGATCCTTTTATCTGAAGAATCTCCGTTGGAGTTTTCATTTTATTTAATTTTATTTTGGTCTTTTTTTGCAGTTTCTTTTTACTAAAGTTCTTTCTTGTTCCCTTTCAGTGTTTTGTTATTCAGTAAAGTTATTTTAAAATTAACCATAAGGGAAATTAAAGTTTTGCAATAAAAACTTCCTTTTAAACCCCCAAGGTAAAAACCGTTATGTTTGAAGTTCTTAATTAACAGGTACGAATTTGTAACATACGGATGAAGAATAACTTTGTAATAAATGTGAAACATAATTTTCAGGTAATATGTAAGAGTTTTGAGAAACATAATTTTAATATAAAATATTTCAAATATTTTAACGTTTGTTACTTCCTAATTTATTGTTCGTTGAAAAGATGTCAATATCGCATAGAACCAATTACTAGGTTTAATAACCTATTAAAATATAAATTAGGTAGTTTCATTTATTATTTGAAGGTCATAAGTCGCGCTTTCCATGACTCCGGACTCGGTATATATCTACGTAAAGTTTAGATCCAAGAAACGTATGGAACTGTGTTTTAAATAAGTGTTAATTTATTTAACGTCGAAACAATTAGGCAGTTCTTGCAGGTTCTCTCAGGACGGTAAGTGGACTTTTTAATGAGCAATTTTTACAAGTAGGACGTACCATTTACCAAGCGAATGCCGTGGTTTCGTTCAATCTATAAAAAAAATATGTATATGCCTCACCTGCCCAAACCATACCCTTCACCTCATGCTGTCTGTCTGTATGATCACCTTTTTGCCCGAGCTGGATTGACTTCGCTGTCGGGATTTGGGGGGACACAAGTTTGTGGGGGGGCAAACAGGGTTATCGGCCCGCTCACGGCTTGAATTCCCGCCGTTGTGGCGCTGATAATCCGGCGTCCCACCACGATAAAAAAAAGTTAAGGAAAGCCAAAACCAATCGGTGAAACACCTCTTTGACCCTTTTAATCCATAATCACAACCACATAGGGATCCTTTTAATATTTACTATCATAATTTCAAGGAACGATAGCTTAAGGTAATTACATTGACGCATCTCCTTTGTTGTCTTTACCATTAACTATCACCTCCGCAATGAGGTAAATTAACAAGAGTTTAAATGCAATTGTAGTTGGCGCACCGTAATATCGCCTTTGCCACCTATAATTACAATCGTAAAGAATTAACAAGAGCTTAAAAGTGAGCGCACTTTACGGTTAACGATTAAGGAGTCGAGTTAACGGACCTTTTATTTGAAACCCTAAGTTAAGAGTAACATGAACAATGACTTGTTGAACTAATAAACGGTAAACTAAGATTTAAATTTATAAAATAAGCAAATAAACTGGTTTAAGAATTTATATAAACAAAGTAGAATGACAGAGAAAAGAAGCAATGTATTGCCTCAAAATATCCATCCGTGTTGACTTTTGGGGGGACCTAATTAATTTTCTTTTGGCGCCATTAGAATATGACAACAGGCTTTATTATATAAGTTATACGTTTATTTAGCTTTAGTATAGTGACAAAACATAATTTATCCCTATAACCTGACAGTCCTGAACATTTTAAAATTTGTAGAGGTTTTTAATTTGAAATTATTACACGTACAATATTGTCAAAGAACAATTCTCATTCTCTCATTAACTATAAATATAATGCTAAGAAAATAATTATTATGAATAGAAAACGATAAAAAGAATATAAATATATGTAAATACATATATATGTGAATATGCATAAAAAGAAACCATTTATTTCATGCTACGAAGTCAAAACAAATATATATGTATGAACTACATGACTTTAAGCTCCCCTTTAAAAGTATTGTAAAATGAAAAGAGAATTTTGTCTTTAAAATCGAATTTTTTTTTTAATTATGTGATAATGTTTTAATTCTATGATATGTATTTCATTTTTAATATATATTAATGTATTATAATTTTGCCCTTATACCTAAGATAGATAATTTACACATATAATTAACATAATGGCCAAAAGCAACGAACTGACTGCTTACGCATTGCGTCATCGCTATGTTACCAATCTTATTGGTACACGTTGTTATTGGTAGACGGTTACTGACTTTCAACCAATATTATATTCATACGTCAATAACCATAACGTTACTATGGGTTACGTAGTTCATGCCTTATAAGTTTTATATACAAAGGTTATACAAAAACCCCAATCTAACTAATATACTATAATTACAAACATTGTTTCTCTAAAAGATGTTGTCACGTATAACTTTTGCCCGTATACCGATTTTACAGATAAATTTTTTGATTATCTAAACATTAATTTAAATTGAACTTGTTAATTAAACTAGCTCTGAATAACAATACATAAACCGCATCTTGTATTACAGTGTAGAATATAACGATAACACAACCCGACATTAAGCCCGTAAGCAACCACAACGGATTATTAGACAAATACTGCGTGTTTACGAAGGCTCTAAACATAACACTGCGTACATTAATATCAAATGGGCTCGAAACTAAGCACGGTAAAACGACAAAACAAACACTGGCACAATATAATATCTCACCGTCGGAAACTTCATAAGCAGCGTCATTAGATTCTTCAGTGCACACACCTTCAACATTGGCGCGGGCCTCGAACATCTTAATTAGATGTCGCATATTCCTCACGTTCTCACCGTCCGCCATTATATAATTACTAACAATCACGCAAAAACACTACCGTAAAGAGATCACAAATTCTGTGAACGGTATTACAGCGATTATGCTGATTGGACGTGCACTATCAAGTGACTGACACGAGAGATACGAATGTGATAAACGCTGACTAAATCGACCACACCGATAAGCTGTGTACACACAAAGGAAATGATTCTAGTCCATTAATATTTCGAGGAAAGCGCATTAGGCCAATTAAATAATTCCTAGAAAGTATTAAAAAACGATGACATAATAAGGAGACTAGACGAAGATATCATTAGCTAATACCCTATTTTATAAAATCATCGATAGATCAAATTCGCTAACACGTATTTTCACTCTAAAAAACATCTGGCTATTCGGCGAAAAAAAACGTATTTATTTGTTTCGCTCGTGAATGGAATGGACGACGGCGGTCGGGTATAAAATAGAATTAGTGTCTGATCCCTGTAAAGGTTGTGTAAGTATCCCTGCGACGGGCGAACACTTTAATTACGTAAGGTCGAGGCGTTCGTAATCAATTTTATGTGCACTTAACGACTGGGTAACTGTTACTTTATCACTGACACAGGCACACTGAGCTCTCCGACTTTCTGGTTAATTACTAAATAAAACGTTACTCCTAATTTTTTAAAATAGAACACGTGTATTCGAATTTTAAAAATTTGGACAAGAATATAAACCGTTAATGTCTGCACTGTTTAACGCGTGTTACAGACTAAATTAAAATTCGGCTATTCTGAAGCATTCGCTTTACATCAACGCGCCTCCAAGCGAGTACAATTATCACGACGAGTCAATGACTCATTGATGATAAACTTGAACAAGGCGTATACGTGTATGCAATACAAATGTTAACTTTGCGGTAAAATGGTCGCTCAAATAAGTTATATTGTGCCAGCTATCATTAATTAATCAATTAATTTTCGATTCTCCTTCCTCGATACCTTCAATGTATACTTTACTAATTCATAACGCAACTATACATTTAAATTAATCTTTTTGTACGGCAACGTATGATTAATGTTGCAATTGTTACAAAATTTATCCAACTGCCTCGAGCCTAGTGGTATGGAGTGCTTTAGAAACCGGAGGTCGTGGGTTCGAACCCGGACAAAAAATTTTCATTGTTGTTTTAGTTGGTTGAAAAGGGGCCGATCCCCAGTTGTCTGAAAAGTAAGATGATCCGCGTGTGGGATGTAAAAAGTCGGTCCACCCACCAACCCGCATTGGACCATGGGGAATACGGTCCAAACCCCAATGAAAGGGGTATTAGAGGCCCTGGTCCCAGCAGTGGGACATCAAAGGCTGATGATGCATGAGGATGCTCATACCATAGACAGGAAACGAGAAAATCGTTAATTCCCTTTTTTAGATATTCAAATTTAATTTGTTCAGTTTTTCGTAAACAAAAAGCCAAGGTTACCCCAGAGACGTAAGCCATCTTCCAGTGAAAATCCCGTCAAAATCGGACCAGCCATTCCAAAGAGTATAGTCAGAAAATACAGAGAAGAGAAAAAATTTATAATAAATTTATTTTTATGTTATATTTGTATAGATTGTAACCGAAATGTCAATAACTGGTTGACGACTGACTAATAACAACACCATAACTATAACACAATTTCATTGCTACAGGTTATATCGCTTACATCAGGCACGTTTTGGTTGACTGATGTATTCAAATACGAATGTAAATATACATATTGATTTACATTTCTAAAAAAGAAAATTATATTATTTTTTCCAAATTTCTAACAAAAATTATAGAACGAATAAATATTTAACTTTTTTAAAAAAGCTAATGCAGACCAATAGAGAAACATCTGTTAATGCTCTGAAAGTCCAGTAATAGAATAAAAATAACTTATCACTGTAAAGTATTTTATATTCACTCAGGAAGCATTAAAATGTTTTATTTAAAACTTTAAACAAAACTCCTACTAAACTCCGATATTAAATATTGGCCGATATTAAAATGTAATAAAAGTCGTTAAAGGCCCAGAGGCAAGTTTCTTAAATTTTTAAATAAAATTGCAAACATGAAAAAGTTATGGAAGCTTTGAAAACAAAATCGTACAATTTAGTAAACATTCCTACTGAGTTTTTTTATAAAACAGGCTGACAATAATGACGACAGGAATTTTTTTTAACTTGTATTTTTATTTTCACTTGTGTATGTTTTAAAATGAACGGTTTATTTTGTTCCTATCTTTACCAAAAAATGCTAGTATCCCCTTATACTAATTTTAATTAATCATAAAAAAGCGAATTTTGCCTTTTGTTAGTGAATACTATATTTATCAATCAGTTTTTTCGAAGGAATCGGAGTTTACCATAAAAAGGAATAAACACGGAAACATGCAAAATATTAAAATACCTTTAAGTATTACTTCTTCAGCGAGCAAAAAGAATACAGTTATATGTGCAATTATTTTAAGAAAATTTTTCAGGCGATTAAATCAACGAAAAACTTAACCCTATATAAAACACTTTCGAAACTCTATTAATATATTTTGTTTAATAAATTTTTTCACAATTTAGCATTATATCTTTCAAAAATACCATTGGAAGGGAAGGTATAGTATTAAAAGGGTGCATTATGCCCCTTAAAAAGCGGAAACTTGTGTAGTTGTGTCGATTATATTTCACGAGACGCTTCAAAGTACTAATTGTTTATCAATATACATAATAAAGAATAGCTTTTATTATATTTCCACCTAGTTGGCGTAGTGGTACGGCCATAACTCTGTAAACAATGGATTATGGTTAAATTTATAACAAGGAGCCAAATTTTGTGTAATAATAACTTTTCTTGTGTCTCTGCATTTATGTCATGTAGTTAGCAAAAGATTTGATAGTATGGAGCAAAGGTTTTTTTTACCGTTGAAATATTAATTATTTAAAAAAGAAACGAACAATAAAATTATAGTCCATTTAATCTTTGGGATGGCTCAGAATATTTTCTACGCAAGGGCCAAGGTGGTTCGAAATGACTAACAATGTTACGCAATCACGTTCACACTCGTCCGAAGTCAACGTCGAGATAAAAATCTTTTAGGGCACGTATACGTTTTTACGAATATCCTATTTCTATCTAGAAGGTCGGTAACATTGCCACGACAATAAGAACACTATTTATATTGAAATAGTTATACAACAAGAAAAACAACCTTAAAGACAATTTACAAATAAAATAAATAGAAAAGTAATTTTAATCGCAATCTCGATAAGATATTAATTACCAGTGTGATGAAAAAATAAAAACAAACGATAATCAAACGAAACACACTGAAACCCAAAACTGTCAGATCAGAGACTTAAAATCAACTGACACGTTTGCTAGTTGCTATGGGAAAAAAGTTAATGATAAATTTCTCCACGGAAGCATCATAAAATGAGCAAGTTATATCCCACGTAGTCGAACGTCGACAGAATAATGAATCAATGCCATCACTTCACGCAGTTATGGGTACGATCAAGAAATACAGTTATTTAAAATAAAGTTTCGTTTATTGAACCTTTTTAATAACTAAAAGATTGGCCCAATTTTTTTTTTTATTTTATATGTAACTGGTTTGCATAACATTATATAGTACTGTATTTTATCCGCTTCACAATGCGTGTAAATGTTTTTAGAAAACGTTAAACATTATCCATAAAGAAAAAAATGGTCAAACAAATTTAAAAACATTTGGGTCCGTTATTTTAAAGGCTAAAATTTTTGCGAAAATATTTAAATTGACGCATCCGCGGTCAAGTTCGCAGTTATCAACCCCCTTTGAATTATTAAACGCTCCATCGATCGAATGACCGCAATAGTACAAGGCTTTCGTTTTAAATGAAAGAGTTGAATAATCCGAGCTTATGAGGAAAATCGATACCCGACTTGCCGCGAAAAACTTTAACTGGGAATATCCGACCTTTCTCAGCTGATGCTGAAAGCTTACAAAATCCGGGACATCCTTTGTTAGTTTTCATGTAAATTGTGAAAATAGATCACATATTAATGTACATCTATCAGAAGATAGGCATAGGTATGTAGGATATTAGGTTTCTTATCCAACTTCGTTTCCCCATTTAATCTAACACATTCAAACAGGTTTTAAATCCTTTTGTTCAAAATTCCTTTAAAGTACTACTATTTAATGATGTGTGGAATTCGCGTTAACAAAAGATTCTTGGAATAATTTTAATTAACTATTAAATACTAATCCGATTATCATCATCATATCATCATATCATCATCTAATCAGCCTGTGATAGTCCACTGCTGGACATAGGCCCCTTAGTAATACCCTTGGGTTTTTGGGTTCCCTCCACGTGGACCAACGGGTTGGTGGGTGGACGATTTTACTTGCCCATCCGACGCATACTTTACTTTTCTTCGGGGATAAATTGCCTAACCAACAAAAAACAATAAAATTTTGGTCCCCGCAGGTTCGAACCCACGACCTCCGGTTTCTAAAGCACACGCCCATACCACTAGGCTCCGGAGGCGTTCCGATCCGAATCCGATTATAGTAATAACAAACGATCAAGAATACGTAGGTTTGTTTGGGTTTCAAAATTTTTTTCGAAGTGGAATAATATTACTAAGTCGCTCCTCATACATTAAATTATTAATACCGGGAACCCGGCCTTTCTCCAAATTGCTGGAAATTTCAGGGCATTATATAATATTTAGTAGCTCTATTTAACTTGGATCGGCTTTAAATTGCGGTGTTAATATTAATTGCGCATTCATGTTAATGGTACTTACCTGTTACACAGGCTTATTTTACTTTTACATTATAAGTAAGATAAATAATAATATCTCATAACAACTTTATGCTTTATGTTAGTGATTTTCTAATAAATTTATACAGTACTATAGTTTTAATTTAGCTTGTATGTCTAGGACTATTAAATACGGTACTTTTAAGTTTATTTTGGCATAGCACTTTTTTCATGGAACATTTCTAAACGGCCTTAAATTATTGTCCTTTTCTTATTTTTTTTAAAGAATAAAAAACATAAATGCATTACTAGCCTCATATACAATATACATCAAGTCATTAAATGCGTCGATCATGCTCCAGGCTCGGAGACCTGTCCATCCTTAGCCGGCGTTAAAAATCTTTTCCAAGTCCACTCGGCATAGTGCGTACTTTTTTCGAGTGCGATACATTATCGCACAATAGAACGGACACTTAGGTAATGTAGCACTCTGCGGTTAAGAAAGTAGGAATGTTTACCACAAGGGTTGCCCCACTTTCGCGTCCTCCAACCGAACGTGAGACTTGTGAATTTTTAACGAGAAACGGAGCTTCCATAAACGATGTAGGTTATCCTTATTAATATAACCACACTATTACTAAAAAATACAAACACATTAAAGAGACATTTATGAAACGGTATTAGTACAACGGTCGCTTGTTCCAGGGCTAAATTTAATTCATAATTGTGTTATATAAACCGCGGGAGAACTGCCAACTTGGTTGGTAAACAAAATTAATAAACATTATATTATGCTAAATCGTCTGTTTGTTTGACAAAATTATTTAAAACACATTAACATATTTTATACAATGAACCTCAAAAAATTGGATATAATATATCATCATGGAAATAATTATATCATAGAAAAATCAAAATGTTTCTGTATAAATTTTTAAAATTTAAATAAATTAAGGACACCTAAAAATAATTGCGAAAATTTATTCATTATGTAAGATAGTTTATTACGTTAAATTAATTTTAAAAAATTCTATCTGTTCTGAGAAAAAGACGTTGTATAAGACAAAACTTAGAAATTAAAAAACGGATGACACCTAAAAAGAAAAATAATATTCACGTAACAACAAAAATATGCAAAGTTTTTGATAACGATAAAAAAAATTTACAGTCTTTTTATTCTGGATCTGAAAAGAAATTTCGAACGAGCGAAAATGGCAACTTACCTCGAAAAGTTTCTAATTAACATGCGCAGAAGAAAACAAAAGACTTATCCAGATAACACATACATAACAGAAGAAAGATCAATAAACACGCCAAGGTCAATATTTTCACACGATATCACAATAGCTAATACAATTGCTTGTGTGAGGTACAAAATTATTTTATATTCCGGTTGGGTTCAAATCGAATTAGCTAAGGATTCCAAAACGTGTAAAACATCTATGCCGTGTACGCTTACATTTTAAAGAGGTAAAGTTTGTTTTTTTGTATGTAACAAATAAACTTAAAATGATTTAACAATAACACAGCTAAATTGTCAACGAGCAACAAAGGTAGTATTTTTGACTAGGAAAATAAAAACCAACCTAAAATTACTAAAAATTAGTAATAAATTTGATACGCATCGGAAGTCCTTCTCAAACATTCAATGAAATATAATATCAAAAACTTTCAAGAGAAAAAACTTTTTTTTTAATTTTAAGCATTGAAAAGTTAAGTAAAATGTTTTTTATTACTGGTTTGTGGAAAACTTAGTACCCGTTGTAAATCGGGGACCGGCTTCTAAATGAAGCTGCAGAAGACATAGGGTTTAAAATATGTTCATTTAAAAACAACAACATCTAATACCCCCCGATGAACACCAGATGTCCGCAGATTACACTCAGATACAATATCTTGTATTAGTAACTTCGTCATGTGCAAGAGATTTCATAAACGGAAATTTAACATGAACACACAACAAACATTAGTATCTCATTGTTTCAAAAAAGACAACTAACCACTTATTAACTATCTGTCAGCGTCTGCTAGATTAGTCTAGCCTGATAACTCTGTGGTATTAATGGAAACAGCATCTAAATCTAGGCTATTTCAGTATGAACTTATTTAAAATTATTGATTTATGAATGTATAATAATTTTCATTGTATAATTTTTTTATTATATCATGTTGCAAAAATTAAACAGAGTAAACATATTTAAACTTAATATTAACAAACAAAATAGCGACAAATAGTATAACTTTCCAAAACATCTTATAATACCAAGAAAAATTTGTGGTTTTTTTCACAGGGCCAGCAAAAGTAAAAGCTGGTCAGGATGAGTCAAGCCAACGTTATCTTACTTTTAATTATAAGTACAAAATCCCGATTTTGTTTTTGTTTTTTATAAAATTTTAATTTTAACGTTAATGGTATTAAAAAAAACGTTACGCGACATAAAAAAAACAATCGCCATCGGACTTGCATTTTAATTAAGATTCCATGGTTAATGGTCGCACAAAAGGGGAGAATTATCTTAAACAACTTATGCATTTGTTTAAAAAGATAAACCGTACGTTTCATAAAACTATTCTGGAAATTTGTCATTCAATCATTTTATCTTATAGACTATATAGATTCGGTAAAGCGAATCAATTTCGAAGCATACCAAATAGCTTTATTAACTGAATAGAAACAAGGTGTGGGTCGAATTTATTATTGATATCTCTTCAACTGTACAAAAAAGCGAACACAATTGAATGACACCGCTTCAGACACATCCGGCGCGCGACTTACACTGACGAGCTCATACGTTATCACGTCTATAAATAAGTAATCATCCATATTTTATTATCACCATTCGAATGGGGATGAGAGAATAACTGGATTTAGCTCGGACGTTGGGTGGTAATTATTGGTTTAAGGAAACGCTCAATATTAGAAACCCCGACCTTCTAATTTCAAGCATTCTATGGATACATACGGATGTAAAGGTTATGCTTACCACTAATAAAGCACTGGTGGCAACTAGGGAGCACTACAAACGCACAATTGACAAGGAAACCCGGTCTCCCGGGTTGGCGTGGGACTTGCGAGGCGCCGGCGAAACGGATGGTTGGGCGGCCGGGGATGGGTGATTACAGTTCCGGCTTCTTCACGGGGGCTCAACAGCTCGACGTTTCTTAATGACTCATTTGTGCGCTAACGTTTGATAGCGGAGTTATCGAGAACAAACAAACGGCCCCTTATAAAGACGAGCCATTATCAAGAGTAACGAAAATTTTATATTTAAGACTTAAATACGAAAACACTCATTAAAATTTTCCATTTATTTACGATGATAATGGGAACTAATGGTTTGAGGAAGTTTGACACATCTGTCTGTCTAACTCCGGCCATTGGACCGAGTTCCGCACTTTGGGAGTTGAAATGAAAATATATGGGCGAACTTCAGGTGCAATATAATTCATGAAATAGGGTTTACTATTAAAAGGTAACAAGGACTTTTAACCTCACAATTAAATGTTATTTAGAGAAAAGGTATTTAAACGTTAATATCATTTGTATATCTTCAATTACTGAATCTGCTTCAGTCACCAAAAAATGTGGCATTTAGTTTTTTACCAACAGTTAATAGTCTTATAACTTTGTAAAAACATCTAAAGGCACAGGAAAACATAGAGCTGTCCGGACCAATGCTGGAAAAGACAAAATTTTTAAATATTTTTAAAATAAAAACACAAATTGTTTTCCTTAACAAATATGTACAACATACAATCGATAAAAAAATGCGCTTCGCACACTGCTTGAAGCGAACTTAATGTTTAAGCAGTAAAAAGAGTTAATTACTTGGAACTATAAAAGCGAGAAATGATGAGAGTCGATTAATAAGAATTCTTCAAGTAGAGCGCTATTTATAACAAGTGCAGATTTTTTACTACACGCATTATTGTAACGCTTGGATTGTGGGCTCCGATAATTTAAAAATACGAGGAAGAAGAAATACTTTAGGTTTGCTGAACATATAACAAAATAAAATCTTAACCTTTTTTTCTGTGAATGACCTAGATTATTAAAAAACATCCCAAAATAAAATAAAGCCCACAAATTTAACTTGTAACACGGAGCTATGTAAAAAAACTTCTTTTGTTTTAGGGAACGTTTAAAGTGTTCGAGGTACTGGCATAATTTAAATAAGCGAAGAAGTCGTATTGTAACAAACTTTTGCATTTCTTAAATTACTGACCTTTGACTTGTTCATTCTGAATTTTATTGACGAAAACTGTTTGAAAACTAAACTTGAATGATAATCGTAGAAAATTCTCATTAAAATATGTACATTTATTGACGTTTTGCAACATTTAATTCTTGCATATATAAGAAAATGGAACGAAATATACGTTTTTTAAAAATGAAAGGGAAAATTTTTTACCAGAAAAAAAAAAGGAAAAAGTCACAAGGTGAGCGATCCAATCGAAGTATTAACCTTTACCGTAAGTCCCAAAGGAATATAGCCTAGATGCGTCACATAAAAATGCTTTCTATTTAATAACATATCATATTTATTACAGCACGTTTACCTTTAAGAAATATCTGAACGCTGCAAAGAACCACGAAAGTGTGACGGTGCGAGCGTGGCTTTTGCTTTATGAATTTCCATTTTTTAACCTCCACAGTGCCAAGCTAGGTAACACGGGGAAGGCGGCTTTTTGACATCAATTTAAATACCGGCTGGGAGTACTAGAACTACGAGAAATGACTTTATTTAAAGTGCCCCTGTGCCAATTAAAATGGTTTTCTATGAGTAAAACTGATTAGTATGTTTTATTGGAGGTTATTATTCGTTCAGATAAAGTTGTCAGCTAAGTAAAAAGTTTTTATAACGTACTTTAAAAGTCCAATGGTATATTTCTAATTGACGTATAAATGTACAAAACAAGGTTATACATTGTATAATTTTTTGATAGAATAAATATGAGGCCCTGAACAGGCGAGGGCCAAAACCCATGATTAAATATTTCATGAGTTCTCTTATTCCTTCATTCCTTATAAATATTTTCTAAAATAAAATATAAAATTATACTGTAAGACTATTCAAATTCCATTCAAATTCAGAAAATTCATATTGTAATTTGAATGAAAAAATTATAAGTATTAGATTGAAATCTAATTCGTTTTTTTCCCTATTTAAGAAAACAATAATTTCTTACGATTATAATCAATTTTTAATTTTCTCAGAAATATTTGAGATTACCATATACTATGTCAGTGATACAGGGAAATTAGTCTTATCAGATACGTTGTACAAAAATAAAAAGGTGTAATGCTATTTTTTGCTATATCTTCAAAATGTCAGTGTAACTGTTTTCCTAATGGATATATCTGTTTTTTTTCCGAAATAGTTTCGAAACCGGTTACCACGGGTCCCAATCAAAAAGATGTTCCACGGCGGGGTGGGCGCAAACCAGATCGGAAAGAACCGTCCTCGGGCGAGTTCATCACGACCCACTGGCGTCGCCGGGGGCTCCCTGGGCCCCTCGTGCTCTCCAGAACTTTCCGCTCTTTCGAAGACTTCGTCATCATCAGAACAGGTATCTTGACCGGCAGTTGGGATCGTGATCAAGTCGTTATCCGTGGTCGATTTAAAATACCCGCGGGACTTCCCCGCTGTGCCATCCGTTGCGGCCAACTCTTTCTAGATTAAGCCCTCCGGGTGGCGATTCGGCGAAAGGGAACCCTTAAAATCCATTCGCGACCTCTTATAGTCGACGGAGTAGCGTTTCTTGACCATCTCTCTTTTCGGTACCATTTGGTCCACATCATCCGTTTCGGTGTCGTAGTTCAACGTCTCCTCGGGAGGTTTATCCTCATCGATACTAGACATTGTCGGCGAAACTTTGATTACAATCTCTGGAGCGTCTACGATTTCCTTCGGCTCCGGATTAGGTTCCGCACCGCTCGCCCATTGTTGTCATCGTCACATTTTGTGTACTTCCCGATCCGATAATGAGGCCATTTCCTCCCTTTTGATTTGTTTCCGTTTTTGTTGGCCTACCAAAAACTTTTGAAATAAATTTTTGGGATTTTGAAAGTTATAAATTTTATATACGTTTTGAACATGGACAATAGACTTTTTAAGTATCAACATTTATTCAAACGTTATAAATATTTCTGTAGGAGTAACATGAATAAATATATTTGTTATTGCTTCTGTTAGAGGTACTCGAGGGACATTGTTTTGCGTGTGGTACTCGCGTCGCGGCCGGCCGAGCGCACGGCGGCGGGCGACTGGCGGCAGTGGCGCGGGGCGGATGCGCCGCCCGCCCGCCGCATCCTGCCACCCGCGCCCATTCGCCGCACAGCCTTCCCGGAGAGCCGAATCTTTTGTCCTTTCTTCACGCTGCACATGATGACTCCTTCCGAAATCCTCCGATATACCCCTCGATTTACCTTATTAATTTTCTTTACACAATTTCTTGACACAAACATCAACTACGAAAGATAAAAAAAAACTTAATAACCAATCTACGCCACTTTTGGCGCGGAAGTCCGTGAGATGTGCCAAGAATAATTAGGTGTGTTCACGAATAATGGGACGGTTACAATTTTTTTTATATCTATCTAGAATTTTTTTGGTTATTTGTAAAATTTTGTTATTCATATTTCTTGCCTAACTCTGAAATTCCGCAACTGATACCGTTCGAACTTGTATATATTGCTAAAATTTGTCTAATTTCTAAAGAAATATAAAACAGACAGTCTTATTCGTCCTTGTCCCCACGTGAAACTTTACCCATAAAAAATGCAATATTTTTTTTGATTCGATATATCGAATACAACCGTGATTTTCAGAGCTGGTTTTCCGGATCGACCGTCAGTCAGGGACCCTTAAGGTACCTTGACATACAGATCCTTTTGCATGATATTGCAAAAATAGCTTAAGTATAGTAGTTCTATTAGATATTAGAAGATCTCATATTTACTGTTGCCTCCAAACAGAAGTTGAAAGCAAGCTAAGGAACGAACCAGTTGTTGGATTTGTTGGGTCTGTTTTGGAACAGAAGATTACATTTGTTAGAGAACATAAGCGCCTTCAAATCCTGACCCAATCCAACAAAATGCAGTTAATTTAGGGGTTTTGAAAATGAATTTCTTATCCACTACGACATACTATGTCCCATTTTCCTAAACAATTGAAATTTATGTATCCCCGAATATGAATATCAGTCGAAAAAGAAATGGTACAAAAAGCAAACGTTTTCATTTAAGTTTTATTTAGTGATTATTTGAAAGTGAGAATATAATCTGAAATTGCACTTACGTGATTTAAAATCAACTGATGGTGATCTTGTTGTGCTTTTATAGGTGGAAAATCGCGCGATGGTTAGTGTATGGTGGCGATCCACCAATAAGATCACTTCGTTCTTTTGCTATTGCTTATTTTATTAAGACAAGACCTATGATTGTTTCTCCTAAGCGCCAATAAGAAATGCAGCGCGGGCTCCATAGTTCCTTTCACTACCTACCCTGAGAAGTGAGATGTAACGGCACTTTTACCTTAACTATATAGGTGCCCGCAGTTATATAGTACAGGAACATATCTTACTATCTTTGCCTAATCACACTACTGCTTCGCGGCAAAAATACCCGCCATGGGTTCAATCAAGTTTTAGTTGCTATTTTATTGATTAATTTTATTTTTATAATATTTTAAAAACTTTATAGAATACTAACAAATTTTTTAAAAATTGGGGTTAAAAAAGTTTTTAAAAGGGAAAAATTTAAATTTTTATTTTTAAAAAAAAAAATTTAATTTAAAAAATTTTTTTTTTAAAATTTAAAAAAATTTAAATTTAATTAAATAAAATTTTAAAAATAAATTAAAAGGGGTTTTGATTTAAATTTAAATTTTTTAAATTAAATAAATTAATTTTAAAAAATATAAATTTTTTAAATAACCCTAGAACTTAATTTTAAACCCAAAAAAATTAAAATTAAAATTTTGATTTAAAATTTTAAATTTAAAGGGAAAAAAAACCCTTTGAAAATTAAAATCAAAAAGGGTTAAATAAACAAACCTTTTAAAAAAAAAATACAGGGAAAATTAAATGGGTTTTCCCTTTTAAATTTAGGGAATTTGGTTTGTTTTTGGGTTTTAAAATTTTTGTTTTTTATTAAAATTAAAATTATTTTGTACAAAATTTTTGGTTCAATTTTTTAAAAAAATTTTTTTTTAAAAAATTTTTAATTTTTTTTAATTTCCTAAATTTTAAACCCAAAAAATATTTTGTTTTACAAAAAAAAAATTTTTAAAAATTAAAAATTTTAAAAGAAATTTATTTAAAATAAAATATTTAAAAAAAACTTTTAATTTATTGGTAAAAAAATTTGAAAACGTCAAATTTAGGTTTAAAACCTTTAAAATTAAATTAAGGCTTTTTTTAAGGAAAGCCGGTTTAAAAACCCCCTTTTTCGTAAAAACCCGGGGTTTTAAAAAATTTTAATTTTTTTTTTTTTTCCAGGCTTACGTTTTTTTTTTCAGGTTTTTGGGTTTTCAAAATTTTATAAAAAATAATTTAAACCCAAAATTGCCCTCAAATTCTTTTATTTTGGAAAACTTCCCCTGGGAACAAACCCAACCCAATTTTTTGGTTGGAAAAATTTTGGGGGGTGACTTCCGGTAATTGGGGGGTTTTGGGGGGGTCCCTAAAAAAAAAAAAATTTAAACGTTTGGGCCCTTTTTTGGGCCCTTTTCCAAATAAAAATTAGGGAAAAAAATTTTAAAATTTTAAATTTTTTTAAAAAATTTAATTTTTTTTTTTAAAATTTTTCAACCCCTGGACCCGAAAATTGTTTATTCCCAAAACTTTGTGGGGAAAACTTTTTTAATCAAACAAAAAAAGGAGTCGATTTTCGATATGGAAACCCTTTTAAGAAAAAATTTTTTAAAATTAAAGGAAACAAATTTACCAAAGAATAAATGGGAAAAAAAAAAAAAAAAAAAATTCCCTAAAACCCTGAACCCTTAATAAACCTCTTAATTTGGGCAAATTGACCCTTTTTTTTCCCTTTAGATATGGGAAAACCAAATTTTTATAATTAACTTTTAAAGTTTTGTAGGGATAATTTTTAAAACCCAAATAAATTTAAAAAAGGGATTAAAACATCTTTTAAAAATTTTATACTTTAAAAACAAAAATTTTAAAAAAATTTTAAAAAAAAAAAAATAATATATTAATTTTTTTAAAAAAAACCTTTATTTCTCAGAAAAAAAAATTAATATTAATAATTGAACCGACTTTAATCCCTTTGGGAAAAAAAAAAAAAAATTTTTTTTAAAAATTTTTTAAAGTTAATTTTATTTGGTTAAATTTTAAATTGTAAGAAATTTTTTTTAAAACAAGGAAAAAAAACTTTTAAATTTAAAAATTTGAAAACAAGGGTTAACTTTTAAATTTCCCGGGTTTTAAATTTATTTAAAAATTTAAATACGTTAAATAAATTTTCAAATTTATTTTTTAAAATCAAAAAATCTTTTTATTTTTTTTTAAAAATTAAACATTTTTTTTTCAAAAAAACAATTTAAATAAATTTTTAAAAACCTTTTTTAAAAACCAAAAATTTTAACCCTTTTAAAAACAATTGTTTTAAAACATTTTTAAAATTGTTTAATTTTAAAATTAAAAAAAATAACCCTTTTAAAAAATTAAATGAAAACCAAACCTTTTAAAAACCCTTAAATAAATTTTAAAAAGGCTTTAGAAAAATGAAAAAAAAAAAGGGTAAAATTTTAAAAGGGAAAAGAAAAAACCAAAAATTTCCCAAATTAAATTAGGGTTTTCCAAAATTTATTAATTTTTAAACAACCCCCCGGGGAAAATTTAAAAAAAGGAAGGCTTTTAAAAATTTTTTTTTAAAAAAAATGGAAAAAATTTTTTAAAGGGTTTTTTTAAATTTAAAAAGATTAAAAATTCTTCCCTAAAAAAAATGTAAAATAAAAAAAATTTTCAGCCAAAAACCGGGAAGGAAAAACAAAAGGGGTAAAATTTTGGAAAAAGGGGTCTTAAAGTTTCCCCTAAAAACTCAATAACAAATTTTGAAACTACCCCTTTAAAAATTAAAAAATTTTTTTAAAATTTTAAAATTAAAAAACCCCAAAAATAAAATTACCTTTCCAAAATGTGGAGAAAACTGAAAGTGCACTTATTTTTAATTTTATTAACTACGTAAAAAATGATAAAAAATCAGTCTTGTTAGAGGTTAGTTACTTGTCACGACACGATATAACACCACAGATCATAATCGTTAAAATATAAAATTGAGCAACAGATTATCAAGAAATGTAAAATATATGAAATAACATAAAATTTCCATATTGTAGCTACTTTATTGAACCAACTAGTAGAACCAAACTGCACTTTATTAAGAAAATTTCTTAGGAAGCTAAAATGCTGCTCGGGTCAGGTAATACTTTTTGAAGCTAATATTCTTGTGTATAAACTTACAAAAAGTTAAAAGTAAGTTAAGTTCAAAAAGCAAAGAAAGCCTTAATTTCTATGTTATTATAGCAAATATATTAGTAATTCAATGAAGACAAATATTTCAAAAAGTAAGACAACATCGTAACTATACATAAGAAGCAACAGTAACAATTTAAACAGCTATTAAGACATATTATGGTTTTATGAGATACTAAGCCCACGCGTAGTTGATGCATTGCTACGATGGGAGAGTATGTTAAGTTAGGGGAAATACGTAATTAATAAGAGAATGTCAAAATACGTAAAAAGATTTTTTATTAAACAATATTCGCACTCAGCGGCGGACTAAGCCCGTCAGAGGCCGGGCGGCAAAGCTGAATGAGGCCCCAAGCTTTAAGCAAATGTATTTCTACAAGCTTTTTATTCAGTTCACATTTGTATGTATAAGTATTTTTGATTATTTCGTTAAAATCTAACAAGTTAAATTTAAATTCGGCTTAAATTATTTAAGCTTAATAAACATAGGTATGTACCTACAATCATCATCATCATCAGCCTGTGATAATCCACTGCTGGACATAGGCTCCCTATTACACGCCCATCCATTAGGGGGTTTTTGGACCGCAACCCATCACGCTGGTCAAATCTGCCAGATTGGTGGGTGGACCGACTTTTTACATGCCCATCAGACGCATGGATCATGTTACTTTTCAGACAATTAGGTGATCAGCCCGAATTGCCCCCGTTGAGTCCCCGCAGGATTAGAACCCACGACCTACGGGTTTTTAAGCACACGCCCATACCACTAGGCAACGAAGGCAGTCGTACCTACAATATGGAATGAATATGGTGGAGGAAAATAAAATACGAAAATAGAATCGAACGACAAAAAAAATAACAATTAGAAAAAATAAATCAAAGGTAGTTTTTATTTTCAGTAGATATGAAGTTAATTTTATATGTGTTTTCGTGCCTTCAATTTACTGAACTCTTCAATAACTTTTGTGAAATCAATTTCCTTTGAAATTTTTCTTTCAATTGAAAGCAGGGCTATATTAACCAGTCGCTCTTGACCCATTGTAGATCGAAGATAATTTTTAATTAGTTTAAGTTTCGAAAAACTTCTCTCGCATGATGCAACCGAGATGCAAATGGTCAAGAAGTATTAAAGTATAAGCGATGTATGGGGTAATGATTCACTGAAATCCCATTTATATATATTGTAGGATTATAAATTGTAGTATTATAAATTGTAGGATTTCTTGGGCTGTCCATTTGGCAGCAACACCCATAGTCATATCGGTTGCTTTTACATATATATAAATTACAAGGTACCGCAGAACCTTTTAATTTCTTCCAAAACTTGCTCCTTATCAAATTCACTATAAAGATTTATTAAATTATCAACTGCTATAGCCAGAGCGTCATCTGAAGCTTCTAGCATAAACTTTGATTCAATAATTTGGAAAATATTATTGATTTGCTTCATGGCCTCGTAACGTGTCGACAATTCTTGTATAAATCGATCTATGCATTCAAACATTGACCGTCTTATTTCTTTTTGAATTGTTAATCCAACACCAGGAGCTAATTCACCCGGCATCGTTCTTTTTACCTTCCTTCTTCCTCGTTTCTCTATGTCAATGTCCACATCATTGCATTTTTTTGTGCCAAAAGTAACAGCATTGTCTACAATGGTGTTTCGTTCTTTCACTAAATACTCATTTAAGGCTTTTAGTTTAACGATTCCTATATCTAGTCATTTTGGGAGACTGCAAATATTGCTGAACTAAATTTACTTCCTCCAGTACAGAAAGCCAAAATTGTATATAGGTTAAAAAGGTAAAATTACAAACAGCCGGCAGGAGCAAGCTTGCTCCTGATCTTGTATCTAGATTTGCCTTTGTTGGATCTTGAAAATGTTCCAAACTACTTATAATTGTCTCTATGTTTTCTTTTACGACTTTTACTGACTCGTAAAGAGCACTCCAGCGAGTATCCTATAAACGTTTTAAATTTATTCCAGTCTTCTCTTTCAGTAATTGCCATCTCTGTGTAGATGATGAAAAAAACGAATACAATTTCTCTACTGTTCCAAAACACGTGACGCTGGAAGGAACGCATGCAAACGCATGAACGCCACAAAGATTCAAGGAATGATTAGAACAGGGACTGAACAATGCTTTTGGATTTATTTCTCGGATTTTTCGTTGCACCCCTCCATGGACACCTGACATTCACGCGGCATTGTCGTAACCTTGAGCCCTGCACAACGCAATATCTAGTCCATCTTTTTTCAGCTGTTGCTAAATGTCTTTTGACATATCCTCAGCAGTTTTTCCAGATATCAAAATTTTTTGTCTTACATGTTCACCCAAACATAGAATAAATTCATTTTGTATGCCTTTTCACAAATACGATGGTACTCTCTTTGACCCACCAGCAGCTCTCTTAGGTTTAAGCAATGCTCTTTTAGCACACCACACACACACCGATCATATTTCGCTAACAATTGTACTAATTCTAAAAAAATTTCCCTGTTTTCCGAAGAACTATCTTCACGGTGGCCTCTGAAAGCAAGATTTTGTTGGGCTAAGAATAACGTGACAACTAAAAGGCGATGTAAAATGTTTCTCCATTTCTTAGTTTCATCGTTAATAATCTTCAAGTTATCTTTATCAATAGTTTTATTAAGTTTTAAGCTCACTGTCAACGTTTTCCATTTTTCTAAGTTTGATAGATGTTCATGAGATGATTCATGCTGTGATATCCTAGGATTTAATTTCCACCACTGACGAAAACCAGAGACAAATTTATTTGTGTGTTTATAAGCAATATAATTTCTTTGTTGATGGTGAGTATAGCATCCATTTCCTTAAATATTTAGTCTCGTTTAAATATGAGTAAAACCACTGCAAAGTTAAACAACGATGTGTTCCCTTAGTGCTTTCACCTGGTCTTTCCACAGATTCAAAAGGACCATCTTTATTTTGAAATACTTCACTACCCTTCTCGATAATGGAAATTCTGATGTGCTCTGGCACAGGTATTGGCCAATGTGCAGCACCATTGGATGAGAAGACCTCTAACTTAGCGACGTATTCTTCCGCAGTATTTTTTTTTTATTTATTAGTTTTATCATTCTGTGTTTCAGCGTCAGTCACATCGGATTTTGTATTAACATCACATTTAATAGACTTTTCAACTATGTTTGCTGTCTCAATATCAATGAATTGTACATTGCATCCCGATTCATCAGTTTGACTAATTTCTTTGGCAACGCAACTTTTCTTCTCATCAAAGTTTGAAAGGTATTTGGATAAAGATCCAGCAAGTGCATTTGCCGCTTCAGTCAGTTCAGTTACTTGTTAGTTCATAGGTACATTGTAATTTTTTATTTATATGCGAAATCATATTTTTTTCTATGTATCTTGGTGTTTGTATCAATATCTTTTAACGTGTATATAAAGGGATGTTAGTAACTAAAATAAAAATAACAAAATAATTCATTAAGTAAGTTTTCCTGTTTTAAAATGTACTGTGTTAGCAAAAGTTATGAGCACAACATTGCCTAATACAAGAATATAAAAACCAAAGAGAATCTTTAATTCTACAACAAAAAGTGATGCTTACTATGCTATAGTTTCCTTTGAAAATACATACGAAGCTTATTTATTCGAAACAGAAGCCAAGGCAATGTTGTGATTTATGTTACAACATTGCCTACACACTTCTGGTTAATGTAATTGGCGGTATACATAATTGTTGTATGAATTTAAACGTTATTTTAAATTTCTTAAAATATAATTTTTAAATAAAAAAAATGGTATGTCAGTCACAGCTTAAACTTAAAAAATATAAAACAAAAACTCTAAAAATCAGGCAGAGTTGTAGCAGATACAGGTACGAAACTTTTATGAAAGATAGCTGAATAGACTAAAAAGTTGTTTGCATAAAAACAATATTTTGTACTGATTAAAAAATTACTGACTTTTCCGAATACTCAGAAATGCACCAGCTCAACTCTAAAATAATTAACTTTTAAACTTTATATAACAACAAAAATTAAAAACACTTTTTAATGAAATTAAAAGATCTTAAGCTCTTATTTTAAGCGGTTAAGATCGTGTTTATTACTTTAGAATTTGCACTATTACAAAAATACACTATTAATTACCAACGTAAAAAACGTAAAAATTTTTCGACATTAGTACAATGTAACCGTAGGCGGACAAAAGTGATTTATTCACACTTCCTTCATTCAGGGGAAGTACCTGCTACAAAGATGGGAATCCCCCCGGAGTATTGGACGCGTTCAGCATAAAAGTTTATTAGTACCATGTAAAAACTTTCGATGGCTATAGTGGTTTAATCTTGATGAAGTCATGTACACATGAAATCATGAAATATTAAGCATATTTTTAAAGTATTATGAAAAATGCGAAAAACATTTGGCGGCCCCCCAAGACCTGAGGCCCGGGGCGAGCCGCCCCTTCCGCCCCCCTGTTAGTCCGCCACTGTTCGCACTCCTTAAATTTACGTATACTTAACCTATCGAATCAATCAGTGTCAAACCGCCTCCGTGGCCTAGCGGTATTGGCCCTTGCTTTATAAACCGGAGCTGGTAGGTTTCAATGATGCAAAGAAACAATTTTTCTGGTTGGTTAGGACAATTTGGGCAGATCACCCAATAGTCTGAAAAGATGATCCATGCGTCAGATGGACATGTAACGTGGCGGTCCACCTACCAACCCGTATTGGACCAGCGTGGTGGGGTACGGTCCAAAAACCCCCTAATGGAGAAGGCGTGCATTAGAGGAGGCCTATGTCTATAAGTGGACTAACACAGGCTGATGATGATGATAATCTATCAATAAGTAATGCTTATACATCAGTATAGGAAGGAAAGGGAAGCTGTTAAGGTTAATGCTAATGTACACAAGACATCGAAAACTAGTTTTCAAGAAGTAGTTATTTATAAAAAAATATTTGACATATTCATTCAAAATTTTAAACGACCACGAGAGCGAATGCTATCTATAAAAATATTCTGCCATTTATTTAATTGCTGTAAGATCCACTCTAGTGCACTCTGACACCTGTTTATGGGTTGATAATTTACTTGAAGCATGCACAATTGTGAATAGACGCCCTTAACCTAGAAAAAACTAAGAGGCTCAAAAGCTATAGCAATGACAGAGATAATAAGTCACTGTAAGGCTTTAACATTAGACTGTTAATAAATGCCTCTATCCAGAAGTGAATAACTATTATAAAACTAGTTTAGATTACCAATAATATAAAGAAAAGTAAATATGAAAAATGTTTTATTTAAAAATAATCAAACCTTTTACCTATAAACAAGCATAAGAAATTTTCTTATAAAATACTTCTTGTAGTTTCAATGTGCAAGTATTCAATTATAATAATATAACAAAAAAATTATAATGCAGTAATAGACCTGCAATTATCGGTCGTATTTATTTCATGTCAATCTTACAACAATCAATACAATCATTGTGGTACTAGTATTTCATCTATATTACAAAACATAACTATTTAGAAAGCAATATGCTTATCATTGTGGAAGTTTAGGAATTTAAAACCCAACTTTTTGACCTAATGTAGTAATACAATTTACTTTATTGCTCATAAGGATGTTTCACAGATTATTTAGTAAAAGAGAGAGAACACTGTGAGGTGCAAAATGTTTTAATTTTTAATAACAAACTCATAAATTTATCTACAATTATTTTTATAAATGGATAGTCATTAACAATTCGTAACCAAAGATATTTTTTGTTTTGTGGAATGCACATTTACAAAGGTGTGGTATCAAATAGAAATACACAAAAAAAATCACACGCACACACAGACATAAGTAGAAATGTATATTTATTACTTCTGTACTACTATTACTTGTTTCAAAACTTTATAAGAATTCTATCGCATAGTTGTACTCTTGTTATATATCATAAAATTTTCTTCATAAATATAAATAAAGGTAGCAAATAAGCTACCATGATCAATCAAAAGATAAAATATAATACAAAAACTTTAAACTTATTGTACATTATTTAACACTTGTTTAAAATAAACATTAAAATTAAAAACATTAAAGTGAAAAACAACTCAATTCATTTCAATAACTATAATATTCATAGAAGTCAATTCTTTAAATCATAGCATGATAAAAAAAGTTTTACTCATTTTGCAAACTGCAACAAGTAAATTTAAATTTGTCAATTTTTATAAAAATAAAAAACAAAACATGAGATCTGTCCAAAAGGTTTTTTTTTAAATAATTTTAAACAAATGATAAACTAGAAGTATTAACGTCAAAAGATCAAAAATAACGTAATTTTGCTTTAACATCATAACAGTTATTTCACAATTACTTTGGTATAGAATAGTACATTTAAAATGTTTCTTTCAATACATGCTTTGGCTAGGATACTAGTGTCAAATGTCAGAGCGTACCAAAAATTTTTTTCAATTGTATTTAAAAAAGCTGTAGAAAATATATGTGAAATATTAATACATAAAATAGACTATTTGTAACATGTAACTCTGCATTAAAGTTGGATAAATATCATTTATTTCATCTAAATCTGCCACAATATAATTCAAATAAAATTTTCTTAGAATTAATAATCACACCATATTGCTCGTAGTACTATAGTTATATAATATTTGATCAAATTAAACATGTAATTTAAATCAATTTACTTTAAAACCATACATTTTAAAATTCGTAAGGCTGTTCTAAACATCAACTTTTTTGTAATAAAAAAAAGGAAATAACAACTAGAAACAACTATTGAGAATGTTTATTGTTTTCTATTGAAATAACAAAGAAGTTTTATAATTGTTGTTTAACTATTGGACTTTTATTTAGGGTTATTACTAAGAATGTAAATTAGAAAGATATCTCATCTCTGATCTAAACGCAATAGAAAATGCGTGCATCTTTAAGATTCATAAAGCATAAGGCTGCTAACTGTGTCTTAGTGAATTAATTAACATAATGTGTGACAATTTTTAAAACTGTAATCATTTATAGTGGCCAATAACTTAAGAATTTTTGCCCCTACACAACCTGCACCTGATAAAACTATGACAGTAGGTTCTTTATAAGCTTCATGATAATTCCCCAATAGGTGCATTCTGAAGCCATAAATCATGGATGAAGTTGTATAAATCATCACTGACAGCTACCTGCAAACAAAGACGAACAATTTATAATAACAAAATAAGCAAACAAAGGGAACACATTTAATAATAAAATTGTTGATGAGATAATGTAGTTTCTTTTTTAACTTTTTTGTCATATTTATTAAAAATATGCATTATTATATATTTCTCATATTATATTATAAGTATGAGTTATTATTTAATGAAAAAAAACTTCTTATTCTTTTACAAAATGAAAACAAAAGATAGGTTGATAACACCGCTATTGTCTATTTTATATTAAACTTGTTGACCCTGCCACGCATTGCGGCTAACAATTTTGTTCTATTAAATTGTAAAAAATATCCAAGGGGAACAATAGAAGAACATCAATTGTGGGACCACAATCGATATTTTAGTGATTTCTCTAAAAACATGTTAACCTTCATAAATAATATTCTGCTATTGTTACCTCAATACTATCAAATTTATTATTTATATAAAATTTATTATAATGTTTGTAACAAAGAAGGAAAAATTGGAACACAACTAATGTATCTCACAAATTAATAAGAAGGATCGATTTTTAAAATTTTTAGTTATTATGAAAAAGTATATAACAAAGTTGTCGGTACATTACATGACTAGTTAGACAAAATAATAAAATATAATTATCTGTCAATTAATATATACATAAAAATCAAGTATCAGTGCTATAATGGTAAATAATTACCCAATTTGAAATTTAACATATATTTTTAGTAAAAAATAAATTGAATTCATATTACAGCAACACATAGTAGGAATGCTATAGAATTGTATACTTTATAATACATTTGTATTTTTAATATGGCACTATCTATTAAGAGATATTGCCAAATATCAAAATCGTTAGTTCATTGTATCTGTCAAATAATAATAATCATCATCATCATCAGCCTGTTATAGTCCACAGCTGGACATAGGCCTCCCCTAACACACTCCTATCTATTACAGGGTTTATATTTATAGGGCAAATAATAATAGAAAAATGAATCGCAATAGAATAATGTTGCAACTATAAATTGAGATTTAATGTGTCCAATAGCCCAAGTTGGATCCAAAGACCCATGGTGTGCAAATTTGATCAAAATCGGTTAAGTAGTTTATGAGTCCATTAAGGACAAACAATGTGTCATATGAAATATATATTAAGATCTAAAACCTGTTGCCATACTACAAATGCTTATTAAAGCCACATCAACAAATGATATCCAGTACAAAAGAATATTTTTTGTTTTGCACTATCGCGAAAGAATAAGCTTTTGTTGAATCACTAGTATATTTACAATAAAGTGTGGACAATTCTCCACCCTTGATTGTAAAACAGAGTTTGCTCAAGTTGTTTAACGGATTTTCGAAAATTTACTGACCTTATATGGCGTAGGATTTAAGTTTCTTTTAATATCCTGTCGTAGCGTGCGCAATGATGATTGAACTCTCTCTCTAACCTCGCAAAGGGGTTTTGGAAATATACATATACGACCCTCATTCCAATATTCCTGTAATGTAATAATTGGCATTAATTTAAACAATAGTTATTAATAGAATATTAATGGATTGTGTGACACAAATGTATGTCCGTGCAAAATACATATCCATGATTGATTACCGACATTAATTTTACTTAAAAACAACTGGAAAATATACAACTATTTTTTTTGGATACTTCTAAAATATCTATTTTTTGTTTTCTATCAGTAATATAGTTTAAAATTTTAAATTTTTTTTAAATTATGAGTCACAGTTATAAAAGATATAAGGTTCTGTGCTCTCTTAATGAATGGTTATTCTTTATGATTTTTACCTAATTATATGCCAAATAAGTGCGATTCTACACACAGTAATTATTAGACAAAATTATAACCTTATATAGGTGTTCCACTTTGCTCGGTATGACATAAGCTCGTTTTGATTCTTGGAAAGGATGCCGACATAAGACTTTTTGACCGACAACAGGTGCTGGCTCTGAAGACCTCTGCAGGAGGTCGATCAAAGCATGACCGTCAGCCCCAAATAGTCTGTAGGCCTGAAATATAAATGTTGATGTTAACAAATGTAGAATGCAAGATATGATATATAAACATTGACATGGACCTATTGACCGAACAGATATAAAGTGTTAGATGATCTATGACTGATTTGATTAATAAACTGAAGTGATTAACTGGGTGAATTAAATGGTTATTTTAGGAAAATGGCTTAAAACTTTAAAAGAATATTCATGCGCAAAATTGAATGTCAAACTCTTCTGGCAACATGGTCAAACATTGCATGGACTTTTAACTTAAAAAAATTGTTCAATATCGGATGGCCCATTTATACAGGATATCTTCGGGCTATTTATCAAATAGTATTTTACATATTGCTACGACCAAAATCAGTTAAAACCGATAAAATCCGGAAAACTATGTTATCAAAATTCTTTTGTATTAGGCTAAAGAAGTTGCCCAGGCCGGCTATTATAAGTTTATTGAAGCCAAACAGGTCAAGGCCCCCCGAGGCCTTCATTAAAATATAAAAGCGATAAAAATGGGGGTCAATGTACAAACTATATTGATAATATTGTTGTAGATAAGATTCAAGTAAAAAGTACTATATCATCTTAAGTAGTATAATATGTAATATATGGAGGAGAGTATGTATTTCTCTTTCAATGGTATTTTTGTCATCGTGTATTTATCTTTAAAAAAATAATTCTTTTAAATTTAAGTTACCGTTTGAGGAACTTAAAACGTTTTGTAAATTTTACAATGGAGTAAATATAACTACCATATTTAATATTTATTGCAGTTTATTGTAAAAAAAATAATCATGTTATTTTAATATTTCTAACATTTCGATGATTTTTCTCTTGTATGCTCCAATGCTTCTAAAAAACTGCACATGTTAATTACTATACAAAATCATACACGGTCTAAAGTTAAAGTTAAAGTAAAGTTTTTATAGGGCCAAAATTTATGGCGGCAATATTGTTTAAAAGTCTATCGATTGCCAAACCATAGACTTTTAGAAACGGCGACAAAATTTATTTCCAATACTAGTTGAGTTTAGACTCAACATATTTTTTGGTTGGCTTATCATATTTTTTTCTAGTAAAAACCTTGAACATTGTTTATAATTGTAACTGACACTGTAATAGCGATGTTTTCTTATCAGTCATTATGAAATTATTCGATAACTTCAATTATGATAAATATTAGATAATATACAGAAAACTAAGTCGTCCCGTATATCTAAATAATGTACATTAAATAAAAAACACCGTACACCGTTAAATAATATTATTGAAACAAATTTTAAACAATTTTATATAGTCCATGAAAATTTTAAACTATTTATATTAAACTTATTAAAAGTTTGTGTGCGTCGCATGGTCATGTAAAAAGTCGGTCCACCCGCCAGCCCGCATTGGACCAGCCTGGTGAGATACGGTCCAAAACCCCTAATGGATAGGGGTGTATTAGGGGAGGCCTATGTCCAGCAGTGGACTATCCCAGTGTTATGATGATGATGATGATGAAAAGTTTGTAATTACGTTACATAAGCAAACAATAAATAACACATACAGCTCCTTATTATGTGTAAATGTATAGCTTATAAAAGTGATATATTGAATTTTAAAGCAGAATCTATGAATATTTCGTATTTTTTTTTAATCCAGTCAATTAAAGTCTGTTTATGTAAGCATTAAATTAGCTGGTATGTACATCTCAATTTAAAGTCAATCACAATCTACTATCTGATGATCTTCATCGGTATTCTTCATGGACTTTTTGAACGTGCTCTACACGTTACATGTTTTTAGAACAAAGACTTGCACTGTGTAGTACTTACGTCACCGTACAATAAATATAAACGTCTATGTTTAGAAAGCTATTTTTATCTTGATTAATATTAAGGTACGCCACGACCTCGCGCTAGTTATGCTCTACAAGTAGTTGAATATTAATGCTTGTTTATTAAACTGTTGTTCATGAACCATCAATCATAATAAAAATCTTCTTATCGATTGCCCGATATAGGTTTAATGATTTTCACATTTTTAAGAGGAAGTCAAAGTTATTTCATAGCCGTAACACAAAGTCAAATTTGATGATATTGTGGATTAATCCTATTTTGGTCAATGCACTATCAGATGACTTGTACTGCGCAATTAGTTTTATTTGGTTATAAAAATATACTCGTTACGCAAGTCCCGTTACAACGTAGAAGCTTCGAGAACCAAATATAATCCAAACAGGAATATTGATGCGACTTATAATACAGTTACAACTGTAATTTTTGAAAGCAACAATACCCAAATAATATAACGTAGATCTTGACCCCTAGCCCTGTTTTGAGATAAGAATAAAAATTTGGCAAAATTTTAAGGTTTAGGCATCCTTAAGTAACCAAAAACTTTAGTAGTTACTTAGTTACGAAAACTGTTGAATAAAAATATTTTAAGTATTTTGACATTCTGTTATTAATAATGTAACTTTCTTAACCGTACAGATTATCTCAACGTATATAGGGGCAGACTTCTGACTGAAACTGTCTATCCTACGTACTACGACATAATTAAATGTGTACATCTATTCATAAGGCAAACAATGTAATATACGGTGTTCATGCATTCTTATTGGTGACCCGCTGTTGTAGATTATTGCCACGCGATGTTTGACCAATTACAGTGCGTTATTTTTGACGAAAATGGTTGAACATAGTTACCTCCTTGTGACCAGGTATGGTGACTTTGCCGACATCTTGACTCAGCTTAATTCGTGGTTGTCCATTTATCTCCACCAACTTGTAGACGCATCCTAACGCCGGTTGCCGCTGGCACGTCACTGAAAAAGGATAAGCGACTATTATGTTAAAGGATTTTTTAGGGATTTTATCACACTTAAAAATTCAATGAACAGTCATTTTATTTAATATTGTGGCGTAAATGAAAGATGTATTTAGTATAAACAGCATTCTATAATTTTAATATAATCAAAACTTGTAGTGACGACGATCGTAAAGGTTTTTAAAAAATATACGTCTTGACTTAGCTAAAACATTGACCTCCAACCTTTGAAAACATTTTCTAAACATTCAAATAGATAATTCGATGCAAAAGTCGAGATTGTGTCTGCGTTATCAGGTTTATAAAATAGTGGAAGCACTTGATTAAACATCCTACAACATTACTATCCAGGTCAAGGTCTTTTAAAAATAATAATATAAGATTTTTAAATAGGACAGTTTACGAGATACGAGATTTCTACTTACAAATCTGTAATCGAGCCAAATATTACAAAGAATTTACGTAAACAAGGCGTTATGATTAAATTCAATTGTCGCCAAAAACGAATGCATTTTTATTAATGGTTAATCTCTACGCCAAATACTTCAGTTTCAACATAAGTCTTTGTTTTAGTACTTCAATAGCTTTCTTTTAAGGGAAGAAGGCAAACGAGCAGGCGGCTCACCTGATGGCAAATTATTACTGCCACCCATGGATATTCGAACAGTGGAGGGACACAACACCGCTGTTCCTTCTAAGCTGCTGCTGGCCTTTTAAGAAGCAGTAGGCTCTAAGTCATATCGGTCAGGAAATACCGCTTGCTAGAATGCGTTCCAGAGCGCAAACGTGTTCACGGCTGGAAGTGGCCCGTGAACGCACGGTGGTGGAACGCCAGCCATCATGGTGGCGTTGATGGTACTTGGCATGAAGTCGCGTTTTACGGTAGCGGAATGTCACAGCGGGTGTTAGTCTTCTGAGACATCTTGCTCTAAAACATAAAAACGCTCACCCAAATGCGTCCCGATACCGAAGCAGTCAATCTTATGGCCCTGCTCGTTCAGGCTGAGTATCGTCTCCTCGTTGATGTCGTTCGAGGCGACTATCGTCAGTTTGGCGAACCAAGGCAGTCTGAAGGCCTCTGAAATCCTCTCGAAGGTACTCCTGGCGAGGACCGAGAGGTAGGCCAGGTCGCCGCTGTCTATCCGGATGCCGACCGCTCTATATCCGCAATCGTTCAGCGCCAATGCCACAGCGCAGAAGTTTAACAATCCACTCCTGTTGACATAAAGTCGCAAAGTTAACGTCATAATTGTTTGTTAGATAAGGGCTCTTGTGAGATATTATTAAACTCAAATGACTCCCGCTTTGTAAAAGTTTGACATGTACAGAAAGGAACCGAAAAAGAACTCAGTTATAGGCTTAGGATATTGATTAGCACTTGCACGTGTGTAAAATGTATGTTTGCCAAATGTAAACAAAAAATTTGAAGATAATTTATTTTTATGGAAGTTTATTTTGTTAGCATAACTGTTTTAACAAAAAATATACAATATAGGGGCAATGTCTACCTTTTAATAACAAATCTACCAATAAATAATATTCTAACTACAGTTCAGCCAATTTAGACTCAAAATTATTAAATACAAAGTAATTTGTAGCAACAAGGTGGCTTTTTATGTATTGTTATTAGTGACAATTTATCAATGAAAAAACTACAATATTTACATCAATTACAAGTCTAAATTAGCCCATACATAATATAAAGTATAAAAATTTTTAATGTGATCTATATGTCGAATACAACAATAAAAATTTCAAGTATTATGTAATATATCTAATTAATGTCAGCACAAAGTCAATAAATACTGTAAATATTGCTTAGGTATACTACTCAAATGACAACGGAGATAAGGAAGGTGATAACATATAACATTTATCACTGATATGAGATGAATTAAGGTATTAACGAAAGGATTTCCTTTGTTACGTTATCAAAGCAGTGCATTATCAAGATTAATCAATTTCTCTTGCCAGCATCCCTCAATGAAAACTTTAAACATGCATATACATTAAGGCCATAATAGCGCCACGTATAATTTCCTCCATGCAATAATAAAATTAATATTTTTTAAATACAGCATTAAATAAATGTTATATAATAAAAAGTTTTATAGATAAAATTTGTACAAAGTTAAACCAATATTATTGAATATTTTTCCGAAAACTTTGACAGGAAATAATTTAATTGTGCATCCCAACATACATTGAATCGAACAACCAAACCGACAAAGCCATACCAATACTACATACACATTGAATAGACAATAAAACCACAATGCGTGCAAAACGAATGACATGAGTGTACGTGCATCCCTATACAATGCAACTGTGCCCAATGACAACATTGTCCCACGAGTATTTCTCTAGGGTCCAGGACAATACGTCACACTGAAGCAAAATGTATGGGGTCCTCTATCGGGGGCTTCCTCTATTTACATTCTGGCGCGTGAAACGGAGTCCATTGGCGTTCACGCGGAAGCTGCACTACGCATGGGGGTCGAGTCGGGTGTGTGACCGAGTGGTGTCCCGCTGATGTGTACATGCCTATCGGGGCATCGGACCAACGATGCGGACCTGTCCCGTGTCAATCGTTCTAACGACCGATCGGTCGATCGTTAGGCTAAAGCGGCGAAATGGGTCATTTTAATTGTTCATTACACACGTAACATATTGGACGTTTATTGCAGTATTATATGTAATGAGTTTTAAAATACATGCCGGTGAATAATGTAATCGACATGCATATGACAGACAACCTTTTGATTTTATTATCACAAGTTATCACAGTAAAAGTCGCGTATAAAATGAAACTAAACATCAATAGCAATTACATGAAATGTTTTCCAGTCGATTCGATATATCCCAGGCCACCATCACGGAAAGCGATTGACACGGGACCAAGGAGGGGACGTGAAACGAACAGAGAACAGTAACTGAACAGCGGTTCCGCCGATGGCCGACGGCCGATATCTGCAACTCGTGTTTACCTCAGTGTGCGTTCGACCGTATATCCGTATTCGTTACTAGCGGGCGCCGTTCCGCCTATTAGATTGGCATTGGATCCACAGTTGCTATTGTAGCGGTGGCCGTTCGTGCGTCGGTCGCGCGGTTGATAGTACCTCTTCACGTCGTAGGTGTCGACTAGGGCGAGGAAGCCGGTGGGGAAGGCGACCGCGTACGATAGGAGGGCGGCCAGTTCGCCGTCGCTCGCCTCTTCGGGGGACACGTCGAGTATCGGCGACACTTTGGTGCGCCACTCGACCGCGATCGTGAGCAGGTCGCAGTGCGTGTTGCTCTCCGCGTGCCGCAGCGCCACCGGCCGCACGTCCGCCAGCGAGCTGAATGACGTCACGAACGAGTGCGCGTGCGTCCCCTTCACGGGGATGTCGAACATCTTGCCGGCGAGCACGTTGCTGGTGCCGTCGAAGCCGCCTGCGAACGACACCGTGTTAGTAGTGAATCGAAGATACATATGTATAGAATCCAATCATAAAATATATTTAAACAGTTTTATTCGATCCTATAATAATGTTTTCCAAGAGAGTTTGACTACAGCGGCCGATCTATATTAAA
The DNA here is from genome assembly GCA_029286875.1 of Lamproptera curius. NCBI lineage: Eukaryota > Metazoa > Arthropoda > Insecta > Lepidoptera > Papilionidae > Lamproptera > Lamproptera curius. Next base: position 417,102 of record JAGSMT010000077.1, read on the forward strand.
GAGCTACTACGGAGGATATACTATAGTGCACGGGTGTATGCGCAGACACAGATGCATGCTCTCGTCCTTCTTTATTATTGTTCGATGGCACGGAAAACCGACACGACTGGGGAGAGATAAGTCTCAGGACCAACTATACATACCCATCTGACGCATGAATCATCTTACTAGACAGGCAATCGGGTAATCAGACCGACTTCTGTTGCCTAATGTTTCCTAGTACACTGATAGGTTTGTTTTTGTTTTGTAATGATTCTTATTGCTTAAAAATATCGATCATAAATCTAATTTTGCTTGCCACTCTAAGATATAGGATGCAATGTGCCCTGTTAAGTTACACTAGCTATGGCGGCCTTTAAACCCTATCACACTAGTATTCTTATATTTCTATTTTGTCATTACTTCCTAGTCCATCCCTAGGAAAATATAGAAAGGTCCGCAACACCTACAGTGTATTTAGGTTTTAGTTATGACATAAACTTTAATCTGTTGAAATCAAGAGATCTGTGAAAGCCAAAGCAATTTCCTGAAATTTGCTTTTCAGGGAGTCTTAAAAGAATAAAAAAAGATATGCAGATGCAGATAATCAATCAAGAAGAACGGAACAGATTAATTAACAAAATTATTATTTGATTTCTACACAAAAGATATTGATGAGCATTCATATAAAATTTAAGAACTATATGACAGAATATAAAAAAAGCTATAAACTTAATGTTCTTTTTAAGGACAACGATTATACGATAATAAATCAAGGACTCTGCCTTGAGCATTTGATTGACCCAAACATAATGTGCGTTCACTTATCGAACAGCAAAGTTTAAAAGTCATCAATTCAAGTGCACAATATAAAATAATAGCGATGAATAATTGAACAGTAATAATAGCCATAAACACAATTGCTATAATCCCAAGATAAGGAATAAATAACAATAAGTTATCGTAACGACTGCAATCATACTTCATTTATGTTGCTACACACAACAATGTCTGAATGAAACATAGATAATAATATATTTACAAACAGAATAAAAAACATTCACAAGAATATTAATTATTTCTTAAATAACGTCTCAATAAGCAGAGCGATTGATGCACTCGGTTTATCAACCACCAATTGGTATCATCTTAATTTTAGCCTTAGCAAATTTGAAACCTTTGTTAAGTGCCATCAATTTTCCGAAACAAACCATTACTATTAGGTTGGTTTGACGAAATTTTCATGCTTTAATTATAAATATGCCCTAGAAACTTGGGATTTAAAAATCTATTTTTATGATATTAATTTAAAAGTTTCTGCCTATTATTATTATATTCATGTCTTTTTAGTTTACGGTAGTACTGACTGTTGCATATTAGTTCCCTATTATATAAAATGACCTATAATTTACAATCCGATGAATTAACCGTGCAAACTTTGGCGGTCTGCATGTTAATCAAAACAAAAGACTCATAGCACCGTAGTGCAGTGTCCAATTGATGAATTCATTATACTAAACACTGACGGACAAACTTTTTGTCTTAATTGCAATTTAAGCCGATGTAAAATCTTTTCAGTTTCTTTTTATATTATCTGTTAACGTAACGATCCTGTTTTTAAAAATAATAATTTATAAGACGGGTGTTTAATTGAATAGTAAACGAAGTAATAATAATTTCACTGTCTTAAAAAAAGTAGAATCAGAAGAAACGACTGCCGATAATAGTGTTATCTTCGGAGAAAAAACTTCACATACCAAGTCGTATTGTTAAACTATTAAAATATGTATCATAGATAAGGACAAGAATACTCTACTCGTACACTACCGAAGCGAAAGAAAAAACCTAACATCAAGTCACGTATTCAACAATGTAAGCCATTGAAGTACCATCCATATAAATACGTAAGGCAGTTCAACTTTTATACTGCCGACAATACCTATCAAACAGCCAAGGTCTCCTATGCGGCACTCTAACTTTTGGGGCCCATTTCACGGGCCTATACAATATGCATAGACATCCAATTAACAATAGAAAAGTTTCCAATGTCAAGGGTTCGCATGATTCGCCATAATCGGGGGCTACCCTCCGATGCGCCATCGGCCGTACCAAGCGCCGAGATCTCGGTTACGGCAACCGAATACGCCGCACGCCAACAAAATCGATAGACAACGATTTAGGTATCACGTACCGGCCTAGATCTATATTATTATAAGCCTAACAAATTATTGACTAAGAGCCGTTTCAATGAGCATATATCTGATGATAGATTCGTCTGGAAACGATATGCAAATCTATTATTGCATCATTTGCATTTCATTAATCTATCAACAGATAAGAACAGCTATTTAATGATTGCCGCAAGTTATGGATAGATTGAATCTTACTGTTAACCTGAAATCTATTAAAAAGGCTAATTGCAGTATTTAAACGGCCGTACATGGAAGATACGGTTACATTTACGTTATTCCCGAACCAATATGAATAGGACATTATCAAGTAAATAATCCTAGTAAATGTGACGTTCGCGGTCACAGCTATATTTAAAATGGTTCATGTTAGGTGTACAATGTATCATAGAAGGTAAAAGTAGCTTCAAGGCGCGTAATATCGAATACAAAACAAATCCTTAGGCAGTTTTAATTTTAAAGCAAATATTGACTCTGCTATAATAATGAAAATGTAGTGGAGAAGGAAAACAACATATTGGATTATATGGATATTGCATAATATAAATTGCTCCGTAAAATAACTCGTTGTGTTTGAATAGACATCGACCCTATTAATTAGGTACTTCTGTCTCTTTTAGTTTCCTATAACCGTGTAAGCATCACATGGGTAATTTTTAGGGTTCCATTTTAACTAAATATGCTTAAATAACGCATTCCAAGCCCCTTGGAGTATATTTTCCAATAAATAAATAATAACTAACCAACATAAGCATATTTAGAGGCGGAGAGACCGCCATCAGGTCCTTGCGCTCTCCTCAATCCGAATTCCAGCAGCGACACGTTTTTACCAGCCACCATCCTGTAGCGAGCGGCGTTCGTCGCCATCAGACTGAAATTCAATAAATATATTCAGAAATGGAATAACGATAATAATATATCTATTATAATAATCTTTTAAATATGAAGAAAATATTAATATTATTTAGTATGTTTCTAATTCCAATTTTAATCCAAATTGATGTTGATAACTGATCTAGTTTATTTTTTTTTTCGTGACATGAAAATTTTAAAATATTTGTTTTAATCGGATAAGATATAAGCAAAAAAATTACCACTGTTTATTAATGTTGAAAAAAATATATAATGGCTATGACCTCATATGCGTGAACAGATAAAAGATCGTATTCACAACGATTGAACATTTTAATGCGAAGATCTATCACTTTTTTGAGAGAAAGGACAATATACAAAGAAAATGTTATAATAGAACATTTTTTATTTAAGAATAAACAATAAGTTTCACACGATTATTATTATATAATTAAAACATCTATATAATTAAGAATAGACATAGTTTATTCAATGAAATATTTCTTAATCGTATTACGGTCGTATGACACCACATAAAAATAAAAAAAGCATTGCTAAGCTTTACCTACATAAGCATACTAGCTTCTGCCCGCTACTTTGGCAGTTTGAAATTACGTTAAACTTAAGTGTCTGTATCCGCAATATTAGCCGCCACTTCGTTCTTTTGAAGATAAAAATATATTTGAACAAGCCCAAATGGCATAAAAAGGCAGAGTTGAAAGCATTTTTCATCGGCGTTCATTGAGTTATACGCATAGCTATTGTACAACTATAGCTTTCTGCAGTACATAGGCTGTATAACAGTGAAATAATTTTTAAGAGTAGGGGTTTCTGAGTTTAGCCCTTGAAAATTCACAAATAATTTCGTCAGCTTCATACTATCGTTTTCGTGTTGGGATTTAAAAAAAAAAAACATTTAGTAATTCTAAAAGAAAAGATTAAGTTACTAAAACTTTTATAATAAAGTTAAAATTATAAATAAGTGCAATTTTAGATTAACTTTGTATGCTTCGTCCCTACTGTATTATGTATACAGGCATTTTTTTAATCAATGCGTAATTACAATGTCCAGTCATGCTGATCGATGCAGATAGGACGCAATGACAATCAACGGAGGCCTAATATGGAAAGGAAAAATGTTTACAAGAAATAATATTCCGCTTGAAAAGAAGTTTTTTATTCAATTCTTATGTCAGATTTTTGTTGAATTTTAAAGTGACTTATAAACTTCGGCGAATTTAAGTCAGAAAAAATGTTATAAAACAAAATAATTTAATTTAACGTATATACGGCAATGCCATTGGTTGATAATAGATCAGTTATTGACATGTTGGCATTGTTAGCCAATAGGATAGCCAATATGACACCATAACTCGACTATGGATATTTTAAGATACGACTTTTACCTCGTATTCTATTCCGATGTGACTTTTACAGTCTATTTCTAATTAAAGAAGATAAGTATGCAAAGTACACGTCAAATATCAGTGTTTATTCATCTAATGAATTAGACAGCGATGTGCGCAAATTAAAAAAAAAAGGGTGCGGCATTAGAAAAATCAGGTGCGACCAACAATTACCGGTATTACACATTGTAACGCCCACGCGTTCGCTCGACACAGTTTTTAGTGGCTCACCTTGCAAAGTTGACCAGGGTCAGTAGCGTCGTCTCTAGCAGTTGTGCGACTATCAGCGGGCCTTCTATTCGCAATAGGGGCACTCTGGAATGGAAATTAAACGTTAAATTAAATGCTATTGGGACCTTTACACCACTGTATCACCATATACTGTACCATGTATATTATCATCACTACATAGTATAAAACAAAGACGCTTTCTCCGTCTCTATATTCCTAAATATGCTTAAATCTTTCAAACTACGCAACGGATTTCGATGCGGTTTTTTAAATGGATAGAGTGATTGAAGAGCAAGGTTTATAGGTATATAACACATGCTTAATGTGGTCAGTATATTTTCTATTAGCATAGCTTCCGTGCGAAGCCGGAGCGGGTCGCTAGTATACTATATCAAAGATAAATAAGCAATACAATTGACAGAAAATAGTAAAAAACAAACGCATAGCGACAAAATAGTGTCATGCGTTCTTATTGATGAATTGTTAACGAGATGTCAATAACTGAATGACATTTACTAATACATGCTATGGCTTACGACGTTTACGTTTTATATTATATTATATTACGTAAAATTTTATATTATATTTGGCTGTGGTGCATAAAATTACGGGTGCCCGAAACCAACGACGAAATAGTTCATTTTGTATTTGCGACGGGGAGAAAAATCCTCCTGACATGCATATCTATCAAAAAACATAAAATTCTAAGATGAGTGAAGTACACGAACATGAGGTTGCGTTGGTCTAGAATACCTTAATAATTGCAGTTTTGTTATTTTGCTTTGCGTTACACATTTGTCAAATAAAAACTCAGTAAACATTAAGAAGGCCTAACTTATAGTCAGCATAAGTCCTAACAAGAAACTCATTACATTATCAAGTATTCACTTGTCACTTCAAATTTTCTGACCAATTATTTTTTGCGTAATTTTTATGAGAGTTAAACATTATGTTACATTTAATTAGTCCCGTCATTGGTCGTGCGTTGTTATTGGTAGACCATCGACCAATAAAAATGCCGTAAATATCACTTCAAATCGTTGCTACGGGTTACGTTGTTTGCATAAATTCACACATTATTTGACCTACGTACAGTAAACACGTATCACCACTACGTTACTCTAGTTTATGTCTTCAACAATGCTAGCTACGTATACAAATGAAACATTCATTAATCTACGAATTGTCGGAGAATTCGTCACGTCTTTTTTCGTATATGACGAAGTTCCGCTGATTGTCGTAACTTTGACGAGATGTAACGAGCTCGGGTTGAGGGGTCATCGTCATACGACAATTTGTTTATAGTTTTACGACGATTGTGTACATGCACAACAAATCCATATCTATACTAATACGTTTCTTATGAATAAGCTCAAAAACGATTGCGCCGATTTGAAATATTCTTTCATTACTAAAAAAGTTATACTATACTCGAGCAGCATAGGCTATTTCTTACCCAAAGAAATATGGGCAGAGCCGTGGAAAGGAGTTAAGGCTTTATTTTTTAGTCAATAGTTTATCAAAATCATGCGTTATAGATCGACAGAAAAATTGTAAACTAAAAAATTATAAACAAGGGGAAATGACTACCGAAAACGGGGTGCTAATTTCTGCTGCAGAGTAGCGTAGCAGATGTACATTACTGTGTTCCAGTATATTTCATAAACTACTTGTATTGTAACAGCTCTTAGGAACACTGCGAAATGGTACCTAAACGCACATTTTCCTATTAGGACGTTTTCAAGACGCACAATGTTAATTTTAGTTTATAATAAATATCTTTTCATATTTCCAATTCTATTGGAATAAAGGTTTTTACTTTATATGTTTACTATTCCTTGACATTAGTTTTATGCTAGAAGCTAAACAAAATGTTTACAGTATTGCAATAATTAATAATGGAACTGTCACTAAACCGACAAAACGCACAAGACGTTGAAACTCGCAAATATCAGGAGCAGACATAGCCGCTTTTTCATTTGTGAATATCAAAAGGAAGAAATTTCAAGTTAACTATAATCGGAGCTAAATAAGATCTGAAATATAACTGCAACCTAAACAATGGGGCAAATATAGATTTGCCTCATTGTTTGGTTGCAAAGAATTTGCAATCGCCAGGCAATGTTCTATTAACAAAACGTCGATAGATTTTGATGCTATTAACGTTTGACGCAAAAAAATATTTACATTGATCATATTTTGTTCAGATATAATTAACATTGCATTGAAACAAGCTACACATTGTTTGGAACATACAAATTTATAGAAATATACAATAGTAGCACCCCGCAACCCCCCTTGTGGGTGGAAATCGTAAAATCTGTCCTTAGCTGACCTCTACTTGCGAAAGGAATATTCCTACCAAATTTCAATTCGCTACACCCTATGGTTCCAGAGATATTGTGATGAGTCAATATATAGGTGGGAACCTCTTTTATATATATATACAATATAAAAAATCCAAATTTTTTTCATTCTTGATAAATTATTTAAACAGAAGATAAAATTATCCACTCAAAAAAATTATCATTGCAGGTGTATTTATTTTAAAATGTATGATAACACCAATGCTTCGGAAATATTTAATATATAGTTGAATATAAAACAGCTTGCAAAGTGTAATTAGATGCATCGTCTGAGTCAGACTTCTACTGTTACCAGAACTTGCAAGCAATTTTTTGCATACCAAGACATCAATTTTCTTTTTATAGTTGAACAAATTCATACATACTTTGGACATATGATAAAATTGACACTTGCATATAGATGGAAAAAAAACAGAAATGTTGAAACAGACAAAAATAAATTGTTCACCAGAGCTAAAAAACAATAAAAAAATTAGATTTTGATCGTAACTTTTACATATAATAAAGGTTACTATGTTAAATTTTTTTATTTGTAATAAAATTAAATACAATAAAAGTTATGATCAAAATATGTATTTTTTCAATTGTTTTTAGGCTCTGGTTGACAATTTCATTTTTATCAGTTTTGACATGTCCATTTTCTTCTGTTGATATGTATATTGTCTTGACCAAATGATAAGACATAAAATAAAGAAATGCCATATTTGGTTTGAACAAAGCAGCCTTGGTTTTAGCATTATTAATATTTATCAGGTTCAATATAAGTCATCTCAGATATAAAAAAAATGAGGTATAGAAATATGGTTAAATAAAAATAGAATATAAAACATATACTAAACCAATCAAATGCCTAAAAATCTATTGTCCTGCAAAATGTTTATTACATTTTACAAGCTAGAGATTAAATTTGTGCCACCTATATTATTTTAGGACTAGCCATATAAAGTCATAATAAAAATTTTCAAATAAGTTGTTACATTGTAATTAAACCAGAGTAAAATATCTAAATTAGGATTTTATTTAACGGTTATTACCATACTCAGATGGCAGAAAAACTAATGATGTTAATAATGGCAGAACATTAGCTTGTAATGAAAATATAGAGATGGTCTACAGATACTATTATAGATTATAAATTGTTTACAAAAATGTAGTTATACTTGCAACACTTGCTGTCCTTAAATGTAACATATGTATAGAATATCATTTTGATCTTTTTTCCAATGGATAAAAAAAATTAAAAATTCAAAGGTATTTTATGGTCATTTTTAAAAATCTACAATAAAAATGCCTATTCAAGTAATTGATATCATCTATTTTTCTTGAAATCATACACAAAACACTTTCATATAATGCAAATAATGCAACGGAGGCAGTTAATGATTAAACATTATTATAACAGTAATGATTTAACATTACTATTTCCATGGAAACGTCAACAAAAATGTGAATAGGAGTAGACTTATCATCACTTTTGCAAATCAAAAATACTTGAATCTTGGGTTTTATTTCTTTTTGATGAAAACATGAAAAATATCTATAAGTGCAGTTAAAGTTGTATGTTATTTAATCTTTTCTTTATATAGGTGTTAAACGATTAAAGCATAATATATAATCAACAGTACTAACCTTGGAAATACAACAGATCCTTCTTCTAATGCGCTCAGCTTTATATCTTTGCAAGTTAAATCCTTTAAGTATGCATAAAACTCTGGTTCAATATTATCAGGGAGGGTCTGCATTAAATATTCAATATCTGAAACATAAAGCTAAGTTATTTCTGGCAAGCTTAAACAAATTTACAATAAAAATTTAAAGATTAATACTTATACAATATGCACAACTGAATTTTAAAAATTAACCAACCGCTATCAGAATAATGAAATTTTTCCAAAAATTTAAGGCACTCTTCAAGGCCAGCAAATATTGTGAATTCCCCTTGAAATGGATTGGTGCGAAAAAATAAGTCAAATACAGCTACATCATTCACTTTTCCTGATTTCCAATAAGCATAAGCCATTGTTATTTGATACAAATCTGAAAAAAATTATTAACATCAAAAAATATATGTATGTATATAAGCACCTTATTAAATGTTATCAATTGATACGGCTTTAATTCTCCTTTATTTAAAAACTAAGAAACTATTTCAAGTTAAACGCAAAACAATTAGCAATAAATTAATTTCTTTCAAACTTTGATTACTTTCCCTACTAGTTTGAAATTCGCTCCAACAAAAGTACAGTTGATAAGTTTACTTACCAGTTAATAAAGGCTGTACAATTCCATTTTGACGAGCCATTTTTCTATTAAGCACTAGTTCGTTATTAGACATCTTTTCCAGAATAAAATTGTAAAACACAAAAATGTCTTATAGGAACGAGAGGAATGTATGATATCTGTTTGACGACTAAAGAAAACAATTTCATCGTGATCAGCGATCGCACTTATCAGCGCGCCAAATACTGTTGGGTATTTGACGGGAAATAAACGCATGCGCAGTGAGGATTCTATTGACTACTCATACTTAAGGTCATTTAGAAAGGTCAAACAAATGAAAATAATTTAAATTGTATAAAATGTGGATATATTTTTTCTTTTCAACTATCTTACAAAAGTTAGTCAATATATCATACATGTCATTATGTAAGAAGCGATACCTATAATTATCATTCGTAAGAATGTTTGAAAGATGCATAAAGTTGGCACTAAATCTATTAGTGCCTATATGTATAGTTCAAAGAAAATTTGCGTATAAGCAGTTTAGTTTAATGTTTGCTTTTACGATATTAAGTTGTTACAATTATTTAAAAATAATGTTGTTTTATTTATTCTGTATCATACTACGTAAAGTAAGTAACGAAATGTAGAGTATGGCAACATATTAGTCATAATATTGTTAATTACGATTTAGGTTTAAGTTATTATCTACTACTATCTACATTTTCTTGCTAAAACTCATGTATGAACGCAATTTTATTTTAGATTAGGAACAATAGAAAATTTTGCATTAAAAATTAGGAATAGTCTAAAGTATTTTATGAACTTAAAACCTGTGATGTTACAGTTGAATTTTTGTTTGGGAAATAATGTTTAATTGGAAAACAAAGGTTCCATACAGCAACCGTTTAATGGTCTCACTAACAATTTATAAGTAACTCCAAAATAACTTAGTCCCCCGAAAGGGTGATAACGGTTTTGGTTGATAATTTATGAAGGTATTATCTTTACGAACGCGTCGAGTTGAGGATGTCTCAGCTCAAATGAAATTTTTTCTTTTTTTTGATTATACAGAAAAAAGCCTTCTATCCTTTTTTACAAAGTTGGCCTCTCTTTTAAATTAAACGTTCAGTGGGGTTAGAAAATGGCCGTTAGTATATATAGTTCACCAATCAGAATTTCTGGCGCCATTAGTGTTTAAAATTACATTTGTTTACATTTACTCCGAGTCTCAATTGGCTAAACTATTAAAACGATCTCTACCAGATTTAAAGGAAAGAATTAGCTCTGAGAGCGTAATTTGTGATTTCTACTCAGTTTCTCTTGTTTTATACCATTAGTATTTGTAAGTGTAGCAAGTTTCGAACCTCGTGGACAACGGATGAAGCTGCCGTAGTTCTAGGGCCATCTCTTTGTGGTTTCTGTTAGCATGCTGAATCGACGGCTGCCCAGGTGTGCCGAGGCCTCGGCACTATTCAGACGCTTACGAATAGATTTTATAACTTGAAGAAATCTAGCTGACATTACTCACTTCTTAAAGCGTTTTTTTTTTTTTTATCCTTGAAGTTATGCTTCCAGACTCATGTCTTAAGTAAGCTTCATCTAACACAGAGTTCGCGAGAAGCTCCCGTCCCCACGAACTAGGTGGCCCACATTTTTTGCTAAAAATGAAGGCCACACGTACAGAAGGTACGTGAGTTAGGCATTAGTTTATGTCTCCTAAGGATCGTCGACGATCGGTTTACGGACCGGGACGCCGACGGTCTGGCGACTGTATTAATCGATACCTCGGGGCGGTGAGAACCGCCCTGGAACGCGGGTGTATCTAGTATACGCGGTGTGTGTGTGTCGCTGTGCTCGTAAGCGAGGGCGAACTACAGGTGAGTGTGTGCTATCCCTACTCGTGTGGTGTGTAGGGTCTGATGTCGGGACCCCCGTTGGGTCCGTTAAAGCGTTGGAGCTGGGAGAAGAAGTGGCGCAAGAAACTCCACCAACGCTCCTATTTTATGTGATATTAAGCTACCCTGTCATATAGCACATAGTTCGTATTTTCGACCTTACCGGTGAGGCCGGTGTGATGTGTGTTTTACCCTACACCACTAAATGCAGAGTACGTGTGTCTTGCTAAGTGCAGCCATTGCGATGGCTCGGAAGCCGAGCATTTGAGCCGGCGCGGTGGGTCACTGTGCGCTCGGAGTCAGCTATAGCTCTGTTGCCACGCGGGGCGGAATTGCCAGACGTTGGAAGGACGGAGGGCTGGGAAAGCGGTGCTAAAGGAGGTTGCATTAGAGAGGCTTCGCTAGTAATAAAATTCGTTGTCCATATTCCAAAAATGAAGACAATTTAAAAAAATCAACGATTTACGACTGCCTGGTATGCTATGGCGAAACCATAAAAAATTTCAACATTAAAACCCAGGTTAATAAATTTAATGAACAGTATACCTGTTCATTAAATTCATCAACAATCCTATTTTAGATATTCTTATTTCTTTATAAATTCATGTTAGTAAAACTGCAGTAGTAGAATCGCGAGCGCTAAAGTGCTTTATTAAATAAGAACGTTGAAGTAGCTACCAAATACATTAGATATGTCAATTTTCCTGCACTATAATGGCTTTTTGTCGCTTCGTATATGTATAACGCGGCCCCTTTTCCACGATCATCGTTGTAAACTGCGTGTGCTCGCCAAAGAAAGGAGCGTCAAATAAGCATCACCCAAAAAATACGTATTAAAGTCTTCGCGGATCAATTCGACTGCCCTTTTTAGAGCGAACCTAAACCTGGCTTTTTTTAAAGCGCGCGACCAATCATGTTTCTACGATTTTTTTAAATACGAATATCCTGTTGAGCTTGATGTGTAGTTCCCTCTTAAGCGCCACGAAGGTTTTTATTAGGAACCAGCGATTTTCGCAAGTTATCGTGAGGTCGGCTTGTAATCCATCCAGATTTACTAGAATAACAGTTTTTTTCACAGAGCGCCTGGCATTGGTCGTCTACAACTCAAAGAATGAATTAGTTGTCAGTAAATTTGAAGACACGTTAAATCCGCTCCCTAAGAAGGACTTGATTATCCGATCCGTTTGTTTTTATCTAATCTGACGCATGGTATCTTACTGTTGTAACCATCCAAGGGACATTGCCACTAGGTCACTTAGGTAGACTAAACGGACTAAAATTGAGAACAAGACGAAGAACTCTTTGCTAAATTTTAGGAGAACTACATTCTTTGTCTTTTTCTAATTCATTTGAATAAATCTATATGGGTGCCACAATAGATAATAGTATGTATGTCGAAAAAAAACTTCGGCTTATAGGTGGTATTTGTGCGGTCCGCGGCATCGTATTGAATGACCAATTGTGACGTACAGTACAGTTCTAATAGGTGTATTTCAGAGAGCAGCAGATCCAATAAAAAAATACCGATTGAATATATAATTAGCATGGAATAAACAGGCCGCATGTAAACAATATAAATTTCCAAGTTATACAGTAGAAAGACCTTTTTTTTCACAGTGGGAAATGCCTACGCATACCCGTCCTCACGGGGGCAAAGACGGGTTATGTAACGATTTAACGACGAACCACCACGTTGGCCTTGCACAACAGGCCGGCCAGGTTCCTCTTAGCTTCCCCGCAGCTGGACAGGGCGCAGGTACTGAGCCGAACCGCTATGACAAAGCAAGAGCCTGCTCGGGGGGACAGTAGAAAGACCGGCGTCTTTACGCATATAGGTATTCACTGGTTTTAGATGAACGTAATTTGATCTAAGAATGTATGACGATATTTCTCTTAGCCTTAACTTCTACATTATTCCCAACCAAAAGAGAACATTTTTAGTGGCTGAAATGCTGTATGCATGACGATTGACAGCTGCCGGCCGTTTAACAATAAAAACTAGCAAGGTTTTACCTAGCTATGGATCTTATATGGCACAATTATGCAATTCCTTATGAACAGTTTCAACCACAGGCTCAAACTTGAATGCTTCATAATCTACCTACTACATCCACAATCCCATTTGTCCTAAGTTACTAATTACATTTCTTCTCTTCAAGAGTTTGAGGCAAGAAATATTGAATATCTAGCAATTTAGAACAATCTTCTGAATATATATATTTCGCGTGTCACGTTGTTTGTCTTCGATGGATTTCTTAACTACTTAACGGATTTTAATAAAATTTGCCCACAGTGTGTAATTCGATCAAAGTTGCGGTGTTGATAGTTAAAAACTCAATTTAAATTCGCAGTATTAGTAATTTAAAGTTGCATTGCGAATTACTTTTTTAAAATTTGATCCAAATTTATGCTCCAAAACGATTCCTTACAGTTGGTCAGTTGGCAATGTATATTGATGGCGCTGCTTCAACAGTACAAACTTTTTTTTAATTACTTTCAATAGTACAAAACGTTGATAATAAGAGAATTGGGACACTAATGTGCATTTTACGCAAATAATTTATGTGCGTAAAATGCATAAATGAAAATATTAATTTAGGTCAGTTAATTTTAAAATAATTATTATCTATGGTTAAGTTGCTGGCGCATGTTAGTAAGCTATTTTATTCATAACTTTTTTTTTAATTGATTATAAAATAGCATTTTTGTTTTTAACAATAAATAAAAATTATTAAAAAATTAACTGACCAAAATGAACTAACTTTGAGCAATTATCGCCAACTGTCACAATCGTTTTGTAGCTAACATTTTGCATCAAATAATAGTAAAAAATAAATTGTTATAAATCGTTATTGCGATTATAGATTAAAATGTAAGCTATTCTATCTTTTAAGTTGGATTAAACTGCACATGGTAGGCAACTATATTTTAAAATCGGTCAAGTATTTTAGGAGTTCATCGCGGACAAACATCGTGACACGGATATGGTGGTAGTGCTGCATGTCTATACAAATGATAATAATTTTAGAAGAAGAGAACTAGAATTTGAAAATAGAATATAAACTTTTAAAGTGAACTATTTTGTACAGATTTTTACATGATATCAACAGAAAGAATAATATTTGATCATCGATATCTAATGTAACATGGCGGTCCATACGACAATGTAAATCATTACGAAAGTTGTTCACAGAAATAAAAATAATGACCGTTAGTTCTCAATACATATTTGAAAATTTAATGTATGTGCAAAAAATAGGCATGATTTCCTAAGACATTGTGATGAACATGTCATAAATACAAGGAACAAACATAATTTAATTCTTCCAGCAACTAGACTGCAAAGAATAAGTAAGTCTTTTATGGGACAATGTATACGTTTTTACAACAAAATCCCAGTAAACGTTCAGAATTTAACTATTAATAAATTAAATAAGGTAGTCAAGGAACGTTTATGTGTTAAAGGTTATTTCGATTTTAATGAATTTTTAAATGATAACACAGCCTGGTAATGGAATGCTCACTCCAGGTCTTGTTTCAAAATTGCACAATATGTTATACCTGCAAATTGTTTGTTATTTTTAAAAGATGACATAAAAAATAGCCCGCTTAGTTTCTTTCGCCGGTTCTTCTCAGGTCTGATGACGTCCTTTTCCGAACCGGTGGTAGTGTGTTTGACAAACAATAAGCAAGTGTAAAGTTTAAATTTTTTTAGTAATTATCGTGCTCTCTCAGATAGCTTTAGTACCTTTATATTATACAATGAAATTAATCATTTTGACACTAAACATTTAAGTTTCATATTAAAGCTAATTACAACGCAACTCTTAATACGATGATTTATTGACAGTTTGGGTTTTATTGTATTCCGAAAATGGTCCGAGTTTTCCTGAAGAAAATAATTTCTCACTACATCATGTGTCAATGAGAATTTTAAAACTAAATTGGTATTAATAGTTTTATGATAAAACGCTATATGTCTTTATGTTATTTATTAAGTAAAGAAATATATTACATTATTGACTTTACTTAAGTAAAACATTTTTTGTTAGAAGTGCGAGTGGACGATCTTTACCAGGATGCGCTTTGTCATAGTGAATAATTAATCCATTTCTAGTAACAAATTTTTCAGTACAGTAAGTGCAGTGAAATGGCTTCTTTCCGGTGTGTTGGTACATATGATACTGAAAGAGTAATAAATAATATTATTATCTTAACAAAAATTGTATTGTTAAACAAAACATTAAGTAACACATAATTTTTAAAATACTAACTGTAAAATTTTCCCTCTTCATAAAGCTGTGTTCACACACTTGACATTGATACTTAAAAATTCCTTTTACTGTTGTGAGACAATTTTTGGGTAAATCAACGTGTGGCGTTATAGTAGGGTTTTCTTTAGGAGCACGAGCTCCTCGTCTTACTTTCTTGTCTACATGTTTGTCAGGATGCATTCTGCTCCTGTGTGAATAGCAGTTGCCAGAACTGGCAAACGTTTTTTCACAAAAAGGACACTTGTACGGCTTGTTTCCTGTATGTTGATTAATATGAAACTGAAAAATTAAATGTACAAATGATAGTTAATGCATCAAAGTATTATCCTTGCTATAATGTTAATTGCAAACATTATGTAGTTTCCTATTAATTGGAAAATCAAACATATATAGTAAAAAGAAATTCGTTACGAATGAGATGGCGAGATGAATTCGTTACGTATTTCATCCGACAAAGAAACTCCGAGCATGGTGCGCTCCATAGTCCGTTGAGCTACCGCAAAATTCGATCTCTGACTGTAGAAGAATACGACCAGTCCGATAGCTAGAGGCCACGATTTGGCCCCGTATGGGAGTACGCATTGGTTAAAGACCTTTGTCTTCAAACTCTGCGGTATCGACGACGTGAGAATATGGTTTAGCTTCCTAAATGCTGCCCAGCCCAACTGACTCCTATCAGCTTCCCTCTCGAGGTACGTATTCATCGACAACTTTAAGAGTTACACCATAGACATTGACCGGCCTCGGTACAACGTGTTCAAGATGCTTTTGTCTTGTCCAAGTTCATCCGGAGGCCAATGCGTTGGGAGAATTCATTCATCACTGTGCAACATCTCCTGCAAGCCCTCCAACGTCTCGGCCAATAAGACAATATATTCGGCAAAACAGAGGTGCGAAAGGTACTCGCCATTGATGTTTATGCCACATCCAGCGCAGTCTAGGGTATTGAAAACGTCCTAAAAAGCACAAATACTAAACTGTCGTATTCCTCGATGCAATTGGATCGGTTTCATTTGACCCCCGAAATCAGGATGGACATAAACGCAGCACTATCCTTTCAACCTTTCAACACCTCGACGCATCGATAATCGACCTGACATTGTTGCAGAGCATCCAGAACAGCCTAGATTTTCACAGAGTTGCACAGAGGCTGATTGTACTCATGCCTTTTATTCGACTTGAAGTGGGACGATTCGTCATGACTCTCGAAGATATCTTGTAGTACCAAAGTGGGCACGCACACTTGTGTCTCTTATTGAATTTAAGTATATGGTAGTTTACCCTACTGGACACGCTTGAAACTACGACAATGTTGTTGACAAGGAATTTGTTGACGAGTAATCCCACGCCACCATGCAACGGTTGATCGCCCTCTTGGTGGTGTCCTCTTACTGTCTTTGGATTTCGCACAATCCTAAAACGTGCTATAGGATTATATCCAGTTCTACGACCAACCCGCCCAAGTATTTACAAAATCATCATCATTCTCACCATTCCTCCATTGTATGTTGCCAGGTCAAGTTTTTGGTAGCAATCCATAGCCCAGGGATTCTTAGCACCCCTTGCCCTAACGTCACCATGGCCCCTACGAAGGCCAGGAATAGTGGGAATAACGGGAACTAGTGGCCGTTTTCGTTTTTGGCGTTCATTAAAAGAATCGCTCAATATTATTGACTAACTGCACTTGTACTGCAGATCTATCTCAATCCCACTGAAAGCCATATCCGCAGTTAAGTGGGCAAAGGTTATCACATCCCTACGCTTTCAGTGTCAAGTAGATGCATTAAATCAGTTATCCAGGTGAATGATGAAAGACGAGAAGTCAACCATGTGAAAGGTTCCAACAATGATTAGAAAACTTGTAAAAAAAACATTTACCTTTAAGTCTTGATTTCGTTTAAAGCTCTTCTTACAAAGGTGACATTTATAAGGCCTCTCGTTGCTATGAGTTATACTATGAGTCTTTAAATTGCTTCTTGTATTGTAAGATCGATAACATATTTTACATGTATATGATGCAGCTTTGGACATGTGCCCCTCCATGTGTACAGCTAAATTCTTTTCATTTCTGAAACTGTACAAGTTTGAATTAAGAACATTTGTTTGCAAAGAAAATTGAGTTAAGCACACAATGCTTATTGGAAAAAATCAGTAAAAGTTAACAGTAATATCACAACATACATAAAAACACTATAAAATATTATTTATAAAACTTGATGACAAAAAAACCTGATTAACTTTTAACTTCTATTACAATATCAATTTGAGATGTTATGATAAAAATAGATGTATATATATATATATATATGCTAAATAAGTATAATGTCATCTAACCATATTGATCTTTTGATATCTTAGTTTATTTACTATTATTATTCACATGTGGTATAGGTAAAGTTATTTTTATATTTAGGTATTCAATATTAAACAAAAAAACACCATTATACTTACAATCTGCCACACAATTGGCACATACCAGATGCACGGTGTTTTTTTAAATGTATGATCAAGTCACATTTAAAATCAAAGCCCTCAAGGCAAGTGCTACAATGATATTTTTTTGCAGATTTTCCTTCATTAAAATGAACCCACGAGTGGTTTTTCAGAGCCTGTTCTGTAGAAAAATAAGAATTACATGTTGAACACTTAAATGGCTTTATATCTGTATTCCCCTTTTCCATAGCTGATGATAAATTTTCAGTTCTTTTTATTAATTTAATGGTTACATTTTCACCATCTGCACTATTAAGGTAGACAATGTCTTCATTGTTTTCATTATTCTCATCAATTTCTGGTGATAACTCACTATCAGCATTTTGTAAAACCATCATTGGATCAACACTTACTTCCATAGTTGTCTCTTTTATATTGCTATCAGAGATGGACTCACATATAGATTCTGTTATTTCCTTTATTTTTGGTGTAGTACATTGCTCTTTCTCTAAACTATCTATTGTTAAGATATGACTGTTGAGTGTGTCTTGTGCTTTCCTGACACTATCAATAAAGTCACATAAGCTTTGTAATTTGGTACAACATTTAATACAAATATTTTTTGGTAGCTTATCATCTTCATCAACCTGTGACAAACATAATTTAGCATATTATGTTTATATTAGATTATAAAAAATTGCTGTAAATATAAACAGCTGATATTACCTTTATTAATAAATAATTATTAAGTTTGTTGTGCAGGAGCATTGCTTCGGCCTCAGCGCTAAATATCATAATGGTGACTTCTTGTTCTTCAGCACACAGACGACACCAACGTTCAAAACTTTGCTTCAAATTAACACTCATAGTTGATATTTTTTATTCATGTTATGCTACAATATATATTCGAGAACCTAGCCTTCGCTTTACATTGGCGTGAGATTTCTTTAACGATTTTTCTGCATTGTTTTCCATAGTGTAGATACGCATGCGCATTCCAAGCTTCCAATATTAAGGTTTGTATACTGTACTTAATACTTAGACGTTTATATGTTCGGTACATTATGTATGTCATGTATTAAAGTTATTTTTTACTTGACTTAATGAACAAGGATATAAAACTTTGACGTTAGGAGCAGAATGCAGGTAAATATAGTATCATAGACATATTTTAAAAATAAGAATGATGACACAATAAATAAAGTAAGTAAAATATATTTAAATGTGTAATGTCCTTTCTTTAACCAGCCAAGTATTTTTTTGAGCTTATATAGGTAAGTACAAGTATATGAAGTAGAGACGCATATATTCGTTGGAACCTTAATTTCCTTATTAACAATTTGAACATAACTTGCCAGGTAAGAAAAAAAAATTGGTATAAATGTATAAATGTTTAATTTGAATTATCTTTAAATTCGTTTCATAAAACTTCGTATCATAAAGACATCTAATTTAAAAACTATATGTTTTATTAAAAAATAACAAACAGTGTTATATAACAACTTTTAACCTTGCATAATTAAAAATACCTATCCAGATGATTTGTCAATTCTGAAGTCTTTAAATATTGTTTAATATTTAATTCCACCACTAGCATTGCCCCGCGATTTTACCTGCGTAGGTGTTTGTTATTTGAGGTAATAATTATACACATCAAATTTTCATAAGCCTAAATAATTTTGCAGTTGGAGCCAGAATAGCCCGCCGATGGCAGATTTTTACGTATATAGCACTTTTTATTATATTTTGAATAAACTACGCTATATTCTGAAATATTATAGCCTACAGGTTAATATATATGATATATAACCTATATTATTTCTAATTTTTTTTTCAAAACTACCAATTACTTTTTGAACAAGCTACCATGCTTGCTAGCATTTGCTTAAATAATATTAGCATGATAGTCTGACAAGGCTCGAGTCCTTATCTCAATAAAGCGATAAATTTCAGTGTTGCCGTCAATTAGTACCTTCAGTAGAAAGTCTTAAAAATCCCTAAGGGATTAGAATGCGTTGAACCGACGATGATAATTATCTAAAGATACTCCTAGACTACCAATGAGATTTTTGCATCTATTCGCACTATAAGTGGTGTAAGCAGAGACAGTTGTAGTCAAGGTACTGGTTCTGAATGTCAGTGATAGGAGCGAAATTCAGAACTTAAACTGCTGATGTTACGGGCGTCTGTGTAGATGCATACCATTCAATAGAATAGAATACCCAGAGAGCAATCCGAAATATACAAAGATGTCAATATTTAGGGAATGTTAAAGAAACTTGATGTTGTTGATGTATTAAGAACAGAGAGTAACAGTAATTTGTTAAATAATATTTTTCTAACTAAATAGAAAATTTCGTTTTTAGAATAATGACGGAGCTACTAGTAGATATTTATTACACTTAAGTTGTAAAAAATATCTACGCGGCATGATGGTATTCGGCTTTGTTTATGAGGCTATTTAAGAGGTTACTGTTCCTTTATCCGGAGCGTCGCCATCGTATCCTATAGGTGAAATGTATCAATATACCCGATGGATATAAATAAGATACTCTTATTGTTTGGTGAAACCACCATTTTCAGGGCGAACATAAAAGCTTTCAAAGCAAGCTGCTAATTATCATCAGCCTGTGATAGTCCACTGCTGGGCATAGGCCTCCCCTAATACATCCCTTTCCATTAGGGGGTATTGGACCGAACCCCACCACGCGGGTTGGTGAGCGGCTAACTATGTTTTTGGTATTCTTGATTCAATATCACGCTGACCGTTAAAATCTGTTCAGATAGGCTCAGATCACCTATCCACATCTTTTACTTGTCTAATACTTTGTTAATTTTAAATCGGAACGAGTTTTAATTTTTTTTTTTTACTGCACATCTTATAATCGCCATACGCGATGGAAAAGGCATTATACGCAAAGCATATCCTTCAACGTTTTGTGATTAGAGCACTATTTTAGTATATACAAATAAAATAACAATGAAACACATTAGTGCTATGTAATATTGATGGATTTAGTGACTTCTTTAATGTGTAAATTCTGCACATTGCTGAAATAATATTATTATTTTATCGATAATTATAATTTTTTATTGTTCGCTACCATAGTTAGTATATATATATAAAAAAAATTAAATCCTATTATTAATTTTGGCATTTAAAATTGTTATTCTTAATTGTTTCACATGATTTAAATTTAAACAATTTGAAATTTCGAGTTTTAATTCTAAAAGTACCAAGAAAAAGTATAAAATAGAGAGTTTAAAATATGCAAAAGATAAACTTCTATCGACAGTCACTATAAACTGCTTTCATAATAAAGTGATTGTTATTTAACTAATTATGGTAATCCATTAAATATTTTATTAATTAATGTTTGCAAACATAATTTTAATAATTTATAATGTAATACCTATATAATTATTTACAATAATGTAGGTTATATACATACGTAATAACTATGATACTGAAATTTTCAAATAATAACTAACCTTAACGTAATAATACTCCTTGTACCTGAACTTCAATTCGACCCTGGCCTTTTACATCTTAATTTTTTTTTGGCGTCAAACGAACTATGATTCTAAAACAATCGTAAAACAATATATGTGGTACTTTTTTTTATTATATTACTACGCGATTCGCGTTCGCTTGGTGATATAAAATATTCGTAAAAAGCCTAAGTTACTCCCAGTAACATCAGATATCTTCTAATGAAAGTCCCCTCAAAATAGGACCAGTTATTGCAGAGATTACCCAGAGGAAACACACTGACAAAAATTATAAAAAAAATGTTTTGTAAAAATAAATCGGTTATATATTACATTGTTATCATTTAGAATAAATTATTACGATGTTAAAGACTCTCCAGTACTATTATTTGTACCGACGAAATTATTTAAAAATGGTTAATATGATGTTACAACAGACACTCCTATTTTATTTATATGCAAGAATAATAAATTATTATTTGGTTGTTTGTCTGTAAGTCTATCTATTGGGTTGTATGTCTGCCTGTTCGTTCAGACAGACAGTCTGACAGAAAGTCCTGTCATGAGACAGTTACTGTTACCTAGACAAACCACGTAGTGAAATAAAAAGATGCACTTGCATTATTTTACATGATTTGTTTTATCATAAACGACCCACCGTTAGACTCATCACATTTTTTGATTTTAGTTCGGTTATCACTCGTCTAATATTACCTCTCTTCAGCTGGAGTAGTTGAATTTTATAATGCCGTTTTATATAATAAATGAGCATGTAATAAATACAAAGAGGAAATATGTGAGGCCCATCGTAGTGTCTATGTAACACTTTTCAATTTCCATGAAATCTTTTGAAGAGTCAGTAACAATTTATTAATTTTAAAACATTTTTATTAATAACTATATATATAAAAAAATTATGTTAAAAATACGACCAGCGCTGTTGTTACATAAATAAAACCTTAATTTTACATTGCTACTATTTATTTACTTACTGATATTTTTTTCCTTTAAGGAATGTGCACACTTGGCAACACCATTTCTTGTTAGGCGGGTTTCTGTAACATATTTAAACTTGTTCTTTAATTTTATAAATGTGACCAATCGTATATAATATTATTCCCTTTCGCGCTTAAATCATTTATTTGTATTGCGTATTTCTTCTATTTTTTTAAATGAATTAAAAGTATTATAAAGAAACATCTACGCACTTTTTATTACTGACTGGATATTCCCATATTATCGTTACAATGTAAGTTCATAACATTTTAAAGTACCTACTTTATTAAATATCGGCTGCACTTCTATCCACGCCATTAAATCGATATATACGGTAAATATAATAAAACTTGTTTTTAATCTCGTAGTTCAGTATACATTCTCTAAATATCCAGGTCGCTTAAGTTTTGCAGAACCTGTTCGCTGTTACTGCGTCCAATAATTATTTTGCGTGTGAAAAAGTGAAACCTTGTTTGCTGTCATATAGTACTTGCTGAAATTTTAATTTGTACAAAGTTTCGTTGCTATGTCATAAATCGTGAATTGGTAAGCACTAAGCACTAGACGGGTTGGTTTTATTATACTCTTAAAGGTAAGTAAGTAAAGCGGGTTGAGGTTGAGGGGCATCGTTCTCGAAGACCGGTCCGCGCGGGTGGTGCGGCGGGTGCGCGTGGGCAGGCAACACTGCGGTGCGGGCGGGGCGTGCGTCAGTCGCGCACCGAGCGCTATAATACAAGTACGTCGGGTGGCGCCGCGCCAGCCCGTCGCGTGTCAGTGTTGTGTCACAGCGGTGGGCCAGGTCGGTTTCGGGATAACTACGGTCCGACACTAACAATGGCTCTCAATTCGGACAGTGAACAGAAATCGAACCTGGTCCTCCGCGTGGACCAGGATTCGGACTCGGTACTACAGTCGCTATTCGACACAGTGCTTAAGCCGGACTCGAAGCGGCCGCTACAGGTGCCTCTGCGTATGCGACAGCTCCCAAAGTCGTTCTTTAACCCGCCGTCGACCGGTTCCAAGTCGCCATCCGTGTCTCACTCGCGAGAGAACTCGGCCGATTCGGCGTTCGGCTCTTCGTCGGCGACCGGAGCCGCTCCAGTATCGCACTCTAGGGCACACTCCTCGCCCGCGAGCCTCCAGCAGACGTATGCCGCTGGCCAACAGACCCAACCGGCGCCGCTCCACCACCAGCACTCGAAACAGAGGTCGTACGACGTCGGAACACATCTTCCAGACGATCTTGGCCCGCTGCCCTCCGGCTGGGAACAGGCTCGCACTCCAGAGGGGCAGATATATTATCTCAAGTAAGGGCCCATTTGCGTTACAATAACACTTTACATAATTTAAATGGCATCAGTTGGTGCATATCGGTAAGTAAATGGATTTCGGATTGCTGTCCCTAAATATATCTGTCCATGTCATCGGCCGCGATGTACCTTGAATGGTGGCATGTAAAATGTGAAGTTACTTGAATGTATCAAGTATTTTTTTTACTGGAACGGAGAAGGTTCTTTTTTATTATCATGCCACATTTTTGATTTTTAATATATTGGTCCAAGATAATTGGCGATTGTAATTAATTATTTTAAAACTAAACTATTTAAGCCTCAATTTACGAAATTATCATTCGAAATATTACTTGTAATTAGTCTTTTAATTCATCGACTTATTAGCAATACATGTCAATATTTACATAGAACAGCAGGTGCACTATACAAAAACAGGTGACGATACACTTCTTACAATTATGAATATAATTAATATTCTTAAAGCTACATTCATATTGCAGTAGCTTTAAAACATTTTTTTAAACAATAAGAGGTATATTTTATCTTTAGATTTCAATGACATTCATCTTCTTAACGAGTGTAACCTAAACTGGGGGATAAAATGTAAGGTTTCTGTGAATGAACGGATTTGCGTCGAGCATTTGCTTCGCGTCGTATCCATCGAGTAATATTATGACTTTTATTCGCTACAAAAGAGATTTTACTTATATAACGACAAATTATGTAAGCTTTACAAGTGAAATAAAAAGCTTTTGTAGTTTGTATGAGCATGATATACCTACATCGATGTATACTTTGCACAATACAAAAGTAGTCAATGAAAAAGTTATTCAGTGAAATAATGAAATAAAAACTAACTTCAGAGGTTTTAGTTTCTTTCTTATATACAATAAATGGTCAACCATTAATATCTTACGTTTACCAGTTTATTAAACAAGTTTTGGATGGTTTGAAAAAATAACTGTTGTACCTGCATCTTACGTATTTAGATACAGTAAATATTAAAAACGATAATTGTTACTAAAAACAATAAAAATAAAAAATAAATGTACAGTACAATCAAATTATTTTACTGACGACGGGCCTGAAATTTTCTTTTTTAAATTGTATGTGGAACTTTAACACTAAGAAATACCCTTATTATTTTTAATATAATAAAAAAATAATATAATAATACCTACGTGTAAGTCTTGCTTGTTTAATACAAGACTATACGCGTATATATGTTCTGTACAGTGTTGCCTATAAATCTATATTATACATTGTTTTTGCGTATATTATTAAATATCCCTATATTTATCAATTTTAACTATAACAAAAACAAATCGTAATAAAATCGCACGAAGTCCTCTTAATGAATAAATTAACATTAATAGCATCAACCCCCTTTATAAGCATCCCCACTAGAGGCTATCATTTCCGTGCTGCGGTATTACGTGGGAAACAGTTATCGGTAATTAGTTTTTGTATAGTAAAACAAGTTAAAAGCGAATACAAATAAACAAAAACACATATCTATAACAAATTATATCTATGCATAATTGATTAAATTAAACCTTAGAAAAAAATAAAATAAAAGTTCCATCACTATAGCTAACTTCTTTTGGTACCATCACACTTTACACTACTTCCAGTGTATGTGTGATGTTCTTGACTTTTTATATTCCTATGATCTACTTAATTTAAGACTTTCGCACATTTTAATACAGATATCAATGAATTACAAATTAATTTACATCATTATTTGATCGGAAAGCTACAATTACGCTAAAATTGTTGGCTAGATCGGCCACGGTTTTGTAAAACTTATCCCTCTAGACACCGACGGCAATCAGTTCTTACGTACAACTTTTACACATACCTAATCCCTTTATGAAACATGGATTTTCAAAAATGATTAACTGTTTTTATTATAACATCGCTTGCACAAAATTCATGCGATAAAGACGATGATGACTAGATCGTTGTCGTTCTTAATCAAGTTGCAGAAAAGACATGTTAATTTTCAATTAGGGCTTACAATTAAACTGAAAATCGAATAATTATCATGAGTGGGACACCTTAATAATAATTAATAAACTTTGGATAAAGTTGAAGATACTTAATTTACGACAAACGTTTAAGAGGCGCCCGTGGGAGTGCGTCGCATGTTTTTCAAGATGATAGAAAGACTTATCTCCTTATCACAAGTTTTGCGTTGGAACATTGTCGTAATATGGTATCTTATCGACATCGACTAGGTAGGTTGCCTTTCGTTGGTGCAAATAATGATAAGGCATTGATAAAGCTAGAGAAATGATTCACGTTTAAGAAGAAACCGATTAGGTTGCGTTCAAGTTACCATTGTTTCATTATTAACTAATTACCTCACGATAAAAGCTTTAGTGTAATTTTAAATTAACAAAATTACGAGGTTTTCTCAGTATGATAATTTAATAGGTTTTAATTTTATCGTGATATTATTACTTGTGAACCTCGTCAGTTTATACAGGTTTTAGTGTAAACAGCAATGTAGTAATCTCTTCTTTAAACAAGTAACAGTATAATATATAAGTACAGAATAAATTGTACAGTATTTTTTCCTTTACTGCATGTAGATATTAATTGGGTATTTCCGATTTTATATCCTTCTATAGATAAAATTATGTCACCTTCATATCTGCACCAAAATCATAACTTAAATAGATAACTATATATTGTATACTACTACCATTCAACATTGTTATAAGAGGAGTGGTTATTTTAAAATAAAAATGGTTATATAAACTCTTTGGAACGAAGAAAGTGAATACTGGCGAGCTTCATAATTCATTTGTCTAAGGAAAAAAACAAGTATGTATATTTTTTATTGTAAAACTAAAATTTTAACTGGTAATTATATAAATAAGAATGAGATAGGTGATTACATAACAAAGAATTTATCGTAATATGAGATTGAGTGACACCACTTAAAATGCCTCCTGCCTCCGTTACCTAGTGGTAAGGGCGTGTGCTTTAGAAACCGGAGGTCGTGGGTTAATTTGGGCCGATCACCCAATTGTCTGAAAAGTAAGATGTTCCATGCGTTGGATGGGCATGTAAAAAGTAGGTCACCCACCGTCCCGCATTGGACCAGCGTCTTGGGATACGGTTAAAAAAGCCCCTATGGAGAATGCGGTGCATTAGGGGAAGCAGGCTAATGATGATGATGACTTAAAATAAGTGCAATATTGATACCATAAGTAAAAATGTGTCAACCAAGAAAATTCATTTTTATTTTAAATATAAAGTGACTTGTTTGCAGTCTGTCGTTGCTTGTTGTTCGACAATACCGGGAAGCCGGGGCGAGCTCTAATTGATTACAAAAATTTTATTCATGTTGTAAATCAAATTTTATAAGAACTCTTAAAAATTAAAAAGTTTGCGAATGCAAGGTCCCTTGATTCTAGTTGTAGTTCTTAGATTATATAAAAAAAACCCGGACTTACAGAAATTAATCTGTCGCCAAATCCTAAAGTGCTCTCATTGATTTCCGCCAATGAAATGTCAATTTCCAAGCAATATTTAATCAATATATGGGAGCTAAGCGTGTTGCTGACTCCACAGATGGCTCTTCACTTAGACTTGGATTCAAAATTCCCAGATCTTAATTGACACTAACTACTTAAAAATCAATGAGCCTGTGCCCGGTATACTTTCATTTCAACCCTAAAATATAACGCACGTTCTTTCGCTGGCGAGACAGCGGTTCTTGTTCCTGGAATAGTGGACACTGTGGTCGTAATTGAATGTGTACCACTTACCACTGTTATTTGTTTAATAGAATTCTTGTGAATTGATGATAGAAGTAAGCTAAGACTGATCTGTTTCAAACGATAGCGCATCACGCCACAGAAGTGAGGTTGCAATAGCTGCGGTCTGAAATATTGGTTCATTTTTTTTTATTTTACCTTCTATATTTACCTTAAAATTTTCTAGTCCTTTCATCAATTTCCAATATGAACGAAGTATCTCAAAGAGCAAACATTCGCAGAAGATTAAGCAGTACACAAAATATCAATGCGAAAGAAGTACTTTAGTTTTGAAGGAATCTACCTTCCTATCAAGAAAAAATGTATTTAAAGACTATAACTGTCTGGATAATATAAAGTTCTTAACCTCCTGACACCCAGCGTATTACTCATAAAGCATTAAAAACAAAAAATAATTCCTCACTACTTACACTAAATATTAAATAGCTGGCAACCGTGGCGTATGAATCAAATACTCAGCAACACTGATATTGTCTGTTAAACGTCCTTCTACCGTGTGATGAAAACAAAATGGGTGATCAAAATTTGCGCAGCTTGAGAACTCGAAACAGGTGTAAGTAAATCTGTATTTACTGAAATAATCTAATTGAAATTTTAATTGTTTTGTTTTATTTTATGTCGCTTTGTAATTAATCGTTATTTATGTGCAACTATTTCCGCATAACAATGTAAAACACTTCTAATATAACCTCAAATACTTTAACGTATTACACTCGGGGTTAGTTGTCAATAGTCGGCCTAACTGGCTATTGTTTCAGATCTACAAAATAATGAAGTCTTGGAAGCTCTCGATGGATCCGATTTAGATTTTAGTGACGAGGATAGCGATAATGATCCTTCATTTGTTCTGGAGCTAAGTGATATTCATACGAGTGAAGATGAACCCGACGATAACTTAAACAGTGGCTCTAACCTTTCTTATATACACTTTAACTTGCCATCTCCGATCCCTTTGCCATCGCGTGTAAGCTCTATTATAAATATACGCAGATCAAGAGGAAGGCAGAGAGTTCGAGCACGTTGTAGTACCAGACACCGTCGTAGTTAGTTATCTAGACCTTCTTCCCAACATTTACCAGAAAATCTTTAGACAGCGCGTTTCGAACCTACTGTGTTTGCTCTTTCCAGTCCTAATTAT
Source organism: Lamproptera curius (assembly GCA_029286875.1). NCBI lineage: Eukaryota > Metazoa > Arthropoda > Insecta > Lepidoptera > Papilionidae > Lamproptera > Lamproptera curius. Next base: position 445,659 of record JAGSMT010000077.1, read on the forward strand.
ATTCCATACAATATGAACAATAGGCCTTGGGACGAAATTTTCTCTCAGTTTATAGATGATGATATCCTTTTAATATTGGTGGAAGCTAACAATCGTTCTTTTGTACTCAATAAAGGAAAAACATTAACTTTAAAAGAACTTAAAATATTTTTGACATTATCATGGTAATGTCAACTATCAACTATCCTATAAATGACTATTATTGGTCAACTAAACATCGAATACCGATCATTGCAAATGCTATGACTATAGATAGATTGTGTATGATACGAACCAATTTGAAAGTGATATTTGATTCGGATGTCAGTTCTAAAGAAAGAAAAAATAGCAAAATATGGAAGGTAGCACCTTTATTCAATCGAGTTCTCAGTGGTTGTCTGTCTCTTGAACGTAACGAGCGTGTGTCTGTGGAAGAAATGATTATATCATTTACAGGAGCATGTGGCTTAAAACAGTACTGTCCCAATAAGCCTAAACCCGTAGGACTGAAGCTTTTTGTTCTAGCTAATACTGACGGCATAGTTCTAGACATGGTAATCTACCAAGGAGAAAAGACTTGAAGAATTCACACACAAAGGTTTTGGTCTAGGTGAAGCTGCTATTTTAAAACTTACCGAATCTCTAAGTCCAGGTCATTATTTGTATTTCGATCGCTACTTTTCAACTGTCAGATTATTAGAAGAAATAATGTCTCGTGGATATAATGGGACGGGTACAATTATGAAAAACAGAATTCCTAAGGATGGTATTTGTACTGATGATGGAAAATTTCTTCAAAAACCAAGAGGTATAACTGAAGTTAATTGCGGCGAAGACAAGAAAATTGCAATTACAAAGTGGCTCGATAATAAACCGGTACTTCTAATTTCTACATGTTTTTCTGATAAGGAATGTGATACATGTTTGAGATGGAGTAAAAAGACAAAGGATTACATAACCGTTAGACGCCGTTTTGTCACATGCTTGATCTTGCAATTTGTAAATCTTGGTTGTTGTATCGTAAAAATAAACTTACTCAAAATACGCCGAGACGCAAAATAATGAAACTGCGGGAATTTAAAATGACGTTAGGAGAAAAGTTTATGAACGATAATACAAAGCTGGATGAATCCGATGGTTTAGATAGGGATCCTAAAGGTCATTTAAAACCCAAACACAAGAAACGCGGGGTAGAGATTGTTCCATTGCCCCAAATCGATAAACGAAAAGGCCGACACTTACCAGATTTTATGAACAAACAAATGCGATGTCGAGCAGAAGGGTGCACAAAATTAACTACTGTCAAATGCATTCATTGTAATTTAGCTTTGTGTTTCGTAAAAAACCGCAATTGCTTCAAAATTTTTCATAATGTCTAAAAACTGAGTAAAATATGAGGAAGTGATTACTTTTCTTTGCCACGGAGAGGCTATTTTATTTTTGATATAACTTTATTATTTTAAAAATGTAACTTAAATTAAAAGTTTATTAAAATAAGTACTAAACTTGTAAAAAAGTTAAACTTTTGCAATAAACAGTGTCATAAATTTATGCTTTAATATTTATTTTCAGAACCAACTAACAACGGATGTTTTATCAATAATACGTAAAAATTACATGTAGTTATTAAAAAAGACCGGATGTATTATTCAATAAAAATACATAAAAAATATTTATTTTTATTGAAAAAAAATTTTTTTTCTATTTTTCTTTTTAACTCTAAATTAAAAATAATCCGTATTCTAAATACCAAAATATTTTGACAAAAAAAATATCTCCAGGGGTCAGGAGGTTAATAAAAATTACTATTTCCACTTTTTATACATGTTAATTTTATATTTATTTTGAAGTATAAATTTCTTATTTAAATATCTTTATAATTAAACGTCAAAGTAAATAATAGTATTAATAAGTAATAAAACAGGTAATCTTAAACATCGAGAATTTTATCAACGCGTAGTCGGTTAAATGTTACGTAGCCTGCATACTCGATTGATCTAATTTTGATCCGATCCGTGTACTTTAAGCAATACTTGATAGAGAGTTACAAATAATTATAGCGATAATCCATAATAACTCGTTGGTTGGCGCCGATGCCATTATAGTTAGGTTACGTTTCGCTTGCGCAGTCTAGCTGAATTATAATCGAAACAGCGTGGGCGTAATGTTTCTGGTAGTTAAACATAATTTAAAAATACTGAGCGGATCAGCATTAACATGCGATGCTGAAAATTATATATTTAAATATAAATGTCTACGATAAAAACTATTTCGAATAAACTAGGAGGGGGTATGGCGATTTCTTTACGATTTTGGTATCTGCGCAGAAGGCAAGACAACGAACTAGGTTAGATAATATAACATGTAACGACGGTGGTTGTGCGACGCTTCATGCAATGTCGCTTGCACTGGGCGTGGACGGCAGCCAATGCGACATCAAAGCTTCTGCTACCTTGTTAATTAACCTTAAGGGAAAGCTAGCTTATGTGGAAGATAATTAGTGATTACGAGCATATTGATTGATATCTGGGAGCAGTAAAAACTCTTTGTATTTTTAACTTGTTACAAATATAAATGAAACATTAAATTGTAAACACGTGCCCAAATATCTGCAAAATATATTTGAATATTCGTTACACATGACGCGCACCGTCTGCGCACATCAGTGTTGCCAACGCGGAAGAGGACACCTAGCTATGAGGTAATTTGTAAGCACCGTGAAACTATTGATATTTCGAATATCAAAGGTATTAATTTAGACAGTTGGCGGCTTGGCTCCGTCCGAGGGGACGGCTGCATGGCGAATGGCGCGGTGGGCCATCTCAAGCGGCGCGTGCCTTCCGCGTCAGCAAATAGACTTGCATCACTTCTTAATTGCAAGTTGGGTGGATGCTTTATAAGCTCCATAACGGCCACGCGTCCCGTCTGTGAAATGTTTGCTTTAATTATTATTGGAATGGAGGGTAATTCTCTGTGGTTTTGTTCGGCTAGACTTGGCGATGTTCCGAAACGGGTAGCGATGCAAATTGCCTTGGCGAACGCCCAACGCGGCGGCTATCAGCTCCAGTGGCGCGTTGCACCTCGGGTTTGACTCTTGACCTGCGACTTTTCAGCGTTTACGTGCTGTTGGCGAACTGACACTTCTGTATGAACACACGGTTATGGTTTAAACGAAAAATCCTCACAATACAAAATCGTTTAGTGACAAAAGTACTGTATAAGATGATTTAAATAAGCACACACATCACTTTTACCGTTTAATTATATCTGGGAATATTATGCTCAGTAATACTTACACACTAACTAAAAAGTAAAAGAAACGCGTATGAAAACGTAGGACCAACTTTTATGAGACTTATATTATATGTTTCCTTTTTTCATGCAAGTGCACTGTTTTTAATTCTAAGACTTATATTGTATAATGAAAAGTGATAGGAAATTTTTTATAAACGTAAAAAAAACAAAACAAAAGTAAAGTATTACCGCAGAATACAAAACTAGTTAATAAACAATAAACTACTAATGCAATATGCGACTAAGTAAAAACACAATTTATATTTTATTCAAATCGAGCCGGACGCTTTAAAGTGTTAAGTTTTACTTAAATAAGAGACAACTTTATTGAAAAAAAAAAACAAATCGAATGATTCCCAACTTTTGATTACAGCAATAAGTAAAAGCGAAAGGGTTCTTATAGTTTCTCAAAAATCAGGTTTCCTCTCATTATTTTTTGCAATGATTTCACCACGGCCATGTATGTGTTAAGATTGAAGTTGAGGCTTGAATGAGTTTGTTGCATTCAACTAATAAAACACGAATAGAATAAATTATTCCGTTTTAATTCAGTTCAAGAAACTCTATCTGAATCGAATTCGTAAACGTGTATTAAGCGAAGTGATTGCGCTCCGGGCCATATTTCCTTTTAAGTGTTGCCCTTAGAATGTTTAATAAGTGGGATACCTGCTCTGAATATAAAAAGGTGCGTACGAAAACTGAAGGCACGGTTCATTCAACCTTTTTTATGGAGGAAAGAGAGGGAACGAATTTATCGTTGATTATTCGGTTTAAAATATAGGATGGAGCTGGGAAGTTGCTTTTTAAAAGACTTAACAAGATTTTTTTATGAATTTAAATTGTATCAGGTTGGTGTATTACTCTCAGTATATATATATATTCAATATTCTCGTGTGCTTAATAAATGTTATAAGGGATTCCGTAGTTACCTCCAAACACACAAATATTACAAATTTTTATTACGTTTCCTGCTTTATCCGACATGATCCGATGCAATATCAAAAATCTGTGAACGTCCAAGTTTTTCGGATACAAAAACGACCCATGCACCTCTCGAGTGGATTTAGTGAAACTTTGAGATTGTTTCCGAGAATCACGGTTAAGTAGTGCCGCACAACAAGTGAACTTATCGTGGTGTGTTCACAACGATAACATTTGAAATACAGTCCCACTATCGCTTTCCGAGAAATCGGCCGTTCGGCCGGCAGAGGCTACAGGTAGCCAGCCATACCTAACGGCACTCTTGGCGAGACAACAATTTTAGTTTTTGAACAACGGAATATTGTTCTCTCGGCATACCATTGATAAGAGAACAAATAAGAGAAAGTTTATAGATATTCTTAGTGACGTCAAGTGAAATACAATATCCACACTGAAACAATAAAAAGTATTATCTATTGATTTAAAATTTAAACCGGTACACGAAACTTTTTTGTTAGCTTAAATTTGCGTGTGATACAAAAACAACATTTATTTATAATATTTTATCACAATCGAATACATCGATTTGTCAAACATAATCGATTCATACGACTTTGCGCCGTGGGCCTTTCACCGAGACCATAGTTTTCTTCGTTGCGTCAATGCGCAAAACAAGGCGTTCAGTTTCCACGCTCTGATTACTGGATGTTGGCTCTAGACATCGTCTTTATCGGAATCGATCTGTGACTTAGTTTGATGCAACAGTGAGTTTAATAACAACACTTTCGACCCTTTTTTTTTTAAGAATACCATAAACATTTTTATTTTGTTTTACTGTTTTATCAATCGGTGCAAATTGTTATTGCAACCATAGTGGTTTGTATTCTTTTTAAAAAGTTCTAAATAACATATATTCGTGAAGGTTTATTTAGAAACTTAAATTATAATGAGGTTATTTTCTTAAAAATGAAGTTTTATGCGTTACGATGAGTCTAGGAGGAGTGATTAAATCAATAAAAAATCATGAATACCATCGGATCATAGAAATATAAGTTCGGAGTATTTTATAATGTAAAAACAAACCGTTTAATTATATTGTATATCAGACAACAATCTTAGGCATATCATTTTTTACATATCGCGATCATAGAATCAAGAAAAAAATTCTGAAAGGAAATAACCTTTAACAATTACTCCTATCTTAACACAGTTCTAACAATCCTCTCGCTTAGTAACGATACTTACATTACTTCAATAGTGTCGCTTAAAACAGCTTAGAGACCACCACGGTTCGTTAGGGTAGCGCTCGGTTGCGACACATTATTAATTCTTGTGGACACAGATGGTCCACATCGGATTGTGTCATCGGTATTAATATGCTTCAATAATACTAGTCGTGGTCAACAATGCCGTCTGCGCCGATAAAGAACTGGAGCGGGCTTCATTCAGACCACACCAGTAGAGGGCAACTTGTGCTTGTGTCAACGGGTAGACAGAGACGGCACTCTTTTAGGTTATGTTACATTTATACAGTTATATTTGTAGATACGTTATGAAAACTTCGTGAACGGCAACACTAAAACACACAATTTTTTTTTATTTGTATTTTTCTTTTGGCAAAAAGTCGATCGTATCTATTAAAAAAAATGTTTTGTTATTAAAAAATGTATAAATTACGATCCTATACTGTGTTTTTTAATAAAATAGGTAATAACGATTCGATTCCTCGTAACCAGTCTGAAAATTCAGGAATATATTTTTTTGCCTCAAGCGTAATTTCATAAATAAATAACAATTTTAAATTACTTAATGCATATGACTTAGCGATATTAAAAATTACTATCTCTTCGCCCAATATCGTCATTATTAATTTTTATCATTAAAACGATGACATGGATATCACGTATATGTATGTTTCACAGCATCTCCATGCCTAATTGTAGGATCAAAAGGGGTCAAGTGTGTACGTTGACAGGCGCCTTAGGGCAAACGTCATCGCGGCTCCTGATGGGGCTGGCTTCGGACAATAACGAGAGCTTGCCAATTACGTATATAGAAGTGACGTAACATTAACAAAGTTCATTAGGAAGTAATACGCTTTTACAGTAGTGATACAGTAAGATGATTGTGTTATATAATAAATATGTACATAGTTTATACGCATTCAAAAAAGAAATAGAATTAACTTCAAAGTCTAATCTCAAATACTTATGACGTCAAAATTGTACGCATTTTCATTGGTGGTTTTGTTGGCGATGTCAAACTAATAACAGTACCCGAAGTTTTGGAGCTAATAAAGTTTCTTATTAAACTTAGCTATTACTTCTTACCCATTAAAGATTAATCTGAACAAAGACTATTTATTTGCGTCGTCTCAATTGCAAAAATTATGATAGATATATCTGACAAAAGTTATTGCTGTAATTTTCGCTATTCGCTAACAATGGACATTATATCTCATGTCGCTTCAATCGCGGCAAATAATATTGTCACCGGATATTTATACACGAACAAAATGTTAAACCATTTCTGTGAGATTGAAAAAATCACTTTGTTGGAATCCGTTACTTACATAAATTATTAATTGGTTACACAGATAAATTCACATTGGCCAAGCGAACAAGAAACGAGTTTAGAAGAAGCATCTTTCGATTCTAGTATCGGACATTTTTTAAAGAGATTACCGCAACACTAGTTCTGCTGGTGTTTATCGTGTTTTGATTTTGAATGTTTTTTATTATTATATTCTCTTACTCATAACGGTTACTCATGCGGAATATTCTTTGCGGCACAAATGTCACAGGTGCAAGCCCTTTGAATACTGATGGTTTTGCTGACGCGATGTTATCTTCACCTTTATATCCTATTATATATATTGGAGAATAGAACGTAAAAAGTTTGTGGAATAAAACGGCTTGTTTCGGAATTTCTTAACAATGATTTTGATGTTTTCTGACTGCATTCATGTCTACGTGAAAATAATTGTAAAGGGTTTTAAATATAACTTAACAAAGTAGCCCAGTGTAGGCGTTGCTTTGAAACGAGTCGTGGTTCGAATCCTGCGGGGACTCAACAAATTTTCATTGTTGTTTCCTAGTCGGTCCACCCACCACCCCGAGTGGACTTTTTACATGCCCATCCGACGCATGGATCATCTTACTTTTCAGACAATTGGGTGAAGGGCCCAAATTGCCCTAACCAACTAGGAAACAACAATGAAAATTTGTAGAGTCCCCGCAGGATTCGAACCCACGACTTCCGGTTTCTAAAGCACACGCCCATACCACTAGGCTACGGAGGTAGTTGGGCATGTCAGATGGACATGGAAAAAGTCGGTTCACCCACCGCATTGGACCAGCGTGGTGGGGCACGGTCCAAAAACCCCCTAATTGGAGAAGCGTGCATTAGGGAAGGTCTGTGTTCACCTGTGGACTAACTCAGGCTGATAATGATGAATTTATTTATACTTTTTAAATATCGTCTTCTCATATAAAAGTATTAATTATCTAATTCTACCTCTGGTTTGGAATAGGACACCTAAAATATAAATCACCTGTATTTGCTAATACACATAAAAGCAAAATACGAACGTAGCCAAGGCTCTTGTTATTTACAAAGACTGGATGTCTTATTTGGTTTAGTCTCAGTTTATAATTCAATGTTAATCACTCTCTCTCTCTCTCTCTCTCTCTCTCTCTCTTCTTACAATTTTTTAAGTAGCCTATTGATCGCAGTTAGCTGGTTACCGTTTTTGTAGCATACGTTTCCATGCCAAATTGCGGTAAATATATATTATATAAATACAAAGTATTCGGAATATTCTTTTCCTCTACTGACAAGGATAATTTTTGACATGTTCTTTACACGGTCTGTGGCAACATTTTGACACACATCAGACGCGGATGAGATATTTTAATTATACTAAATTGTATGACTTAATGTTGTATACGCTCGCCATTAATAATCTGTAGTTTCATATTTATAAAAGATAAATAAAAGAAACATACAAACACACAAATATATGTACATGAATTTACGAAGAGAACTATTACAAAAATTACATGGAAATCAAGTGATGATGTACAATAATATATTGTACGGTAAGTATATTGTTTATAAAATAACTGATATATTTCCGTTAACTATAAAACACCTATTATGCGTACGTAATTGATTTCCTAACATTAAATGTGTATGTCATAACATGCACTTGTCTGCTTTGCTGATCCAATTATAATATTAGAACGGAAGACCACTCTTCGCCGCTCAGCCATACCTTTGCGCGAGTTTTTACATGGCAACACTTTTATAATTAACAATCTTGCTATCGTAAATTTCTATCTTGTCTGTTCATCGTTACAACAACTACGCTGAGTAACAGTCTCAATAAATATTACCTATCATTATTAAGTATAGTTAATAAATGGCCAATACTAAATTTATACTATATACCTCAGTAAAATTACTATATGTTTATGAGATAAATATGTTTTATCGATCCCATTTTTCAATCAGAAATTTATGTCGTCAAATCATATTCGCAATTTATTCATTTTAAAAGATGATGCGATACATCACGTGCACACTATTATAAATAATAATATACCTCCTTTAGCGCCGGGGTTCAATCTTGTGATTTATAAACGTATATCATATAATAAAGTGAGATTTAGCCCTTACGGGCAGTTATCGTGGCTTCAGGCGGGGCATTGGGTCCGTGGACGGCGCCTTGCTCGTCTTGTTTACGTCTAATTTTGGCGCGAGCGCCGCGACGCCGCCCCCGCGCCGCCTGCCCATTGAATACTGCGCGTGCGGTTATTTCGGCATGGCGCGTCCGCTCTACGACGCACCGCTCGTGCGATGTCGCTTTCGCTAATGTCTCCTCGAAGGGATCACGACGCGCTGGCCGATGAATTGGTTTACTTTTTTCATGCCAGTTTACGGCCAGTATTGCGATATATAAATCCATGTTATTTTTTAGGTATAGTTATTGATGTCAATTCAGTTTAATAATTTATAATCTGTTATTTAAACTTTTCAATTATTTATATCTGTGCTATATTTACTTTACCTATTGTATTTTTTGTAATGTTAATACACCGCAAATGATGTAACAAACATCCATTAAGAGTAGATTATCTCACTTTAACGCGTTGTAGTGTGTTTTGTGTTACATAAATTGGTGCACGACAGACAACCCGCGACGATACTAGCGCGAAGTCCCTTTCATTTATATTCTATTTCTTTGACGCACTTAGCAGGTGTTAGTTATTTCAGTTTGTTAGTTCATTATTTTAGACATGTTGTTTCCAGACAGTTTAACGGGTCCAGAAATATACAGTTGAATAAATCCGATTGAGAAATGACTTACTTTATGACAAGCGACAAATTATGTTGTGAAAAAAAAGCTACAATACAAATTAGTTGGATACGAAAATGAGTTAGTTTCGAAAGGGTGTTTCTGTTGCGGTCGTTAATAAGTTATCGTGTGTGCTTATATCGGGTCCACTGTATGTTTTTCACTCCACGGAGTTAACGAGCTCGCGCCGTGTGATGTTGCCGCGGTTAGCCTTGGAGGCTGCGCTCGGCGTTCTCGGAATGGAACCCGCCCCCGGGCCCCCGCGACCCCGTAATCGTCGCCGGGACTCTTTATGCCGGCAAGATTCGCCGCTATTGAGTATCGCCCCCATTTATCTTATTCATGCGTATCTTTATTTTAGGGCCGCGTTTCGAAAGGGCGGTATATTTTATGATTTATCACTTATTTTGGGATTTGTTGCCAGCGCTTCATTTGTTATGTGGTTTTATATTATAATGAAGTTTGTTGTTTAATGTATTGTATGGGTTTTAGAAAAGTTTTAGAATATACGTGAGTAACGTGATGACAAAGAGTTACATGTGGAATTGTATTAACAAATTAAATCTGGAAATTACATAAACTGGGTTATTACCTAATACTTATGGAACCACGAATGCAAAAGATTATTTTAATTACATTTAATATTGAACCTAGGTATAATGCCTTACATCTAGTTTCTTGGCTTTAAATGAAAGTGTAATACTCAACTGTTACCAGCTATACTCAAGTATAACACTTTCGTGCTGTAATCTAAGCAGCTAACCAGCATAAATTTCGCGTTTTTTAAAATTATTTACGTACGACACTAAAAGGCTGGATCATCGTTAAACATCGATATAACTCTGCCGCCTCGGCGCCTCCTTACGCCGCTCGGGACCGTCAGGTCGTGTTCGTCTTGTTTTATTTTATTTCGGTACACCTAAGTTGTTAGTAACAAAGGAATTGATTTTTTCCCCACTCGGCCCCCGGCCTTTGAGCGGACCGCGTTTCTACGTAGCAGTAATCGTTCAGTTATCTCTGATAGTTTACGATAATACCGCGTGGCGTCTCACGACAAATCAAGTCAAAGGGGACTATTGAAATTTAATTTTATGTTAACCGAACAGAACAACACAGTGGAGAAATATGAGAAAAAAAGTTTCGTAATATACTTACATGTAGGTCATGTTTATATATATGAATATAGCCGTACGGATGTTGCGTTTTGTTAACAAAACTTGACCGTATAGTAAAAAATTTTAAAAAGAAAAATTAAATATATATAAACAACAACAAACGACACGAGTAATTCTCGATTTGTCGTACTTATAAACATTTGTAGCATAACTATACTTTTTCATATGACCAGTTGTTGAAAGATTGACTGAAGTGTTTACCACCGCACATAGTTATCGTTACGTTCACTGGAGTCGAGTGCCAATTGGCGCTTAAATACGACGTTTTGGCCAAAAGTTGTGTAGACATTTTATTTTTCTCGTGGATAGGTAATAGGTGATTGTCATCCATTCATGACATCGTTTTATTCAATTTCCTTAAGTTTTATTATAAAAAATTATAAGACTCCTAATCGTCACAGTTATTAAGAGTTAAGGAATTACGCAGTGTCATATCCAAAAAAATCAAAGATCGCAAATGCATCTGAGAAACAAAAGGGTAGTGAAAATTTGTATATGAAATGGAATGTCAAAGCAAAAAAAAACAATTAACAATACCATAAAACAATCTTTAATGAAAAGAAAAACTCATATTTTAATTCATATTTCATTGCCGTTGGCTCAATTCTGATCATCTTAACTCGTGAACTGGTTTAGTCCTTGAATTAATAGACAATTGTGCACTGCGCAGATGTTACGAAAATCACATCTGACATTTAGCATCCCTGGGCGGAGTGCATACCTTCCATTTTGACTACAAGTTGCTTAATCTTCGAACAATGAAGCATTAAATATTACACGGATTGCATGTTGCGAAAGGACTAAGAAACAAAAATAGATACTATAAAAAGGCTATGCTCATTAATCTTACTTAAATAATCTAACCTACAAGCTATGGTTTGATTAAATGATTATCATAGTAGGCATAAAGTTCGACCGACTATTGTTGAGGCCGACTTATTGTTAACTAGCTGTTGTCTTCGACTTCGTCCATGTGGTAATATATAAAAAATCTGTTATATTTATTTTCCTAAAAGAATAGCCTGAGTCACTCCTAGTTATATCTTTTTTTCTGTGAAAGTCGGACTATTTTATTAGCCAGAACAAGCAGACGGACGGATCGACAGACAAAATTTTAACAGAAAACGACGGAAAACATCTGCTTTGTTATTGTATCTGTTATATATACCTATGTTCAATTTAAAATAGATTATTTCAGTGTATGTAGGTGCTAGGTATTTTTAAAGGGATCGTCTGGGCGGTACCACCGAGGTGCCTGTTTCTGCCGCAAAGCAGTGTGAAAGCGCTACTGTGTTCCAGTTTTAACGGCACCGTAGCCAGCGTATTTTCTGGGGAAACGAGACCTAACATTCATGTCTCAGGGTAGGCAGCGCGTTGGTGATGCCATTATATATCCAATATCTATGGGTCATCGGTGAACACTTTCTATCAAGTGGCCCGACTGCTGCCTGCGTAGTTATTAAAAAACCATACAGGTTTTCAAAAACAAGGCCATATTTCTAATATCAAAATTTCATGTATTTATCTCTGTCTTTAATTTAACAATGAAATGGTGTCTGTAATACCTACTAATTATTTATAGGCATATTTATTGCAATCATAATTCTATTGGCATGGGAAACGTTTATGGTTTTCACTACTTCTATTTTAGTAGTTTTTTCAAAATGTCTAGATGTTACATAAAATAAAGCTTTTCTTAACAGCTCAATCAGCCTGCAACGTATACTCGTCCTTATAGTTTCAAATTAAAAAAAAATGGAGGGTAAGTTATTTTCTGTCATCACTCCCGAGTGAGGAACTCGGTCCACACAAAAAGGTTAACCGACACGAATCTACGCGAGGCGGACTCGGCGACGGGTGCGAGAGAGCATTCCGCCGAACGAGAGAACGGGACGTGAATACAAACAGTTCGGTTCAAAGTCCACAGGCAGTACGGACGGTAGCCTCGGTGCAAGCTGCTTTATAAAATTATGCACTTGCTTTTCCCCTTGAATGCTTTTCATCTGAAATTGATCGCGATCCACTTTATTCGCGGAATACTCTATCTCTTCACTAAAAATGCAATAATTCAATCATGTTGAATTAGAATTACAACGTTTTCTGCAGTTGTTTGCCCTAGAAAACAATTGAAATAGAAATCTTCTGACATTATCCTAAGAACATGCGTTATGTAAGTAGCACGTGATGTCAAAAGCGTTCAATTAAATCCGTGGGCGTGATGCGGACGAGCAAACGTCATACGTATAGTGTTTCCGCTGTCCGCGAATCCGGTGCAGGAGTACTCGGACTATTAGGGCTTCCTGGAACGGCTAAGACCTGGGCCCCTGTTCTATATAGACGTATTAAAATGGGACGATATCATCGCTGAACGATTTGCTCTACGGGAGCTAAATGTGTAATGATTATTATACATATCCGTTTTTTCACGGATTTTTCGCGTTAATTCTTAATATTTATTCCCAATTTTTCAGACTTCACAACTTTGGGAGTAAATAAAAGAAATTCTTTTAAAGTGAATTTGATATGAAAGATAGGATTCACCTATTTAAATAAGTGTGCGTGAGTGAGTGCGTCTCTGTTTTTTTTAATTCAATATCGCACCATGGCTGTTTATTCCAGCAGTCTGTATATTGGAAAGCTCTAAGACCGGGAGTTATACAGAAAACTATGGTTTCGTGAACTCCATACTTTACTCAGTGTAATGTTCCGCTCAATCGCTTAAATAATAGCCATTTAAGGCAGGTATTTATAAATAATCGAAGAACGATTGTTATTGCTTTTTGTTTTTAATGATGATTAGACATTAAAACGCAACGAAGATTTTTTCTATTTTTATTAAAGATATACCGCATTTGAAATTACTAGTCCAATTTATCCATAATGACAAGTTGTCTAATAACGATTCCTTTTGTCACTATATTAGGTTTCCTAGAATAGAATAGTATTTATTATCACCATTATATGGTACTGCTATCGGCGCATAAATCTAAAAATATCAGAATAGGTGCCTTGGTTAGTGACAAATTAATGGTTTCGCTTATACTGAATAACTCAGTGTAATCTTAGTTCCAATTATAGGACGTTACTCAGGTTTTTATCCGTGACTTTGAAGTTGGGCGTAGTTGTAATAAAACCCAGCCCGGTTTTTATTATTGTGTTAGGTGGTTAGGTGTGAATAGTCATCACATTAGTTATTATTCAAAAAAACTTTAGAACTTTTATAATACTAGTTTTTTAGGTTAGAACATTTTTTTTTGATATTTTCTTTTGATTTTAGAACACAAGTGAAATACCCAAAAAGTAGGTACCTATTTGAAAATATGGTTGTAATCCAGTCTTTCCCAAATAATATATATTCATCAGAACTCGCCGAGATCGCTGAAATAAAATTAAAGTCACTTATGAAACTTACGTAACCTCATGCATAGTTTGATAAACTCAGAGTTGGGTAGTTTAATTTATAAAGAGACAATATATTTAGTTATAAAATTTTATAAAAATAAACGTAACCAAGCAATCGCATAAAATTCAACTGTGCAATCACTATAAACGGCCAGCCTTTTAGCGCAAGACAGGTTATTAGTTATTATTACCCGGCTCATGAATGATTTGGTGTATGAACGAATGCAAAACCGGTCTATCCGTGGGAAGAAAGAAGGGATAAGGCGAGCTGTGACCCGGATGCTGGTCTAAAAGCGCTCCCAGACTCGCTGAACACAAAGGCAGGTCACGGCGCTTCGTCATCGACGCCATACCGGTTTCTCGCACTTTGATATTTCCCATATTGATATCACACAGTAATAATCCAGCGAACGTAATCGCTTAACTATTTAACCATGTTACATGTTTGAAAAAACAAGCCTTAAGTGGGCACCTAAGCTGCTAAGAGTACCGGATATTTCGTGTGTCCATGGAAACTTGTCAAAAATGTTATTTTTGTGCATTCATCAAAACTGAATCTTGCTTTCAAAAGTTATAGTAATCGCATTTAATTCATAACTCATATTTGACAAGTATCCTATTACTTATATTACATTCTCGCCGTATTACTTCGCTTCATCAATTGTTAAGAACCAATGAAAAAACCGAGTCGTAATACCGATGAAACCTGTTAATCCTCAAGTTTTACCGGCCACTAATAACTCCTTTAAGATAACACGGTGCGGCATTATCTCGGTACTTTCTAAAGTTAGACGAAGAGAAAAAAAACATGTTGTTAACCTCTGGCGAGACACGGACCACCTAGCCGCAAGGCCGTCTAGTCTCCGGCACCGCTTGCTCTGTCCCACCATACTGTACACGTCGACCAAACTCAATAATAATAGGTTTTCCTTGCATTCGTATCACGTAACGCGCGAGACGGACCGGCAGAAAAAATATTTCACTTAGCGTATGCAAATTTACTCGCCGTTTACGTAAACCTCGCCCGCTGTCGGTAATATATAGAAATAATTAGACAAATTCATTTGTAACGTCATTATTATTACGATCTTTATGTGCTGGTTATCATTAAATAAAGGAGAAAATCACTTTTATGAGCGCTTACGCACCATTTTGTTGTTCGTTAATGGTTTTTAAGCGTGTCTTATAATTAAAACTATTATAAGATGCGCCTAGTTTATAATTGTATTCATTATATAGTTCATAATTAGAATGTAAATTTCACCGAATAGAAAAGTCGGTTATGTAGTGTTATATTGTCTGCGAACGTTATATCTCGCCGCGATAAAGGATTGGAATCACCAACGCGTAGCAAGATTAGCCTGTTGCAAGCGTGTGCGTTCTGGCGCCACTGTTCTTATAGCCAAAACCGCACGAACCTTTTGTCTCGACTGTGCCGGCGGCGCGCGTAAACTCCGCTTTATAGTTATTTACGTGGCGTTCTAAATTTGAAAAATTAATTAGTATACAGCTGTGGTTCGTAGAAAACTTTCGAGCAACGACGTTCGAATACAGTTTGGCTGGAACAGCACAGTGGATCCCGTAATAAAATCATCGGCCGGAAGTCGATGCGTCACTCGGTCGTTTTCGTCCACTTCTGTTTGTGTGGGTATACATATGTGCGCATTAGAATGTGTATAGTGATATAGTTCGCGCCGTATTCCGGCCACCCAATTTCGTACACCCGACGGGGCAAGCGAGCGCAAGTGTTTGCAATTGCATTTTCTTTGCGTCACACACGAAGCGAATAAGGTGAATTCACCGGCGTCCACTCCGCGTTATAATATGGTGTTACACGTTGCTCTCGTTTGTATAGTGTTACTGATTACTTGTGTGTGCGTTTATTTACGTACGCGAGCGCCGACTCGTCCGAGATTCAAATTTAGAACGCCGTCTCCGCCATGTTGTTCTCGGTGAAAAACCTACGATCCATCGTGTGGAAGCCGTGAAAATGTCACAGAGATTGCCATGGCGATTTGTTCAATATTTGCTATATACTAAAAATTTACCGCGCTTCATCACAATAAATTTACATCGCTTTAAGTTTAAAATAAAAAATTATAGTTTCGAGTGAAAGTGCAGAGTATAAATGTTTAATAATAAGATTATTATATTCAAAACGTACGAAACGTACGAAGACAATTCAAGAGTTCAGTAAGCGTAAATAAATTTTGCTGCTCAGTAAAGCGTATTCATGTGAATGAATGAGTCACGGCCAGACTTGGTTCATTTATCCACCAGATTGTTACGTTATCATCGTTCATTTAAATCACTTTGAGATCTCCACGAACTACAATCGTTTCAATTTAAATGATAGAAACCTCAATGAATGTAGTTAGGGTGCTGTACGGTTGGTGACCCCACTCTATAAAGACGGTATGACTGCTTAAGTATAAATATATAATGGTCAATGGTTACAATTATAATAGGCACACATAACTTAGTATTCAAACTTGTGTAAAAGAAATAAAAACAACATTTTGGTTTGTGATCTTTATGTCGTTACTAAGTAACTTGTTTTAAAGTATTAAATACTTAAAACGAATTTACTCATAAACTGGTAATATAATTAATTCTCAAGATAGATTATCTGCGTATCAAAAATACTAAACAATATATTTTAAATTTCTACTTCCGTATCAATATGAGATGTTCGTAAATGTCAAACGCGAATTAATAATTTGAATATCGCATTCCGGTTTTGAAGATTTTCTTGTTAAATTAAAATATTGGTTAACCTAAAAGGTGGTACAGTTTTTCCTTGTAGTAACACCTGAATACAAAAATAAAACAAGCGTTCTTTTTATTTATTGTTGTTATGATATTTATCACATAATTAGTACACTTAAAACGGGTACGTACAAGGTCTAAATAATTTTTCGCAACGTTTTGTTTTACATCCCATCAACATCCGAAAAAATTATTGTTTAATATTGCAAACAAAAACATCCCAATTTACAGTACCGTATATTATCCATATTACACACATACAAATTGAAAAAAAAATGCGTTTTTGAATTTAAAAAATAACACAATATTTGAACAATTTAATACACTTGGAATGCGGTTAGGAAAACATTAAAAATTATCTGCCATCTGAACAACGGCGACGAATCCCTTCAGTATTTATAATTAGATTATTTTCTATTCTTAGGGTTAAACGTGGTTATTAGGTGTACTCTAAGTGCGTGCTTGTTTAATGCATGTTTGAAACGTAGATTCAAAATGTTTTTTCACCAAGTTACAGGTTGCTACAATTTAAAAAATAAGATTAGAGTTCTAGGACATTTTCTATGTAAAGAAAAATATTATTTGTCAACTAAACCTAATAAAATTTATTCTAAATTAGTTTAAAAATAATTTAACATGACATTATGCAATTATACAACTAAGTGTGGAATTTTTCGTAAGGAAAGAGTTCGTTTAGAGGTTACTATGTACTCGCTGATTGTGAAACAGTACTTACGTTTAAAATTAACACAATATTGTCTCTAATTACAATTCAATGTTACAAGTTCAAGATTCTGTAATTACTGGATTAATTTGAATAGAAAATTAACCGTCTTTTCGCATGTATTTCATTAAAGAGAAAATGTTGTTTTCAGTGTCGAATCATAAAATGCATTTTTGACTATCATATAGTAATAGTCGATCTACTTTAGGAACTTAAATTACGTTAACAGAATATAATGTCAAAATTAATTGGCGCCTAAACGTCGGGCCCTCTGATTGGTTGAACATCGCGTGGATGATTAAACATGGCGGCGATCCCCCAATAAGAACACATTTGATTCTGGTGCCATAACTGATTAAATTAGACTGTTTACGTAAACTTCATCGTTTATTTAGCTTGGATATATTTAATACATCAGCTACCAAAGTAAAAACTCAATAAGTGCGATCATAGGTTTTTTGTCCAAGTTGTGTGAATCCGGGAAGTTGAAGACGCCTTAAAGTTGCAATAATTACGCATTAATTAAGGGACGGATGTGCTTTCGCGTAGAAAGTCAATCCGATGGTTCCCATGCTGATGTACGCATCGAACAGATTGCACCCGTGCAAATGACATTTGATGTTTACGTACAAATTGTAATATTTACAAAAGTAAACGGAAACAATAGCTATTAATAAGGAATTTAATTGATTCCGGCATCATAACGTTTTGTTTATGTTTTGATAACTTTATGAGTGTTGTTACTTTGACAAGGAAATGACAATATTTCTTATATAATCCATTGTTAAGCAGCAAATGGTTAAGAAACGAAATATTTTGAAGTAACAATAATGATAAAAAAATGTACTTTACGTAAACAAAAATATTCTATTCAAAATCGTGGTATAAGTTTAACGTGATTATTTTTATTAAAAGTTGATATTTTACTTTAAAAAAATGGGTCCCGTCAGTTATCGCTTAAAAATACAAATAGGATTATTCAAATGTCTTTTTTTAAATTTTATCCTTTGCCGTTTTTATGCGACGTTTTATTTTTGGAATTATTTACCGTTAGTCGATAATATAAAACTAACTAAAAAGTCATTAATTTTGACGCCACCTCGTTTCGCATGTATTTGCAATAGTGGCAAATACGTCTAATAGGACTAAAGACATAAGTTTTTGTGACACATTGCCCCAATTACGCAACGTACCACCTGGTGACAATGATCAAACTGTTGCCACCGGTTACCAGCGACTGCCATATATGAAGGAGACTTATAATCGAGTTCTTTGTTCCGCGGCAACTGCGCCGCTCGATATCTGTGCTATCGAGCAACTGCATTCTATTGTGTAAGAGTGGAAGGCCTTCGCGCGAGAGAAAGATATGCCGTTTCTCAACGCCTTGTCATCTGGTACACGGGACCTATTTATATTAAAATATCCAATGGCTATGTGTATATGTTTTATAACGCACAGGCAATTTTTGCGGAATCGCTAGTACGAGCTAAAACTAAGCCGGTCGACCTCGGCGCGGAGCTTGTTTGAAAGCTCTTTATAGACATCGTAAATGCTTCCCTGAACGTGTTATAATCATGCTAAATGGATTTTTAACACTTCTTTTCACGTGTTATATAGGATACTAATCGAGAAATTATTAGATACGAAGATGTCTTTTGCGATTTGTAAGTCTGATGCGATGCGAACTGTGATCGCGTACTCACTGGTTGCGCGTCGCAGTTTACATCTCGTATTCCGCGAAGAGTGCGGGGTGTGAGTAAATAATGTGATTGTGTACAAACATGATAGGTGCGAGTCAGTGGCGGACTAACAGGGGGGCGGAAGGGGCGGCTCGCCCCGGGCCTCAGGTCTTGGGGGGCCCCCAAATGTTTTTCGCATTTTTCATAATACTTTAAAAATATGCTTAATATTTCATGATTTCATGTGTACATGATTTCATCAAGATTAAACCACTACAGCTATCGAAAGTTTTTACATGGTACTAATAAACTTTTATTCTGAACGCGGCCAATACTCCGGGGGGATTCCCGTCTTTGTAGCAGGTACTTCCCCTGAATGAAGGAAGTGTGAATAAATCACGTAATGTTTGTGTGTAATGTTTTTATGCAAACAACTTTTTTTTAGTCTATTCAGCTATCTTCCATAAAAGTTTCGTACCGATAACTGCTGCAACTCTGCCTGATTTTTAGAGTTTTATTTTATATTTTTTAAGTTTAAGCTGACATACCATTTTTTATTTAAAATTATATTTTAAGAAATTTAAAATCACGTTTAAATTCATACAACAAATATGTATACCTAATTACATTAACCAGAAGTGTGTAGGCAATGTTGTAACATAAATCACAACATTGTCTTGGCTCTATTTCGAATAAATAAGCTTCTATGTATTTTCAAATGAAACTATAGCATAGTAAGCATCACTTTTTGTTGTAGAATTGAAGATTCTCTTTTGTTTTATATTCTTGTTACTAGCACAGTTTATTTTAAAACAGGAAAACTTACTTAATGAATTATTTTGGTATTTTTATTTTAGTTACTAACATCCCTTTATATACACGTTAAAAGAGATTGATACAAACACCAAGATACATAGAAAAATTATGATTTCGCATATAAATAAAAAATTACAATGAACCTATGAACTAATAAGTAACTGAACTGACTGAAGCGGCAAATGCACTAGCTGGATCTTTATCCAAATACCTTTCAAACTTTGATGAGAAGAAAAGTTGCGTTGCCAAAGAAATTAGTCAAACTGATGAATCGGATGCAATGTACAAATCATTGATATTGAGACAGCAAACATAGTTGAAAAATCTATTAAATGTGATGTTAATACAAAATCCGATGTGACTGACGCTGAAACACAACGGTAAAACTAATAAATTAAAAAAAAATACTGCGGAAGCCGATGAATACGAATACTAAGTGAGGGGCTTCTCATCCAATGATGCTGCACATTGGCCAATACCTGTGCTAGAGCACTTCAGAATTTCCATTATCGAGAAGGGTAGTGAAGTATTTCAAAATAAAGACAGACCTTTTGAATCCTTGGAAAGACCAGGTGAAAGCACTAAGGGAACACGTCGTTGTTTAACTTTGCAGTGGTTTTACTCACATTTAAACGAGATTAAATATTTAAGGAAATGGATACTATACTCACCATCAACAAAGAAATTATATTGCTACTGCTGCCGGTTATTTGCATGTGCGGTTGATAAACACACAAATAAATTCGTCTCGGGTTTTCGTCAGTGGTGGAAATTAAATCCTAGGATATCACAGCATGAATCATCTCATGAACATCTATCAAACTTAGAAAAATGGAAAACGTTGACAGTGAGCTTAAAACTTAATAAAACTATTGATAAAGATAACTTGAAGATTATTAACGATGAAACTAATAAATGGAGAACATTATACATCGTGTTTTAGGAGTCGCGTTATTCTTAGCTTAACAAAATCTTGCTTTTAGAGGCCACCGTGAAGACAGTTCTTCGGAAAAACATGGAATTTTTTAGAATTAGTACAATTGTTAGCGAAATATGATCCGGTGCTGAAAGAGCATTGCTTAAACCTAGAAGAGGCCGCTGGTGGGTCAAAGAGAGTACCATCGTATTTGTCAAAAGGCATACAAAATGAATTTATTCTATGTTTGGGTGAACATGTAAGGCAAAAATTATTGCAGATATTAAAAAGGCTAAATATTACGGAATAATTTTTGACAGCACTCCTGACGAAAGTAAAACAGACCAAATGAGTCAAATCATTAGATTCGTTCATATAGAAAATGACATTGTGGAAGTACGGGAATCTTTCCTGGGTTTTTTTTTGATATCTGGAAAAACTGCTGAGGATATGTCAAAAGACATTCAGCAACAGCTGAAAAAAGATGGACTAGATATTGCGTTGTGCAGGGCTCAAGGTTACGACAATGCCGCGTCAATATCAGGTGTCCATGGAGGGGTGCTACGAAAAATCCGAGAAATAAATCCAAAAGCATTGTTCAGTCCCTGTTCTAATCATTCCTTGAATCTTTGTGGCGTTCATGCGTTTGCATGCGTTCCTTCCAGCGTCACGTGTTTTGGAACAGTAGAGAAATTGTATTAGTTTTTTCACCATCTACACAGAGATGGCAATTACTGAAAGAGAAGACTAGAAAAAATTTAAAACATTTATCGGATACTCGCTGGAGTGCTCATTACGAGTCAGTAAAAGTCGTAAAAGAAAACATAGATACGTATATAAGTAGTTTGGAACATAAATATATAAGTTGTTCGGAACATTTTCAAGATCCAACAAAGGCAAATCTAGATACAAGATCAGGAGCAAGCTTGCTCCTGCCGGCTGTTTGTAATTTTACGTTTTAACCTATAAACAATTTTGGCTTTCTGTACTGGAGGAAGTAAATTTAGTTCAGCAATATTTGCAGTCTCCCAAAATGACTTTGGATATAGAATCGTTAAACTAAAAGCCTTGAATGAGTATTTAGTTAAAGAACGAAATACCATTGTAGACAATGTTTTTCGTTCTTTAACTAAATAACTTTAAGCACAAAAATGCAATGATGTGGACATCGACATAGAGAAACGAGGAAGAAGGAAGGTAAAAGAACGATGCTGGGTGAATTAGCTCATGGTGTTGGATTAACAATTCAAAAGAAATAAGACGGTCAATGTTTGAATGCATAGATCGATTTATACAAGAATTGTTACGAGGCCATGAAGCAAATCAATAATATTTTCCAAATTATTGAATCAAAGTTTATGCTAGAAGCTTCAGATGACGCTCTGGCTATAGCAGTTGATAATTTAATAAATCTTTATAGTGAATTTGATAAGGAGCAAGTTTTGGAAGAAATTTAAACGTACCACAGACATGTAAAAGCAACCGATACGACTATGGGTGTTGCTGCCAAATGGACAGCCCAAGAAATCCTACAATTTATAATAAAATAGGATTTAAGTGAATCATTACCCTGTACATCGCTTATACTTCAATACTTCTTGATCATTTGCATCTCGGTTGCATCATGTGGTTAATATAGCCCTGCTTTCAATTGTAAGAAAACTTTCAAAAGAAATTGATTTCACAAAAGTTATTGAAGAGTTCAGTAAATTGAAGGCACGAAAACACATATAAAAATTAACTTCATATCTACTGAAAATAAAAACTACCTTAGATTTATTTTTTCTTACTGTTATTTTTTTTTGTCGTTCGATTCTATTTTCGTATTTTATTTTCCTCCACCATATTCATTCCATATTGTAGGTACGGCTGCCTTCGTTGCCTACTGGTATGGGCGTGTGCTTAAAAAACCGTAGGTCGTGGGTTCTAATCCTGCGGGGACTCAACGGGGGCAATTTGGGCTGATCACCCAATTGTCTGAAAAGTAACATGATCCATGCGTCTGATGGGCATGTAAAAAGTCGGTCCACCCACCAACCTGCCAGATTTGACCAGCGTGATGGGTTGCGGTCCAAACATCCCCTAATGGATGGGTGTGTAATTGGGGAGGCCTATGTCCAGCAGTGGACTATCACAGGCTGATGATGATGGTGATGATTGTAGGTACATACCTATGTTTATAAAGCTTAAATAATTTAAGCCGAATTTAAATTTAACTTCTCAGATTTTAACGAAATAATCATAAATACTTATACACACAAATGTGAACTGAATAAAAAGCTTGTAGAAATACATTTGCTTAAAGCTTGGGGGCCTCATTCAGCTTTGCCCCGGGCCTCTGACGGCTTAGTCCGCCGCTGGTGCAGGTCTCCTTGTATAACGTCGGCCGGTGTTATGCAACAAGAGCCGAGCCGCGGAGCCCGGCGGCACTCGGCAGGCTGCGCTGTAATTCACACGCGACCGCACGCCCCCTCCCCATGTTCTGACCTCCTCCCGTCTCCCGAACACGTCACGTGGCATCGCATGCATGCTTGCGGAAAGGAACATTTAAAAATAATACATTCAAATTTGGAACACAAACTTTTACCAACAAACAAAATAATTATTGTTAATATTACGAGTCAAAACATCCCAATTTACAGTACCGTATATTATCCATATTACACAAAACAAATTGAAAAAAAAATAATTGCGTTTTTGAATTTAAAATATAACACAATATTTGAACAATTTAATACCTTGGAGATGCAGTTGGAAAACATTAAAATTATCTGCCATCTGAACAACAGACGAATCCCTTCAGATTTATAATTAGATTATTTTCTATTCTTAGGGTTAACAGTGGTTATTAGGTGAACTCTAAGTGCGTGCTTGTTTAATGCATGTTTGAAACGTGATTCAAAATGTTTTTCACCAAGTTACAGGTTGCTACAATTTACAAATTAAGATTAAAGTTCTAGGACATTTTCTATGTAAAGAAAAATATTATTTGTCAACTAAACCTAATAAAATTTATTCTAAATTAGTTTAAAAATAATTTAACATGACATTATGCAATTATACAACTAAGTGTGGAATTTTCTAAGGAAAAAGTTCGTTTAGAAGTTACTATGTACTCGCTGATTGTGTAAATACTTACGTTTAAATTAACACAATATTGTCTCTAATTACAATTCAATGTTACAAGTTCAAGATTCTGTAATTACTGGATTAATTTGAATAGAAAATTAACCGTCTTTTTCGCATGTATTTCATTAAAGAGAAAATGTTGTTTCAGTGTCGAATCATAAAATGCATTTTTGACTGTCATATAGTAATAGTCGATCTACTTTAGGAACTTAAATTACGTTAACAGAATATAATGTCAAAATTAATTGGCGCCTAAACGTCGGGCCCTGTGATTGGTTGAACATCGCGTGGATGATTAAACATGGCGGCGATCCCGAATAAGAACACATTTGATTCTGGTGCCATAACTGATTGAAATTAGACTGATTACGTAAACTTCATCGTTTATTTAAGCTTGAATATAGTTAATACATCAGCTACCAAAGTAAAAACTCAATAAGTGCGATCACTAGGTTTTTTGTCCAAGTTGTGTGAATCCGGGAAGTTGAAGACGCCTTAAGTTGCAATAATTACGCATTAATTAGGGACGGATGTGCTTTCGCGTGAAAGTTAATCCGATGGTTTCCATGCTGATGTACGCATCGAACAGATTGCACCGTGCAATGACATTTGATGTTTACTACAAATTGTAATATTTACAAAAGAAACGGCAACAATAGCTATTAATAAGGAATTTAATTGATTCCGGCATCATAACGTATTGTTTATGTTTTGATAACTTTATGAGTGTTATTGCTGACAAGGAAATGACAATATTTCTTATATAATCTATTGTTAAGCAGCAATTGTTAAGAAACGAAATATTTTGAAGTAACAATAATAATAAAAATGTACTTTAGGTAAACAAAATATTCTATTCACAATCGTGTTATAAATTTAACGTAATTATTTTATTAAAGTTGATATTTTCCTTTAAAAAAATGGGTCAGTCAGTTATCGCTAAAAATACAAATAAGATTATTTAAATATCTTTTTTAATTTAATCCTTTGCCGTTTTTATGCGACGTGTTATTTTTGGAATTAGTTACCGTTAGTCGATAATAAAACTGATTAAAGTCATTCATTTTGACGCCACCTCGTTTCGCATGTATTTGCAATAGTGGCAAATACGTCTAATAGGACTAAAGACATAAGTTTTTGTGACACATTGCCCCAATTACGCAACGTACCACCTGGTGACAATGATCAAACTGTTGCCACCGGTTACCAGCGACTGCCATATATGAAGGAGACTTATAATCGAGTTCTTTGTTCCGCGGCAACTGCGCCGCTCGATATCTGTGCTATCGAGCAACTGCATTCTATTGTGTAAGAGTGGAAGGCCTTCGCGCGAGAGAAAGATATGCCGTTTCTCAACGCCTTGTCATCTGGTACACGGGACCTATTTATATTAAAATATCCAATGGCTATGTGTATATGTTTTATAACGCTCAGGCAATTTTTGCGGAATCGCTAGTATGAGCTAAAACTAAGCCGGTCGACCTCGGCGCGGAGCTTGTTTGAAAGCTCTTTATAGACATCGTAAATGCTTCCCTGAACGTGTTATAATCATGTTAAATGGATTTTTAACACTTCTTTTCACGTGTTATATAGGATACTAATCGAGAAATTATTAGATACGAAGATGTCTTTTGCGATTTGTAAGTCTGATGCGATGCGAACTGTGATCGCGTACTCACTGGTTGCGCGTCGCAGTTTACATCTCGTATTCCGCGAAGAGTGCGGGGTGTGAGTAAATAATGTGATTGTGTACAAACATGATAGGTGCGAGTCTCCTTGTATAACGTCGGCCGGTGTTATGCAACAAGAGCCGAGCCGCGGAGCCGCCGGCGGCACTCGGCAGGCTGCGCTGTAATTACACACGCGACCGCACCCCCCCCACCTCCCCCACTGTTCTGATCTCCTCCCGTCTCCGCAACACCGTCACGTGGCATCGCATATGCATGCTTGCGGAAAGGAACATTTAAAAATAATACATTCA
The DNA here is from genome assembly GCA_029286875.1 of Lamproptera curius. Lineage (NCBI taxonomy): Eukaryota > Metazoa > Arthropoda > Insecta > Lepidoptera > Papilionidae > Lamproptera > Lamproptera curius. The sequence continues at coordinate 471,803 of JAGSMT010000077.1, forward strand.
AATTTGGAACACTAACTTTTACACAACAAACAAAAAAGATATATATTTTTTTTATCCTAAGAAGACTTGATATATTAATACTATTGTATATAAGTAACAAAGGTCTTGCAATAGGTAACAAAGACACCTGAGCTTTGTTACAAACTAAAGATTTTTGATATCTTGGTCTTTGAAGCGTTATAGATTTATAAGACGGCGTAGGTATTAGAATACCTCGAGCTTGCATGGTGGAATCTTAAAGATTACAATAATTATTTTAATAAAAAACCATTTAAATCAAAGGTTTCGGTAGGAGTTGTTGTGTTAAGGCACTGACAGTTTCGTTACAATATATAATTTTCTACAGATGATATAGACATCATATACATTTGGTATTAAGTCTTTAAGAACTAAAAAATAACTGCTTCCGTAGCCTAGTGGTAAGGGCGTGTGCTTTAAAATCCGGAGGTCGTGAGTTAGAATCCTGCGGGGACTCAAAGAATTTTCATTGTTGCTTCCTAGTTGGGGCCGATCACCCAATTGTCTGAAAAGTAAGATGATCCAAGCGTCCGATGGGCATGTAAAAAGTAGGTCAACCCAATAAACCGCATTGGACCAGCGTGGTGGGATTCGGTCCAAAAACCCCCTAAATTTTGAGAAGGCGTGCTTTAGGCGAGGCCCATTGTCCAGCAGTGGACTAACGCAGGCTGATGATGATGAAATCTTAAATTCAATGAAAACTACTTATGTTCACAGTAGAGTTAGTTTGTTAATTTAACCATACATAAAGCAAAATTAAAACGCAGCGTTTGGTTTGTCTATTAATTCATACAATATCAAATAATCCTTTCAAATGCGTAATTGTTTAAGAATATTAAATTGCCATTGTTCAAAATTGCTAAGGCGGTTTTACTGTTGAGTAATACGTAGTAACCACCCACAAGGCGAGATTGTAAGCTGATACTATTAAATACGTATGCATATCAACAGTGAGGGGCATGCATATACATGATTGAATGAAACGGCAAGTTTTTTGTTTATTTAATTACAATAGTACGACACCGTTTGTAATATATAAAGTTTTAGTTTAAAAAAAGTTAATGGAAAATATAGCAATATTGAATCATAATACGCAGAAATAAACCATGGGCATGTAAAAAGTCGGTCCACCCACCAACCCGCATTGGACCAACCTGGTGGAATACGGTCCCTAATGGGGAAGGCGTGTATTAGGGGAGGATTATGTCTAACAGGCTGTTGATGACACCATTGATTAGCAGCTTAGCCCATATTGACTTCGGAAATGGTCAAGAATAATTCTTTTATTCAAAAAGACCCGCTTATAATAGAGCAAAATAGTTTTACATGAACTAGAATAAATAACCTAATAGGAAATATTACATGCTGGAATAAAAAACAGTTATTTGAAAAAAGTACGGCCGGCAGGTGCACAGCGCACGGCCGCAAGTTCGGCGTGACATCAGGCGCAGCTGATAGAGCGGCCAAGTTCATTACCGTTCCGTGCAAATCGATTGTTTCTGGTGACGCCCTCTCTCGCTTTCCATTACTAAACATTTTCCTTATCTCTTACATTAGAGAGTTACTAATGCAACGTTATAAATCGACTTCACTGTGCGGTCCATGGAGCTGCGCTTGTTTTTAACGCTATTTGCCTGCGGTCGGTTGGTTTATTGTTTTTTTTTGCACTTATTTTTTTATTCTTATAACATTCATTGCTTTGAGAATAATTCCGTAGACTCCCTTTCTTCGTTCTTTGTTAAAGGGATTTGATGATGAGTTTTTTCTTCATTACATCATGTTGTGTTACGCCGCGGGATTTGAACCCACAACCTCCGGTCCATAAAGCAAAGGCCTATACAGCTAGGCCACGGAGGTGGTTGACCACCCACCAACCCGCATTGGACCAGCGTGGTGGTATACGGTTCAAAAACCCTTAAAGGGAGAAGGAGTGACTTAAGTAAATCCATGTCCAGCAGTGGACTAACATAAACTGATGATGATGATTGTTGATTTTAAGCAATAAGTAAGAAAATCTAAATTATACTTATCAATTGAATAAAATAATAATTCATTTCTGAGTTGCGTAAACACCCGCAACGAAAGAATTGTAATAAAGTTATCAGGTATGTTTTATTTAATGAGGAAAAGTTTAAAACCTGCCTTAATGTTTGTTTTAGCATATTAAAGTTTTTTTAATCTTTTTAATATTTCGTTTACTTTCACCATTTTAAGACCCGTGGAACGACCGAGAAAAAACTGAACTGTCAACTTATTATCGCCTGCCTTTTGTTATACTTTTTGTATGTTTTGCAGTGAAAAACTTCGACTATCGTCTATTGTGAACCTATTATTTTAGTTACTTTGATGTTAAATTTGAGTATAAAGATAATAAATTTGAGTATAAGATTGAATTTGCGTGTTAAATCATGATCGTTTTTTACTATATCTTACTCTTTATTGATTCAGTGTCTTTGGGAATATCTTAAAATTTTATTCGTGTTTTAATTCATCTTTTGTTAACAACAAAATAGTTTTTATCTTTAAGTAACAAGTTAGTGTAATAAAAGCAAAATTATTGAAAGCAAACTGGCCATTGATTAACTTTTTTTAATAACTGCGTACGTCAGCTAGTGCCTACTTTCGGTGTAAAGAAAGTAAAACGGCAATACATCATGGCGGCTCATTCAGCGGGTCGCGCACGCCGCGTCCGGTTTACCCACAAATTGGTCACGTTGACCGCTAAGCAGGAAGATTAGGCTCGTGCGCAGTTCTCTATTAATGGCGGCCATATTTAAACGTATAACTTATAATATAATGTCATATTCTTTTATAAAAAACTCAAAAGACGTTTATATATTCGTATCGTCCTTCCTAATCGTTAATACGTTTTGTATTATAATATATATTTTATAACTACAATGTACATTCGATAGATATTTTATGGTGATTATTCAGAACTGGTTTCAATATTTTCTGTTTAGTCAAGTATTTTATATCTATAGAACGAATAATTTAAAAACTATAACAGTATTTTCGTTAACTGTTTATTCTAACTGTACTACGTATCACGTGAATGCGTTCGGGAATTGACCTAGTAAAATTAATATTTTATTCATGTGGGGTTTTTGTTTTTATATCAATAAAAAAAAACTTTATCACATTAATTAAGCCAATATTAAAAAATATAAAGAGAAGTAAATGTGGATGTCTTTAAAGATTTAAAAAAAGAATTTCTTACATACAATCGCCATCTTTATCAAATAGTTTATAATTACTTATCGATTCGCGTCATTTCGATGATAGACATGAGTTTCTGTATTGAAATTTTCAGAAGACTAAAATTTAATCTACTTGTATCTAACGTGCGTCGGATGGGCATATAAAAAGCTGGTCCTTCCACTAACCTGAATTGGACTATCGTGGTGGGATACGGCCTAGAACGCATCTAATGTAGAAGGCGTGCATTAGGGGAGGCCTATGTCCGACACTGGACTAACACAGGCTGATGGTGTACGGCTAATTTTAATTAATAATAGGGGATATTTTATCTGAGTTTCATTTTCTAATTTAAAAGTGTATGTTATCAACTTAAAGTTATATAAATTTTATGTGCTTCATACATTGGTAAGTGAACACAAACTTTTTGATAATTCTATCATGTTTTAAATCTACGTACAAAGCATAAGATCTATACTCATCAAATATGCAATGAATAAAAACTAATCAATGAGTTTGGCGTTTTCGCACTATTAGTGTATATATAGTGCAATTCGTGCAGTCTATAACATGGGCCCCAAAGAAACATTAAGAAAGTTGTTCACTGAAATAAAAAATAATGACCGTTAGTTCTCAATACATATTTGAAAATTTAATGTATGTGCAAAAAAATAGAGATGATTTCCTAAGACATTGTGCTGCACATGACTTCACTACTTCTTCACTAATTCTTCCAGCAACTAGACTGCGAAGAATAAGTAAGTCTTTTATGGGACAATGTATACGTTTTTACAACAAAATCCCAGTAAACGTTCAGAATTTAACTATTATTAAATTTAAAAAGGTAGTCAAGGAACGTTTATGTGTTAAAGGTTATTACGATATTAATGAATTTTTAAATGATAACACAGCCTGGTAATGGAATTCTCTCTCCAGGTCTTGTGTCAAAATTGCATAATATGTAATGCCGAATTATCAAATTGTTTGTTATTTTTAAAAGATGACATAAAAAATAGCCCGCTGAGTTTCTTTCGCCGGTTCTTCTCAGGTCTGAGGCGTCCTTTTCCGAACCGGTGGTAGTGTGTTTGAAAATCAATAAGCAAGTGTAAACTTCTATATTGAATAAAGATATTTAAATTTGATAGGACTTTCAGATCTTTCTTGGCTCTGAGGTGACTAAAACTTTATCTAAATTGCAATAATATGAGTAATCTCAGTTTTTAGTAAATTTTCATCGCTTCTGAGTTTTTACTGTTGATATAATGATGTTACAAAATTCAACAACAAGCTATATACGAGAAAAAGACAAGACGAAGAAATTTTCTAAAGATAAGTGCGTTCAAACAAATAAAAGGATCCTTTGTACCATTTCTTTGAAATGAATTGATCAAACATTGAATCGAACTATTCTGCCTTATACATAGATCATATCGAATTACCTTATGGGCACTTTAGTTTTACCGACAATATGCAACTCTTTACGAGAGTCAAATAAGATATGAAATAAATGCAAACAAAGTCAAATTAAAAAGTTAAAAGTCTTCTTGATTATGATTAGTCAAATATCACTTAATGATTGACATTTGACGATGAGAGCGCGCTATGTTTTGGTGCTATTGAATTAATACAATAATATCTGTTTTTTCTTTTTCTCTCGCTTGACACGAAAAGAGATTTTATCTGAAGGAATCGTGCCGCCTGAAGATATCGGGTTTTAGGTCTACTATACCCATTTACTATGCTGGCAACATTACCCTTCAAAACGGAATATCATCATCATCATCATCATCAGCCTGTGATAGTCCACTGCTAGACATAGGCCTCCCCTAATACACCCTATCCACTAGGGGGCTGGTCCAATGCGGGTTGGTGGGTGGACCGACTTTTTACATGCCCATAACGGAAAACGGAATATAAAGTGTTTTAACATTTCTTTATGGCAGAAGATACTATATCAGCTGAATATACTACATTGAAGTTTTATAAATTTTAGGTTTACTTTGGCCCCATCACAGAAAGCGCTCTTTAACGATGTTTTTTTATACAAAATTACACAATCTGTATTATTGTCCTGAAACACTCCAAAATACGTCGCATACAAATGACAAGAATGATGTTTAATATATCTTTAATAGAGCATGTCCGTGATCTATATCAAATATAGCATACGACATTATATATATTTGTCATATTTTTAACGGACTTTGTTTTCTACAGTCACATAACGAAGACAACAACGTGGGAGGACCCGCGCAAGACGCTGGCGGTACAGAGCGCGGAGACCCTCCTCACACAGGCGGCAGCCCCACCACAGACTATAAGCACTGCGACACCGACAGGTAATAACAATTAAAAAATATACGCTATGCTTTGCGTTTTTATTGTACTAATAACAATTAATTCCTTTGCTTACGCGAATACTAAACATTATTTAATAAAAGGACTTTTACGGATATTATCCCGACGTTTCGAACACTATCCAGCGGCCGTGGTCACGAGATAGACTGCCCCGTGACCACAGCCTGGAAAGTGTATAAATGCGATAAAACCCGTCAAAACTTATTTTATTCAATAATGTACTAAAAATATCAAAGTGAGTTTAAATGAATGTTGTACTACTCAACGCCAAAACGACGCGTCGGACTTCGATAAGAGATGAAACTAGTATTCGATTTTAATGTATTAGTTTATACCCCAGCCAAATTAGAAATGGAATGGACGTAAAAATTCTCTAATATCATACTCATTGGTAACATAAAGTTGGGCAATCTTATTAGTTAGACATCGCGTGGGGATTGAATATGACAGCGGCCCGCCAATAGGAACGCTTTAAATTCTGTGGCAATAATGTATTCCATTAGACTCTGTTTAAGTAACTTCCATATCTTATTTGGCTACGGTATAGTAAGATATTTTTGATCTACTGTTTACACACATACGATTGCTCAAATAAAAACTGCTTTATACTATTCCATGCGACTTTGTCGTGATCTTTGAAATGTTTTACCAGTTTCATATCGATAAAGCCACAGCTAATTTATTAATTTCGATCAAGTTTTTCTACTTTATTTATAAAGCTTAAGATTATGCTTCACGAACTGAGTGGTCGACCTTGCTTATCGAATGCAACTGGTTGTTTTCTGCGAATTGGTTTTGAGAAACCCCACGATTCAGTGATATGAACAGCATTCACTTGAGTATTTTTAAATAGTTCTTATTTTTAGTGTCGACTATAAATCTTTTAGAATACGTCAGTAATATCGTACCTCCATAACACATTTATTTATATGAAAAGCAGTATAAGTGCTCAAGCAATTTTATTAATTTGTAGCAGAGCATGATTTATTAATTTTACAAAAGTAGATCAATTATTCAAAACATATTAGATAATATATCCAAAATAAACATAAACGCAACCACTGAAACTGCATGTAATCGTATTTGCGTCGGTTCCATTTTTCAGTATAAAAGTATCACGAAACTAGCAAACGCACTAAAAAAAAAACAGTAGCAATATATATATATATTTATAAAATCACCAAAAACCAGTCAACAAGTAAAGTAAACGGGGGCGAATTCTAAAAGTGATTTTATGACGGGAATTAACGCGTTGTTTCCGTCGGCCGACGCGAGACGCCCGTTGAAAGGTGGCCCCGGTGGATATATCGCTGTGCCGGCGCCGGCCCTGGCGCCCGCCTTGCGTTGCGACACATCCGTGAGAGGTGCCGGCTATGGCGCGCCCTGCCGAGCCGTGGCCGCGCGGCGCAAATAAATATTTCAGGCCGTTTCACGCGGCCCATTTGTCTCGCTAAGCCCGTAATGCCACTGATATACGTTGAAAAGCTCAAACGTATGATATATACTGGTTTTATCATCTTAATGGTACCTGTCGTAAGGGTAATGGGGACATCGCGTGATTCTCAATTGTTTCACGTGAATAAACTAGATAAGTTTGATTACATAATATGAAAGTTTTAATTATTTTTCTTTACATTTAAAGCAATGAAAATATAGTTACATATCAAACTACATTATATTACAAACTATGAACAAAAAAATAACACAAAATGATTTCATAATACATATTATTTTTGAACTACATAACTATTCCCCCCCGTTAATTAAATATAAATTTTTACAACTAACAAATTATAAATTTAAATGCAACATTAAATACACCTATTTTCCTTAGTTCATTTTGAAATTACAAACGTTAAATTGTTTTGATAAAGTTTGATTCGACCCAAAACAGATGTATAGGAATACATTAAAAAGGTTTGTTTACAAACACTTCACGTCTTATTTATTATTGTTATGCGCTGATAATTATCGCATCCAGCAACTTTTATAGGAAAAGAAAGTTTTGCATCTAAAATAATACTTTTACTATATAAATATTTATTTGCTTAACTCATCTCCGTATATATTCAGGAGCTTCTTGTCAAAGAGCTACTTTCTTATCCATTTACTTAGCTTCGTCCTTATTTGACTGATTTCTTTTGTTTTAGATTAAATAAAATAACAAAATCTTGGTACTTGAACTTTCAAGCTTTTGTATAGCTTTTATTTGTGAAAATTTAAGTGGTTTAAATTATTTTCCCTAAATTATTATTATTAATATGTCACTGTATGCTTGCAGAAATAAAATAAATTAAGTAATTTGATTAGTGTATTTTTCTTCACGTGTTTAGTACTGGTCATCTCAGGATTTCTCTAATATTTGAACATAAGATCCTAAATACAACAGTTTGTATAATCTAGCATTTAAAGATTCAGTGTCGTATTTATTAAAATAAAAAAACTACTAACAGTGTTTTTTTTTTAAATTTTGGCCACTTTTTCAACGGAATAAGTTTGTTTTCGTTGGTTAAATAGGTCACTGTGGTGTTTAATAGTTTACACGATGTATTTAAAGAAGAGCTAACCGGAGCGTCTGTTTGTTCCGATCAAGGTTTTTAGGTTCGTTTACATCGAACCTGCTATGTTTTTCTGTGTAAAGCGCCATCTATATTTATGACATGCACAACTTCATCTGCGTCACATTTTTTTTTTTAATTCAAGGCAGGTTATTCATTGCTGCCATTTTTTTTTAGTCGGCGTTACATAGGTCTGGGCGTTTTTTTTATTAAATAGGAAATTACAAAATTATTAAAATATAGGTTACACTGCTTCGAGCGTTAATTCAAACAAAAAAACGATTTTTTTAAAGAATGTTTAGACACTACTTTTAAGTTATTAAAACAACGTCACGCAAATGCGCTCAGATTTCGATTATTTGCACGTATCAACTCACAAACAGCATTAAGTAGCGCATACGTTTCCGTCACAGCGTATGTTGTTTTCAAGAAAGAAAAGAAAAAGTATATTTAGATCGAATAATATCTTTATTGGCATTTTTATCGAGCGCCGTGCAATACGCTGCATTGTTCTCGTCGATAGTTTACTTAAATACGTGCCCTAGTCACGTTCTAGTGCACGTAGGCATCTTGTCAAGGTTGCCAGGTGTCCGGTCTCACCCGGACGTTCAGCCCCCTTCACCTTGTCCATTCGGAGCGGTTTTCCGGAAAACGAGCTTCCCCATCTGCGACACAATGACCATATTGCCAATATAATTGCGAGTACACTCTCGCTTACGCCAAACGCGCTAAAACTTCGCAAAGATAAGTTCTTGTGTGGTCCTATAGAACGAAAATATAATAATGCAAAAGCATGTAAAATTTGGAAACTATGTAGACAAAGACTAATGTCAATCGTTGGTCGCGCCCTATTGGTCGAATATAGCGTCGTTGGGCGACGGTCAACCATTAAGAACGCTTTACCTTTTGGCACTAATCGTAACGTTGCCAGTTAGGTCATGTATTCAACGAGTGTATAGTTAAACAAGTTCATATGAAAAATTTTGAATCAATAACGAGAACGTTATTTATGAATGTATATATAAATCAAATCTGAGGATACTGTTGATTAGTGTTTTAAAATAACTGTGGAATATTTCTGGCAACCCTCGTTACAACCAGGACACTGTTTGATCTCGCCTTATCTCTGTTTTATTACAGACGCAAACAAGCCCATCTATGTAGATCACCTGACATAGGAATAGTGTTTTTATAGTGCATTCCAACGCATAATCTCGTGTCGCGATAGCATATTGCCTTTCAAATATAAAATAGCATTCTTATGATCCATTAGGTACACACCTTTTGCAGACTCCTTTTCATGAGCTATTGATGTTCCTTTTTGCATGTTGCGGTACGCATGAATACTTTTGAAGCAATATTAAAATATTATTTGTATAGAGATGACTTCGTTTAATAACTTTTTTAATTTGAGGTCCAAGATAAAAATAACACAGACTTTATAATTAACGTACAATTAGATGACAGTCAATATCTGGTCAAAAACAGAAGAACAAAATGGTTTTATTGTTACAAACACATATAATGTACTTTAACTAGATATTATGGTCTCATTAGAAATAATATATATTTTATATCGTATCTGAATTAAGAATCTTACGGCCACACAGAGATAATTTAATCTATAATATAAAGATAAAACTTATCTCTTAAATAAATTAATTTTCTGCTTTTTTCCATACTGACTGTTTTATATCTTACACTTCAATTATATTCTACTATTGTACAAAATATTGCAAAGCGATTAGCTGATTACAAACGGAAACAATTGAAGAATAAGGATGATAACGATAAAAACAACTGAATGATAATCCGAAATTCGTAGTTTTATACTTATATTGTTTGCGCGTATTGATATCGATTCTCTATTTTTTTCTCATTGACTTTATACAACGCGATAATTGTCGACGTCCTTGACATAAAGCGTGTGTCATAGTAGATGTTTCTTCTACGGCCAAATGTGTTAACACGCATTAATAGCTGTATGTAAGCTGCATCGATATATTGACACGAGTGGGCGCACAGTCATACACAGCTACCGAGCTACGTACAACGAAAATACCGCAAAATGATTCAATAAGGGTCTTATAAATATCGGCGTTGTTTATGAATGAGCACTTGTTTGTTGCGTGAAATGACCACACATATGCATTAATATCGTGAGCGTTGGTGATGCGACATCCGCCAGTGAATCATCGCGGCGCGTTGGCAGCGACATCTGCGTGTCTTTTGGCGGCCAACGCGCTCCCACCTCGAAGATCACGTGCCCTTTGCGTCCCAAAATCTTGCAACTAGTCGCTGTTGAGATATCGAACGTCGATTGCGATTGATGTTTTTTAATTATCATAATTATAATTTTCCAATTGGTATTCAATGAACGCTGATCGATCGTTTCCCGATTAATTTCAGCAGCGAAGAGTACAAGTAGTAACACGCCATCCGACCCGCTGGGGCCGTTGCCCGATGGCTGGGAGCAAGCCGCCACGCCGGAGGGGGAGATCTACTTCATCAATCATGCCGCCCGCACCACCTCCTGGTTCGATCCTAGAATACGTAAGTCACCGTTGCCGATGCCTTCTCTAGGGCGGGTCATCCTTTTGATGAAGAAAGTGACGTGACGAGCAGGATCTGGTGGTAAGCGAAACGTACTGTCGATGAGTGTCGCAGTGTGATAAGTCGCTCACCACCTAGGCATGACAAATGGCAATTTATATCCTCTCATCTAATAGTTACACTATACCCAAGCCAAATTAGATATAGAATATACGTTAGCAAAGTTTCAAGTCGATTCAAGTGGAGCCGAAACGTGGGGTACCTTATTGGTAACTTATTGACATAGAACGATTATTGACTAAGGTGGCAGATCCCCAATAAGAGCGCATTTACTTATGTTGCCATTACACTATGACATTAGATTTTGTTTGCGTATATTTCATGTCTGATTTGGCGCGGGATACAGCGCCCTTTACATTGTAACACGGTGTTTACACACTTCGGCGGAGAAAGTCAACTTGGCACCTCTTCCAATATCTTCTTCCATCTACGTAAGGAGACTTTGTGTAATTGTCGTGTATTTTTTCCAGCGCAACACTTGCAACGTACGCCGGTGGCGGGGGCGGGCGCGGCGGGCGGCGGATGGGCGAATGCATCGCTACAGGCTTGCCAGCAAAAACTGCGCCTGCAGTCCTTGCAGCTGGAACGCGAGAGGCTCAAGCAACGACAACAGGAGATCATGCTCCAGGTATGAATTGTAATGTGTTTAAAATAGAGTTCTTGAAACGATTTTTTTACACTAGTAAATTAATATTAAGCGTTCATGTGTTTTTCACGTTCTCCGAACACTAAAAAAATATAAAGATTATTTTAGGAGAATATGATTATTCCTACACTATGTTGCATTGTGCTGTTTATTAATTGATTTCATTGTATAGAACCTCTAGTATCAACATCAGATAACGCCACTTATAATTTCATTAAACACACGAATGTCATAAGTATTTATGATGCATGCTTTGCTCTCAAAAGTTGAAGGTGTTCGCGTTATCTATTACATACAAAGTGATCTACCTAAACTGTCTAACGGGGAATAATGTATATACAGCGTTTAATTGATAGTTTACTTCGCACTTTATCATAATAACACAGATAGCGGGAATAGTGCGCGCACAAATAGACGATTACAGTCACTCGCATACCGTACTATGACGTACATTTTATTTTTAACATAAAAAAATTTATTATGTTTCAAGTAGGACATCAAAACTGAACCGGTTGCTATCACCGCTTGGCTGAGAATTGTACGGATGTATGGAGCGATATCGCTATTTAATGATGCGAACGCATTAACACAGTCGATTGATAGATAGTTCGTAAGGATGGTAAAATTCTTATAATGGCTCCGGCGAGCTTGTCTATGCCTATGATAAACACTGTAACCAATGGCAACGAAGTGGCGTTATACATTTGGAGTTTTATTAGACGATTGTCTATCATTAGTTGACATTTAGGGGCAAGTTGCCACTCCGTTGCAATGGTTTACAACACAGCAAAAAATTTCAAGACTTATTTTACTCTTGGCATAGAGCACAATGATAGCGCTAGCACATTTTAAGCATGATTTTGTATGGGTAAACCAAAGACAAGATTTGATCATAGTAAACAAAGTCACGCCAGTTTGTTCTCTAAATGTAGTCACTCGTACATTCAACGTTCAGCGACGTTTAATTATGCACAAATTTTCTGCTAACTGTACCAGCCACCCTTTGGGTTGTTAAAGGTTAATAACTTTATTGAGCGTTATTGAATAAAAGGACTTTCTACGGATTTCATCGCGTTTATTTCACTGCCAGAACCAAAAATATTTGAGAACACTTTGCCGCTGGAAAGTGTTCGAAACGTCGAGAATTTAAAATGTAAGATAAACGCGACAAAATCCGTAAAAAGTAATTTTATTCAATAATGTGTAGCATTCGCGTAAACAAAAGAATTAATTATTTATTGAGCGTTTCAAGTAAACCTGAATAAGTAGTCAGTTACTATTGTAATTAATCAATAAATTGTAATAAATTGTGCTGTTCAATTTCCAGCAAGAGTTGATGGGCCGGCAATCGAGTTCGATAGTATCGTCGCTGGCCAGTAGCGCGGCGGTCGGCACAGAGTTGCCTTTGGACCCATTCCTCTCGGGCCTGACCGACCACCAGCGCCAGGAGTCGGCAGACAGCGGCCTCGGGATGGCTGTGAACCCCTCGTACTCGATGCCCCACACCCCTGAGGATTTCCTCGCGGGGATGGACGACCGCATGGACTGCACCAGCGAGGCAGGCGCCAGCCTCGACACGGACATCACACTGGGTGACAACATCGACCCCACAGACGACCTGGTGCCTTCGTTACAGGTAATGTTGTATAGTTTCAGGAATAACTAAAAGGCTATTCAGTTATAATAAACGTTTTGTCCATAATAATAGTCAATTAGTTAAATAGCTTTTTAAGTTTGTCGTCCTCCAAGAACAATTAAGGTCGAATATCAATGATGGATGGCAATAAACGATATGCTATTACTGTTTTCAAAATTTCGAAATGTGAAGAAAACAATTGGCGTCATAAGTCTTGCGTTCTAGGTTGCATTTTTGATCTCAAATATCTATTCATATGCTCAGGTATAAAAAGTCTAGCTTAGCTTATAAACTATTAATAACTTCGTTAATAACCAGTAATTATACATAAGTCAAATAATCAAAAGTCTAAATCCAAATGTGAAAAAAGCGCCACAACCTAAAGCGCTGTCACTGATTTCGTAGTTATTACAACGAGACAGCATTTCACCGATAGGAACTTAATTATTGGACGTCATCAGTAGCTTTGTTCTTCAAGATTCCTGATTATGCAGAAAATATGACAAAAAAGGCATAAAAATAATTCTGCAAAACTAAAATATATCTGGGAATGCATATTATTATTTGTATACTCTCTACCACATACATTTTAGAAACTTGGAAGTGGTTTGATTTTCTTTATGCATGAGGAAATGATAATGAAACTAGTTGCAATCGAGTCCTATCACTGTAAGGAAGTAATCGTAAAAATCATATGCGCTTTCCCAGTTGACAGAAAAATACAACCTAATAATAAATCCTATTTTGTCCAGATATCTAAATGCAATCAGAATTAAAATACAGTTTCCTTATAATATATATATTGACCTCTAAAGTTTTTTATAGAAATTTTGAAGTCGTTCTAAAGGTAAACTTTTGTCGATGAAAATACGACTTGACGTTGCAATGTTAAAAAAAATATGTTTGTGATGTTTTACGTTAGGTAGAATTATCAAAAATATTTACGATAACGATTTATAAAGTTTCCATTTTCTGAGATTATCTCATCAAAGTTTAATTTTTCTCAGGTGTGATTTTGTATATTATTTTTATCTGTTTCATTTACGTTTCTCTATAGTATAAATCGATTAGATGTCTAATATAATTATATATCGCTTTATCTACTTTATCTAGTATAATATAATATATCTACTGATAGTAAGCGATGCACCTCCTTCACGGCGCCAATCAAACCAGAACACAATAATGTTGCTTGCTACTACTGCACAGAAACATGCACTATGGTTGTGCTTTCTTAGTAGAATCCTCATGAAATTCTCTTAACTTTGCCTTGCTGTAAAACTGTTTATTGAAACCATTTGACGAATTCGTGAGTAGAAAAATAGGAAAAATGTTACATTTCGCTTAACTACTTTACTAATCATGCAACTGTCTGTGTTTCGAAAACTTTATGGTACAAATTCGCACCGCTAACTTTCCAGTCGTCTTATGTAATCAAATGAACTCCTCTAATCATATTATTTCACATAACTGCTTTAAAATATGTATTGAGACCATACCATCCTAGCCAGCCCTTATTAACTGCAGATATAACTTATTAATCGAAACATTATTATTTGCAGCTGAGCGAATTCACCAACGACATACTGCTGGACGACGTACAATCGCTGATCAACTCAACGCCTAGCAAGACGGACAACGTGCTCACCTGGCTGTAGGCCGGAGGCGACTGTCTTTGCTGTCACTGTATTCGTAATTAGTACTTACCGCTGAGGGCTCCGAACTGACCGCGCGATGCGACAGACACGTTTAGAACGGCTATAGAGTGCTTGGCGGGTTTTTTTTCTTCTTTTTTAATTTACAAGCGGCCTTACCGAATTATCGGCGGTTAGATTTTATTTTTTAATTATGTCATAAATATTATATTGTAATAGGGGAAATGAGATTGGGATATTTAAACAAAGTCGGGCCTTCGTATTGGTCAAACATCGCATCGGGTACCTCTGATTGGTAGCCGTTCTTTTACTTTTTGGCGCCGTTAGTTTGCCATTTGACTTTGTTTTCATATCTTGTTTGGTTTCGATAAAGTTTCAGTTAGTGTTAGTGTATGAGGTTATCAATTTACTATGCTGGGTTACTTTTTGTCTTAATCTCTTGATAGTTATGGGAAAAAAATGTGCTGTAACGCAAGCCCGTAAAAGCATTAACTTTTTATGATGATTGTATTTTGGAATAGTTACGATGTTTGTTGTTTTGAACATTTTTGAACATACATTGGCTTGATTAATGAATAAACGGGGTGCTATAACAGTTCTGTTGGTATAATTATGAAGTTTAAGTATAAGAATTAGTTAGGAAATATAGTTTATTGTTTTTAAATTTTAAAACAGCTGCAATAGTAGACATGTTGCATTAAAATTTGATTCTAAATTCAAAAATGAGCACTGGGCTGATTATAAACGCTGTCGAGTTATTTCGCTTACGTGTCGTATCGTTCGGTTGGCCGGAGAGGGCTTCAACAACGATGACTGAAAAAAGTCGGCAGTACGGTGGTGTTTGTGTAAATTTTACTCGGAAAATGACAATAACTAGCTTAGTATGTATGGAGGTACTTGGTGTGTGTTTGCCGCTTGATACAACCGACGTGTCCGCATAATGTTGCTCTTGTATACAACAAATTATATCGATAAAGGTATCTGCTATTTGTAAATAGAACGTGCTCGATTGATAGGTCATCGTGTATCGATATGACTTCGGACCTCTCAGCATTTATTTGAATGAGATGGTAGCACGTTTTGTTTCATCTTTTTAAATGAAACTAATTCATCGTTCGATGTTTTTGATATACGTTATAGAGCTGAATGTTTATTTAGAATAATCGGTAAATATTCACGTTTCATCGATTCATCATGTGATTGTTAATCGAGGGCATTCGATATACCAAAACGTATTTGTGTGACGCATGTACAATCGCTGAATAGTCTGCGTCGTGATTTCTATAAATTTTAAACAACAATAAATGTACTCCAAATGAAATTGCGACCGACTTGGTATGTAACATATGTATTAATGGCGCTCTCTGCATAACTTCTTTCCTGGCTGAAAGACAGTTTACTGCAATGCACCCAATCTGCTTGTGAGCAAGGTTTCCATACTCTTTCATCTAAGACTATAGGAAATCCTCGACAGTGACAAAGTTATCGATATATAAATTGATATTAACGACTCCATCGATTATTAATCTAATTGTGATAACATCTTGACGTAACAGTGCCTTAATGTGCCTTTAAAAAGTATATTTATTGTGTTTTTTTTTTTACATTAAGAGAATGTTGAAGTATTTCTACACTTATTGGTGACTTTTTTGAATGTTATACTACTCGATGGTCGGAATTAAAAGCTACTTATGTAATTGTTATAGTAACGTGTTTTGTCTACTTACACCGTCCTTGTGTATTTCGAGATTATTCATAGGATTAGTTAGTTAAATCGTGAACTAGATAGAGTTATTTTTTTGTTCTCTGGCAGCTATTACGTTTACTTATTAAGTATGTAATTATAATGTTTGTTTCGAAGTGGACGGATTTATCTTTATGCATGTGTATAAGTGCCACTAGGTAAATAACAATAGGTAATAACAGCGTGTGATTGGATAACTTTGGCGAGTGACTTCAACTTGTCAAAACTTTGCTACGAATTACGAATACTTGGTTATCACTTCTGGAAACCAACTTGAACTCATGCGAAACCATTTAGAAATCGTGTCTAAAACCCACCTAGTCTATTTTTTATTTCCGCTAAACTCGTCTTGATAATATTATCCAAATTAGGCCCTAAAATGAAATGCTACATTGAAAACTTTGCCATATTAGTAAAAGTACTATTACTCTTGTAAGACTTAATGTAATCTTCAATGTTATGTTTAATAGAAATTATTAGAAAACTGTGTAACTATTGTAATTAGGTGTAACGGTGCTGGGTTTATGATACATACAATATTGTATTCTGTAGATCCATTCGTTGTACTTTTATTTTGTATTTGTCGTGTATTATTTCTTATACTTTTAAGTTGCAACGCTTCACATATTGTTCGGTTCATTATTCTCGACGCTTCCGTATCCTTACACTTAGGTATTTAGACTTTGACGAGCTGACAGTGAGGTTATAATCTGTGGCGGCGATTAAATTATATACGATAAATGTCATTTGATATTGTTACAACTTTAGGCACAGTTTCAGAGCGCGCTGGCTGACTGGGACGTGATGCGGTGGAAGCAGTTAAAATTAGTTTTACTTATCAAAGCTAAACGAATCGCGGTATTAATATAAAAAGGCGTCACGCGTATAGGGTTTTTTTAGCCTCAGAGAATAAAATATCGATGACAAATCATGAAATAGAACGTTAGTTGTATGACGCAAATCCAAGTCTTATTTGGGCATGTATAGAGCATATTTAAAAAGATAAAATACACTTTTTCATTTAAAGTGAACAAAGTGACACAATAAAGCAATTAGACGTTATTATTGGCTGTTGATAAGTGACTGACAGCTCTGCGATGACTCAAAGAGCGGCGTTGTTCACCAAAATTGAAATCCGTCTTAGTTTAGGGTAGACTAATAATGATGTGAACAGTAATAAAATAGCTTGTGAATATGATATCCGTCCTTTGTGCAGTCAGCGCGTCCAAGCTTAATGTTGAACGTGCACTGCAGCGTCGCATTAGTGCTCTGCTTATGACATAACGAGAAACATTCCATGTTGCTAACAGTAAGGCCGCTCGTATCGGCTAGTTCGCACCTCCGGCACCGCGTCATAGAATAATATGCTGAACAATATATCAAGTTATAACTATATAGTTGTATATCATAAGATAGCCTTTAATTACAAACATATCTTCACAGTCTGACAGCGGATGCAAGTTTTCTATGTAGTGTATATAACACGTCTCGTATCAATGTTATAACAATGAAATTACAAATGTCAGTCCTTTTTTTATATATCTTAATTTGCTATAATTTCATTGTAAATAATTTGATATACTTATATGAACTAAATAAATATTTGTTTCAATATCGATTATATGTTTTATTTCTTCTCCCGTTGCGTTCAAAGTTCTGTTTTTGTGATTTTCTGTCGAGAAAAAAAGAAAACAAAGTTTGTTCATTGATATATTATATTCTATTTAATAAATAAATTTAATACATTCCAGCAATACCATAGATCCAACACCGCATGCTCTATGCTCTCCTTGCCTGGTAAAGGTTAAAAGAACTTATGAGGGCAACCATACTACATATACAGACACATATACATAAATAACAGTAGATTTAATAAAATAATAGTACAATATATAATATCTGTTTTAGTAACTGTTATCAATATTTGTAATAGGAAGATAATAACAAAGAAAACCGTTTTCGTAATATGTAATATTTTTGAAATCTGTAAAAAATATATGACAATACTAACAGATGGTGATATCTACGAATGCATTTAGATAAGTAAAATAATTATATAAGCAATTCCTCTGTACAATAGGTAATAAAAACTGTAATAGTCGTTTTAGGTGTGAACCTATAATACACCTTTGTATATAAATAACATTACCGTAAAAAATCTTTTCAGTAGGTAATTACTAATTAAAAGTAATGTATGTAATTACATTATTTTTAAATACATAATAGTCATGAAATAAACCATAGATAGAAGTATGCTTTTTATGCTATGCTTTTTATTTTGATCTTGACCTTGTTAAGTACAACAAAGACACTTGTTTAATATTGCATTTAATAGAATGTTTGGATTTAGAAGTGTAATTAACAAGCAGTTAAGACAAGTTTAACATGCATTTTGTGCACCTATTATTAAGAATTTTCCACTTCTTCGTGCTATCACCCAATATATACATTTGTAAATATTAAATGCTTACCGAGGGCTCTTTGAATCGATCGTCTTGGGGAAGTTCGCGGTTTGCGATCAACTGTTTGTAGTATTCTACGGACAACTTTGGAGTGCGTGGTCGGCTAGGGTCAGTAATGTCGACGTGATAGAAACCAAAGCGTTCGCTGAAAGAGACATAAAAAATGTAAAATTTCTTGTTTTATAAAGCGACGAAAGGAGCAGGACTTACAAGCCGTCACCATTTGGTTTTGGACACGCCTTGTCCATAAGAAATGCAGGGTGGGATGTCACAAATCTGCTCGTTGTCATGAGACATGGGACTTTCAATTATCTTTACGGTCTTTTATCACATACGGTAAAAATAGCTACCGCGCCAATTTATCTAGTAATGTTTTAAAAAATGTGCACCGCGATGGTACTTTTCAAGTCAGTTTCCTCGGCAGGCAAAATTATAAATATATGTACAAAGTATCAATCTATTTTTATCTGCATCTTGAACATACAAGCAGATATTGCTGAAGCTATGCGAACTTATCTACTAATGGCGCTTTATAAAGTGGCCCCCACCGAAACTGCATAAGCATGCGATGATCCATCAATAACAATTCAATACATTTACAAAACATTGGTACTATGCTTTGAAAGATCTAGATTTTTGTTAAGCGTAGCAATTGTGATATTAAATTTTATAAGTAAAATACATACGAGAAGCCAGCTCTCCATTCGAAGTTGTCCATCAAAGTCCAAGCGGTGTAGCCCAATACATTCACTCCGTCATCATTGATAACATTCAATATTTCAGATAGATAATCCTAAAAAAATCAATCCTTTATGACATGAAATGTTTTATTAATTACAAAGAGATATATAATAAAATTAGTTGTATACGTATCTTTATAAATCTAGATAAATGCACAGAATCCAATGGATCTTTAAATTTGAATGTTACAAACTTACATTAAAGTACTTGATTCTGCCATAATCCTCCAACGTTCCACGGTCGGAAAAGCCGTTCTCAGTGATGTAGATCGGTGGGTCATTGTAAGAACTCTTGCACCAACGTAGTAGGTTGGCAAAACCAGTAGGCACAACCTAAAGTTAACGAGATAATTGTTATGCCAATATTGAAAACTATAAATTCACTTTTAAAAAGAAATATTTTAACTCAAACAAATTTGTAATAAATATAAATGAATAAATACATTTTTAAACATTGTACACATAATTACCCTAAGCCATTCTGAAGCGGAGTCGCCGCCGACCTCCATAGTAGTAACAGCTCCGATATCTTTCAACCAAGATGGCGATTTGGCGATCGGATCTACACCGGCCCCAGTTATCAAATGTGTGGTATAATGATTAATGCCGAGGAAGTCGGAAGTGCCCTTGATACGTTGGATCCAGTACTCGTCGAACTGCTCCAAACGTGGTTTGGGGATGCCCTCGGCAGCGCTTTGCTGAGCAACGTTTTCCACCATCGCTGCTGGGTAACCCCCTTCTGTGGTGAAGATAGGATGGGCGAACCAACCGAACTGTCAAAAAAGGAAACTACGTCATTGTCAGTATACAATATCTATGAAAGGCGTGTTTATTCGAAATGTATTCACAAAGAATACTGAACTAAGTGATATGTGGTTACAAATACTGCGGGACCTGGCAAAATAGACCGTGGCGCAGACTGTGGGTGAGATAAAAAAATATTTCTACTAACGGTCTTCGATTTTATTAAAACTAACGCTAGTTTATAAATTTTAAATCTTGTAGTTTTTAGCATACTAAATAGTTTTATATTATCCTCCCTACGGCTTTCTTAACTATACCGGAGCTAAATAAGTGATACCTCAAGTCAAACTCAATGGTCGCCAAAATGTGGAGCGATCTTACAGGTTAAACATCGCATAAGGTTTCAGTGTTTTTGACATTAGATGGTGTTTAAATTACTTCCACGTCTCATTTAATTAATTAAACCATAGCCCAGCCAGGCTTTATTTTAATATGCGCTTACTTTGAACTGATTTGCAACCTCAGCCAGAGCGACCTGTTCTGCATTATCTGGATCACTTGGCTCGTACCAAATGGCGTTTATCGAGATCATTATCCTGCCGTTTTGTTGCGGCCTGTAACTGTCGTTGTACAAATGGTAGACTTCAGCGTGTGCCTTGAGGAGCGTGTCACTGCAAAGATAGTTGCCGACACCATGGCTGTCGATAGCCGGAGCCTTCTTGTCGTCGCCGTAAGCGTCCTCGCAGATTTCGTAGGGCTCGTTGAAGGTGATCCAGGACTTGATTTTATCACCGAACTCCCTGAAGCAGAGGTCGGAGTAGTCGCGGAAGTAGTCGATCATCTTCGGATTAGCCCATCCGCCCAAATCTTGTAAAGATTGTGGTAAGTCCCAGTGGAACAATGTCACCTGTTCACAATATTTTCTTAGTGTTTCCATTTACAAATTCAATAAAATAAATTATATTAAAAACGAAGTACACATACCAATGGTTCAATATTGTGTTTAGCGAGTTCGTCAAGCAAGGCGTGATAATAACGAATGCCGTCTGGGTTCACGTAGTCTACACGTCCCGTTGGCAGTATGCGCGCCCAGGAAAGGGAGAAACGGTAGAAGTCCACACCGAGGTAGGCCAACTCCTCAACATCTTCAGTATACCGGTTGTAAGAGTCGCAAGCGATGTCACCGTTGGAGCCATCTGCTATCATTTCCGGACGGGTGTGCGATAACCGATCCCAGACATTTTCAGATTTTCCTGTTATTAAAAATTAATGCAAATTAATTTAATGCATAAAGCTTTGTTTTAAAAGTATTTTAATTAAATATAGTTTAACTAACTGAATGCCTAAATATAAATAAGTCGTTAACGGTCGCGGATGTTTTGAAATACCAACGATAATTTATAACATAGGCCAACTTTTATAATAACTAAACAATTATTTTTTTTTAATCTGAGTTTATAAATGTATGAACAAAGTCTCTTAATAGTAAAATTATCGTGAAAGACGTCTTACTTTACAAATTGTTTTATGAGTAAATTCAACATTTTGAAACTTATTTTTAAATGTTTAAATGAAGCTACTGCAAAAAGACATTAGATGTATTTAAAATATGCATAATCACAATAAAATATTCATAATGCTTTTTAGCAACAGCTTCGAACATCAAATGGATTTACGACCAATTCATATAAGTTTAAAGGAGAGACAATGGATAATAATCAAAGGTCTAAAATTTGGTTTGTATGTTCATGACCTTTAGACCAATCAAATTCATTACCCATTACTTTTTCCGTTTCGGATTTCGGATTGCATAATAACTGCCTCCGTAACCTAGTGGTAAAGGCGTGTGCTTTTGAAACCGGAGGTCGTGGGTTCGAATCCTGCGGTGACTCAACAAATTTTTATCGTTGTTTCCTAGTTAGTTACGGCAATGGGCGCCGATCATCCAATTTTTTGAAAAGTAAAATGATCCATGCGTCGGATGGGCATGTAAAAGTCTGTCGACCCACCAACCCTTATTGGACCAGCGTGGTCTAAAACCCCCTATTGGAGAAGGCGTGCATTAGGGGAGGCCTATGTCCAGCAAGTGGACTAACACAGCATGATGATGAGATTGTATAATATTTTAATTTTAGTGTATGTAAAGAGATCTTGGAACGAATTAGGCTTGCGCTCTTCGCCAAGGTTCGGTTTTAACAGGATGAAATACTTGTGTAAGTTTTTCCCTAGCTTAATATAATTATGGGATGGTTACACAAATAATTGAGAAAACAAAAATTGTATCTAATATATTCATTTCGTAAAAATATCAATTCCAAACAGTTTTATAGATATGGCATAAATATTCCAAAAGAGCAGTTTATATAACATTACTTTATATAGCAAATAGGAGACTAGCTGTAACAGACAACAAAGAATAAACGCTATGCACATATTGACAAAGTATAATGCCGTATATTTCGGTACAATTACTCGCTTCGACTATATCAAGCTAGATCGAATTTAGCTTAGACTTGGGACTTATCCCTACCAATGACAAAGTGTCCGACCGAAGAGACCGTAGAGACAATTAAAACTAGTAGTTGACCCTATTTATTGATAAGACTGCTTTATCGGTTATACTCGTAACAAAAGGGTTCTATTGGCCTCTTATCTACATAATAGTCGGTAGCCGGATTTAAAATAGGGGTTTTGAACTCAGACTAAAATACATCGATGATGTTCAACAGAATGAATTAACAATGTTCGTTTCGTAGTTAGTTGTCGCTTGTTTGTTTGTTGTTCTGTCCTTTAAGGATAGTCGCAATCTGTGTCATTGTAAATATGATTGCGGATTGCCTTGCCATTCGAGGCTGACTAACTGTTCGGCTTGATAATTTAATAACAACATTATTATCCTCAAGTTTTTTACGTTTAAGAAATGTAGCTAAAAAAATAAGTACCTTAAATTTTGTCCATTATTGTTCCAATATACGAAAAGTTAATATATTACTTAAATTTCATAAATAGCTATCAATGTAGTTTTGCAGTACAAGTACATTAACATAAAGTGTTTAGGAGTATATATGTTATATTTATTTAGTTCGATCCTTATACAAAAATAAATAATTGCAATTTTTTTACTAATCAAATACTTACCGCTTACATTCCAAGCGCCTTCTATTTGATGCGAGGCAGTTGCAACGCCAAAAGTGAATCCCTCAGGGAACTTGGTGTATTGGGCATGGCCCCTTAAACAAAACACAATACAAATGTAACCTTTATCATATTTAAGGTAATGCTAACACTATGGTGGATGTAATTTATAGTGTCATCTGTGGTTTTTATAAGACGCAGTCAGAAGGTACAAGAGAAGTAACATAACACGTTCACCCTTTTTAACTAAACGTGCGATAATAAACAGATAAATTTTATTTCGATTCATCCTCTCCCATAAATAATAAAAAAAGCATAAATCCAGGAAAGTGCCAGATACTTTCTCTATTTATTCTAGAATAATAGTTTTACTGAAAGCGACTGGCATCTTCCACAACCCAAAGTAAACTAAAATCGCTGAATAAATTAAGAATAACTATTGCCTACAGTGCCTCAAATCGAAAGTTCTTCGGCTCGGAGCATCTCTGAAGGACTGCATCAGAAATGACGTGATCCGTCAGAGAACCAGAGTCACCGTTATATCCCACCGGATTAGTAAGCTGAAGTGGCAGTGGGCCGGTCATATTAGCCGCATAACTGACGACCGCTGGAGTCGGAAAGTTCTTGAGTGGAGGCCGAGGCTCTGCAAACGTAGTGTGCTGCGGCAAGATGGAGTGACGAGATTCACAGAGTGTGGGCTAGACGAGTAGCCGGTGTGGGCTACGTGCATTGAGGGACGCCTATGTCCAGCAGTGGACTGACACAAGCTGATGATGAAGATGGTGATGATGACAACGCAAGTACTATTAAGGCAATATTGCCGATATTGCTTTACCTTAACCGTAAAACACAAAGTTATTTTCCGCAAAATTTGAACTTAGGACATTCGGTAACGTAAGAGCCAAAACCATTTGTCCCCGAAGACATTAAGGAATTCGTTACAAGTTAACAGAACATGATCAAAGCACGCAAACACTGTCTTGAATAAAACATAATTAATTTATTATGTACTAGCAAACCCCTCAACCACCCTTGCGGATGGAATTTCGTAAAATTCGCGGCGAAAGCGAAGGGAATGTTCCTACCAAATTTCAAGTCGCTACGCCTTATGGTTCAGAGATATCGTGATGAGTCCATATATAGGTGGGAATCTCTTTATATATATAATAATAGATAAATCTTATCACGTCACGTGCTGAACGATGTACATAATTAAAATCTTTTAATAGATAATTAAGAGTTCTACAAAGTTGGTTAAATCAAAATTATATAATAATAAATTTACGTTTGTTTTTATATAAGTTGATAAATTATCAAATAACTATACTGCAGTCATCGTTTTATACATTTTACAGGGTAATAAATAAAAACATATATATTTGTCGATTTATTATATAATACATAAAAATCACTTTTTAAGAATTCTTGTAAGAAACACCTTATGCAACATCTTTAGGTCTTTGACTGTTTAAGTTGCAAAATATTTAATATCGAAATTATATAAAACCGTAATTATAAGTGTTATATCTGTATAATAAGGGCATTTGCAATTCGTGCGGTGACATAATACAATTGGATACAGTTTTTAAATTCAGATTGGATATAGCAATGACGTCACAGCAAAGGTCATCGTCCTTGACTCTAGGTTGACAAGCTTTTATACCGTAATAATACGTATTTTTCACATTTGATCTCACTGCAGTAAATATGGACTGTTTTTTATTCAGATAATTCCTACTCTTACATGTTTCAATAATGTTATACTTGTCGGGGATACGGTTAAGATTCAGCTACTTCAACCAAAACAATGCCTCATCTACCAAAGAATGAGGTTTCTCAAACTTCTGGTATGCAATCAGTACTGAAACAGCTTACATAACAAACAGAAAGCGGTACTTACAATTGGTAAAGAGTAAACAGGGCGATAAAAGTCCCCCACGCCATTTTATCGTGTGGCGCTCCGGAGGTACGCGAATGTACTGCTAATCGAGAGAGCGGTGTCGCATCTTTTCACTGGCTGTTTTTAACAACAATCTCAAGAGGTTGCCAAGTGTTTCCTTACGATAAAGTCATACTGCTGAGATAAATATACCACCAAAAGTCCACGATACGAAGAGCAACGATAAAAGTGAAGTATTTAAGGTCTCTCTATAGCACAGAAGATAAATTATATCTTTGTATCTTTAAAATTCCTTATAACAACAAGACACGGTGACATGTTAAAAAATTGCACCAAAAGTCAAAAAGCAAATGTAATCGTGTATATAGAATGCTTAGCATTTTTAAATTTGACTATTAAAATTAATGGGTATTTCAATTCGAAAATAAATCCACAATTACCTTTTATTGTTTCAAATACAATGCATTAAAATGCATGCTAAGATTGTTTCGTATTAAAGGTGTTAAGAACTGAAATATAATAGATTAATTTCGGCACTGTGTTTGATTGAAAACTTACTCAAATATTAAGTTTTTAATAACACTTTATTACACAGTATTTTAAACCTACATTAACATTATTTTATATCTAAGTATGCGTTGACTATTCAAGGTGATGCCGTCGACTAGGGTATGGGCTATAAGGATAAATGTAATTATTTAATAACAGAACTTTTACGGATTTTATCGCGTTTATTTTACATTTTAAATTCCCGACGTTTTGAACAGTTTCCAGCGGCGTGGTCACGGGGTAGACAGATGTCAGTGGTCTTGTTGCTAGTGCTGAAGCGGGATTTCACGGTGAACAAGTACTGCGAAACAACAAGCTTGCTGCGCCACGGCAGCGTCACAGTGATCGAGTGAAGGCAGCCACAGTTGAGCGAGTATCCTTTGTGAGAGGTGTAACTGACTAGATTCGCTCTTGGCTAAGATTGCCTTGACTCCGGGATCCACTGGAAAGTGTTCAAAAGCGGAATTTAAAATGTAAAATAAACGCGGTAAAATCCGAAAAAAGTCCTTTTTATTCAATAACATGCAGTATTCGTTTAAAAAAAATTATGAATTATTTAATTGTCAACATGCACTTCAATCAAGAATTAGTCATGTTATCAATTAAGTAATTTACCTCATTTATTTTTATGGTTCTGTGTTTAAATGGGTAAACTTTGACGATAAAAATGTAAATATAGAAAAAAAATTCATATCGTTTTGTTTTTTTTTTAAATGTGCCACATTCGCATGAATAGAAGAAATAACTTAGTCTTAAGTCTGAGGAAAAATAACAAAACTGGATATTATAAAAAAACATTATATTATACATAATAACAATACCTCCCCGAACTATTTATCTTCTACTACTAAGTTCATTACAACTCATATAATTTAAATAAACAAAATTGTGTGTTATATAATAATAAACTGTATATATTTTTCGTTTAAATAGTGTCAGATTAATTACCAAAACAGGTTATAGGATAAACTTTATTCAATTATTTACTAATGATAGGTTTTTCAACTCAATCTGTAGTCGTAGTCTAGGGGCAGGCATGCCTTGCAATTACGAGGTTTTTAGTTCGTATCCGGCGGGGAATTTGTATCGTTACCTATACTATTATTATAAAGAGGAAAGACTTGTTTGCTTTGAATATACTCCTAAACTAGTGAACCGATTTGATATATTCTTTCTGATTTGATATATTCATTTGTAAGCTTGAATAGCATACTTTACTTTTTTCCCAGAAAAATCATTAATCATTTCTATAATCTACAAATAACTAGAGCCGAGGTATGAACGGACTGTCAGCTTAATAGACTATATAAGCTAAATAGACACGAATAGATCACGTAATAGCCTGGAAACTCGACTGTTTCTCTTGAACCATAGTAATGTCCCAATTATAGTAATGAAACTAAGTGTGTGCTCATGTCTGTGCATAGTTTTGTCCGTTTTAATATCATATGAACAGTTTGTCTACCTCGTTACTAAGTCTGATATAAAGGATAATACTTTCTCCGTCCGCATATAGCAGTCAGTAGGATGACATGACATCGATTATGGAAAAGCAACTCTAGTGATTTGGTCGGTTTAAGGTCAACGACTTCTTAAATCAGGCCTTATCAATACCTCTATAAATTCGCTCTAGAATAAACTTAGAGAGTAAGGTATTTAGTCAATCAAACAAATTTGTTCGGGACGCTCACTAGTGAGAACAAATTTTTATAAAAACAAAACAAAAACTATTGTGTTATGTTCCGGTTTAAAAGACTCTACAGCTCCTGATATTATTGGCTAAGAGAGAAGTTTCGACACATGTTTTACATGTCGTAGTTGCCGAGTGGATTTGTATTAACCGCAGTTCTCATAGAAAGGACGTACCTCTATATAATAAAGTGTATATAAGTAAGCTTAGTTTACATAAATCGTATCAAAAAATATGAATCTATATACAATTTAATTAATCTGCTTTAAAAAAAGACCCATATTTTTTAGCCATTAAATGATCAGTATTAGATACAAAATTGAATTAGTTATTTTAAAATCTCATATATGGCATCTAAAGTATTTAGTCAGATTATTTTAGTTTTTAACTAAATCTCTTTTATGGCAATAGAAATTAATTATTTTTTAAACTTTATATTGTAGTTTTTTTAAATAGTTAAAAAATTTAATAACATGCAACTATCATAATATTACTCATAAAATGTTATAAAATCTGAAAAACTTTCATTTATAATATAATGCGGTTAATAGTAATATACAAATAAATAACACTCAAATAATCGCTTGTACTAATAATTACATTATGATATATACTGTTCTGGCTACTCTCTAGAATGTCGGGTCCGATTTTGACTGGACATTCAATAGAAGAAAGACTTTCACTAGATGGTGTAACTGTGAGTAACTTAAATTAGGCTACTTTTTTCTTACAAAAAACCTAAGAGGAGGATGTTTTTTTTATTATCACGCGGCCAAAGTTGCAGAGAAAAGGGAGTATTGTAATGTATTTTTAACGTAATAACTTAGTCATTCTATTTATGTATACCTCTTAGTAATAAATTACTTTTTGTTCTGTTTTATTCTAGCTATATTATTTTGTAAGCGCACAAAATGTTAATGATGTAACTGTATCAATGCTGTGTCACCTACTATGGTACAGGAGTATTGTATTTTTAACGCCTTATACTTATTTATACCTATTATGTACATGAACCTTTTGAAGTTGTATTGGAAGAAATAATATTAAAGCTATCGGAATCTAATAAAGACATTATAATTTGTTGTGACATTACTTTATTACATAATTCAACTACTGCTGTTAGATTCAAATCTTTGCTATGTTCATATAACCGCATAAATTTATTTCTAAAACACACAAGAACCACTGAGAGTTATGCAACATGTATTGATGACATTTTATAAATTTTCCACCATTAAATAAAGCAATTATTGATAAATAAACTTCTGACCATTGTGGACTTAACTTGATGTAGCTTGCTTCTTTTAAAATGATAAATAAAAATGTAATAAAATAACAGAAGAAAAGGAAATGTTTGTTCCTCTGTATTAAAAGCATATTGAGAATTTTAGAAGTAACATATTACAAAAAAATCACTTATTTACATTATAATGACAACCGGATGTGCTTTAATACAATATTTACTTTGATTAGGAAAGAGTTCAAAATAATATTAACTTCTAAAACGGTCAAATCAAGGGGCTGTGTAGATTTTAGTGAATGGGCAACAGTCGGAAATCATAAAGGTAGGCGTAGATTATGTGAGCTTTATCTTGAAAGGTCTTATAATTATAATAACTCTTTTGTATTTTATGTTAAGACTAATTCCAAAATATCTAAAAAAGTTTGCTATTAGGCTAAATCCCTCCGTATTCAAAATAAAATTAAAAATTTATAAGATAAGGTCAAAATGACGCGGAATTCAATAAATGATGAAACTGAAAAGTTATAAAGAGCAATACTAAAATAAATTTAAAAATTGATGATCTTTAAATAAAAGATGATAGTGATGTTGCATCGTTTTCGAACAGTTTTTTTCAGACGTTCCGGTGTCTATTACCAAGTCATTTTTATCTTCTACAACAGTTGCCAAGTCACTCCTTAAAAACAGTGTCACTGAGTGTACTGAACTTTTTAAGTTTACCGATGTGAGTCATAAAGATGTTATAAAAGAATCGCAGACCTTTGGGAGATCTCTGTCACGGAGATAGGTGCTATTATCGATTTTATAGCACCTCACCTAGCTACTATATTTAATCCATACTAATATTATAAATGCAAAAGCAACTCTGTCTGTCCGACCGTCTTTACTGTATACAATAAAAACACCCAAAAAAATACCACACATTTATATTATACAGTACACAGTAGATTTTAATACACCTCGCGGACATTTCTCATATTACACGCAGACAAAGTCGCGAGTAACAACTAGCGTATGTGTTAACAGGAGTGAGTTTTCTGACCTTATGAAGAAAAGCAAAGTAATACCGGTTTTTAAATCAGGCAGTAAAACTGATCCCAATCATTTTAAATCTATATTCATACTACCACGATATATTTCTTCTGGAATATGACACAGGTGCCCATACAATCATCGTCTCACATATTTCAAGATTCCTTCGCTAAAGAACAGAAGATTAATTCACGATCTCCTATTAATGCACAAAATTGTAAATGGTCATACAAATTGTTGTGAGTTGTTAGGAAACTTTTCACTAAATGTTCCATACAATCTTCCCAGACCTCCCTTAACGAAACTTTTCCACGGTTCCCGCCACAAAACAAATTTAGGCCTACACGCCCCCATTCCTCGCATGTGCAACTTATATAATTCCGTCTGTAATCAACTACCACATATAGACATCTTCCACCATAGTTATAAAAAATTTAAGAACATTATATGTAACTACTTTGATGATTATTTGGAAAACAACGTAATAACTTAGTCATTCTATTTATGTAGTAATAAATTACTTTTTTTCTGTTTTATTCTAGCTATATTATTTTGTAAACGCACAAAATGTAAATGATGTAACTGTATCAATGCTGTGTCACCTATAATGGTACATGCATTAGAATTTAATAATACTTAAATGTTGCTTACTAATGTTGAATGTATGTACTGCTGGTGTCCAAATAAATAAATAAATAAATACCACTTATTTTGACTAAAATATTTTGAAAATTGTTACTGAATCAATTAAATAAATACTTGTATGGATAAAACCTTTTTAATTACAAGCAGTACAGCTTAACTAGGGGTCGCTCTACAAATTAAGCAGGTGTACGACTTGTTAAAATCATATTCGAAGCTTGAGCAGCATCGCAGAATGCCTTAGGTATTTTCTGTGGCACCTTAGAATGCTTTTGATTTTGTTCAACATGCGACTCTGGTGAGAAAATAACACCGCTATAGAATTAAAAACGCCGCACTTGATCTTCTGATTTTATACTTGATCCATCGAACTCAGAGGGTTGACGGGAATGGTGGTGGTCTCTGTGCCCCTGGTGAGTATGGTGTCCCACATGAGCTATTCTTAGACCTTTTCTTTTGAAGTTATACTTTTAGGCGCGTTATGAAAAAATGATAAGAGTGAAATTTTAAGATGCGTGACACAAAATTAACAGTTTATAATGAAAACGTGAAAATGTAATAAGGTCCATATTACATAGTGATAAGGTTAGATTTTTGTAGTGATAATGGAGTTGTCGTTTTTATTTGCGATAGTTGATTGCATAATGTGCTCTATGAGTTAGGATTAAGGTTCGTTTTTGTATATATATATATATAATTATAATAATATTTTATATTTAAATTTATATAATATATTATTATAATTATATTAATTTTTGTAATGATGTTTATTCAACTTGATATAATGGTAATATTTTCTTATGTATAAAAATGATATACCGCATATAATTAACAATAGCAATGAGATAGTATAATCTGCGGGCTAACTATATAAATTTGAAAATTAGACGTAATACAGTAATTATGACGATGTAAATAATTCTTTCTAAAGTAGCGCACTGATTTAGTGTAAATAATTTCTTTTTAAGTTACAAAAAGACCAAATATATTAAATTTATGACCGCTAATGCATAATAAGGTATTTTTTAAGATAAGATAGTGCTAAATCTTGTTTATTGTACTGTGTTTCTCGGCATAACTGTTTACAATAAATTACTGTGGATCGATCATTACGACCCATGCGTCGGATGGGCATGTCAAAAGTCAGTCGTGCATTAGGGGAGGCCTATGTCTAGCAAGTTGACTAACACAGGCTGTTGATGAATATTGATTCTTTCGCAGATTCTTCTTAGGTACATTCATAAGAAAATTTATCACTCCTATGTTGAATTAAGACATTAGAACTTGAACTTGCTTACTTCTGCCGAGGCAAACCCATCCCTAGACAACGGCTCACTTTACCTACGGCCTTGTTAAAACTAATGAATCTATTAGTAATAGATCTAGATATTTTAAAAAACGAAAAACTCCAAGCGTAAGACTAAATCGCTAGTCTGTTTTGACTGTGAGAGAAAGAGAGATAATAATAAAAATATGTCGAATTGCGAATTACACTTATTTTTTTTTGTAAATAAATAAAAAAGAGAAAGCACACATAAAGTTCATAACGCAATATTTTTCCCGTGGTGGGTATCGAACCAACAAAATTAATGATCTATACCAAAAATCCTTCTATTTTCAAAGCTTTTTCAAAATCCAGCCATTTCTTTAGACTAGAACAGTGAACCCATAAATAACGCAAAAAAATGGTTTGTATCGGTATAGTAAAAGATGTTTTTGCATAAAAACAAATATTATACATAGCAGACATATCATGTTGTTTCTCAAACAAAAATTAAACTTTTGTATTTAAGTTTCTTAAAATGTCTTTGTATATAATTTATACATAAACTTATGTTGTTTTTATTCAGAAAATTCAGAAAGCCATGTTAAGGAAAAGTTTATGACTAACTGTGAGTTAAGATGTTTGCAAAATTACCTATTCAAGTGCTCTAAAATCGTACATTTGAAATGTATCTGTTATCATGTTTTGCATCGATCAAAATGGGAAGCTAATCTAAAGGAGATATACGATTACACTTTGCTAAGAATAAACACATGACATAAGAGAAAACGATCTATAAAAGTAAAGATATTCTTTATATTGTTTTAATTTTCTTAACATCCCGATAATTGAAGACATGGAATTGGAAGTGTCTAAATAAAACAGCGCACATACGTAAACAAAGATTAACGAAAACCTATTTGTCTCGCGCCATTTGTGTGCCATTATAATTCGTTTACTTCAAACAATAATAATAATATAAGTCGAATTTAACGGGTTTATAATGGCCAATACTATTTTTGTGCAGTAGTTTTATTTAACAAATGCATTAGTTTTAAAACTTTAAATATATTGCAAAGTGCCTTTTATTAATAGATTAGCAATAAATCTTAGTAAAATGAACATTATTCGAGCATGTTGTTAAGGAAATCATATTAAAAAATCATATAATATTTGATTGCTCAAGTGCTATTTAAATATTTACATTTATATATTTTTATAGACTTATCGTTAATAATTGAATTTACCTTAATATAAGTCTTTATTTAAACCAATAAATAAAAACTAAAATCCGTAACTATTATACAAGCTGCAGTTTATGCTTGTAGAATTTAATGATATTATTAAAAAAATAATAATTTGCATCTCAAGCGATATAGGAACCCGTCATTTTTAGTACTTGGAGTGTTGACTAACCGAGACATAACGGGTGCCAAGACCGCTCTCTGATACGCTGGTTTACCCGGATAGAGACTTTCAAGGACTTAAAAAGAACACTGCAAATATGTAAGCATAATAAAATGCTCCATTTCACGGTTAAAGGTGATCAGCAATACTAACACAACAGATAAACAACAAAAAGAATTATTTCCTTTATTTACGCGATTATTATCATACCAAAGTTCAAAATTAAGAAAATGGAAAGATGAGTTAATTTTATATAAAAACTCTGACGGTTATTCTAAAACAGACATATACCAACTTATTTTGCCCGTGATGCTGAAAAGAATCCGAAACGTCGGAAATAAAAATATATATAACTAACGCAAAAATCTGTAAATTAGTGGATTTCACAACAAAAAATAATTATAATCTGACAGTTTGTCAAAAATTTAATACGCGATTATAACCTGTCTGTTGAAATTTTGTTAAAATGTTTTTTGTTTAAAACTAATGTAACGAAATGAGCCCAAAATTACATATCTATAATTAATTTGATAGAAAGTATTCAGAGTAAAGGAACACAGTGAAAAAAAAATTACTAATAAAAAAAAACTAAGGATCATGAACATTTTAATTCTTTAATACCATAGCTGTTCCGGCGATGTAGAATTTTAATACCAAACACGTGCCCAAACCAACCGAAGCCGATATCATTTTTAATTGTTTAGTTTACATTTTTTATCATCACAATATGGAAGATTTATATTCATATCATTGTTTTGAACGGATTTGGGTCGTTTTATTACGGCCGTTGGCCTGTATTTTTGTGGGTCTACTTAATCTTAAAAATGTATATGCCTTCAAAAAATATTAACGTATGTAACAGTGCGGAACCTGTCATGTACGAGCACAACTCACACTTTGTACGTCTTATTAATTTTACGGCTAATTAAAAACGTGCTAAATGGCGGATCACACACGGAGAAGCACCGTGACCTCGTGACTTCTTTTCTTTGTTTCGAAGCCGTGGGTTCAAATATTGCGTGTACAACATTTTATTTTCGATGTTTTTGAACGACTTTTCAAAAGAAGAAGATACTTAGTTCGGAGCATATGTTTTTTTTAAATATCTTACCTTACTATTCCGCTCCTAGTGCTTGGATTTAGCTGTCATTTGGTCCATTTTTTTTAGAAATAATATTGTGTTATGGAGTTTAATAGATATTTGAGAAATAAGAAAATACGGCATCAAAAATAACAACCTCGTGCGATTAAACTGCAAACGCTTCCAAAACCTATGTACTGTTTTAAGAATAACCCAAAATACCAATTTTAATGTAAAACATTGTTCAAAAATTGCAGTTAGGCATATTCAAATCTCATTTAATGTAATATAGTGTAGGTTTCTATAAAATTTAATGCATTTAAAAAAATCATTCTATTTACATAGAACGTGTCGTACATGATATTTTTAAATGAATACCTTAAAAGATATCAGAGATTTAAAATGCTGTGGTGGAAATCGCGTGTTAGTTTTTTGCAGGGGGCACGTTGTCACAGCTTATATTGCGTAAAATGGTTAAACATTGTCTGAAGTCAGTCATATTTTTGTTGATAAAATTCAACTTGGTTGACCCTAGTTTTCAAGTATTACTACTCAACCGGCTGTAAGAGAAAAATCCATGAGCCTTGTGTCGCATTGGCATGTCTAAAGTTGGTCCCGACTCTCAAGACCATCTATGAGACTCTTATTAAGACGCAAGTTTAATATGACAATATTCAATCCATACATCGGAATCAGTAACGTTTTAAAAGTAAAAGTGTAAATGATGCTAGTTCCTTTGCTTGGAGCTGATCTTATAATATGTGACGACAAAGCTACGTAAAAGATCTTTTTGAGAGGCACATTTCTCATACAATAAAAAATATATCAAAAGGTAGGTGTACAAAATCAGTAGCAGTAGTAGGCACTTAATATTGCTATAGAAATTAAAATATTGCATCATGTTGAAGTTATCTCTTTTAGTATCAAAATCTGTCTGCGTCTTGTGATCAATGAAGTGAAACGGAATAAATGGCTTAGTAATCTTATCATACATCAAAATATTTTACGTACGCGTACCAAAGTACTAATGATAAATCAATATTTTCCATTTTAAGTTTTCATTTTACCTACAACCATGATATTGACTGCCTGTGTACTACAGGGGTTGCGCTTTAAAAATGTGTGATTGTGGTTTCCAATACTGCAGAGACTCAACTACTTTTCAGCGTCGCTTCCTGGGTAGCTAAGGCAATGCGGGCTGGTCATCCAATTCTCTTTACAGTAGAATGACAAGGCATGGTCATGTAAAATATTGTTCCAGTGCCTGATCTCTCTCCGGTCATGTTTGGTTATCGTCGAGCCATCGCATTATGATTGTCATAAAGAGAGTCTACAGAGTGTACACATGTGCACTATATTATAGATCGGCCGCCGTAGTCGTATTCGGCTTTAAAAACGTTATAATTATTGATTTAAAACAGTTTTTAAAACTATATAATACTTACATAAGACTGTAAAAAAGTGTATTTGCTATGAAAAATGCTGATACAAAGCTTACCTAAGGAAGGAGGTAAAATATGAATTGCCAACATCTGAAATATTGGCTTGTCAGCTAGACTGAAGCTAAAAATATATATATTTTATTACTTTCTAGATAACTGGTATTAGGTTTCTAAAGAATCTTAGCTGCAAATCAGTTGTATACAATTACTATGGTGATTCAATACGAAGGGCACGAGAGTATTCGTTAATTTATTGATGAAAACCTATTTAAAAACCATAACATTTATAATAATTTTAGAAATACTATATTATTTACTTATATTAACTTACATAAATATTCTAACAATAAGAGCACAAAAATGCAAGCGGTAAATAAAAAATATAAAACTGATTTTTATATATTTAATTTTCTATATATGCACTGTAAGTACAGTAAATAAGGTTAATAAGATTGTAATTCGAATTAATTTGGAATAATTAGTTTGGACTCAAATTTTCTTTCTGGGATGCAAAATGGGGGTACCAAGCTCAGAAATTCATAAAAATTCGTTGTATAACCATAATTTTTTTTGAAAGGGATTGAAGCATTGGAACAGTGCTTGACTCTGTATGTTAAGACTCGAAGGCTATGGAGTAATCAATTATTAAGATATCAATAGTCATTATATTCTATTTCCTTCTCACTACTTTTAGATTCCTCTAAGTAGAAATGAACAATTGGTTGGTAAATTTCCAATAAGCAGATTTTGTCTGAGATTTTTCGAACAATACATAGTATTATTAAATACTTTACGGACTTTATCGCGTTTATTTTACATTTTTAAATTCCCGACGTTTCGAACACTTTCCAGCGGCCGTGGTCACGGGATAGACTGAGATGGCATGTCAATGAACTGGTTTCATCATAAGAGCCAGCAGTGGTATTATGCTTGGGTTTAAATTTTATAAACGACCAATATAGACTTATGCATGCCAAGTTTTTGCTCACGCATCCCCCACACTCCTAAACTAACTACAAGTAGTACAAAAGCAAATTTATCCGCCGCGCTACCGGGGCGCAGTGGTACCAACGAAACGTAGATTTACACAGCGACTGCAAATTGCCGACACTCCGCGAGCACTTTAAAAAGTTAACTCGCAAACACATAGATAAAGTAGTCAACCACAGTAACCCTCTGCTGGTAAAAGCAGCAACGTATACGGCCAATCCAAACGCGTCTAGTCAAAAGCGTAGACCGCGAAATGTTCTCCTCGACCCGAACAAGGAAGGGGTCTCCGAGACTCCGGACCCAACGGGGGTCCCGACATCAGACCCTACACACCACACGAGTAGGGATAGAACACATTCACCTGTAGTTCGCCCTCGCTTACGAGCACAGCGAAACACACACACCGCGTACACTAGATACACCCGCGTTCCAGGGCGGTTCTCACCGCCCCCAGCCAATGATTAATACAGTCGCCAGACCGTCGGCGTCGCAGATCGTCGACGATCCTTAGCAGACATAAACAAATGCCTAACCCACGTACCTTCTGTACGTGTGGCCCTCATTTTAGCAAAAAATGTTGGCCACCTAGTTCGTGGGGACGGAAGCTTCCCGCGAACTCTGTGTTAGATGAAGCTTATCAAAGACAATAGTCTGGAAGCATAACATCCACGTAAAAAAAAACAGGGTAAACGAGACGTACCATCCTATGTCTCACGCCAGCTCAGACAGCGCA
The DNA here is from genome assembly GCA_029286875.1 of Lamproptera curius. NCBI lineage: Eukaryota > Metazoa > Arthropoda > Insecta > Lepidoptera > Papilionidae > Lamproptera > Lamproptera curius. Next base: position 509,283 of record JAGSMT010000077.1, read on the forward strand.
TTGGTGATACAATGTTATTGCCGATGTCTATAGGCTTCGGTGAGAACTTATCATAAGGCTGCCTTCGTTGACAATGATAAAAAAATAGTTTTCCTTTTGTTTTAAGTTAATATCTAAAGGACTTTTGTATGTCGTCCATGCTGCCTCGGACGTAAAGGTTAAATTTAACGGTTTTTAAAATGTAATATGTTTTCATTTAATTAAATAGTTCGTATAGTAAACGTAAAGTCATACATATGTGCCATGTTAGCGAGTGAATGAGATATGGCTTATCCTGCATTTAATATTAAAAAGGCATATCTTGTACCTACAGCTGTAACTTCTGCTGTGTAACACAGCCGAGGTTACCTAATAAATAAAAGATTAAATGGACAGATGTTTTTATTAGGTATTTTAGTTAATACTATTGGTATACAGATAAAGTATTATTATATATAAACGCGTTCTGATTATCAAATGATAAGATTGCCTAGTCCAAAGGACATTTCATAATGATTACGCTAAGCAACCTTTGTATTTCTAATTGAATTTTTGGTGTTATCTCGGTCATACAATACTGATTTACATAATTATTTTCTTTTGCATGGATGTAAAATTGATAAAACAATATTTTTTATCAATCAATGATATATATCAAATTGAATTAAAAATTTACACTGCGTAAACGCTAAGCGTAACGATTGCAAAGATCTAAGTTAAATTTAACCTCAAATTTTTGGTATTCCATGAAAGATATCGATAAAGAAAGTAAAAATTTGTTGTCAAACCTTGAGTCAGTCACGAAAACAATTGTAACATATCAATATTCTAATCAAAAGGAAGTATAGATATAATTTCATCAAATCATCATCATCAGCCTGTAATAGTCCACTGCTGGACATAGGCCTCCCTAATACACCCTATCCATTAGGGGTTTTTGGACCGTATCCCACCACGCTGGTCCAATGCGGGTTGGTGGGTGGACTGACTTTTACATGCCCATCCGACGCATGGATCATCTTACTTTTCAGACAAATGGGTGATCGGCCCAAATTGCCCTAACCAACTAGGAAACAACAATGAAAATTTGTTGAGTCCCGCAGGATTCGAACCCACGACCTCCGGATTCTAAAGCACACGCCTATACCACTAGGCTACGGAGGCAGCTTAACTTACTTATTAATATCTATTTTGTTCAATCAAACTGACTGAAATTACGTTATAAGGAAGTTGAAACTCTATATATGTATTTCCTGTTCTAGATATAGGTCCTCTCGCGTGCAGTAGCGTTTAATTTTTTTTTTGCATTTTAATAGCTTTAATAGCATAACTAGAACCTTTCGCAGAACATGGTCATGCCAAAATTTAAAATGTTATACCGCTGCATAGAAGATGATTTATAAATAATTGGTATTTCAGCTTTTATTTTTGTCCTTTCTGGCGCTACGAGGTTTAAAATTGTTGATGTACCTCTCGATTAGTAGTTAAGATAAGCATCCTAAGGAAATTAGCGCATCCAAGAAATAACTTCATTTTACTTACTTATTTTTTGCTTAGTTTTTTTAAGGATTTAAAAAGATAGCATTCCGCGTTGAGGATTTTACAACTGCCAACGTAAACCACAAGCAGTAAAGTAAAGCGCAATTATGCAAAACATTTTTAATAAATACCAAATATGTGCTGTTCAGAATTGTAACTTAGGAAGTAAAAGATGGTATTCCGACCAAAAATGTTTTGGTCTAATTAAATCTGTCAACTTTGAGTAAGTTTTATTCTAGTCCATTATTTCTTGAAAAAATATTTTTATGTCTTTTGCGTAGAATTCTTTTTATCGTGCGTAACATACTGTAGTATTGTTGTGTATTAGTGAATGAGTGCATATTTCCTGCCCACGAGAATGCAGTAATTACCCCGAAAATAACAAAAACGTGTGCAATCTAGTCAATTTAGGTCCTAGACAAACCAAAACACTTTTGAATATTACTGCTTTTTGGATGCAATAGGCTTTACTTTTTCATTTTCCTGATTGTTTTTCAGTCATCACAAGAATCCAAAAATACAAATTGTTTTGTATATTTATTCACGCAACAACGATATTCGTGTTTAATATTTAATTTAGTACCATACATAATAGGTAAAATAGTTAACATTTTTTTCAATATTTATTCTTGAAATAATGATTCAATTCAACATATTGCCTGATTTAAACACCTGCCCATTAATAATCTAAAATTTCGTAATTTGATTTTGTATCAAAGTTATTTGGTGTCAAATATTTAGCAATAATCGATAAGATATGCTATCTTAGTTCCGTTATTTCTAGGTGCAAAAGTCGCAAAGTATGTCCATAAATTAGATTTTGTTAGGTGCGCATATTACTTCTAGAAAATCATTTAAATATATATTGTCATTAGAATATATTCATGTCACAGTTAATTATTTCCTAAAGCGCATTTGAAAATGACGCAGTTATTGTTTATCGTAAAATGAATGGACGCGTACACCTTGCAAATAAGATCTAAACCAAAATAAATGTAAATCAAGAAACTATGTTTATAAACAAGTTTGGATGCAGACCGGGTAAAAAGATAAAAAAGTAAAGTTTCCGTCCAAAGGTTACTGATTAAAATATCAATAAATAGATAATTAACATGATTGTTTGCTTTAACAATCAGTTGTCTTCTGGCTGCTGTGGCAATAACTTGTCGCGATGTTTTTCTATCTGCTAATTATTCCTGTGATATTAATATTCGTTCACTACCTGCTCAATTGCAACGAGAAGGCGCTCCTAATCCGTAAAATTCCTGGCTTGAAAGATACTTTCCTTGTTGGTAACGCACTAGCAGCGAGAAAATCTCCAGGTATGGGCGATAAATATTATCTAAATTCTCTAATAACATTTAATATAAAAAATTATAAATTATTCTGTTGTATGTCAAGGTCGCAAACAATTTATATACTTTGCCAATTATTAAAAAAATGAGTTATGATTTTATTATTAATGAACTGTTTCATGGATCAGCCGGTTCGAGGAGCTATTATAATATCTTGCGTTTTTTTATTTATATACGATAATTTACCGTTTTATTTTTAAAATATCATGCTTGTGAGATAAATTATAGGATAGGATTATTATATTGTACTTTTGGTATTTTTTTATACACGATCCTCTATAATTCACAAACTATTCATGTTTATTTATATCGACATGTCGCTATAATTACTTTTTTGTACTATTATTTTTTCCCAATTATTTAAATTTTTATTAAAAATTAGATATAATCGATTAACTTAATAGGTGTGTTTATAAGCGATATTTTAGAATATTTTTTAAGTTTGTGTTCAGTAAAATTAAAAATGATATTAAAGATGGTACAATGTTCCATACTTATCTCTATGATATAGTGAAAAATTCACCTTCTGATTTAAAGTATTATCTATTCTTAATACTTTATTGAAATCTAGTAATTTTTTGAAGGGAGTGGGGCCTTTCGTTACAGGTGCCCGACTGGGCAAAGAAATACTTAGTGCTTATTTCTGTGACGAAAACGAGTAGTGTAAATACACTACTCTGTTTTAGTCTATAGGACACGGTAGCTACCGTAGTTATTGGGTAAACGAGGCTTATCATCCAATGTCTTACAGTAACAAGCGGACTTGCAGCGTCTTACGCTTTACTAAGGACAGTGTGTCTAACTTACCATAGGAAGAACCTTCTGCACTTTTTCTCACGTAGTTTAATAAAAATAAAATAAGATATTTTAATATTGTTTTAAGATGTTTGAAAGCAAATTTGGACAAGAAGTCGGGTGTATACTCATAACATTTAGGGAATATACCAAATTTTTATATTAATAGTGTATGCATTCAAATATGTATGTTTTATTGCATGTATGTATGAAACATAAATTGAGAGTTTTATTTATAAGATTGAATATCTTGTTTATTTCTTGTAAGTAATTTTGGGAAACATTGCATTATATAAGTAATATTTTATTAAGTATCCATATATCTTGATTAGGAGATTATGCCATTGGCTATAATTAACGCACTAAACCGCCATCTCTTGTTGTGCCATTAATTTATGAACCATAAATCACAATAACTAAATAAACGTGACATAAGGACAAAAACAATATTTACCTCGAATAGAAATGCGATACATTATTAATATTATTTTGTTAAAAATATTTTGTGCACTTTCAGTTGAACTCTTTTATTTTGGAAGAGAAATAGCCAAAGAGAACAATGGTATATACAGATTCTATAGTTATCCTTTCGGAGCTGTTAACATTTACAACCCTGAAGATGTCGAGGTAATATTTTGACTTAATCATCATTATCATCATCAACCTTGTGTTAGTCCACTGCTGGCACATAGGCCTCCCCTAATGCACGCCTTCTCCATTTTTAGGGGGTTTTTGGACCATATCTCACAACGCTGGTACAATGCGGGCTGGTGGGTAGACCAACTTTTTTGAATGCCCGTAGCAAGGATCATCTTATTTTTTAAACAATTGGGTGGTCGGCACAAATTGCCCTAACCAAGTAGGAAACAACAATGACAAATTTATTGAGTCCCCGCAGGACTCTAACCCACGACCTCCGGTTTCTAATGCACATGCCCTTACCACTAGGCTACGGAGGCAGTTTTGACGTAATAACAAATATAATCAAAATGAATTATTTAAACTTTGTATGACAGGTATGTAACTTAATAAGAACTTTTATGAATACACAGGTAATTCTTTCAAGCATGAAGTATCATGAAAAGAGTGTAATATACAGTTTCTTACAACCGTGGCTGCAGGAGGGACTGTTACTTAGCAAAGGTAAAATATTGTTTATATTAGGAAGTTGTTAATTCACTAAAGGAATGAAATTTTCTTTAATATTATACATAACTTTTTAAGGGGCAAAATGGCAGAGCCGCAGGAAAATTCTAACACCCGCCTTCCACTTTAACATTCTACGCAAATATTTTGTTAATTTTGAAGAAAATGCAGCGAAGTTTGTGGAAAATTAGAAAAAACATTGGATGTCGAATGTAGACATTATCCCAGTTATTTCTGAATGTACACTTAACAGCATCTGTGGTATGGATAATTGTTCATTTAAATCAATCCTTTATGTTTATATTGCGCAAAGCTAAGACCATAACTAATGACAATATTCTGTTTTAGAAACGGCAATGGGTACTAAACTACACGAGAACTCGACAGGAACATATTACAAAAATGCCATACATGAACTGGGAAATGTTTTAGCTCAAAGATTTGTACGGCTTCATTTGTACATTGATTATTTATTCAAACTTACTGAATTGGGCAAGAGGCAAATGAAGAATCTTTCAATCGTCCACAATTTCACTAAAATGGTTATAAAAGAGAGGAAGGATGAAATTACGCAAAATGGAAATGATGTGCTTGTCGCTTCGAATAATAAGGAGAACGAGGATGACTATGAATTGATGTACACAAAAAAAAAGAAAGCCGCTATGTTAGATCTCCTGATTTCTGCGGAAAAGGAAGGTTTGATTGACGGTGCAGGCATCCAAGAAGAGGTCGATACGTTCATGTTTGAGGTATAAATTCAATATTTGGTTAATTTAAATTAATAAGTAAAACAAGATATTTTGCATCCTTATCGCATTGAAGTTTTGGTTGCTGTTGCTATTTTATTATCATCCTGTATTAGAATTATTTGTCCATATATCGTTTAATTGATAAAGGGAGTATCGGACTAAAACGTTAGGTTACGTTGGTGTTGAGTTCACTGGGTAGCAGATCGGAGTAGAATTTTGCCCAGGAGCCGATATTCTAAAACATAAAAAGATTGAGTAGGTCATAAGTCAGGGATTACTGCCTCGGTTGTCTGCGTTGATGGGGACTCAGAAATGAACGAAAACTTTCGTGTCATTGAACCAATTAGGCCAAGATATAGCCAAGATTGTACAGTATGAGGATTTAAGCCTGCGCAAGTACGACATAACGTTTCCTAACTCCACGATCATGCATATCGATATTATGCGCAGGAATCTTCTTATGTTTAAAGAAAAACGTAGTTAAATGGAATGTGAATAGGTTTATTATACACTTATTTAAATTTTATAGCTCTAAATTTTTTAAGAAGTATCGGTATGCACATACATATTTCCTTACTTAAATGTGTCACGTCATATCGAAATCTGGCTGACCTCGTGACTTATTCCAGTGACGGTTTGACAGCATGCTAGTCTAATAGACAAACGTTTTGATTGCGATCCAATTAATTTTTTCTCTATGCTTTAGTACAGGCACCTATTAAAAGGCGACTTTGTGTAAATGTCAAATGTGTAATTTTTTAAATTGTATTTACACTAACCAGATAAGTATGCAATGCATTTCTGATGTAATTGTAGATTTACTACATGAAAATTGTTCTCTTTTTATTTGTCTTAATTCTAAATTGAATTCAATTTCAAGGATCTTCATGAAAAATATACAACGGAGCATAGAGGGCATTTGTATTTTAGTGGACCGGTTTTCTATTTACGTATGTAGCTGTCAATGCGAGGGAGTTGTGGTTTTATAAACCACTTTATTTAATTCGCAATGCACTTAAGGCTCATATAGTCTGGTATGCAAAAACTCTGAAGGTGCACTAGAGGTGTGCAAGTTTTCTGTAATAACCACGCTTTTAACTTCATGGCATGGCATTTTTCTTCGTAACTCTATAGTTAAATCACAAAAACAAAATTGAACTTTGCATTTCTTTCAGGGTCACGACACAACCGCATCCGGTTTGACGTATTGCCTGATGCTATTAGCGAACAATCCGGAAGCCCAGGTGAGTTTTACGTAATCTATATATGTTTATGTTTGTTGCTAGCTACAGCTGCAAATAAGATAAAGTATCGCGACATCGCTGTAATCCTCCGATGGACTTATCACGTCGCTGTTGTTTGTTATCAGTATTGGAGTGTGACGATAACAATTTTTGGCAAGGATATTATTATTATTTTATATTTATTAGTTTAAAAGTGTGTTGATTTATTTAAAGACGAAGGATTTTGCCTGATTAAGAAAATCGTTTTTATAAACTTGTCAATTCAAATCCTAAATTAACACGAACATGTTACGGTTTATTGGTTGTTCTATTCTTAGAGAATATAAGTTAAGCTGATATTCATGATGTTAGAAGTCATTCAAAAAAACAAGTGCTTTCATCATCATCAGCCTGTGTAGTCCACTGCTGGACATAGGCCTTCCCTAATGCACGCTTTCTCCACGTTTAGGGGGTTTCTGTATAGGATCCCACCACGCTGCTCCAATACGGGTTGGTGGGTGGACCGACTTTTTACATGCCCCTCCGACGCATGGATCACCTTACTCTTCAGATAATTGGGTAATCGGCCCAAATTGTCCCAACCAACTAGGAAACAACAATGAAAATTTGTTGAGTCCCCTCACGATTCGAACTCACGACCTCCGGATTCTAAACCACACGCCTTACAAAGGCTTTATAAGTCACATTTATATTATGTATCAGGAATGGTTAACCGGTTTACCGCGATCACGACCGATTATTATATTTTTTTTGTCGATCCAAGCGAGAATAAAATTGTTCAAGCTCAATAACTCAGTAATATTTTCGCGTTTGATGTTTGAAAATTATTACGAATTAATCGTATGTAGAGGTTTTCGTTTTTCAAAGTAGTCGACCTTAGATTGTAAATCAAGTTTACCATCCCTTACATACTATATCTTGGGTACCGCTGAGTTAGTAACTTGTTTATTGTTTTTTGTATACTAAAACCTATCGTGGTAGTTGATTTAAACAGGAGAACAAGATTTTTTTTTAAAATGTTTTGCATTAAACTTCAGTCATATGAGTGCTAAATAAATGCTAACTAATAAATTTGTCGTTTTATTACATTTTTTTTTTATTCCATAGCATCTGCATTTTAGTGCATTTTTTCAATGCACTGTGTTTTTTAAAAGGTTCATAACAATGTTTATAATTTAAAGTACAATTACTAGTATACTAATGAAATAATAAAATTTTTCTCTTTTTAGCCAATAATCGCTCTTTAATTTAATATCGATAGGAGTATCGACAGATTGTTGCTGAACTTGTGGCATTCATTGCACTTTTTGTATAATATAGACTTGTTTTTTAGATAATCTGTTGATAAATAAACTTCAGAAAATTAACGAGATATAATCTCGTGTATCAAAGCCATAGCTACACAAAATAGAGCGTAATATACTTTATAAAATACTAGTTATAATATTGCTAAAAATTCTAAGAGTAAGTTTAGTAAAATATATCCATTCTAATTATCGATTAAAAATAAACTGAATTAATTAAAAATTCAAGTTAGTAACACCCTATACTCTAATTACTAAAACAAATAAAATATTATGCGTGGCCATATTTAGTGTCAGAAAACACACACTTCACGTTGTTAGGGTTACTAACCATAACGCGACCGGGTTTTCTTAACTAACCGTCTGTAGTTCGTTTTAATCAAACCCTATTTATTAGGATAAAATATTCTTATTTCAGGATAAAATAGTTGAGGAACTAAAGGAGATATATGGAGATACTAACGGGCGACTACTGTAGAGGATCTAAACGCGATGCGTTATATGGAACGTTGTATCAAGGAATCCCTACGCCTCTACCCACCGGTGCCGTTTATCAGTCGGAACTTGAACGACGACGTCATATTGAGTAAGTGGTAGTGCACCCGGTACACACACTACACCCGAGTTCCATTGCGGTTGTTACCCCTTGGCGTTCTTGGAGTTCCTTCTTTACGTGTGGCCTTCACTTTAACAAAAAGTGTTGGTCACCTAGTTTGAGGGAATTGTAGTTTTGAACTCTGTGTTAGATAAAGCTTACCATAGACAAGAGTCTGGAAGCATAACATCAGGAAATACAAAAGATATAACACAATAGAAGAGTAAGTGCTTTCTACGTTGGCTTTCGAATAAAGTCAACATTAGTTAAAAAAGCCTTTTATTCTGTAAATATTACATTGAGGTCCAGATTTATTGTAATGATTAATCCCCTGCACCGGCATATTCTCTGGCAATTGCTTAAATTATGTAATGGAGACGCTTGTAGTGTATTCAAATCAAATTCCAAAAAGGAAATATTACATTTAGGCTCTGTCGAGCTCTTGTGAACGTCAATTTATCACCGGTTCCGAAGTTATGTTTCATTTATGTTTATAAATAAAAGAGATATAATGCCCGCGGATTACTTCCCGCCTCTTTCATTTATCTCTTCTTATTTAACTTATTTAACTGGAAACAAAAGATGGCTGAATAAACAAAATTATGTCAACTCGAATGAGGAGAAAACGTATGGCCTCTCTATTTTAGTGGTTAAAATTAATCAGAACAATTAACCTTTCAGTGGAGTTCGATCTACAAATGTTTCATGCCTTATTTAGTCTATGGCAAAGATAAGATTAGTTCGATTAGTATCGAACCCTATTTTTTTTAAATCTGATAACTTTAAAATATTCATAATATTGTTATCGAATTTTCCATTAAACATAGAACGATATCATCTACGACACAACTATAATGCGATAAAATATTTTAACTATTGCATACGTTATCATTGAATATAATGATATTTTCCTCAATGATAACTTTACGCTTTTTTATGTGATTATTTATTGTTTTTATGTAATTTTTAGGCAATTACCGAGTTCCTGCTGGAACTTTGTGCCACATTCACATATACGATCTGCATCGCCAAGAACATTTATATCCAGAGCCTGAAAAGTTCGATCCCGATAGATTTTTACCGGAAAATGTTGCGAAGCGTCACAACTACGCCTACATACCTTTTAGTGCGGGACCTAGGAACTGTATAGGTAATATGATAATTTATTATTTAAGTACATTAATAGTTTTTTATAACGCCTCCGTGGCCTAGCCGCATTGGCCCTTACTTTAAACACTGGAGGTCGTGGGTTCGAATCCGGAGAAGCAAGCTTGTGTTATCGATGTTTTCTGGTTGGTTAGGAGAAAATGGGCTATGGCCAATGATCTATGACATGTAACAAAGGTGGTCCCGACTGTCAAGACCATCTTTGGCAGTCGTTATGGGATGTCAGAGCCTTCAAATTTAACTGAGAACTAATTTATTCTTAGAATGCAGTTTCCCCTTTGGGTTGCGTAGATCAGATGGCAGATAAATCTTGATGGATTAGAAGCCAACGAAATGGCTAGCTTAAAGGAAAGAATAGTTTATTATTCCAAATAATCTATTTATCACTATCAATCCAGACTGTCTAAGCATAGTTTTGTAGGTTAAGAAATATGGGGCGTACAGTAATCTATGTTAATTAAGTATTGGTATTACATGAACAATGTAACGCTTAGCATATCTGCTTCTGGATGGTAAAATAAAACATCACTTTTTCTTTTCACTTCAAAAAAAATCGTAAATTTTTTGCTATGTACAAAAAATATATAAAATTATCATTTAATATTACTATGTACTTAACTGTGTTTTAAATGACAACATTATGCATTATTGACATGAACAAACGGTTTTTGCAGGACAAAAGTTTGCAATGATGGAGATGAAGTCAATAGTTGCGGCGCTCCTGCGAAACTATCAACTACTTCCGGTCACAAACTGTAAAGATCTGCTGTTTCAGGCAGATTTAGTGCTAAGGAATACGAAACCGGTGTATGTTAAATTCGCGAAAAGAAAGTCTGTGATCTAGGTCTATCGTATTAACATGTACTTAGTATAGAAATAAAGATTTTATAATGCCATTTTTTATTATTTTTTTTACAAATCATCGGCGATGGTCATAAATTACGGATTGCAGTTTTTTTGCTAATATATGTCACGACCCAAAAAACCAGCCATTGAAATTTATAATATGCTGTATGAAAGAAGAGGGTAGTTAAATTTTTTTTAATGATTTATTGATTGAAATGTGGATGCATTTGCGTTCTATTTTGCATAGGTTTCGTAATAATAAATGTAATTTATATTTTTGTAAATAAAAAATGTAGATTAAAAAAATTGCATAATGTATTTAAGAATATTTTCAGTTATTTAGGTGTCATATAGAAACAATGCAGTTATGCAAGTACAATTAACAAATTTTTGCGCAATCAAATTACAAATGAATCAGGAAATATACTGATCAAAATAGCGTAACGATATAAAACAGCGAATTTTACGTTATCGAGAAGCGTATCTCAGACCGACAAAAAATCACATAAATGTAAGGCTATTCGAAATAGGTGTGAGATATGGTGGTAGTTTACGTGTTTTATGTATGAATAATGTTATGCGGTAGATTTCTTAAAAAAAACGAGAACAAACACATGTTAATGCACATAAAATACGGTATAATGTTATAACATTATGCTTCGTCGAGTAGCCCCTGCATAACGCAGAGATAATCGACCGACGTTGCCAAAGAGTGCGCTAACAGAATGCCACGTGTGAATACTTCTCGAACCTTCCACATGTCCTTGGGCGGGCAGGCGTGGAATACGTATGATAGGGCACTGTTTGCAATGGCCACCGGATAGAAACGACTCGGTTGGTCTAGCCAGAAGCTGAAAAAAAAAGTAATTTTACCACAAACGCTACTTAACTCTACTTAAAGGGCGTACATTAAGTCTAACATTTGCCGAATTAGTTTCAGTTGGTTGATTGATCGTTGTGATTTCTGACGAGGATTAATCAAGTGACGTTTGATGGATAACAATTCGACAACGACCCTACCGATTGTTCTAGTTTAGTCATCGAGTTTACACGTAAGAGCAGGTTAAATATATAAGGAAGTATGGAAATATCGCTAAAAAATTGAAGCAACCCCAAATTCATTAGCTTACAAAAATAATTTTTCCAATTTCTAAGAAAAATATTTGTTGCAAACATTAACCTTTAATCTATCCGTCCAAGCAAAAAATAAAAAAGGAACATCTGTAAAATGTCCGATTGCCCTTTCATGTAAATGTTCCGATCATAATTACCAAAAAAAAATCTATTATACATTAATAAATACCTGGAATTATATGGTCAAATTATTGATTCTAGTGTTTATAAGCGCTATTGCCCATTAGCCTAGAGTTCTTGAATATAAATAACGAAGCGCCTGTTAAAATTTTGTAGACCTGATAAACAAATGTCAAAAACATTTACTTATCTATTATAATACTTTTAAATCTTTTACCTGAGAAAAAGTCCTTCAAAGACAAAGTAAGTGGTTACCGCAAAAAAAACAGGATATAAAAGAGGCATTATGACGAATAAAATGAGTAGTAGGGTTGCTATTAATTTTAAAAAGGTAGGAAAAGGCGCTCCGTGATGCCATAGAGCTCTGATGTCGCAGGCAAATTCTCTCAATAAAACCTTTACTTTGCCCATGCACGATGCCGATTTATACTGCCGACAAGAAATACACTAAATAAGTTAAAACGTAAAAAACTGTTATAATATTCAATAAATAATGTGTTAAGTTAAATTCGTTTTGAATAACCTTAAACTGGACTGCCATTTGAATGGAAACGTTATATCTTGTAATAAAGAGAAGAATTGAAAAAAAGGCTTTTCTTAAAACAATCGGTTCAGAGAGTTTTCTTTATAGATTCCCTTCCCCTTCTTAACGCCTGTTTTATAGATAAAATTGAAACCTAGTTCACCCATTCCTTAGTTTCAATATTACAGATATGATAAATTATATTCTAGGCTGACTAATTGGTATTAGTATTTTATTCCACGAACGAATTTAAAAGATGAAAGAAATGTAAAATTATTTAAAGAGTTACACGATTATCATCATATGAAGGTATTTAATTTTGTTTTTGAAAAGAACAAAAAATTACATACGAAATCTAAACCAAGAGCCAAGAACCCTGACTATATTCTATTATATTTTTAAAATTTCATTTAAAACATATAAAATTCTTCAATATTGTAATCGCTTTATGAAACACTTCTATGGAATTTGTTATTTATTAATAGAATTTGTCTTGTTTATAGCCGTAAGCTAGAAAAGCAAATTGTACGAAACTCAAATATCTCACCTCTACCATGAAAGCTTTGTTAGCACGACGGTATGGTTTCATAATAAGGCATTAGCAACTCGGAACGCCTTCCTATTTGTGCCATATACTTGTGGATTTCATGCTTCAGGAAGCAGAGCGCTACGTATTTTGACTCATTTTAATAATGTATTTTCGAATAATTCGTGGCACTAGAGGCAATGGATTTAAGTCATCATTTTAATATTATTGTCATTATAATGACATTTACTGCCATAAATATATACTAAAATAATATTTTATGCAATGCAGAATATAAGTATTGATATAAATTATCAAATTTTCAAACATTAGCCATATCGTTTGTTTATACACTTAGTTAAAATCAAAGCGCTATAAAATTGTTTAATATTAAAATTATTATTACACTAATATTATAATAAATTTATATTGCTTTATTGAAATTATAGTTCTAGTATTTTGATTTTTGACATTTTAAATAATAAAATATAATTCCAAGCAATTAATTAGTACAGTATGAAAAAATAAATAAAATTGGAGTGTCACAATCACCGTTTTTATCTGATAACATGTGATATACCCATACATACAACAAAACAAGTTATTTTTTTAATTTTTATCTGTCCGTCTGTTCTGTTCTGGGTTATATGTGAAAATGCTAGTTCGATTTGGACGTGACTTTCACTGGGAGAAAGCTGATGTAACTGGAAGTAACTACGTTTTTATTTTTTAGAAAAACAATATAATTTTTTAATATATTAACACACAGAAGTCGCGAAACCAGCTAGTTATTAATAAAAAAACGACAAAAGCGGTAGTTCTATTTATTACGTAATGTAAATTTAACGCAAATAGGTTCCGTGGCGCGAAGCATTAAATCCGCTTTGAATGAAACCTGCTCCGGCTTGGTGACGGGTAACAGCTTGTACGTTTTTAATATATCCAATACGGCAAGCTTCATCTGCATCATCGCGTACTTCTGACCTAGAAACACAAAAACAAGTTTGCGTACCGTTCTCATGACTGTTGCGGCATAACTAAATGCATTGCAATTGCAGAGAAAATTCTACAGTATTTATCAAAACAATGAATATGACTTGTAAGATTCTAATTTAGTACAAATGGACCACGGTTGTACGATAAACCGCCCCTTTAATAATAAACTGTAGTTCAATCAAATTGGACTTGTATAGTCTTTAAATTTGTGTAAGTTTACATATGTAAAGTGTATATACAAAGACAAAAAAGTTAATTATTGAAACGAAGAGCAATAAATAAACGACTGCCCCCGTAGCCTAGTGGTATGGGCGTGTGCTTTACAAACCGGAGGTCGTAGGTTCGAATCCTGCGGGGACTCAACAAATTTTCATTGTTGTGTCCTAGTTGGTTAGGGCAATTTGGGCCGATCACCCAATTGTTTGAAAAGTAAGATAATTCATGCGTCGGATGGGCATGTAAAAAGTCGGTCCACCCACCAACCCGCATTTGACCAGCGTGGTGGGATACGGTCCAAGAACCCCCTAATGGGTAGGGGTGTATTAGGGGAGGCCTATGTCCAGCAGTGGACTATCACAGGCTGATGATGAAGAGTCTTTAAATTACTAGAATTGAATAGAAAAGTCAAAGTTATCCATAGCAACAAGCGTTCATATAGTGTTGTTATTAGTAGACTGTCAGTGATTTTCATCTCGGTAAAAATTATCAATGACAATGCTCGATGTATGACGGTTCTCTATTACCATGATAACCGTGTTTCTATCTATTCCGAGTGTAAGATGGCTTACAAAATTGCTGGGTCTAGTGACCGAAATTCATCGGCCATGTATACATGATGTAGGCGTAGGTATAATACAAAAGGCATTATTCTATATATTACGACTAACGGAAAAGGGCCCTAAGACTCTTGTCGATACGTGACTAGCTTTATCCTAGAAAGAGAATCATAGTTTTAGTGTCTCCATCACCTCAAAATTATTAGCGGGCATAGTGTCAAAGACGTTAGTATCGTCTATTATGTTTCGACATTACAACTATATATATATATATTTGTGTGAGTTAATATTGGTTTTTGCCTTGCTTTTTAAAACCGGGGAAACAGCTTTGTATCGTTTGTTTTCTAGGTGGTTAGGAAATATGGGCTGCTCAACTAATTTCCTAAAAGAAAGACGTTTTGCACTTCAGAGTGGCATGTAAAAAGTCCGTCCAAGACCATCTCAGGCAGTCACACTATCTTTTGGGGTCAGACGCCAGTCACTCTGCGTAAAACTGTTGTCCATATAAACCTGTACGAATTTTTTTACTTCGTCGTCGTCGTCGTTTCAGCCTGTCAGAGCCCACTGCTAAGCATAGGCCTCCCCATAAGTCGCCAAGAGGTACGATCCTGTGCCACCTGCATCCGTTGACCTCCTGCACATTTGCACTGGTCGTCACTTTATCTCGTAGGGGACGTCCGACACTGCGATGCCAGTACGAGGCTGCCACTCGAGAACCTTTCTTCCCCAACGGTTATCGGTTCTACGAGCTAAGTGGCCGGCCCATTGCCACTTTAGCTTGCTAATTTTGCGGGCTATGTCGGTTACCATGGTTCTTCTGCGGATGGCTGCGTTACGCACTTTATCACGCAGAGAAATACCGAGCATAGCCCGCTCCATAGCTCGCTGAGCGACTTGGAGCTTCTAGACATGGTCCTTCACTGCCGGCCGTATAGGCCGGCAGTGAAGGACCATGTCTCAGTGCCATAGGTCATCACTGGCAACACACATTGGTCAAAGACCTTAGTCTTCAGGCATTGAGGAATATTGGACGAGAGGATATGTCGTAGCTTCCCGAACGCTGCCCATCCGAGCTGGATTCGTCGATGGACCTCGGCATCGAAGTTGGACTTACCTAATCGGACTACTTGTCCCAGGTAAATGTATTCGTCAACAACTTCGAGCACAGCACTCCCAACAACCACCGGCATAGGCATGACATGACTGTTAGACATAACTTTCGTCTTGTCCATGTTCATCCTAAGGCCCACGTGTTGAGAGACACTGTTGAGGTCATTGAGCATAGCATTTAGGTCCTCCAGCGACTCCGCCATGATGACTATATCGTCGGCAAATCTAAGGTGGGTAATACACTCGCCGTTGATGCTTATGCCTCGTCCTTTCCAATTCATAAGTTTGAAGGCGTCTTCCAATGCAGCGGTGAAGAGTTTCGGGGATATAACATCACCCTGTCTTACACCTCTCTGCAATTGGATAGGCTTCGTGCTACTGGATTGTACTCGGACGGACATCGTGGCTTTGCTGTACAAACACCTCAGAACCTCGATATACCGACTGTCAATTTGGCAACGCTGAAGGGCCTGCAGCACAGCCAAATTTTGACAGAATCAAAGGCTTTCTCATAGTCCACAAACGCCAAGCATAAAGGCAGATTATACTCCTCGGTCTTCTGTATAATCTGCCGCAGCGTAAATATGTGGTCTATGGTACTAAAGCCTTTTCGAAATCCAGCTTGTTCGGGTGGCTGGAAGTCATCTAGTCTGGAAGCGAGACGATTCAAGATGACTCTCGAGAACAGGACATAAACGCGGCTCAGAAGGGAAATCGGTCTGTAGTTCTTCAAGAGGCTTTTATCACCTTTCTTGAAGAACAGCACCACCAAACTTCTGCTCCACGCTTCTGGCGTAATACCATCTTGTAGGACGAAATTAAAGAGCCTCTGAAGGACTACAAGTATCGGTTCTCCACCCGCTTTCAGAAGCTCTGCTGTAATTCCGTCCTCACCAGGTGCTTTGCCGTTCTTAAGTTTTTCGAGAGCCATTCGTATCTCGCTCAGACTGACTTCCGGGATATTTTCGGAGTTGTGCCGGGTATGCTTTGCCCTTGGGTCGTCACTCGCTTCAGTAAGCGGTTCCGACGACGATGTGTACAGCTGTCCATAGAATCTCTCGATCTCACTCAAAACTTCTGGTCTACCGGAGATGGCGGCCCCACTATCGGTCTTCAACTTAGTTAGCTGGCTTTGCCCAACAGACAGATCTCTGGCGAAGACTTTAGAACCTTGGTTCCGTTCAATCGCCTCTTTAATACGACATGTATTAAAGATGCGCAAGTCATGCCGCATACACTTGGAGATCTGTCTATTTAGCTGCCTGTAGCCTAACATGTCAGAAGAAGACTGTAGCCGCATCTTCCGTCTTGTTTCCATAAGGTTCAGAGTGTGATCAGAGTTTTTAGGATCTAGGCTTGTGGTGCGCCTTATAGGACCTAGTACCAACAGTATGGACAGTTTCCACGAGCTCAGCGTTAATTTCGTCCACAGTGGTGCAGTTGTCTAGGCATTGGAAGCGATTATTAAGCTCGAGCTGAAAGTTTTCGGCATTTAGGATATGGGCACGAGACGGACGTAGCGTGGACTTTATCAGACGAGACCTTTCCAGCCTGATATTAAGATTTAATGTGCCTCTTACAAGTCGGTGATCACTGCCGGTTTTAACCCTTGTGATCACAGAAACATCATTAAATATTTGGCGTTTGGTCGTCATAATAAAGTCAATCTCGTTTTGATGGAACCATCGGGCTGATCCAGGTTCACTTCCTGTGGGCTGCTTTTAAAGAAAGAATTCATCATAAGAGTCCTTCTTTCTCCATGAAGTCAGCCAGCTGTTGCCCCCCCTTTGGTTCCGTTGCCCTACTCCAAAATTGCCCACTCGCAGCTCATCGTCTTTCCTTTTGCCTAATTTTGCGTTAAAGTCCCCCATCAGCACCATATATTGAGTTTTAGAGGAATGTATGGCTCGTGAGACGTCCTCATACATTGCCTCCACCTCATCATCGGAGTGTGTCGATGTTGGTGCATATACCTGTATGACCTTCAGCAAATACCGTTTCGATATTCTGAGTATAAGGTAAGCAACCCTTGACGACACACTTTCGATTTTAACAATGTTGCTAATGAGAGACTTGCGGACGATAAATCCGACACCTCCTTGGGACAGTTGGTCACCTCGCGGTGATAAAACAAGTTGCCGGATTTAAGGATTATTGTATCCTCCCCTGTCTTCGGACTTCGGATAATCCTATTATATCCCATCGCAACTTGTTTACCTCTTCCAGCTCCGTTATTCTCTCGTCAGTCCTCAATGTCCGTGTGTTGTATGTTGCCAGGTCCAGTCGTCATTGTTGGTAGCCGAATCCCACCCGGGGATTCTTAGCACCCCCTGCCCTGCCGTTACCATGACCGCTACCGTAGCCAGGAATAGCAGAGCTGCCGGGGACTGGGGGCCGTACATCACTGACACACTTCATTGGGGGGGTTTTGCCATAGTTGCCACGCCTGGCAAGCGGGTTGGCAACCGCAGTCATTTCCAGATCCTTTGCACCTTCAACGCTGCTGCCCATTGATGGTCTCGGGACTTTAGGATCTGAAAGCGGAGATGGTTATCCCGCCATCTGTCGGTCGCCACTGAATATATGTGCAGTAGTAGCTTTTTCCCGTAGTCGCCTCTTACGACACCCAAGGGAAGAGATGGGGAGGCTGAATTCTTATGCCGCAACCCCACAGCAGAAAGTTTTTACTAACATATATTATTTCTATATGTATATTAGAATTAAATTAAGAATAATTACCAATGCAATTCCGTGGGCCAGCACTGAAGGGTAAAAACGCGTAGGGATGCCACTTTGCCTTGGTTTTCATAAATCTCTCCGGATAAAATTCATTAGCATTTTTAAATAAATCCTCTTGTCGGTGCAGATGGTAGATTAGGATGCAACATTGTGTGCCAGCAGGCATCACGTAGTTTTCTAATGTAATAAAAACGTAAATATAATGGAAGAAAATATTTTTATCGCAGAAACCGACAAACTATGAAAATGTTTCCAATTTAAAGTTTTATTAACTTCGAAAAACTTACATGAAGAAAAGTAGTAATCGGATAAAAAATCTAAAGTAACATGAGATAATTCGTTCTTTTGTACGTCTACCTTAATATGTCTTAGGTATCATGTACCCCTTCCTGATTTTATCTTTACAAATCATATGTTTGAACTTTACCGTCTTCCGGCTTAACGGGCGCCGTAGCTAGCGTAATAACTGAGTAAACAAAACGTAACATGTTAAGGCGGTGAGAGGATTTATCTTACGCTGCTTTTGTTATAGGCAAAGCGTTACTATTAGATAACGATATCACTAACTATTAGATAACGATATCGATGAGTCAAGCCGCCGCATCGCTTCGATCAATAATAAAAGAATGATTTATGTTCAGGATATGTTCAATGATTACAATCCTTGTCCTCAATTGCAAACATACCAAATTTACGATTTTGCAAGTTATGTTATGTCCTTATTGCGGGTCAATTTTGCAATATGCAAGTATTTCAAGGTCGATGACAAGTTATACGTGCCTGTATGTACACATGTAATATCAAATGTAAAAGATAAATTTTGCTAGTTATTGATACAATTTGAAATTACTATAGCGCGTTTTGTGAGCAACTAAAATTATCCTTACGTTATAAATATGAATGAATTTCATCTGATATATTATGAACAGTGTACATTTCCTGTAACGGTGCGTGAAAAAAACCTATTTATCAATTAATTATTTATTATGAACTTAAATTTTACTTACTCAATTGGACAGTGTGCTCTATAGTTCTCACTATGAATGGTACTGTTGGATACAATCTTAAACATTCTTTTATGCAGCAGTCCAGGTATTTCAATTTTGACAGATCGGTCAAGCAAAGTGACCCGTTGAAATCCTCCAACGAGTTACAGACTTCTTGATATTCTTGAAGTACTCTTTCCTGGAAAATAATGAAACATTGCTACAAAAATGTATATTACATCATCATCAGACTGTGATAGCTCACTGATGGACATAGGCCTCCCCTAATACATCCCTATCCACTAGAGGGTTTTTGGACCGTATATACCACCACGTTGGCCCAATGCGGGTTGGTGGGTGGATCGACTTTTTTACATGCCCATCCAACGCATGGATCACCTTACTTTTCAGACAATTGGGTGATCGGCCCAAATTGCCCTAACCAACTAGGAAACAAACCCGCAGTCCCCACAGGATTCGAACCCACGACCTCCGATGCTTGTTATCATAAAGATTTTATTCGTGCACGCGTAAATAGCTCGTAGATGACAGTTACAGTTATGTTATTTTAAAGATTCATTAAAATCCATCAAGTAGTTTTTCACAAACATTCTTACAAACAAACACATCTGTATAAAGCCCTCCTCCCCTAGTTGATGAAATTCTTAGTGTCCAAAAGAAAAGAAATATCGTAATGAGTGATATAAGATATAAGATGTAAAGATAAGGAGTGATATAGGAAAAATTCTGTTTGCAAATGCTGAACATAAGTATATAGATGAAGATAGATAGAAGAAATGCGTAAGTTTGGTATAACGAATGGATATTTTTCCTTTAAGTTACAACTTTAAAACCAATATTAAAAAAATAAACTTTACGGTAACACAGATATTAAGGCCTAAATAATCACAATACATGTATTGTCATACATTTCACGTACCGTCGTATCTATGAACTGGTTATGTTATAGGTAAATCAAGAAAATCAAGTACCTGCGCATCAGCATGGTTGGCGAAAATCATTAATATGTACTGTAGCGCAGTAGCTGATGTGTCGTGGCCCTAAAACAAAGGGTAGCATTTAGAAAAAGCGTAATGTTCTGATTAAAGTTTTGTATATAAAATTATAATACATTTTGGCAGTTTCTTATATTATGTGAATACAAAAATCAACATTATTTATATTAATTATATATGCCAATAACTTTATTACACTGTAAAGAAAGATTTACAGTAAAACATACCCCGAACATGAAAGTATCAACTTCTTCTTTTATCCCATTATCATCTATGGCGCCTTGTTTTTCTGCTTGCAATAGTAAGTCCAAAACCGCTAATTTCTTCTTTCCATTTAAGGTTACTTGGTCGTGGCAAATGTCGTCAACATTAAAAATATTATTACTATTAAATGATTTCCTTCTGACATCGATGACACGATCCCTAAACTTATTCATCATCAGCAATATCTTCTTTTGCTGACGTCCCATTTTACAAAGGGAGAAAAGGAAATCCGAGTGCATCCAAAGTCTTAAACTCCTCTGAATCGCAAACTCGCTCAGTTCAAATACTCCATGTTTGTAGGCTTTTGAGAAATCTGTTGCTTCTTCGTCTAATTTTACACCCATTGCGGTTTCTGTTTAAGGAAAATTCAAATTTTATAGATTATTTATTTACACAACAGCTGATATGATATGAAATAGACATTGTCAATATGTGAGAAAGAAATTTCAACATCCGTTGACGTATTTTTTTTATAACCCAGATGTTAAGCTTCCAGACTATTGTTGTTTTCGTAAGTTTCATGTAACACAGAGTTAGCGGGAAGCTCTCATCTCCACGAACTAGGTGGCGGTTACTTTTTGCGGTCTGTTGACTGTATTATTTGGCAACTGGGGACGGGGAGAACCGCCCTGAAACGCGGGTGTATCTAGTGTACCAGGTGTGTGTCTTTCGCTGTGTCTCGTAATCGAGCTCGAATTACAGGTGAGTGTGGGCTAGTGGTGTGTAAGGTTGGTTACAACAGTTTATACTTTAGCGACATTTTGCTTCGAGGATTCGTCAGGTGGCAGAGTCTGGTCAATACGAACAGAGCCTAACGTCCTAAATATGACCGTTAACGAATTGGAGGATTGTTACTAAGTAATTGTCAACTTTACGACTATTCACAAATAAGATCGCTAGACGAACAATAAATCAATGGGTTATCGGTGAAGAAAAATACTTTGCAACTGGTTTCATTAAGTAAAAATATTCGGTTCATGTAGTAAAATATTATTAAATATTATTTAGAGGAAAACACAACAAGAAATATAATAAAATATACAAACAATTGGAAAACGAATAATGAGACCATATTACATCGTCATCGTCGTTTCAGCCTGTCAGAGCCCACTGTTGAGCACAGGCCTACGTCATATTACATATATCATATATGTGTATAATATCATATGTTAATATACCCAACCTCACATGCACGTGGTGCACCCTACTGGACAACAAACGAGGCAATGTCGACCAGTGTTCTGGTGGAATATCCAGACAAAACTAAAAAAAAAAAAATCGGGAGGAAATACCTAATTTATAGGATTAAACATCAAATATCCTGGGATTTTCCTACCCCAAATAGGTGGGTTTTTGTACGTCAGATGGCAATCGGTACTAGAATAATAAATCCCAGTATAGGCCAAGTTTAGGGAGAAGTACGAAAATGAATTGGTTGCAGAATTCACTTAAGACAACAGATAGGGCGTTGTTGATGAACGCCGCGCAGACACATCGCCCTACATCTACGAATAGTATGCGAGGGCTACCAGGTCAAGGACGGACTCAGCTAACGACTTTAGTCCCGAACTGCAACCTTAAGCTCCGCTTCGCCACATTAAATGTAGGCTCACTAATTGGGAAGACATCGGAACTCGCTTGCGAAGTTTCTAAGTAGGATGTCGAAGATAGGGCGGAGTGGAGAAAAAGTATAAGGAAAGCTGACCCCACCACCATGTGGGATACTAGCTAGGAAAAGAGAAGAGAGATTCAGTTCATGTAGTTTGCAATATTAGGATAAGTAGAAAAACCAGTTTTAAACCTATAAAATTAGTAAAGACGATTTGAGTGATTAAAATGGAACATGTGTGTATAAAGATCATTACGTAAAAGTTTATTTTAATATTCTTTATTAATTGTCACCTATGTGTTATTCTATCGCAAAAATCTTACACCTGCTTAGTTATTGTAGTTTTTAAGTTATACGGAAACAAACATCTATATTATTAGTTTATGAATTTACAATAATTATTAAACATAATTTAAATAAAACAATTTAATTTCGTTGAAACTTTTTTCGATTTTTCTATCGTTTGCAGCATCCGTGCTCATAAAGCAGACCGCGATATTGTTTTGATATGTTTTCATATCAAAATCTAAGCCGGCCATCGTCAATTCTTGATTTTAATTAATCTAATTACTACTAGCACTTAAGACTTGATATACGTAAATTGAACAAATAGTTTAAAATGATTAATACCTAGCTGTTACCTGCGATTTCGTCAGCGTGGAAATATAGATTTTTTTAATAACTTACACATATACCAAAACAACATTATTTAAAATTTATGTTTGTCTGTCTACCTGTTTGTTCTGGCTAATGTCTTGAAATACCGGTCTGTTTTTGACGGAACTTTTACAAGAACGTGGCTGATGATACTAGGAGTAACTTAAGCTGAATCGAATTGGGAACGAAATAGTGGGCAACAGCTAGTATTAAATAAAGATTTTTGACTTTGACTATGTCATTAAGATGGATAAACAATCACTTATCAACATTTATATTTATTATATTAGTAGAGTAATTAATAAAATGTATGTTAAGATCGATTTCAATCGTTGATATTAAATTTAAGTATATCAGTGTATTTTTAAGTATGCCAATAACGATAAATTATATATTATTATGATGTATTTATGATAAACAATTCTCGACACTTACCACATATTGAGTTTAAAGTAAATTGTTGCAGGTAAGGCTCTATATCAGTTTTTTCTTTGTATATCTCGCACTGTAAATTCTCTACTAAATTTTGACTGTTTTCCTCCAATATCAATTTATAAACATTCATTATATTGAAATGAAAAGCAGGTGTCAGAAGTTTTCTTCTGAATTGCCACTTCGAGCCTGAATTAACGAGACAAAAATACAATTATATTGAAACTTTACGCTTGCTGCTTATGAATAAATTCTAGAAGCACTAAAATACATTGTTAGGTTTATTTTTCTTAACCACAAAGCAAAAAACTTTTATTATTCCTTTGTTAAGAACACTAAAATTAGTCATTACAAAATAAAATTAAAATTCCGGTTTAAGAAATTTTTTACATCAAACAGTGATTACAAAATGTCTTCGCTTCGAAGTATTTGAAGAATTATAGGTTTCGCATCAAATCGTGTATATTGACCGTGGCTTATCTCGCGTGTATGTAAATATTTTATAGTTTTTCCTAATGCCAAATTTTAATTTGTAAACAAGATTTATGCGAATTATACAAACCCTATCTATTACCTTTTCTTATAAACAACGCCGTTATATGTAAATTGTAACTGATATTTTTTTCTCTAGTTTCTTTAGTTTCATATAAATCAATCACAAATTTTATCAGGCTTTTATGTAAAGGCTATTAGTGGTAAAGTTTGATTACACTATAATATTTTTCACACAAAAAGATACCATAAGCTGAGATTATTTACAACGGTTATGTAACACTCAACAAAAAAAAACCGCAATGCAATCGCTTAAGCTGTAAAAAGTTTTTAATTATTTAACAAAACTGCTTTATATATATTACCTTTGCTTATAGCAAGACCTTCGGCCATCCAAGGTTTTATAAATTTGTATGGATAACCTTTTGCACTGTATTTCATGTCACCTAAAATTATCTGCAAAATAAAACTTAGCTCTTAGAAAATCTAGAAGTCGTTATTAATATTATTAAACAATAGTTAGTCATTGAATAAATGCGAGGACGGAACGTTTATTAATGAGATAAAGTTTTTTTTAATTTGTTTCGAATAATATAAATACAACAATTATGTTGATACAATGAATGCAATTAAACTCGCCTCCAAGTCTTCAGGATTATAAAGAGCAACGATTTTTTTTGTTCCAATCTTAAGTTTAAATATTCCATTATATTTTTGGGCTTGCTTACTGAAATAGTTAAATGCTGCCACTGTAAATTAAAATTAAAATTTTTCATAACGTAAAATGCTTCCTTGAATGCAAATCTTAATTTATATAAATATTTGCACATAACTAATTTTTGACATTCATCTAGCCAGATCTAATTATATTCATCCTGCATTATTCGATTAAATTTTAATTTAAATCGTATGTATTTTCCTTATTTTATTTTGCATTTTCAATCAAACACATTAACAAAAAGCTGTGACATGTTACCTGGTCCGGCTAAAAAGTCTAACGTATTGTTAATTAGGAATGGACCCGGGGGTCCTGGAATCTTCTCGAATTCATCTATCTTGAACAGATTCTTTCGAATAAATAGAACCACGAGAAAAAGTAACGCACATAACGGTATTGGAAACATTTCATAACACAGTGCGAACGTAGTGGTCACAGAGTACATTTTTTTATCTCTCTCGACTGAGCACTAAGAGGTAGCAAGCTTCGGACCCGCTTATATACAGCTCTCACCTTACAATTGGCCACCACGGCGTCGGTATCTAGGTGTTACATCGGTTATAGCAAATGTAGCCTTATGATATTATTGACACTGTAAACGGTGTTTTCTTCATAACATTACGTGTTTTATGAACAAATGACATGATAGAAATGTCAGTTCGGTGAAATTTTATTGCTTTTTATAATCCATTAACACTTGATATTCCATTGAATATAGGGGTCGGCGGATCAATAAAAGCTTGACAAGGGTTGATGCCCTTGTCCGGGCAAAATGTGTGCAAACATCTTTTTTTGTGAATTTTCGGAAACAACGCGTCCTACAAAAAATGTTTGGCCTACAAATATGTATATAAAATTTTTGCACTAAATTCTAAATTAAAGAAATTATAAGCAGATAAGTGAGAAAATTTGTATAAATTTCCTTTTTTACTCTATAAATTTCTTTTTATACATTATACAAAAAAAGTACCTCGGACAAGATTGGTCCGAGGTACATTGACTTTTGGAGAAATTTTTTTTTAAAACGTCCGGTCAAAACGCAATGTTAAATAAATTGTTAAATCTGTACTTTATTTATTCATTCCTAACTGTTTTCCTTAATATAGCTTAGGTATTTTCTGAGTCAGAAAGTCTATCCATCATTACGGACTGTTTTTTGTTAACATTTTTTCGTAGCTTTATACAACGTTAATAAAGACGACCCACTAAACGGCATGCGATACAAACGATTTGGCTAGACAGTGGCTAAAATTAATTTAATTTGACATTGCTTTCCCAAACACAAGATGCAATTCGCTCCACAAACTTGTGTTAAGCTTTTATTGATTCCCCACACTTGTCCAATAAATAAAAATGCGTCTTCTAACAAATGTTCAGCTCTTGTTACATTTCACTAAACTATTAATATTTATGTTGTGAAGAAACGTAGTATAATTCTAAAGGAAAGAAGGGTGTACCTAATATAAAGGGTTGCACCTAACTCTTACCACTTTTCTAGCGTAAAATAAAAAATTGGCACAGGTAAAATCAGTAAAGACTGCTTTTTATTAAAAGTCACAGTTCAAATCACCCATTGATGAAGGACAAATAAAATAATCTAATTTAAATCGTTATAGTGGCCCGTTGGAACCACGCAAAGGTGGACATTTTTATTCAACATTTTGGCTTTAATGGATAAATAGAAATTGAATAAAACACATATGAAGGCAACTTTACATCTGGAATTGGTTTTAGTTATGACTTGTAGTATATTCTAGTCATAAAGTAGACCTATATTAAATATACGGTTCTTAGTGAGAAAGAGGCTTCGTAATCGCAAAAGAATTTTTGAAATCAGTCGGGTAGTTTTTGGTTGGGTTTATGTATATAAATATGCACAATTTGTTTTATTGTTCTTTATGATATAAAACTAGTTTTTATTGGTACGCAATATAAAATATTATATTGCAAAGAATTTTGTTTTTTTTGTTAAATTTTCATATAAATATAATCATAAAGTAATAATTACTCATCACAATCTATATAACAGCGCTTAATAAAAACTATAAAAACATGACAATTGTGTGAATCTCAGATAACGTTTTAGTTAGAGGTAATAAATACATTTTTACGATCATGTTTTTTTCACACGACCAGATATTAGATATAATTGTATTGTCTCATTATTGCATACGGCACGTAGGCAGGAAGATGTAAATGAAATAAACTATGATTGTTCCATCATATACTCGATTTGCTACGTACCTATGTAGTTAAACAATACGTTAGTTGATTTTGACTTTGTGAATTGGAGTAAATTGATTTTTGTTAGTGGTAGTAGGCCATCTAGTGGCCATAATAAACCATGATCATTAGATAGTGTTACTTTATAACAGGTATTGCATAAGCCAGAAACCCACATTGGGAGTGGTCATCAGAATTCCACTAAAATTATTTGTTGTTAACTGTATATTATATCACGGTCATATTTTAAAATACCGTTAAAATTACAATAAAAATAACTTTTATATTAGTAGCTAACCAAAAATTATATCCAGACTGATATGCACAGCCTAAATTAGGAATATATTGCAAAGAATTTTATTATTAGCCAAATTAATTGCAACCACTTCAATATTTAGATACAAGTTCTTTTGCACTCACTGGCGTTTTTTATTTTCATACTACTTTGTTAGTGAAATTCATTACCGACAGCTTACTACCAAAAAAATAAACAGTTTTAATGTTCATTCCTTTTCACATGAGAACTGCAAATAGTCGAATCTCATTTATATGTAAAAAGCTTTAGAAACACTATTACATTACGAAATGTGACTACTCGGTATGGAAGAATAAATATCTTAACGGATATTCCTATCCCCGCCCTTCCCAATTATCTGCTGTTTGTAAATACCTGTAACAAAAAAGCATAAAGGATATGTTATACGAAAAACCTAAATGCTGAGCTTTAGTATGTCTGCGGGGCAACAGAGCCAAACCCCAAATCTCCCACCTCCATGGCAGGGGCCGATTGAAGCCAGCTGCAGTCGATCCTTCTGCTGTTAACCATCACTTCACCTAATAAGAGTCACTGACTGGATTAGCTATGTTTCTAAGAGGGCTTCTATTAGACCAATGAAGACAAGTGAGTTTTTTATATAAGTGCATAGGCTTTATTGTGAATGTGATTATGTAGACGAAACAAAAATCATGTTCTAGCTCACTCCAACCATTATATTAGGCAGTCAATATAAGAAAACGTCTTAATTTCTATGTAGAAGATGTTTAGGTGTTACCATACATATATAAAAATAAATAAAATTGTAGTGTCTGCTTGTAACATCAAAATAAACGATTGCATGTGATATATAACTAAAACAACATTGTTGTTAAACTTTTGTTTATCTATCAATATGTTCTGGCTAATCTCTGGAATAGCAGGAATCCGAAATCAAAAAAATCCGAATTTGACTTTTACTGGAAGATAGCTGATGTAAGTAATAGTAACTTAGGTTACTTTTGTTAGATTTTTTAAATATTACTAAGCGGACAAAGTTGCGGGCAACAGCTAGTGATTTATGAAATCAAATCCAAATATACAACTAACGATATGCGTAAATAGGACAAAAAATAACATCAAGAATTGACCTTGGCTGTGCCTGACCTGTAAACTTTAATAGTTAGACAAACAGAAATGTAAAGTCTATCATTAAATTATAATAAAGTTCAGCGTCGGTTAACAGACAATGTTATTCAACGATCATCTGATTTAATAAACCTAGAGTAAGAATTTTAATTACCAGAGTATTTTTTTACTTAAAAAATTATTCACATTGTGAAATTGTTCACAGCAAGAACTCAAGAATATAAATTGATTTCAGTAACGAACTTTCATGAATGACCGACTAAAGATGGTTTGCTTGGTTAGCAGACCAGGGTCGATAATTTAGAACATTATCACGTTTATTAAAGTAAAAGTATATGGTACAATTAAAACCGTTAAGAAATGTCAGGAAAATAACATCAAAAATAACGTTTCTCATTCTGATTAAATAGCAATTAATCTATCAAACGACTGTTACGGGATCTGCATTGTACTTTTTTTAATATTGTGTATTGTTTTGGCTAGTGTTATGAAAATTTAAAGACATTATAAAAACTATCTTTTGAACGTTTTTGAATTTAAGGCATTTTAGTGGAGATTTCACTTTTACTAATTTTAAAAAGGCTTCTAAACACGGTAAGGTGAAAACGATTGACTTATGGAAATTGTGTTTTAACGAAAACTCCCCCTATTGCCAATACCAATGCTAGGAAACTTAAAGCTATACTTACAAGAATTTTAATATAAAACACAACACAAGTAAGGAATGAAATTATTTATAAATAAATGCCACCAAGACTTAAAAAATACAAACTACATTGTTTTTAAGTGACGAATGATTAAAATATTTCTATTCAGTCTTATAAACTGTAACTTTAGGGTTTTATCGATTGAATTTTGACTTTGTTTCTGACTTATTGATAAAAATATTTTACTGTCGTATCGTTACTTTATCAATTATCATTTGCTTATTTATGTTTTATAAAAATCTAACAGATGACCCAGCCATAGTGCTTGCTGAAGTGTTGTATTTTACATTGTAATAAACAATTTGAGGCTTAGAGAGACAATTTTGAGTCATAAGTGACCACTAACAACACTAATTTATATTTTATGGTTTAAGGGTAAAAGGCTGGTTCAAGTGACCGCCCCGGCCCATGAATGCCAGCGTATTTTCTCCGTAAGCGCGCATGTAAAACACTAAGCACTTACCCCTCGTATATAAAACTTGTAACCGCGTTGTAAGCTACGTCCATTGAGTTTTAATATTTTTTAAACAAAAAGTAAATGAGACCATACTAACTACTAACTCTATATTACATCACCTTTTACGTAAATACTTTATTTCCTGTATTTATGCGACAAAAATGTCTAACTTGAATTGGCGCCAAAGCCTCGAGCGCTCTTATTGGTTTAATATCGCTTGGCGACAGTGTTGCCAACTCGGATTTTAAAAAAGGCGTAGGTCAGATAAAGAAAATTATGTAGAAATGTGAAATTGCCATATCAAAAATACGTAGATCTACGTACTTTTTTTCTGAGTGAAATTAAGAGAGTAGGGTAGGTAAAAGTAAATAAAACGTCAATTTATATTACTCTAAAAGTAGTAGACAGCAGACAAACAAAAAAATTAAAAATAAATTACTGTGAGCAAACAAAAAATCTATGAATTATAGGTCTACCACAATCTCATGGCAAATAAGCCAACTTTATATCCAAATATAAAATCATCTATTTATTCATTACCAGTAAATGATCTTTTTATATAGATATTTATATATTTGCACATAGAGTACGAAATAAATAGGGTTAAATAATAAATGGATTTTAATATATTTGTGTATAAAGTTTGGCTTATTTGCCATGAGATTCTGGTAAACCTATACCACCTGTAGTTAATTTAAACAAGTTTACTTTCAGTATCATCACTTTATTTAAATTATTATTTTATATTATATAATATCATTTTCAGGCAAATTAAATTTATACATATTTTTATTAAAATGCTTTAAGTGTTCCTGCGAAGGCTCGCGGTTTTGTTTCAAGCCACTTTTCGTATAAAGTAATCCTGTGAGCGTGTCAGTGTGAAGCCTGTTTCTTATTTTAGTTTTCATCAAATTTATCGCAGAAAACAGTCGCTCGACATTCGCACTACTATGTGGCAAAGTTAATAAATTTTGTGCAAATTGAGCCAATAAAGGAAACATTTGAGAGAAATCGCCTTTTCTTATTTCTGAAATGTCGAAATAAAACACCTTCGAAATCTTAGTTCGAAATATTTTTTTAGGTTATGAAGATTTACTTTGACGGTTTACTACACTCACACCCACACGCGGTCGGTCACGTCACATTAAATTTTTTAATTTATGGCTCCTCCGTTACAAATGAATGGCGCGACGTGTTGAGTGGCTAGGCGAGGTGTGCGTTAGTATGAAACGGAACGTTTATTATTTTTTTTCGGAAAAGTAAGGGTAATTATGCCTATTCAGTCTTTTTGTAAATTTGAACAATTTTGATAGAAAATACGTAGATTCTGGGACTAAAGTTCGTAGGTTTGCAAAAAAAGCTTAAAGTACGTAGATCTACGTAAAAGACGTAGAGTTGGCAACATTGCTAGCGATCAAATATGGCAAAGTTCACCAATAAACGATGTTTGTCCGCGATGGACTCCTAAACTGCATAACCAATTTTAAAATATGTGCCCACCATTTGCAGTATAATCAAACTTGAAAGATAGAATAGCTTACATCTTAATTTATAATTGCAATAATGTTTTATAAGAAGATATTTTTCTATTATTATTTGATGCAAAATGTTAGCTACAAAACGTTGTGTGTGTCAATAGATAGAGCTGTTTTATAGTATAAACTTTACGTTGATAGTAGAAGAATTGGGACAATGTAAAGTAATTGCTAAAAATTAATTAATTTTGGTCAGTGAATTTTATAATAATTTTTATTTATTCTTAAAAACAAAAATGTAATTTCATAACGCCGTTATTTTATACCAAGCCATCAAAAAAAAAAAAACAATCAATAAAATATGAAATAGCTTCCTAACATGCGCCAACAACAATATAAAAATTAAAAATGAATTTTTACAGAGCAAAATTGATAAAAGTGATGTTGTATTCTATATAAAGGAAATATTTTTATGACATATTCAAAGGCGGATACGATTGAAGGTACTGTATATTCGTTATTAATTATTTCATACGATAGTTGTTTCCTTACGCTTGCGACGAATATAATCAACTTTCGTTCTTTATTTTTTAATAACTATGCTTATGCGCATGCAAACTAAAACATAACAATTGTGTTTTTGGTGGTAGTGCTCCATATCCATTCAAATTATATAAATTTTAATAGAAAAGTAAGAATTAAAAAACAAATAGTTTTTAAAGCGAATTGCTTTGTATAGAATTTTGATTTCACTGTTTTTTTAAAGATGACATTAAGTTGTTTATTACAATGTAAAATAAGTAAATCCTAGCCGCAGCAACACATGGCAGGATCTGCTAGTGTAAAATAAATATCAGTCAGTCAATTTTATTATAATTATTATGTATGGTGAAATAGATAAACCGATGTTGTACTTTTGCGCATGCAATTGTAAAAAAAAAATAAAAAATAAACGATTAAAATGAGGTTTTTGGTGCTAGTGTTCCGTTCCAACATAATTACACTTTTAATAGAAAACTAAAAATATTTTTTTAAATTAAATGTTTTGTATAGATTTTTGCATGATGTCAACAGGAAGAATACTTTGAACAATCGTATTCAGTCTGTCCACTTCAAATCCAAATCCAATCGAAATTTTTACAAATGACATTATCTAATAAAACATAGTGGTCCTTATGACTCAAAATCTCGTTCCGTTTCTCTTAAGCCCTCAAATTGTTTATTACAATGTAAAATAGCAACATAGTGTTAGTATATCTTTAAATTTATAGATCGACCAATCAAATTTATAAAAACATAAAATAAGCAAATGATAATTGATAAAGTAACGATACAGACAGTAAAATATTTTTATCCAATAAGTCAGAAACAAAGTCAAAATTCAATCGATAAAACCCTAAAGTACGTATATAAGACTGAATAGAAATATTTTAATCATTCGTCACTTAAAAACAATGTAGTTTGTATTTTTTAAGTCTTGGTGGCATTTATTTATAAATAAATTCAATCCTTACTTTTATAGCCGTTGCGATATTCAAGCCTTAATAGTTTACGGCTTAACCAGTATGGCTAAAAATAAATGATACAATAATTTTATTAATAAGCCACATTTATTTAATTTAACTTTTGTAAGCATTGTAATGGACAAGAAATACTTTACATATTTATTTTAGTGACATTTTAGTTTGATTTTTTATCGCGTTTATTAACATTTTTTGTAATACCCGACCTTTTTTAACATTTTTCAGGCCGTGGTCTCGGGGCAGACTGAGACATTTTGAGGCGGGCTTGAATCAAAACTTATTTTAAGCCGCTGAAGAAGATTAGTCAATTCCTACCACCTGTCAAGTACCTCTTCTACAAGATCCAGGAGTGTTCAAGCTATATTGTGATTGCAGCCTTTCTCATATTAGACAATCAAAGCGAGCAAAAAAACCCGCATCAAGGAATATATAGCTGACAATAAACATAAAAGATCCAATAAAATCGACGACATTTTAGTCTTACTATGTTATTGCGCAATAGTGGTGTGACTTAGTACCAACTACGGGAAAGCTAAGGGGAACCTGACCGGCCTATGGATTAAGACGGGTCATGAAAATAGCTCGAGTGGGCCAAAAAACGGTAGTAGGTAGCTCGGTATGATGAAGCTATTTCTTTCTCCTTGGTTTAAAACATCGGAGTCTGCCACCGAGGAAAGCTAGGGGCTTTCAGAAGCGGCCTCTCGGTTTTGTTTCTTGAAGGTTTGGATTTTTGCTGAGCTATGCTGACCATAGGCGTGCAACGTCCGTCAACTCGGCACTAATTTAGGCTTGGTAAATTCAATCACCCAATTATCAGAAAAGTAAAATGACCGTAGGATGGGCATGTAATGAGCTCACCCACTGTCAATCCGCATTGGACCAGCGTGGTGGGACACGGTCCAAAAACCCAATAATGGAGAAGGGGAGGCCTATGTCCAGCAGTGGTTTTATCACAGGCTTATGATGATGATGATGACTTAGCTAGGGTAACATGACTAAGAAAATCTATTACAATTAAAATTGAAAACATGTTGAAATTCTGTTGTATTAGGCCTGATATAATAGATGCATTATTTCTAATTGCATTGCAAAAAGGTTCCTGGGGCCTTTAGGTCTCCAGAAATGCCTTACTGTTCCTAATAGCAAGCTGTTAGAAAGGGTATGCCGCATTTGTTAATGGTTTGAATCAATGTAACAAAAATCGTATGAATGTAATGAAACTCAGATATATATAAGTAACTATTAACGAACCTACCGACCGTAAATTGAAATAGCCTATAAAGGTTGGCGCAATCATTCAAGTTTTAATACGGCGGCAAGGTTATTCTTAAAATTGAGCAAACAGAGAAAAAACCGACATAAACAGCACGCTTCTATGCCTGAGAAAATACTCTATGCCAAAAAAATAACTGACGGCGCTAAAATGTATTGTTTTATTGATGATGACGGTGTTTAGCATATATAACAACATGTAATTATTCCAGATAGCGGCATCACGAATTTATTGTGGATAATAAAAATCATATTCAACATTCAAAACTATTTAAAGGTACAATATCGGACTTTTTACTGCTCCAAAAACTATTAGCATAATCAGCCCCTATCAGTCCCCTGCTGGACATAGGCTTCCCCTGCTACTCGCTGCCATTTTGAACCGGCTACTGCAAGGACATCGCCATCCAACCTGGTCGGGTCGGGTCGGGTCGACCAAAGCTCAGGTTTCCTAAACGTGGCCTTTACTCTAGAATCTTATTAGCCCATCGGCCATCAGTTCTTCGGACCACGTGAATGGCCAACTGCCACTTTAACGAGCTAATCCGTTGCGCTATTTCAGTAACTTTCGTTCTTAGCCGGATGAATTCATTACGAATTTTATCCGACAAATAGATCCGAGCACGATGAGCTACGGCAAACTTGTGGAACAGTGCGATAATCACGGGGAGTACGCACTGGTTGTTTTTTTTTAATTTATTTATTTCATGAAAGTATACATACCATAACACACAATCTGCCAAACTGCAAACAGTTTATCGGCAGTAGCTCTCGTGGAAGCAAGACAGATATAGATTTGCACTTAATACAAATTTTTACATTTTGCTTATTATAAAGATATAACCGTATAATTGTAGTTACTAAATAATGTATATGAAAAAGTTATACAGTTATCTTATTAGTCATTTTTAAATTTAATACACGTAAGTATCTCATGAGTATAAGAAAAAAAAATACACTAGATAAAAAAATGTCTTAATCTATTTCGACTGCATAGGTATAGCAGGCAGTATAGAGATAAGTTAAACTTACTATGGGCATAAGGTCAAATAGTGGTTTTACAATAGTTCAAATTCAAAAACTATAACTATAATTTATTGTTTTTTCGCGACATCAGATTTTAACCTGTTTGTTGACTGCAACTTTGTTTGTGTTTAATATCTGGGCCAGCACATTTGACTTTATTTAAAACTTAGGCAATCAAAGGACATGTGATAAAGAAGAAAATGCATCATCATCATCATCAGCCTTTTTTAGTCCACTGCTGGACATAGGCCTCCCCTAATACACCCCTATCCATTAGGGGGTTTGGACCGTATATGCATAACAATTTAACATACCGCGTATTTTTGGGTTTACCTGTTATAAATTATAATATCTATGTGTTCAAATCTATGACATTTCGTAACCTACATAATCCAAGTATAAAATTAAATAGGTGTATTTAGTGTGTACAGCAGACAGTTAAATGTCTAAATGCTAATACAAATAGTTTTGAAATATGTTGCGGATAATCGATATCAATTCCAGATAAAACTTACAAAATATATTATTGATTTGAATACTTTAATGAAAAATGTATAGTATTATACTTATAATTGCCAACTGCTACTCTTGTGAAATTGTTCTTTATCTAAAGACTTATTATCTTCCGGATTATATTTGAATAAAAAAATTATTGAAGACATACGTCCGACGCCACGTGTTCTTACCATGTGACCTTTGGGGATCCGCCCTTCAAAAGACCTTGTAAATAATATTTAATTTAATTTTTTTTCGTTGTCACTACTCAACTATGCGATATTGATGTTTCTATTAAGAGAAGAAAAAATCAAGGTTTTTTTATAATGTTGTCTCAAGACAACATTATAAAAAAATGAGCAAATTTGTATCTTCGCACTTGCCAGCAATTTGAAACAATTGATTTACTATTTTTCTTGTGAGAATTCTATTGTCACTTGTCTTTGTAACATTTTTTTAAGCAAAAGTGTCAATTCCAGGTCTAAAAGCTTTATAGGTTTTTACCGAATCCTTATACGGCACGAACGATACGGCCATACAAATAAAAAATGTGGACGTGTACTAGCGTACACTCGTAAGAAATGAAGTGAAACTTCTTTATGACGTTATTTTTCAAAAAATAATTTACTATATGTAACTTTACAGAAATTGGTTAAATAAAGTTAAATTAGATAAAGTTTAATAAGGCTTTTATTATCATAGACATAAATACAATTTATACAATTATTTCATTTTAGCTTAATACTACAATTATTATATATTTGTGTTATTAATGGCTTATTAATAACAATATCGACCACGCTCTATAGTGACGTGATAAATATAAGATGGCGCGTAACGGAAAAATGTGACACTAAATTTTTTTCCGATCCCGATAAAGAAGTTTCACTTCAAAAACAATGTTTCAAAAAATAAAACAGTTTAAATTGGAATACGAGTATGATCTATACATATACACTTAGCGTCAACATATACAGTTGAGTAAAAGGACTGAAGCTGTGGCCACGGAACGGACAGGTAGGAAAGTGTCGGACACGTCAGGGTTCTAATCCGTTGAATTCCTTTTGTTCGATAAAGTGTATTATAAAATAACAGAATTTAACAAGAGAAAACACGTAAATAAGAAAATTAAAAATACACAGCTAACTTAAATAGTCCCCAGAGATTTATAGGTACACATTTCAAAGTATTATATATAATTATTTCTATTGCTTGCGCGAATATCTACCCCGTGACCACGGGCGCTGGAAAGTGTTCGAAACGTCGGGAATTTAAAATTTAAAATAAACGCGATAAAATGCGTAAAGTAATTTTATTTAATAATATTATAGCATAATTAGAATTCATAATTAGATACCTCTTACCATAATAGCACTTGCCTGGTTTTGTTAAGAGTTAAAACTCGTTCTTCGCTGTTTCTGATTCCTGAAAAATTTTCTGTAGAAAAGTTTCAGCATTTTCTTTCTTATGTTAAATGGAAATTAATAGTTATATATAAGCTTCTAAACTCAAGTAACTAGAATACTGAGATGTGATTAAAAATTAAATAATTGACGCGTATGCTCGCTTTGTACCATTATTTTTCAATTTTCTTATGTAAAATATATTTAATACATCGTTTAATAAAAACGGATACTAAAAACATTATATATAAGATAAGGTTCGTTTTGATTGCTCGGCTATCAACAGTCACGTTTGTGCTCTTGTAATGCTAACAGTTCCGTTAAAATGTTTCTTTGGTTGTTAATTTTCGCGGCATTTATAACTGTTTTGCATGTATTACTTAATTACAACAAAAGAGCCGTGCTGATCAAAAAAATACCCGGAATAAAGGATCGTTTTCTTGTTGGAAATGCATTCGATATCATAAAAAACCCAGGTAAGGTTGTTGACACGAGTTATCATTGTTTTCCGAAGTTATTTAAAAATATGTTCCCAGGACAGTTCACAGCAATAAAAAAGGTGTGGATTATAAAATACTGCGCGTATATACAAGCTGTATAAAGTAATATTACTATAACCCAAACAATAACAACTTGAAGGTCATTAAAGCGTTTTAATGTCTAAATACACAATTCGACCATAAGTTATAAATATCTTATCAAACTATTACATAGCTAAGGTCAAACAAATTTTTATTAGATGAAATTTTTTAACAGTTTGTTCAGATCAGACGTTGTCTAATGATTAATATGTAACTTTTTGACAGTGGAACTGTTTGATTATATGAGAGATATGGCAAAAGAACATGATGGCATGTACAGATTTTGGTGTTTCCCTTTTGCCGCAGTATTTATTTATGATCCTGATCATGTTGAGGTAAATAATATGATTTTTAGACTTACATGAGTTGTGCATGATTAAAATTTATATGCACTTATGATTAAATAAAATAATTATAATTACAGAAAGTTCTATCTGGAATGAAGTATCATAAAAAAAGTGAGCTTTATTCATTTTTAGAAGCATGGCTACAAGACGGGTTGTTGTTGAGTTTCGGTGAGTTTTATTAAAATTAAGTGTTAAAATATTTTTGCTTCATGGTACTAATTATGTAATAAAATCTCTGTCAGCCTCTTTATAGTCATGTTCCTTATCGTTATTAAAAATGCAACCCCTTTAACAAGATTGATATTAAAAATTTACAGGAACAATTTTCAAACACTACACTTATAATAGTGACCTTAATTATATTTATACTTCTATTTTAGATAAATTAATGTATGCATAAGCGATTTTAGCAAATATTTTTTTTATATATTAGTATTTGATAAAAATGTACACATAAAAACAACCTTAAAGCCATATCAATTTTGATATACTGTTTTTCGACTTCACTTTATTAACTATATGCTTATTAAAATACCTTTCGTTTTTTACATAAGTAAACGATCTTAGATAATTTAATGCATTTTCATACGAGTTAAACGTAATTAACTGACCTTATTTTAACTCTATGATAATTTTATTTCATTTCTTATACGCTTATACTGAATTAATGTTCTAGGCGCAAAGTGGCAAAATCGCAGAAAAATAATAACACCGGCGTTTCACTTCAAAATTTTACGTAAATACTTCACAAGCATCGAGGAGAACTCTCACCGGCTTGTGAAATCAATAAGTACGGTATCAGATGTTGAT
This sequence comes from Lamproptera curius, assembly GCA_029286875.1. Lineage (NCBI taxonomy): Eukaryota > Metazoa > Arthropoda > Insecta > Lepidoptera > Papilionidae > Lamproptera > Lamproptera curius. The sequence goes on from JAGSMT010000077.1 coordinate 547,821, forward strand.
GTTGATGTTGTACCGATCATTTCAGAGTTTACACTCAACAGTATCTGTGGTAAGTTAGTTTATTCTTCGTCTAAATAAAAGAAAGAGACTTATTTAATCCACTGTATCACCGTGAGTTGACGTACGGCTAAAAATATTAACTGAATCGATGGAAATCTTTTATATTTCATTAAGCAACGCGCAGCATCACCTCGATGGTAAGTGCTAACAATGACAGGACCTGCTCTTCTTAGAAAAGATACATTACATACTCAAAGTATATAGTCAAGTATATATATTAAATATATTTATACTTAAACATATAAGCTATTTATATACATATATATACAAAAACATTTAATATATTATATATATATATATATATATATATATATATATATATATATATATATAGATAAGATAATATATAGATACATACTATATATTCTGTCGACAAGTTTTTTAGCAACAACTCTTTTGCCATTTTTTTTATGAAACTATTAGCCATTCTGATTTTAAGAGGTAGCGAATTCCACAGAAGAACAGACTGGATAAAGAAAGAGGAATGCATGAAGTCAGAACGGTGAATGAGGCATTGAAGACGACGATTGTGCGTCGAGCGAAGTTCTTTGTTACTGACTTCACATAGATACTGAAAATGGGTAGAAATATAAGACGGCGTTGTAGACGAATTAAGGAAAGAGTAGAGAGTAGTCAGGCTCGTAACGAGCGTCGTTGGCGTATGGGTAACCACAGCAGTTGGGAACGGTATACCGAAACGAGGTCATTCTTACGCAAATTGAAAACTAATCGAATGCAGTTATTCAGAAGTCGGTCAAGTTTGTTGAGGTGATCTGCATTCAGGTCAAAGTAGCACACGTCACCATAGTCGATAAGGGGGAAGATCAAGGTCTACACGAGTATGATTGTAGTCTATATAGGCAGAAATTTTTTAAAGCGATACAGGCATCGTAAGACATTTGTAACTTTCATAATGACACCAGCGATTTGAGCGTTCCAACTCAGCGTCGAATCGAAATACAGGCTGAGATTTTTTACATTTTGGCTGAGCGGAATAGGGCAACTGTTAAAAGTTATTGGCAGGAGTGTGTTAGAATCCAATCTACTCAAGGTGCGTGCACTTTCCACCAATATAGCCTGACACTTGGATGGATTGACCGCCAAGCCAAATTTGGTACTCAAACTTTTAATTGCAGTCAAGTCCTGGTTCATTTCACGTATTGCCTCAGAAAGATTGTCGACTCTTTATTATATTATATTGGCATATTGAACATTGGCACGTTTTTTAACTTTTAACATGTTGTATTAATTTTGAATATTAAAAGTTCATTCTGTCTATGCCATTTAAAGAAAGAATGGGCTTCTGTTTACATTATAATTTATATTCCATTAATAGCATAAATTGGCGAATGTGTTTACTGCGAACAAGCTTGTCTGTGCTAACGATAGGCTAACTAACATATTGATAAAAAAAGCTATCTCGCTAGCCTAGTACCATAGGCTTGAGCTTTAGGAACCGAAAGACGTGGGTACAAATCGGAATCGAGACTTAAAAACTTTTTTCTAGTTGGTCGCCTGTCGGTCCTGCTCCTGATTTCTCTAGGGTCGCGTTGGTTTTTCATTCCATCGGACTGTGGGAGGAAAGAAGAAATACCTGTGTAACGGATAACATTATTATTAAAATATCGATAGATTTATTGTTCATCGAAAGTCACAAAGCCAATAATTAACTCTATATATAAGAGTATTTGCGTATTAAGTAATGGTGATGTTTAGAAACACTTTTGTGACCCATTAGCAACTTTGTTCCAAACGCTGGACAAATTACCGGAGCAGTGAAAAGGTTTATACCGTTTACACTTGTGCAATTCATAACGCGGTCATCAAAAGTGTTACTATCACAATATCTATCCTAACAACCTCTTTATCTATGAGTTAGAACTACTTTGTAATATCATTTGTTCTGATCTATAAGGGCAATATAGCTACGTAATTTCCTGAAAAGTACGATTACCATTTCTTTGAATGTTATCAAGACCTTTGAAAATCGTTATGAGTCATCAGTATCGATACAGAATATCTTATTAAGCTTAAATCTGATGTTCATTTTATGTATATAATACATATGTACACACATTACTTTAAATTGCCTATACGTTTTGCAGAATCCGCAATGGGTACAAGGCTCACAGACGAATCAATGGGAAAATCATACAAGAACGCCATTTACAAACTTGGTCATCTACTTATTCAACGATTGGTTAGAGTTTATTTGTATCACGGATACATTTTCAAACGATCTTATTTAGGACGCCAACAAAAGAAATGCCTATCAATAGTTCATAATTTTAGCCGAAAAGTAATTGAGGATCGCCGAAATGAAATCAGTCAAAACAAGATTAACTTGAGTGAAAACATGGAAGATAACGAAGATGAAGAGTTTAAAATTTACAATAAAAAGAAAAGAATAGCGATGTTAGATCTATTGCTTACAGCGGAAAAAGAAGGATTGATTGATGAGACAGGAATTCAAGAGGAGGTAGACACTTTCATATTTGAGGTAAGTTTATTTTATTTTGTCATGGCTTGTATTAAATGTATAATTGACAAAGTTACGTTACATTATATTGCCTAAAATATTTTTTATCTATAATTTTCTGATAAACTTTTCGTAATTAAAGGTAATCAAAAACTAAATACATTAAATTATGATATTCTTAGGTCAGTGTTTGTATTCTGAGAGATTAATTGCCCCTTTTTGAGGCTGCTTTGTTATTTTAAAACCCAGCTTAAATAATAAAACCAGTGACCATGGCAAAAATTATTACTGATTCTGAAAACCGGGTCCTTTCTACTGCGTAGTCATCTCATCATTACATACTCTGTCCTGTAGTAGGCCTCCGTTTGCTCCTTGCTAGTCACCTTACAAAAATGACGTCCTTTACATACGTTCTTAAGTCGAGTCGCACGTAATTATGATGGTTTTAACACGTTGTGAATATTAATAAACTGCCAATGTTGCATGAATCGATCAACAAAGTCAAAATATTATATGTCACAATAATAAAAACATATATTAATTTATTCAAAATATGAGCTAAAATATCAGAAGGTCCTAGGGATAATTATGGTTTATCTTTTAACGTTACAACGTTTACTTTGTTCAAACTTGTGCTTTCAATCTTTTAAATATTTTTTCAATAAACGATATTCAAAATGCTTATTGAGTTTTTAAATGTGTTATGATTTTTAAAACTTCGGCATAAAGTGTTTGCTGATTTGAATTCAACAAATATAATGTTACGTACTATTTATTATAGGGCCATGACACTACTGCTTCAGGATTGACTTTCTTCTTAATGCTGCTTGCGAACCATCCAGATATACAGGTAAGTAATTTAATAGATAATATGATTTATTTTTGTAATGAGTCCATTGGGCATAAAGTCATTAGAAATATGGGTGTTCTTTGTAACAAAATATAATAAATTTCGCAGCATTGTTTTAAATATAAATTGACGTATCCAAGGAAAAAAATTAAAACAACCAAATTTTAATGGCAACATTTCAAATATTATTTTTGATATTAACTACGCTGCTGATGTTTACTATAACGTATAAAACGGCGTAATAATTACGTTTTAACTAATAACTTGAGTAATCTTTCTATTTAATTTTACAAATAATAACAAAATTACAGGAAAAAATCGTAGCCGAGCTTAGAGACATTTTTGGTAACACTAAGAGATCTGCTGTAATAGAAGATTTAGCAGCAATGAACTATTTGGATCGCTGTATAAAGGAATCCTTACGCCTATGTCCTCCTGTACCTTTTATTAGCCGAAAACTAGACGAAGAAGTTCAACTTGGTAAGTTCAAGGGCTATGGATCCCTTAATATTCTTTTAGACAGCCCACTAAGGCCTAATGGTCGGTAATTTTGACTTTTCACACCACGGAAATAATATTATACAATAAACAAATATTCTTGACGTCCCTTTGCTTTATAACAAAGATACGCAAATCAACTGACCGCCATATCTTATCTCCGGGACTTTGAACCTAAGTTGCTACACACGACCAATTTGTTTTAGTTGTAGAAATTACAGAACAATCATTTTTAAAGCTATTAAGTTACCTTTATAAAATTTTATCGATTTACGTTTGTTTTATAATAACGTTCTATCAGCTTATAGCTAGTTATAGTTTTCTTTAATCCCGAATCTTACATCACCTGCATTATCAGCCTGTGGTAGTCCGCGGCTAAACATAGGCCTCCCTCAATACACTCCTATTCATTAGGGGCTTTTGGACCGTATCCCACCACGCTGGTCCAATGCGGGTTCGTGGGTGGGCCGACTTTTTACATGCCCATTCGACGCATGGATCATCTTACTTTTCAGACAATTGGGTGATCGGCCCAAATTTCCCTAACTAACTAGGAAACAACAATGAAAATTTGTTGAGTCCCCGCGGGATTCGAACCCTCGACCTCCGGTTTCTAAAGCACAAGCCCATACCACTAGGCTACGGAGTCAGATGAATCTTATATATTAAAATTTTAACCAGTTTGCAATATTGTAAAAAAAAGGAAGCAAAATTTATAAACTGGTAACACAAGCTAATCGCATTATATAATTAGCTCCAAGGTCAGTAATATAATTTAAAATATAAATTGTTTATAATTTACAATATTTAGTTTATAATGAGCGTCGTTTTGTTTAATGTTTATATTACGTTTTTGCAAAGTTGCACAAAACTCTAACGCCATATAGTTATTACGTGTAGTTCAGCGATAACTATGGTAATAGGGCTAAGAGATCTGCTGTAATAGAAGATTTAGTTACATTGAACTATTCTGTTCTCGTCATTTCGGACTCTTTCCTGTGGTCACGGAGCAGATTATAGACTATACCTTAGCCAATTAAAATATAGAACTAACTATAAAAATTTTATGTCAAACTCACCTAGCAACATAAAGTCGGGTACCGTAATAGGTTAAATACCGAATTTATAATACAATATATTTTTTTTAATAAAAAATACAATTAATGCATATTCCAGGTAAATATACAGTCCCCGCGGGAACATTGTGTCACATCATCATATACGATCTGCATCACAACGAACAGATATACCCGGACCCATTGAAATTTGACCCGGATAGATTCCTGCCAGAAAATGTTGCAAAGCGCCATAACTTTGCGTACGTGCCGTTTAGTGCCGGACCGAGAAACTGTATTGGTACGTGCCGTTATTATTCTATTTTTATGAAAAGCTGTGTGAAGATATCTAGTCTTGCTAATGAGGTCAACCGGTGTGTGTTTTTTTTCAACTTTTTGCATGTCATTAGGTTTAGATAATGTGACCTTGTGACTTTAGGAATTGTTGAAAGAAACTAATTAAACTTTTAAAATATGTTTTAAAAGTGATGTGTTGACTGCATAGATGTCAATTTAACTTCTCTAAGACTTGGTAACGACTTTTACTAATAAGCATATTATAGGCCAGCAACAACCAAAATAAGGCATTATTTTAGTAGAACGTGGTTAATGTTTAAATTTATTTCTAGACAGCTACATCACGTCGACGTCCTCTTTTTACAGGGGGTAGTTTGAGGTAGTTTGGGGCAGTATTACCACGTTGCATATTTCTGCTGCTAATGAGCAACGTATAAACGCTATTGTCTTCCAGTTTGAATGTCACCGTAGCCATCGTATTTACTGGGTAGGGATGTTACGGAGCTTCGGTTCCGGTTCCGTTAAGTCGGAACTTCCGATTGCTATTATACTTTCGGTTCCGACTCCGGCTCTGACATTTTTAATCGGAGGTTTGAATCGAGTTTTGATAAATTTGTCTTTGTAAAAATATACTAAATGAGCTCAATAAAGAAAAACGTATTAGTATTAGTGATGATCCGTTATTATGGTGGAAAGTTAATGATAATACCAAATTCCAGCCCCTGCAATCAATTGCTCGTCAATTTTTGTCGTGTCCACCAAGCTCGGTAGCGAGCGAACAACTTTAGTGGCGCTGGCCTAATCTACGACCCGAGAATAAATTAGAGGGAGACAAAGCTTTGTTCGTAAAATATAATACGCTACTTTTAGAGTCAATTAATACGATTTAATTTTTTAAAGCTTTTGTTCGTTAGTAGTTAGTATAATATAATTACTAATACATGCTACTTTGGTTTGAATTCATTCTTTAAACTTGTTGTTTATTTGAAATATGCCAATTTTGTTCATTACTTATATTTTATGTTACAACAGAAACTTGTAATAAAAAATACTACATAATGTTTTATTTGTCCTTAAATAATTCTCTCTCATGTCACCCTGCTTCCGGTTCCGATTCCGACTCCGGTTCCGATTCCGATAAAGCAAATTTAAAACTCGATTCCGGTTTCGGTTCGACAAAACTACTTCCGTTACATCCCTATTACTGGGTAAACGCGACGTACATTCTGTGCCTCACGGTAAGCAGTGCCTTGGTGTTACCTCTTTCCATCAGGTGCTCCGTTGCTCATCTTCCTTCGTAAGCAAATAAAAAATACATATGTAACAAGAAGCTCTATTGAGGTATTCAGTAGATGAAACCTAAATAGAGTATACATCACTTGCTTGCATTATATCGATGCGCAAAAGATAACATATATCGTTCAGGATTATCATATAGAAGTGACGAAACATATTATTGTGGACTAACATCGATTAATTACCCAATGTATGGTTATTTTTAAGATTTACTATTTTCTAGTAATTGAAAAATGACAATTACCACTACTATAAAACTATAATGTTGCATTTCAGGGCAGAAATTCGCAATAATGGAAATGAAGCTGGCGGTATCGGCCATATTGAGGAATTTCGTATTGCATCCAGTTACAAAACATTCCGATCTTCGTATGCAGACCGATCTAGTGTTGAGGAATTCCGAACCAGTTTTAGTGCGATTCGTTAAAAGGGCCGAATCTATATAACATATAAACTTTATTTTCAACTCCTATCTTGATAATGTCATAATGTTTAGATGTAAAAAGATTACACTTGTATTGTAAGCTCTCAATGACTTAAGCATACGCAGTACCTATGTCATTTTGTTTACCGAAAACACGTTGGTACTGGCACACTATATTGTAGGCACATCAAATAACACTTTAATGAAGGAAAGTTTTTCTATTTATAAATCATAAGCGTAACAGATATTATGAAAAGGGTAAATAAAACAGATAAAACAGAGCCAAATAAAATATAAATTTTTATTTCACATAAGTACAGCTCCGTGGTGATGCATGAAATTAATAGATTGTCAACAAGCATGACTGAGCATTGACTCAATTATAAGGCCGCCATATTTGCAACGTCTTACAAATAGTTCATAACTTCAGCAATGCATGCTCGGACATTGTTTTAGACTTTCAACTATAGAAGAAATATCATAAATATTCCAAGCCATAAACATTTCCCATGGAGATTTTTTCTTTATTGCTAGCTTCTACTTTATTGTTACTTAAAGATTATATGAATTTCATCAACGGTATAAAATTACTAGCTTACTTATATATTACTTATATATTATACAGCTTCATTGTTAAGGTCAAATCCGTATCTTATTTGGCCTTTGTATAACTATGTTTATGTATTGCGTACATATTTTTGTATGTATTATTGCATTTGAATTAAATCTGTTCAAGTTTTTTGTGCATCTGTTCACGAGGTAGACGTTCGAAGTCAGCCAGAATTTTTAAACAGAAAAAGAATAACATTTAAAAATATAAGAATTTAATAGATTTGTGATCTATAAGTAAGAGGCTAAAGGACCATTAACCGTAGCATTTTGGGATAAATAGTAAATGCTATGTAGGTATGTAACGTGTGGCTATTTATCCTTTTTACATGCGGACCCATCGCGTTTTCACCTTATAAAATGGCCGTACCAACCATAAATACTAAACTGTACAGAGTTTTAATTGCACGATGTTAAATGTATTCTCAATAGAATACTTTCTATGATGAAAGAAAGGTTTTAATACCGGTATTTTTAACTTTTTTAACATTACATATTTTGATAAAGCAGCCTCTGATGCTCGCGATTGTATTGCAAGTGGAGATCCTGTTGGATAATTTTGGCTACTAAGTTATGATGATGTGAAATAGAGTAATCGAGAAACATACTGAAATTTTTAGTTGTCTTGTTGTGTTTGTCCAAGGCTGATGCTAAAGAGGCTTTCGCCGAACCTTGGAGTTTTATAATTATCTGGATTACATTACATCGTCTGGGATTAAAATTATTTGTCAAATTTTTAATTATAATTTATATGATGAATATAATTTATTACATCAATTTATAAATCGATTGGAGTTCTACTCGGACTTTAACAAACTGAACATTGAGAGTAATGTATATAAATTATATTTGGTTGATGTTCTCTAATCTTTAAAATTTATAAATCCTAAAAGTTTTTTTTGTGTGTAAAACTATATTTGTTAATGATATTTACTTTTCAAGTAATCTCTTACGGCAAATAAAATAAGCCCAATATAATTCAATACCCTGTATAGATTTGTGTAATGGCGGAAATATTAGTACACAAGCATTGCGTCGAATGCATGCAAATTTGATGTTCAATAACATATTTTCCGCGACGAGAAATGAAATTTCTTAATTATTTTTAGCAAAAGTACAGCTGTCACACTGTTACAGGTTGTCGTCGCAAGCGGTGTTCTGTTATTTTTTCTAATATTCAAAGTCATCTGTCATAAACAACTACTAGAAGAGCATTTGTCGTCAAACGTTTTAATTGTACATATTGAACCCAATTTATATGTTTAACTCAAAGTAATTAATTATATTTTCTCAACGGTCCATCGTCCATCAATACTCGTGCTACGGCGAGCAAAGTCACGGTCCCAACTAATACTTTGTATAGGCAGACGTACTAAATATAATTGAGAACATTCCTACTTCGCTCTTGGCAGTCCCAATAGTATATTTATAAACGATTGACTGAAAAGAATGGCTCAGTGTTGCGTGCGCGGAACAGGCGTACGAATCGGGCGCCTAAAGCTTATTCAGACTGTGTTCCATTTTACGCAGCCGACGAAATTTCGACTGCCCCTAATAAATGTAATGCGCTATCTGTATCAAGGTAGCTACGAGAATTTCATTATGGATAGTGACAATGATTTCGAGGTAAAAATATTATTTTATTGTTCTCATAGCATTTTGTGGTGTGTATATAAATTACTGTTTTAGGAATTATATAAATTGCCTTAACTGTTATCAACAAGCCATAATATTAAATTATTTGTTACATAACGCTTATCGCAAAAAAATGATGTGTTTCTTTATATAAAATTTAAATTAATATTAATTCAATGAGCTAATAGTTTTTATAAGAACTGTATGTATTATTATTAATCGTAACATAGTCCGATTCCTCAAGTTAAAAAAAATTAAATCCTTTATTTATTGATCTCCTATCTTCAAAAAGATAATACTAGCAAATTTTAAGATCCTGTGCTTTATAGATGCAAAGATATCGTAATTAGGCAGTATATACGTCAAAATCACTTATATATGACTAAGAAGACTACATATTTTATGAGAGATATAACTAAATATTTTATATCCAGTTATATGCTTTTTTTTCATTTTTGAGTGATTGCGGGATTCAAAATAGGGATGTAACGAAGTGAATTTGTGGAACCGAAACCGGAATCGAGTTTTAAATTTGCTTTATCGGAATCGAACCGAGTCGAATCGGAACCAGAAGCAGGGTGGCATGAGAGAGAATTATTATTTAGGACAAATAAAATATTATGTAGTATTTTTTTTTTTATAGTTTCTGTTGTAACATAAAATATAAATAATGAACAAAATTGGCATATTTCCAAATAAACAACAAGTTTAAATAGAGAAATTTAAACCCAAAGTAGATATATTAGTAATTATATTATACTAACTTTCTAACGAACAAAAGCTTGAAAAAATTAAATCCTATTAATTAACTCTAAAAGTAGCGTATTATATTTACAAACATAAGCTTTGTCTCCCTCTAATTATTTTTAAGGGTCGTAGATTAGGCCTGCGCCACTAAAGTGGTTCGCTCTATGAGCTTGGTGGACACGACAAAATTGACGAGCAATTGATTGCAGGGCTGGAAATTGGTATTACCATTAACTTTCCACCATAATAACGGATCATCACTAATACTAATACGTTTTTCTGTATTGAACTTATTTAGTATATTTTTACGAAGACAAATTTATCAAAACTCTGATTCAATCCTCCGATTAAAAATGTCGGAGCCGGAGTCGGAACCGAAAGTATAATAGTAATCGGAAGTTCCGACTTAACGGAACCGGAACAAGCTCCGTAACATCCCTAATTCAAAATAGCAAAGATTGCACATTTTAATTGAGTACGGCATGTGGTTTATTGCTTAGATGTAAAGGCCCTTACATTGCAAACAGTTCGAATCATGCAGGTAGACAACTTTTTGTATCGTTGTTTACTGGTTCATAAGTATAATGTAACCCGCCCAACTGTTTGAAAAGTCGGAGGGCATTTAAAAAATCGGTTACGGTGGCTTGTGTGGTGGATTTTGTGACTTTTTTTGATGGTTGTTATAAGAAGTCAGTGCCTCTGAGATGTCCGATGCCAGTTGACCTTTCTGAAAACAGTTATTATTATTAAATAAAATACTTTTTACGGATTTTATCGCATTTATTTTACATATTTAAAATCCCGACACTTCGAACACTTTCCAGCGGCCGTGGTCACGGGGCTACCCGTAAAAAGTCATTTTTTTAATAATGTATAATATTCGGTAAACAAAAGAAATAATTAACAGTTATTATGGTAAATCTAGATAGATTAGAAGCAGACCCCGTGATAACTTGAGATAATGTAATCCTCAAAACAAGACATGAAATTATTACTGTCCTTCGGCCCAAATGCTATCTATGATCAATTTTAGCATATATTTTCTAATCATTTCTCGGTAAATCTAGCGCGAAATAATATAGCTTTACACATATGTATTAGTTACCTAGCTTCTCACCAACATGAAAACATTATCACCCTAATAGAATAAATAAATATTTACAGTTACAATGGTAAATCAATTGTAGTACTGGCTGTCAGGATAAACATATTTATTTTTTACATGAAAAATACCTTTAGATAAATTTTCCGTGCTGCCATCTTCATGCACTACGTTTCGCAGTTTCTCGTAACTTTCACTGTAACTGTATGGTCCTAAAGTTTTTTTCTTTATGTCTACTAAGTGTTGCTCTCTATAAATGTTCATATTCAATAATCTCCTCTTAGAAATGTTTTCCAAAAAGGTTCATTTATGAGCATGAACCCACTGTACATGGTTTGTACTCATTTATAATCATCCTTTCAAAATACAACAACAAATGTTAGCATAAAATATACGATGATACCTTACGCGACGACAAGTTTACATATAAATTATATTTATTTAAAACAAATTTACTTTCACACTAATCTCAAATCATACCAAATATTAAAATACTACATTTGGTAATTTTATATGCGGTATAATCCTTATTTGTAATCCTTATTTGCATTTACGCAAGTTTTCCAAAACGCAAACCACAACAAGTAAGACGCATGTTTGATTTCAAAGTATAAAGTTAACATTGATTGTTCAGCGTTTATTTTTAATAGTATACTTCCCCTTATATATATAAATAAGTGAGAGTCACGTTTTGCTTTCTCTCCCTAGTCTAGATTTTGGTCTACTTTTTGTTCTAGTGATTTTCCCAAGTTATCCAGATTTACTCAGATAAATCTGGATAACTTCGGCCTGACCTTAACAGCCCAAACGTTAAACTTACAACGAAGATTGTCAGAATTTAAGGACACTGACATTACATATCAACTGTTAAACTTATAATTGACAACCGGGGCCGACATTTCACATGCCCATCCGACGCATAGACAATTTTTCGTTTCGAGTTATTGTCCTAACCAACCTGAACAATAACATAAAGTCATCTCGCCGGCACAACAAATATTACAACATGTCTACAAATGTTGTTAGTAGATAGTTTCTCCGCTACTAAGACACAAATGTAAGCATTAATTATTTTGATTAAATTGTAAAATTAATTATTTTATTTCTTAATTTTATAGAAACTAACTAAAATATTACTGTATGCCACGACCGTGACATGATATATGATTAAAGCGAGTAAACATTGAGGGCCTTAGAAGAAAATAGCTGACCAAACATGATAGACTTCTTTGGAGTAAACAATAAACCCACCTGCCTGACGCAAAAACCACACCTACCAATCGATTCCTATGCCAAATTTGTGTAATTTCGTACACGACATAGGTGTGCGAGTCACGTTTGATTGACAATGTTACAATTCTGAGTTGATGTGTTAATACTTTAGTCACATATTATCTATTTAGAAATAGGTATTTTTTATGTAACCAGACATTTTTTTTATAAATATTTTTTAATTTAGATGTCGTATGAGAACTTAAAGCCATAGTTCCGACTATGGCATAAGTGCTATGTTAGACGAATTAACAGATGAAAAATGTAAACATTCGTATAAATATAATTCCTACATTTCCTAATATTTTTCTCGTTTTTTTCCCATAATTTATTTAACAAAAGCTTGTCAGGTTACGCAACAAAAATCTAAAATAATTGTACTGATACGAATCAAAATCTTAACTAAACTAAACAATTGCGTTAATATTTACGTATTCATCTCCACTATCATTATCACATCATTGATACACACGAGTGTGCTCGACAACAAATCAGTTGACACTTAGCATTTTCGTGAAATAGTCGGCGCTACGTAGCTAAGGTAAACAGAGGCTTAGTTAGATAAGAGCGCCGGTGCCGCGGGGCAGGGAGCGCAGTCCGCGCCTGCGCGTCGTCCATGTTGCCAGGGGACCATATAGCCTTGTCTTCTGCCGTGAACCGTCGACATGACGGCGTCAAGTTCGCAGGCTCATCGCCGCCCGGCCCCTTCTGAAACAGCTGCCAGAATGCGCACGGAGCCGCCGGTATAGCCAAGTGAGACCGGTATATGTAATAGACAGACCTGTGAGTGTCCCTTCGTTTCTTCTGCGGCCTTCTATGTCTTATTTTGTCATTCTGACTTTGTCGTACTTGTCGTTATGTGTATATTAATAACCTATTATTGATGAAGTGAAATATTGTTACAGAAATGGCGACACTCGACGCCGAATTTCTACGCGGCTCAATCAATAGATATGAGGTGAGTTGAACACATGCAATTGTAGATAAATAGTATAAAGCGACCGTTCCAACAATCGCGGACGTAGATAGAATAGATGTTATCAGAAATCAATTGTTCTCAATGATACATATCGACTTCTATTGATCTGTTAAACAGTTATCATTATAGATGTCTAACTCACGGCGCCATGAGTTGAGCGCCTCGCCAATTGACCTTTGACATTTTTATGTAACGTTAAAAAGTAAAGTCCATATGACTGTTACAGAATTAGAAACGGCTAAAACGGTGATACTTTAGGAAAAGTAACAATGTTTAATTCAAAAGAAACATGAATAAAATCAAAATTTAAATGTTTTATTAAATTTTATTATTCGTCTTTCATGCTGCAGACCGTACTCGTTCGTGCACAACCTCGATCCGATATCGTGAGTATATAGGACCCACTGCATTCACGTGTGTACAGAAAGATTGCAGCAGATTGATTTGTGTGTTTCCGCTTTGTAGTTACAATTGGCTTTGCTTTAACACGAATATCGCAGACGGGGCTCCGTCATCTTATCTGCGACCAAGATAATGCCAGAGCGTTTTGCCCTAAAATGCTAGCCAAAAATACTAGCGTCAGGTGATTTGAAACAGCTGAACGAATTTATCTACGTCAACGACACACCCGCCTTACGCGTCACACACGATAATTATATTATTAGACCGTGACAATAGATCTACAGAATGTTTACTTAGAAAAACCATGCGACAATATTAACATTATCAATTCACAGTACGACGTAGCATAGCTAACCTTGTTTCTACAAACATTGTTATGGGTTGATGCATGATAACATGTAAACAATGTGGACTACCCTTTAATCTTTCACATGAATTATTTTCTAGAGTACGCGAAGGGTGCCACAAAAATGCTGACGACGTCCTGTTTGACATGTTCAAAGATGATGAAACTGGTCTACTTCCGGTTGGAAAATTTTTGGCCGTAAGTTATCTTACTTTAATACAAAATATTTAAGAAAGAAATTTTCATATATTACTTAGCATTCACACTCTTATTTTTAAATTAAAAAATATTTTAGTTTAAATTATATAAATCCTAACATAAATACTTTTCATTTGTTGTGTTTCTTGAAAGCAATTTTCAATTACGATTCATAATACAAAGTCAGCCTCGATTTTCAGGCTCTGCGAACAACAGGTATTCGTAAAAATGATCCACGTGTCAAAGAAGTTATGCACAATCTGTACAAAGTTCACAAAGAATCAAATTTCGAGAGTGGGTCACCAGAAACTTTGAAGCTGGATAGGAAAACGTTCAAAGAAGTCATCTCACCCAACATTGTCCTGATAACACGTGCATTCCGTAGTCAATTTGTCATACCCGACTTCCAAGACTTCATCAAGGACATCGAAGAAATTTATTGGGCAGCCAAGAGCAATACGGATGGGAAGGTCGCTAGTTACATTCCACATTGGCAAGGGCTTCATCAGAGAACTGGGGAGTGAGTGTGTGCACGATCGATGGGCAACGATTCTCAATTGGTAAATATATTATAATAAATTTTAATCACAAGTAAGTAGGTAACTTTTAGAGTTCATTGGCAGATTGCATAATTCGTCTTGCTAATACGTAACTATTATTAATCTATACAAATAAATAAAGTTGGAGAGCCTGTTTGTAACAATAAAATAACCGTTTTCAAATAATTACATTGTAATATATAACAACTGATAATTAAAACTTAACATTTTTTGTTAAATGTTTAGTCTATCTGTTTATTAGCTAATTTGAAAAAGATGGTCACATTTTACGCGAACTCTAAGTCTGAAGGCAAAGCTAATTTAAACTGAGAACATATTAACCTGTTTGGTTATTTAAAAAAAGGATTGGGGTACCGTTCACTGAATCGCGTCAAGCCTGCGATGCCAGCCCTCGAAACTTAGCCCGACTGGTCACACAAGACTTGTACAACCAGCGAAATATAACCTGAACTTGTCATTGATTACAACAGGAGATTGGCGGTACGTTCACTTGCGAATCGTGCAGAAAATCCTGCTTCGCCAAGCGATCTCGTAAACTAACCTCGCGGTTGTCTTACAGTTATCACGTTGGCACGGATTGCTAGTTTAGCCGACTTAAATGAACTGTTGTTTAGAGGACTCACTTAACGAGTGAGTTATTCTAGCGCTTGGTATCGGTTCGATTTTCCAGGAAAAATTCGCGAAAAATACGCCTTTCACACTTCGATGTTTATACAATAACTGCATTTTTTTTAATCGTTATTACTGCTGGACAACGTGAATTTTTATTAGCAATTAAAATACATGCATTTTGTTTTAAAGGACCCACATCTGATGCAAGTGGGCTTTTGCGTTAGCTGCTATGTACAGCTGATAATCGAACAACGGAGAAAATTTGTAACATGGACGTTTCACTCTTTAGTAATGTTTATAATCTGCTAATAAGCATTTATTTTAGAGTACAGATATAAGCTTGTTTTAGGGACAAATCTGAAATTATTTATTGTAAAATGTAAAATACATGTCATTTTTTTTCTATTAAACAGTGAAACCACACAATCCGATGATCAATGCTGGCGCCATTTTGGTTTGCTCATTACTAAAGACACTGGATAAACCGGAAATGACACTGGCAGAAAAGTTTGACTACGTCATGTCCTTCTTTAGTAGACTTGCCGGTCATGAAGTACTAGGCTTCAATAACGCAGTATTTTTATCTGAACGAGAGGCCGCAGACCGAAATTACGCTTTAGGTTTTTATATGCGCGAGCATAAATGCTACCCTGACAAAACAAACCTCAGAGAATGCATGGACTTTTACTTTCAAGTGAGTATCAACGTAAATTGAACAAATTGAAAGTTAAAATTACAAAATATAAATGTTAAAGATAACAGTTTAAAACAGGATTTAATTAAAATTTAGAGAGATAATATACAGTTTATTAGAATTATAATTTATTTACCGTCACTTGAATATATTTTCAGTGTTGTTCGATGGAAGCCAACTGTGACATAATGTCAATAATGGCGGCAACTCTGGCAAATGGAGGGATTTGCCCCATCACTGACGAGAAAGTCCTGAGACCGGATTCAGTTCGTAACGTGTTGTCCTTGATGCACAGCTGCGGCATGTACGATTACTCTGGACAGTTCGCGTTCAAAGTTGGACTTCCAGCTAAATCCGGTGTATCAGGAGCCATGCTCATAGTTGTGCCAAATGTGATGGGCATCTGTACTTGGTCACCACCTTTAGATCCACTTGGCAACAGTTGCAGGGGACTTCAGTTTTGTGAGGTGAGTTCCATTATAATACTATTCTAGTATCTGGAATGTTTTTAGATTATAGTAACACAGTGTAAAAAAGTATTTTTAATGTGTATTTTTATAAACGGCAAATATTGTAATTTTATTACAGGATCTCATCATGCGTTTCAACTTCCACAAATATGACAACATTCGTTACGCCAGTCACAAGAAGGACCCGCGTCGTTACAAATTTGAATCTACTGGACTCAGTATTGTAAATCTTTTATTCTCAGCAGCTAGCGGAGACCTTAGCGCTCTTAGAAGGTAACCATCATTTTTATTTTATAATATATACCTAATATAACATACTGTTATACGATAAAAAACGTGTGGTTGATGCCAATATTTGTATCATGTTTGTCAGCACTCCTTCAGATCCGTCTCTACTTCCTGTGCCAGTGACACCTAAATCTCAAGACAATGAGTAACTAGTCGATCACAAGTAATTATAAACGACAGTCTTATATAGCTACGAAATAAAATATCAACGCTATATCTGGCAGCAACACGTTCTAGCTTTAACATTCTTACATTTTCACATAAGTCAAAAATCAGGCTTATTGAAATAATTAATTTGCGTTTCACTTAGCTTTTGTGAAACATTCCACACTTATGATAGTTACGAGAAACACGCTTTTGTGGCATTTTATTAGATTACAAGCATACACATTAAATAATTTCAGCATCATATTTCATCTTTTAGTACGAATTTTTACACTTGCGTTATTTCCAGACACCATCTCTCCGGTATGGATATGACGCTTTCAGATTATGATGGTCGTACGGCACTCCATCTAGCGGCAGCTGAGGGCCATTTGACTTGTGTAGATTTCTTACTAGCGCAATGCTCTGTCCCACACGACCCAAGGGACCGCTGGGGCAGCCGGCCACTAAACGAAGCTGAGACCTTTGGCCATACAGCGGTCGTACAATACCTTAAGGATTGGGAAAGAGACCACCCTCAAGGTACAGAGACCGTAAATAAAAACGATTCTGCCGTGGACGCAATCCTCGAAGTCAACCCAGAGGCTAACGACGCAGTCAAAGATCCGAGTATACAGGAAATAGTATCTAGAAATGGTGATAAGGTCCAGTAGTATGCTTGATAACTAGCGAATTACCTTTGTTTGTCAATTGTTATAAAGTGTATAAAACTTTAGATAATTCTGTCTAGACCTGCAAGTTAATGTGATCGAACTACCTGCGAATTGTGAATCGTTTTCAACAATTGTCCTCTATACGTTTTTCAGATCTAAAACCAAAAATTTAAGTTACATTTGCACATATTTTCGCATTTAAAACCTAAGAGCGTTAAATGTATTTAATATTTAAAAAGCATAATATTTGTAATCTATATGAAATTTTTCTTGACGCTTTTATCTTTGCAGTGAGTATTTTATAAATATTTATTTTATTGGAGAATATGAAAAGAAAATTGCTTTCTGTATAACACCCACGTAATATTTTTTCTATGTCCAGTCAAACTTTATGGAAATTCATATTCTTTAGTTACTAATCTAGTCTATTTATGTTATTCTCTGTATTATATATTAATTTAATTTAAAATTCTCTAACGCTACTTTGTTTATCGCTAATAAGATATTTTAATAGTTTTATATAATGGATGAATTAGTGTCGTGCGTAATCAACTTTTATGAGCGATCACTATTGCTTGCTAATGTTTATTAATCTAGCTTCTATTTAATGTTAGTTAGTAATCTGTTTATATATTCCATAAGATTATAATGTTTTTTTAAAAATCTTATGACTACTTTATGTCTATAACGATTTATTTCTCAATTTTTATATTTATAGAAATCGTAATTGATCATCGACTATTTAGAATAATGCAATACGATACAATTAATTGTTCAATTTAGATTATTAAATGTAGAACTATTAGGAAGTATTGTTACGTGTTACAGGAATGTTTATAGTATTCTCTATACTGAAAAAAAAAAAACTTTAACGAAGACAATAAATATTACATAATGTATATCATGAATCGTGTATTTGATCTGTCTTTTAATTCCTGCCTTCAAATATATGATCATTCGATCTTATTTTTAATTAATGTGAACCACCATTATAATAACAATAAATGCACATGATTTAATTCAATTAAATGGACAAGAACATAGGTTAATCTGCGTTACTGGTGTTTAATGGAAGTTAAACCTACTAATACGAAGTAATAAAACTTTACGAGAAATAAACTATACATATGTTCGAATAGTAATCTGTCAGACTTTGATCATGAAGTCTTTATATAATTCTGCCTCAAAATTATTACGTCAATTATTATCTTTTTTTATTGTTTAATGTATACACCTAGTAATTAGGAATGTAGACAACCTAAGAGGCACACGATGCTTTATGTACAATTATTATGGACAAAGAACAGGTTAATCTGCTGTCTGGTGGATTTTAATGAGACGAAACCTACTAATACAGAGTAATTAAAATATTACCGTCTTGTAAAAACTATATGATTTTGCCGCGAATATAATACTTCTCAGGACTTTTCAAATGGAAAAGTTTATATAATAATTTATGAAATTTTCTAGAAATACAACTTAATTTTTTTTTAAGAATTGGTTTAATTATACACGCTACGGTAATTATGGTGAGTGGTGGCGACCAACTAAAAAGGCACCACCGCGGTGCCTGTCTGCCAAAGCAATTGTTTGAAAATATCACCGTTAATGACTTTGTTAGCGTAATAAATTAACTGTGAGTCAATTGCGACTGCGGCGACCGATGTATATAAGCGCTCAGCCATATTCGCAGTAAAAATTGTAGGGTACACTTCTCTATAATTTTACTACCTACCTGCAATGACAGGTGCACTTGCGTTCGCTCTCATAGTTTGATGGAGTGGACTAACAAGTAACCAGCACGGCCTGAAGCTTAGCATTAGATTTTGTTTTTTTTTAAATTGGCGATTAAATTCCATGTTTTTTTGGCTTGTTTATTGTGTAATTGTATATATACCCTGCCTTTCCCTTTCCATAAGAGAAAGCATTTATCGACAATATGTAGAGCACGCGTTTGTGGTATTCTAATGTTGCCTAGATGTAAGTAAGTGGTACTTCTATTCTATTATGCCCCAAATCGAGAGCTAGGCCTTCAATAAACAAAATCGAATAGATTTTCAAAAGGCGAAAACTTTTCTTAAGCAAGTCATTTGACAGCCATGTTAGCAATAGGGGTCTATATCTGATTAAAATTTAACCCCTTTAAGGCCTACTCAAAAATTTCGTAATTTTTATATAAATTATTTTCCTTCATATAAATTTTTACTATTATTTATTACTGTTAACATCAGCCTGTGTGAGACCACAGCTGGACATAGGCCTTCCACAATGCACACCTTCTCCATTAGGGGTTTTAGACCGCATCCCACCATGCTGGTCCAATGCGGGTTGGTGGGTGAACCGGCTTTTTACATGCCCATCCCACGTGTGGATCTTATTTTATAGACAATTGGGTGATCAGACCAAATTGTCCAAACCAAGTAGGAAACAACTATGACACTTTGTATCATATATACCATATATATTTTTATATAAAAATTTAATATGAATTTTTATGTAAATACTATTCTAAAATAAATTAAATTTCATTCATAGTAAATTTTATTCATTTAGAATATACTTTTTTTAATTTGAAAACATTTGTTTGCTCATTTAAATGCCATTACTACTCTAAATCAAGTTTATCTCTGTTCAAAGTTTGGCGTATGTCCATAACATTATATGGACATAAGTTTTTTGTTCTAGGTGCAACTCATATTATTACAGTTGAATGAGTATGTTAATCAAAGATATTGAGCCTCATTAGGTTAATAATGAAGCTTAAAAATACTTAATGGAGTACATAGGAACATAACAAAGAAAAAGAAATAAATGTCTTAGAGTAAATATAGTGTGTACAACACTATAAATAATTTATTGTTTAATACTAAATACAATACAACTTCAACTCTCTACTGTTTGTCCTGAGCAATTGTTGCGCGAACTGGTGATGAGATTAAACCTAATAACTTACAATCAGCTTCTAGAAGTGTTAGATCAGTGCTAGAACCTAAAAACCTAGATGAAAGTTCTAAATCACTGATTTGTAGTCTTACTTTGGCGCCTCTTACGTATTCTTCTCCCCTGGAGGTTGGCCTTGTGCATACACAGTGAAATTTCCATCCAAAATCTATATATAAATCATCCTTCACGACATGAAAGATTTTTCCAATAACAATTTTCCCTGCAGGATCTCCCAACTAAAAAGCATACAAAAACGGACTTAAGGTATGATTAAAGATTACCCTTAACTACATGGTCAACTGTGTACGTACGTCCATTAATTTTGAATTCCTAAGTAATGAAGAAAACGTCAGACTTGGGCTCTCTTCATCCAAAATTTGTGTTTGTTTCTCAAAGGCCTTAGCAAACCCACCAGTCTTTGGAGTTGAGGATGTTGTGTCATTAATTTCTGTATTTACATTTTTGCTACATAACATTCTAGGACTCATTATTATTTTGAATACTTCGCGTAGCGGCATAGTCCTAGTTTAAGTAACATGATTTACCACATATATAAAAAAATGAACAATGATTTGTTTCTATATTTAATAGAATTAATAAAACGATTTATTTTTAAGGTTAAGTGTTCAATTTTAATTTTGTAAAGAAATCTGAGCCGCAACAGCAACATCATTCAGCCAATTACTTTTCTTCTATATATTATTTTTTATTTTATTTTACTCTTTTTTATGAAACAAAAGGCGGATGTAATGCCAAAAAATATTACCTAGCAGTCAACCTTTTATAAGTTACAAATAATTAAAAAAATTTTTTTTGAACAGTTTATTGAGCACACTTCTCAATTTTTTCCTCTTTGAAAAAGCGGGATATGGGAAATTAAGCCCACATAAGCCCCTTTTTTACGACCCCTAGGTCGTTTGGGGCTGTACCACCAAATTGTTTTCATTCAGTAGTGTGAAATATTAACGCATTGTGGTTTAAAGGGCATCGTAGCAAGCGTATTCACTGGGTAAACAAGGAGTAACAACCTATATGTTATGGTAGACAATGTGGTAATGATATAGTAATAGTATTACCGATGAATTTTGTAAAACTAAAAAAAAATTAATTGCCTGATCTTTGTTTTTTTCATTGCTGAACATAAAATTCAATAAAATAGATTCCAATTATTATACATTGCTAAATTTGGTAAGTGTTTATATAGAATAAAAATTTTTATTACATTTTAAGCTTACCTTTGATAGTTCTTCAAATGCATTTTATAAATAAATAATATTTGTTAATTACAATGATTTTAACGTTAAATTTATTTACAGCTTGCTCCGTAAAAATAAATACTTGTTAAAACTTCATTTAAACTGTCATGCTACCACGCATGACAAACGTCACTAACTATAAAGTCAAGATTTTGATAATGTATAACAGCTGAACAAGTTGTTAAAGTATAAAACGGAAAAATGACGGAAGATCACGATGCAAAAGACTCGCAATCTGATCCGGGCTGTAGAACCTTTGTTAATAAAAACAAGGACAGTAAGAAAGCTAAAACTCAACGACCTTTGACAAAAGTGAATTTGACATTTTATTCATAAACTTCATAACAGTATATTTAACGATGAATTTATTAAGAATTCAATGTTTTTTTTAGATTATATTTCGTCGTTTACCGCCAACAATGACAGAAGAAGCATTTTTGGATCAAGTATCACCTATACCTGAACATGATTATTTTTATTTTGCTAAGCCTGATCCGTCCCTCGGCAGTAATCTATATTCAAGAGCCTACATAAATTTTGTAAATGTAGACGACATATATCTGTTCAGAGATAAATTTGATGGATATATTTTTGTGGATGAGAAGGGTATGGTGAATTGTTATATTTGTGAGGAATTTTAGCGTCGTAACAACATGTCAGTTTACTCAATTCAAGTTATGAATTTTGCGCAGGGCTTGAATATGTTGGGATAGTGGAGTATGCACCATTCCAAAGAATACCTAAGAAGAAGAAAAAGAAGGACCCTAAATGTGGCACTATTGAGAGTGATCCAATATATCAGGATTTCATTGAAAATTTGAGCAAGGAACCTGAAACTGAAAATCAACCAAAACTTGAATATTCCTACCCTGTTAATGATGGTTTGTATTAAAATATGAAGTATATCTAAATATTTTTGCATAAATTCATTTAAAGTATTAGCATGTTGCGGCTTGCTATCTTAGTATGAGTAGATCCATGCAATCTATAATTTTAGTTATCAATGTATTGCATTCTTTGATATTATTATAAAAGGGTAATTTTACAAATACAAAATTTATATTATTGTTTTTCCGTTTAAAGTCAATGAAAAAAAAGCACAAACAACACCATTGCTAGAATATCTAGCTTCGCGCAAATTGGACAAACGTGGAAGAGATGAACGACGTCGAGAGAGAAAATGATAAGAGGAAGATGAGAGTAGAAAGAAAGTCAAAAGACGGTTCAATTAAGGTATTTGATTATTTTAGTATGTTTACGCTTACAATAAGCTTATATTGCGTTTTGAAAGCTAAATATTACCTATAGTTTTTAAAATAGTCTAATAACATACTCTTGAGGCACCAAAAGTAGCGCTCTCAATTGTTTAATGTTTTTTTATTACCTAATATTACCTATGATTTGATATTTTAATAGTATGTTGGCCATGTTTGGGTTGCGTTAAAGCCTAACAGTAGTCATTAATAACATTTAGGATCCATAGAATTAAAAATAATTAGGAGAAATATTATTAAATTGATCACAGAGATTTTTCTAACCTTATGTGACAATTGTAAAAGAAACAATTGTATTGTAATAGAATATAAATCTGCGGGGAAAAAATCTTTACATAGCCTTTGAACTTCAATTTGTGAAAAAGTTGGAATTCCAAGTTTTTAATTATCAATGAGAGGTACATTTATATCATTGGATTTAAATAGAAATCTTTTAACATTAAAATTAGTGTGCAAACACTAATATTATTTTATATTCCTTGCTCCACAAGGAAATCAGCATGATGGTAATTGATGAGATACCTTATGACAAAGCTTTATGAATTTTTTCTTATGGGTTGGGTTATTACAGTACTTTAATGCAGAAATGGACATTACAATAGTACTTGCCGGGTTGGTCTTCTGTAAAAGGATTTCTACTTCTTACTCTAAAGGCTTGTTCTAGAATTGATGATTTTAGATATGTAAACTCCACATACCATCAGTATTTGTTTTGAGTTGAATGTTTATTAACACTTAATTTTTTTTTTTTAAAATCAATATTTACCAGTCACACTGCACTTCTTTGAATATGCTGTATGGGAATAGGTTGAAAAACTAAGCTAAAGCATTATTTTGTGGTAAATTGTTAATCATTTTCTTTTTTTGTAACAAAATTTAAAACTTGTTACATAAAATATTTAAGTTAAATCAGCTATGAATACTGACCAATGGTTTTTTAATAAATACAATTAATTTAGCAACTGTGTGAAATCTCCCAAGAAGAAGGCCAGAATGATCATTCTGATAGTTTTGATGACAAGTTTGAACATAACAAGAATCTGTATGGAGACCATAAATTACATAATAAAACTAATGTGAAAATAGCCATAGCAAAAACTGATGTCAGACTTACTCATGGCTCGGATGAATTTCTTAGTATAGAATCCGATTGGGACAGCCACTTTCCAGCATTAACAATAAAAAGTCACAACACATTCACTCTAACACCCGGAAAATTATGTGACAAAAAGGAATGTCAAGGTGGTAGCCCTAAAAGTGGCGGCGATACATGTCTTAAGGTTTCCATCTGATAGTCTTTAGTAATTTGGGTATATTAAATAAAACAACTGGTTCTTGATTATTGAGTTAATGTAGTATGTATTGAAAATTAGTGTACTGTATATTATTTAACACTAGATATACCAGTTTTTTTTTCAAATGTAATTTTCTTAGTAAATCCAGTCAAAATGACTGGTTTGGTAAATCTAGTGTTAACTGAGCTATTTTTTGTTTTAAGTAGGCTTGAAATTTTGGAAAATTACATCAATAGCAGAGCCAAATTAGATTGGGAGTTAATACATGACACCATTCTGTTTCCATGTGATTTATGGCAATGAAGTGGTGTCATACATTGTTTCTTTTGATGAATCTCAATTAATTTAACGGATGTCAAACACTGAGGCATAGTTGACTGATACAACATTGTACGTACGATGCCGCTTTGTTGCTATGGATTATACATTCTTATATCAATTCCGAGTTCGGCTATAGATGATTTTTCTTGAAATGTATTAATTGTATAAATATTATGACTAACTAAGCATACAATATAATAATGCATTTTTCTTTATTACAGGAAGATGATTTCGTAGAGAATGACATTAAGAAAATAAAATCTAGAGAATGGGAAAAAGATAAACCAGCCATTGATTCCAAAGAAGAGCAAACAAGATCGGAAAACAAAGAAGGGACAGTTTTTGAGTCCAGAGCCTATCGTGAACAACGTAAGGTTAGTAGCTCTGCAATAATGGACAAAAAGAAAAAGATGGACGCAGACAAGAAAGACGACGAATTATCAGATGATTTGACTTTCAAAAAAGATAGGAAAGATAAATTTAAGGAATCTCCCCGAGAACAGAAAAGTAAGAAATACAGTGACACGAGAAAAGAGAGGTTGAACAAAGCAGAGTTTGGTAAAAGTGAGAAGCAATCGGTTATCAGCCGAATGATGTCAGCTGAAAGTAAATCGAAATCAAACAACTACGACGATATTAAACCATTTACTCAGCTTCCTCAAATAAAAACGGACGATTTGACCAGAATGACTGAAGGGTTAGACAAGAAAGTGAAACTAGATGATGCTCAAAATGATTCTACTGACGTGCAAGATAATGATACTGCTGTAGTAAAGCTGAGGCGGGACAGCTTGGACTCTAATGATGTGGCAATGAAAGAAGAGTCAGGTCTAACGAGGCAAAAATCAATTGATGACAGAGGCAAATCAACAGATAGAGAAGAATCCGAGGATGTAGATAGTAACGCTGATCGTCGCATCGAACGGCGTATCAGGAATAAAGTACGTACATGAATCAAAATTACCTTTGGCAAATTTGTGTTCAATTCAATTATTCGTATCTTTTAACATTTCGTACTAATATATAAGAGATCGATCGAGATTACTTTTGACGATGATTAGATGTTGTACACTTTGTATACAAACGGTGTTCTTTAGCATGTGTTTTAATAATTTCAAATTATGAATTATCTATTCCGCTTAATATTTGTTTTAATAAGATGGGGCACGCAACATTGCTAAATCCTTTGTTACCAAAAAGGCTCGATATATTTATTGACCTGTTTTTTAATTGTGTATTTTAATAAAAGATACCTGCACTACCCGCATTGGACCAGCGTGGTGGGATAAGGTCCAAAACCTCCTAATGGATAGGGTAGTATTAGGGTAGGCCTATGTCCAGCAGTGGACTATAACAGGCTGGTGATGATGATGATAAAATATACAAAATGCATTCTAATCATCTCTTTTGTTTCAGGATCGTCCCAGTCTTGTTATATATCAGCCAGGTATGGGTAGATTTAGTAAACAGCGACTCGCAAAAGAAGTGCAGCCTTCGACCACGTCAAAAGCTGTAAACGATAGTGAAAAGAAAGACACTTGAGACGAATCTCACACTTCCCCACATTTGGACAACGTTCAACGGAATTACCCTGAAGCTGGCAATCAACACAAGTCTCGCAGAAAGTAGAAGAAGGGCCATTTGAATTCGCCAACTGATGGACGGACTGTTCTTGTTTACGCAGAACCGTTTTTATTTCTATATACATATATATTTATATATATATATTTGTTGATCGTCTCCTTAACATTTTGTGAAATCGATGTGAACCCAATAAACGCTACGTTCTTTTTAGCTTGTGACGAATTTAGTTTGGTTTGTTTAATTTCATTTAAATATATTTTATTTTAAAATGGGTAAATTTTGATTTATTTTACCTTACCTTTTTAACAGTTGATTTATTAAAATAAATAAAATGTTAATGGCTGTTGAGTGTTAATAATTGGTGATACGAATTTGTTTTATTTACTATATTTCAGGATCCTTGCCAAAATATCAATTGACCCTTGAAAATAACTAATGCTTTTTTTTCTGGTGTGGCCAATATTTTTCTTAATCATCAGTCCTAATAATGTCTTATACAACTTAACCTATATTATATTAATGAGCTTCATGATTTACGTTTTTATTATAATTTTTATAGACGAATCAACATCATCTAACCCAAACTAAGCAAAGCTACAATGGAAGTAAATAAGCTAAGTACTTTGGAAACTGAAACTAATAAATACATATGCATATTTTGTTTTGTACATAATTGTATACAAACTACCAGGAATAAGGAAACTATGTTTATCTCACAATATTTTCCTATGGTGGGAATTAACCCCCACCCTTTAGCGTAACAACCACTTTTTACGTGAGACATTGCCTGCGCACCGACTAAACCACCACGTTGTTCCTTCGTGGCACTTTAGAGGAGTCGTAGGAACGCTTTCAAACTCCTGCAACCCCACAGCGCTGACTGCCGTGCCAGCCCCGTCTCTGACCTACGGCCCACTTACCGCAGGGCGAGTTAAACTTGCGCGCCCTTCGTTTTGGCCCTATAGCTAGGCAACAGACCCCCTAATCGTGGCCATGGGAGATCTTAACCATTGCAGGCACATGTCTTTCTTTTTCTTTCTTTAGATGTTCAGCTCCGCCACTTGCACTTCAGCCGAAGGAGAAGAGATCGAAGACACCTTGCCAAGTGTCCCCTTCTCTCACGGCCCCTCCACTATCACTATCCGTCAATGAACTACCGACACTCCTCTTCCCCCGTGACTCCTCCTTGGCTGCAGGGGTCAGGCATGCCAGCACGTCTACCGCCCTCCACCATGCCCGCCGTACCCTCCAGCCCGCTTGGAGCAGCATACATTGCGGTCGGCCGTACAACGCAGACCGTCCAAGTCCTTACCTTCCCTGCGGGTGAACTAGATTGCTGGTACGGAGTCCCACTGTGAAGATGAAGCGAGAATGTATCCGGGGAAGGGTTACTAACCACTAGTGCTAAGCGGGTCGCCAACAACTTTTTAACCACTACCACAATCACAAAAGGCTTTTTTGCTGTCTCTCTCTGTTAAATAAAAGTTGAATTAAACTTTATTTTGGTTAATTAGCAATAAAACAATATCAGTATTATAAAATTGTATTTTTTGTGTATCACAGTAGCTATTTAATAAAATATTTTTGAAAGTCTACTTACTACATACATAATATTTTTTATGTTTGACATCTTTGGCAAATAATTTTATATCGCAGCAATGAAAAATTGATTCTATCAATTATTGAACAACTTTGTTATGGCATTTTAATTGTTTGTTTGGAAAAATATAATTCCAATTTAAACATAATATAAGGTTAAGAAATACAATTTTTATTTTTACATCATCATCAGCCTGTATGGCCTCTCCAATAGCACGCCATCGGGAGCGAGAAAACGCGAGAATGGTGGTGGGCAACTCAGTTCTTGCCAGCCGCCTTGTGTTTTATTTTATGCCTGTTGTTAATTTACAATATTTCATATGATTGCTTCACATGCAAATATATCTTCATTCAATATACATATAGATTTTCCTGTATTTTAATCATGTAATTATATACTTTCTTTTTAGGGTAACAAATGATTATGTAACGAATTCGAATTTCGTGAAAAATTCCTTTACTTAATATTTTGTAATACATTTTAATAGTTAATTATTGGTGGGTTTATAACAACATGCATTAGATCAGTACAATAAGGAAATTTAAAAATAACGTCAAACATTCTGTGTAGTTAGTCTAGTCAGCCTTTTTAAGCTTCTATAATATTCTTATATTACATGCGATACAAATGAAATGATAATGTTTTTAAATGTTTAAAATTATTAATATTCTACTTTAAAATAACAATTCCTAAATATAAAGTTTCTACATATAAATATAAAACCTTATTTTCGATCTAAAAATCACAAATGTTAAATCCTGAATTATTACATAAAACGTTATCCTTAAAATTTTATGTGTTTTTGGATGGCACGAAACATTAAATAGATTGTTTTTATCTGTATGAATTTATGTATTATACTAGTTAGGAAAAAATATTATATCTTTGGTAGATGGTTGTAGTGATTGATATCTCGTAAGGCATAGATCAAACAATTTCTATATTTGATCGTCGTCAAGGAGACATTTCAATCTAAAAAATAAATACTGTTTTATTTGATCTATTCAGCTACAAAAAGAAAATGATGATTTCATCGCAGTTTTGATATTAAGATTAAAGAACCACATATAGCACTGCATTTGAATATAAATCGCGTAATACAGTTAGTACAAAAAGTTCTTATACAATAATTGTGAATTATAAAACTTATATCCCTCTGCAATGGGATAAAAAAGGTTATCTTATGTTATAAATTAAATAATTGCAATAGCTTAATCTCCAGAGGATACTAGATTATAATTTTCATTGAACTTAAAACGTCTAAGCATTAAAATAAAGCGTTTTCGCAAAGAAAAACCGTAATTTAAAGCCTCAACATTTGTATATTATGATATAATTATTATAAAAAGCTAAATATTTTTTTTATGTAAGAACTATAGATTTCATCCTAATCCTCTGAGATCGATGGCTAAAGGTAGCAAATATGTGCACAGGTAAAGCAAACATAATGTTGCCAACACTAAGAAACGTCGTTTAGGAGCGCTGCAGTGTTTTTCTCCGCGGTGCTTTTGTTTTTGTTCTTGAATGCTTTTTTCGTTTGTGCCACGTTGTGTCTGTGCATTATGTACAAGAGCAGGACGAACCCGACCAGGAAGCCGGCTAAACCGCCTCCTATTGTCAGCCAAGTGCGTCGGGAAGATTTCACGTTTTGAACCTGAAAAATGGCCGATAATAAATCAATCTTTTATTGCCCTTAACTAAGCTATTAGCATGTCGATCGTAAGATGCTTGATAAACAGTAAATTTTTTACAGATTTGATTGCGTTTAATTACTTTACAATTTTTTTAAATTACTGCCTTCCCTGGGTCCTTAGTCACGGGACCGACTAAGATCGAAAATTAGATCACATAATTTCATATTTAAGATTGACGGTAGCCGACGCCTTCGACGCCTAACATTTTAGTCCAACAAAATCCGTAAAAAATGCATGCAATTTTATAGCATGCATAAATCATAACATATAAGTCTTTTTTATATCAGAAAACTTCAACCATACTGAAATACAAAACCAACCTGGGTGTAAACCGTTTCGCATTGGTGATAACTAGCGTTGAGTGTCGCAAACATTTCCGACTTTGGACAATTCTCGAACTCTGTAAAAGAACATCAAATGATGTGAATATCGCTATTTCAAAAAAAATATTTGCACGATTATTTATTAAAAATGTACACTTATCTACATTCAATTTTGGAAATGTTACTAACCTTTTGAGTTTAATCTAGTATAATCGCCTAAATGAAAATAGACCGTTTCTCCTGGAACCATGTGACTGTAGTTTTCAACTCGCATATCTTTATGTTGTCAATAGAATCGGTTATATCAACTTTAGCCAACTTGCACATTGCACTAAAATGGAAAGCGTCAAGCGATGTGAGGGGTTGTGTGAGATGTTATAAAGGATCAGCTGCGGTAGTACACCCCAATCCGGCAACTGGTTTATCTTGCAATCCGACAAATCTAATAGTTCCAATGGTGCCTGAATAGGCTTTGTAATAACCATGTCATTCAGACTTAAATGGAGCAAGGGATTGCCAGTTAAGTACAGCGTTCTTAATGATGGCAACTGAAAAATGGAATTCGGCAATTGCAGAATGACATTTTTAGATAAATCCAACGTCTGGAGGTTAGTTAGTGACGCGAATGCGTCTTTGTCGATCATGTATATCTGATTTTCGGCCAAATATAGAAATCTTATGCTCGAATAAGACGATAAGGTGTCCGAGTGTAATTCTTGCAACTTATTATCACTGAAGTCGAGAATCTGAAACGATAAAATTTAGTGCTGTTATTTAGTTTATCACTTCGTTTATAGTTATAATTTAATATTTTACTATCTGTAAAACTTTTTAACGTAAAAACAGATATAATTTTGTAACGTATTTACAACCTACAATTAAGCTAAATAATGCTTGGAATTGATGAAAACTAAGTAAACGATAGCAACAAAGCAACAACGTACGTATGTTGTTATTAGTCCACTGTCACTACTTTGTTGCCATGAAAGTCAATGCATACGTAGCCCCGAAAAGGAACTTTCTTCTTTCACCTATTTTCCCATCATGGGTTTGGCTTCTAATCCATCCAGATTTACCTCTACAACCCAAAGGGCAAACAATATTCTAAGGATGAATTAGTAATTAGTAGTCAGTAAATTTGAAGTGAACTGCCAACGATAGTCTTGACAATCGGGACCGACTTTTTACATGCTCATCCGAAGCATGATTCATCTTATTTTTCAGACAGGGCGTAAAACATAAACGGTATACAACAAAATATCATAAAAAGTTTAATTTTATCAATACTAGGCTTATGCGTTAAGGAGATTTTGATACGGGGTCAGGGTGTTTTGAAGCTATCAAAAGCAATTTTTCCAGGCTATGCACACAGTATTGTTTGTGTAGCTGACATTATCTTTATAAAATGAAGTGACAATACCGCCAATTAAAACGCACGTTGAAGTATAATGAGTGTAGATAAGATAGCTACGAGTATCTTGATAAGTGAAGCGTTCGTGACACCACTTTTATTTCGATGATTCAAATGTAAAAAAATAAGTACATTTACAAAGCTAGCTGTTACACGGAAAAAGAGTATTTGTGTGATAGCAAACAGTTGCTTGTCTTTCGATTTGGAATGAGAAAAGCCTAGATTATTTCTTAATTACGTAGACTTCCTTCTAACATAGTAATCAAATTAAGTCCTGAACTGTACTTAAATTTTAAAGTCGTAAGTGTAATTAAAATGTATAAAATTCCGATATTATGTTAAAATAGAAATCCTTTGTTTTTAGCTTCTTTTAGACAGAACTTTAAGTAAACATTACAAACATGCGCATAAAGAACAAACCTCAATTCCACCTCTTAGGGATGGAATCTTGCTGAGTCGGAGACCAGCACAATGGGCACCATACATGTCATAAGCATGTTCGTACGTGCATCGCGTAGGTTGTGATTGAAGAACTTCCAGTTCGGTCAGCTCCTTGCAGAATATTTGACTGCCCAGCAGCACGACGAAGGTTAAAAAATAACTGTATGATCTGATGAATTAATGAAAATACCTTTATAAGCGACTGTAGATATTTAAAAACATATAGTGGTGGTGAAAAGGCAATTTTAGAATTAGCGACAGTGTATCTAAACCGATATCCTTTTCCTTTTACTTAAGATAATTTTACTTAAGATTCATTTTTATATAAGAGTACACATTTTCTGGGAGCGATGTAACCAACGCAAGGGCTAATACCGCTAGACCGCCTCAGTAATCTAGCGGTATTGGCACTTTCTTTATAAATCTTAGGTCGTGGCTTCGAATCTGTGGGGAAACAACTTTGTGTTATCGTTGTCCCGATCACCCAATTGTCTGAAAAGTTAAATGGTCCAGGCGTCGGATGCGCATGTGAAATCTTGGTCCACCCATCAACTCTTTTTGGACCAGCGTGGTGGTTTACGGTCCAAAGACCCGCTAATGGAGAAGGCGCATTAGGGTAGGCCTATGTCCAGCAGTAGACTAACACAGGCTGATAAAGATGGTGGTGACCAAAGCAATCATTATTAAACCCCAAAACGTAAAGCATTCATATTCGTAACCCGGGTTTACGGTACGGTTTACGGTAAGATTTTTTGTTTAGGCAATTATTTAGCACACACTTATACTAAATAATTGCCTATATACAATAAGAGATCGAATGATCATAAAATGTTGTACAAACCTCAATGCATATCTGAACGCGCGTACCGTAACATTAGCCGCAGTGATACGTTGTTTTTGATAAATGTGTTTATTTTATCGTACATTTAACTGATAAATATTTTCGTAGCTTGGTTTCTTGTCTTTTCATATTAATTTTGTGAGTCACGATAAGAGATGAATTCAAGTAGTTTACAGTACGTAGAAATTGTTGTTCATAATAAAGCGAGATGTCGTTATTAATACTTGTTCATTGAAAGAGGTTATCGTTAGACCTTTGGTACCCGTCGAAGTAGGTAAATATAATTATGAGCACAGTAATGTTATATTTGCGATGAGCGAAGAAAATGTTCTTATCGATTATTATTTACTCATTATTAAATAATGTTTTCATGTTAATTACACCATTTTTATATGGATGAAAGATTGTTTGTTTTTGTTACTATCTGAAACGCTCCAAGATATTAGTTGGACCGTTAAAGGTAAATTATGCAACTTCAACTTTTGTAGAAAATGCGGCGACATACAACATCGAGAATATTAAATGTAAAAATAATATAGAAATAGGCATTGAAGAAGCGGGAGGATTAGTTTGATAATAAGAGTGTCCGTGTTTCCTAATAAAAATACCAAATAAATACTAAATAGGTTGTTTAACGCAGATGCCTTAACAATGATTTGTAAGTAAAGGAACTTAAAAAGGTAGATGGAATAGACTACCAATGAACTAAATCTTACAATAAATGTAAATTATAACAGAAAAGTTAATTGCAGAAAGCGGTGAATAATGCATATCTTTGCTAAGAAGCGAAATGTGCTCACAGACAGTTTACCAAAACTTCAGTGTTTATCTTTTATGTAAATATTATTGTTGATGTTTCTTTTCCATATTATATCTTAAAAACTTTAATAAACCATCGGTACAGGACGAGAGTTACTGTTTCTGGTTACAATTTATTTTGAATTCTTAAATTACTTTTGATTGTAGTTTGTAAATACAATAATTAAAAAAAAAAATTGTAGAAGTATTTTTTAAATTCTCTTCTGAAAGTAAATGAAGGAATATTTTTGTAAGGCTTGTATATAGAATTGTTGCTCAATATTTACCTCACGGCCACATTTCAATTTTCTCTATCTACAATATTACGAAAACCTCAGTTGTAGCTACGACGTGCTATGCGATAAAATATGATAAATTATTTGAATAGGTGATACTGTAGAAAACATCAAGAATTTTGTCGTTAAAAAAATATGTTAACATAAAAGTTTTACGACACGTTTATATATATCGCCTTAATAATATCCCCGTTTAACTCAAGACTCTACAATGAGTAGTATTCGCGTAAACAAAAGAATTAATCAAGACTTTAATCAAAAATATGAAAATATGTATTTCTCACCTTTGCTTATAAATCCTAAACTTAAGCATGTATAAAATGTTTTTAAAGACTGTTTATAACTTTTATCTTAATTATTGCAGTTAAATAATCAAAGTTTTAATGTTCAAAAGTATTTATATAATTTTATTAATGATGGTGTATTTGATTTAATCATTTTAGGGTCATCTTTATACGATGCCCCATGTAAACAAATAGTGCTCACGGTTCAATATTACGGTCTTACTGAAATTATAGTCGAATGCTTAGAAGATTATAACGTGACAAACGAATAGCTGTGAAAATATTTCCTGAAAACCCCAGCATTAGCCGCACCTATAATTTTACCGCGTCACATGGTGACATTGTGAGGCATGTTATTCGTAACGTATTGTCAGCACAAATAATGAAGATAATTGAGGTTAAATTATTAGCAAATTAGCAGGTTTAAAGTAATAGAATAATAGTGTTGTTCTGTGGTTGTGAAAAGCATCGTACTAAATGACAAGCGCTTGTATACACAGCTGCTGACAGCATCGGCCTTATTCCATTGTTAGCAGTTATGCACTATATTTACAAGTTAATTGTTAATATGTTTATATAAAGATGAAATAATAATATAACAGGGTTGATAGAATTACTAAAAATAGTTTTTTCCGACTTCTCAAAAGAAGGAGGTACACAATTCGAAGGGCATCTTTTTTATATATGTTACCTCTTTGCTTCGCTCCTAGTGTTCCGATTATGTTCATTTTTTTAAATGATAGATATTACTTGTAATCTGGTATCATTTTTTTCAATAACTTTGTGATAAGTAGTTAAATAAACATTAAAGCAATTAAGAACATTAAGGCGTCAAAAATCACATCCTCCGGCGATTAAATTGCAAACGCTGGCTCAACCTTAATCGATACACTTAAACTATGTTTGACATAATTCTACTACTTGAATTGGTTTACAATAAAGTCCGCAAGGGCTATCTATTTTTTTTAATTAACCTACAGAAAGCATCTTAATGTAAAAAAGTAAAAAATAGTAACCCGGCATATTCAAAGCTAATTAAAGATAATTCAGTTAAATTTACAAATAGGTATTTATATTGATGAAATTCTTCATTCTATGTACAAAAAATGTGTGATAGACAATATTTTGATTAAATGAGCACCTGAAAAGATATGAGTTTTAAAACGCGGTGGCAAAAATCGCAACGCAATTTTGGACAGAGAGCACGTAGTTCACATCATCAGCCTGTGATAGTCCACTGCTGGACATGGCCTCCCCTAATACACCTCCATCCATTAGGGGACTTTGGACCGTATCCCACCACGCTGGTCCAATGCGGGTTGGTGGGTGGACGACTTTACATGCCCATCCGACGCATGGATCATCTTACTTTTCAGACAATTGGGTGATCGGCCCAAATTGCCTAACTCAACTAGGAAACAACAATGAAAATTTGTTGAGTCCCCGAGTTCGAACCCACGACCTCCAGTTTCTAAGGCACATGCCTATACCACTAGGCTACAGGAGCAGTTCCTGCAGAGTTACCTGCTTAAATTATATAAAATAGTTATACACTGTTAGAAATCGTCATATATATTTTTTTTAATATTGCTCCAATTATTTAATATTATATTTTATTTTTTACCAATAAAACGAATTCTCAATTAATGGATAAAGGATGTTAATTAACTGACTGCTTTTGCAAGTATTGACTTTAAAAAAAATTTTGGTTAAATAAGCCCATAATGGTAAAGTAATTTTAATTGTACAATAATGTAATGAAATCCTGGGTTAAAATTAAGAATAAAATTTGCTTTGTAGTAAATAATAGGTGTATTAAAAATTAGTAAAACAATAAAAGTTCAGAAGTATGACAAACTATTTTACGTTTACTTTTGTTGTATCTGTTATTATTTGTTCTATAATTGACCATGCCCTAAATAAAAGTCAGATATACCTTATATCTTTCAAAAGCCCATTATGATAAAACGATCAAGGTTAAGATTTTTCGCAAAATGACATATGATTTGATGGGTTTTAAAAATTTCGTTCGATTACAAGCAAACTTAAGAAGCGATTTGTTTGGTTTATAAGTTTAAGGTCCGAAATGTTCTCATAAATGATTCAGTTCAGAAACATGAACAATTAAATCGACCACATGTTATTTTTAATGCTGTTTATTAGCAACATGAGCGGTTATTCCTCGCGAACAATCCTCAGGGGTCTTGGAGACGTCTCCTTAATTGTCCAGAGGTCAAATTAATTTCTTTTAATTGACTCCACTAGTGGGTAACTTCGCAGAACGGATGATGTTTACTTGTTGCGAAATGTTGCAGGAAAACTGCGTAAATTAGGGACTCGTAAACTAAAGTTCTTAACTTTGGTTCCAGTGGGCTATACAGCATCATTGATCCATGTAACGGAAGCTGCTAACATATTGTGAGGGACACTCCTGCGCAACGTGCGTAGCGGCCCCAATTGTCTGATTATCTTTATGATACGCCTACTCCCCTCGTGTTATAAATCATAAGAAAATTTTGTGCACATTGTATGCGCACTTACTTTAGAGATCTAATGTTTTAATATTTATGAAAGCATGTGCAAAGTCCCTGTAATATTAATAAAATGCACGTAAATGTTTATGCTGTATAAGATTCGACTGATAAGATATTTGGGAAAAGGGGAAATCTATGTTTTAATTTTGTGTGTTGTCTGAAATAAACCGAATATAGTCTTACTATATTTACCATCGACTTTACACGAAAATGATACTCATCTCTGCATTAGGAATGTATCAAGTGATACATTCCTTATAATTCTTTTAATATTTATCAGCCAATTATATTAACTATATATTTTTACATTTTTATTATTGGGACATTCATTGAATATGGATTTAATTTGATGACAATAAATTTTCCGTAATGTTTCATGTTCGTGAATCACTGTAGTAGTGTTATGTTCTATTGATTAGATTATCTTTTTCATTACAAATTTTACACATTTCCTTCTTACAAAACTAAATGACGTAAGGTACAAATTCTTGAAAAAAAAATGTCAATCGAAACAAAAATTACTCATACCTTCTTAGTATGAAGTAGGTTGTTGATGAGCCGGTTTCATCATTTTATATATTTTTATTTTTATTTACCGTGAAACAAACGAAAATAGTTTCTAATTACTAATAATTCGCTCTCAGGTATATAACATGCATTCTGAGGGAAAATGTAAGTGCATAATACCTAAGTACATAAGATTGTAAAGCCGTGTTAAAATAGAAAAAATGATACTTTAAGTTTAAGAAAAGAAACCATTTTATTTTCTTTTTACTTTCCTAGTCAGCGTTTCTTGTTGAGATATTAGCACAAAAATATCTTGAACCTTTGTGTTACCACTGTAGATTACAAAAAAATGTTTTAAAAAAGATGTAAGAAGTATTTCATCGTATCCTTTACTTCTCTTAAAAATATGGAGTATGTCCAACATTCCGTAATATACCAAGCTCTACTAAAATCTTATCATATAATACTCAAATTAATGTAAGGGATACGTTCAATCTAAATATAGTAGTTAAATCGTTAATGTAGTTCACGAAAGTTGAAAGACATAACTTGTGGTGTAATTAGCAATGAGATAAGCTTGATATATTAATATTAGATAAAAATCAACATGAGATTTTAAAAATATCTTTGAAGAACAGTTAAAACAATAGAAATGTTGAAAATTACCTCATCATTCTGTACGATGTATATATCCACTGTCACACAAGTATGCACATTATGATCACTCAGACACAGAACACAACTCCGAAACCGACGGGCATTACTAAGGGCAGTCACATCTACTTGATTCCAGAGAGCCGCAATCAGCGGACGGTATTAGTTGAATTGATTCAATTAGTTAACTGTAGTGCCCCGACGTATTGTCAAGTTCCTTACTCTGCAACGGATAAAATGGTACTGATGCGGGAATCTTTTATCACTTATGCAGCAAAACGATGAGCTCCCATCGTCGCCCTTAGACAATAACAATTGAAAACAATGGCTATGCTCGAATATCTATAATTTTCGTTGATAGGCGCGGTATCTAAATGCTCCGATTGGCCGTTTGATTATGTTTGCTCTTGAGACGTTTACGAATTTAGTGTTCGATAAGGAATGGCCCTCTTTGTTTTCGAGCCAATTGGTTGGTAATAATCATTATGGATCGGTAATTAGTAATGGTTTGGCTGTTAACGGCGTAAAGTATTACACGTTTTAGTGACCATAATTCCAAAACTTTACAATTAAATAAGAAATTGTGCCATGCCTGTGATATATAATAGTAAAGTAGTTTCTATAATGCTTTACTAGACAATTCAAAACATGATAAACTGAATAGGAAGTATAAAAAGATCATCGAAAAAGTCGATTACTGTTGCTGTGTTACATAAAATTTTACGTTTATTTTTCTAAAAGTAATAAATAATAAAATTGATCATATTTTGTAAAACTAATAATCAGTATTTTTTGGCTCTACTTTTGTCCTTAATAATAGCTAATACAATATCTTAAAATAGGTAACTCGTTCAAAAGTATTTTATATTATGATATTGGCGGTACATATTGTTAAATTTGTCTACACATTTAAACATGGCCCTATAGAATTATAAATTTATCCACTAATAACCGAAGATAAACTTTTTTAATAATGTTTATACGAGTGTAAAAAATATAAGACTCCTATAAGTACATAATATCAAAAACAACAGACATAGTAAAGGTAGTAATTTGTCAGGCGTTTTAAGTTTCTGAAACATCGGGAAAAGTGTTAAACAAATTAAACACGATAAAATCCGTAGTCTTTATTAAATCAGGCGTTGTAATTTAAAAAAAAAAGATAAATTTATTACGTAGCCCTCATCATCATTATCAGCCTGTGTCAGTCCACTGCTGGACATGACGAAGTAATATTTACAAAAAGGCTATTTTATATCGCTCTCTACTAACTAGTTCCGTACCCTAGTGATACAGGCTTGTGCTTTGGAAATCGGAGGTCGTGTTTTCTAAGTTGTTTCCTAGTTGGTTGGGGCATTGCGGGCTGATCACCCTATTGCGATGATCCATCCGTCGGATGGTCATGAAAAAAGTCGATCCTGCTACTGACCTCTCTTCGTCGTGTTGGTTCCATTGGACTTTGAGAGTGAAGGAATAGGAAGTGCATGTGTTTTTGCGAGTATACTTGTGCGTTATAATATGTCCTGCGTAGTTGGCTGATCTCTAATACAGATCCGCCGCCATAGATGAAGTCGGTTCGGAGAACATTATTATATCGAAATTAAGTATATATATACGAACTTTATGTTATTCATTGTAGGTGTTATTCATTGTAGGTGTTACGTCACGTAATTAAATTACTATATTATTACGGTCAATATTAACGTAAATTCTCAAAACCATTGTAAATTGTAACCCATGCCAATAAAATAGGATCTCCACAAGTACCCATTAATCTAAACTTTAAGTTTGATATCGCTAGTACCAACAGCCTTCTCGTTATTCGTTTATTTAAAACTTGGCTAGGTTTTATAACCACTAGGACAAATCGCCTACTTGATGCGGTTACTGTTGACTGGGTTCAATGCAAATAACCTAGACATCATCAACAGTTTTAGATAACTTTTAAATATTAAAATAATCTAACATCACAACTAACATTTGTTATTGGTATGCATGTATTGTATTTAATATATTAGCAAAAAAACTGAAATCAATTCTTAAGGCATTGAACATTAAACGAATTGATACCTCTCACGTACGTGTTGGCCGTCATAATTCAAGTTTTGCTTTTCGCAAATAAACCGCGTGTATTTACAAATTTTTCTTACTCATTCATTCATTAATTCATCATCAACGTGTGATAGTCCACTGCTGGACATAGGCCTCCTCTAATACAACCCTATCCATAAGGGGGTTTTGGACCGTATCCCACCATGCTGGTCCAATACCGGCTGGTGGGTTTTCACATGCCTGTTCGACGCATAGATCATCTTACTTTTTAGACAATTGGGTGATCGGCCCAAATTGACCTAACCAACTAGGAAACAATGAAAATTTGTTTAGTGATTCGAACCCACTACCTCCGGTTTCTAAAGCACGCCTTTACTTCTAGGCTACGGAGCCAGTATTTACATGTTTTATGGGACAATGTAGTCGGTAAAACAAAGTAATCTCAAAAAACATTAAAAATTTAACCAATAATATATTTAAAAAATTGGTCAATAGCTGTTTCTGTGATAAAGGTTATTACAAAAAAAAATTATTAAATGCGAATGAAATAAATTATAACATACTTTATGGAATGCTCTCTAAAGATTTTTAATAAGATGAGAATTGGATGTTTAATATTGTTTGTTAATAACGCTAATATTATTGTAAAAGATGACAATAAAGATCAGGCTGAATTTGTTTCGCCAGTTTTTTGGAGGTCAGCGTCTTTTTCTGAACCAGTAGTAACGCTGTTGACATTTCATAAGCAAATGTAAAATTTCTATGTTGAATAAATATATTTTAATTTGAATATGTTGTAGCATCGCAGTCAAAGGTCAATCTTCACACGAATAACTATAAATACGAACGCTATACGTTTTGTAACTTTTACAATCTTTTAGACATAAAACTAGCAAAAAACATAAGTTTCATTATGTGTTAAGATACAATTTCAAAATATAAAATGTGTTTTTATAGTATAAAAAAATGCAAAAATAGAGATGGTTGCTATTTAGATTGGATATAGGTTCAATGGATAGGCCATATGAGGTGAAAACTTACTATCCTTATATTTTGTTTTAAATATACAATTATGGTTATTTAATATATAAAAATTTAGTATTAAAAAAACGAAATATCAATTGGGTCTTTTTACATTGCAAACCGCTAGTCCTACGTTGTTCAACAATTTCAAGTTACGAATGCAGAGAAATTTGTCTGCATTTATTGACATTAACTGACGCCCGTGAGGTTAAATTTGTAACTGTCTGAAATTAGAGATTATATATTACTTTTAAATTTTCGTAAAGTTCTACCATGATTTTTAAGAGCTTAGGAAAACAGTCCGTAGGCAGTGTTACTATTACTGTTTCGCCAGGCCTTCTTCATTGCCCTCCGAACAATTATGGTATTCAAAACGGTATTCCGCGGGCCGCTCTCCGCTCTCGCCGCACCGCTGATGCAGTGTGGAAGGGCCATAGGAGGAGGGAACATTTGGCTATCTCTCCTTATTCTGTGGCCGAAAAGGCGTTAGCAGTGGAACCCAACACCGAGGCCGCCGCTGGGTGCTGGGAGTCTTGTCCCTGCATAGGCTGGGCTTCGGGCTCCCACGACTCCTGAGCAACAGACTCGGGGGAGTCTGTTCTCCGTGTATAGGGGCTGAGGCGAAGAGCGCGTTAGTTCCGACGTGCAGATGGCCGTAGGGCCAAGATGGGTAGCTAGCGCTGGCGGGGGGAGAGTTCCAGTAACCACAATTCTAAGGCGCCAAATAGAGATAAAGTTGTGGTGTCAGTGCGAGTTCAACATAATCCATCTTTGCCCCCGTGAGAACGGGTATGCGTAGGCATTTCCCCATCTTAAAAAGGCCATCTTCATTTGACAAAATAATGCGACATCAAAT
The DNA here is from genome assembly GCA_029286875.1 of Lamproptera curius. NCBI lineage: Eukaryota > Metazoa > Arthropoda > Insecta > Lepidoptera > Papilionidae > Lamproptera > Lamproptera curius. Next base: position 589,499 of record JAGSMT010000077.1, read on the forward strand.
GGCTGGGTAAGACGGGTTCTTTGGGCAGGTAGGAAGATGAATGATATATCTTGTTCATAACAACTTTATTACACGTGAGAACCTTTTTTGAAGAGTTTTACACGTGCTATTCGTGCAGTCTTCAACCTGGGCCCCAAAGAATAACTAAGAAAGTTGTTCACAGAAATAAAAATAATGACCGTTAGTTCTCAATACATATTGAACATTTGATGTATGTGCAAAAAATAAGCATGATTTCCTAAGACATTGTGATTAGTGGTGCAACGGAAGTGTCTTAGCGGAACCTGAAACGAAAACAGATATCAAAAGTAAATTTTAGCAGAAACGGAAACGGAAGTATAATAATATGAGAAAAAAAACAAGTTTACAAATATAATGCTTTATTAAGTATCAAATACATCAAATTTAGATTAGAAATAGATATATAAGAAATCTACTATAGAAAACAATATTTCAATTTGCAACTGAACATTTTATTAATATTCAAAATTTAGTAGTGGCAAGTTATATTTTGTATAAATTAATTTGGCCGCTTTTACACCTAACAATCTGTTCCGGTGTTTTTTGTATACAAGACCAGCAATTGTTCAATGGCGACGCTGCTGGGAGGTACCGACAAATATTGGCGTACTAATGGCAAAAGATAACGGTATCTGTGTGAATTTAATTTCCACCATACAAGAGGTTCTTTATTTAAAGGTAATCTCTTTTCTTTTTTGTACTCCTGAAAATGTGGCTGTATCTCCAAAAGGAGATTGTCACTCTCGTTAGTTGAAGTCGAGATTTCTTGGTCTTCGTTTGTACTTAATATGGATTATAACATTTGAAAGAATGAATTCATCATTGAAGATGACGTCGGCTGGACTTCATCCTCAATTCGAGTTTGGTGCCTTTTTGGTGCACCCCACCCTACACAAGATACACTATCATCGTAAGTGGAGCTAGTTAACTCTCCAGATTGCCTGGTTCTGCTGATCGTCATTAAGTTACACACTTGACACAAATGTATTTGACACAAACAGCAGCAGGAACTATTATTGTACTATTACTATATATATATTAGTGTACGTAAACAAACAAATATGACAAGTGCCTGCGCGGCTCGCTAGCTGACGAATTCCCCGCGCGCTCAACCGTCCTGCGACTCGCACGCGCCTCGCGTCGCGCATGCGTAACTCTCAGCCGTCGGTTGCAAACTTCCGTTTAAATCTCCGTTATAAAAGTTGTGGAAACAGAAGCAGACGCGGATGTTAAAAAGCTCGCGGAACTTCCGCACTTGCGGAAACAAAAACATCCTCCTTCCCTATTTGACCTTGCCTCCTCTTGCCTCCTCATTTGACGAAAATCTTTGTCCTCCGAGCGCAGTTTTTAGATGAGGAAACAAAAAGAAGTCGCTTGGGGCCAGATCTAGTGAGTAAGGTGGATGGTCAAGCGGTTGAAACCGTGACTCGTGGATTTTTGCCATGGCAACCGCTGAGGTGTGAGACGGCGCGTTGTCTTGGATTTTCTTTTTCTGCAAATGTGGCCGTTTTATGCAATTTGTGCCTTCAGCTCGTCAAGTAATGATGCGTAATATGCTCCTGTAATGGTTTTTCCTTTTTGAAGATAAACGATAAAGATAACTCCATGACTATTCCAAAAACAGTCACACCATTTTGTAAACTTTAGCTATGTTATCGTCAGTAGTTGCAGTTTTTGGACGTCCCGAACGTTCATAGTCTCCCAAGCTCTTACGGCCACGTTTAAATTCAGCTGCCCAAAATTTCACTGTGGTAAATGATGGTGCAGAGTACCCATACATAAAGTCCATCTCATCTTTGATTTGCGTAGGCGTATTGCCTTTCAAAAACAAAAAAATAATGACAGCTCCATACTAAATTTTTTCCATTTTCACAAAAACACTCACTTCTACTCACTCAAACGACTGTTAACTAAAAACTGCGCGTCCAAAATGGCCGAAACTTTGGTGAGTAACTGTTAAAATATGCACAACTACATTCACTAGCTTTTATTAACGAGTGGCGCCATTCGAGTTGAGGTCGGAAACTTTTCAGGCAACCCTCGTACAAAGAACAAAAATAATTTAATTCTTCCAGCAACTAGACGGCGAAGAATAAGTAAGTCTTTTAAGGGACAATGTATACGTTTTTACAACAAAATCCCAGTAAACGTTCAGAGTTTAACTATTAATTAATTTAAAAAGGTAGTCAAGGAACGTTTATGTATTAAAGGTTATTACGATATTAATGAATTTTTAAATAATTTCACAGGCTGGTAATGGAATGCTTGTTTCGAAATTGCATAATATGTTATGCCGAATTATTGAATTGTTTGTTATTTTTAATAGATGGCATAAAAAATAGCCCACTGAGCCTCTTTCGCCGGTTCTTCTCAGGTCTGAGGCGTCCTTTTCCGAACCGGTGGTAGTGTGTTTGACAATCAATAAGCAAGTGTAAACTTCTGTATTGAATAAAGATATTTGAATTTAAATTTGCTATTAAGAAACATTTTTTTTAATTTATAATATATAATTTTCAAAACTTAGTGGTTCCTCTTTTTCAACTAGCCCTAACTATAGCGTTTGTATACACCCCCTAATCATGTCTATCCAAACCTTCTCGTCTCTATCTATTTATATGTATAGGGTCTATTGCCCCATTAGGTGTGTCACCTCACGTGTCTATTTACCAAATACTGTCAAGTTGTATACATATAAATAACTTGATTAATATAATTAATTTTATATTATAATTGAATATACCGATGCAAACAACTTGTTAATCAGGATTAAAAATCTAACAAAATCAACTTTTTCTCCCTAAATACAACGTTTATGAGAGGATTATTCTGTTATGTATGCGGGATCCGGAAATAAAATAACTATCAAACGCAAAGCAGTCGAGGAAACAGAATCTCCACCTCTATGTGAACCATCACCAAGAGAGAGCAAGGTAAATATACTTAATATTACTGTCAAGGAATAGAAGAGGGCAACAATTACCGGTCGACCACCAACATTAAGATGTATTTTATATTACTTCTGCATAGCTTCAGGTCTAATCCGAGGTTGCAAGTTTATTTTAAAAGTAGTGTTCCATAAAAACTGTCGCAATGTATGATTTAATTATGTTAAAATTTGCTGTTACGGGAAAAAAAAGTTCTTTTTTTCGTGTCTATTTACCCCGTGATTTCATGGTAGTTACTACATATTTAAAAATTGTTCATGTTATTGGAATACTTTTTGTACATAATCGAATTAAAGAAGTTTTTTTTAAATAATTAATTTTATCTGTGATATACTTTCAAGAATAACGTAAAAATTAAAACCTAAACTCTTTCCTAGAATTAATGTATCATAGATATGTACTACGTTGAGTTATACGTAAATTGAAACTATGTTTGAAATATGTCAAGGAACGTTTTAAACGTCATTTGCCATAACATTAAATTATGAAATCTTCAAATGACATTGACAATGCTGTTTATTTGACAGTTTTAATGAAGCGTTTGCGGCTTTTTGCCTATGTGATGATATTATAGAGTAAACAATTTACGTTTCTCCCATGCTTCGATTAATAAATTTTAAATGAAAATGAATGCTACAAGTTTATATGTATCTACATGCCGGCTAATAATATTAGCGGACGCTGCAGACAAAAGTACGTGGACTGATTTATTTCGTTTGGTCCCTTATTTACGTCAGTCATTGTCTTGCACAGTTTGTGGGAACCTTCTTAAAGAACCGTACACTCCGACAAGCTCTGGGTGTCAACATCACGTGTGTAAAAAGTGCAAAGGAGGCAGGAAGAAGTTAAAACCTTCCTGCAACTGGTGTAAGGACTATGAAAACTATGCCGAAAACTTACAATTACGTATCCTATTGCAGTGTTATAAAAAGTTGTGTGAATATTTTATGGAAACCGAAGTGTACAAAACGTTAATAGAGGAAGATGAGATTGCAGCCGGAGTAAACGGAGGAACGGTCGCTAGTTCTGGTTTAATTGATTTAATACAAGAGGGAGCTGGATTTTCGGACGATTATAAAAGCAACGCGGGACTGTCTAAATCCGCTTATAGTATATTACCATGTGTCTACACAAACTCGGCATCAACTCAGACCCAAGCAGCTTCAACGTCAAGCAACACTGAAACAAGGTCATCAAGTAAAGAATCACCAAATTCGAGAGCAATTTCAAATGGTTCACCTCTTTATTCTGTTATGTATGCGGGATCCGGAAATAAAATAACTATCAAACGCAAAGCAGTCGAGGAAACAGAATCTCCACCTCCATGTGAACCATCACCAAGAGAGAGCAAGGTAAATATACTTAATATTACTATCAACTTAATATTACTGTCCTTATGCAAATTAGCAGGTTCAAAAATATAAATACTTTAGCAAACATATGCAATATTTATGGATCTTAATTTCAGTCAAATCAATTGGGGTTTAAGAAACCCTCCAACAGGTCGCGCAGTTCTGCAAGCAGCAAAAGAAAAGGTTGCCGATGTGGTAATGCCACTGCAACTCCAGGAAAACTGACATGTTGCGGCCAAAGATGTCCCTGTTACGTTGAAAGCAAGCCTTGTACTGAATGCAAATGTAAAGGGTGTCGAAATCCTCACAGACCTGATGGCATGAAGGTACTAATAAATTATTATCCATTTTACTTAAAGTAAATTATGTTATTTATAAATATTTGATATTGGGTTTGATAATAATGCTGACTTTTATAAATTTCAGGTGAGACCGCATATACCTCAGTTAGATACTCTCCAGATAACATTGAACTCTAATCCAGACAGCTCACCATCATGTTCTGGGTCAATGGACAGTCTGGATACAGACACATTGACCATGGAGGCGATGGAAGAGTCTCTTAATTTTAGTTCAGATTTAAAAACATCCAATATTAAAGGTATTAATATGAGTTTTTTTTATTTATTTATTCATTCCGATTTCATTGAAAATTTCAAGAAACTTTACTTTATGATAATATTACATTATAAATTGATAGTAAAATTAGATACAAGAATGTCTATATAAGTGTAATATATTTTTAAATCTATGTTACCATAATGCCTATTGGTATCAATATATCAAAATATGTTGTTGTCAACTGTATACATAAAATCTTTTCCATTTTTCTATATCACAATGTATGAAACATTTGTTTCTAGGGATTTATGGTTTATTTACTAGCAGTTTTTTGGATGTATTTACTGATTGAAATGTACATGCAGTTGGTGACTTACGTCTCTACAATCTGAAGGTTCTAGTAAAAAACAAAACTACACAATAAGAATTTCACAGTGGTTTCAAAACATTAATTTTGATTAGGCATTAGAGAAGCTAGTCCTGGTTTTCTTCGGGATATTGGTGCTAGGTCCATATTGCCACAATCAACCACAAAATAATTATTAACGAACTTAAAGAAAATCCTAATATTAGTTAAAAATACATTTATGGATAAATAAAATATTCACCTCTACTTTTACAATTTATGAATCATTTTCTGAATTTATTTTTCAGTTTACACAAGTCAATTACAAGAGGTGTCGCCTTCTTTACCGGCAACAATAATGATGGACGAAGACTTACCTGGGTCACCCGATGATGATATGAGTTCACCACAAGACTATATGTGCTCCCCACATGACCTCAATGACCAAGACACTACATCCCCTCAGTCTTGTGAGACACATGATGTCAACAGTGATGTTGAAGTGGACGTATGACATCCACTTTGTAGTGACTAGGGTCTACTAGCCAATGTGCAAAATCTTAACCAAAAACTTTGTTGTCTATCGAATAAATATTTTAACATTACTAAAATACTGCTAGTCACTCCGGATCAAATTGATTACATTGTACCAAATCATGCATCTGGCATATTAGCAATATGTTTTTTATTAATTTTGATTGTTAGAGTTGTCTGTTTTTAGCTATTCAAAATAAATTGTATTAAAGTGAAATCAATGAAAATAATAATTATCACATTGTAATGTTTATATTTATGCTACAATTTACCGTTATGGAGTAACAAATTTAAACATAATATAAGTACTAAATTTAAACAAGGAAAACTTTGATTGACTGAAAAAATGTTTTTGCATCATTAATTAATCAGGTTTTGGGTGCAATAGTGCTGATTAATTATTAAATTTCATCATGTAAAGGTTTTCTTTTACACTCTGAATGTAAGCAGATACTTAAAAGAAAATCAGTGACAAACTCTTAACGTATCACATAAAAAAACTGATTATAAGAATTGTGTATCACTCTTGCAATGCATCTTGTATTTTCATTTTTAATGCACTATTCAAGTCAAAAAACTCTCTTTTTTTTCATATACCTGAGATAATTAAAATCTGGAATTTTTGATATATACATATGTGAACATTCATGAAAAATAAATCATTTAATTTTTTTATCAGTAATCACTATATATGTCTATTTCGTCACCATCAGTTGCATTCCAGATTATTAGGCTCTTGTTTCACAGTTTACACATGTTTGTCTCTTATATCACATTGTGTGCCTTCATAAATAAGGTATTTTAATATATTTACTACAAATAAGTACTAGGTAATGCTTACATTAGTTTATTTAAGAATCACTTTTTCATCACTAAATAATGATATGAACAAAGTCAAATTAAGTATATACTATAAATTTGTTTTCAATATTTTTCTGATTATTAAAAAAATGTATATTTAAAAAAAGCATACATAGGCAATGTTATCAACATATTTTTTAGTGTTGTAATTTAGAATTGTGAAAATTATTTTACATTCCATATAATTGTCTCTTTACTATTCAAGAATCCTTTGTACCACTATGTCATGTGTAAGATAAAATTGTGTTTTAGATATTTTTGCTACAAAAATTGGTCTTTTTAACATATTTGCATTATAAAAATTGTATTATGATAGACTTCTTAATTATACCACAATTAGCATATTTAATGCTCATGGAGACTGTTAAATTGCTAGAAAAATGGTGCCTGGAATTACCATTTTTAGTAAGTAGTTTATTTATAATATTTGTTGTGGATTTACTACTTTTACTTGATGAGGTTTATTCTTGTGCAGATTGTTCAATTTCTTGTTTTTTATTTTTTGGACTAATGTACATTATGTACATAAGACTCTCATACCTTTGTATTATTTTATTTAATAACATTATTTTAAAATATGTTTGTAGTGTAATTTTGTAAATATATAAAATTGTAAATACTTTGTGAATATGATATGACTGCTTATTTTATGCTGTGATTGTAATATAAAGATAAGTTGGTACAATTAGAGTGTGGACAATATTAGGATGAATATTAAAGTTTGATTTCGTTAAGTTGGAAATGTCCCTTGCCAGTTCAAACTTTAAAAAAAAATGTGTTTTTTGCAAAACTGAGTTTAACAAATCATTTTTAAAAGTTTAACGAGTCATTGTCACTGGGAATCTTGGAAATTATTTATAAACTTTTGTACTTATTTTAGTTATTTTCCAATAACTGCACAGTATTTTAAAATTTTGTAGATTCTTCCAGTATTCACAAATTTCAAGTATTCTCAAAAATAATGAGTGGTCCAGTTTTCAGTAATGTACTTTTAGTACTATTGTTTTTTTAAATGCTCCATTTATATATTAATACTTTAAAAAATTTATTTGATATATACATTGTAAATACTTCAATTATGGTTTTTTTTTACTTATGCACACAAATATGACCAAAGAGGCATGTATTGGAATAATAGTGTATGTGTTGCTTGTTTTGTGATTGTTTTATTTCCATCTTTAATTTCAATAATGGTAATTTTAGAAAGTTGAATATTGACTTTTGAGGACTTTGGCTATATTTCAACCATATATAGTTCCACACCAACAAATTTTGTTAAAAAATTGTTTTGGTAGGTAATTGAATTTGTGAACTCAAACTATGTAAATAAAAGTAATGACCACAAATTCAGTACTTATCACACTAAATTAATGGGTGATATTGTTAAAATCTGTTTGCTTTTTCGTTTTAGGAATAAAATAACAAAAAAGCACTTAAGTACAAATAGTCATATAGGATGTCTAATTTTATTATGAATGTAATTTTGTATTAAAAATTGCTTGAAACAGTTGTATGGGCGGGTAAATTAAATTAATTCCGATGAAAGCAAATAAAATTTAGATATTTTTGTTAATTTAAGACTTTTATTTCAATATCCTGAGATTTAACAATAAAATAAGGAATTGCGATTGATAAAAAAATTTATAAATTTGTTCTTAGTTTTAAACCATAAAATTATCCAATTTAGCGGTGCATAGATAAGGCGAACTAAGCTTTTGTGTACGCACCTAAATGTAGTCGTCATTCATTGTTTTTAAGGACTATCGGCTGCGAATTCCAAACCCTATCGAATTCTCTTTTTAATGACGTCACAACATTTAATTCTGATGTTAATATTGTAGTGTCCCTGTTACAATTCACTCGAGATGTCTCGAAATCTATAGATCCAATGATCGCCACTGCGTCCGTTAAATCGTTTGCATCAACCAAAACAAATTCGTGTTCCAACTTTACTGCCGAGTTAATAACTTTCACTGCTATTCCGTGTTCAGTTAATTTTCTTAAGTTCTCTATGTCTTCATTGTCGTGTATCACCACTCTTATGGTTGCACCGTTTTTCTCATGTACCGATATTAAGCATTTTGTTATTGTATCACTAAGAAGGTTAGGTAGGCAAACGTCAACAGACCGGCTCGCGTGTATTATTACATAGTAAATACATAATAGATTGTTCAAGCCTATTTGTTCCTTCTTTTCTTCGTTTTCGTCACCGTAGATCAACACTTCATTTATCAATTCACATTGATTATTTTTGTTTGATAGTTTTAAAATTTTGACGAAAGTATTAAACACAGCTGATCCTGTGTTTCCAATGGTAGTTCTTAAATTCCACGCGCTCATTTTTGTTTCACTCCAATGTTAACAATATTTAATTTTTGATTTAAGTGCCGAGTAACTGTATAAACTTTTTGCGAAATTATCTAAATAAAAAGGTAGCTCAAAATGTCAATGGACAATTCAGTTGTGAAGCTACCCGTTTTGATTTTTTATAAACATATTTTATGATTTAAGTTTTTGACGAATCTTTATTCATTTGCATTGCGCTAGTACTAAAATATTTTTAGAATTTGATTCAGCATAATGTTCCATTCACGTGTACAAAGGCAATATACAAACTTGGTCGAGGATCCGCGACTAAAGAACTCTGCAAATGTTATTAAAAATAAAATTCCTAAAGATATTCAAAAGGAAAAGAAAAATAAATGTAAAATACCGAAAAATATACGTTATGACTTAGAAAACGCTTTAGTCAGTGTATGGGCCATTTATTTGGTAAATACTTTATATATTCTTGAATAAAATCGATACTTAACCTAATTTTTATAAATATTTTTAGTTATGTGACGTATGGTTTGAAGAAATTAAACCATATTTAGTTCGTAACAATGTGAAAGTGCATTTTCAAGACATTGATATGTACGACGCCAGCGATGCAACAATTTGTTCAACTATGGACGAATCAAACTACACAAGCAAACGAAACGTGTATTCAGAAGAAAAGAACTGTTCTCATCTTGATCCAGGTGCTGCTCTCAATGTACGATTCAAATCCCTTTAAATCCTGCAGTAACAATATACCTAACGAATGCATCTTGTCAATTTTTTTATTTCACTTTAGCAAATGCTACCTAACATCGCAAAGAAAGAGTCTTATGTGATGATGTTGCCCGAGCATAATTTAGTCACAATATCATCGCATAAAATGACAATTGATATAAATATATAATTATTGAAATTATTTCTAACACAGCATCGTCGTCAAACAGCTGTGAGCTCTGCAGACTGTTGTTCAAAGCGGCAAGTAGCATTGAGAGTGCGGTCGCCCAAGCAGGTGCCTCCACCGCCGCCTTCGCTGCGGGTACCACCACTCGATTTAGCACTGGCAAGTCAAATTCCACTATACGATGATAAAATTCTAATATATTCTGTCCATTATTACATTATTGCTATTTAGGTAAATGTTTTTTATTTTTAAATAATTTTTTAGACAAGGATTAAAGCGACGAGACAAGGAAGACCACCTGGAGGTAAGTGATACGCTTGCAAATAAGGAACGCAGACACCACAAATTCGCCCGCTGGCCTGAGACATGGGATAGTACATCTCGTTTCCAGCAATTACACTGGCCACGGCGCTCTAATAACCGGAGGACAATAGTTTATACATTACTCATTTGCGGCTGAAATACGCAATGGGCCTGTTACTTCCCCAAATGATTGAATTTAACAACCTTAAATAACCTAAACCTTAAAAAAATAATATTGCAAAATATCACGTTGGTTCAGTATTTTAACTTATTTGCTAGATTTGTACAGATTATCAGTAAAATAAATCCCTAGATGGATAAGGTTTCTTGATTTATTGAATACAAAACGACTGTTATTATTTAATTTAGTTCTGTAAAGATAACAACCAACAGCCTCTTAAAAGGGAGAAGATTGTCATAGATGGTAGGATAAAAAATGAAGCGCCTATCAAAAAAACAAGTGTTGCACAACATTCTGTATAAAATTTGCTCGCACTCTGTAGAAAAATATGGACAACTGTAGAAAAATACGTAGGAAAGAAAAAAGAAATGATTAAGAAAATACGTGTATTGTTGGGAACTCAAATATGAAAATGCTGTTTTACAGTATGCGTTATATTGTATAACGCGTTATACTTTGAATGGAATATCTTAAGCCACGACACAACATAGTAATGTAACTGAAAGGAATATAATTACCAATTACATAAAATTAGGATTGATTTATAGTTCTTACATTAATAAAGGGGTTCCTAATAAAATTAGGTATTAAAAAGTTACACACATTCCTTATATTAAACGAGTTTGCGTTGTTAGTGTTGCCCAAAATTATAAAAATTGGTGCTGAGAATTTTCGATCGAAAGGCTAAGAAAATAAAAGAGGACAAATTTTTTACCTTTGCGATGAAAAATTAGTCCTGATTTACTTGCACTTGCACAATATAAAGATATATTTTAATGCACAAACTAATGAAACAAAAAAAATTAACTGCCACCGTAGCCTAGTGGTAAGGGCGTGTGCTTTAGAAACCGGAGGTCGTGGGTTTGAATCCTGCGGGGACTTAATAAATTTTCATTGTTTTTCCTAGTTGGTTAGGCAATTTGGGCCGATCACCCAATTGTCTAAAAATTAAAATGATCCATGCGTTGGATGGGCATGTAAAAAGTCGGTCCACCACCCACCAACCCGCGTTGGATTACGTATTGGGATGCGGTGTGTAAAGCCCCGAATGGAGAAGGAGAGGCCAATGTCCAACAGTAAACTTACACAGGCTGATGATAATGATTATGCAAAATTTTGGAAAATAGTACGTTGCTTGATAAAAATACTATAATACTTAAGGGTTCCGGATTGAAAGGCACCGCAGCAAAAATAATTATTAAGTAAACGAGCTTAAAAATCTTTTCATATGGAATGGCAAGTGGATTTTAAGGCTGACTTTTTGTATCGATAGTAAGTTTCATTTTTATTAAACTTGTATTTACTCGGTACGTTTTTTTTACTTCAAGCACAACGTCTTGTGACTTTTATATATTTTCGTGGATCACAAACTATATGCGAAAACCGGATCAATTTTGCGTAATATTTACGAATGTAAATACGTTTTTGTGTGATTTCTTTTTACATTTAATGGATGTTGTAACGCGAGAATCGCTTTTATATCTTAAATGATGTATGTATCGTCAATTAATAATGCAGTGCACAATGGATACTATAACGGGAATGAGTACACTCTACTTTCCTATATCAGCGGCTTCGCTTGAACAGCGCGGACAAAAACTAACTCGATAGAGAAGTATGCGCAAGAGCAGAAAGCATTGGTTGATATTAGCTTTATCGTTAATGATGTGTAAAGGAAATTATGTAAATTCGTGAAAACTGTAAACAAAAGTCCGGGAAAAGATGTTGAAGATTAACAATGTGGTTTTATCATTAGAAAAGTGGCTGCATGGTAATTAGGTTTTTTTTTTGTGATTTATCGATCCTTTTTGTTCGACCTTTCAAGTTATTTTAAATATGACTAATCTAAGACATTCACTTTCGGTGTTATGTTTAATAAAAGTTGCAGACTTGCATCGATGAGTATCAAAGAAGATAAGATTTATGTGTTTAGTTTTGAATGCAAATTATTGTATAAAAATTTATTTAAAAAACCTTTTTAAATTTAAAGTTAAAAAATCCCGTACGTTCTTTAATTTATCATTGCAGATATTGCAGTTTTTTCTCTTTTAATTAGTATAACACAGCTTACAGTTTTTATAATTTCTATTCTTAAAAATGGTCGAATAAGGTTTTAAAAACAATTTGCTTTTATACGAGCAAAAAAGTAACATAGAATATTAGATATGTTAAGTTATTAGTAAATAAATGTAAACGGAATGCTATGTATCTTTTTTTTTTAATCTCGTTATTTTTTGACTTTAGGATCGGCCATCGAGATATACCTGAAAAACTGTTTTTTGCAGAACGACTGACATCTGACCTTCACAATTCAATAGGTAAACAGCTTTCTATGGATGAATTAGTTGTCAGTAAATTCTAATGCACCGGTTTTCTATGCCGACAAGCAAAGATGTTCTGAAAAATGGGATACGGTCCAAAACCCTTATGGAGATGGCGTGTATTAAGGAGGCTTATGTCCAGCAGTGAACTAACACAGGGTGATGATGATGAGTGACAAAATTTCGTATAAGATATCCTGGATAAAGATATCATTAGTTAATTTACGTATTGACTTAAAGTCTTATTTAATAGTTTTGAATCTTCATCGAATGTTTTTTTGTCAGAATGCAATAGGTCTATCAGCACTAAAGGTATCGGGTAACTTTAAATACAGTTACCTGTCGAAGTCCGAAGAAAATCCATTATTTCGGCTTGTCCTTCCCCTATATTTAGGACATGCACAGAGAACTTTTAACCGTTTAAACGAATACCTCAATTCGTGTCTAATTCGTCTTTACAAGTAATGCATTTGTTACAGAGTCAACGTAACTACAATAAACCAAAATCTACCCCCGTTCCGAAAGTGAAAAGGAAGAAGCGACATCCGAACTCTTCAATGACTGGACGGCATCGTGTCGCCCGTCCGTGTCGCGCGCCTCAAGGCGTGACGTCAGCAATGTTTCGAAATCATTAAAAAAAAGCACACCGTCAAAATCTAAAGTAACAAACGTGCAATTTACCCAAGCCTTATCCGCGTTACTCACTTTCAAAGATACATCTCTGCCACTTTCACAAAAATGAAACTTTTCTTTAGTCTCTACGCTCGCTCTTGTTTCCATATTCATTGGGTTTACACGCGGTTTAATCTCGACGATTTGAACTTGAATTTTTTTAATTGTTTGACACATAACGAAGGTATGCCACATAAGTATCACAATTTTGACGACTGTCTAAAAGGAATATTAGAAATATTTTCAATTACTTTAAAGTCTCAGTGTCCTTTTGTTAAGGAGATACTGTGATAAGTCTATAAATATTTGAGCTCCTTTTATATATTTATGCAGTTGTAATGTCGCTAATCTCTAAATTGAACGCATGTTAAAGTTTATGCTGTTATTTACAACCGTTCTGTAAGCTACCACTAATAGCTTATATTGCATTTTTTTTAATTCATCTTACCTTTTTTAATCTTACATGCAATGTCTATTTTAATCTCTAGACAATTACGTATGATAACTAAACTAGAAAAAAACGCTACTAGTATTTTATGCATAGTTATAAACACCATTTGTAAATGGATCAAAAGCTAAAATACAACAGATGAACTAAATACATAACTGATTCTAATAATCAAGCTAGGATCCTTTTTAATCTCTTAGTTCGGATTCGGACTCAAATTTGATAAAAATATTTTATTTTGTATTCGGGTAGTCGTGTTTACAATCATGAAAATAATATAATATTGCTGATATAGTGTTGCGTTTCATTTGGAAGAGACGAATTTGTGTTCGGATTTGTCCCACTGTTTGTCAAGATTTGTGATAGACGGTTTAAGTAACGCCAGAGTCATTAAAATCTAGTTTACTACGTTTCACCCATATTTAAAGTGAGACGTGGGATTGTGTTTTCTTTGTTAAACAATGCATTCAGCTCTCTCATAATGTGGTTAATTATTGTTGCACGTAACTTGCATGAAGCTTCACGCTTTAAGCCAGTGATATAAAAGATAGCAATGATAATATTGTGCTTTATAAAGGTTTAAGTGCTAAAGTAATAGCATCTTCTTAAAAGAAATAACCGATTAGGCTAGCTTCTAAAATTATTAGAGTAAATTTTGAGTTAGTTAATTTTTAATTATTTTATGGGTATCAAAATTTAAATGGCTAAATTAACAGTTTCTTAATATTTCGTGAGGACATATTCATTTTACATTATTCTTTAACGGAGTTAGTAATATATAAAAAATATGTCGTATCTCACATGAAGGATCGTAAATAAATCGTACAAATCGCACACGACACTTTTAATTGGTATATAGCTTAAAGTCTAGTTTGCTTACATACGACTCTTTACAACATTACAACAGACGTATCGACTATAACGGGCAGTACAGGGAGTGATTTTCACACGAATAAAAAAAATAATTTACAACATACGAAAATAAAAGCAGTCGAACTTCATCACACACGTTTTAACAACTAAATAAATAACTCGCGCGTTTCGATCGCGACCGGGGCGGCGGTCCGCCACCCGGCCGGGGCCGAAGCCCGCGCGCTCTTTGGATCCGAGAAGAGTTCATGTAACGTCCACGCGTCACGCGGCCGCGTTTAATTCGTGTGCTTCACGTAATCCGTCTCGAAGTAGGCGGTGCCGTGAGCGCCCTTCCTGTCAAGCGCACGCACGCGCACGAACAGGAAGGCGGCCACTAGCGAGGCAACGACCAGCACCAGCAGCAGCATCACTAGCCCCGCAACGAACGACGGCACCGACATGCAGATCGTCTCGGGGTCTGTCGCCGGCGACTGGATCACCACCGTCTCGTTGGAGGCGGCGTTGTTAAGTGCAAAGTTGACGTCACCCGGTGCCACCACCTGGATAGTCCTGCTCGTGTTCACGTCTGTCATCTCTGCGCATCACGCTTGTAAATCCTCACAGGGGTCGAAGTCTCTCGTCGTCTCCTAACGCCGACTAATCTTTCGGGCAAATCTTCTACGGACCTAGGACGTCCACCTAATGTCGCAAGATTACCGTGGCCCTCGTCTTTCCTCTTGACTGTATTGTAAACTCCACGGCGGCCAGGTGGCGGGGGTGGGGGAAGGTTCACGTCATCGTCCTCCCTGTTGGGTGCCGGTGATGAAGGACTAGGGGCGTTGGGCGTAGATGATACTTGAGCTTGAGGCGGGGACGGCGTCGTCGCGCTTTTCTGAGAAAGCACCCGTAGCATCAGCTGGATGTCTTGGGTCAGGGAAAGCTGCCGGTGGAACTCCGTATTCGCTATGGGGTGCTGACGGTGGAGGACCGTATTCCGCATGTGGTGCGTTTGGTAAACCATATTCACCAGCACTTAAAGCATTTCCACCGAGTAATGGTACTCCGTAGTCTGCGCCAAGTCCACATTTCGGCTCGGGACAGTTGTATCGGCAGACTTGAATTACACATTGGAAGTGAACATTCATCGAATCGGGGAACTTGAATGCTTGGAAGTATGCGAACGAGACAACGGAGGCCGAGGGACCAAAGTTCTTTATCTTTTGGAACTTGCTCATTATTTTTGGACGCACGACGCATCCGTACTGGTCGACAAGTTGTATGGGTGCTCTTTTACCGTCATGTGCTACACAGTTTCGCACAAGCATGTCGAATTTGTTCTCATCGTCTTTGATCGCAAGCACCATGGTCATTGTTTGCCCAATCTTAACTATACCAGATACTTCTGAAGCCCATGGTCCTTTTCCGACCTGGATCTGCATCCAGCACTGTAGGTTATCGCCGAGAAAGTTCGCAGTGACAGCGTGAAGCATGTCTACTTGGAAGGGTCTGAAGGTGACCGCCTTTTCGTAGAAGTCGTACCACGTACACCGTAGTTTCCTAGCCTGATCCCAGACTTCCTGTACGTATGGGTCATACTGCACAATGATAGTATTCTCAACGTATGAACCACTGGGAGTAGGGCTACCGTACGTGGCCACATTATGATTGGCGGAACTGGACATGCCGCAACTGTTCAGGAATATTTCGAAGGTTGCACTCAAATGGCCAGTGCCTGGTTTGAGGTGCATGCAGTGTGAATCGCTGTAGAAGCCTTTGGAGAATATCATACCGTAGAAGGGGCGATCGAATTCTATGTTGACCCGCATGTGTGTTTTTTCACATTGCACTTGTAAATGTTTTATTTTCGGACTGTCTGGTGTGGCCAATGGCCAGGGGTCGTCGCTGTGTGGTTGTGGGAGTGGGGGCCCATACCCACCGCCCGCCCGATGCTCTAAAGGCAACGACGCTGAGTCTACTGGTGGCTCGCATGATGCATCCTGAAAACAAAATTGTTTGTTTTAATAAAATGGTCATAAGGATATAGTACTTGTACAAATAAGCAGAAAAGTTGCTACTACTAATAAGTGAAGTTCACATAGCTATGTTCACATTAAAAAAAACCTATAGGTACATGATTTTCTTTTAATGTTACTCGGTGAATAACGTTAAAAATTGTTGTCTTATTTTGAAATGAAAATGTTAAATTAATACAATATATCAGGTCTTAATATAATAGATTGTTTATCTCAAAATACGTACCAAATTTATAATTTGAATAAAATACTAAACAATTTCAATGAGTATTGAAACGTTGACAATTTGTGTATTAATCTAATATAAAATGTTACTAATATAAAATTAGTTTTATCCTATGCCGAATTATGTGTAAAACAAAAGCGTAGAAATGAGCTGTGGAATTTCGCTTTTCCGATACTTCGAAAGTCAGACGTGCGAGTGTGGAGAGATATTAAGATAGAAATGTACGCATCGCTGCCCGCAGAGGAGCACATTCCTCGCGGCGTCTCAGTCTACTTCGCGCCACGCGGGTGCACACCGCTGCCGGTGGCTTCTTGCTGACTTTCTACATTGACGGATGGAAACGAGTAATTATTTTATTAATCAGCGCGGGCATACTTCGATGAATATTCTCGAATACTTACACAGCGCTGTTAACGTTCGCTCACGGTGAATATGTGTTGCGCAGAGGTTGATAGTTATAACTTATTTGAGTTAGTTTATGGTCATGAAAATGTCATGTGAATATGATTTATGGATTCAGGAGTCACCAATATTGTATCGATAGCTGTGTCACACCTTTAGTATCTACTGTGTAATCAATTCTAAAATAATGGAGCTTAAATATTTTTTACTATTGCACCCACGTTTTTTGTTTTATTTTCAATTAATTATTTAATCATACAACATTAGCATGAATTATGCAACATTTGAACGATTTGATTTTGTAGCATTAGATAATTGAACTTCTAATCGACCAGTGCACTTATTATTACGCGCTTTCCATCAATCGCGCTCACTTCAATAGCACGGTCTGAGTCGACGCCCAACCGGATTCACTTGTTCGCGGTTTAAGGAGTGAGAGTTTGGGTCCAGTGGGTGCACAATTTGCGGGGCCAGCGCGCACTCTTTGGGGGATCAGAGTGGCGTGTCTAGTATGCGCGGACGCTCGCATTTTCTAAACCGGTTAGAAATTACCCACTGCTCGAGATTGGCCGCCGCGGAAGAAAACACCCGTGGCAGCACGACCGCAGCTTTCTTCGACAGTTTTATTGGCGAAAATAGAATCGTATGCGCGGCCGCGATCGGAAATAGCCTTTAACGAATGACGGATTTCTCTGGTGCATACACATTTTTGCTGTAGACGCGCAACGTTGGGGTAATGTTTCAATGTTTTTCATCCGGTACTATCATACCATGGTTGATGCTATCATGATAATTGACTTTATTGAGTTGCGCTTAGTAATTATAAAGAAAATTAGAAAAAACGTGTTTGAAATAACTTACGGTTTGTCATAATTTACTCTAATAATGCAATTTCGGCCAAACTTAATAAACATAAAATGTTTGTAGTACTGTGGTTTAATATGTGACGTTTCTCTTGTAGTTATTTCGATAACACCTCAAAACTATTTATAAGAATTGGACGTAAATTCATTTGAAAACAATTGATAAAAATTTTTTACTTATTTAATTACGTTACTTTTACTTTCTTCTATCAATAGTAGAAATAGTAATTTCAAAAATTTTTATAGTCTAGCAATATTCGTAATATGTTCATAACGAAACGACGATGAAAAATGGCGGATTCCCCACGTGTTGCGGGCTGCGAAGTGACAGGTGCGGTGCTGAGACGCGGGTGAAAGTTTTCACCACATAGCATCCGTTTCCACCGTATACATATCGTCCGGCGTCGGACATTGTTTATTTTGATCAATAAACGACGGTGACTTGGCTGTTATTTTGAAACAAAACAGTCGAAACTCATCAAAATGTGCATATTTTAGAAAATCAGTGATAGATTATAACATATCGATGTTTTAAAACTTCACAACGAATGTTTATTGCCTATAAATAAAAACCAGTTTTTTATATGATTTTTAATATCGTATCGGCAATTTCTCAAAGGTTTTTAATTTTATATTAATATTCGATAAATAAATACTTTCGTATTTGTGACCGTGGTTTGAGTGTATAAAAAATTTAAATATAAAAACTAGCGGTGTCGCTTTAACACAGTTAATTATGATATATAAATGAAATTGTGTGGTGTTGCATCATTCGCCAACAAAGCTGTGAAATTTGACTCAGTGAAAGTGCTTGATAAATACGAATTTTGGCGGTCAACGACTCACTGCGAATAGCACCTCTCGCCTTATCCGTGAATCGGAGTTATGCAAACTTTCGGATTAAGTGCTATTTTTATACCAATTACAACTTAAACCGGTCGTTACCATCATTTATGAAGACGAAGAAGATAATAAAACTGATGTAACATGATAATGGTACATTAGTTTTATTGAATTAATTCAATACTGTCGATATGAACTTTCGATTGCAAGACTAGCCTTTTGACGAGTTTTTATTATAAGCTCAATATGATAAAAATTTATCATGTTTTTGTGGCTTTTTAATGCTATAAGCAATATATGATATAAGGGCCATGTTAGACAAACGAGTTTGTTACCAAAATAACACATAATGGCGTCGCAAAAACAGGGCTTCTTATTGGTCCATATTAAGCAGCGACATGTTATTGTTTTACATTGTTGACAACTATTTTAATAAATTACATAATTGCGTTAATTAAATCGATAACGGAAAAAAAACTATTATTTTATTTGGTAACGCATGCTTTCATTACTCTGATATCTCACGTCAGTAAGTATATAGCATGTGAGATACGTGCGTATCACGATATGCAGTTAGCTCCAAATGGTCCGCTGTTTTGTGGATGCGCTAACGGAATCATTAGCCCAGTTGTCGAGAATGCGAGCGGAAAAACTGAATAATCTAGCATTGGCCCCAACTGGCGTATACTCCACTCTGATTGTTCGCACACCGACGGGGCACGTGCTTTATTGATAACCGCATTATAATCTGACACACATTGAGCACGTGCAAAGCCACTGAAAAATTTGCTTATTATTGAACGATAATTATCTGTCGTACATTTATTGTATTTTGCGGCATTTCTGTTTTATGTATCTAAACTTTTGTAAAAACAATATTTAAATCATTTGTACTTAAGTGTGCAACGAAAGTTAGAGCAAAAGAAGTAATTATATAAGTGATTTATTACTGATGTTTGACCGTTTCCAGCGTTTATTCTCAAGAGAAAGACTAACTATTATTGCGAATGATGTTTTGTATCCGTAAACATATCAAAGTGTCGCATAAAAAGTATCTCATTATTAAGTTGATGTGTTAGATCGCCTGTCCATTCAGAAATGAAGCAGAATTATGATATTAATGTCCTCGACCAATGGTGGGACGGTGCTTGTTACAGTAACGTTACCATGAACAGTAATAATTATGGTGACTTGCTGACTCCGAGTGGTATGGTCCAACAACTGTATTTGTATATAATACTCAAGTGTTAAAATATTTCCACGTAACACTGAGGAACGTGTAATTAATGCCTAACTGTTATTGAACGAAATGTTGAACGTGTTTACGTAAACTAATTGGTAAATATGTTCATACCATAAGTTTATATGGAGTAAGAAATTAAAAAAAATATTTTAAAGACGGATTGTAAAACTTAAAACTGAAAAAGTTTTACATAAAAAAATATGTTGAATATCATCTACAATGTTGGATTGCGTGAATAACATGTACCTGTATGTAAATTGTATAAAAGATAAACGTTATATGCGTATCGTTAACAAGTAACGTTAAAAGTTCTTAATAATAGTAATCTGTAACTTGGTTCTGACCAAGTTTATTGCGTGTTTAGACGAACGGTTACGCTACAATAGATCTATCATATTATCACTGTCTTCCAGTGTTTTACGGTTTATACCGCAAGTATATAAATCTAAGATACTTGGAAATAGCAACGGTGAATAGAACTCTTTCTTGCCGTTAAAATGTTTGGGATTAACTGTTAAGATTTTTTAATGCAAACCCCATTTTGTTGTATCATTGCCGCAAATGAAATTGTCATTAGCTTTTGTGTACGATCGGCAAACTGTCCGATGAACCGTTCTTATAAATATAACACAAGAAACGATACTTTAGTCGTCAAAAAGGAAAAATTAACGTTGAAAAAAAAATACTCCATTTCAATATATAATGATTGAATGATATTAATTAATAAGTCAAGAAATATTTAGAATTTTTTATTCTCAAAAAACTTGCAATAGGTTTTTTTTTGTAAATATAAAAATATTTTTTGATGAATCTTCTAAGCGTTTGTGGACAAATAAAAAAATAAAAAAAATTGTATTCACGACAATGAAATAACTTCCAATTTTCTATCGGCGATTTTTTTTCAAACCAAATGCATTGACCCAAAGTCATTGGGAGATCTGGCCATTGATAAAAAAAAAAATAAAACTCACCAGTACGAGGAGCGCGATCGCCAGCAGCAGGCTAGTCCTCTTCATAGTACAGCGCGGCGTCGTTCGGCGGCCTGGAACGAAGGGAACACGGTCAGTCGATCAGTAGCTGGGGCGCGCGCGGGCGCGTGCGCTAGGGGCGCAGCGGCGTATACGCAACGGCCATGCCTCCGGGTGCCCGCGGCGCTAGTGAGGCCGGGTGCCCCCGCTAGCGCGCCGCCGAGTGGGGCTGACACACTGACCGAGTGCAGCGTGCACCGCCGGAACTGCACCGGCCGCGTGTCGTTGGGGCGGCCGGCCTTCACCTCGATGGCAGGCCTTGCGATTCCAGAATTTGAGTTATGACTAGCGTGCTGTCTGAACTTCGGAAATCATAGAGGAGTTAGCGATCGCTTGAGTTTTTGTGATAGCATATATATTATCACATAAATTCAGGGATCACAAAGTACATATACTTTAGCTATTCGTTTTTGATAATAAGTAACGTCCGCGGATCTAAATTTTTCTGCGATGCAAGCTTGTGGTAATCGGTTTTTTAATGTATGACCGTTAATAAAATTACTTTATGGTCGATGGTAGCCCTTATCTAAATAAATTTTGTGTGTTTGTCGATATGTCGTTAATAAAGGAGTGCATGTAAAATATTTTATTTGCAAATTTTTTTTTTTTACTTAGCCCTTTTATTTAGTCGTTTAGGTGTTTTATTTAATTTTATATAACAAAGCGACGGCGTATTTATATTTTTTACAATTAACAAAATAAAATTAAATGTGAAAATACTTATTGTGTTATATATTAAAAAAATCCTATAAAAAACTTTATCTTATGATTTTTTTTGTTAATTTATTTTATGATATTTAAATAATTGTAAATTGTTTCAATTTACGCAATTATCGATTTTTAGAATATTTAAAAGAGCATTTAAATTTAAAATTATTTTTCTCGATGGACATTAAATAAGGCCAGTACAGTAATATTTTTTTTAATCGATTTAAAAAAGTATCGTCTATTGTCTTTATTTTTTTTTTAAATATAAACACCGGAACGCAATGGAACGCGGGTCGTGCTACGTGCGCCGGAGCGTGCGCGCGGACGATTTCACCCCACACTCTAACGCTCGCTGGTTAGAAAGTCTCATCTCGAATCGAGTCGCCAAGATTACCGCGCTATTGGACATATGGAGCCGATGTAACGGAACACGTATTGTGCACATTCGCAAATTAATCTGGAAAATATATATATTTCGCTGATAACGAATCGTATAATGAATGCGTGACCCCAATCGGATGGGTCAGGTGAAAAAAGAAAAATTGGATTATTCGTCGAGAAATATTTTTTTCTCTGGAAAAATAAAGACAAATACAAAATTAATCAATTATCAAATAAAGTTTTTGCTTCGGTTTCTTTTCTTAAAATTATATTCATATTAATCATCAGCAGTTGGAAGACAGATTGAACGCTTTATAAGTATCAATCATACTCGGCCCGAATAAAACGTTCAAGAAATACGATACCTCAATCAAACAACGATTATATGAAAAGACTAAACAAAGCAATATAGTGTATACAGATATAATTGAGCATAGCGGTCAATTTGCTACTGTCGACTGAGACAAATAAAAAGAAAACAAACTGGGCTAGTCGAAACCTGTCCATGCGAAATGATCGTCGGCATCCCAATGCTCAATATCTTTCGTGACGAGTCTATTGGCGGCTGATTTTTTTTTTCCACAAGACGGCTGCACCCACCTGATCGGAACTGGGCTACCGACCAGTTACTTGTAAGAAAGCGGACCCTCGGGCATTTTCTATTTTCATGTAATCTCCGTCGGTATTATAATAATGGCAACCATTACACGGCCACGTTCAATTAGACAGTGGGGGAAATTAAACTACGCCCCGATAATGTATTTGGTTACGCCCAAAAAAACAATACGGATTTTATTGTACTCGCTTTTGATTTATTTTGTTTTAATTTAAGATATAATATGAGGCTTTTTAGTATGTCAGGAATGTTGTGATGAATCGTATAATGGTTGGTATTATATCTTTATAAAAAGAGATATTAGAATTACAATGAATATTGAATTAACACGATACACGCTTTATTTAACTTTTTAAACGAATTATTATAGTAATAACCTTTAAAATGCGACATATTGTTCGTGAATGCGTCAGGCAAAACGACATTCCCGTCGAAATACGCATTAATCTTTAACAACTAAGGGAGAGCACAGCATCTAATTGTACGGCCAGTTGATCAATGTCTATTTAGTGAAAGTTGCTGTATTATTTATGTTGTACGCAGCATAATTTCGCACTTAAGTTTTGTACCATAAACATATTTTTATAATTGTACGTATATATCAGTTTATGCTGTAAAAACAAAAAATAAATATAATTTATTTAATGTTCAGATAAACGCCTAAATATACATATAAAATTTATATATTTTTATACCTAAATACGTGCGCATTTTATAGTTGTATCGTATAATTCATTAGTACTTTATATTTGTAATTAAAATTTCACACAAAGTTCTGGATAAAAACTGTCATGCACCGAGGTTACTTTGTTTAAAACTTTCGTTTTCTAACCCCCACATATGCAAGCTGATACAATCATCTGTGATCGCAGTTTTTTGTAACAATTAACTTTTTCGTAACATGGATACATAATGGATAATTTTATAATTGGATTTACAGTTAATACTGACATCGGTAAAAATATTCTCTTTGTTTTATCGCCTCTTTCTAGTTGTACCGTTATGAATACACAACGAACGGCGAACGACTCGGCGACGGCTTCTTTTATTTTTCGACAACAGTTGACACATTTGCCAAATCATGGCGGGAAAAGTTTCCATTGCGTTATATTTCTGTTTCTGTCATCGTCTCCAACAAAAAAGCTGAAGAAAGTGGTAAGATAGATTCAAATATAAGTTGCGATGCCGTGTAAAATCAATTTGATTAATTGATAAATGTAAAACCAATTTGATCCATTAACCATTTTTTTTAATTCCAGTGTTCAGTGTTACGTCAAGTTTTTTTTTTAATAAAAATAAATAATTACCGCTTTTTATGATCATATAAAACCTTTTTTTTAATAGTCTCATAATAAAATAATAATCTCATATATCACTTTCGGCTCTGATTCACGTGTCGGCCACAAGCATCTCTTTTAATTGGCCAGTAACGAGGTATGCTTTTAAAGTTTCACTTAAATTAACTTAGACAATATCACTATTCTGTTACACAAAAGACATTAGAAAGTGAATGGGAGACGCACAGGTTTCTCAACGCCCTTGGCTATCTTAAATCTTAACCGCGCTTTTACGCTGCCATATTTGCGGAGTTTAAAAAATGAGAAAATATCGGTTGATTTCCTGTTAACGAGACTTAACTAGGAAATACCAAAGTTAGTTTCTATTTCAGATCTTCCACGAAATCAATCGATTCTGACCACTTCAGATAATTCTGATATCGTATAATGTATTTATTTAATCAAAGCGTTGTGCTGAAGCCCGTGATCCACCATAATATGATAAGGCAATTTTAAGTAGAACTTGAAAGTCTAGCTCTTGTGGTTGAGCCAGCGTATTTTTTTATTTCTTAAATTATCTATTGAACTACGTAGTCTACTAGTGAATATTTTCAACAAAATGGATCAATGATAGCTGATATCACCATTCAAAAAGAAAATAAGCTTCTCATTGAATTCAGGTTATTACTCATTACATATTAGTAGAATTGGAATAGTACTCAATATAATAGTACACAATTCTGGTGTAAAATATTAATTTATATCTTTAAATTTTTCTAAACATGAGTGATGATTTACTCATTGAGTATTATTTATAAAAAGCCTTATATTATATAGTTGTTATCGTTTTAATTATTTTAAAACATTATATTTCATGGGTTATTTATAAATATTCTTATAGCTCTAGTTAAGTCTCGTTTAATTATATATTATAATATATATATATATATAGTAATATATATAATAATATTATATATATATATACTATATATATATATAAGATATTGTAGAATAATATTTAACAATAATATATTTAAAGCGTAAACGGTTGTTTTGAAACACATTTCAGTTTTAAAATCCGCACAGTAAAATAGTCCACATTCTCTCAGATTTCTCTTGACAGCTTCTCATGTGTATGCAAAAACTAAAAAAAATTATAAGAGCTCCATTGAAGCGAAACAGAGAACTGTTTAAATTGCTATCGTGTTTCAACACGTTTATTGAATAATAATAGAGGAAGACATCACACGACTTGATTGAAAATTACCAATCATTGAATCGACATTTGTTCAAATGACGTATCAATTTAGTCTGCGGTATTAGTTCAACGTTAACTTTAACATATATTATACGAAAATGTGATATAAAATATTTATTTTTCACTAAATAGTTTAATAAAAGCTTAACTCATAATCGACGTAGAAATTATTGTGATGACTTTGATCGTCTTCCATTATGAATAAAGCTTGACGACTTTATAAATAAAGCTTATCAGTTATTTATTTAATAGACGATTTAATATAATATACTTTAGTACTTAAAATTTAACTGAATACGCTTATTTATTTTCGGACACAATAGAAATCGGATGTAAATCGGATGTAGTAGGTAGGCCGCGGCGCGTGGCCGCATAATCTCCTAAAACCGAATTCTTGCCTCGATACCTCAATTGGCACCGTTGTTTGCGATTGTTAGTTGTGTCACGTAAATTTGCGGATATTTTATTTTGGTATTCCATTTTTAAAATTCCCCCAATAAAGGTGATCAAATTAAAGTTTTATTTTGGAAAGTAGTCCAATTTAATTTGATAGAGTTTTAGTACTTACTATTAGTATTGGTTCTGCATCGTATTCTTCCCACTTAGGATTTTATATATTTTTTGTTTGTTTATTAGCTTCACATCCTTACGTGCGGTATATAGAGTAGTAATAAATGAATAATCCCAATAATGTGATATCGTAAACGGTTTTACTGAAGGGTTTTTGTTAAAACTTCACGTATAGATCAAAACCATCAGAATAAAATATAGGAAATAATTTATGAAGATTATCTGAAATTACGCCTTTAAAACATGCGGCTTCTTTGTCTTTGTAATTAATTTAAAGTCTGTTATTAGATAAGTTAACATATTACGTTTGTAGAAATAATTTACTGATACTGGTTTTAAAAGAAATGCTTCCGATAGTAATATATTGTGTAATATCGGTGACTACCATTATGAAAACGTGACAATTGTTATATAACAAGTTTTGTATTCCCTTATTTATTTTAATCAGTAACACCGACCTACACCTGCATACATTTGGAGTGACGTATCTATTAGGTGATCCGATGGAGCGACGCGGGCTCAAGGTTACGTCTCGCAACACTTTCACCCGCATCAGTTCGTTGCTCTCCGAATTCTGCATCTGCGTATCAATGGCGAAAAGGCCGGGCGGGAAGGCACGAAAATCCACTTAAAAATAAACGAATCTCAATCCTATGTCATACGCAGTACAGTCCAATTCCTTTTGATGGTTATTTGAAGACGCCATGGCCGGCCTTTACGTTCAATGCCCGTGCTAATGGCGGCGAGAAACGTAAGGCGTCCCACTTTCTCTTTTAAACGCGCTCTGTCTCTCTCACTTGTGTGTTGAATACTACGAGAGCGAGCGAGATGACAGCAGTCGCCTAGGATGCTGATCGCTTTCTTCGGCGCACTTGGCATTGCTACGAGGTCCGGTAACTTTCGATAGTGCGATTGTCGACTGTCGATTGTGCCACGGTAACGATTTGACATCACCATCCATTCTGTGGCACGATTCAATTAGTTAACTGGTTGCGTAATGGCACGGCGGTAATGTTGAGGTAATTAACATGTTCAGTTTGATACAGATTTTATATCGCACGCATTTCAGGTGTAAATTTTAATTCTCCTCACAGTTATTACTAGAATTATACTATCCGAAAAGAAAAACAATCCGGTCTGATTTGTTACATATAGTATTATATACATATCCAAACAATGTACCGCACTTTTTTCAGTACAAAATAAAAACTTCACATCACATCATCAGCCTTTGTTAGTCCACTGCTGGACATAGGCCTCCCTAATCACCTATCCATTAGGGGTTTGGACCGTATCCACCACGCTGGTCCAATGCGGGTTGGTGGGTGGACCGACTTTGTACATGCCCATCCGACGCATGGATCATCTTACTTTTCAGACAATTGGGTGATCGGCCCAAATTGCCCTAACCAATTAGGAAATAACAATGACAATTTATTGAGTCCCCGCTGGATTCGAATTCACGACCTCAGGTTTTTTAAGCACACACCCTTATCACTAGGCTACGGAGGCAGTTAGTCAGCAAAATAAAAACTTACAAGTGAAAATTGAGAGTTAATCAGAATCTTAAAAAGTTACAATGGAGTTGAAGATAATCTAATTCTCAAAAGGTTCTCTATTCATAGCTATATATTTATTACGTACAAGCCAATGCCAGTGACATATTTAATTTGGAAAGCCGTCTTTTATTAAGATCGAGATTTCTGCAAATTATGAAGCAATAGTAAATATGTCAGTTTCATTAAGCTTTTGACGGCAAAGCTGTTTCCGCGGGGTATGTATTAGAATAGTCAATCGTGATATATTAGGGCAGTGTACCACAGCTCTAGTTTATTTGCATAAACTAAAAGCATCGGTGTAAGTCTTCGCTCTCACCAGCTGTGAATACTAATCGAATCCAATCACTAATACCCGTTTGCAGTTATTGATTTATACACAAGACGCATAAATTTTAAAATATTGATATAGCAATGGAAAAATCTGTGCGCTTATGTTGGCAGAACAGGAAAACCAGTGTTAATGTTAACCTTTAAAATAATTTTTATTATTTCATCACATTTTTCCTTTACAGGATAAAGGACTGATAAAAAATGTTCTCTAATTCCTGGTATGGTCGTTAGTGCCATTTTTTTTTAAAATGTAAGCTACGTTTATCTGTATTTGTTGAAAAGAAAAACGATAAGTTATATATAAAGTAAAAACGTTTACAATGCCCATTGTACAAATAATAAAATATTTATTAACGTATCCGCATACATTACAATCGAAGCAGATTTAATAAATAACGTATCAACCATATTAATTTTTTTTAGAGTGAAAGGACTCTAGCTCTACATAGAGTACGTAACCTATATATAGAGCGTTACATTGTAGGGTAGCGTCTGATTACACGTCCATCTCCCAATATTAGCCATCGAGCAACCGGAACTGAAATGGAGAAAATCTCGCCGGCTCTACGGCACGCTACGCGTGGCAATTTCCCGACAAACGACACTCGCCTATCGAGTAACACCCGACACCGAGCACGATTATATCTGTATCGAATGTGTAACGCTCTTTCTAAACGCTTCAAATTATCCACATGATTCAGACGTTTCCTTTTAATCCGTTTCGTTGAAGCTTTCTTTATACATTTATAAATGAATTTGTACAGTGTTGTATTAAATTACTTAGATTACCATTGACGTGTACGGTATAAATATAAAACTGCATTATTATTGTTTTGCGTAAGACTCGTTAGGGTAAAATTAGTTTGTGGATGTAAAAGAAAACGTGTTAGACATTACAACCTTTATCAATTAAAATGCGCGTATAAAGATATTAAGATGAAATACTGTATATTAGTGTTCACCGATTGTTATGATGGTTGCCAATTATGACTTGAAATAAGTATTTACCATTTTAGAAAGTATATGGGATCTAAAAACATTAAAAGTTACTAATTTAAGTGCGAAACATCAAATTATCATCTTCATCATCAGCTTGTGATAGTCCACTGCTGGATATAGGCCTCCCCTAATACACCTCTATCCAACAGTGGGTTTCGGACCGTATCCCATCGCGCTGGTCCAGTGCGGGTTGGTGGGTGGACCGACTTTTTACATGCCCATCCAACGCATGGATCACCTTACTTTTCAGACAATTGGGTGATCGGCCCAAATTGCCCAAACCAGCTAAAAAACAATAATGAAAATTTGTTGAGTCCCCGCAGGATTCGAACGACCTCCGATTTCTAAAGCATACGCTTATTTTACTAGGCTACGGAGGCAGTTACATCAAATAGGTCTAATCTATTTGAATATTCAGACAACGGACCACCTTTCATTAATTAAGATCTGGTTCATTCTCCGAGTGAAACGTAGTTTTAATTAACTATTACTGTTTAAAACACTAGCTTTATCAGTACGAACAACCACTTTCCATTACTCGACGTAATATCTTTTAAACATACAGCAACAAATTTACAATACAAACCGTGCATTTGTTAATAATAGTACGTTACATGTTTTGGTACTGGTGTTATATTATTAATCATCAATCATCATCAGCCTGTGTAGTCCACTGATGGACATAGGCTTCCCCTAATACACCCCTTCCCATTAGGAGGTTTTGGACCGTATCCCACCACGGTAATGGGTGGACCGACTTTTTACATGCCCATTCGACGCATGGATCATCTTACTTTTCAGACAATTGGGTGATCGGCCCAAATTGCCCTAACCAACCAAAAAACAAACAATGAAAATTTCTTGATTCCCAGCAGGATCCGAACCCACGACCTTCGGTTTCTATAGCTCTCGCCCATACTACTTAGGCAAGGGAGGCAGTATATATCTGGTGTTGTAACCAGAAGGAAATCATTGTATAGGCCTTCATTTTTTGCTCGTAACTTGATATTGTCCGTGTGAAAATTAGGCGGGAAGCGGCCGACGAGCGCGGGTCACGCGAGAGAAAGTTTTATTGGCTCAAGGACGAGGGCAACGGCCCGCGTTGCGCAACACCATGAGATAATTGATGCCTTCGCCTTCGATGCCCTATTGTGTCGCAATCACGGACTGGCCACTTAAGGAGCACGACCGCCGCTTTCGATAGTCGAATGTTTGTTTCGTTTTTTATTATCTAATGGCTATTCTGATTGCCAACGTCAAGAAAAATATGTTTGGGTTATTAAATTTTAAAGAGTAAGCTACATTAATATTGATTTTTGTGCATCAGGCATTCATTTTGTCTTTTTATTTCTAGGTTTCGATATATCATTAAATATAATTTAAATTATAGCACGAGCTACAGAATAAAAATTTTCTTCATATTAGTAAATTAATTTTCTAGAACACAAAAGTAGGTACAGACGTAGGTACAGAAGGAGGCACTTCTATAGAATAGATCGTTACTAAAAAAGTAAATCGAGCAGAAATTACTTGTTACTGTATATATAAATGAAAATATTCAAAAAGAAGCTTCAAACTTGACTGCAACGAGGCCGCGGTCCTTTATATTTCACTTTCACTCGCACACGTGAAACACAAAATGTGCTTACATTTTTCTGTTACGTAACAACGTGCCAGCCGTACTCGCACTTAGGTAATTACGGCGGGAGAAAGTCGATACATTTCGAAGAGAAATAATCGAGCGAGTACGAAATATGAGAAACATTTACGTTTTTCGTAACGTTACATAAAATAAATGAGATAGTCGATTGCGCAACTGGACATTTGGAAATCGCACGTAGCCGTTTAAGAACCATTGGTCGCAATTAATATGTGAAAGGCGAGAAATTACTTTTTTTTATTGTACTCACTCGCAATGTTATCTTTGCGGCATAAAGGCACGACCGAGTTGTGAAAACCTGTAACAATTAAAAGTTTTTGTTAAGGAATCATACATAACTATTTATTATTGTATGTTCAGCGTCTTATTGAAAAATTTGATTCGTTTATAATTAATATCGTATGGTTAATTTTATTTTGTTGTTGCATATTTGATAAGCCATATTGTTTACTTATTGTGCGTATTGTGTACTATGATTAAAATGTCATTTCAGGCAGGGCGTATCGAATTTCATTAGGTTGACTTTGTATCATATCTAGACAAAGATATGTTTTTTTAATAATCAACTTTTTATTAGAATAATTTAATTAATGTGTTAAAAAAAGTTACTAATTTAAAAAGTTTTATTTTTAATACCCGAACCCAGTATCATAACTTAATGCTCCACAATAACACATATAAGACTGTCTTAACAAGTATAAATCCTCACCTAACCTATGTTAACTATTATACAAATAACCAACAAAATATCAAAATGGTATATTTATATAAATAGAGAGTATAATACATTATATTTAAGAAACCAACCAACTAACCCAAACAAATTTCACATTTTATTTGAGACACATTTAAGGGCGTTATACAAACAAGCATTACCTAACCATAGAGAAATCGTCCTTGTAAAACAATAACGTGAAACAACAATGAGCTATTTCAGCGATAAGTCGACTTCCCGCGTCGCCTGCGGAAGCGCGCGAAAGTGAAAGCATTTTGTTTTATCTTGTCAGTTGCACAGTAAAATGACAAATGGCTGTGCGTAGATAATTAAACGGCACAGATAATTAACTCTTAAAATTTAAACATTTTCAATGCACATTCTAAGCGGTGGAAACGTTTTTAGTGCCCGTGTTACAAATGAGTGAATTGTCGTCAACGGTTTTTACAGATACGATTAGGAACTTTAAAGAATGTTGTCCATTTTAAAACCACCACATTTGAACCTCCTGGCCGGACAAATAGACCGGTATTCACTTACCATTACATGATCCTCGTACTTTATAAATTGTATTATCAAAGCTAGTTCGTCATAAAATAAAATAGAGTCGTTCGCCAAGTGCAATAAAAAAGGGCTAGATGTTTTAATCGAATAGCGTACGGATCCAATGAATGTTGCGCATACCCGTAAACGCACGCCAAGATGAAAGTGGTGAAATCTAACTGCTCGCGAGAAATCGCCGCCATAATAAATAATACACTAGATCAGGCTGTAGCAGCCCTTGGGCGTCTCGTGTCCGACTAGTTTCGTGTGACGTATTATGACAGAAAGAACTATTTCTAGCATAGTTTTGTCCAATTACGTTATCTTTGTTCTTATCTGTACGCAGCCATGACTTTGTTTTTATGTTTATTCAATTTTATTCTCAATTTATCGTAATAATGCGTGCAAAATTAACTAAAAATTATTAATATCCTTTAAAATAAGATTCCCTAAAAGTTTTACTCATTTTGCAAATTTCTGTTTATTACATAACAGCATGCTCTTTAAAAATACTAAGACACTAGAAAATAAAAATTGGTTCCAATAAAGTTTCTTGAATAACGATTAAGCTTTCAAATTATTTTGATTCTCACATCTAAACACTAACAATAAAAGAACGTTAAGTTATAATAAGACCCTATTACAAACGTTGTACTAATTTACTTTTTGCCTCAAGTCGGAATTGTATTAAATTTAAACGTATCATTTGTAGCATATAAAAACATGTCGTGCTTATGCTCAATCATATCGTATTTTTATTAAGAAAGGAAAGTGGCATAAATGATTCATAATGTAAAATATATACACATGTTAGAATCTTTGTTATAACCGATTTATTTCATTAGAAAGACCAATAAAAATATGTTCGTAATTGTTGCAAGATAAACTAGTAATGTTAAATTGTAATGCTATTTCAATAAAAATAAATGTATTTTTTTAAATTATCCTCTAGTATTTGTATATATATTTATTGTGATATCGAGCTTTTAAATATATTTTATCCGTATTTCGTTTAATTAAACACATCTAGTGTTCCATTTTACTATTGGTAAATCAAAAGAAAAATCTTCACAAAATCAATATACGAAAGTTTATGTGTATAACTTAAAAAATATTATATGAATTAATGTACAATTGTAATATGATTTAATGGTATTTACACACAATATAAGCTTAAATCCATGCGTATATTGTAATGAATTTTTCTAATATGTCAACTTATGCTACAGGAGCTAATGGCATAAACAGAAAAAATATGAAAAAAAATTACGGTATTCATGTTGTAATAAGTTGTTGTTCTCGTCTTTAAACAAGGTTTAAGGTGTGGCAACATTTCGTGGTAAGCTATTTTTTTTTATTTTTATATATATATACCAAGATATATAGCTCGAAGTTACAGACAAGTGAGACGTGGTATCCGGTCGGCGTTTTCACGTCAAACTCATGAGCATAACATAAAGCGTCACAACATAATTAGAGCAAATTAATTTGTTACACTTTCTCCGTGACGCGATGAGATTTCGTTTTTGTTACTTACTTACGTACTGCAAATAAGACACTGCCGACAATATAATAAATTTATATACGAAGCAAAGGCTTAAACCGAAGCTTAAAATAAAATATCCATTTGATTAATTGTCATTCTGTATTAAATGTTATCACCTAAGTTAGCAGGAATAATATGCGGTTGTCTGCCAGCCATCTTTTGTCACTTTAAAACCTCGTCCATACTATACCAAATTTATAACATAATGCAAAACTTGAAAAGCCATAAAATAGCTAAGAAATAATTCTTTTGAGAATGAACTGTGTAAAGTCGTCCGGGAAATCGTTAGTTTATCGTTAAATGTTATAACACCATACAAAAATTGTTTTCTAACTTCATTGATAGACGGGACAATATAAGCTATATAACGAAAAATATATTTATAAAGAAGTGCAGTAAAAGTGAAATGCGTCAAATTGTTATGCATTTCAAAAGTGCTTTATACTATATACGGGTGCTATCGTCTAGTTATTGTTTTATACGGGCCCGTTTAAATCAATTGTTTGTTGGAAACTGTTAACGAATGCCATAATCGTTGTTTTATGCCCGTTTTATGCACAACCACTTTCCAAAACGAGGTTTTTTCATCGCATTCAAATGCATGGGATACTGATTTAATATATGTTGCATAATTCGAATTATAATTTGCATTATTACGAAAGTTATGTGAGATTAATTTTCGTTTTCCTTCATTAGAATTTCATGAGGGACTTTTACTTTGTTTTTCTTCAAAGTGATGTAACATGAATATTGTGTAACTTGACAAGTTCCGAAAGCTGAAAAGTTATAACTTTATGTTGATTTATTTATTAACGCAAATAATTTCTTCTAGTTTAATGTTTGAATAAATGTTAAAAAGTCTAAGATTTGAACTTAAATTTTGTAATAATTAAATCGTTCTGGGTGGTACTGATTCATTATACGTTTTTACACAAGACTGAGAACTCATTAAATATCTTCGTTATTAGTTTCTCATTTTTTCTCAGAAACAAAATTAGACATAAAGTTGGTGTTATATCCTTTATATCTGATCTTTTTCCAGTAAATTTTGTTTAGTTAAAGTATTTATATACATAAAATTAAATATAAATTATGTTTTGATTCTGGCATGTGTACGACAAGCTAATCATTTTACATTATATTACAAAAATTTATAAATTTAATACGTTTCGATAAATTATTTTTTATACTGACCCTTGATTTATATCCTCTAGTATTAAAAACCTTGTGGCCTTTTTCCACTAATAGAATGTCAAACCATTAAAATATGATTTATTAGAAGTGATAATTATTGTGATTATAGATAATTGTAATAAACTTTTAGCATCTCCTAATCTTTAATACATATACTAATGCAAAGAAATTATGTAATGGAATATAATAAGAAAAAACACAATATATTTACAAATACTGATGTATTTTAACAATAGGATTCTTTGTAATGTCAATGCCATTTTCTGTCGTCCGCTAAAGGTATCTCGCACTTTCCCAAGCCATAAGAAAACGCATACCCAATTCCATGACTCGGCTTCAATGTTCGAACACAATACCCATGGCGTGCAATCGCACTGTACGACTGTAGAACAATAACTTTTCCAACGACGCACGCTTTAATTGCAACGATCTAATTAAGATAAAGTTAAGACTTTAATAAGTAAAAATTTCACTATGATTAAATAATCCGATTCGGCAGCTACAGTCTATTATTTATAGCTCGTTGTTTCAGACAATTATATTGTTCGTTAAGGTGATAGACGTTTTGTCGATTATGACTTTTTGGACTAGACAACGCGATGTTGATGTGCAATAAACTAATTCTTGCCTTTAACAATTTTAACCATCTTTAATTCGTAACCTGGTGTTATATAGTCTTTGTTTGAAACGGAGCACGGCTAAAGTTTGCTTTAAAAGTAGTTTATGTTTAAACTAAATAAATACTTACATTGAATGCTACAAGTGAAACCCATTGCATAGTGGCAAAAATGTAACCAACAAAAAGGTTAGTTAGAAAGGTTAAAAATAAAGTTTTGATTATAAAATAACGCTCTGAATTTTTCAGATCACTTATGAAAAGTTACAGGCGGACAAGGAAATAAATATAACTAAGTTAAAAAATTAATCATTCACACATATTGTACAGCATAATAAAATCGGCACACACACTGGCTATACACAAATCGAACAACAAAATAAAAAAATAAATCAATCATTAGTCGAACACGAATCAGGTGGTATTCAAAGATGACACGATAGGAGAGACGAGGAACGCCACTCGCGGTCTGACATACTGACTCGCTTTCCATTAGTCGGCTTAGACTCACGCCCGAGGAACTAACAGCACGCTATCGTTCTTTGGTTTTGCCCGAGTAATGTAATTTAGCGCTTGGGATGGTGAAAAAGAAATACCTAACCCAAAAACAATAGATTTGAGAATTTTTTTAAACAACGCTTGTTGATTGTCAGGACGCTACCACCGGTTCGGTTGGACACCTCGACCTGAGAAGAACCGAGCGAAGGAAACTCACATATCTTTCAATAATCTTATAAAGATTTATAAAATATTGTATGGTAAAAGTACATCATTTATTTACATGTTTATTTTTTATCGATCCGCGTATATAAAGAGGCTATCATTTCCAAATTTTAGTAAGGTGCATGTATTGGAAAATTTAATTTAAAGACGGTCATTAACCTTTCACTTTGCTTGTCTTGTTTGGTTATCTCGGAATATGAAATAAGAGAAAGTAAAGTTTATTTGTCATCGAACCACAAAAGCCTGTTTTCTTTTATTCATAACGAAAGGAGGTTTGGCGTCAGCGTAACCATAATATAGTATATTTAAAAAAAAAAAGTGCCTTAACTTTATATTCCTATTCACATCGGTTTGAATTAGCTTTAATCAGTTAAATTCACAAATTTGCCATTTTGTAATGGCAAATTTCAAATGTAAATTTAGCCTTTATTTTAAAATAAATGAACATGTCTAAATTTTAATATCTAAATTATATATAGAAAGTCAATAGATCCTCTATTGCTTTCTCACGTTTAACCTTAAATATATGTTTGAAATACATTTGATCAGTTTATTATCAAACGTATAGGCTATAAATTTTATTAGAAATAACCATTTCAATTTAATTTGAAACGAATAAAATTCCTTCGATTGGTGTCTTTCCATCATACTGTAAGGATATCATTACTATTTGTTTAATCTACTTTGTAAAAAAAGTCGTTTTCTCTGTCCTATGTTTTTTAAATTTTACAATGAATGGTTTTAATAGATAGAGTGATTAAGAGGAAGGTTTATATATATATATATATATTCTCATTATAGTAGTTGCATTTATTATCAGCACAGCTGCGAAGTAGGCGGAGTCCCAAGTTAATTAAATGACCGTCACTGTGTTTATGCTGTAATAACGAGATTTTAAGATACTTATCTAAGAACAAACGACACCAACAAGAACAAATAGTAGTTATTTCGAAACATGCGTACAAAATGGCAGTGAATCCTACTTTGAAGCCGTTGAGATTTTCAAAATTTAAAAACGAATTTAAACGTGGGATATGGGCCCATCCGGTTTTTAAAAGCTAAACGCATTTCGAAATAAAATGAGGCAAACGTCTCATTTTCATTTTAAATGTTATGAAATTAAAAACTTTAGGCGGACTATAAAAAGATCGTTTGGGGATAATTTTTGGTATTTTTATTATTTCCAATAAACTTTTAAATATTCATGTTGTAATAAGTTGCTGTTC
Source organism: Lamproptera curius (assembly GCA_029286875.1). NCBI lineage: Eukaryota > Metazoa > Arthropoda > Insecta > Lepidoptera > Papilionidae > Lamproptera > Lamproptera curius. The sequence continues at coordinate 626,678 of JAGSMT010000077.1, forward strand.
TTCTTTAAACTAGGTTTAAGGTGTGGCAACATTTCGTGGTAAGCAATTTTTTTTAATTTTTTATATATATATCAAAGATATATAGCTCGAAGCTACAGACAAGTGAGATGTGGTATCCGGTCGGCGTTCTCACGTCAAACTCATGAGCATAACATAAAGCGTCACAACATAATTAGAGCAAATTAATTTGTTACGCTTTCTCCGTGACTGCATGAGATTTCGTTTTGTTACTTACTTACGTACTGCAAATAAGACACTGCCGAAAATATAATAAATTTATATACGAAGCAAAGGCTTAAACCGAAGCTTAAAAAAAATATTCATTTGATTAATTGTCATTCTGTATTAAATATTATCGCCTAAGTTAGCGGGAATAATATGCGGTTGTCTGCCAGCTATCTTTTGTCACTTTAAAACCTCGTCCATACTAGACCAAACTTAGAACATAATGCAAGACTTGAAAGGCCATAAAATAGCTAAGAAATAAATCTTTTGAGAATGAACTGTGTAAAGTCATTCGGAAATCGTTAGTTTATCGTTAAATGTTATAGCATCATAAAAATTGTTTCTAACTTCATTGATAGACGGACAATATAAGCTATATAACGGAAAATATATTTATAAGAAGTGCAGTAAAGTGAAATGCGTCAAATTGTTATGCATTTCAAAAGTGCTTTATACTATATACGGTGCTATCGTCTAGTTATTGTTTTATACGGGCCCGTTTAAATCAATTGTTTGTTGGAAACTGTTAACGAATGCCATAATCGTTGTTTTATGCCCGTTTTATGCACAACCACTTTCCAAAACGAGCTTTTTTCATCGCATTCAAATGCATGGGATACTGATTTAATATATGTTGCATAATTCGAATTATAATTTGCATTATTACGGAAGTTATGTGAGATTAATTTTCTTTTTCCTTCATTAGAATTTCATGAGGGACTTTTACTTTGTTTTTCTTCAAAGTGATGTAACATGAATATTGTGTAACTTGACAAGTTCCGAAAGCTGAAAAGTTATAACTTTATGTTGATTTATTTATTAACGCAAATAATTTCTTCTAGTTTAATGTTTGAATAAATGTTAAAAAGTCTAAGATTTGAACTTAAATTTTGTAATAATTAAATCGTTCTGGGTTTGTTTTTTATATGTTTTTACACAAGACTGAGAACTCATTAAATATCTTCGTTATTAGTTTCTCATTTTTTCTCAGAAACAAAATTAGACATAAAGTTGGTGTTATATCCTTTATATCTGATCTTTTTCCAGTAAATTTTGTTAAGTTAAAGTATTTATATACATAAAATGAAATATAAATTATGTTTTGATTCTGGCATGTGTACGACACGCTAATCATTTTACATTATATTACAAAAATGTATAAATTTAATACGTTTCGATAAATTATTTTTTATACTGACCCTTGATTTATATCGGCTAGTATTAAAAACCTTGTGGCCTTTTTCACTAATAGAATGTCAAACCATTAAAATATGATTTATTAGAAGTGATAATTATTGTGATTATAGATAATTGTAATAAACTTTTAGCCTCTCCTAATCTTTAATACATATACTAATGTAATGAAATTATGTAATGAAATAATATTAGAAAAAAACACAATATATTTACAAATACCGATGTATTTTAACAATAGGATTCTTTTGTAATGTCAATGCCATTTTGTGGTCGTCCGCTAAAGGTATCTCGGCACATTTCCCAAGCCATAAGAAAATGCATACCCAATTCCATGACTCGGCTTCAATGTTCGAACACAATACCCATGGCGTGCAATCGCACTGTACGACTGTAAAACAATAACTTTTCCAACGACGCACGCTTGTTAATTGCAATCGATCTAATTAAGATAAAGTTAAGACTTTAATAAGTAACAAATTTCACTATGATTAAATAATTCCGATTCGGCATCTACAGTCTATTATTTATAGTTCGTTGTTTCATGACAATTATATTGTTCGTTAAGGTGATATATGTTTTGTCGATTATAACTTTTTTTGGACTAGACAACGCGATGTTGATGTGCAATAAACTAATTCTTGCCATTAACAGTTTTTAACCATCTTTAATTCGTAACCTGGTGTTATATAGTCTTTGTTTAAAACGGAGCACGGCTAAAGACTGCGTTAAAAGTAGTTTATGTTTAAACTAAATAAATACTTACATTGAATGCTACAAGTGAAACCCATTGCATAGTGGTAAAAATGTAACCAACAAAAAGGTTAGTTAGAAAGGTTAAATATAAAGTTTTGATTATAAAATAACGGTCTGAATTTTTCAGATCACTTATGAAAAGTTACAGACTGACAAGGAAATAAATATAACTAAGTTAAAAAATTAATCATTCACACATATAGTCACAAGAGATGTTTGACAGATTAAAAACTAGAACATAATAAAAATCGGCCACACACTGGCTATACACAAATCGAACAACAAAATAAAAAAAATAAATCAATCATTAGTCGAACACGAATCAGGTGGTATTCAAAGATGACACGATAGGAGAGACGAGGAACGCCACTCGCGGTCTGACATACTGACTCGCTTTCCATTAGTCGGCTTAGACTCACGCCCGAGGAACTAACAGCACGCTATCGTTCTTTGGTTTTGCCCGAGTAATGTAATTTAGCGCTTGGGATGGTGAAAGAAGCAAATACCTAACCCGTAAAAAAAATAGATTTACGAGATTCTTTTTAAACAAAATGGCGTCATCATGTCAAAAGTTTAGCAAAGGAACCTGCTTTTTTAAAATTTAAAATTCACTTATCACCCGCTTGTTGATTGTCAAGGACGCTACCACCGGTTCGGAATTGGACGCCTCCGACCTGCGAAGAACCGGCGAAGGAAACTCAGCATATCTTTATACAATAATCTTATAAGATTTATAAAATATTGTAGGTAAAAAGCATCTCATATTTATTTAATGTTTATTTTGTGTCGATCCGCGTTGTATAAAGAGGCTTATTACATTTCCAAGTTTTAGTAGTGCATGTATTAAGGAAATTTAATTTAAAGATGCTCATTAACGCTTTCACTATAGCGTTTCCGTCTTGTTTGGAATTATCTCGCGAATATGAAATCAATGTGCTAGAAGAGAAAGTAAAGTTTATTTGTACATCGAATGCCGCAAGAGCCTGTTTTCTAACTATATTTATAACGAAAGGATTGTTCAAGGCCGCTAGCGTAAGCGCTAAATATATATGTATATAATATAAAGGCAAAAGTACACAGCCTTAACTTTATATGTCCCTATTCACTTCGAGTTTGAATCAGCTTTAATCAGTTAAACTTCTACAAATTTTGCCATTACAAACAACATGTAAATTTAGCCTTAATCATAACAGCATAAATGAAATATGTCTAAATTTTAATATCTAAATCACTATGTAGGATCTATTAAGCTTTCTCACTGTTTAACCTGCAAACATATATGTTTGAAATACATTTGATCAGTTTATATCGTAAACTGTATAGGCCTTATGAAAGCTTTTATTAGAAATAACCATTTCAATTTCAATTTGAAACGAATAAGATTCCTTCGATTATGAATTGTTCCTTTTCCATCATACTGTAAGATATCAGTTACGTATTATTTGTTTAATCACTACGTTGTATAAAACAAAGTCGTTTTCTCTGTCCCTATAACCCTATGTTTGTTTAAATTTTTACAAATACGCCACGGTTTTTAATAGATAGAGTGATTAAAGAGGAAGGTTTATATATATATATATATATATACTTGCTTAATATAGTAGTTGCATTTATTATCAGCACAGCGCCCGTGCGAAGCAGGGGCGAGTCGCTAGTTAATTAAATGACCGTCACTGTGTTGTAATGCTGTAAATAACGAGATTTTTAAGATACTTATCTATTAAGCAACAAAACGACACAACAACAGAACAAATAGTGGTTATTTCGAAACATGCGTACAGACAATGGCATGGTGAATCCTACTGTGTAAGCCGTTGACGATTTTGCAACATGCACTTAAACGAATCTGTAACGATCGTGAAGATATGGCGCCACATCCGGTTCTCGAATAAGCTAAACGCATTAGTGCGAGAATAAAATCATTGAGGCACTTAAACGATCTCGACAAGTTACATACTTGCATGATGTTATGAATGAAAATCTTTAGGCTAGGACTAGTAGGATTATGGTATCAATTTTATGGTATTGGTTTATTATTTCAATAATCTTAAAATATTTATCCAAAAGATAATGAATAGCGCAAACTTATAAATATGTGTAATATTAAAAAGTAAGAAATACAGTTCGAAAAACCTATCGTTATATATTTGTAACTTGAATTTTATTCCTATTTTCAACGTAAAGTGACCACATTTTTATTCTTAAATATTCATAGTTATTTTTTTTATGAAATTTGAGTTATCCACTAAAATGCGGACTATATTTAGCATTTCTATTAAAGTGATCTTTTGTTTTAAACAAGGTTAAAAGATTTGAAAATCTGGCCAACTTTTAAATATTGAGGAATTACTTTTATCTAAAATTCTAGTAATTTTACATTTGTCACAAATATTATATAAGGAATTTAATTTACTTTTGTTATTACTTTTACAAAATTAGGTCAAAAATTTACGCCAACCCTGCGAAACGGTCAACTTTTCACACATCAGTAACTCCGCACATGTTGTCTTATAAGTGAAGTCTTCGTTTACTTTATGCATATAAAAATAAGCAATATATTACAGTAACTTGACAGTACCGTGTAATGGTAATATGAACCGACATCTGCTTAAAACTTATGCAAATTTACCCCAAACACAAGCGAAAAATTATTCTCGGTCGCAAGTGAAAGTGGTATTATGCAACTTTCTACGACTCTTAAAATCCCGATGAATACGTTTAAAAAGCTTTTTCTATACCAATATAATTTTTGAACTTATAAACTAAATGATATAATTTTATAAGAATATTTTTGAGCAAATAACAAAGATAACTTTAATAATAGTCCATTATTAAAGTTATTATTGTTATTTGCTCAAAAATATTTAAATTATTTTAAAATTTCGTCTTAGCTAGACAATGAAATTATTTGAAAATAATAAATATTATATTAAACCTTCGACTTTTGATATTATCATGAAAAAAAATTTCACGACGTCTATAAATTATGTTAAAATCATGAAGTTTTAACAATTCGCCGTAATATTCTAAATACTTTTTCAACGTATCACAGTCCGCTAATTACTGTAATACTCGAAGACTAACTTCGAATTAAACAATACACATCTATCACATCACAAGTTGTAATCCGTGAAAGTTTCAGTACCTTTTCAGGTGAGTCTTCAGGCGGGCGCAACAGGGGTTTCTGGTTAACACGGCAACACTTCCTGAGTTCACAAAAGCACTGTCCGTTCACAGTCTGTGCACTGTTATAGTTTTACTCAGCATTTGCCAAATAGTCGAGTCGTTAATGCTTCTTTTGAGAGCTGAGCGACGTGCGCTCTCGCAGGCTTCCGGTAGATACTGGACGCGGCGGCCGAAGCTGGGGCGGATTTATACGCGGCGTCACTTCCACTGCTACTGCGCTCCCGGATGAACACGTCAGTGCCCAGCCCTGGGCGAGTGGGCTGAGGGTTTTTTTATGAACCTGACAATCAGCCAGTAGATTGAGTACATGTTTGATCGTTAACGAGGTTAGAGCTGGAAGGTAGATTTTGGTTGAATTTCATTTGTTTTTATTTTGATAGATATTTGTTATCAGGAGTATAAATTGTTATCATGTTTAGGAGGTAATTTAAATATGATCTACTCTTTTGCGCAGAACAAATCCAAAAAGTTTAGTATCTAATTTAGCTGTGACCTTATATTAGCCTCATAAAAGTTTATCGGTAGAGAATTATCGAAAAGTCATGTTTAAAATTACTTAAATGGGACGCGACTTAAATCATCACATGGAAAAATGGCGGAAGATCCGGTATTAGCAAATGTTGGCACTTTGGAAAAAACAGTTGCCAAATACATCCGCTTACAGTGACGTATTCAAATATTTTAATACTTCAATGCAAGCAAATGTCTTTTAGAGCCTTTGCTATAGAATATAGATCTTTGTTACGTGTCTATTCGCGATATTTTGGCGCAATCTATTTTTTTATTATTCAGTAACCTATTTTCAATAAATATTTACAATTTATTAAAAAAACATTAATTTTTTTTTTGCTGTAAAATATTTTATTCTCTCTCATTAATATTGTGCTTTCTTCATAAACTTCTAAATCATGAAACAGTAAACTTATTTGTTCAGTGGATTCTAAGAACTTTTTGTTATAATATTTTAACATGTTATTAAGGCTTTTATAAAAACTAACTCTTACATAAACGGTCCAATTTAGTAGTTTTTATGTACGATATTTAGATGAAGAGGTAGTTTTTTAGGTAACACGAGCGACATAAAAATTCTTATATAGGTTCTAATACATAACGATATGTATTTCTTTAGTAAATCCAAATTTAATTAACAGTTTTTCCTCTTTACTTTACTTTTAATTCATACAGCATCCTCCTTAAATCAACTAAGCAATTACTTTTTTTGCATGCTTTTACATGCGTCGGATGGGCATGTAAAGTCGGTCCACCACCAACCCGCATTGGACCAGCGTGGTGGATACGGTCTAAAACTCCCTAATGGATGGAGGTGTATTAGGGAGGCCTATGTCCAGCAGTGGACTATCACAGGCTGATGATAAAAGTGAGATGAGCAAATGTTAATAGTGAAAAAATACTTTTAATAGATATAAAGGATTTTGCAATATTCACCATTGCTTGTGCTTAAATATTTAATGTTATAATCCTTTATTTTTTAATGAATAGAGATTTTTGGCTGAAATCTTCGGAATAAAGCTTCAGGTTACTGATACGGTAGGTACTGATGTTGAACAGGTGATTTGGTAGAAGCGAGCGAGATGAATAAAAGATTTCAACGCGTTCTACACTTCTACTTGTTAAATTATTAACCTTAAACTCAACTGAAGCATAACATAAGATATTAAAGGAATATAACAAAACTTTTTTGACAACAAATCCAAAAAGACTTTTAAAAAAATTCAACGATTGTCATGTTACAATAATATTGGAACTAATTCATTTCCCTGTTGATCGAATCACAAATCATCCTTTAATTTTGCATGAACTTTATCCTGAATGAACGTGCCCTGATTATTTTAAATGTGCAAAATTTTGTTGGTGTCGATTTTTGTTTTAACACACAAACTAATACACTAATTAACAGGTTTTGATAAAACAACAAAATAACTAAAATGACAGACGTATTATATTTTTTTTAAAACTGTTATATTTTTGTACGTCAGTAAAGCCGCTAACATAAAGTAATATATTATTAAGTTATTGACAAACGAGCAAACGCAATTACGTCTAACACGAAGATATCAAGTGTATCCACGAGAGAATGCCTCTACGGTGTACTTTGACGGTTTCATTAGTTTTTCATCGTTTTCAGTGTTATGAAAGCCAAGCCAGTGGGGTTAACGCACCGGCTTATAACAATGGCTCGAAAATCTCGCGTGTAACACTCATGGGCTTCTACTAGCTAATTGTGGCGTTCATATTACATCCGATCGTACTCCGTCCAGATTAAAAACAGAAAGTAATACGCGAACGAAATTCGTGCAACTCACAATGGGCAATTTATTCGATTTCACTCTTTCCGTCAATTTCATATTTCGTTGTGCGGTTACGTACGCATTTCTTTCATATAGAGTAAGGTTCTATAATATATTTTTTACATTTTATATACCTACTTCCTTATTTTTTTAAAAGAGAGCTTTAAGGAGTAAAGATAACGATATGTTAAGTCTGATTTGTTTGCTGATGGGTCAGCTAAAATAGTTGAAATCAAAGTAGAGACGAACTGAGATAATTTGACCTCAGTAACATTTACTTTTTTCTAACATATTAATATTTGTGAGTTCCTCTTCTGTGTTGGTATGTCACATTAGTTATTGGAACTTAGTTATGTATAGATGATAAGACAATGGCCCTGTTGAGGTTCTTTTGCCGGTTGGCCTAAGCTCAGAGGTACAGGGTGGCCCATAAGTCCTTTGAAAAGTAAAATTTAAATAAAACGAAAAGTGCGCGCGTGAGCGGTGCAGGAGAAGCGGGGGGAGTAAATTCGGTTTCTGGGAATTTAGTCACGATGGAGCGTTTTACCGGAACGGACCGTGCGTTTTGTGTGCGCGAGTTTTTTAAAAACGACAATTCGGCAACCGTTGCGCGGCGTAAATTTCGAGAACACAAAGGTTTACACAACTTTGACGACACTCCAACTCTTCAAACGATTAAGAACTGGGTTGCTAAGTTCGAGAAGACCGGTTCGACGTTAGATAAACCGCGGTTGGGTCGCCCAAGGACGTCACGTACGGAACAAAACATAGACACAGTGACACAGTCTATTCGCGAAAATCCGACACAGTCAACTCGTAAGCGCGCCAGAGCATTAAACGTATCCAGGACATCGTTACAACGGATTTTGAAGAAAGATTTACATATGCACCCTTACAAATTCAGTTGGTTCAAGAATTAAAGGAAACTGACGTGTATTCAAAGACAAAATTATGCGAGTGAAATGTTGAATCGGTTTACTCCTTCAATAACATAATGTTCTCTGACGAGGCTCATTTCCATCTTAACGGGCATGTTAGTAAACAAAATTGCCGCTATTGGAGCCCTATCAATCCAAAACTTAAGTATCAGAAGCCCTTACATAGTCCGAAAGTGACTGTTTGGGCCACTATGTCAGCCATGGTATCCTAGGGCCTTACCTTTGATGATGGCAGAGGCGCGCAGTTACTGTTACGTCGGAGCGATATGTGGCTATTATCGAAGAGTTTTCATACCAGGATTGCAAAACTTTTCGGCTTTAATGCCAGGACGTGGTTTCAACAGGATGGGGCCACTTCTCACACCGCTAACACTGCTATGCCCGTTATCCGTCAACTTTTTCTTGGCAAAGTGATCTCTAAGAGAGGGACATTTCCTGGCCTCCATGTAGTCCAGGTCTGACCCGATGGATTTTTTTTGGGGCTACCATAGGCTAAAGTATACGACACAAACCCGCGGTCAATTGAGGCCCTAAAAGAAGCATCCGCAGAGAAATGACAAGCATTTCAGCAGTGACGTGCCGCGCGGTCATCGACAATTTTAGACGTCGCTTGCAAGAGTGCCGTGATCGCAATGGATTACATTTAGAAGATGTTATTTTCAAAAAATAATTCCCGTTTTTTAAGCTTTTTTTGTAAATAATAATTTAATTCATAATGTAATTAGTTTTATTTTTATTTTATTTTTTTTCATTTCAAACGACTTATGGGCCACCCTGTATCTTATTCTGAACTAATGGTAGCATAAGTGAAAATAATAAAGCGATAATAATAGTTTGAAATTTAATATGAAATTTGAATTTGTAACCTAATAGTCCTTTTTTAATTTTTATCCTAAAAATAATGTAAAGTCCTTTTTTTTAGTAACCAAACAAACCCAAGTTTAGTGAATGATAAGAATCTATTCTCGACAAAATTATGTATCTAAAAATACATACATTTTATATGCGTACAAGGAAGTAGGTTAAAAGTGACTTCCGAGTTTTTATTACACTCGTTGTCAGTTAATTAAAACTAAATTAGTTTTTATAAGTAAATGAAACTAATAAAAGTGTGAAGAAAATTACGCATCAAGGCACTTAAAATTTTTGAGGAAATGTAGAAGTATATAAAGTAAAAAACGTACACAGATTTGATGAATTTTTTCTATATAGTCCATTTAACTTAGCATTTGTATTTTAAGTTAATATAAAAATAAAGTATTTTTTTCAGATAAAACATATAATCTATCAAAACTTTACTTTTAATTAAACGTACTATTATGTTTATATTTAATGTCAACGTTGCGGTCAACAATCATTAGGGATATTTGCAATTTAGATTATATAGTATGAAACTTAAAGCAAGCTTGGTGTGAAAGCATGTCTAATGCCGCTTATATCATAACACAGATAAATTACCATGACAAATTATACAAAATGAACGAACTGAATGCTGTAAACACCTGATCTTGTGTATAACATAAACTGAACAATTTTAAAGTGTTTACCAATAAAGTTGTTTAGAATATTTAGTCGGTCAGTTTAGAATATTTCAGTAAACGTAAGTTGATATTTTCGTTTAATGGGCGTGACAAATCTCAGTCTCATTTGTAAAAAACACTTTAGAAGTTCGGTTGGAGACGTCATATCATATATATCTTAAAACAACATGGCTATTCTACTCTTCAATAGGCTACCACTTGTTTGCTGTGGTGGGGTTCAGTACCTGCGCCAGTGACCGCCACAGGAAAACTAAACGGAAGCTTGACGGACTAGGCTGCTACTCATAGTGAGCTTGACAAGTCCGTTTTAGATGCTCTTTGTTCTTGGGGGTGAATCCCCTGTTCTCTTCCGCAAAGGTTTATTAAAGATTTATTATGGAAAAAACGGATAATCGGTATTAGCAAAAACATAGCTGGTTTTTCTCTGGACAGGTCAACACTTCCAAACTGGTGGCTCCCCCTATCGTTTTTGACTCGGCGGGATGCTGCAGATGAGTTTGGAGGTGTCGTGAAGACAGGAGACATTCGGTTTGGTGTGTTTGATCTCTCTTTCTTCTAAGTATCAAACGGGGCTAGAGATTGAGCCTTGGCCTTGGGAACTTACTTCTGTAAGAGTCAGGAACTCCGCGCTCAAATAAATCTGGACAAAGTCAAAGTCAAAGTCAAATATCTTTATTCAATACGAAAGCATTACACTTTCTTATTGATTGTCAAATAATCTACTACCGGTTCGGAAATGGAAGCCTCTGACCTGAGAAGAACCGGCGTAAGAAACTCAGCGGGACTTTTTCTTTTTCCTTTTTCTTCAAAAAATAAATTTTACAAAACTTTTACATAAAATCTTACATTTTATTACTTTGAAATAGCCTGGAGCGAACAGTTCATTACCAGGGTGTGTTATCTATCAAGTAGTCATTACAACAATAATATCCTTTAACACGCAAACGTTCCTTTACAACTTTTTAAATTTATTTACAGATAAAAGCTGAACGTTTTCTGGTATTTTATTGTAGAAGAGTATACATTGTCCCATGAAAGATTTCATTGTTCTTCGGAGCCTAGTTTTTGGAAGAACATAATTATGCTTATTCCTAGTATTTATATTATGTGTGTCACAATGTTTTACAAAATCATTTTTATTTTTATGAACATACATAATATTTTCAAATATGTATTGAGAAAAACAGTCATTACATTGATTTCTGTAAACATTTTTCTCAGCGATTCTTTGGGGCCCAGGTTATAGACTGCTCGAATCGCTCTTTTTGAATTATAAAAATAGTATTAATATCAGCCGCGTTTCCCACAGTAGAATGCCATAAGACATTATACTGTGAAAATAACTAAAATATACTAAACGGGCTGTCTCAACATCAGTTGTTTCTAATTTTTTGACTGCATAAGCCGCTGAGCTAAATTTACTCGCCAGTCTATGAATAGTGAGGGCCCCATTGCAGTTTAGAATATATTGTGATGCGAGAATACAGTGCAATGTACGTGGTCTAGCGCCTCCATCTACGACCACATCACACCCAGCTTGAGGAACATTAGGAGTTATAAACCTTATACTTTTAGTTTTATTTTTGTTTAACAATAAATTATTTGCACTAAACCAGTATTTTACTTTTGAGGGGGTATTATTTACATCGTCATTTTGCAAGTTACGTCGTTTTATTCTGAATATTAAACAAGTATCATCAGCAGACAATACAATCTCGTTATTGTTCTCAACCTAGTGTGGTAGGTCATTAATATAGACCAGGAAGAGAAATGGCCTCAAAATAGATCCCTGGGACTCCCATACCTACCTGCGCCCTGGAGATCTCTTGCGTTCACGTCAACTCTCTGAGTTCGATGGCTCAAGTACGAAGTCAGAAGGTCGAGTGCGTCATTTTTGATACCATAGTGGCTTAATTTCCTGACCAAAGTATCATGCTGTACACAGTCAAATGCTTTGGTTAAGTCACAGAAGACACCTAAGGCATCGTGTGACCCTTCCCATGCCTCAAATATAGTCTTAATAAGATGGACACCTGCATCGGTTGTAGAACGACCCCGTGTAAAACCATACTGTTTGTTATTAAGTTAAGAATTATTTTCTCGAAAATTTTACTAAGCGCAGGCAGTATACTAATAGGTCTTAAGTTATTGGGGTCTGTAGTACTGCCTGATTTTAATACTCGGAATAACTTTACTAGAGACTTACTAGCTTTACTAGGACAAACACTAGAGTACTTTTAAATGTAGATTGGTGTTCGTTCATCATCATTATTAGCCTCTGTTAGTCTACTGCTGGACATAGGCCTCCTCTAGGTTCTCCGTTAGGGTTTTTTGGACCGTATGCCCCACGCTGTTCAATGTTTATACATGCCCATCCAGGATGGATCATCTTACTTTTCTGATAATTGGATGATCGGCCCAAATTGTCCTAATCAACCAAAAAATAACGATAACACAAAGTTGTGTCTCCCCCGGGGTTCGAACCTATGACCTCCGGTTTTTGTAAAGCAAGGGCCAATACCGCTAGACCACGTAGGTGGTTTTAGGTTTCGTTAATATTGCCAAAGAATAGAAAACTCCATCTATTACATTCCAACTATTTATCGATCATCATGTTGCTAATGTACAAGCTTGGTTACTTTAAGACTAGATAGTGTGAAATATTGATATTAATTTATAACCACAACACCGCCATATACAAAAAAGGAGTACGAACAAACGTTCCCATCGTTTATTCCGATGCGATCCATCACGGGCCACGTAACTAAACGGCCATTCGTCTCCGCCCCATTTGTACAGTCAGCCGCGTGTCACTTTCGCTGGCGTCACTTTGTCAGTGCCAAGTTCCTCCGGTTAGCGCGGATCCGCTTTGCACAATGAGCGGTAACATACAAACATGCGAGCCGAATACGGCTATGGATTTGGGTTAAATTAGTCACCTACATATGCCGCCTAACGAACGTCTTCGCACTTGTATAAGTTGTTTTGTGAAAAAATGTTATATATAACATTTATTTCCGTCGTTACCTGAATAGTGAATTCATACTAATCAATACACAAATCGTTGTTAATGCTTTCTGTGCAATGCTGTACATTATTGAACAGGATATTGCTGAAAAAGGCTCGAAATTTCTGAAGTTAAAATGAAAATAAAAACATGTAAACAAGCTATATTAATCAATTTCAATAACCTTTCAATGAAGACCGAAGGAAAAGTGATCACTTTGCATAGGTTTTATTCTTGTTATCGATAGAGAAATTTTTTGAGAAAAAAACCATTCCGCATCGAAAAAAGCTAATTATATTGAATGATTGACTAATGCAGATTACTAATGACGTCTTAAATGCATATAAAACATTGGTCATAAAAGTCATTTGAATGGGACCTAAAATACCCAAAGCAAACATTCAATTACCATAACGTATTATACGGACATAAAGAATATGATTCTGTACGAATAAAGTAATTCGTAATTAATTCGGATAAACAAACAACAACAAGTTCTCCAAAGCTATGACGCCGTCGACGTTTATATTGTTGTCCGTCAAAAAGTTTATTGTGCAACGCCCACGTAAAACTTCCACAATGAGATTCGATTATCCAACGTCGAAGCGGACCCGGCCGGAATGGGGGCGGATCTGTTTCGTAACATAATACCACGGTGCACCGAAGAAAGCGAGAGGAGACGGATGTAGGGAGCACCGGTGCCATTTGATAGTACGAGCGAAATTCTCTACGCGTTTGAGGTAATTAATGGCCCGTTCAGTTATATTTTTATAGCTTAATCGCTCCATATGTCATAGTTAAACTAACGTTTGCTTAATGATAATTTTACAGTAAAATGAAGTATAAAAGAGTGCTGCTTTGCATTTTTTTTTATTAAAAAAAGAAAAGATAATAGATTTTATTTTACACAAGCACTCAACAATTTTTTTCAGGCGTAACGTAAAATTTTCTCATAAAATACTTAATATTTATTAATAATGTATATAATACATCACAATATACATGTTTTTCCATCTTTTGGAATAATAAAACTCTCTTACAAGTAATGATTGTTCATCATTTATTTAATTCCCAATAACGAAGCTGCTAAATCTTACAAAATTTCATTTAACCATTCTTTTTTATGAGACTGCAGTTTTCACATACATACAAATACGAATACAAGGCACTTTCGCCTGTCCAAGCGTATGCTGTATATAGTTACAGAATCTCTTGTCATTGTGTGCAGATCAGTGAGATAGTTAAAACTGAGGATCACAATTGGCTAAGCCCATTGTTCGTAAGGTATAACGCTAAGATTGCAATTTGCATTGTTATACACAAATTACTTACGACGATATGGTCAGAGACTATGTGTTGTTAAAAACGTCGTCTTAACTGTGGCAGTAAATACTAAAAAAGTAGGAAACTTTAAATTGTTTCTAAATTATTATGTCATTGTGCGTATACTGTGAACTGTTTGAACGTAAATTGCATTATCTACGGCAGTATACAATATACATGTATATAATATTCAATTCCTAAAACATTTTATTTTCTACTGAAAAGCCAAAATGTATTAGCTCTGTAATATCGTAGAATATTAATTTATATTATAGGTAATAGTGTGAAACTCTTCGTTATTTAATTATTTTTCTATAAATCAATAAAACATTTTACACAATTTGCTAAAGAGTAACAGAGTTTAACTTTAGTTTTATTCTAACAAAATGCTTAAGTACGTTTAACATTAGTAAGTTTACAACTAAAAAGTGATATTAAACTATCAGTTCATTAAATTGTCAATAGTATGCCTCAAATTAAATAATCATAGGCTTACTATTGACAAATTAATAAACTCAACGACGCAATACAAATGACTCACGTTTGTTATTGTGTGCTAAAAATGCGAACGGTTGCACAATTACTCGCAGACCGCCTATAAGAGGGTCCTGGCTGACGTAATGTCCGGACTGACTCATTGTTACGAAAGTGAAAGTGGCACATTTCGCATTTAAGGCTCCCGTCGTACGTCACTATAATTCTAATGTATGCTGTAACAATATATGTACGCAATCAAACTGGAGTAATTAATGCGAAATATCAAGGTTATTCGCCGGGTTTTATATACCCTTTTCAGTGTTTAGAGCGAAAAGTTAGTTTAGAAGAAGAAAAGTTCTATAAGAATATTATTTTTGCTCGTTAATAGATTTGTATGTGTTCACATGAAACACAAAAACAAGTAATAATGGAACTGATGAAAATTGAAGAATATCGTACAACATCACACTGTCATGATAAACGTTAAAAAGAGGTGCTAATTGTTATGTGACAACTTTAAAACAGGTTTATATCTAAATTTAGTTTATTACAAAAGTGATAATTCATTTATAGTGTAGCACAGAACATATAAATAAGTAGAAAAATAAAAAATAGGCTTAAAACCTAAATTTATAAGTGAATTATGTTTGATTTACGTAATTCTTTGAAAAGATTATATAAGTTTATTCCTTTAAATTCCTAATTTCAATGACCTGAAGATGTTTTTTTAAATATTTTTGAAAAAGGAAAAAGCTCGGGTGCAGGACCGACTTTTTACATGTCCGAGACAATAATAGATAATTTATAAAGTTGCGAAACATAACTTCATCATCATCATATTATCAGCCTGTGTCAGGCCACTGCTGGTCATAGGCCTCCCCTAATACACGCCAGCGCTTCTGATCTTCGGCTATTCTTATCAAGCCCACACTGGCCACATTGCGAATGTCGTCACTCCATCTTGACCCAGGGCGTCTCAAACACCCCCCGAATAGGTTCTCCCTTTGTCGTAGCGGCCCATCGATATTATAATACACTGAGCCCCAGCTCAGTACCTGCGGCGTGCTCTAGCCACGGGGAAGCCAAGAGGAACCTGGCCGAGACAACGAGTGCGTAAGTTCCGACGCGCCCAGAGGCAGGCAGATGGCGTAGGGCCGAGATGGGACTGCTTCAGCGGCTAACGCTGGTGTGGTCGTAGAAGCCTCCCTAAGAGTTCCTGTGACCCTATCTCTAAGGCGCCAAGAAGTAACAACGCAGTGGTTTTAGTCGGTGCGAGTTCGATATAACCCGTCTTTGTCCCCGCGAGGACGGGTATGCATAGGTATACCCCCACTGTAAAAACGCGTCCCACACAACGTTTGCCGAGCCTCGGTCTCCACTCCATAACTTTTCGACTCTAGCGGCCATCACTTCTGCTTGGCTTACTAATCCGGTGAGCTATTGTTCGGTGATTCTTATTCTCTGACATTACATAGCGTACTTTATTACCTAAAACCGGAATATAACGCATTTCCAATTTTTTTATGTATCTTAAACTTAATGTTATACATAATTAACATCAATCTATAACACATTATTAGTAATATTATATGATAAACATTAACAAAAAAATTCGGATTAAACTTTTCTAAAACCAAAAAGAATATTCGTATATGAGAGATATTCAAAGAATTATTTGTATATTTCTCTTAACGTTAACCAAATAAATATCCAACGCTGCACGTACAACTAGACTGAGCATTAGGAGATTTACTTTCTTTATTAAAATGAAAAAGAAATTGTACAACACCGGCTCGGTGTATAATTATCTTGCGGAAGTTTAGTATGCATTCTTTAAAACCCGAGACAGTGCGCGTCACAGAGCGAAAGCGTAACATGATTTTGTAATTTTTGCTTCATATCTATTTACGTGTTAATATTCCACTTTTTATTTTATGAATGACTGTTGAAACTTCATTCCTCTCTCATTGTAATGTATATGGGAATACATGAGTACTGCTTATTTGAAATAGAGTTTAAAGGGATAATAGATGATTTATTCTTGTATAAGATATAGAAATAAAAAAGTAAGACAAATATCTAATTAACTTGTAAAAGGTCATTAAAACAATAGTTACTTTAAAAGAAAACCCATCATCATCAGCCTATGCTAGTCCACTGCACGACATGAGCTATCTAATACACCTATCCATTAGGGGTTTGGACAGCTATCACCACGCTGGTCCAATGCGAGTTGGTAGTGGACTGACTTTGCATGCCCATCCGACGCATGGATCATCTTGACTTTTCAGACAATTGGTGATTATTGCTCTAACTAACTAGGAAACAACAATGAAAATTTGTTGCGTCCCAGGATTCGAACCGACCTCGGTTTCTAAAGCACACGCCATACCACTAGGCTACAGGAGGCAGTTATGATTATAGTCCGGCCAAAAAATAAGAGTAAAGTTACCTAAATTCCCACCAAGCTGAAAATCAGTAAAATTGTTTTTTTCGTCATTTTTTTTTGTTTTTAATATCATTAACAACAAAAAATCTTAAAGTTCCCCATCTTTCCCCTGTAAAAATTTATTCGAGGTCAAAGATAAAAAAAAAATAGTTTTTCGCGATTTTTAGCAATACGGTAAGGTTTATCATAAATATATTTCAAACAAAAATTGTAGATATTACTTATGTACAAAAAACTACCTAATACTTTTTTATATGAGCCACTGTTTTTTAGATAAAACGATTCAAAAAGTTGTATAAGTTGTAATCGACATAATATGGATGAGTCCACGTATATATACATCTCTATAGTTGTGATGTACGTTATATAAAATATACATAAGTTATAACTATAAGAATATCAGGTATACAAGATTTACAACTGTACGAATTACAGGGGAAAGATGGGGAACTTTCAAATTTTGTTTTTAATGATATTTTAAACAATCTTACCGATTTTCAGCTTGGTGGGAATTTAGGTAACTTCGAATGTCTAAATTGACCGGACTATTATATGTCTTTTCACTGTAAAGCTCGTATAATCTTCACCTGCTTTTGTGAATTCGCTTAAAGCTACAGAACCCTTTAATTTAACCGTTTTCGAAGTGAATATTGTTTTAAATTCTTTCGTTATAAAAGTGAATAATGTATTATCCAGCACATGAAGGTTATCCTCCTCAATACGTTTTTTTATCATCATTATCATCATAATCAACCTCTATCAGTCGACTGCTGGACATAGGCCTTTTTAAATGAACGCAAAGACGGCCGATCCCCTGCTACTCGCTGCCAACTTGAACCGACTAGTGCATGGTGATCGCCATCCCACCTGGTCGGGGGTCAACCAACACTCCGTTTTCCTTGGCTTCCACTCTAGAACCTTATGGCCGGCCTACTGCCACTGCAACGAGCTAATCCTTTGAGCTATGTCGGTAACTGTCGTTATCTTTCGGATGAATTCATTACGAATGTTTTCGACACAGAGACTCCGAGCATGTGTCTTCCCAACTGCAATATGTGCCTGTGGTAGACATATTCATCAACAACTTCGAGAGTAACACCATCGATATTGACCGGACTCGGGAGAACGTGTTTGTTGAACGTGACTTTCGTCTTGTGATGATGCATTTAAGCTGTGAAACATCTCCTGCAAGCTTCAACAACTCGGCCAATATGACGATATCGTCAGCGAAACGGAAAGGTACTCGCCGTTAATGTTTATGCCACGTCCAGTACAGTCTAGAGACTTTAAGACGTCCTCCATTGCATTATACTACCTTTTTACACCTAGACGTATCGATAATCGACCTGAGATCGTTAAAGGGCTT
The DNA here is from genome assembly GCA_029286875.1 of Lamproptera curius. Classification (NCBI taxonomy): domain Eukaryota; kingdom Metazoa; phylum Arthropoda; class Insecta; order Lepidoptera; family Papilionidae; genus Lamproptera; species Lamproptera curius. The sequence continues at coordinate 645,449 of JAGSMT010000077.1, forward strand.
CCAGTGCAGCCCAGGTTTCCACAGAATTAAAAACTTTCTCATTGTCCATAATACAAACAAAATACAATATAAACAAACTTTATTTTTTTATTTAAGGAAGACATTTGGAAGAATCAAGCTGGCCACAGTGGTCAGAGGTTAACTATTTATTAAGTAAGTGGTTTAAAGGACAATATATTATCTATACATGTAGCAGAAGTCTCTGCAACTCTAGTACGTTTAAGAAATAAATTGATAAGGTTATATGAATTTAACACTGACCTGTTGTGGTGGTAGAATTTTCTTATAAATTAATATTAAATTCATCACAAGTCATAATATACTTATTAGATTCAGAAAGCTTAATATTTTATTTTACAGACAATAAGGTAATCGACCGTATAATTCAAATCAAATATGAAATACAGAGATGTCTTAGTAGTTCTCCTGAAGGCACAAAAACGAAGCTCTATACTCCATCGTTTTCGATTCTACATTGCACCTGGATCGTAAAATCAAGATTCAATAATATTACGTTAAGGAGATTTTTAATTAATTATAAGCTGATACTACCGTTTTAAATACGTTTTCAAATCGATTTCTAGATAATATAGAGGCTACCTATCTTTTGTGTTCTGGTGTAAAAAGCCAGCCAGAGTACTCGGACTTTGACTTGTGGCGCCATACGCTTCGTTTTCAATGGACTTTCTTTCAAGTAATCGTTCTTCTCAGCCCCTCGCATTATCGAATAAAAAATCTGTCAGTAAACAATTTATTTATTCTTGTTTATCGTAGTTGCGCACTAATATAGCTGGTATTTGAAACCAACTTCCTTTATTTGTTCTATGACTATCACTGAATGTCGCTGTTTATATGGCACCGAGCATACACACGAATACCTCAAGTGTAAGCAGTAAAAGCGAGCCGTTGTGCCCAGCAACCCTAGCGAGACAACATTCTCGCCTTACTTTCACTGACGGGAAGACGGATTTGTAATGTAATAATAGAATGCATCCTTTTAGACGATAGAAAATGGTTTATATTTTTTATATCTCTGATCAAATTAATAATTAAGGGAATATAACGACATGAAACGCTAAAATTGTAATGAAATTGTATGGATATTAAAACATTGTCTTTCTTTATTTGAGTGTTAGGAATAAACTTACATGTATCAAAATATTATTATAAATATTAAGAATAAATAGACAATATGAAATACAACTCACTACTATTAAACAAAATATTTTTTTATTACAGGAATCAGCAGGAAATATACGAATTGGACGTATGAACATGTTATTTCTTTATGGTAGATATCTGTATTTTTTATTTATTTAAAAAAAAAATAACATAGTTACCAAACTTAAATTAATCTACGTTCTTTTCATCAGAAATCCAAAAAGAAAAACTTTCTTTACATGCCATGTAAATGGTTTGTCTTTAACCTTGCTTTACTGCTTGACTGTAGCTATATGGACGAATTAGGCTCGCCTTACCCTGGCTATCATAGAAGTTGATAAGATGCTTAACACTGCCTGGGCCTGGAGTAGTGATGGGGTTTGTGACTGGGGGTGGATTGACAGGAACCGGTTTAATTGTGCAGGTGTCGGATTGGCAGCTGGTACTGCTTTGATGGTAGTCGGGGGTTGTGGCTGCGGTGCACTTGCAGGTTCTTGGGGCTGTGGTGCACTTGCAGGTTTTTGGGGCTGTGGTGCACTTGTAGGTTTTTGGGGTTGTGGTGCACTCGCAGGTTTTTGAGTTGGAACTACTGGTGCCTGTGCTGGCCCTGTTTTCGGCGGTTGGTTGTTGGCACGCATACCACCCGCCTCCATATTGATGAATGCGAGATTGGCATTCTTGTCGATAGGCGCGTACACCTTACGACCTGCGGAGTAAATACATGATTTTTAATTAGTTTACCATATTAACTATTACTAAAATAATTGCTATAAAAGATGTATAAAAACATTGTTTTATTAAAATTAATAACAGAATTTATTAATGTTGCAAATGGTTTACCAATTTTTGTAATATTCAAAATGAAACACTGTAACCAGCAATACATATTACATATTAATCAAAACGCCATTCTTGCACCAAAACTAAAAATTACAAGTGCAGAAGTAATAACTATTGCCTAGTTCGATATCAAGGTTAAAAGTTTATACGATAGTTCCGGCTACATGTGCATAAGCGCAATCACAAAGCGGCGTAAAATCAGATAATTTTTTTAAATAAGCAAGTTTTAGTTCCTGAATTTCTATTACTTTATGAATCAATCAAATATTTTAGATATAGTCTAAAATATTTTTATTAAATTGTTAAACATAACCTAAAATCTAATGTTATTTAGATTTGTGTCAGATTTTATATTTGTAGTAAACAACATCTTAAACATTTGATTGAATTACATGCACACATAAAAGGTCACATCTTTATATTGATAATAACAAACATTTAGAATAAGAAAATTATCAAAGAATAAAAACTTACCTGAGTAATAAAACTAGCTCATAGAAAGGAATGAAAAAAGATGTTTAATTATTCATGAATAAAAGAAAATGGTGTGCTGTTGCAAATATATTAGTATTTAATACTTACATTCAGAATAACAAAAGATTAACAATAATATGAGTGTTCCCGTCTTCATGGTAAGAAACAAGTTTGCGAACAGTTCTGTTTACAGTTCAACGCAGACTAAATTGTTCGTAATCGCCTACCAAGCGCTTTCGGCAAACTTGTAGCTTGGTTTTACTCGTTTTGAGGGTCATCTCAGTCTCAGCTCTGATTGACCTTTGCTAAATGACCTCGTATGATAACTTGCCTTGCGGGCTTCTAATTGAACAGAGATTAAATTTGTTATAAACAACGTGCCAACAAACATTATATGTTAAGAATATCATGTTCTAGAAACATTCGTTACGATCAGGACTACATAAAATCATATATTTTAAAAAATCTACTCATTGCAGGTACAATTTTTTTGGAATATCGAAGATAATAGATACAGCACAAATACAATTACCAAATAGATTATCTAAAAGGCCAAGATTGTATTTATATAACGTTAGGTTCCGTAGACTCAACTTTTTTAAATTATACATTCGTATGACCATAAGCGACAATTTTTTACCTTCCACCACACTAAATCTTTTTAATTGTCAATTCCAATGCATTATACATAGAGTAAAATAAGATTTTCCCGCTATGCTTATCCGCACGCAAGTTTTGCATTACACGTGCGCGTTCGCCTGCGACCGTACGCTTCTGTTGATGTCGCCTTTCATGTAACTTTCTTTTTTTATATGAATTCCGCTCTTTTTTGTAAAATCTATGTGTTATCACGTTTGTTAAGACATATCACCAAGCCATCGTGTTACTCGTCAAATAAACATACTAAAAATGAATAAACATGTGCACAACAGATGTCCAATTGTCATCTCCAATAATTCTGCATGCCTTATGCAATTATATCAACAAACGTATGCGTACACGACGCTATCATACACACGTCCAGTACCTTAATGAACGACCAAGGCCGTTTTTGTTTATCAAGGTACCACACAGGATTGATTATTCCGGTCGATCATCACAGCTAAAACTGGAAATCCGCGAGTTGAATCAAACGAAGCATCGTATCTGTGTGTAGAATCGGTCATGACGTCACCCTGAGGTCGCACAATATCGCAACCGGGTCGGAATCACAGAGATCACTAGTGCGCGGTAAACGCGCTAGAGCTAACGTACCAATTATACTAAAATGAAACTCGCACTGGTGCTTTTGGTTTGCTTGGCTGTATGCCGGGCAGACGACCTGGCTCATGCCGCCGGTCAGATCTTCTCGAACATTCTGCCGAACCTGATATCCAACTCGGTGACAGGCCAGCAAGGGAACACGGCGACGAACACCCTCCAACAAATAGGAACGGTCGTCGGTGGCGTAGTCGACTATGCGAAGAAGAAGAGCTATGATGACTTACTGCGTCAAGTGCAGGATTCGACCACTGACGATGATATATTGAAACTGAGTGAGGAGATGTTCAACGCAGACGTCAACAATGCACTGAATTATATTCAAGTGAATTTGCAGGGGAAGACTAGCCCAATGTCCAAAAATGATGAGGCACAAACCCAGTAAGTATCGGACATTTGTAACTTTACTAGTTAATCTCTAACAAAATCTCAAAAATAAAGTATTTCGATTTATGATTATACTATAACACTAACAACCAAATTGTTTACTTAACATATCATTTTCGTACAACGATGTGATCGGTGGTTGAGTCAGTTTAATACTAAAGTCTAATAAGCTTAATTGGAAAAACTTATAAACACGGAATTGTCTTTGTCATACGCTAATCAGGTGACAACTTAATGTATTGTTTCAGCCTTTTGAACGTGCCAGAAAATGTTTGGAATGGACCGACTATTCGACCTTTTGTGGCACTTTTCGACAACTATCACAAAAATGTCATCAGACCCGAGTTCGTTACACCCAACGTAAGCGAACAAATAGATTTTATTATAAAATATATTAGTAAATAACTAAAATTGTAGTTGCCTGTTACTTTACGGCATGACACATGTGTACTTATGTGTCTTAAAAAAATAATCTTGCGCACGGAATATGAGCATCGAATTTCACATAATGACATCATTGCAGAAATCGTCCTTAATACTTGTTTCCTTAGCCTGCTTTTATGATGCATATAAAATAAAACGAAATAAAATGCATCACTAAAGAATGATTTAAATAACATAGGTAGATTTGAAACAACTTGTTTGAACGGTTTATATTATATTTTTTTTGTATTTTTGGATGATAGTCTGATACTTTTTTACTTATCAATGATTATACAATAACTATTATTTAATATTTTTATCCAATTGTATTCTTTTACGCCTATATAATAAATATGTTCCATATAAATATTTACGTTATGATATCATAGTAATTTATTATGTAATAGATAATTACTAGTGCATTGTATGGATATGCCTCGATAATTTTATATGCTAATTTGTTAATAACTAGTTAATCAATTATGAAAACAGATTATGTTTCTTTATCGAGGAATCATTTATTTAAATAGCATTGCTAATTTATTTTCACAGGAAGAGTCAGAACAAACAACCTTTATTAACACTATTTTGGCTACTGGACCCATAAGGAGTTTGATGAATTTCTTAGTTAGCAAGGGTACGTATACATGAAAAATTGGATTGAACTATATATCTTACGTAACGTAAAAAACATGTTGCCTTTTCTTGCTTTGGCCGTCACTCATTACTCAGTAGTCTTTCGTTGTATATATAAAGTACATAATAATTACAATTTTATCAATATTTCGAGGTACAATATTCTTTCATCTTCAATGAATAAATTCTTAAAATGGGTGAAAATTGTAAACATATCTGTAGAAATCTTTGGGCGCACTTTCAAATTCAAATTCAAATATCTTTATTCAATATAGAAGAGTAACACTCGCTTATTGATTGTCAAGGACGCTACCACCGGTTCGGAATAGTACGCCTCCGACCTGAGAAGAACCAGCGAAAGAAACTCAGCGGGCCTATTTTGTCATCTTTTAAAATAATCAATATATATATATAAATTTTCATATGAGCTACATATAGTTCTATCATACGTATTTATACTTGAAAAAGCCTGGAGCGAGCATTCCATTACCAGGCTGTGTTATCATTTATCACTTATATGAGCAGGCGACATTTGTAATATAGATTTCACCAATTTTATACGCACCGAATTTAGACACTTTATGTTGCGTTAATCTATTATATATCTTTAGTTTCATTTATTAATTTGGAAATATTTTATCTTAACAAAATATTTTTAACATTTAGATTATTGTGATTCAGTTACTATCACAGTAAATAGTATGCAGAGCATTTGTTACATATTGCATATAACAATGTATAAAGTAAAAGTAATTTAATCTTAGCTTTATGATTTATTCGTACAAACTAATTTCTTTACAAGACATTTTATTGCTATTTTAGGAATTGCACAACTTAATGAATATAACGAACAAGTGGAGTTACTAAAGAAGATTTGGTTCACCAAATACGCCCGACACTGGACGGGTCTTTGCAAATGCAGTTGTGCTTTTGAGAACATATTCATGGCGGAATTGAAATCCAACGAAGTTCTAGGTAAGTAAATTAAACGACTCTTTTACAGATGAGTACTTCACATAACTCAATCAATTCAACATATAAAACGTCATTTAAAATACGGTAAAATGATATTTTCTTATTTTTAATATTTTTATCTTTATAGGTCTTCACAGCTGGCTCTTTTTCGCAAAGAGGGAACTCGACAACAAGGCCAATTACCTGGGATATATTGACAAACTAGATTTGTCTGGAGTGAGTATTAAAAGTTTAAAATACTCATAAATCATCCAAAATAAGTGGAACCGTTAATTTGTGATAATACCAGATTTTTTTGCATTATTTACGTTTATGAAGTTCGTTGTTGTATAGCAAATAAGGAAGTTCACGGTAGGTAATTTAAAGAATGTAGTAGCAAACTTCTTACAAATTAAAGTGTATAAAACAACAGTTAAGGGCCGAATTGAGTCCCTGTCTAATAAAGTTATATGAAGATCAGTTTGCCTTAAATCTCTTAATCTTACACGATGATTATTTAATTTTATTAATTGTAATAAGTTAATATAATAGTTTAATGTTTTCACTTTTAGAAAGGAATAATTCTGAAACAACACTCGATTCTAAGCGAGACTAAAGACGCTCCCGAAATAACGATGTTCGTCGGCACATCGCCTGAATTGGAGATGGCTTTGTATACTCTGTGCTTCATGGCCAGGCCGGATAGACCATGCAAACTGCGCTACAACAACGTTCCCTTCACTATCCAGACGAAGACTCTCAAAGCTGATAACGTTCTTTTAATAGACACAGCCTATCCAGTTTTTTAATTTGAAGGTGCGACTTTGAATTTAGAATAGAACTTTTTGTTACCAACCTTACATATTTTTTTTAATAATCGAATATTATCTTTGATTCTAAAATAAATGATAGGTGGCTATTTTATTTTTTCAGTGTAGTTTTTTATTTATTTTTTGTGGACGGAAAATGTCAAGTTCACACCTTGCAAGTATCGCTGTTTAAATAGAAATGAAATAAAATATTTGCCGCTTACTGAGTAATATATAGTGCTCGATTGATCCAGTAAATAATACTAGGTAATAAATTTTGGTCCTGAACTGAAAGATATTTTTTTATTTACAAAAATACGCGAATGTTTCATTTTTCACATTAAGTATTTACGAAAAAATCGGTTCTTAAGAACAAACACATGAATATTTTTGTGATATTTATAATTATACTAGCATAATGATAGCTACAATTAGAAGTTTAAATTGCCAAACAGTTTGTTATTGAGCGATTCTGTCTTATCACAAAAAGGTTATCAAGAAAAGAGGACAGACAAGTCAAGAAGATAAAGCGGCTGGATGTATGGATTGTACCAACGCTTCTTAATAAATGAAAAATAAAAATAAAACAAGCAAATAACAGCATATCATTACCTTTATTTACATATACAACTTCAACACAAATAATATAATAGAAATAAATAGGAAACACATCATGAGTAGCAAAAAACGTAGATTATATAAAATTCGAGAATCGACCTAAAACTCTTCGACTATAAGATATTATTCTTAATATCTAAGACAAAAGCATTATCAGATCACACTTAGCTGATATTAACGGGATTTATTTAGATATGTTTTTTTTTTATATTTACAAATATAAATCGAACCATGATTTTTGAACAAAAATATTTTCATTTCAATGTATTTATATCAAAATACGTTATCTTATGTTCCTAGTGATTTTACCTACGACTTCGAGCTGATTTATTTCATTTTGTTATCAATAAAAATACTAGAAAAAATCCTTTTTTTTAGTTCAACTAGATAATATATTTAAAAAGGAACACATTAATGACTAATCTCAAGGATAAACATAAAGAAGGACTGTAAAACTATTTCTGCAATTAGTAAAAAGAATAGTTGTTAGGAGAGTAAATAACATTTTATCATCATAAGTAATAAAAAATAACAAAAATACTTAATTAAAACACATATTTTTGAGCACCGATTGATGAAAAAGTGACTTTACGATGGTTAAATATTTTGTTAAAAACGTGTATACGCGTCGAAAAGGTTTAAAATTTCTGTGACTAGAATATTGTTGGCAAACTATTCTTATCTAAGACCAGATTTTTTTTAAATATAGGATAAAGCCATTTTTTTATTTATAATAATATTGGCACTTTATATGTAAATAATAATGTAATAAAAGTTAAACAGAAACGGAAATTCAAATTTAAAATATAAAAGTAAAAGAGTATTTGTAGTGTCGCGTAAAATTATTATTACTTCTAATACTGTGTAATAAGAAAAATCTCCAAGAATACTATTTGATAAATAAAATGAGGCAGAGTTACACATACTGTTAGTTGATCTAATACTATCTATTTAAAATTGACTATTATTTAGGTATTTACTGACTATATATTGAGAACTATTCATATATATGTATATATCCCAGTCAAATAATATATATGATTTACATAAACAAAGACTAATGTCAAACGCATTTGGCACCAAATTCGATCCACCTCATTGGTTAAACATCGCGGCGGGATTAAAAATGGCCGCGGTCAACCAATACCAATGCATATTAAATCCACTTTTTACGGATTTATTTAAGCAGTCAGGCCACCTGATAGAAACTGGTCACCAACGCCCATGAACATCGGCAATACCAAGGCTACCAACGCGCTACCTACCGTGAGACATAGGATGTCTCGTTTGACCAGTAAATACGCTGCCCATGGCGTCCTTTAGTAGACCACGATAGTGTTTTCACACTACTGCTTTGCGGCAAAAATAGGTAGTGCGGTAAATGGGGACCATCTAAACAAGGACCTCCCTTAAACCTTCACAGATTTTCAGTCTCTTGCTAGGGTCCATGATCAAGGGCAGGCTAAAATAGAATATGTATCTCATATAGTAATCGCGTTAATTAAGAACGCGTTCGATTTTAGCGCCATTAGTATTGGACTTAAGACAATGTTTATGAAAATTACATCTATAATTTCAATCGGGTCTGTACATATATATACATTTTTACTACACTATACAAAGTAGGATCCGTATTCGTGAGGCATAACCCCGCGTCGGGGGTAAAACGTGTGAGTTAACGAGTAATTCAGCAGATTCCTTATGTTGGACGTGTATATATCGGCGAATCTGAAAAGGCGTCGTGAGAAATAGGTCGGATTGTGGTAAGTGCGAAATACGCTGCCGAACTGTTTGTTGAACACGGATTTCGTGTCGTTCCTGTGAAAGGAAAACAAATATATTATATTACAACGAAATAAAATACATTTTTTATTAAATGAAGCAAAAATAATGGCGAAAAACGTGAGGCGTAGTTATTGGAACGATTGCCATATGTCAACCAATAAGCAATTTCAACCAACAACAACGCTCTTTTGATAATGTGTTGATTTGACAGTTATTATAATTAATTATATATGACGGAGCAGGTTAGTAAATTAAATACATTGAGAAAAACAGCTCTAAAAAATTTTAATTTAAATGTTCCACTTATTACTTTCGGTATTTCGAAGTGCCGAGCATGATAAGTCAAATTAAATAATCCAAATAAACTCTTGTAGTCAATTAAAAACTAGAAAAAGCAATCTCAATAATCACATACAATAAATACGTGAATCATTCAACAATAACATTACACAATAAAATCCGCTCCGACATCTATCAAATAACATTTTCATAAATATTACAATTTAATTAACAACTGTGAAGTTTAAGTAAAGCAGAATGTTTAAAAGCAGTAAAAATAAAACGGCAAATCTAGTAAAAATCTACGTAAACAAAACCAATGAACACATCACGTAAATTCTAACGTAGAATAAAACATAGTAATGAATCATATACGCACTGTCTTTGTTGGGTGACGCTTTGTAACAAGAAAACAACGAAATTTTACAATTTTTTTATAACATTGCTTAATCTCATAATTTCAGACGAATAAAATTACTGGTTTCTTATCGTGTAAGAGGACATATCTGGCCTATAAGTATTTAAAAGTTTTCAAGATATTTGAAATTGAGAAAAAAATAAAAGATATTAAACTTGATTTTTATAAAGATATATTATTTGGGAGAAACAAGAAGGGCATATCTTTTAACACCAGATATCACACTTTACACTTTGTTAAACTAATATCTAGCATTTCTCCTCCTAGTAAATATATTTTTCCTGTCAATTAAGAACTTACTAATAACAAAAGGTTTATAATCTTATTTCTCCGACTTTAATAATAATATTATTAGATATTAGAAGAGGATTATTCGTGGGCCAACGAGGATCTGAATTATTCAGAAACGTAACAAATTGTTCAGTCTAATCGAAGAGCGTCTTCATTGATGGACTCCTGTCAGAACACATACTCACACGATGTTCCTAAACCATAGGTTTAAACTGTTGGCAGCATTGATTACAAATATAGACACGCAGATAAAACAAAAAATTATTGTTGAAATTTTTGTTGTATTTTTGAATATTTTAAAAGATGACAAAAAAAGCCTGCTGAGTTTCTTTCGCCAGTTCTTAAGTCAGAGGCGTACTATTCCAAACCGTTGGTAGCGTCTTGGACAACCAATAAGGGAGTGTAATACTACCATATTGAATAAAGATATTTATATATAGTTAAACTTTAAAGATTCATAATTAAAAGTACAAACCTGAGACGGTCCCTCTCCGCCATCCATTGAGAGATAACTTCTAGGGCTTCGGGGTCTTTATAATCTTGGTAGTCCTCGATGATTTGTGTGAGCATTTGTAACCAGTTCGCATTCTGTTTGAATGTCTCCGTATTAAGAGTGTTTATCTCGTGCTGTTAAATAAAAATATAAAAGGTGTATAAATAATTTAGATAGATATATATTATTATGAGACAAAACATAGCTATATTTTACTTCTACAAGATAAATATTTTAGTCGAAATAAACAAAATATTTATTAGCCAAATTTTTAACAATTTAATGTCGTATATCAAACCATAAAATACATTCAATAATCAATAAACATAAGTACATTATCTAATATAGATATTTTAAACTAAACTAAACTACCTCCATAGCCTAGTGGTATGGGCAAATGCTTTGGAAACCGGAGGTCGTAGGTTCGAATCCTGCGGGGAATGAATTAATTTTCATTGTTGTTTCTTAGTTGGTTAGGCAATTCTCGCCTGTCAAGTAGGATTTAGAGAGGGAGATCGATAAAAAGTGCTGTGGTGACTTGTTCGACTAAGTTCCCCTCTAATAACCAAATAAAGCAAAACTGTGCCGTAACTATACCACAAACAAACAAGAAATAGAATTTATGTAAACAAATTCTAATGTCAAACTTTATTGGCATCATAACGTCGGGCCTTCAGATTAGTTATTTATCGCGTTGGGATTGAACACGGCGGCAGCCCACTAACAGACGCGTCCGTTTCTGGCCCTTCTTTAATTTAGAATGGCTTCACTAAGAATACCTCGGTGATTTTTATAAAAATCACGTTATGCTTACAGACTCTTGTCTGTGGTAAGCTATGGGTCGAGTATAGATAGACACAATTAAGTATAATAGTTACATTGAGATTATTATGTATGCTGCATACTCTGAAGTAACGTCAGGGTTAGTGTAACATAACGTACAGGTCTTTTATTATTTTCAATTTAATGGTTAACTATTGTTTAGTTAATAGACTCGGAATAAATGTAAACAATGTAACCAATAGCAACGAAGCGGCGTCATAGGCCCAGCGTTTTTATTGATTAGTTATCACCGAGATGTCTATCACTAATAACAACAACATACGTACGATGTCGCTCTGTTGCAATGTTTAAATTTGTTTGTTTATTCTGAAGTGGCTTTAATATAAATAAATATTATTTTAAAGACCGTCGGCGTACTTACAGTAAGCTCATTAATTATAGCACCGGTACGCCATCCATGCTCCAAGGTGACGTCCGCTAGATCGCTGTACGGATGGTCACCGAAATACAGCACTTGGTGACCACTCCAGCCCGTCAAATCCTGTAGCTGCTTGACTGTGCCCTGGAATTGTTTTATTTGAATATTAATTACGTATATGCACTTAAAGGACTCTATAGGTAATTGCTAACGCATAGGGAACGAGAAATAAGGAAAATCACTTGTTGTGTGATCCTACTTTATTAGTGTATATACATTATTATTATATATAATATATATAAATTGCTTACTCTGTTTAAAAAACAATAAACTGTAGTAGCCTACTAATTGGGAAATGCGCTAGAAACTGAAGATCATGCGTTTCAATCCTGCGGGACTTTCCGACGCTGTTTTCTAGTTAGTATTGACGGAAGTAGCATGATCCATCCATCCAGTCAAGTCCTTCCTTCAATCATTGTAATACGTGGGAACTAATGGGACTGGTCCCAGCCGCATTATCCTTACCAACTAGGAAACAATAACGGAAAGTTGTTGGGTCCCCGCAGGGTTCAAATCTACGACCTCTAGTTTCTTAAATGCAAGCTATTGTTTACCCAATTTAAATTTTTATTATATGTAAACGGATGTTACGTCAAACAAAACACTAATGGCGCCAGAAGCGGACGTGTTCTGTTGTTATTGTTGAAGCGCGGCCATTTTAAATACACACGCGATGTTAAATCTATGAGTGGTTTTTATATTAAATGAAATCAAAAATATTGCAAGTCGTGGTTCACTATGAAATTTAAAAATCACGAGCGAGAAAACCGCAGATTAGCGTATTCGTCATGCAAACACGGCGCTTGATAACATTTTTGTTTTTTATTTTGCAGTAACTGCATTTGCCGTAAAGTTTTGTTGACTATAACTTTTTCTTCGGATAGTTACTAGACTAGTATAAATAATAGGACTTCACTTAGTTGGTTTAAAAGTTTGATATAATATAGCGATATACAGGTGGTAGGTCCCCATTTTTACAGGAGACTGTCTGGGTGTGTACCACCGCAGTGCCTATTTCTACTGCAAAGCAGTAGTGCGAAAACACAACTGTGTTCCGGTTTGAAAGGCACCGTAGCCAGCGTATTTACTGGGTAAACGAGACGTAACATCCTATGTCTCACGGTAGGCAGTGCGTTGGTGATACCAGTATTGCCAATGTCTATGGGCGTGGGTGACCACTTTCCATCAGGTGGCCCGACTGCTCATCTGCCTGCGCAGGCAATAACAAAAATATTATAAGTCATATAGGCACCCTTGAGTTGGTTTCACTTGCAGTGATAATTTTAGATAGTCTATAGGCTTTGCCTTCAAGTATTCAAATAGCAGATTTATCTATTGAATGTGTTATATGGCTTTGGGCTGTAGGTATCACAATATAGCAGTTTGAATTTAGAATTTGTAATATAAATAATGATAAATATTAAACATACCTCATAATAGATAATTCCTTTTTCCAGTGCCGTCACTTTTTCCCAAATGTGAGTATTTGCAGTCTTATCAAAGACTCTGATTGGTCTGGAGACCTCCGTAAAGAACTTTGGTTTGTTCGCGTTAACTATCACAACATCAAAGTAGTCTCTCCAATCATGTCCGACCAACATTTCCATGCCAGCATTACTGGAATGCCAAACAACTATATTATGCTAGGGTTGTAACAATTATTAAGTAATTAATAATAACAGAAAACATTGCAGTACTAGATTGTAATGTTTTAATTTTTAATTATTTTCTTCCATGCATTAAATACTATGTTAATGTTCATGCAGAAAGATAAATCATTAAAATTTCTAATTATTATACTAATTATTAGTAAAATTAGCCACACAAATAAAGATATTTTCTTACACAAAGTGAAAAGGACTGTTTGTTACTAGAAATAACTTTTTATCATTCTCTTTCAAAAGTTGGAAATATTTTTTTAAATCAGAATTTGGACGAATGTACTCTTCCACATTCTGAGCAACAATTTTATGCATGATGGGATGACAGCTTTGCACGGAATTCTGAAAGTAATATATTACATAATATATAACAAAATTAATATACTTATATTAGGTATATCCCACAATAGTGACTTATAATTGATTTATTACTATTTAAAATAATATGGTTACTTACTTTAACATCTAAAAAAAGGATTTCCGGATGATAATCTATGTGGTTCCTTATAAAAAACTCGGCCACATTGCAAAGGAGTCCCATTTCAGGCACAGAAAATAAATCAGCTAAATGCACCATCTTGGCTCTATTTTGCTGTAAAATTTAGATAAAACAATAAAGAAAACTTGCAGATACATGATATATGAAAAATAAATGATTGTGCAAATGCTGGCTTAATTCAAATGTTTTATGAATATGTTATAAAAAAAATATTTTTTAAAGAACAAACTTATTCCACATTTATTAATAGTTATCTATACAGCATAATTTATATTTGTAAATTGGTATCATGTCACATGATCCTTGCGACACAATGAAAGGGGAGATGAATGATTGCCTACAAGTGCTTTTGATTATATGACACAATAAGATTGCCTTGTGGACAGATTGCTACAGGTTTATAACACCTAAATAAAATTGCTACGATGTTTTAGCTCACAATGGTATATAACATTTATTTTAATTGAATATTAATAATTAACTCCGAAAGAAATGTTTTCAATATATATTATTAAAAAGGATGAAAAACTAATTGAGTTGTCATCAGTAAGAAATGAGATAAATGTTTAGAACTATTAAGATACTCACTTTGTGAAGTCTTGTATCACCTTCCACATAAGCTATGGGTATAATTCTATTTTTATATATTTTGAGCACTTCTTCAGTAGATACAGGTGTTAACCCCCTGTACACTGCGCCAAATTGAATTTGAAGGAATGAATCTAATTTAAGCAATAACCCTTTTTCTATGTCATAATGAAGTCCTCTTACAGCAAAGTGTGGTTTGTATTCCAATTTTGAAATTTCTGATGGGTACTGAAAATTTTATTAAAAATTAAATGTTTATTAGTTTTTGATAAAGAGTAAAAAAAAACAAAATTAGGAAGTTTCCCATTCATAATTTAATGTATATGTAATTAATAATTTTACTTCAGCTGTGTATGTAAGAGCTACTGAAATACAAAATTGAGTAACAACACTCAGGGCTTAATAATCTGGTAATGAAAGAAAATGTATTATTTTATCGCAACTTACTATGCAAGACTTTTGAATAGAAATATTCGTAAATATTTTTTTTACTTACCTTATACTTTTCTAATAGCATATCCCTTCCAAGATTATACAATAAGTGTTCTAATGTTGGCTTATAGTGAGCTAAAGTATAATCATAGTCGAAGCCATACACCTTGACTTCAGTAAGATCTAACTCATTACAAGCAAAGACTCCTCGTGGATTGACATCTTGCGGTAGTTTTTTTGCTAAAATTATAATGAAAATTAAAAAAGGCAACAGTATTTTCCGATTGCAACTTCGAGTTATTTTATTTATACTTACATTTACATTTTAATTTAGTCCGATTGTAAACATCGTTAAGAAATTGTCTTGAAGAATAGTGTCTATAGACATTTAAACACTTTTTCGGCTTATAATGAGAAAAATTTCTGTTAGAAATTCCTCTGAATAACACATTTACAAAATTCATTTTGATTTCAATAATACCACAATAATATCACTTATTCTATATATTATCTAACAACATTTCTATCAAATGGCACTATATAACACTTTCTAACGTATGTAACTCTAATAATATCTACATAATCTTCGAAAAATAAATTAACATTGCATAATTTTTCGGAAACAGCTGCTCGTTTTAATACACTTGCGAGCGCTAGCAACACGTGCGTTCTCTAATCGTCGAATTCGAGTTTTTATTTGGTGTCTACTATAGTGTTACCAACTCAATGAACAATATGGTTACCCAAATTTAGGTTCTTTTGAGTGTAATGATTTTTTTCCAGTAAAAGACAACAACAAATCATAATGATCATAATAATCAAAATTTGGAAAACGAAAACCGTTACAATTAAGTACAGTAAAAGCTCCTTATCCGCGGAAATACACTCCGCAATTACAGAAACCGTCGGATGAATACGGGGTGATAATTTATATGGAAATATAGGGGATCCGTTCCTGGGTGACAGAATAAAAAAAAACAAATATCCAAGTCAATTTTAGATAAACCATGTAGTTCGAGCAATTCCTGGAGGTCATTCGATTCTATCTGTTAATAAAAGCAACTTGTTCTGTTGCGTCGGATGGGCATGTAAAAGTCGGTCCACCCACTAACCCGCATTGGACCAGCGTGGTGGGATACGGTCCAAAACCGGATAGGGGTGTATTAGGGGAGGCCCATGTTCAGCAGTGGACTATCACGGGCTGATGATGTGATGATGTGATGTGTGTTCTGTTGCATTTGTACAATCGGCTGTGGTCAGTTAAAGTTTGAATTTGTAATGTAAGTAATCCCTCCCTTTTTTAAACTTTCGATAAATTTAATTACGTAAATAACATTAAACTATAAAATATTATGATGTAATGTGTTTTTCATCTATGCCTGCATTTAAAAAAATACTCCCAATTTTTTCCAGTACTATAGTATAAATAGAATATATGTAAGGATAATAAAGATATAAATTATAGCCAGTTGTGTAAGATTTGTTTTCGCCCTCCGTACAGCAGGTCCATTTTCTCTTAATTTTGTGATTTCCAGGCGATCATCCAGGGTCAATTTATATAAATACATTATTCCTTAAAACGACTTTAACACACCAAACAAGAACACAACATGCATGAAGGCGACAGTAGTTAAAAAGTTTTAAGTAACGACTTGCAATTTTTTTGTACAGTTTTAGTACATGCATTTAGTACTTAGCCCTATAGGGCGCTGGCATAAGAAGAACTAACGGAAGAAACTCAACATATTATTTTTATGTTATCCTTATAACATAAAAATAAAAATAATTGTTTCAGTTATATAAAATATCTATAATTGTAATCATAAATGTTTACACATTTTATTTTGTTTCAACAGAAACTAGAGCGAGCAATCCACTATGAGGTTGTTTTGTCATTTAAAAATTCACTTGTACCGTAATAACCTTTAACAAAAACGTTACTTGACAAATTTTCTTGAAAAGACAAATTCTAAAAATTGTTTAGAATATTTTTATAGAAGCATCATTACTTCAAAGATTTCATTCAAGGTTTACTTATTCTTCGCAGTCTAATAGGTGGAAAAATCTTTTCTGCACATACATTAAGGTTTATTGAGAAGTAACGGTAAATATTTAAATTTCTATATGCAACTGTCTCAGTCATTTATAAAGGACCTGATTTTAAACTGCTCGAATTGTTGGTCGTTAGGGAACAAAAATCACTTGAGTATCTGCTACATTTCCTCACATAAGAATGCCATCATAATACTATAGAAATAACTTAAATATAAATAAAAACATCAGAGTGTTGTCTTAGCATCAGTTATTGGCATAATTTTCATGACTGCGTATGCTGCAGAGCTGAGTTAAAAAGAAATTTTCATACTCCCAGCAGTAGTCGTTGTCCTCTTGTTACATATTATTAAACCTTTCTCGGCACAAATATTTTAAAGCATTTCCTATCGTTATAGATGTGATATTTTGAAGATACCTCAATAAAAAATGTCATTAAAATTAATTATTTATTATTATGATTAAGTATGATTTAGTGTCATTAAGTCCAAAACATAATGTTTTGGTTAGTAGGTTAAGGAGAATCACATAATAGGACGTTATATATTCGTACAGTGATAACAACATGACAGTCCCTTTTTATCACAAGACATGATTAATCACCTACATATTAATAGTAACTTCAAGCGTGTAGGTTACACATGATTTTGAAGACCAGCAGACAATAGTTGTATCAGGTGAAATTTTGATCGAGTAGTATAAATTGTTTTACTATTGTGACTATTTTGTTTATAATCTATCAAATAACATTGTAAAGTACCCATTGTATGGGTCGTTCGATGCCAAATTGTTGTTATATGCTAATTGCATCAAACTTAACAGTCGGATTTAGCATATAATGTCTCCCCTAAAGTTCCAAATGAAGTTTACAAACAATATATTACAATCTCTAGATAGGATCTAAATATTGGATGTAAAACAATGAATATTAGAACAATTATCAAATTTATTTATTTAAATCAATGAAGCATAAAAATCAGTAAGAATTTATCTCATTAATTAAATTTGAGGGTAAGCGCTGCCAATATAATTTTTGCTTCTATATCTGAAATTGTGGGTGATAATGTTAACATCCTGATTCCCGAGTTTCAACGGACAGTCTTCACCAACACGTGTGACAAAACAAAGTGTGTAGAGAGCTATTTCTAACTCTGGTGAGGTGCCAATGAAAATACTGTCCACCGGTTTATCCACTCCTTGTTGATTAAAGTGTATTTTCATAACAACTCCCCTCTGAAAGATTATTTCATGTATTATTTCATAATATTTCAACTTCATTAGATGTTCGTTGTTTGGTTATTTGAACTTACGTCGTTTAACTGGACCTTTTTTAAATATCCTAAATAATTAACACGATTAGCTGCTTCTTCTTTCGAGAAGTATATCCAGTTGTGCAATCCTGACAACAATTTGAAAAAATGATTAAACCATATTAATATTATAAATGCGAAAGTAACTCTGTCTGTCTACCGCCTCAGTGACCTATCGGTATTAGCCCTTGCTTTATAAACAGGAGATCTTGGGTTCAAATCCCGCGGGGAAACAACTACGTGATATCGTTGTTTTTTGGTTAGTTAATTAATTTGGGCCGATCACCCAATTATCTGAGAAGTAAGATGAACTATGCACCGGATGGGAATGTAAAAAGTAGGTCCACCGATAAACCCGCATTGGACCATCGTGGTGGGATACGGTCCAAGAAACCCCCTAATAGAGAAGGCGTACATTAGGGGTAGCATATGCCTGTGTTAGTCAGAAAAGATTGCAATAGGGGATGAAAGTCTACATAGAAATAGGTCATGATTGAAGAAAAAACCATGAAATTTTGAGTTAAATTACAAATACACAAATACAATTAAGACAGCTTATTTATGAATGTCCTCCTAGTCGATTGTGACTACGGCGGCCGATCTATATTAGAGATCAGCCAACTGCGCTGGAGATATTATAGTGCACTAGAGTACGTGCTAACACAGGTGCACTGCCTATTCCTTCACCTCATATTCCAATCGGACGGACAACCGACTAGACCGAAATGAGATCAGGCGCAGGACCGACTTTTTACATACCCATCCAACTAATGGATAATCTTACTTTACTGGCAATAGAGTGATCGGCCACAAATAGGAAACAACTTGGTTAAGTAGTTTGTCCTAGGAGAATTAGAACCCGTGATCTCCAGCTTCTAAAGCGCAAGCACGAGTCTACGGAAGCAGTTGAATTATAATACATTCATTATATTCAAATACACATCACTATTCCACGAGGAAAAAGGAGCGGGGAATCAACTAGTACAAAGGATATTTAATTGATGTTTTAGATTCTAATTTTAGTTGCATACCCTTACGTGTATGTTCACAAGATAAGCTTAGTTTGTTTGAAATTGATATGACAGATTTTTTTAATTAAATTTAAGCAGATTGCTTTTAAAAAACTAACTCACAACTAACCGCTAGAAAAGCTAGCTTAACTGCAATACTAATTACAGAATTTAAAAAAATCTCTAGGAAATGAAAATAACCTCTGAAGCAGCTTGTTAAGGCTAAGCTGTTATAATAAGAACACTGTAGTTGTATCGGATCTAGGCTTAATCTAAACAATTAAAAATTCATTTTCAGTATTTTTTTAATCGGTCATCATCAAACTGCACAAACTCTTATGCAACTGTAAAGACTGTCTGAGGAGAATTATTTAAGACTGCTACAAATTTGCAATGCTTAAAATTATCTAAAATTAGGTGCTTTCTTCAGCTTGGAAATTATTTTCGATTCATATTATCGATCCCAGCAGCAAGCAGCAGATAACGTAGTGACAAACCTAACATTGAATGGTTAATTAGAGTACCGGAACTTTCAAAGTCCCGAATTGTTAACTAAAGAACGCTAGCGATTTAGTTTCAAATTTAACTAGTTTAAGAAGACGATTTTAGACATTAACTTTTATTTTGTAAGTTTAAAAGAAAGGGTTACCTGATACTTCTCCGTTCTTAAGCTCCGACACGAAAACGTGTTCAAATCCGGAGCTGCTAATTTTTCCCTTTCCTCGTGAATACAAGCCAAACCACATTTGTTTGAGAAAGTCTCTCTGTTGTCTTGGATCTGGTGTTACATATCCTAGAATAATTTACATTTCGTATGAGAAATGTTGTTCTTTTCTTTGCATGCAACGTAATTATTTTAAATATTAATTTACCTTTATCTTTAAGGAAATTCATCAGGTGACGGATTACAGGCGTAGACATAATAGCGTCCATGAAAGCATTTTCTTCTGTCCTTTCCTAAAAGTTTTAAATTATTAAGTATATCAAGGCATGAAATAAAATAAAATTATAAATAAGTATTGAAAGAAGAAAGTATCATGAAGAAATTGAGTGTTACAAAGTAAATAAAAATATTTTTAAGGTACAATTATTAAAACAATAAATAAATAGAAAATAATCAACATAATAAATTATTATAAGGGTTGTTAAACATATGCATAGGAACAAAATGCAGATAGAAATGTGTGTATTTTAATTTTTAAGTGTACAATTTTCGCAAATAACATTTTTCTGAGATTATTTGTTCTGTTATGAATATAGACATTCGTCCTGAGCTGAACTGATTTAATTATACGACCATGAGCATGTGCGAATCGAAACGTCCATTAAGAGTAACGCTATGTAAGGCAATTTTTTTTTTAGTTTTATGGACTATATTATTAACTTCAACATGTAACATATCGTAAATTAAAAATGTTGAGAGGCAAGAAATTTAAAAATGGAACCCGATATAGTTATTTAAAAAATATATAAAAAAATTATGTGCTAGTATTGGAAAAACATTTTAATACACCATCGCTCTGTTTCGCCTACTGACCTGCGACGTCACATATTCGTTTACTAAGGTATCTCTTTCGTAGTTGTCTAGTAGTGGCAAGAATTTTTGCACGGTCGGAATATTCCAAACGTTTGACGCTGCCGTGATTAATCTGCAAACAAGGAAAAATCGGATAACATATGCAATCGACTAAACAAGTTTTTGTTAAAACCAAACGATAAAATTAAAAGTGATTTTTAATATTTGCTTAATATGTTCGGTATCCATGAATTTTACATAAAGACATATTTATTCATACCTTAAAAATTTACTTTACTCATTTGTAACTCGATAATCATAGGAAAAGAAACCTTGCAAGACAGATTAAAAGAATGTGTATGTCTGTATGCGAATTGTACGTTTTAATAAAAATAATATAATAAACAAAAATAGAGTACAAGCTCATAGATGAAAATGCCTAAATGCCAACCATGGATAAATATACCTGAACCCAACATGAATTAGGCTTAGTCGGCTGTTACTATATCACTCTGAGCGCTATGCCGTCATTTTTGAGCGGTATATTTAGTCAGTACTTGAGTAAGTAAGTTACAATTAATATCTACCGCTTCCTTGGTGTAGCGATATTGGCCCTTGCTTTATAAAACAGAGATGTGTTGTCGTTGTTTTCTGGTTGTTTAGGACAATTTGGGCCGATCACCCAAATGTTTGAAAAGTAAGATGATCCATGTGTCGGATGGGCATGTAAAAAGTCGGTCCACCCACAAAACATTGGAACAATGGGATACGGTTCAAAAACCCTCTAGTGGAGTAAGCGTGCATTAGGGGAGGCCTATGTCCAGCAGTGGACTAACAACAGCTGATGATGTTGAATTAATATCTTAGAAGTTTTAACTTATGTTACTGAATATGTCAGCGGTGATTGATAAATTTAGTTAACGAAATTAAAATTTTTATATATCTACTGCCTAGCAACAAAGTCTGTCATATTTATCTATTTAATTTTACTTCTTACGCAGATGTCATCCGCTTTGCGCAAAAGCAGTTTTACAGCTTTAAATTCAGTTTGTTTAGAGTAATTAGAAGATTTATTTTGTTTTTAGCCAAAAACGTTTGTAATAACGTTAACAGTAGTATGTGCGCACCCTTATATAATTTTAACCACATTACCGGTTGCCAATGACGACACCTTGTATATATACACAATGGAGGTTAAAGGAAAACTAAAAAGTAAGGTTACGCGAATATGTTATCTGTATGATATACAGATCAATATTTGTATAAAACGAGTTGAACTTATGTGTTAACTTGTTATTTGCCTTCTACAAAACATAGTCTACTTACGGTAGTGGTGCTTTATCATCTTTCGCTTGTGACGTCGTCTTCTCTTGATAATTGACGGTTACATATTTCGCCGCATTATTGCTGTCCTTGCGTAAAAGGTCTTCGCTGAGTGCTTGCAAATCAGCATTGCTTACTTTTGAACCGGCCTGATTTGAGTTTTGGTTAGTGTTTACAATAGAACTTGGCATCACAGGGCCACCAGTGGATTGACCATATTTCCCGTTGCTAGGTAGCGTGGTTTTCTGATTTGGTGACGTAGGACTTGGAGTTGTCGTGTACTGTTTAGTTGAACCAGCCACGATTGTGCTAAAACTTGGCGTCTTAGGAGTAAGGTGTGTAGGTTTTTGAGTCGTTACCGTACTAGATGAAACCGTTGATCCAGATACCATAGAACTGTAGCTTGGTTTCTTCGGACCGTTTGTGCTGCCTTTGTTCATGCTATCGTAAAAGTTTATTAAGCCTTGCACGTTCCCGGTACTACCTTTGCTGTGATCTGGGACTGGTTTCAATGTTGGAAATTGAGGTGCAACATAATCCCTCTTTGGGGATGATGGTTTTGAGGTGTGTCCGTTATTATTGGGGGTGGGTGTTATATTCTTTGGGGGAGATGTGGTTTTCTGTTCGTTATTAGTATGAGTTGGTTTTGGAGTAGGATATTGCGGAGCTACATAGTCTCTCTTTGGTGGTTGTGGTTTTGCGGTTGTTAACGCTGCGGTTACTGAGGTTTTCTGTTCGTTATTAGCTTGAATTGGTTTCGGAGTAGGGTATTGGGGAGCTACGTAGTCCCTCTTTGGAGTTTGTGGCTTTGCAGTGGTTAAGGCATTACCATTAATAGCTTGCGTCGTTTTTGTTTGTTGCGATGTTGTTGAAGATGGCCTTAATGATGGAAATTCATGTTCGTAATCCTTTTTAGGCGGCGTTGCAATACCACCAGCTTCGTGGAGCAAAAAGTCTACATTTGTATTGTATCGTTGCACTTTGCTAATACCTTTGAATAAAGAAATAACATTGGTGCTAAAAATAATATATGACATGACTTAATAAAGTAAGGGCTTTAAAAGGTTTTTATAGCTCATACACTCGCAGAGTATACTCTAATTATGAAATATCCACGTAGTCCTGGTCCTTAACATATTATAATACTAATAAATATTCCTACTTATTTTTTTCAATAAACATTAATTTTCTTTAAAAATTAAAATGATTTTAATAAAAACCGTTAGAACTGTATAGTCAAACATGGTAATTCTATATAAATTATTAATGTCATATACATATTGGTACATATTTTAAATTCAAAAAAATGTAATATGATTTTAGGAAATATCCTGTAAAAGGATATTGCTTATAAAATTATCAATTAGTTTCAAGTGAACATTATGATATTGAAAACAGATTTACATAGCATTGACTGGACATATAAAAATAATAATATAAAGAAATATATACATAATTGTTAATAAGTAATCACAGAACAGCGATAAAACATTGACTTATATAACTCGTCTAATCCGATTTTGGCTACAATACCTTAAAAGTAAACAGATACTCACAAATTCCAATTTGCAGAGAAAGTAAAATTGCCAAGATGGCAACTCGCATACGCGATTCCATTATAGCAACACTTCTAATTTACGCACGAACAATTTGTCTACATTACTAAACTCGTGAACGTGTACCGAGGGCCCTTTATGGAATTTGATTTGTGTCGTCTTAACAGCTGCGAATGTTACTCACTGACTGTATTACACAAAGACGTAACGGTACCTTATTTGTAAATTGAATGAGAAGATTGGAAAAGTCGTTCTTAACTCGTTCATTTTACAAAGCAAGATCCACATTCTTACGTCATCTCAAACGTTAGAGTCATGGCCGTGCACTTTAAGATAAGTTCGGCAGATCTATTATCGAAATAAGACTATTGTGCCTTTTGCTGACAATTAAAATTATCAAATTAGTTTACTTTGACTGAAACAAGTATTAACTTCTGTGTAAAATCATTGAATTTCGGTATTATTCTGATTTTAGTAAATAGATTTTCTAGTAAGTTGAGCTGCAGCTTTTAATTTGATTCAATAGGTGACACACATAAATAAAATCGTTGCACATGATAAAATAATATCTGTATAGATAAAATAATACTACAAAACAAAAAAAATGTTTATAACATTTTATAAAGTGTTTTTAATGTCTTCGTTTTTTAGATTGCTGCAGCATGTCACTACAAAACATTATTTTATGGTTAAAAACAATAAACATGAGTGCAATCTCCTAAAACAACCATTGCTAGTAAGTCGATAGTCAAATGTCTCTCCCAAAGATTACTTTAAATTGCTCGGGCATAATTTACAACATATTCGAATGTTAGAAGCACTTATGAATTAAAATACTAACAGTTTTTATTTAGTCCTACATATAGGTAGAATCCGTCTGAGCAAACTCGATGATAACTAAAAAGGCATCTATTAAACATTCAGACTTAATCATATCAATATTACGTTTCCATAGTACATTTGGTAAAGTCGATCAGTCAAACGTCTTGGCTTGCTTTAAATGGTACATACCAATAGGGTGAATATAAAAGATTGACTGATTAGATTTCAATGAATGAGATTTATTAGTTTTATGTTGTGGACCTTTAAAAAATGTAATAGACATATGCGCCACAGGCAAAGGGTAAATTAATAAGCGACACAATAGTGACATTCCTTATATACTAGGTTTTTTTCAGCAAGGTTGTTATGCTTCCAGACTCATGTCTTCGATAATCATGGGAAAAGAAACCTTGCAAGACATTAAAAGAATGTGTATGTCTGTATGCAATTGTATGTTTTAATAAAAATAATATAATAAACAAAAATAGAGTACAAGCTCATGGATGAAAATGCCTGAATGCCAACCATGGATAAATATACCTGAATCCAACATGAATTAGGCTTGGTAGGCTGTTACTATATCACTCTGAGCGCTATGTCGTCATTTGAGCGGTACATTTAGTCAGTACTTGAGTAAGTAAGTTACAATTAATATCTACCGCTTCCTTGGTTATTGTAGCGATATTGGCCCTTGCTTTATAAAACAGAGAAGTGTTGTCGTTGTTTTCTGGTTGTTTAGGACGATTTGGGCCGATCACTCAAATGTTTGAAAAGTAAGATGATCCATGTGTCGGATGGGCATGTAAAAAGTCCACCTATCCATACATACGGTTCAAAAACCCCCTAATGGAGTAAGCGTGCATTAGGGGAGGCCTATGTCCAGCAGTGGACTAACAACAGCGGATGATGTTGAATTAATATCTTAGAAGTTTTAGCTTATGTTACTGAATATGTCAGCGGTGATTGATAAACTTAGTTAACGAAATTAAAATTTTCATATATCTACTGCCTAGCAACAAAGTCTGTCATATTTATCTATTTAATTTTACTTCTTGCGCAGATGTCATCCGCACTGCGCAAAAGCAGTTGTACAGCTTTAAATACAGTTTGTTTAGACTAATTAGAAGATTTATTATGTTATTAGCCAAAAAGGTTTGTAAGAACGTTAACAGTAGTATGTGCGACCCTTATATAATTTTAACCACATTACGGTTGCCAATGACGACACCTTGTATATATACACAATGGAGGTTAAAGGAAAACTAAAAAGTAAGGTTACGCGAATATGTTATCTGTATGATATACAGATCAATATTTTATAAAACGAGTTGATTTTATGTGTTAACTTGTTATTTGCTTTCTACAAAATATAGTCTACTTACGGTAGTGGTGCTTTATCATCTTTCGCTTGTGATGTCTCTTCTCTTGATAATTGACAGTTACATATTTCTGCCGCATTATTGCTGTCCTTGCGTAAAGGTCTTCGCTGATGGCTTGCAAATCAGCATTGCTTACTTTGAACCGGCCTGGTTTGAGTTTTGGTTAGTGTTTACAATAGAACTTGGCATCACAGGGCCACCAGTGGATTGACCATATTTCCCGTTGCTAGGTAGCGTGGTTTTCTGATTTGGTGACGTAGGACTTGGAGTTGTCGTGTACTGTTTAGTTGAACCAGCCACGATTGTGCTAAAACTTGGCGTCTTAGGAGTAAGGTGTGTAGGTTTTTGAGTCGTTACCGTACTAGATGAAATCGTTGATCCAGATACCATAGAACTGTAGCTTGGTTTCTTGGGACCGTTTGTGCTGCCTTTGTTCATGCTATCGTAAAAGTTTATTAAGCCTTGCACATTCCCGGTGCTACCTTTGCTGTGATCTGGGACTGGTTTCAATGTTGGAAATTGAGGTGCGACATAATCCCTCTTTGGGGATGATGGTTTTGAAGGGTTATTGGGGGTGGGTGTTATATTCTTTGGGGGAGTTGTGGTTTTCTGTTCGTTATTAGTATGAGTTGGTTTTGGAGTAGGATATTGCGGAGCTACATAGTCTCTCTTTGGTGGTTGTGGTTTTGCGGTTGTTAACGCTGCAGTTACTGAGGTTTTCTGTTCGTTATTAGCTTGAATTGGTTTCGGAGTAGGGTATTGGGGAGCTACGTAGTCCCTCTTTGGAGTTTGTGGCTTTGCAGTGGTTAAGGCATTACCATTAATAGCTTGCGTCGTTTTTGTTTGTTGCGATGTTGTTGAAGATGGCCTTAATGATGGAAATTCATGTTCGTAATCCTTTTTAGGCGGCGTTGCAATCCACCAGCTTCGTGGAGCAAAAGTCTACATTTGTATTGTATCGTTGCACTTTGCTAATACCTTTGGATAAAAATAACATTGGTGCTAAAATAATATACGACATGACTTTAATAAATTAAGGGCTTTAAAAGGTTTTTATAGCTCATACACTCGCAGAGTATACTCTAATTATGAAATATCCACGTAGTCCTGGTCCTTCCATATTATAACACTAATAAATTATAAATATTTATAACATATATTATAATACTAATAAATATTCCTAATTATTTTTTCAATAAACATTAATTTTCTTTAAAATTAAAATTATTTTAATAAAAACCGTTAGAACTGTAAGTCCAACATGGTAACTCTATATAAATTATTAATGTCATATACATATAGGTACATATTGTAATTTCAAAATAATGTAATATGATTTTAGGAAATATCCTGTAAAAGGATATTGCTTATAAAATTATGAATTAGTTTCAATTGAACATTATTATATTGAAAATAGATTTACATAGCATTGACTGAACAAAAAACAAAAATATGTACATATAATTGTTAATAAGTAATCTCAGAACAGCGATAAAACATTGACCTTATATAACTCTTCTAATCCGATTTTGGCTACAATACCTTAAAAGTAAACAGATACTCACAAATTCCAATTTGCAGAGAAAGTAAAATTGCCAAGATGGCAACTCGCATACGCATTCCATTATAGCAACACTTCTAATTTACGCACGAACAATTTGTCTACATTACTAAACTCGTGAACTGTACCGAGGGCCCTTTATGGAATTTGATTTGTGTGTCTTAACAGCTGCGAATGTTACTCACTGACTGTATTACACAAAGACGTAACGGTACCTTATTTGTAAATTGAATGAGTAGATTGGAAAAGTCGTTCTTAACTCGTTCATTTTACAAAGCAAGATCCACATTCTTACGTCATCTCAAACGTTAGAGTCATGGCCATGCACTTTAAGATAAGTTCGGCAGATCTATTATCGAAATAAGACTATTTGCCTTTTGCTGACAATTAAAATTATCAAATTAGTTTACTTTGGCTGAAACAATATTAACTTGTGTAAAATCATTGAATTTCGGTATTATTCTCTGATTTTAGAAATAGATTTTCTAGTAAGTTGAGTCAGCTTTTAATTTGATACAATAGGTGCACATAATAAAATCATTGCACATGATAAAATAATATCTGATGATAAATATACTTCAATATAATAATAAATAAAAATTATATACATAACAATAAAAATGTTTATAACATTTTACTTTAAATTGCTCAGGCATAATTTAAAATTATTATTTAGAATGTAAGAAGCCAACAATTAAAATACAACAGTTTGCTTAGTCCACATATAGTGAATCCAAGATTACTAAAATCTCATGATAACTAAACATTTACATTACACATTATATGTTAGGCAAACTAATATTATCATTTAGTTCTAATAGTGATTAGTCGATCATCAAATGATCATTCTAAAAGTTTAAATGTAAATACCTAATAGATATAAAGATTGACTGATTAGATTTAGGATAAAGTTGTATTAGTTTTAGTTCGTGGCCTTTAAAAATGTAATAGACATATGGCCATAAGAAATGAGATTAATTCAAACGACAAATATGACTTTTTACTTTAAATTTTTCAGAAGGTTGTTCGCCAGCAAGGGTAACTTAGAAACTATCATCTAACATTCAGTTCACAGGAGATACCGTCCCACAGACTAGGCGACCACATTTTAACTAAAACATAACCCAAACGTACAAGGTAGTTAGGTTTCCTAATGTCTCTACAAGGATCTTAACGACGATTGATTTACGCACGAAAGTTGATTTTATCGGTTTGCGTTCCCAGGCAAGGTGAACCGAGGCTAGTGTGTTCGGATATGCAATAGCGAGAGGCGAATCGCGGTTTGCTCTATCCGTGACCAGTGTTGTTAAAGGTTGGTGAGAGTCCGTTGTCCGGGGATCGACCCATGTTCAATGACCTGGATCAGTGAACGTTAAGCTGCTACAGCGACAAGAGTTTACATTACGGATTGACACGTGAATATACAACATCCAGCCTTATGTAGGATCTAAAGCGCCTTCCCATTAGAGGTTTTGGACAGTATGGTCTATGTTACTGCTCTTCTGAAGGCGTGCGCTTTGAAACCGGATGGGCTTTAATCCTGGGGGTCGATCACCTAATTGGTAAAATGACATGCGTGTCGGATGGGCAGTAAAAATCGTTCCACTCACCGCTTCTCCTATCTGACTTGTTTTAAATGCTCGAGTGTCGTCAATTCCGAGTCACCGGATCTGAACGCTGTGGCTGAATTGTTTTGACTACCTTAGTTCTTTGGAGTTCGAGAATGCGTGAGTGAAACTTGCATGTTAACATGCATTGACTTGTGATTGACACTATTATCAACATCATCAGCTGTATAGTTTATTCATGAGTCTGTAAAGCACACTACCATAGCGCTTCTTTAACATTCTGAATAGGATTCTTTTGAACGACATTTGCAGTCCCAAGTACTGTAAGGTTGAATCCTTTCCATGAGGACTATAGACCGATGACGTCATTCTACAATTTCGCGGTTTAAAAGTCGATTTTCTATTTAGAAAAGTAATTGCCTAAACGATTTATCGCGTTCTGGAGTCTGTCGTAAATATAATTTGGTCTTAGCGACGAACAATAGAGGCGGTATCATCGGCAAAAAGTGCTAGATTGACATCGTCAGTCTTAGGTATGTCGCTCGTGTAGGGCGTGAATAAGGAGAGGGATCGCGGATCCTTGAGGAACGCCCGCTTGAAGCGGTCGGCTCGTGGACAAAGTGAAAAAAATGTACTGGCAGTTGGTCACAGCGGCGTAACGACAGAATTTGAATTATTTATCAAAAGCTTTTAAAAAAAACTATTAAAATTTATACTTTTATAGACGATACGATTCAACAGTAACAATAAATTACAACAGATACAAAAAACTGTTTTATGAAAATAATGTGGTTCATATCTCAAGGAATTTATCTGTGATAGTTATTATATAACCCATACAAAATACTAAACAGACCTTGGGAATTTTTAAAGAAGTTTCTTAAAACACATTTTTATAGTTCAACAGCACGCGATGGCAGCGGCGAAACGACATAGGTTTTTTTTTGTTATTTTAAAATTAAGATTCAATAGATTGTAGTTTGACACATTGACATTTGTTTTCGACAATGTAAATCGCCGGTAAAATTGAATTACAATGGATACTTGATAATTATTCAATAAAATTTTGTGATAATAATTGGTTACGTTGGTAAAATGAAATGCCAATTGAATCGTGTGGAACTTTATACATACTTTTGCGTTTGGATTATTGCAAATGTTTATTCTTTATTTACATTATTTAAAGCACAGTCAGGTATGTTTTGTTTTAAGATATCTTATAGTTACATACTTAACTTAAGTTGATTTACGTATTTATTTTTTTTTGTTTTTAGAAATATTAATTGATGACCATGAAACTATAGGGACTCTTAAAGATCTTCAACCGGGTTGGAGTTTTATAAACAGATATCAAGATGTGTCGGACATTGAATGGAGTAGTTGGAAATACTTTATCTACACATCGTTTAATTATCTTATTATCCAATTTTTTATATCTGAGATCATACGAAGATTAAATTTACCTATATTAAAATATTGGTACATAGCATCTAGCATAATTTTTATTATTACTAACATGGGAATAAGACAACTGATCATAATAATCATACAGCCAATATTGTATGCTTGTATTATATTCTCTGGGGGTGGAAAAATAAGCATATGGATAACTAGTATCTTTTTACTTGCTAGCTACAATTCTCTAAAGTACAAACAATTTTTCTGGAATTTCCTAGATCATGAAGAAGAGTTACAAGATGAAGAAGTATATCTTATACTATTCAGTGTTGCATGGATTGAATTAAGATGTATCAGTTATTCAGTTGACTATGTTGAGAGAAAGGTAAAATACAAAGATCAACTATATGGCTGGAAGGATATTGTTAATATGTTAAGTTATGTACTGTATTTACCTCTATTATACAATGGACCTGTAATTCTCTATGAGGAATTTGAAAGCAGCTTTAAAACCAAAAATGTGAACTTATCACTGAGGTTGAAGAGATTTATTATAGATGTGTTTACGTTTAAACTATATTCAATTATTTTAGACATCATATTACACTATATTTATTTCTTTGCTATGCAAGATAATATGGAGGTAAGATATAGTGTAACGAAAATTTTTATACTGAAATTAATTTTGTTATAAATAAATATTTTGTTTACAATTTTATTTCAGCTTATAAGGAAATTACCTACAACGGCTTTATGTGGAGGTGGCCTATGGATGGGTTTAGAATTTCATATGAAATATGTAATATCATATGGAACTACTACAGCTTTTGCAGTACTAGATAATATAGAACCACCTCCAATGCCTAGATGTATTGCTAGAATTCATATTTACTCCCAAATGTGGAGATATTTTGATGTTGGTCTTTACAAATTTCTTGTGAGGTAAGTCATATACAGATATTTTGTTACCACCATGAATTATGCATCTGATGTTTATTAATTTAGTGTTTAATTTCAGATATATTTATAAACCTGGCCTTGCAATGGTTTCTAAGTTGTACAAAGTTCCAGTACTAGCACATAAGCTCATCGCATCACTTGCTACTTTTGTTTTTATATTTATGTGGCATGGTACAGTTTGGAACATTTTTGTGTGGTCCATATTGAATTACTTTGGTATAACATTAGAATACATAGGTAAGGAAGTATCTAAACTCGATAAGTATGACAGATTCAAGAGAAACATTTTGAAGACTGATCAAATGGAGGCACGCTTTATTGCATTATTATGTACACCTTTACTGGCATTATCTGCTATTTCTAATTTCTATTTATTTGCTGGTACCGATGTTGGCAATTTATTTTTTGAATGTTTTCTAAGTCCTTCACTAGGAAATTCTATGTTATTAGGTGTTTCCTTGTATTGTTGTTGCCATGCATCAATGGCATTATCAGATGTTCCTTCCAGAGGAGGCATAGTAAAAGTAGATAAAAAAGATCAGTAATTATTTGAAGTTTATTGTGGTGTATTGGAGAAAGATTGAACTGACATAATCTGAAAGTTCCTCATTATTTTAAAGTAAATATTACATATGTATGAAGTACATATTGCAAGTTATAAATTGCGGTTGTGTTGCTTATGCTTTAAAGGTATTTGTAGTTTTATATACAAATTCTCAATACTCTTAATTATTTAAAGTATACAATAAATATATTTTACAATTGTTTGTTTCTTTTATTTTAAAATTATTTACTAAACTTACAACTCTCACCTTATTTAGTCTTAACCTTTTTTACTTGTTGGTCCTCTGAAACTGTATCTAAACTCAAGATATTATTTTATACAGTAAAATAACAACTGTTAAATATTATATGTGTGCAGTGGAAAGGCATTATACCTTGTTTACTATCACTGTGATTTTATATGATTTTTTTTTCTGTGATGCTTGTTGATTAATGGAATTATGTTTAGATATTGATAGCAATATGCAAAATTAGGCCTTTGATACAACTTTTCTAACAACTTTTTATAATAATTAGAAACTCATTCCTTCTGCTATATAATTTGGTATAACAAGAGTGTGCACCTACTCAAAGTTAACCATTGGGGATATCCACCAAACTATGCTATAAACATACCTGTTACTATATTAAGAATGAAAGTGACAAATAAATGCACTAAAATGGATCTGAGACCTCCAAGTTTATTTATTTAAATAGATTATATATATAAATATATTATATTAAGGCTTGATTATAATTAATGCAAATTATAACTAGCATATAAAAAAGGACATCAAAGCTAATCAAAGTGTAAGGAGAATTATTAGAATTATGTGTGGTCTATTGCTGCATGTATTATACACAAATTGTATTGCTTATTTCTGTTCATCTGTACCATTGTCAAATGGGAAATGAAATTTATACAAACTCAAATATCAAACTTCAATCGCTTCAATTCGATCTTGCATTCAGGCGTTAATTAAAACGCGAAATTTTACCAATATGGGGGGCGGCATTAGAGTTAAACATTTGGTTATCATCTTGGATCTTACTTGGCATTGGTAAATTCTATCCATGATTTTAAAAAAAATGCATTTAGTTTAAAGTTACTGATGATATTAGTCAAGTTACAAAATTTATATTTAATTTTAGGAAATTCAAAATAATATGCTGTTCACAACATAAAAATTCTTTACTTATCTATTTAAACAACAATAACTTATTAAATAGCTATTAATTGATATGTATTAGATCCCTTAAGAAGAAGATATGAATGCACATGCATTGCTTCTATAAGATTGTTAGCATCTCCTGTTATGCCTGTGGCTTTGTGTATTTGAATCATTTCCTTGCGTGTGAAAATGTCTTTACCCATTTGATGGGAATATCTGGTCAAGGCGTCTAAAAATTTCTTTAACTGAAACATAGAAGACATTATAAAATTCAATAATAAGATATTAATGATCAATGAAAATTTGTATCATACATGAAATTTTTTTTACGAAAATCTGCTCATAAGCTAACTTAACTGTTTTACAATTTAATATTGTCTGCTGTTTTTTCGAAAGTTTTTATTAGTGTCCGACCGAACTTTCGGTTTCGGTTTCAGCGAGTTTCGCAAAAATCGAGTTTCGGTCGAAGTTTCGGTTTCGGCCAAATTTAGCTGAAACTTTGCTGAAACCGAAACTGGTTTCAGAAGTGTTTTCAATTTCAAAATATTTGCGAAAGTTAAATGTATCTATAGCTCAATGGAGTTCTGATCAGTCGATTTTAGTTCAAAAACATTCCAAGTTTGACAAAAGAAATTGATGATTCTTCTAGAAAGACGAGGAGGGAACAAATAGTAGTGAGAACAAATATATACTCCTTGTAACCAAAAATAAATAGAAATAATACTGGAAAGCGTAGCCAGATATTTGTTATGTTAATAAAAATCTTCTAGTCTCTTTGCTTTTTTTCTGAATGTCATTTGTTTGCTATGTGTGGCGAAATGTTCTCGAAAATAGAGAAAAACCAAGTGCGATCTTGTTATTAAAAACCACTGTTATAAAAAGTTAACAACGCAAGAGATTTATTGCGTCTGTTCTGTCATAATCAATCGTCGCAAAGTGAACTTCTTAATTTCGAGTAGAGAGAACATACACGGAAGACGAACATGGTTGCAGCCGTCCATAAAAGCCAGTAATCAACAAGAAACAATAAGAATATGCTGCCATATTCGAAAAAACTGTTTTTAGCAATTAAAGTATTACTATCTGATACCTAATCCAAGAAACGAGCATTTCATATAGAGGTACTCAACGCATTTTGACACAAATTATGAAAATGAGAAAAGTCTCCGCTAAGATGAGAGCCGAGAATCAGAAACAAAATCGACTTCGATCTTCGATCGACAAGCTTTAAGAAGATTCTAAAAACTTTAGATCTAGTTTTGAGACAGTGGTCGAAAAATGGGTTTATCCCGAAGGATCTTCATGCCGTGGCCGTGGTATTTTGCCTGGCCGAGGTCATGACCTCAATATTTTGGGACTTAGAAGTGATATTGTTGATTGATTACCTGGAGCGTGGAACCATCAGCCATACAGCTGTAATACCGAGGTTGAGAAATGCCGTCAATGATAAAAAGAGGCAATCTTTGAACGGGCGAGCTGTTTCATCTTGACAACGTACCGGCTCATAGGTTGGCATTAGCGATGGCCACCGTTCAGCATGCTAGCGTACAATTGGTTGAGCATCCCCCTATTCACCAGATCTAGCGCCTAGCTATTTTTCATCTTCTTTCCAAATTGATACAATATTGAAGAGTAAACATGTGTTAAAACTATATATAACAAGTAAACGATGCCATGGAGAACTTTTTGCAGGACCAAGGCAATCTTTTTTAAAGGAATTGAAGCATTGGAAACTTGGAACGCTGGACTTGGTGTGTAGGTGGACTCGAAGATTATGTAGAAAAATAAATAATTAAGCTATCATAGTTATTATATTCTATCTCATTTTTACAACTTTTTGATCCCTCCTCAGTACTACAAATACAAACCAAAGTATTAATTAGTAAGATTTCAAAATACCAATACTTAGTCTTTAATGCAACAGTCACAATTATTAATTTATTTATTAATAACTCATATTGCTCTGAGAAATTTATTTAAAAATAAATATTTTAAATTTTTGTTACATAAAAATATTGTTAGCAACTGAAAAAAACGATTAGCATACGTTTAATATACTGTCTCCATTCCATGACTTAAATAAAGCAAAATAATAGGCATAAAAGCTCCATATTATTTTTTATTTTTAGTATTTTAAGAATTTTTATACTTGATCACGTGAGTTTCGGTTTCGGTTTCGGTCTTCGGCCGAAATCTAAAGCCATGGCCGAACTTTCGGTTTCGGCCGAAAAACAGTTTCGGTCGGACACTAGTTTTTATGTAAGTTAATATGCTAATAAAAATAGTTATATGTATAATGTTACTATAGCTGAGGTATAAAATAACAATGTCTTTACAAATCGATATAAAATTTAAAATAAACTTACCTTACTTCTGGAACTTATTCCTGATCCATTAATGGACCTAGATAATTCAATGTTGCCAAATTCATCGCTAAATGTGTCGAGCAGGCTGTGCTTTATTAAACTTATGACGTCACTCGCGTCTTTCGCCGTTGCTTCCTCGCGTAATTCCGCCCTGGCTCGAGCCTTTAAACATCATGATAAATAAATATATATTATTTATCTGTTATTTTATTAATATATGATATCCTCCTCCGTAGCCTAGCGGTATTAGTCAGTAGTCGAATCCCGCGGAGAAACAAATTTGTGTTATCTTGGTTTTCTGGTTATGGGCATATTAAAGTCGGTTATCGGATGTCAGATCCTTCAAATTTACTGACAATGTATTCATCCTTCGAATGCAGTTTTAATTACCCTTTGGGTTGTAGAAGTCAGATCCAGTCGCTCTACGTAAAAACTCTTATTCAAGTAAATCTAATTTAATTTAATCCATTCAAATAATAACTTAGGAAAATGGCTAGGTGAATGAAATAAATGGCTTATCTGTTATTTTATTAGTCGTAAAAATAAATACAGCATAATATGTTCCTTTTCCTATAGTTTATCTAAATTAGACTTGAAATTAAAGTAATGAAAGTAACCCATAACCACGAATTGGCGGTGCCTATTTATTCCGCAAACCAGTAGTGTATAACTACTACCGTCGTTTTCCAAATTTAACGGTACCCTTAGATATATATACATTCTGAGCAATTACTGGATATACGAGAGGTAACGTTTTATATCTCAGGAGGGCGAGTTTTTTTTTTTTTGACTTGGATGATATGCTTCTAGACTCTTGTCTTTGATAAGCTTCATCTAACACAGAGTTCGCGGGAAGCTTCCGTTCCCCACGAACTAGGTGGCCAACATTTTTTGCTAAAAAATGAGGGCCACACGTACAGAAGGTACGTGGGTTAGGCATTTGTTTATGTCTCCTAAGGATCGTCGACGATCCGGGACGCCGACGGTTTGGCGACAGTATTAATCGGTGGCTGGGGACGGTGAGAACCGCCCTGGAACGCGGGTGTATCTAGTGTACGCGGTGTGTGTTTCGCTGTGCTCGTAAGCGAGGGCGAACTACAGGTGAATGTGTGCTATCCCTACTCGTGTGGTGTTTAGGGTCTGATGTCGGGACCCCCGTTGGTTCCGGAGTCTCGGCGACCCCTTCCTCGTCCGGGTCGAGGAGAACGTTTCGCGGTCTACGCTTTTGACTAGACGCGTCTGGATCGGCTACTGTGGTTGACTATTTTATCTATGCGAGTT
This sequence comes from Lamproptera curius, assembly GCA_029286875.1. Classification (NCBI taxonomy): domain Eukaryota; kingdom Metazoa; phylum Arthropoda; class Insecta; order Lepidoptera; family Papilionidae; genus Lamproptera; species Lamproptera curius. The sequence continues at coordinate 682,535 of JAGSMT010000077.1, forward strand.
AACTTTTTAAAGCGCTCGTTTAACTACGTTTCGTTGGTACCACTGCGCTCCGGTAGGAGGGCGAGTGGAATTTATATCGTCTTACGCTACATTTCTCATGAGCAGTAAGTTTTTTAGAACATCACGTGAACGTCCTGCACGTTCAAAAATTAAAAAATAACAATAAATAATAGTTGGCAGAGATGGTCTTAACAACCGGCATATAATCTTACTTAAGAATATAAACCCTTTATCCTCTTTACTCAAGAAACATGAAACATACCTGAGTGAGTCGTATGCTAGCTTCGAGCTGTCGTGTAGTAATGGGGGTGCCATCATTACACGAGCCCTGATGATTGTGACGCAGCTCCAGATAGAAGTTCTGCAGAGCGTTCGCCGCCTCGGTGCTTAATTTCGGATGCACGTATCTTCTGGCATACGCGATATACTTTCGCAGAAGCACCAAAGGCAACGAATCTATCACCTCGCCGGGTTTCAGTTGTAATCGCTTACTGAAAATATTGACATATATCTGAGTCAGCATCATTATTATCAGATTTTGTCAGACCACTGCTGGATATGCTCATTTATTAATGAACGCAAAGACAACAGATTCCCAAAAAACTAAAAATGCAATTTATTTAATCTGAAGTCAATCAAATATTGGTTTAAAATAACATGTTGACTGTGTCGGTGTTCCGCAAATACTGTAAGTTTAAACTTAATTACTCATTATAATGTTCTCGAAACCGTTTACGACTACGGCGACCGATCTATATTAGACATCAGGCATCTTCGCAGAAGAAATTACAGTGCACATATATACGAGTAAATAACTTTTATATACACAGTACCTATTAATTTGAAGAGATGGATAACTGACAATTCAGCTTGTTGAGAAATTTTCTAATTTATCTGTATTTAAACTGTTCTTATTTACGTAGTGTAAATCGAAACACTACTGGTGTTGCCACAGTGATGACGCGTTTTATCGGATTTGCAAACACCAAAACCAATATATTTATATCTTTTTTTTAAATTACCTAAGAGTATGTCTTCTTCGTCCGTTGGTCCTTAAACCAACGTGAGATTCATTCGATTGAGCAGAGCGCTTTCCTTTGGATCCTGCGTGAATTGCCAACACATGTTCCGACAACATTGCGTCCATTTTCTGAAACCGAATATAGAAAAAGTAAGTATTTTCAAACACAATACTCTGACGGCTAGAGATACAGCTGTGGTTGCTGTTCTTTAATTCAGGGCTTATAATAAAGTGCGAAGTAAAGTTTTTACAGATATTTTATAAAACTCGTACACAGTTGTACATATGCAAGCAATGAAGCAATTTAATAAACGCAGCATCGTACTCTTACTGCTTTAGGCCTAATAAATTATTTCAATTATACAAATCATACGGTTTGATATAAAAGAAGTTAAACTCACCTCATCTGGCTGATCAAGGAGTATGAAGACCAAATCAAATCTCGATAACAAGGCGGAGTTGAGCTTCAAATTTTCGGAAACCGTTTTAGCTCTGAAAATAACAATATTTTACTGTATAATCTTAGAGTCCAGATGAGTTTAAATTTTATAATATTATCACATCAGCGTAACTACGAATTGAGAACACTATACAGAATATATTTAACCACGTATTAGAATTCGTAGTAGTAGGTCTAAATTTAGGTCTCATTTTACTGATTTTTAGTAGAAATAATCACCACTATAATAATTCATCACCATTATCATCAGCTTGTGTTAGGCCACTGCTGGACATAAACCTCCCCTAACACACGCCTCCACCATTAGGGGGTTTTTGGACCGTATCCCGCCACACTGGTCCAACGCGGGTTGGTGGGCGGACCGACTTCTTACATGCCCATCGACACATGGATCATCTTACTTTTCAGACAATTGGGTGATCGGCCCAAATTGCCCTAAACAACTAGGAAACAACAAAGAAAATACTGTTGAGTCCCGCAGGATTCGAACCCACGACCTACGGTTTTTAAAGCACATGCCATAGGCTACGGAGGCAATAATTGTCTTGTCAGTAATCTGTAACAGTAGAATCTGCAGTAGATGAAGAGTATAATCATTCAATATGATAAAAATCGATTCTATTTAACTTTATTCTTACTATATAGTTTATATGACTTGAGTTACCTATTGTATGAGCCTCCGGATGGATTGGCCGCGGCTAAGAGAGTGGCCCTAGCAGCCAAGCTGCATACGACGCCTCCCTTCGCCACGCTCACTCGCTGCTGCTCCATAGCTTCCAACAGGCTGCTGTAGTGTGCGCTCATCTATACCAGAGCCAAATAAAAAAGAATTTACGTAAGAAAGGTGTAATATATTACACATAATTTATGTATTAATGACGCCATAAGCGAACGCGTTTTTATTGGTGGACCACCGCCACGGTCAGTCCTCACGCGATGTCAAATCGGTAAGAGCGCCTGAATTGTTTAATGCAAACTGAGTTTGGCAACACTTTGTTTAAGGTAAATTATGACAGTTTTTTTCATGGTTTGGCTTCATGGGAAAGTTAGTTAATAAAATTTTGATAAAGACAAACTTTACTGAAAAGGGAACTAATCGATAATGTAAACATAAACATGAAATAAAACGGTATATTACACAGGATAATATAAACAGTATAACCTTGTCTAGCTCGTCAAGGCAACAGACGCCACGGTCAGCCAAAACCAAAGCACCAGCCTCCAAGGCGAAGTCGCCTCCTGCCTCGCGGCCCAAAGACACGGTCAGACCGCCGCCGGACGCGGCCGCACCGCACACGTAAACACCTCAAGAGAGACACACACTTAATATAGCTTTTGGTTATAATCGAAGCCACAGATTCAATAAAAATAATTATGTCCTTCAAAGTCTACGGAAGGCGATCTATATTAGAGATCAGCCAACTGCGCGAGAGACATTATAGTGCATGAGTGTACTCGCAGACAGGTGAACTCCTTATTCCTTCACTCTCATAGTACGATAGGATGGAAAACGAAAGGAAGAGAAAAGAATATGGCGAAAAACGAACAGAGAAAAGGCGCAGGAACGAATTTTGCATGCCCATCCGACGTATGGATCATTTTACTTTACAGGCAATCGGGTGACCTGCAATTGCTCTAACCAACTAGGAAACAAGAATTATAAGTCAATTAGACATTTGAAATAATTTTCTAACAAAGACAGTTCTTTAGCCAGTCTAGTCTAATTCAGTAAAAATAAACATGGACCATACAGGCATGACCACATCGTACATGTTTCCACAGAAGATTCGATATGTACAAAAACCAGTAAATATAAGCAATTAACCATTTAAAATATTTAACATAACATTTTTAATATATAGCGTATTAGCAATGCGTTATTTTAGTATTTGAAGATATTTTCATTAAAAACGGGACGGACTGGGAAATAAATGTGCCTATAAGAAATACAGCGTAAAATGCCGCCTCGTCTCGTTTACCCAGCAATTACGCTGGCGGCCGTGCCTTCACGCCAGGAAAAATTATTGTTTTACTAGTACTCTCCATAGTTCTTATTGTAGTCCTTAAGATCTCCACTAAGTTAAAACATTGCTCCATCAGTCACCTCTGGGCGCGGCGTGTGCGGCCGCCTGCAGCAGCTGCGACTTGCCGAGGCCCGGATCGCCCACCACCAGCACGTGGGGGCTGGGCCGGGTCGAGCCCTCGCCCTCCGTCCCGCCCAGCAGACCGAGAAGGAGACCGGCCTTCACCGCTTCGTGTCCGAATATCGCTGGACACAGGGAGTGCACTAAAAGCCTGAATACATCCTCCGATGCATGGATTTCCTGAAAATTTCAAGCGAAACATTATTTATTCTGCCGAGCTTTCTACAGTTTTAGATAAAGTTTTGAGAACCGAATGGCAAAAAATTTACAATTTTCTGATAATTTTGAAACATAAAACTAACTCAGACATCATAGATTTAAGTGAATGCTTGTTATCGCAATCAACTATTCTATAAAATCTTAAAACATTCGTTTTAGCGGTAGCGGGATAATATTGACGCAACTAACAAAAACACAAGATGTGGTAGATCGGCTTTTTATAGAGGCCCGCCTGGGGTAACCGCCTCTGTGGCCTAGCGGTAATGGCCTTTGCTTTATAAACCGGATGCTGTGGGTTCGGATCCCGCGACGAAACAACTTTAAAAAATGTTTGAATTATTTATTATTTCAATGAAATATAATTGTTATCGTTGTTGTTGTTTTGGTGGTAAGGTCAATATGGCCGATCACCAAATTACCTGAAAGTAAGATAATTCATGCGTCGAATAGGCATGTTAAAAGTCCGTCCCGGTTGTCCAGAACTTCTTTCAGGCAGTCATTAGAGGAAGTCAGTGCCTTCAAATATACTGACAATGGACAACAATGGATTATGTAAAGGAGATGTAACATCAACACTGTACAATAGATGCAGTTTACTTATTTTAAAATTATGGCATTAAACCATCACCTGTATTGCATAATAATCTTTCAAAGTGAATGCCAAAGTAGGATTGCTGAGATTCCTTTGACTGTGGATTGACACTGCCTCAATATACAGCTGCAATAACCTCGCAGCTCTTCTGCCATCTTCGCCTCCTTTACTCTCACCTCTGACCTGTGACATTGAAAATAAACTAACGAAGTTTATTCATAATCAATTTTATATGTAGTTATCCAAACTATGCAACTGTGAAATGGCCTGCTATGTAACATTAGTGAATCAAAATCACTTAATTAAAAAACCATTCAACATGGCTATTATGTCAATTAAACTGCAGACTAAATTCACTTATTACTATTATTGTTATGTCTTCATTAACTTTTTATTGATCATAAATTCATCTTTTTATAGTGGTTTACTCGTTATTGACTGATAATATTTATATCTGCCTCCGTACCCTAGTGGTAAGGGCTTATGCTTAAGAAACCAGAGGTCATGGTTTTGAATCCTGCAGTAACTCAACAAATTTGCATTGTTGTTTCCTAGTTGTTTCATTGTTGTTTTCGGCAATTAGAGCCGATCACTCAATCGGCTTGAAAGCAGTACGATCCATGCGTCGGATGGGCATGTAAAAAGTCGGCTCACCCACCAACCCGCAATGGACCGGCGTGGTGGGATACGGTTCAAAAACCCCCTAATGGAGGAGGCGTGCCTTTGGGGAGGCCTATGTCCAGCAGTGGACTAACACAGACAGATGTGTGATGTGGTAAATATTTTACTATACTGTGTTGGATTTCCGCCTTGGTCACATTTATGTTTAATTTAAATGCCTGTAACCGTCTTTATTAATGTGTGCAAAATTGTTTTTCTATCTTTTATACCAATAGTAACCATATGCTATATATGACACCTCATGGGTTTGACAATAGATTTTTTTATGCAAATTTCGTCTTTTTATTGGACTGTGTGAGTGTGTGTTATTTATTCCAAATCTACAGAGAACTCACTGACTAGAAACATATTAAATACAATATGTGCTTTTATTGTAAAATAGTTGAAAAATACCTGAACAATTCCAGTAACAGAGAGAACATCACCAGGGCAAGCATTACCAACCAAATCACCTTGTAACTCTATTTCAACACTCCTGGGAATAGTTCCGGATGCACCCTGAAAAGAGATAAATATTTAAACTAAAATTTACTTGATTTGAAACAGTAATATGACTGTACTGTATAATGTGTGCAGTCATTATAACTCCAAATTTCTTAATGGAAAATGAGATGTTATAAAAGGCCAAGTCAATATTAAATACTAGAAACCACCCCTGTGGTTGGAATTTCGTAAAATCCGTTCTTAGCTGACCACTTGGCGAAAGGAATATTCCTACTAAATTTCAGGTCCCTACGCGTTATGCTTTCAGAGATATCGTGATGAGTCAATATATAGGTGGAAATAATAATATATAGATTTATCAATAAACAACAAATAAATTTAAGAAATTAAAATCTAACATTAGATAATAAAAAAAATCTTATTACATTTTTTCATTGTAGTGTCCATCCATTTAGTGTGTAAGGGAGTAATTTTCGAAATAATAAAATATTTTGAATGTGTTTGGGGGTGATCAAGCTATACTAAACATAAAAAATTATGTGGCACAATTGTCAGATAAATCTAGTTATTCATATAAATGAATGAAACTATACTAAGAAGATAATGTTAGCTTGGTATGAGTGTTTATCTATTCAAATTCAATTCAAATTAAATACCTTTTTTCAATCTGAAGCTACTTGCCTATGATTGATTGGTCAAACACAACTCAAGGTTCAAAGTAGACGCCACAGACCTGACAGAAAGATGTGCGAAAGAAAAGCTCAGAGCTATTTTTTATGTCATCTTTTAAGATAATAAACTGAAACTATTAGTTTTATTTTCAGTTAAAATTATATTTTTTCATTAAAAAAAATGTATTAAAATGACAACTGTTATTAAGTCTCAATTATCTTACGCTATCTTTGTCAATCAGATGATTTGTAAATGGTGAAGACTGAAGAGGTTCAAACTTGTAACCGCTTTTACAACTTTGACAAAAGTTTGGTGCTGGAAATTGTAAAAATGCTACAAAATTTATTTTTATTAATTTTGTTTCTCAGTATACACTTCACAGAGTATTAACATGTATTAACTGAGAAACAAACCTGAAGCTAATCTAAGTTTATACATACCTTCCGAGTTATAATAAGCAATCTTTAAAATTCTTAACAAGTGTGTTAGAGGCAATGATTGATGTTTATAATTTTAATAAAAAAAACTTTATTTTAAGGTCTTAAAATTATATACTTACCGGTAAACATTCCTTGTGGTTGAATTACAGCCTGAATATTGTGACAGCTGGAGCATTCAAAAGCCATAGAAGTACAAATAAGGCCTACACTTCCAACTCTTATGACTGTACCTTTTATAGTCACCAATTTGCCTTAAAGAGAGAATAGTATTTTAGTATATTGATGCATCTCCTGTAAGCTCAATATCAGGTTGGTTTCTTAGTGTAGTCTCATTTTTTGTTTACATTCACAGCTATATTTCATAATTTCTAGGTAAAGCCACATGATTATCCTGTTGCATTGTCAATATTAGGGAAATACTTATTTATTAGCATGGTATAGTACCATCTTAATCATTCATTATAATAATTTATATATTTTACAAATTTTTCAGATGCTTATTACAAATAATGTAGAAATTACTTAAAAAGTATTGATATATAATATATATGCTATAGTTTGGTATTTGCTTATGGTCAAAGTATTTTTCTTTGTTTTAACTACAGACAGACTTTACTTAATAAAAGGAAATAATACATTTTTTTTTAAATATTTATTTGATTACCAGTATAACAGGTATATGATATAATTGTATGTATACTACAATGAAACTAGATATAGGGGCAATACTTGTTATATGTAAGAAGAAATACCTTACCAAAGTAATTAACTTTCAAATTTGCTATTGGTATAACAGGATGATGGTTTAATAGTCTGACTTTGATTTTTGATTCACACTTTAATTTCTAAAAAAAAAAATGCTCATTATTTTTATAAATAAAAAAATAGATAATTGCTTTAATGTCCATAATCTTTTTGTAACAAACCTCGTGTAAACAATATTCCAAGAGACGTAAAGTATTCTCAGGCTTTTCAAATAAGTCATCATTAAATGTAAGCCATTCAGTTTTGAAGTCACTATCATCATTAAGCATTTGTAGATCAAGAGATACACTGCGGGTTTGATCTATTTTCTCTAAATCAAATAAGCTTCTATTTTTAATGATAAATGCTTCAAAACTTTTCAATTTTTTTGATATCTCATGGTTACCAGACTGTTCTAAAAAGAAAATTCTGTTCAGTATTAATGCTAGACAAATAATAAATACTAAATGGAACACTGGCTCACCCTCTGTAGGAAAATATAACTTCCAAGTATTGTTTTCAGAATTTACGGGTATGACTAAGGGTATTTGATTAGCCGGTGGCCTTGAAGATGCAACCGAAATATTATGTGAAAAACCTTGAGAAGTACTTGAATTATTAGTGCTTCTATTTTCCGAGGATGTGGTACTGCAGTTACCTCTACCCCGTGAACGATACCAATTGTTTTTATAGCGGCCCCGCCAATTTCTACGCATTGTGATTATCTCTATTTGTTATCATAAAAAAGTATAAAGTTAACTCTTTAAGTTAAATGATGATGATGGAGTAAATTAAAAAAATACATGTACATGCAACAAGGATTGTTTTAATGAAAAACGTATTTAGGTATTTTCAGAAGTACAATATGAGTAGAAAATAAAGGATCTGTCAAGATAACTTCGTTTAAATTTCGCTCCAAGAAAATGATCTTAAAACTTTCAATGTAGATTTTGACAAAAGTCACATAACGTTAGGCCCATGACGTAAAAAACAATTAAATGTTATGCATTTATTGCAAAGCTTTTATTTAAATAATTATTTAATAGCAAAGATATTAACAAACCAAACGTAACTCTATAAATTCATAGTTTGGTATTATGCTCTAAAATTTAAAAAACTCATCTTAATTGTATGAGTATTTTTTATTCTAATAAAGAAGGTTTATTGGGTCCGAGTGACAAATAGAAACAAATTAATTTAAAAATAAATTAGGAACAATGTATTACTAATTTAAAAAGTTTGACTGATCGTCACTAGTTGCAAAATATAGTACATTGTGCAATATAATTATTCTTAATACCATTTAGAGCTATATTTTTCGTGCCTATTTTGTATTAGTTAATATGGCTGATGATGTAGATACCTCTGTCCCTGAGAATACGGATGATCCCATCGAAGTTGCAAAGGTGTTTGGTGATAATAATCAGCAAGCGGACGATGTAGAACAAACAGGTGTCAAAATAGATGAAGTTATGAAGAAAGTTCAAATGGAAGAGGGAATGGGAGAAATTGACGATGATGAAATAGTCGAAGAACAGCTGATCGTAGATCGCACAGCGCTCGAGGCCATATTAGATGTCAGCTCTCGCTTAAAAGATATTCAGAAAAAGAGTAAGGTTTCAATGAGTACCCTTGCATTTGGCCATGAGTCTTATAAGGACAAGCAAGTAAATAAATTTACTAAATAGACTGATGTGATTGTTTTATTTTCCTCGATAACATACCAAAATTATCATTTTTGTTTGTAGGCAAAAGCTAAAGAAGCCCGTAGCAATCGCATGGGAGGCGTAAAAACTCAGCATAGATTCTTACTTGAGAATGCGGCTGTTATTTTGAACAAGTCCCCCGAATATGTTATGGTAATTGTTCTGGTCATGGTTTTTCTTTTCAGTTTTTTATTTATTTTAAAAGTACATATGGCCATTGTTTGTATAAGCACTATTTAGTTTATATTGTTTTGACGAATATACAAATGTTTACAGGAGGGTGTTTACGATGCCGATGTACATATTGATATTTTGGATAGTGCTGTATCCGAAGGTGGTAGTAATTGTATTGTCTTGTGTGACGCTATGTTACCTCCCTGAAAATGGGTAAATGTTTTGAGTTTTAAGCAGTTAATTCCTATACCAAAAACTATTACTTTGAACGTGGTAGGTCTCCCTATACAGGAGACCGTCTGGGGGCGGTAACACTAAGGTGCCTATTTCTGCCACAAAGCAGTAGTGCGTAAACACTACTGTGTTCCGGTTTTAAAGGCACCGTAGCCAGCTGTATTTACTGAGTAAACGAGAAGCAACATCCTATGTCTCACGTATGTAGTGTTTTGGTAATACACCTGGTATAGCCAAAGACAATAGGCGTTTGGTGACCACTTTCGATCAGGTGGCCCGATTTTTTGTCTGCCTTAGTTGGCGTTAAAAAAATACATAATTAAAAGGTATATAAACAAAATTTACTACTATGCAGTTGGTGATATTTTCCATGAAATGTCAATCACTGCATTAATCTGCTCTTAACTTTGATATAAGATTACAAAAATTACGGATTGTATTTGGCTGTGGGATATACTTGGTTAACATAAATAAAGATGTGAGCATATACATATATGTATCGCTAGATAATTTATTGACAAATAAGTTTATAGCAAAACCATATTTTATGAGTAATAAACTGGTTGGATGCGGGTTGTAGGAAGTAAGGAGAATATTACCACTTTCCCACATCTTTGATGTAGGGTTTTAAATTTTAAACTTACTGATATAAAAAAATTCAAATATCGATTAATGCATAGCAGAAATAAAATGCCTTTTTTCTCATTGTAAGCTAGGTTATAATTAAACTTCTTTTATTTTATATTAAATATGATTTTTTTCTAGTGTTATCATTGTAATGTTTAGATAATTGTTTGTATTATTTAATTTTTTTTCAACGACGAAATTATATAAATAACAGACTTACTATTTTATTTATAGAATCAGGACGATTTGTACCAAATCAGAAAACTTGGATGGAAAGAACTTATATCTCGGATACATTTTCTATTCCAATCCAGGGAAAAAGTGTAGCCATGTATCGAATAAAAAACAAAGCGATTGACGTGAAGAATGTTGCTGACGTAAATAAATATGTTTTTTTGAAAGTTACCCTTTTAAATCAGTATTAGTTACTTTGTATTTATAGTGCCTTTAATAGTTTATATAATTTTTCCAGTAATTTGCCCTAGTTTTTACCAAATAGTGAATTATATTGTCTTTCACGTAACGAGAATGACAAAATTCGCTGCTAGTGGTTGCGTTGTTTATGTTTACATCACATCTGTCCTATTTGGCTTTGGTATATATGTCAATATACTTGTAGGCATTGACGTTTTAACACAGTCTTTCCTAGTCGTGTTATGAACTATTACAATTGCAACCGATTTTATAATTGCAAATATGACGCATGTATCATCTTAATTTTCACACAATTGGGTTATCAGTCAGTTAGTGCAAGCAATACTATTATGACTCCACGGCCTCATGTTATGTGGCATGTTGAGTGAAGTGGATAGAAGATTACATGTTAAGAGATATGCTTAAATATGGATGTATGTTTGGAAAAAAGTACAGCTACGATCTATAAAAGGGTTGCAAATCCTGAATTTAAATTTTTACAAAGACGACGGTGGATACAAAGACCTACTGATAAATAAAAGAGAGGTCTTGGTTTAACCCGCAAAATACAGAAGCGATAAACATTTATATGTCAATTGTGTGAAGATGTTTGTAATAATTTTATCCGTCATAAGTTTATATTCGATGTGGTTCCAGGATTATTTTTTGGTGTTCTTCGACGTCAATCAAGAAACGGAAAATGTCGTATCTGGTATATTTAAAACAATGCTGAAAGTTTACATACCTGCTCTGAAAGTTTGTCAAGCGTGGGGTGATCTGAATCCACCAAATCCTAATAGCGCGGAAATTATTGCTACTTACCTTTCCAAGATTATGTTGTTCATTGATTATCTTGCGAGTGAGGAATGTTTTGCAATAGTAACTCTTTAGTGTAATATTTACCTGTATTTTATTATTCCTAGTATACTATCAAAAATAATAAAAATACCTTACCTTATCCATATTGTAAATATACTCTTTTAACATACCTTAAATACATATTATGAATAGATACTGTTTGTATATGACGTTAATACATTGCGTGTTTTCGTGCATTTCGTTTAGCTTATTAGTTTGCATAAAAGTAAAAAATAAACTATATGTGTGACAACTTAAGTTAATACCCTAATAATTGGATTTTATAAAAGAACTTATAATAGGTAAATTGGCATTGACAAACACCTTATGGATAGATTATAATAAGCATTGATATAATCAAATTTAACAATAATGATTATCGCGCGTTTAATAGATTCTTAAACATAAGCTATTATTATAATTGTTTTAAGAGCTGCTTGGGTTTTTTTACAACATATCTTCCTTACCACATTTTGATCTTTAAAATTTTTGTGGTAGAAACTAAGATCGATCTCGATTGCTGTACTCGATTCAAAGTGGACTATGTATTATATGAAGATGAATTGTCCGACCAGGATAAGATGAAACTTGCCGTCACCAAAACTACTGTACTAGAAGAGATCTGTAAATATGTCAAGCAATGGATGAAACAGATTACAATGGTAAATGACTTTTGTGTAAAGCAAAAATTTATGCTTCGTTACGTAAAATCCAAATAGAAAATAAGCATGTATTGACTATATTTCAGTCAATGTGAACGTCCTACAACAAGTGACAAAGATGCATTTGACAACTGCTTCCTACTGTGGCATGCTCATTTGCCGAATAAATCATCTTACTTTTCAGACAATTGAGCCATGTGCCATCTGATCGGCAACTGTTGACGCTAACCATTACAAACTAACTACGAAGTATTCATTGCAAAAAAAAATATTTCTCATAAAGATTCAACCATATGATTTCCGATTATAAAATGACGGGACCCTTCGCCATAGTGGCAATTGGTTAAGACGATATACCTGCATTTATATAAATTATTGTCATTTCATTTTATTCGGAATGCCCATATTTTGTTACAGCAATCCGCGGCCGTTGTTCGCATATGTTTTGTCAAGGTTTTGATAAAACTGTGTTATTGGTTTGATAGAATTTGGATAGACGCAGACATTTAAAAGGGTCTATCTAAAATGCCAGTAACGGTTGTTCAGTAATTGAACGCGATAATATTCATTACAAATCTTTTTGCAACATATGTAATAGTCGCGTAAGAAATAGAAAATGCTTTTGTTAATTTTATAGGTATTAGTGCAAAGCCAACAGCTCCGTCGCGAACCGCCCAATATCGGTCCGTTGGCGGAACTGGACTATTGGAGACGTCAATTGACTACTTTTACTTCAATAATAGAGCACGTTAAAAGCGACCCGTGTCAAATGTACATATACACGCTCATTCGTGCTAAGTCGAAGCTCATTAAGGTAGCTTATTATATATTATTATCAGTTGTAAGACAGAAATTATCCTAACTGGGAAATGGGCAAGTCGTTGACATCCGGTGGTCAGTAATATGCTCTGCTCATAAAAAAACTTCCATGCATAATATTTTATATCCGTTCGCCAACCTGGGACGTTGGGTGTTATTAGTAAAGTTGCCCTTTAAACCGGAACATAGCAAAGATTGCACATTATTGATGTTCGATAGAAATACATAATCGGTTCATTTATAGTCTTACACATTACAATTACTTAGTTTAGCATAAACATATTATAATGAAATTATGTATTAAGCCATAACTACCACAAATGAATTTTCAATTAAAATAACATTTCTAGTCTTTGCAATATTATTGCAACTAGCCATATTATTCAATTATACTTGATTCAATTCTAATCACTTGCACCGTATTTGATTATAATCTAATTTTGTTATTATTTCATTATTCAGAAATGGAGGTTATTGGATAATCAGGTTACGGATTATTACAACGAGGCTTCAGACAACGTGAAATACTTGTACGCGTTAGAAAAGTATTGCGAACCGTTATACAGGTGAAAGTCAGTCCTTTCCTATTTTGATTGTGTAATTATACTATCTATCATCATCATCAGCCTGTGATAGTCCACTGCTGGACAAAGGCCTCCCCTAATACACCCCTATCCATTAGGCGGTTTTTGGACCGTATCCCACCACGCTGATCCAATGCGGGTTGGTGGGTGGACCGACTTTTTACATGCCCATCCGACGCATGGATCTTCTTACTTTTCAGACAATTGGGTGATCGGCCCAAATTGCCCTAACCAACTAGGAAACAACAATGAAAATTAGTTGAGTCCCCGCAGGATTCGAACCCACGACCTCCGGTTTCTAAAGCACACGCCCATTCCACTAGGCTACGGAGGCAGTTACTATCTATACCTAAGATAATAAGTTGTGCACAATTTTTAAAAGCATATCTCGTCATTACTTAATGGCTATTATTCTTATTAGTGAATTATTTACTTATCTATAACCTACCAATAAAAACTTCATGTCTTATTACAGAAATAGTCCATAGCTTATTTTGCCCGAGTATAATATGGTTTAAATTTTATTTATCCGACTGTATGAAACATTATAAGTAATATTTAAATAATTAAATTGTTATATGTGAAAGGTATCCATTTAACATGAAAACCCAGCAAACCCCAGTTTCAGTCTTCTGTCACTTTTTTAATAACAGCAAAGTGCATTGTCACATCTCTATGTGATGATTAATTTTAAGTACACAAGAACCGCACAAATCGTAGGACTTGTGTGAACAAACTGAGACAAACTCGTAATGATAAAATAACGTGAAGCGCCCTGAATCTCGAAAACAGGACAAATTGTCCTTCTTTTAGGGTTATGTGTATGCCGTTTGGCGCTTCATTAGAAGTTTGTGCATATAAACTTATGACTTTGACAAAATAAATTGTTTATCTCTGTTATAGTTAACAATACGTATATATATGGGTTAGCTAAATTAGTCGGAATAAATATAAACAAGGTAGAAGTGGCGTCAATGGGTTTTGTTATTAGTTGATTGTCTCAGTGATTGCCGTCTCGGTAACTCTGAACCCATTTACCAATTACTAGCGACTCGCTCCTGCTTGGCACGGGTGCAATGGTGATATCTGTAATATGATAGAAAATATTATAAAGAGACGTTAATCGATATTAAATGTACAATATATTGAAAATACTTAATTGGACAAGGATTAATGTTGTATTGATTAAAATTACATCGTAAATAGTAATTTTTTCCCTTAAAAACGCAAAGGATAAAATACGCAAGGTTATATCCTTAAGTGATAGATCACATATACAATCGCCGGATTTTATGTTGACCTTTTCAAGGTGGAAAATACAGTAGGACATGATTTTAATTTATCTCGTGGGGTTCAGCCAGCACTTGCAATGTAAGCGCAAAAATCTGTTTCATCGCAAAATCACATTATAAATAAATTCATCACAGTTTCTCTACAATATTATGTGAGTAACCTAGCCATTTTCCCAAGTTATCATGGGGTCGGCTTAATCCATACAGAGTCTGTAATATAAACTTACCTGTAAAAATTATGCAAAATTAAGAAGTTGCGTAGTTTTAAAGATTTAAATGCATACTTAAGGATGGACAGACGGCGACTTTGTTTTGTTTAATACTATCTATAGATAACTACATGTGTGACGCCATTTTGTTGCCATGGTTACAATATTTATATTGAGTCTAAATTGTATACTTTTTTTTATAGATGCGACCCCGTCACCATGCATCAACATATACCAGGGTTATTGTATACGGTGCGAATGATCTTCGCAACATCCCGCTACTACAATACCACCAAGCAAATATCTACGCTATTGGTTAAGGTCACCAATCAAATTCTCAACATGTGCATGAACTATTTGACGAAAGATGGCGCTAAAACCATCTGGAATCAGGATAAGCA
The DNA here is from genome assembly GCA_029286875.1 of Lamproptera curius. NCBI lineage: Eukaryota > Metazoa > Arthropoda > Insecta > Lepidoptera > Papilionidae > Lamproptera > Lamproptera curius. The sequence continues at coordinate 697,932 of JAGSMT010000077.1, forward strand.
GACATTTATAAACAAGGCTAAGGTAACTACATTTCTTGGTTTAATTGTGTTTTCTAATCTTCGGCGCTGTACCGATTACTGCTTGGGTTTTAAAATTTTCTTTGTTTAATTATATTTTTGATTTAATGTATATTCAGATTCTGTGTTATCAATGTGTCACTGTGTGTGCCCCAAAAAGGATGTGGAAATGTAACCAGTGTACCCGTAACTTCTTAAATACGGACGATTTAAGAAGCAAAAGTTAGGGATAAAAACGTTACTTGATATTTAGACACTGTCACTAGTGAAGCAAATTATAATGACATATTTATGTGAAATATAAAGATTTTTTCAAATTTTTGCCTATATTCTTTGAATGATTAATTCTCTTTTCTCAGTAAGCTTACTTATTAGATGGTCTATAGGTCTTAACATTATATTTTTCCTTCTATTATGTCTTTATTGTACACTGTATTCGTTACCTGTTTTATTGTAAAATATGCCTTAAATATGTTCAGTTATTTTCAATAGTAATGTTTTCTTATATTCAAAAGAGCAGCTTCGAGAGCGCATTTACTTGCGGTCAATAGTTTTTAAGAGTACTTCTTAAAGCGGGTATCCATTGTTCGTTACCGTCACTATTGTTAGTTTCACCGCGGCCCATTACGGTTTTCTGTTAACCACAATACATTTCTAAGGACAATGCTTTAGTTTGAATATAAGAAAAAACATTGAAAAAACGAAATGTCCAGCCTAAAAGTTTGTTTACAGTTATGCCTGAGCCTGTACCGCTTCTATCGTGAATGCTATGACGAGACACAAAAGGAGATGGCCGAAGCGGCGGACGAGAGGCCTTTTGATTGCTCCGAAATGTATATATTTGGAAAATTCGAGACGTTTCAAAAGCGACTGTTGAAAGTACGCAAATCTATACGATATGACCTATTACCCTTTTTAATATTTCCTACTATTTGGCGGAATTTTTCCCTACCGATTGTTACAGGAAATAGTCTGCCTAAATGATCAAAGCTACATTAGAACAAGATAATTGTTCTAATGTATGCTTAAGATCATTAGGGCTTGAACACTCCTAAAATAACTACAGTTTTTAATACCGAGTACGTTGCAATAAGAAATGGAAAAGTAGATAGTTACTTTTAAGTACCTAAAATTACATAAAAATTACTAGATCTATCTAAATCAAATACGATACATTACCTATCAATCTATGTTTATTAAAACGTGAAGCTAGCAGGACCATTTTTATTCTTCCGTTATAAAACTATTTCAACTTTTGCCAAATTTCTTATCGCTTATTTAACTGAATTGGTCTCGCCTATTGGCTTTAAAAACAACCCTGCGCGATATTCAACCCATGATAATGCCTGAAGTTTTTAGCTGTAATTGAGTTTGACACGAGACTTACATCACATCATCAGCGTATTATAGAGGGAAGCCGATAGAAGCATTCAGCTGGGCTGGGCAGCATTCAGGAAGCTACACCACATTCTCACGTCACCAATACCGCAGAGCTTAAAGATAAAAGTCTTTAACCAATGCGTACTCCCCGTGATGACCTACGGGGCAGAAACGTGGCCTCTGACTATCGGACTGGTCCACAAGTTTGCCGTAGTTCAACGTGCTATGGAACGCGCTATGCTCTGAGTCTCTCTGTCGGATAAGATTCGTAATGAATTCATCCTACAGAAAACGAAAGTTACCGACATAGCGCAAAGGATTACCTCGTTAAAGTGGCAGTGGGCCGGTCACGTGGTCCGAAGAACGGATGGCCGATGGGCCCATAAGGTTCTGGAGTGGAGGCCACGTTTAGGAAAGCGGAGTGTTGATCGACCTCCGACCAGGTGGGATGGGGATCTCTGTGCAAGAGCCGGTTAAAGTTGGCAGCGAGTAGCAGGAGATCGGCCGTCTTGACGTTCATTTAAAAAGGCCTATGTCATGAAGTGGAATGATAGAGGCTCATTATGATGATGACGATAATACACCCCCATCCATTAAGGAGTTTTGGACCGTAGCCCAACACACTTGTCCAATGCGGGTTGGTGGGTGGACCGACTTTTAACATGCCCATCCGACGCATGGATCATGTGGTGAACGGCTCAAATTGCCCTAACTAACTAGGAAACAACAATGAAAATTTGTTGAGTCCTGGCATGATTCGAACCTTCGACCTCCGGTTTCTAAAGCATACGCCCATACCATTAGGCTAAGGAGGCAGTTTAAATGCAGACACGAGACTTTGCTGTCGTAAATTCTATCTTGTGTAATGTAGTTAAACTAAAGTTGTATGTACATTACGGAGTTATACTCTTGACAGATAATAGACCTATTTGAAACGTACATCACATATCACGTCCTCAACAAGACAACTCTGGAGGGTGTTGAAGACTATGCAACGATGTTTAACAAACTGTTCAAAACCATATCGACTAAGACTTACGACGCTTTGGATCACAGGTATTTTTTTTTACATTATAAGTAAGTTTGCTTATAACTTGATAACAATTGTATTTGATACGGGATGATGTCACACCTTCGTTGTTCTTTTAATGGGTCATGACGAAGGTGTTAAGGTGAAGCACTAATCACACATAAGAAAGCTATACAATACGTATAGCTTTCTGTATGACTCGCAGCACTGTGCTAAGGATTAAGTTCCTTATAAATAAAAGAAAAAGTTTTTTTTATTACGGATCATAGGAATAAAGAAACAACTTTGTTCCGTTTTGTAGGTTACCGTAACCAGTGTGAATACTGAGTAATTTTGAAGCTATATTCTCTGTCTTAGGGCGGACTTAAGTCATATTACGCTGCTTTTCTAAAACAATTAAATCTATAAACCATCAGGTGAACGACTATAAAACTGTACTTAATCCAAATTATACTTGGAATTTATGTATGCAAGACAACAAATACGCAAAGGGACAAATAAGTGGTGTTAAACATCTATTTTCTTTTATACGAATTGTCACCGATGTTGCAATCAATAAGTGACAGTCGATTAACTACATCATACGTACATATTATAATAAAAATATTTTTTATTATATTATGTTTGGTTGTTTTGGGTTTCTTGGTTTACATACATTTTGAGTTGAGGTTGGGTTAGACAAATTATAGGTTGAACAGTAGATATATACAGTCTAGCTTTTCATGAAATTTTTAGACGGCCAGACTTTGACAAAGACTACAAAATATACAAGGATGCCGTAGCTAACCAGGAGCTGATGTTAGAGAATTTCATGATTAATGTGAGCAACATCCTTTAATTTTGTAAAATACATAAACGTTTTATTCAAATCTATCTTAAATGTAAAATACGGATTCATGATTAAAGAGCACGTCTCATATCGTTACATGTAGTTGCTGTCTATTTGATAAATATAAAAATATTTTAACTGTGAAGTGTCAAGATTTTGGATTTTTATATGTTAGTTCTGTAACATAGATATAGCTAGGCATGTATTAAATTTATGACAAAGAACTAAACAGGAATCAATGAGATATAACCACTGAAAGCAGTACATTAATATGACCAAACATAAATAAAACATTTCATGAACAAAATAAGTGAAAATAATTGTTTATTATCTAAATTGTTTTTGTCATGAGAAGCGTAAAATTCAGCAAATCAGATTACTGGTAATCGAAAAACCATTCAGTGTTGTGCCTTGTATCGTATCTAAAACATTCACTATTTTTAAATAACGGATGCCGTCTCATTAACTTTACTAACATCGAAACAAAGCTCGGCACTTTTCCACTACTGCTGTGGGACAAAACAGCCGATTCCCTATGCTGCCACTTGATGATCTAAATGACTTATTGAATAAAAATTTTTTCTTATGACTATATAATAACTTAGTTAAAAAAAGTTGATTATTTTGTTGTTTTCGAATTGCAATATTTGCCCACGTGGCCACCATACGTAACCACGGCCGCTGGAAAGAGTTCGAAACGTCGGTAATTTAAATATGTAAAATAAAAGCGATAAAATCCGTAAATCGTCCTTTTATTCAGTAATGCGTGTTTTCGCGTGAACAAAAGAAATAATTATGCAATATTTGAATTAAACTGACTTATTTGATTGACAATTTAATAGAGCGTGAACAAGTGTCCGACCACTGAAATTGCATTGAATTTGCTAAAACGTTTTGAGAAATTAAAACTGAACTGTCTATACCTTGAAGATCAATACTACGATCTGATTCGTAACTTTACAGCTGAAATTGAAAACATTCGCGATAGGTAAGTTATATTTCTGCTTATTCAAATATTACATCAGAGCAGTTTATCCAATTATTAATATAGAAATAAAATTGGCAACTTATGAATATTTGTTATTCAGTCTCATATACTACGGTTTTAAAATGTATCATAAATTGTATAAAGTAAAACTAAACGCAACATTAATACCGTTATTGATGTTGCGTTTACGTTTATTAAGGCGTTTTCATTAGAAAACATCACAACGCTGATTTTCAGCAATAACTGTGCTGTCAATTTAGGCTTGGAACATAAACATTTTAACCCAGGGCAGGGAAATAGAACATAACTTCTTTTCCTAAATCATTTTCCTATGTTTTAACGGTGACACCTTTTAATCTTGTAGTTCTAGCTAAACAACAGCCTTTACGCAAAGCGATACACATCTGATCTCCACAACCTGAGTGCTGAGGACATGTTGGTGGTATCACAATGGTCCGTTCTATCTTATTTGAAGTATATACAATTACTTTAAAGTATATTCAATTCATTCAATTAGAGAGATAAATATTAAGGCGAAAGCTTTATACTTTATATATCTTATTTTTGTATCAGCAACTTTTATTGGATAGGTATAACGAAGAGCGAGAAAATCCAGAACTTCCCAGAAACATGCCTCCAGTTGCGGGTCGTATAATATGGATCAGATTCTACAATAAGAATATAAAAATTCCAATGGAAGAGTTTAAATTGCATCATGAAGTTATAACACATAATGTAAGTCATTCTTTTTCGTACCAATATAGTAGACATAATTAAAGTAATAGAGAGATATTAAAATAGTTAATTTCAGTATTAAACAATTGTAATAATAGAAATTGAATGATACAACTGTTTTGGTGCTTAGTATGTCAATTTTAATTGTTTTTGTAGTTTTAAGATAAAAAATGTTTTATATATAAAAATATGCTTTTTCCCTTTCTAATACGAGTATCATTTGTCTTTAGAATACGCAGCGTTGTATAAAGCTCTATAATGTTATGAGGATTGTATTCACTGAGTTCGAATTCATTTATCATAGCGCGTGGACGGAGAATGTGGGACAGGTAACATTTATGATGAATTAGGATGATAGCCTTTGTCGCTTACCATGTTTTATTTCTCCATTGTACTTTTACTGAATCGTTTATTAGGTAAGGTTGGGCCTAATCGCACCGCTGCTAATACGCCATCCAGTAACTAATATGTACGTGGTGAATTTTAACGTTTTCATCCCGGAATGTATCAGGGAAGTTGAGTACATGTGGCAACTAGGGTTAGGTAAGCTGATATTAAAACAACAATATTCAGTTTATGTTGTATTGAATTATTATTATGTTGTACCGGTGTTTAATTACATAACAGATATAATCTGAATAGTCGTGTTAAGTAATAAATGTTAGGATCATCATTACTTTTTAGATTTTTCATGAACAATCAGAATAATTCGTAACATTCCTTTAGCAAATCCTATTTTCTTATATTTCACCTTTACAATTGTTAAAATAGATACAGTCATTAATTGCCGCTTTCGATATACATTTTTTTATTGTTTAAATACAATACATATTCACATTACATACATTTTAGTTGTCCCTGATGCTGCCCAAGTAGTGGCGTATTGCAAACAACAGATATTTTCTAACTTCGAGCGTATAAAGTTTTTAGTGGAAAGGAACGACAAGATAAGAGAGTAAGTTTACATTATTACCCACTGTACAGTTTATCTACCGATGTTTTGAGCATATTTAATTTCCAGGGGGATGCCAAAGTTATATTTACCTTTGTTACGCGCGCAGCTTATTAAAATGGAGAAAGCCTTTCAACCAGGCCTTTCAACCATTACCTGGACCTCTTTGGAGATTCCAGCTTATTGTGACAACATTAAGCGAACACTTGATGAAGTTGATTTGTTCGTTAAAGAGGTGAGCTAAATACTTTAAAATTTTAAATACAACCATCTTACTTATAGTTGCTAATAAATTTATCCATTTTATTTCGATAAATTGTAGATTTTTTAAATCTGCATAAAAAGTTTTCTGTTGTACAATATTATGGTACAGTTGAAAACTTTTCTATGAAATAGCGAATTAACAAGGACTGATTTTTCAAACTTTTTACGGGATACGTTAATATTTACTATAAGGCGAAAGCTTAGTAATCACGACTAGGCTATTTTGCTATTAATCGAATAGTTTTTATAATCAAACTAAATTTCTCAGCCATTTTTTGTATAGTTATAGAGAAATACCATTTATAGGTGACCGATATGAAAGAAGCTCGCATAGATTCTATACTGCAATCGATATCGACAACAATGCTGCTCTATTTACCTGAGAATGCGGTTGATCCCAACGTATTCTACGAAGACAATTTGGTCAGACGCGATGAAATTGGTGAGACTTTGAGTCCTTATTAATTTCCATTCATTTAAGTAGCTATAAATTTAATGATAACATATTTATACATCTTTAAACAGCTGTTGATCTGGAACAAAAATCGTGGAATGCCGAACTAGCTGTGATCGAGCTGATTAATAAGTTTCTGGGAAGTGTACCTTCAAAAGCTATTCAAGATTTGAAGGACAATTGGTAAATTGGCGGTTTCGATATAACAAAACGCATCTAAGTTAACACGAAACAATAAAATCAAAGTACCTTTATAATTTTTCTTATAAGCAAACGTTTTGAAACATCCAGCCAGTAATCGGTAGGAATGTTATTCAAATAACAAGATACAACTTTTTTTTAAATTTTATATTTATGTAAATTTTGGTATGTGAAACGCTAACGACATCAGAGCTAGAGTATTCTGAGTTTCTGCTGCTTTTTATCAATATGGGGTGATAGGCTGTGAAGCTATTGTAGTTTAATATAAGGCTTCGGTTACACAAATTTCGCACTTTTCATTCAAAGGTCTTAAATCTATGTATAAATCTTATAAGTTATGTCAATAGCGCCAAACAATTCATTACCAACAATGGTAAACATTGTTGGTAATGAATTGTGACCGAGGTATGAATCACTGAGCACTATATACTTGCCGGCGAGCTGCTTTAGTTGTCTGATATAAAAGATTTTGTAAATTGTAATTTACTATTATTAATAAGACAAATGAAAATACTTATATTATATAATCGGTAACAGGTTGGATCCCGAAAAAGCTTTAAAACCTGTTACGTCAGCTACCAGAGTGTTTCCCGAAAATGCGGGTTCGTAATATAGACACTTATTAGTTACAAATTTATGTTCATATATGTAATAGGGATAGAGTAATTTATTTTATGGTAATTTTTTAAAACTTAACCTATAAGTAGGTTAAGGTCGCTCTAGCTCATGTGATGCATAATGTGTTCGAGAAAATTTAATAATACCTGCCTAAAGCGAGATATAATCTCGTGAGAGCTCTTTTTGCCAAAGTTTATAAAGGGCAAGGTCGTAAAAAGGTTTACGACTCGTTTGCACTTTGTTTAGATAATTTTACTGAAAGTAATATGTATACGCTTATCCTAGTCGTTTATAAAGAACGTGTTTTGACCTTTTTATGTACTTTACAAATTATAATTAATATGTATAAAAAGCGCTTTTAAAATATTAAAAATAAGATTTTAATCATTATAGCATGGTTTTGCCACCCAAAAATATTACAACAGTTTTTATTTCAGTTACGTTTTGAAAAAGTTTATCAAAAAATCTCTAAAACTCAAACAGGATATTGCAATACATTCATTACAAGTAAAGATTAACGATTGCCTAAGATAGGTTTGATAGCTGGAACCTATGTCGATACCTGATACATACAACAGATTTACTTAATTGGTTGATCAACCTTTTTCGGTTTTCCCCTAAATTACGGCATAGTAATGATAACATAGATTTTCTCCTTTGTGTTCAAACCCATACCACTATACATTTGGTGGCGAAAATAAATTTGCAAAACTGTTTCGATTAAAGTACCAAAATTATTTTTATTTTTACCAAAAATCTAACGCAGCATTTATGGAAATTGAAAATCCTGACCGGTTCGACGTCACGCCAACAATTAACGAGTGTAACGAACTGTTTGCATATTTTGCTACTAAGTGTGTAGAAGCGCTTATTAAGTGCACCAGACAAAGTTTGGACGTGCTAAGACGAAGGGCTTCAGTATCAAGGTTAGATGATTTAAAGTTTTTGCGATATTTAAATTGATTGCAAAAATATTTTTCAGCTTTCCAAACAAAAAAATATAAACGCCATTTTAGTCTTGCACAGATTTGCAAATTCTTTTAAATTCTTATATAAACATATAAAATCTAAAGCAATAACTTATACCACAGAAACAAAAACAGATTTTTTTAAAATAATGTTATGTTATTATAAAATGGTCAATTTACAATAGATTATCATAAATAATAATAAGCAGAGTGTGTCGCAAAATATTATATTAAATAATTGTTTTTTCGGATATATCTTTGTTTCAGTTTTCTAACAATGACTACTGACCCTGAAGAACAGAAGAAACTAAAACCACTAATGTTAACAATGATGCATTTGCAAATCCCGAGGATTCTCATTAAGCCTGCTTTGGAGGAAATACAAACAGCGTTCTCTCAGGTAAGGTCAATAAAAGGAAAGCAAGTCGTCTAGAAATAACACATTTTCCCGCAGTACTAAGTAAAACGCCTTTAAATACGTAAATTTGAAGGTTACAAATGTCAATTGAAGTAATTTTTATAATTGATAATATATCCTTAACAAAAAATTACGATTTCAAGTTGACGGTATTTCCACCTCCGTCTTCGTTATATTTTTAATAGTGGAAGATCAAAGGAACAGATTATATAAAATTACGAACGAGACAAATCGAAATTTTCAGGTTGTCTTAAACTGCATAATGGATACCCACCGGAACGTCTACATGTGGGGACAGCAAGAGCAAATAAATAAGATGAAGCTTGAGGGTGCATCATTAGTTATGACACGGAGTATGAGTGGTAAGTTCTATAATATTAAGTATATTTCTGCGCTATGGATATATTGCATCTAATTTTTGATAAAAATCACTCATATCACGGCGGGCTGAACAACGGTTTTCAACCAACGGTATGAACAACTTATTTGTTTTTACTTTGCAATTTTGATTTTAATGAACTGAATTTGATCATTATTTCTTAAAGTAAAAAGCTTAGGGAATAATAATAATAAAAAAAAAACATTTTCATCAATTAATAAAATTTCAACAATTTAATTAATTAATATTGGTCTGTCACAGCTGGTTCCAGATCGGGTTCCAGCATTATCGGTATTAGGAACTATTTCCGAATGGTGTCGGAACACAAGGACATTGTGCGTTCGGTTATGGCCCTGCAAGGGATGATGTTTATGTTTAAACCAGATATCGAAAAGTTATTGCTCGTAAGTATCTGACGACATAAAAATAGATCGAAATCTTTGAATTATCCTATAAATATAATTCCTTCATTAACATTATGTTGATTGATATCTTATTTTCAACCCTCATTAAAATAAGTGCTTTCTTTTTTCGACTAGCACGTAACTAATTACATAAATGTTATTACATTGAATATTCAACATTTATTAGAATCAGCCTTGTTTGTTATTCAAAAGACATTTTTAATTTAGGGCTACAACAGGTTTTCACATTTGTGGGCGGAGGACAGAGTTCATCAAGTACAAGCTTTTGTCGATTCCAATCCGCTTAACGTTATAATTCGGGATATGTTGAAAACGTACGAAGCGCAAACAGAGGAAGTTGTGAATCTGCCTGATAAGCATATCATTGGTTCAATACAAATAGACATGGGTAAGAAGCAATATTAAAACACTTTTTATATTGCCTTCGTAGCGCTAGTAGGGACTTGCCTTTTGGAAACCGGTGATTGTTAGTTTGAATACTGCGGGGGTCAAAAGCTTTTCATTCTTGCTACGTTGAATGGGCATATATTCAGTTCGTCGTTAGCCAGATTCTCCGAGGCAGTGACGAAAAGAGGTCCCATTGGACGGTAAAACGAAGGAAGAGGTAGTGCACCTGTGTTTGCACGAACACTTTTCGCTTTATTATCACATTAAATATATATTGACCGACATGTACAGAACTGTCACGGACCTTATTATTATAGATGTCAAAGATATCTAAGATTTTATGACAATGTAATTCAAAAAAAATTGTTTTAACGGAATGAAGTTTGATTTGGGGTGTAGTTGTTTAGCTTGACTAGAATATGTCATACGATCACTAGAACGTTGGTAGACATTATTAGACTTGTTGTACGTTCAAATTGTGGGTACACACTGCATAACAAATACAGTGTAAGATACTATAAATCCACTTACCGTACTACGACGTATTGTGATATATGACGTGACGCTGTTACTTCTTATTTCTTTATGTATTAAAACGGTGCTTTTTAAAATAGAATACAGGCGCAAAGCCATGTTTTGGCGAAAAAATTTTCTTTTAATTTGAATAAATACTTTCTTCAATGCTGCACGAGTATCAAACTTGTACAAAAAATATATTTGCAACTAAGTTCACGTAGATATAGTGAAAATTTACTAAGATACGTTCTTGTTTAAGAAAAACTAAAACTGGCCTTACACATTGAGTCTGTGGAATGGAAACGAATTTTGGGTAAGTTGTTGAGTCAATCGTACAAGGAACGTGTTACGAAGCTAATGCAGTTTATCAACGAGAGAATGAAGACAATGAGTAAGAAAATAAAGGACTTGGACGACGTACGAGTGGCTATCATGTGCCTCGAGTTGATTCGAGAGGAATTTATCAGGTAAAGGATCTCTTAATATATGAACGAATTTTCATTTCATGATACTATCGATATATGTTTATAAATCATTGCTTTTAGTATGGATATGGAACTTGATTTAATAGAAGAAAGCTATGCAACTTTTAATCAGTTCAATATAGACATTCCGAAGGAAGACTCGGACTTAGTTTACGGTCTGCGATACGCTTTTCAGAATATGCTGACGACAGTAAGTGCTATTAACAGAATGTATTTTTAACGAATTTAATAAAAAAATATTTAGTATTTGTTTACTGTTTATAATAAATGGTTAGAGTCGTCGTACAACTTTTTTTGCTTCCTAATTTAGGTTATTTTAAATTATATTTACGCGTTAAAAATTTTTCATCGTACAGTAAGACTAATTATATATTTAAGCCTATTTGAATAATATAATAAAAAGATATTAGGCCGCGCAGGGATCGAATTGAGCCCTAGCTACCCAGATTTAGACTGAGTCCGAAACAAAAATCTTTCATGTATAATAGTATAAGAATGTATAATAAATTAAATGCCTGCCAAACTGCAACTGAATGATTCGAGCTTTCGTAAAGTTGTCAAATCAACCTATAGAAAAAGCCTACTATTCTGTCATAAATTATATTGAGGACCAAGATGTGTGGAAATAGTTTATATTCTGCGCTTACAAATCCCTGTAACTTAAAAAAAATGTATTGGTAAAATTTTTAAATACTAATATTTAAAAAAAAGGCCCATGAGTTTCTGCGGTTCTTCTTTGGACAGGTCTGAGTTTATGAACCGGTGGTAAATGGATAATTTTGACTTTCATAAGTGATCAGTAGAGCCTAAATTGAATAAATATTTTGACTTTGACTTTGACTTTGAATATAGTGTTCCTTCATAAATAACAGCTCATGAACACTTTTAAAACAAAGTGATAGCCTTGCAGTATAAGTGGTTTACATAAAATGTTTTTATCGAAGTAGGAAAGAACACGGGAACGTTTTCTACCACTTGAAAATTCAGTTTTTGTAGCGAGTCGTAACCCTTCTAGGAAGTGCTTTTACACAGGAAAGCTTTTAAAAATTCATTTCGCAAATATTAAATGAACACCATTATTACACTTAATTGTATTTTGCATCATTTTTGATACAATCGTTGCAGTACTTATCCAGTATATATATTCACAGCACACGTTTATCTGTGCTTTTATATATAAGACTTACTGTTGCTTACGACTTCGTCAGCGTGGTAATATGTAAAAATATATCTTTAAGTTTTTATTCCAAAAAAAAATAGTTACTATCAGTCATATCAGCAATCTTTTAGAGAAAGTCCTGTCGAAATCGGAACAGCTCTTTTAGAGATTACACATAGCAAACAGACAAAAATTTAAAAAATAATGTTGTTTAATTATATGTATCACAATATTATTATTTAAAAACGATTATTCTGATATTACATACAGCCACTCGAATTTTCTTTGTGTGTAGATAAGTAAAAATTTGTTACGAATTTATATATATAATTGAACAATTTTATATTAATATAGGAAAAAGATAATGTTATTATATGAATAAAAAGTAACAATTTGTTACTATTTAGCTGTTTTTAACTACGATTGTATCGCTACAGTCGCAGCAAGTGCAGCAAAAGATAGTCGACATGCAAAAGCCACTTCAAAAGGAACTCACTGAGGGCGTAGATACATTTGTTGACGATATGTTGAAGTTTGACACTGATTATGACGCATTTGGGCCCATGAGCCCCGGATTGTCTGCGAGAGAGGCTAGTGACAGGTGAAAGTTATATTTTTATAAATAAAAGCGTTACTTGACTGTTTCAGAAACATTTATTATCATAAAAAAGACAAAATAGCGACCCACCCTGGCTCCGCACGGGTGCAGTACTGATATCTGTAAAATCTATGGAACATTATTTTTACCCGCATTTCTCTGCAATATCATGCATGAGTTTTATATATTAACCTTCCTCTTCAATCACTCTACCTATTGAAAAAAACCGCATGAAGATCCGTTGCGTAGTTTTAAACATTTAAGCGTACATATTGTTATACTGTGTGTGACAGAGAAAGCGACTTTGTTTTATACTATGCAGTGATAAGGAATGGAATTTATCCATGCGTTAAAAAAAAAACAAAAGATCAATAGAAACAAAGTGATGTCGTATAGACATCTCGTTGATAATTTATTAAAACACTAGTCCAAAGACGCATTTTAGTTGCCCTGGGTTACATGGGTTATTCACGACCAGAAGCAAAGACTTATTGTTATTTTTCTTTACTCATATTGTATTTGATTTTTAACTAGCAGCTTCCTAGTTTTATCATAAGACATAATTTTTTTCAGTATTTTTCTCGATTGATATTTTTTTCAATAGCATATTAAAATAATTTTAAAGTAAGTTTATTTGAGGTTAATATGCCGGTAAATAACAGGTTTGATTCAAAGTGATACTATTTTATTGATGTTGTTCAAGATTTTACGCTTCACTGTGCCTGTATAGAGTGTTCTACGTAGTATAAATGTTTCAGGGTGATAATGTTCCAAGCGCGATTCGACGATTTATGGAGGCGGTTTGAAATGTACTCTAGCGGGGAAAAGCTTTTTGGAATGGAAGTGAAAGACTATCCCCTTCTACATCAAAAGAAGAAAGAATTCAATTTGCTCAATAAATTGTAAGGCGGCTTTTAAATAATTTTCTGCTTCTTTTTATTATACATTAGCGAATTTGGACATGGAGCTTTCGTCAAAATATTATGTAAAAAAATGGTAACCGTGATAACACAATGTTAATTTATTTATTTATTTAGTTACATCAACCAAGTAACACTATTACAAATATGATAGTTACAAAGCGTATGTAGGAGACATGTTAAGTACGTATGTATGGTATTAGTACACAACTATCATACTCAAACCCAAAGAGATTATGAAATTAAGAGAGAACATTAGAGCACCCAACGTGGGCTTTTATTGTTTAATATTAATTTTTAATAACATCCCTTGAATAGCTCGGGTATAGTACGTTATGTTGATTAAGGTAATAACCGTGTGTTCTTCTTATAGATATAGCTTGTACCTTGCTGTAATGAATTCCATCGATGGATATTTCGAAACACCATGGGTTGACATTGATATTGAACAAATTGTCGCTCAATTGACTGAGTTTGACTTAAGGTAACCGTTTAATATATGATATGTTTACCGATACCGTTTGATATGATTTTGTCAGAACCAGAACTTCGACATCTAATTGAAGTTAAATATGCGTACATATTTATTTATATTATGCATATAAAATAAACATACTTACATAAATATGTAATTTTATTTTTATGCTGTTAGGCAATATGTAGAAAGGTATTTTTTCGTTAAACTCCACCTATGTTCAAATTTTTGTGTACAATAATGTTAATACGTAGACAAGTTAATTCATTATTACGTATTTTAAAATTATGAATGTTTACTTGTGTATCTTTTATATTTTTAAATATTTGACTAAAATTATAACTGCCAAAGTTTTTAAAAAAGGTTGTTACTTAAAAACTTGAACGGTAATATAACTTACTTACGCTAGAACAACATTTTGGTTTAAATTAAAAAAGATTTGAAAAGCTTGTTAACTAATTGATGTACATTTTATTTTCCAGGTGTCGAAAATTGCCAAAAGGCATGAAAGATTGGCCCGCTTTTATAGATCTCAAGACCAAAATTGACGACTTTAACCAAACGTGTCCGTTATTAGAACTGATGGCTGATAAATCTATGAAGGAGACATTGGAAACGACTGGAAGACCTGATGCGTTAGTTTCTTATTGGATGAAATATATAAATATGTTATGTATATTTAAGACAAATAAAGTATAGAACCCCATTTAAAACCAGACCTTTAGTGACGGTATGTCTCCTGGTGTTACTAAAAACGCGAAGCACAATAATTGACGATAACTTACGCCATTTGCTTGCTGTGGCTTGAATGATAAAAGAAACATAACTTATTCAGTTTTGGCGTAGACCCAAACTAAGCAAAGCTTCTATCGCTTCTCCATGACTTGTAAAGAAACAAATTTATTATGCCTTGGTTTCCGTTTAAGCTTCATTAGCGTAATTATTTTTGATTAAAGATTGCGTATTGGACGTGGAGTCTGAAACCTTTACTTTGGCGAATATAATGGAAGCACCATTGTTGAAATACAAAGAGGATGTTGAGGTATTGTTAATTTATTAATTAATTAAATGGAAATTTTGGCACGAGCTAAATGCACCTTTTATAAACGCTTTTAGAAAAAAATCGTATACATTACTTACGATTTTTATCTTATTTATTTAATGCAATTTGTAATCCTATTTCAGGATATTTGTATAAGTGCAGTAAAAGAAAAGGACATTGAAGCAAAACTAAAGCAAGTCGTCTCTGACTGGGCAATAGTAAATTTGACCTTTGCTCCCTTTAAGAACCGAGGCGAGCTTCTTATTAAGCCTCAGGAGACTCTAGATATTATAACAATGTTGGAAGACACTTTAATGATACTCAATTCGCTAGCCTCGAACAGGTAATCGTTTTACCTTCATAATTCATATGGTTACATTTATTAAAACCAGATTGATGTGGGTGGTGCAAATCAAACACCTACTTCACCTAATATAATCTACGATATATCATGAAAATGGTACTAGAAATTTACTAGATATGGAATTAATGTAACCAGTAGTAAAATTTCGTAGATACACGTTAATTTATATACTTTAATTCTATATCGTTGTGATTGGACGAAGTAGAATTGTCTTTTTGTTTAAATAGTTTTGACTTTATAAATATAAATATATATTATATCTCGTTTAATAGATGAACAGAATATTATCTCTGTATCCCCTTTTAACAATAGATACAATCCCCCATTCAAGAAGGATATCTTGTTATGGATTAACAAATTAGTTAGCACTTCTGACATCCTGGAGAAATGGTTGCAAGTCCAGAATCTGTGGATGTATCTGGAAGCGGTGTTTGTTGGCGGTGACATGCTAAACAGCTTCCGGCTGAGGCGAAAAGATTCGCGGTAATTTTTTGTTTATTTTCTCTTATGAGGTTATTTAAATTTCTAATGTGCTAACACTGATTAATAATCATCTTGGTGACGCATGTACTTTAATTATAAATAGAGGGCATGTTGTCCATGTACATACTGGCATGTACAAAAGTTGAATTTTTAAGGAAATTTTACCCCTTTTCATTTCTAATAAAAACATACTTAGGGACACACAAACGAGATATAGATATTAACCACAGTACACTAAATGTATATTTAATCGAGTATGTGTAATTATTTATTTATTATTGCAGTCTTTGTAAAATATTTAATCTCTTTTAGACTATTGATAAGACTTACGTTAAAATAATGTACCGAGCACGTGACATTGTGAACTGCGTTGAGACGTGCACGAGCGATGACAGCTTGAAGCAGCTTTTGCCACATCTTATGGATCAATTGGAGGCCTGTCAAAAGTCACTGACTGGATACTTGGAGACGAAACGACTTATATTCCCAAGATTTTTCTTTGTGTCCGATCCGGTGTTATTAGAAATTCTCGGTCAAGCTTCCGACCCTCACTCGATTCAGGTGTGATATAATTGATATTAGGTAATCATCTATAATTAAATCAGCTTAATGAGAGCATATTTTAATGGTTGTTTATTTTGATTAGGTCCATTTGCCGAGCATCTTCGATGCAATATACACTGTGGACTTTGACGACAAAGATAGGATAGTTGCAATGAACTCTTCCAATGGAGAATCGATTAAGATGGATAGACCCGTTGTATGTGTAGGCGGAGTCGAGGTTGGTCGTTGGTCACTTTTACTTAGCGTTCTTTATATTAAAGTGCCATATCCTATCGGCGGTCAGCTGCTCATCATTGCAATTCGTACTTTATCTGCGTATTTTACTTCGGACCTAAACATTTTTTTAACTTTTACAGTTAATGTTTAATGTTTAACTTTTCAATAACCTTTCAGATTTGGTTGAATACTCTACTGGATACAATGAAAGATACAGTAAAGAACATTATAGCTAGTATAAGTCAAGCGATGCCTGATCCAGAATTTGAGTTCTTAGTTGGATTCTGGCATTTCCCAGGACAGGTACCATACAATTTTGCATTTATTTTGTTTTATTGGTAGTGGAGAATAGTTATTTTTTTAAAGAATTTGGAACAAAGCTTACCGATAGCGTGCCAAATGTTTGATTTTTAGGCTAGTCTTTTGGGCATGCAAATTTTATGGACCAGTGACGCTGAGTATGCACTAAAAAGCTAAGGCTGACCGGTTTATTATGAGATTAACAAACCAAAAGTTTCTTGACCTATTAAACGGTCTCATCGACCAAACTGTCAAAGATATAGCACCTTTGGATCGAACAAGGATTGAAACTATGATCACAATTCACGTCCATCAGAGGTACAAGAAATTTGATAGCTTGAATATACGAGCATAAGAATATTGTATAATGATAATATTCTCTGTTTAGGGATATTTTTGACGATTTAGTAAAAATGAGAATCAAAAACCCGGGAGATTTTGAATGGCAAAAGCAAGCGAGATTTTATTACAACGAGGACAGCGACGATTGCCTTGTTTCGATTACTGACGTGGATTTTTTGTATCAGGTAAGATTGATATTCATTTATTTTAAGGAAAACCAGGACCAGGAGCTATATAACAACAGTTTAAGTCTAACATTTATGACATAAATATTTGTAGTCAGAAACTTTGTAGGGGGCACGGCTATATTTGCCGGAATAATATTAGTGTTTAGAATCGATTATCATTTCAATCAAAGTCAAATAAGAAATGAAATTTAAGTAAACAAAGTCTAATGCCATTCTCTTCTTCATATTAGAAAACGAAAAATTAAGAGGTCTTAATGGTTACTGCTGCTAAAATTTCGCCGTTGGGGGTCAGCCTCAGACATTTTTACAAATTGATTACAAATCTCATTTGTCCAGATTAGTCGTATTAGTTATGTTTTCGTTTTAATTTGTTACATTTGTACAATAGCCAAGTTGTGTTTGTGCAGAACGAATACCTGGGTATAACAGAGAGGTTGGTTATCACTCCACTGACGGATAGGTGCTACATAACGTTGTCACAAGCGATTGGAATGAGTATGGGCGGTGCGCCGGCGGGTCCAGCGGGCACGGGCAAGACCGAGACCACGAAGGACATGGGTCGAGCCCTTGGGAAGCTGGTGATCGTGTTCAACTGCTCCGATCAGATGGACTTCAGAGGTTTTCTATTATTAGTGATAATCTAGCGCTTTCCAGCTATGCATTATTTGAGCTCATTTTAAATGTAGTACCTATCTACATACATCATTGTGCATACATCATTGTCATCGCCTAGGTTCTTTTTTTAGATAATTAATTGTCAACTTGGCAAATTCACAATCTTTTGGCCGTCTTGTATTTGTTAATATTGGAGACATATTTTATCTAAATTATTTAAAGTCGTAATGACTTGATCCGGGAAATAGACGTATTATGACTATATGACGTTTATTTATAAAAACTATCACTTTTTAACAGATAGACTCAATATATCAGGCCGATAATTATCATGTTTTCAGGATTGGGACGTATTTACAAAGGTCTCGCCCAGTCGGGCACGTGGGGCTGCTTTGACGAGTTCAACCGTATCGAACTGCCGGTGCTCTCCGTGGCGGCGCAACAAATTTATATTTGCTTAACTGCTAGAAGAGAGAAGAAGGACTTCTTTATATTTAGGTTAGAATTAATATGGCAACTCTATTTATTTTATATTATACACCAATTTTTTCTCTTAATCTATTGGAATATATTTTGGACGTAAGGCCTTATTGCAAAAGCATTAGTTATTAATAATTACGAAAATACACAGATATAATAATTGTTTATACGGATTTTATACGTTATTTAATCTTTATCCCTTACTATTCAGCGATGGCGATGTCGTAAGCCTGAACCCAGAATTCGCTTTCATCATCACCATGAACCCTGGCTACGCTGGACGGCAGGAGTTGCCCGAAAACCTGAAAATTCAGTTCAGGTCAGTGGCCATGATGGTACCTGACAGACAAATCATCATTCGCGTGAAGCTTGCCAGTTGCGGATTTAAAGAAAACATACTGCTAGGTAATTATAACACCCAGTCATGAGTAATGAGTGGATTTTAAAAATTTTTCTTTTCTATCGTACAATAAATCAGTATTACTTTTGATATATAATGTTATAAATTTTTGCAATTATAATTTTTTTAAATTATTTCTTTTATTTACGCGATTATACATATCAAATCCACTTATTTACGGATTTTTCGCGTTACTTAAATATATTTATTACCGACGTTTCGGATTCTTTTCAGCATCCATGATCACAGTCTGCCCGTGATAATGGATGCTGATTTAAGTAACGCGAAAAATCCGTAAATAAGTGGATTTGATATTAATTTTTTTGTCATTTTTTTGTTAGAGAAGCATTACTAATTGTTCTTGCTATATGGAATTAGTATAAAGTGATTTTAGTGCAATAATAATTTTTAGCGAGAAAATTCTTCACGCTTTATAAGCTTTGCGAGGAACAGTTGTCTAAACAGGTGCATTACGACTTCGGATTAAGGAATATATTGTCGGTATTACGAACGATGGGAGCCCAGAAGAGAGCGAACCCTGAAAGCACTGAAGAAAACATTATGATGAGAGTATTAAAGTTAGTTAACTACTTTATTGTATTTATTTCAATAGTTTTGGTTAATTAATTTTATTTTATGACTGTACCCTTTTTAGATATGGTGAAATTTTAATTTATTTACGCCTAATTGAAGCTTTGATATAATAATATAGATATATATACACGATTTTTTTAAATAAATAATTTCATTTTGGTATTTGGTATTTAATTTTAATGCAATACATCTTATGACAGGGAAATGAATGTATCCAAGTTAGTAGACGAAGATGAACCACTCTTCATTTCACTGATTGAAGATCTATTTCCTGGAATGAAGCTCACGCAAACAGTCCAACGGTAAGAAATATCCTTATATTATATAGTAAATATAGTTAATAATACAAAAATACTTGCATTAATATAATAGCAATGAATAATATATATAAGTAGAATAAATAATTTTTTAAAAGAAGCAATAATATAAAAAAATAGTTTTGTTTCTTTTATTGACAAAATATGAACTGGGGTGTAGAGTTCTATACATCCGAGGGCCCGCACTATTATAGTTTCTGTCATGCTTATTTTGATCATTTATCATCATGTGGACTTCATGATAATAAAGAAAGATCATTTCCATTTGCGTTTCAGTGATATGCAACGTGGTATTACTATAGTCACTGAACGCTCAGGTTTGGTGAACCATCCCGAGTGGAATCTTAAAATTATACAGTTGTACGAGACTTCACTAGTGCGTCATGGTCTCATGACTATGGGTCCCACGGGATCAGGCAAAACTACGTGTATCCACACATTGATGGAGGCTTTGACCGAGTTGGGCAAACCTCATAAGGAGATGCGGATGAATCCGAAGGCTATAACGGCACCTCAGATGTTCGGCCGTTTGGATGTGGCCACGAACGACTGGACGGACGGTATCTTTTCGACGCTGTGGCGACGCGCTCTGAAGGTGAAGAAATCGGACACCACTTGGATTGTGTTGGGTGAGTTATCGTAGAAGTTTGTGATGGCTTTAAATATTTGCAAGTTAAAACTTTTTCTAAAAAAATATCCAGTAACAGCATTGTTTCAGATCTCGTCTTAAATATCATCGATCTATTAGCCGCTAGTGATGATTGTTTAATAAAAACGCGTTTCGTAGGTAAAGCATGTTGTAGATATAGCGATGCTGATACTATATGTATATGATGTTAGAAATGGTAAAATATTTAATGACAAATAGTCTGTATATTCCCGTTTTAAAAACATTATATAAATGTGTGTATTATGTTCAATTTGTTTGTAAGATATTATTTTTTGAAATAATTTGTGCAAAATTAAATCCCCATCTAAACTTTACTCAGATGGTCCAGTTGATGCTGTTTGGATCGAGAATCTGAATTCGGTGTTAGATGACAATAAAACACTAACACTGGCCAATGGTGATCGCATCACAATGGCACAGAACAGCAAATTGGTCTTTGAGCCCGACAACGTAGACAACGCTTCCCCGGCGACAGTAAGTCGTATGGGAATGGTGTTTTTGTCTCCTCTGTTTTGAAATGGCAACCCATTTTGGAGGTGAGTGAAAGGTTGAAATTAATGCGTTTTGAACAATGCTATGTTCTGGCGTATTTGTGCACGTTGAATATCGTATACAGTCCTGTAAAAAATTAAACTTAGTATATTCCTCATTTTAATTATTAACAATTGTACAGCTAGTGAATGAGGTTACTTGCAATATATTACGAACCAAATATCTTTTAAAATTAGAAGAAACAGTATAATTTCCGCAATTTATAATATAATACTAATATATTAAGATTAACTGTTGCCCACGACTTTATTCCGTTAAAACTTTTTCCAAAAACAATAGCTTATTTTATTATGGCTATTATATCAGATATCTTTTAGAGATAGTCCCGTCAAAATCGGACCAGCTATTACATATACGGACTTTTTTATAGATCAAAAAGAAAGGGTTATTTCCACCATACGTTGTTTTGTTTTATCTCATAGTGTTTACGCGGCATTTTCCTTGAAAGCGCTTAGTCGGCCTAATTTATTTCCGACATCTCTGACAAATATTAATATAATTTATTCAAATACACACAGAAACTGCTAATTACATACCTACACCTTCCGGAAGAGTCAAGCTATCAATTAGTGAAAACCGCGTGACAATCTGTCCTGTAGTATTTGATTTTATCTTGAACAGACAGACATAAAGACGCGGTCAGGGGCTTTGTTTAATAATGTGTATAGATACAATCGAAAATATCAAGATACATAATAAAAATATACTTAGTTACATTATATGAACTAAGCATTATTTTATACATGTACATAAAAGCATGCCAAACAAGTCAATATCATTAAAAATCAAAGTGTTTATTTAGTTTAGGTTCTTAAATTCGTATGAAAATTCTTTTGATAATCTCTGGCGACCCAGATAAGAATGAAAGAATAAACTAAGTTTTTATTTTATCTTTAGTAAAGTTTTATCATAATTATTAATAGGGTTGGCTAAAAACAAGGCCACAACGGGAAGCTGATGTTTTCCGCGCCGCCTTCAACAAAGTTTACGATGAAGTGCATACATTCGTACAACAGAAATTACCTGCTAAGATGTCTCTTTTAGAAGCTATATACATACGGTAAATAATACATTTTCTATCACTGGTTTTATTTTGACTTGTTATTAGTTTCTTTTCATCATAAATGTCAAATTTGTTGAATAATCCAAATAATATATGTTTTCAGCCAATGTATAGATGTATTAGTTGGGCTATTGCAAATCGAAGTTCATGGTGGCAGTAAGTTTCTAATTTATTGTTTTGAACATACATAAATAATTCGATTAATTTATTTATTTATGAATTAAATATAAAACACATTTAAATACATGTTTATGTTTATTAGAATTCAGATCAAATTGATTGATTTCTTTTAATATGTATTCATAATTGTTTCTTATTCCACATTTTCAAGAGGGCCACACAGACAGGCATCTAGAACGCCTTTTCATATTCGCAATGATGTGGTCTTTGGGGGCTGTGCTGGAGTTGGATGAGCGTACGCGTATGGCGGAGTTCATGACCAAGATCCCCGTGAAGATGGACTGGCCCGGTAGCAAGTCGAAGGAGTGGGTTATGCCATTCGACTATATGGTTAATGAAACTGGTGTTTGGCAGCACTGGTGAGTGACTGCTTATCGTTGGACATTACGAGAAAAATTGTGCTTTTTTTGGGCAATGGCATATTTAAAATATTAAAGTGAGGTGTGTAACTGTGTGGGTGTAAGGTACTGGGTACTTTAGGAATGAAGTACATTTTAAATAGTAAAGATAAAAAAGGCTATTACACTGTTAAGTGGACTATATGTTGGATAAATTAAACCCAAAATTGATATTAAGTAACACATTAATTGAGTAACACATAGCAACAAAGCAATGATCGACTTGTCAGTCACGTACACACAGTACACGACACTGTCATTTATATTTTTTTTACTTCTATTCCGAGTCTTATTTGGCTAAATTAAACCAACAATTACAAGAGTAAATAAGCCCAGATATCAAGAGGATAGTTTCACTTAAAAACATAGGAACATTACCTTGTGTCTATAAATAGACTTGTTTATAGATCTGCTATAGGACCGTTTTTTTCCTGAATATAATGAATGTAATGCTTTGAAATAAACCTAATAAGATTCTGAAAACTAAATATTTTCAATAATACTTTACAGGTCCGAAAGCGTCGAAGACTACATCTACCCTTCGGACAGTGTACCAGAGTACGCCTCGATATTAGTTCCCAATATAGATAACGTGTGCATATCCTTCTTGATTGACACTATTGCTAAGCAGAACAAGGCGGTGCTCCTTATCGGTGAACAGGGCACAGGCAAGACTGTCATGTTGAAGGGATACATGCAGAAGTACGATAACGAGGTGAAAATGTTCAAAATGATCAATTTCTCATCGGCCACAACTCCAAATATGTTTCAGGTGAGATTTGTGACTTTTCTCAGCAAACAAATATTGTGGTACATTGACTACTAAGTTTATGTAGCTTTTTAATATATATTTGTACAACTGCGTCTATGCAAGACAATGTTTATTCTTTTTACATTTTATAAAAAAAAAGTGTAAGTATAATATTTAAATAAACTTTTATGGATGTATCACATTATAAATGGTAAGTAAAACGATTGTGCAGATTGGAGGAAAAACGCTCGTAAGTATATAATATTATGAACGGGAGCCTAAAAAAAAACTACTGTGAAAAATTTTACGTAATATTGTTTATAAGTCTCATGTTATGAAAATTCTTTTAAAATAATATTTTAAATGTTCTTTACATTATTGTAGAGGATAATCGAGTCTTACGTTGAGAAACGTGTCGGTATGACATATGGTCCGCCTGGAGGTCGCGGTATGACGGTATTTGTGGACGACATCAACATGCCTGTGGTGAACGAATGGGGAGATCAGGTAACGCTCCTTATTTTTTTCTATACCCAAGGATAGCTATAATAATATGCAGTCCGTTATTGTTGATACTTTTTAATATTTAAAATTGATCTTTTAAAATCCATACTAATATTATAAATTGCCAATGTAACTCTGTCTGTCCGTCTTTACTGTCTAAACCGCTACACCAATATCAATGAAATTTGGTACGTACTTATAATGGATTTCAAGAAAGGACATAAGCTAATAAATATGGCTATGAAAGGCACATACAATAGAGACACCTCATTTATATTATACTAAACAGTATATTGCAATACACCTCTCTAAAATTTCTCCGTTTCACGCGGTCGAAGTCGCGGGTAAGATCTAGTAGATGTAGAAACCAATAGCAATCAAAAGGTCTAATACAGATGGCGTACGTAGCTGAGTTCGGGCGTTATTAGTGAATTATCATCAGTGTCAGTGAATTATCAGAGCGATAATTCACTGACATATAGAAAAATTATTAAAGTTATTTTCTAACAGGTTACAAACGAAATTGTAAGACAAATGATGGAATGCGGGGGATTCTACTCTTTGGACAAACCGGGTGACTTCTTCATCATTGCTGACATTCAAATGTTTGGGGCAATGATACATCCAGGTTAATGAAAGTTATTTATGATCGAAAATTATGTATGCAGAAATAATTTGTATTTGTTTTAAGAACTTGCACTTAAGCTTGAATCGTTGTACCTACTCCAATTAAATTATTTATTCAAATATTCTTATTGTGTCCTACATATTAGGTTTTTCTATTAGCTTCCGTCTCTAATCTCAATGACGTAAATAACCAATTACAGTATAGATTTTATGAAATAATTGCAATAGAATCACACTAATACGTAAATTATTAGCGTCCCTGAAAGATCTATGCGATAATCCAAAAGCAAAAACGCCATAATTTGTGCACGTCATTTCGTAAAATTCATTTTACAGCTACAGTAATATCCATGTCTTTCAGTCGTAAATAATATGCGACACAGTAATTTGACTTTATATCTGTAGGTGGCGGCCGAAACGACATCCCGCCTCGATTGAAGCGGCAGTTCAATATCTTTAATTGTACTCTTCCGAGCAATATATCTATGGACAAAATTTTCGGTATGTTTTGTTTACTACGTTTTAGAAGCGTCGGTTATTGATTCACTCTAATGCATTCAATGTTTCCGGTAGAAACAATAAGTTCAGGATACTTCTGTAAGACACGGTTCGACAAGAAGATTACAGAGTTTATGCCGAAGCTTGTGTCCGTCACCCGTATGATATGGCAGCAGACTAAGGTATTCTCGCATTTAATGTCAGAAATTTGACGGTTTTTTTTTTGATAATTTTACGAATTAAGCCGCGGAATTTATGAAAATAAAGTAATGGCAACGAGATGGCGTCATACATTATCGTCCATGTTATATTTCACCGAGATATCAAGCACTGAGTGACAATCGATTCATAATAATACCATACGAAGGATGCTGCTTTTTGCTACGAGTTACTACCCTTACATCAGTTTTATGGCCTATTTGGTTATGTTATAATTGTGAGTAAAAATAATAAGTTTCATACAAAAATTTATTTATTAGGTGAAAATGTTGCCCACCCCTGCTAAATTCCACTACGTTTTCAATTTGCGCGACTTGTCCAGAATTTGGGAAGGGATCCTTTACATAAAGAGGGACGAATTGCAAAGTATTAACACGGCCCTGAAGTTATGGTTTCACGAGTGCCTGAGGGTTATTTCCGATAGGTAACTTTAACTCTATTCTATATTTTATCATAATGTTGCCTAAGCTTATTTCAGCAAAAATGATTAAATTGTAAAACCATATCTAAGGAACTATTTATTGTCAACGTGCATATATTAAGATGTTCGCATAACATTGAGGTAATTTAAAAAAGAGAGAGGTATCATTGACGCTTCCCGATATTTTTGTATCGGTTGTAGATTTGACATAACAACTCGAAGAAGACTGAACAGAATGATTCTTTTTTTTATGTAGCAATAAGTGATTATTTCTTTTATTTACGCGATTATTATACATATCAAA
The DNA here is from genome assembly GCA_029286875.1 of Lamproptera curius. Lineage (NCBI taxonomy): Eukaryota > Metazoa > Arthropoda > Insecta > Lepidoptera > Papilionidae > Lamproptera > Lamproptera curius. The sequence goes on from JAGSMT010000077.1 coordinate 724,223, forward strand.
TCCACTAATTTACGGATTTTTCGCTGAGACTGACTGACCGTGATCATGGATCATGGGCAGACTGACTGACCGTGATCATGGATCATGGGCAGACTGACTGACCCGTGATCATGGATGCTGGAAAGAATCCGAAACGTCGGAATAAATATATTTTAAGTAACGCGAAAATCCGTAAATTAGTGGATTTGATAGCTATAAGTGATTAAATTTTTCTAGATTTACCAATTTCGAGGACAAGGAATGGTTCGTTGCCAACTTTTGGAAGACCGCAGGTCGCGAACTGCCCGAAAACGTAGTAGATTTCCCATCTGAGGAGACTTACTTCGTCAACTTCTTGAGGGAGCCAGCCGATCCCACTGGCGATGAGGAAGAAGACTTTAGCACCGAAGCGCCTAAGATATATGAAGAATTGCCCACGTATGTTACACTTTTTACTCTCGAATAATATATGCATGTATTTCTAGTGACTGTCACTTTTGTTACTTTCATTATTAACAACGATCACGTGAGACGCTTAATTTGAGTTGATACATTGCTCCTAATATATTTTTTATTAAACTTTATGTTCATCTTAATCTATATATATAAAAGAGATTCCCACCTATATATTGACTCATCACGATATCTCTGGAACCATAAGGCGTAGCGACTTGTAATTTGGTAGGAATATTCCTTTCGCCAAGTTGAGGTCAGCTAAGAACGGATTTTACGAAATTCCACCCACAAGGGGTCTGCGGGGTTGCTAGTATTTCATAAAGTTAATACGTCTATATTTTTACTTATTGATTTCTTTCTTTACTGGTTGCTATATGTAATGGTGTTTTACCCATTGACTTACAATTTCAGATGGGACGTTGTATTAAAGAAATTAGGCCAATTCCAAGAACAGTTCAATGAACAAGTTAGGGGGATGCATCTTGATTTGGTGTTTTTCCACGACTGTATGGTGCATTTGTTCATCATTTCTCGAATTATCAACACTCCCAGGTATAGGTCTTGCAAGTTATTTTATTGGTTATGTTTGAATGTAAAACAGAGGTTTGTGAAATAACATTTTCTGTACATTTACAAATACAGCCAATATAAAAGCAGTAAGAAAATATATAATACATCATGTAAATTAAATTATGCAATTTCGAAAACGCAAAAGGTTAAAATGTTCGAAAATGTTTTTCTTTTAGTTTTGTGTATCAAAGTTAATTGTATCTTCTTTAATATGGCATTCTTTGAATATAGGAAATGCTTTACTCGTGGGTGTCGGTGGTTCAGGAAAGCAAAGCTTAACAAAATTGGCGTCGTTCATAGCTAACTACAAGTTCTATCAAATTACTCTGACAAGGTTAACTATATATTTAATCATGACGAAATATCACAACCATAATTGACCTATAAACTTACATGCTAGTTATTTCCAGGTCTTATAATGTCAGCAATTTTATGGAGGATATCAAAACATTGTACCGCACAGCAGGGCTTCAGGGTCAAGGAGTATCATTTATTTTCACCGACAATGACATCAAAGAGGAACAGTTTTTGGAATTTCTGAATAATATACTTAGCTCTGGTGAAATCGCAAATCTTTTCCCTAAGGATGAAATGGGTACGCTTTTTCTATTCCTTAAAAATATATTATTTCAGAAGCTGATATTTTACTTATGGTTTTTGAGGTGCTGTTTAAGTTGTATGCATGACTTGATAAGTAATTTGTATGTGTTTTAGATGAAATTTTAAACGAATTGACACCCATTATGAAAAAGCTGGCACCTCGAAGAATTCCTGTACCCGACGTGCTATATGAGTACTTCATTATGAGATCAAGAGCTAACTTGCACGTTGTTTTGTGTTTCTCGCCGGTACTAATATTTATTTTACCGTAGTATAGTGGATGTATAAACTTTAGCTCGGTTTGGAGCAACTTGACTTCGTTCGTGAGAATCGTAGGGTAAATGAGACAATCAAACGATTCAGCTTTACGTAAAGTTATGTTGTTTTATTGTATGTTACATGAAAGTCTAGCTCATTTCTTTAATATTTAAAGTAATCAAAAGGTTACCACATTATGCAGTGTACGTTTTAGGCAGTAGTTTATCAATGGACTGAGAGGCTTTGCTCTGATCTGATCACGGATTATATTATCGTCATCATCATCATCATCATCATCATCAGCCTGTGTTAGTCCACTGCTGGACATAGGCCTCCCCTAATGCACGCCACCGCTTCCGATCTTCGGCTATTCTCATCCAGCCCACACCGGCCACTTTGCGAATGTCGTCACTCCATCTTGCCGCAGGGCGTCCTACACTACGTTTGCCGAGCCTCGGTCTCCACTCCAGAACTTTTCGACTCCAGCGGTCGTCAGTTCTGCGGCTTATATGACCGGCCCACTGCCACTTCAGCTTACTAATCCGGTGGGCTATGTCAGTGATTTTGGTTCTCTGATGGATCACGTCATTTCTGATGCGGTCCTTCAGAGATACTCCGAGCATAGCCCTCTCCATAGCTCGCTGAGCGACTTTAAATTTGTGGACTAGTCGAACCGTAAGTGTCCAAGTCTCGGCACCGTAGGTCATAACGGGTAGGACGCACTGATCGAAGACTTTCGATTTGAGGCTTTGTGGGATGGGTGACGAGAAAACTCGACGTAGCTTATGAAAAGCTGCCCAGCCCAGATTATATTATATAATAGTTTATTTATCTATTTATACCACTAACGTCATACATTTTTAAACATTGATCGCATATATAAAGCAATTGCGAGTAGAATAATAAATATATACAACTTTAACAGGTCTAGTTATCCGAACGTTCCCGTATACCTAGGCTGCGTTACCTTTCTTGTTGTTTACCATGTAATGAATGATTTTCTCCCTGTGGAAAGCCTTTACTGAGTTGTCCGCTTCCAAAGTAAAGTGTTACTTTGTATTTTCTCTTAGTTCTTTTATTGGTTTCCTTGTTAAAGGTTGGTGAAAAGTTCCGCAGTAGAGCGCTCAAGTTTCCAGGTCTTATATCTGGATCCACAATGGATTGGTTCCAGAAATGGCCAACGGAGGCGTTGATTGAAGTCGCCCAACATTTTCTTGCCGAGTTTAAGGTATGACAAGGATTAACATTATTTAAAGTTACAAAGAAACCGAATAACTATTTTATTTAATTTTCGTCCATATTCTATGTATAATCTTTGATTTGATTATATACCTACTACATAATTTATGTTATTTTCATTGTTTTAGATTGTGAGTTCTGATGAGGTTAAAAATCATCTTATTGAAGTCATGGGCATGGTACAAGATGACGTGGCAGATGCTTGTGTTTCATACTATGAAAGATTCAGGAGGCAGACCCACGTGACTCCCAAATCCTACCTGTCCTTCCTAGAGGGTTACAAGGTGTTGTATAAGGAAAAGCATCAGAACATCGCAGAGATGGCAAAGAGGTATACAAAATCTTCCAAATATGCTTGTATTTGTGTTTTACTCATTTTACTGTATGGTAATTTTGTGCGAATACTACTTGTATTGTAGTTTAAAAAAGCACGCTGAATGCGTTATTGCTGGCAAACAATTTCATATCTCAGTAAGGAGAGCGGAATAGCAGTTTTTTTGAGCTGCGTTTCTCTTGGCCAAGGCGTATCAGGATACCATTCTGGCAGTCTCCTTGTATCGTATGATAAAAATATAGGCTGATGTATTGTGAACAATTACAACGCGATGCATGAGTGATTTTTATATTGACTCCGACACCTTAAAAGTAGAATTAAATCTCTAGATGACGTGATGATTAATGTTCAAAAAAATTAAAAGTAATGAAGAAAATTTTAAAAAGGCGAAGGCTGAGTAAAATGGGGGTTTATGGTCCGCAAATATATAACAATTTACCAAATTTGTTTGTAGTTTATGAAATTGTATTGTACTTTTTTAGAATGACCACTGGTCTTGACAAATTGGTTGAAGCGGCAGCAAGTGTGGATATATTGAAGAAGGAACTAGAACTTAAGGAGCTAGAGATAAAGGAAGCCACTGCCAGAGCAGAAGAGGTAAAAATATAAAATTGGAATGGTATACAAATTTTATCGGTTATATTAAACTTGTTGAGGTCAGTTTATTGTACATATAGAGGATTTCTAGTCCTAACTTCGTACAAATTATTTTAACTGAAGCCAGTTCGATATGATTTATATATATTTTGTAGGTATTGGCTGCTGTAGCAGAATCAGCTGCAGCGGCCGAGGTGGTGAAGGCCGAAGTGTTGGCAGTGAAGGATCGAGCTGTTAAGTTGGTGAACGTGATTGCGGCTGAAACTGCTGTAGCTGAGGAGAAATTAGCCGCTGCTAAGCCGGCCCTTGATGCTGCTGAAGCAGCTTTGCAGGTATTAAAGTTCTTCTATTTCCTTACCAAGATATTTAAAAAACTATGGAGTAAGCTTCTAATCAAACCAATTTTACATGAATAACAGTTCTTATGCAGAGCTACCTGGTACTTTAATAATGCAAATGGTAACGTTTAATCGGTCATATGATTAGATAATAAATGCAAGCACTTTAGTCCTGAAGCGACTTCCAAAGTTAGCCTTTACAAAAATTTTATTGAAATAATTTGATTGCCTATGGATAAAAAAAAACTTTACGTTCATGTGCAAATTTTTGCCATGTGATATAGAATAAAAAAGTGTTGTAAAAATGTTGAATAAATTTAACAATTCTTTACTATTTTATCTTTTAGACATTTATTACTTCTAGAATTAAGAAATTAATGTTTTAATTTTTCACAATGGATCCGCACGGAGACTAAGATAGATTTTTATGACTAATTGCAAAGTAAATACGTTATTTTAAAACGAGTTTTTTTCTCTTGAATAGACAATCAATGCTGCTGACATAGCCACTGTGAGAAAACTGGGCAAGCCACCGTTCCTCATCACTCTCATTATGGATGCTGTAATAATTCTGTTCAGGAAGCGTATCGATGCCATAAAACCCGACCCGGACAAGAACTTTTTAACTGCTTCTTGGGCGGAATCTTTAAAGGTAACGAAAGAAATATACCTCTAGATTATTAATTTTATTGACGAGAAGCCTAAAACTGTAAACGATTCCTATTAGATCATGGCCGATGCGAGATTTTTGAGTAACTTGAAGAATTATCCAAAAGATGAAATCAATGCCGAGATGGTTGATTTACTGCAGCCGTATTTTAATTTTAGGTGAGTATGATATTTTTAAATTTGATGTATAAAGTGCATTATTCTTGTAAATAATTAAATTAATATTATATTTCTGCCTTTTTTTGTGAACAACTCAGACTTACGTATTTTGTGACCTGTATTGTCACGGGACAGACCAAGATACTAAAGTCATCATAGTACGCCCCGGGCGTTGGAAAGAGTTTAAAACCACAGAAATAATATTAAAATATTTGTAAAGTAGTAGCCGTGATAAAATTCAGAAGGCTTTATTATTTATCGAATGTTATTTAATGTAACAAATATAATCTACATAAGCAATAAATAATTTCCTTTCAGTCAATATACATTTGAGGCTGCTAAAATAGCCTGCGGTAACGTGGCGGGTCTGATATCGTGGACCATTGCCATGGCGCAGTTTTACGCGGTTAACAAAGACGTATTGCCCCTTAAAGCGAACTTGGCAGTCATGCAAGGCAAGTATCAGGCGGCCAAAAAGGAGTTAGAAGCTGCGGAAGCGTTATTGGAGGCCAAAGAGGTCAGTTTGTGTTAAATATACTTATTTGTTATGAATTTAGTATTAAATGGGCATGATTTATAACCATTATTCAATACTTTTTTGTTTTAAGGCAATGAATTTAAAACGTATGTTAGTTTATTTAGTATATTTTTTGTTATTTTGTTCTCAGGGAGTGTTTTAGGAATGCAAATGGAAATAAGCGATTTAAACATGCTTATTTCTAGTGCCTACTATAATCCCTACGAAACGTCCAGTATTGTGACTTTGTTTAGATAGTAAAAGGCATTTAACTAATGTAAACAAAGTCTAACGAGAACTTTGTTGGTGTCTATAAGTATGGCCTAATTTGGGTGAAATATCGCGTGTTTAATGTATGTGTAATTTATTTACATAACTCTGGCTTTATTTGACCGTTACATAATGTGATTACTAGGTAAGGTTAGGTTATCTTCAAACGTCCAAGAAAGAAGCGAAGCGAAGAAGCGAATTTGTAGTGTCTTCACTGAATTTCCTATAGGCAAGGCCATTTACCAACAAAGGAACCTCATGCTATATTAATTATTTTTATCTAATTTTATTTGCCTTAGACATTTGTCTGAATTGTTTTTTTAATGGCAATCATCTTAGAAGCGACTAAACATTTTTTTTCCTTTTATCGTCGGAAAAAATTATCTAAGCAAGTTAAAGTCGCTTTTCATTAGTTGCAATATCCTGTTTTGAGTTAATATCAGGGGTAATATAATCAACAAATTTCAGCGAGAATTAGCGGACGTGAAGCGGCAGTTCGACGAGGCAATGACTCTAAAGCAAGCCGTCTTGGACGACGCCGCAAAGTGTCAGCAGAAAATGGACGCCGCGACTGCTCTCATCAATGGTCTGAGCGGAGAAAGGATCCGTTGGACCGAACAATCGACCCTGTTCAAGTCTCAAATAGAGCGGCTCGTTGGAGATATCCTGTTATTGACAGGGTTGAAAAATATTAACATTTTATTGCTCCAATTGGCTTCAAAGCTATTAAAATACTTCCTTGATAGGATTATTGCTAATAACTGACGTTTCGGTGAAGTACCAAAAATCATCTGCGTTGATTTTTCTATTGTGAATTTTTAGCTTGAAAGTAAATAGGCATGCAGTTTATTAAATTTTAATTTAATATTTTTACACTTTTTGTTTACTAATTTGAGTTTCATGTTATATACTCAGAGCTAATAAAATAAACTTTGTCATCCATAGATTTTTGTCGTACTCGGGGCCGTTTAATCAAGAATTTCGTAATTTATTAGTGAGCAATTGGCTTAGCGAATTGCTGAAGCGAAAGGTACCAGTGTCGATGAGTTTAAGTATAACAGAGGAGCTGACGGACACCGCGACGGTATTTGTACTTTTATTTTATGTTGCGTGTGAAATTTAAAAATACTTTATAAAAATAAGAAATAGCATTTATAACTTGCAAGCCTTAATTTTTATTGTTTTTTTTTTAATTATAAATATTTCTTCATATATATTTAGCTGCACGATGTAGACGTCTTCATGACGATGGCTTTTTTAACTTTTACTATGAGAGCTAATGATACTTTTTATTAGTTTTACCGTTTTATGATATAATATAGGTTAGGTGTAATAATATAACTTATCCGACATCGAAATATTTTTATATTGTAACAGGTTTATGGTATGAATATTTCTCATCTGATAAGCTTAGAATATTAATACATATCATATGTATTTATTCTTTTTTTATAAAAATAATAATTTTGTTGCTTCATCTCTCTTAATGTGATTTTGAACCTTATTTCTAGATAGGGGAGTGGAATCTGTGTGGTCTTCCAACCGATGAGTTGTCCATACAAAACGGAATTATTGTCACAAAAGCCGCCATTCCCTCTACTGATAGACCCGCAGACACAAGGCAAGATCTGGATCAAAAATATGGAGAAATTCAACGATCTGATTGTTACGACTCTTAATCATAAATATTTCAGGTAAGATATCAGCAGAAACAATAGTAATAAACGGAACCTTATAATTAATACAAAATGTGTAATGTTACTTAAACAAAGAATTTTTTAGAAATCATATTGAGGATTGCGTTTCTCTCGGAAGGCCTTTGTTGATAGAGGACGTTGCAGAAGAGTTGGATCCGGCTCTGGACAATGTTTTAGAAAAGAACTATATTAAGATTGGGTCCTCGTTCAAAGTAAGAACCAAAAACGTACCGATAATTAATCCACTTGCTGATTGTATTTAACGCAAACATTTATTTGTAGGTAAAGTTGGGAGATAAAGAGATTGATGTCATGCCAAGTCACAAGATTTATATAACTACGAAATTGCCTAATCCAGCATACACACCGGAAATATCAGCACGTACTTCGATTATCGATTTCACCGTCACTATGCAAGGTTAGTCAAAACTAAAAGCTATTTTATACATTAATATTAGTCTTAATTGCTAACTTAAATTAAAAGTCTAGTGTATATGAAAAGTGCATGTTGTACAAAATTATACTCTAAATTTAACTAAAGCATGAAACCCAAAGCAATGAAACTGCGTTGCATCTAATATTGTTTTTAGTCGACTAACACTCATTCATTAACATCATGGAGACAATTCATCAATACGAACGCTAGATCTATGACGCTTCTTCGGTTCTGAATCAATAAAATAAGACTTTGACTTTCTTTATACAAATTTTGGATTATTTTAGCAGGCTTCTTACGAATCAATTTGTATATTCACAAGACGTAATAATTACAAGAAGGTAAGCATGACAATAAACGCAAATAAAGACAGAAGTAGAGTACAACTGCCATTAGATAATGACGAATGTCTTTCTCTATCGGATAAATTATATGTTCTTAAACAAAAACAATTTTCTTGTGTTCAGATGGAATACGCTATTAAAATGATTCATGGTTTTGGCGGTTATTCCATATATTGTTCAACATGTGTAGAAACCTGAAGTTACATTTAGGTTTGGAGGACCAATTGCTTGGTCGTGTCATTCTGACGGAGAAGGCAGAGCTGGAATCAGAACGCACTCAACTCATAATGGACGTGACTACAAACAGGAGAAAGATGCAGGAACTTGAAGCCAATCTGTTGCATAAACTGACCACCATACAAGGGTCACTGGTCGAAGACGTAACCCTGATTCAAGTGCTGAATGTGACAAAATCTACTGCAACTGAAGTAAGTTGGCCTTTTTGTTAAGTTGCTGTTGAATAAAATGTTGCATTTAATTTTTCCGGTTATTACAGTAATTTGGAAACCCTTGTTTGTTCTATATCATTATCGTTGAATGTTAATTCACTGATAGTATTTTTGTCGAATATCTTTTGTTTGCTCAAGTTATTGACAGTCTTTTATATTTTATTCTTTTTTCAAGTTTGCTAAAATACTCTTTACTTATTTAATATTGATGTAATATAAACATAATTAATGTATTAAATAATATATTTAATACATTAATTATTTGTAAATATCATATTTTAATTAAAAAAAATAATTTTATACCACTACGGGATTAAAGAATACAACACAAATCAATACACATATTATTTCATTAAAAATTATGCCTTCTTGCCCAATTAATGATTCAATTTCGTTATAAAATTAGGTAAGAGAGAAACTAGACGTGGCCAAAGAAACTGAAGTGAAGATCAACGCCGCTAGAGAAGATTCAGACCGGTCGCGACCCGCGGTTCGGTCCTATACTTCCTGATCTGCAACATGTCGCTGGTCTGCAACATGTACCAGACCTCGCTCGCCCAGTTTTTGGAGCGCTTCGACATTTCTATGGAGAGATCGCCTCAAAGCCCTATTACGATGAAGCGGATTGGCTTTATCATCGATTACTTGGTATACAGGATTTTTTTACATTTTTTTTTCTTTTCTTTATATATGTGATACATTTCGTCGGCTGTGAAATGGATGTTTTAATATCGAGTATTATATCTGAGACTAACACATATATGGGTACATGGTTAATAACATCAAATGGCGGCAAGTTGAAACTTTATTACGGTATATGATTAAATAAAAAAAGATTTATTCAGTTTACGCATTACGATTTTTTGGGAACGTCAAAATTACCACTGGTTTACAAACATAGACCTATCCACGTAAGAAGCGGCTGCCAACTTCCCTTTTTTTTAAATTGCACATTTTTTTAAATTATACATTACTGAAATTGAAGTGATGAGTTCAGGGGATTTGCAAGTGCGGATTATTGTTTTCACACATCTTCGTCTTCCAAGTAATTTTCTAATGATCTTTTGTATTAATGCAAAATTTGTCTTTGCGATTTATATTGTTTTAAATTTTTTTAATTTCTCATTTGCTTCAATATAAATAACCTGTCTAGGTTGGAGATAACTAAAACATTTTTTTTATTGCAGACATTCGACGTTTTCAAATACATTTGCCGCGGGTTCTACGAAAAGCACAAGTATTTGTTCACAGTTTTGTTGACGCTGAAGATCGATTTGCAAAGGGAATACATTACCTTTGACGAGTTCCAAACTTTTATAAAGGGTAGGTAATATCGTTACTGATATTAGGTCGATGAAAAAGGGAAATACGTACGAATTAATGTATGTAGTTTTTTCAAGCCTTTAAATTATTTTGTGTCATTTTATTTATTTATTATTTATTTATTATTTATTTAAACTTTCTGCACAGATTAAACGTGCAAAGGCGAGTTTAATGCCTTAGGCATTATCTACCAGCTAACCTTAGGGTGATTAAGAGATAGTCTTTTTTTTTATGGCATACGCGGGCAAACGAGCCACCTGATGGGAAGTGGTCACCGACGCCCATAGACATTGGCAATGCTAGTGGTATCGCCAACGCGCTGCCTACCGTTTCGTTTACCCAGTAAATACGCAGGCTACAGTGCCCTTCAAACCGGAACACAGCAGTGTTTTTACACTACTGTTTCGCGGCAGAAATAGGCACCGTGGTGGTACCCACCCAGACGGTCTCCTGTAAAAAGGGGACCTACCAGTTAGGTAGGTGCACAAGTAAATAAAGAATAATGGCAAATTATTTTAAGAGCGACACGACGTCTCAAAAACAAAATACAAACATTTTTAAATATGTTTACAAATACTAAAAAAAAATACCAATAAACGTACATTATTCTTACACATTCATTTATTATATTTTATAGATATACATTTTAAGTTTTATATTATTTCTAGGTGGTGCCGCTTTAGATTTGAACGCATGCCCTCAAAAGCCCTTTAAATGGCTGACTGATATGTCTTGGTTGAATCTGGTTCAATTGTCGGGCTTACGTCAATTCACCAACATACTAAATCAGCTAGGTAACAACGAGAAGGGTTGGAAGAATTGGTACTTATTAACACATTTTATAGAGACTTATTATTAGCAGAATTTTAGCAATTAATATTAAACAATAATTAATATAACGTTATGACTAATGTAAATTTTCAATAGTGACATTTAACTTCGGACTCCACTCTAACATTAATAAATTATTAAAATTTTAACAAACCGACTTCAAATCTATTGACGTGATATTGAGCTATTAATTGTTAAAACATTTGTTGAGCACATAGTTTATGTAAGTTTCAGACTTATTCAGTTATTTCATGGATGCCACTGTCAGAACTGGACCAAATTGCTATGGTACCAAACGGGAAGCACCAGCTTTTCTGACGTCGGTTAAAAACGCTTGACACGTGACATCAGGTTTTGTTTAAATCAAATGTAGGTCATATTTGTCGCTAGGACATTTATTACTGTAATGGTATCTTTGTGCGATTATTATGGCGATATTTGTATTATGCGTTTTATTTTATATTATGTTTCGAAAAGGTTTGAAAAGGAAGCTCCGGAAGATGAACCACTCCCGGATGGCTATCATACTCTGGACGTTTTCCGAAAACTGTTGGTTGTCCGTGCGTGGTGCCCTGACAGAACTCTGGCACAGAGCTTGTACGTATTGAATTTGTGTTACACGTGACAGTATATTCTTTTCTCTATAGAGATTTCGCTTTATACTAGTTATGTGAATGTTTTGATTCCTTTTTACAGGAAATACGTCATTAGCTCTATGGGTGCTAAATTTTCAGAGGCCGTTATAGTAAACTACGAGGTAAATAAAGCTCCTTTATTCCACACTGTTTCGATATATTTCATACTAATTCTGTTTATTTTTCACTCCTTCTCTAATATCACTGTTTATAATTGTTCAATAACAATTTAGCAATAAAGCTTTAATCTATAAAGTCGACTGGGAGACAATGCTTTTAGCATTAGAGTCCGCGTTTGTACATTGGGTTCTTTGGCAATAAGAGTGATTTAATGTATAAATAAAAACCGTGCTTCTTGGCTTTTTCAAGACTGCTGACACATGCAACAATATCATCAAAAGATTTTTGTTAGTTTTGGCAATTGTGCAAGCATTGTGAATATTGAAGGTTTTTAACCTAATTTCTCTTTTTAGAATGTGGTTCTAGAGTCTCGGCCGCTAGTACCATTAATTGGGTTTTTGGCGATGGGATCAGATCCGACGCCTTCGATAGAAATGACTGCGAAGCGTCTTGAATGCCAATGCTCCTCTATTTCTATGGGTCAAGGGCAAGAAGTGCATGCACGGAAGCTGATAGATCGGGCACTCAAGGAGGTATGAGTTATTGCCCTTAATAATTTTTAATGTCAGCGTCTTTTTTATATATCTGGACGCTTGATATATAACTCTATTTTTGGGCTTCTTTTCTTATTATTAAAGAGAACTTGGTTTCCTTTTATTTAACGATATGATATGTTGACGATTTCTAGGGTCTATGGGTATTGCTTCAAAACTGCCATTTGGGTCTGGACTATATGATCGAGGTAATGGAACAGTTTGCCGAGTTGGAGAAGGAACCGGAGAAAGTCCACGAAACATTTAGGTGACTGTTTTATTGATATGATTACAGTAATTAACTGCCTCTGTAGCCTAGTGGTATAGGCGTGTGCTTTAGAAACCGGAGGTCGTCGGTTCGAATCCTGCGGGGACCCAACAAATTTTCATTGTTGATTCCTAGTTTGTTAGGGCTATTTGGGCCGATCATCCAATTGTCTGAAAAGTAAGATGATCTATGCGTCGGATGGGCATGTAAAAATTCGGTCCACCCAACAAGCCGCATTGGACCAGCGTGGTGGGATACGGTCCAAAACCCTCTAATGGAGGAGGTGGGCGTTAGGAGAGGCCTATGTCCAGCAGTGGACTATCACAGGCTGATGATGATGATGTCAGTAATTATATGAAAAGACGATTTTATATTTTTTTATTTAAACTAATATTTTATGTGAAATAACTTTGCATCCGTACGAGCGTTAAAAATACAAGGACTTTAGCTTTTTATATATATTTCTGTTTTTATCCGATTGCACAGATTATGGATTACTACAGAAGTGCATCCCAAGTTTCCCATCACATTACTACAAATGTCCATTAAGTATACATGTGAACCTCCGTCAGGTAATGATTTATGTTTCGTGTTTCTTATTTTAATTAGATACTTGAATACTTTATTTTCAAACACTTTTTGCTTTATAGGAGTCAAAGCTGGTCTTTTGAGGACGTATGATTCTATGAGTCAAGACTTTTTGGATTACAGCGATAGTCCATTCTATCTGCCTTTAATTTATACCATTTCATTTCTCCACACTGTGGTGCAAGAGAGACGCAAGTTCGGCCCTCTCGGTTGGAACATACCTTATGAATTTAATTCTGCAGACTGGCTCGCTTCTTGCATGTTCATTCAGAACCACCTCGACTCTCTAGAAGTTGGACAACCGATAAGTTGGACGACAGTCGTAAGATATAGATTATCTCTCATTATATTTTACTGCAAATATTAAAGAGATTTACTATTGTGAGGCCTTTGTCCAGCAGCAGAATGTTCTATTAGTACTTTGTATATTTCAACACGAAATGCAACGCAGACGAAGTGGAATATCAAGTATCACAACTTGAATTCTTATTATCCAATTTGTTCTAAGAAAACAAAACAAAATCATAACTTCAGATTACTAATTCTACTACTTTAGGTAATACTGGAGCTACTGTTAAATCATAAAAATAATACTAAACAATACAAAATACATTAACAAGATATAGAACAAAGCAGTATTTTAAATTAATTTTTTCTTACTCTCTCTCCGTTTTTCTTCTGGCTTACCTCTGGAATGGCTTGTCTGATTTTGACGGAACTTTCTCTTAAAGATAGCTGATCTAACTGGAAGTAACTAAGACTACTTGTTTTTGGAAAGGAAAACTAAAATATTTATTTTTAATAAATAAGTAGTCTAGTCATTAATAAATATGTATACAAATAAATAAAACTAAGCGAAAAACTTTTTCTTTATGTTACAGATACATGGTATCTGCCGTCCAATATGGCGGACGTGTAACTGATGATTACGACAATCGCCTTCTAGAAACATTCTGCAGGGTTTGGTTCACTGATCAACTGTTCTCTGAAAGCTATCAGTTTTACAAGGGCTACGGAATCTTGAGTTTCAGAAACATTCCGGAGTACCTTGAAGAGATTGAAAAGATGAAGACGGTAGACCCACCGCAAACTTATGGACTGCATACAAATGCTGATATAACGTAAGGATTTTTATCTAATAAAGCAACTTGACAAGCAAGATGGTCATCTGCTTATAAGTGATATGACCTGTCAATAGGAAATGAGGACAATAAACCTGCCCCAAGTTTGTTTTATATCATTAAACCAGTAACTATCCTATATACAAAGTCCTACAATGCGGAAAACAAAAGCGTATTTACATCACTGCTTTGTCAAAAAATAGATACAGCGGTGATCCTTTTTTTCTCCCAAAAGAAGGACATTTTGCAGAATTTGTGACAAATGTGCTATGTTTTTAACCTTTTTTATTTTTAGGTGGTGGCTAAATTTATAGCACAATTTTCAGTCGACTTAGATGTTCTGACCTAATTTAAAAAAATGTTTGAAAAAAAAGTCAGTTTTATATCATATATTGTTACTGATTGTGCTATTTTATCAATAAAATGCCAAACGTGTTATCTCGTTGCTACGGATGACATTGTTAACATCAATTCCGTCATTTTTGGCTCAGCTAATTAACTATTTGTACATACACAAAATTGGCACAAGTCTACGCTATCAAAGTTAAAGCCAACTGCTTGTATTGTTATTATATTAATGCTATCGATTGGTATTCAACTATTATATAATTTAACACAAGTAAAATAAAAACTTCACAATTTTACGATGCAGATACCAAACTCATGTGACTCAAGAGCTCTTAGATACAATACTGTCTATTCAACCGAAGGAATCTAGCTCTGGTGGCGGTGAGACTCGTGAAGCATCCGTGTATAGACAAGCTAAAGAAATGTTGGATAAAGTGCCAGCAAACTTTGATCCGAACGAAGTGAAAGAAAGGTCTGTAATGAAATTCTTCTTAAATAAAATATTTTTGAACTATATTTTGTTTTAAACCATTATTAATTTAGTGTGCAATTATAATAGATAAATTTGTTGAAGTGTCTCAGGATATTCGAGGACGATTTTTTTATAATTTGCTATGCTACGATATATTTAAATTGTTTTTTTTTTTAATTTTTGCCATCGAGTGTGCTAAAATTGGCCGTCTTTATTCGTTTTTGTAAATTATAATAATATAATAATTCCGGAGAATTAACACAACATCATCTAGTCCCCAACTAAGTAAAGCTTGTACTATGAAAACCAGATGACTGATGAATACATATACTTACTTATTTTTTTTTGCACTTAAATACAGATAATATAGATACAAACACCCAGACAAGAGAAAAACACTATGTTTATATTACAATATTTTTCCCGTGGTGGGAATCGAGCCCACGCTCTTTGGTGCATACAGGTGATCATATTACACTAATTACTAAGCACATAATCACATAATCGTTGAACTTGGTATGAAATATTACAGGTTACGATTTTACGGAATTTTGAATTCCATGGTGATTTTCTTGAGGCAAGAGATTGACCGAATGCAGAAAGTTATTTCGCTTGTGAGAAATACGTTGAAAGACCTACTATTGGCAATTGACGGTACAATTATTATGAACGAGGTTTGTGTCTTAAATTATGATACTTACTTCCAATGATTAAGGAAATTGCATATTAGTAGATAAATAATTATTGTGACCGATATGTATGTTTCTAATAATACATATATATCAAAATGTTCGCAACAGTAACTGTCACTAACCACCACCGTAGATTTTGAAAAATGGACTGGTAGTATTTCTTTTTGTTTTTAGACTAAGCAATGTTTTACATCAGTACAAAAAAGAATAAAATTGGAGTCAGTTTGTAAATCAAAATAGCCGTTTTCAAATGATTACATTGCGATATATAACCTATTTATATAAGAAAATATATTTTACTCTGTCTATTTTTCATTCTGGCTAATCTTAACGAATGCCTGGTCTTATTTGGACGAGAATTTCACTGGAAGATAGCTGATAAACTGGGAATAACTGGGGCTCATTTTGTTTTACAGAAAAACAATTTTTTTTTTAATATATTACCTAAGGACGAAATCACGGGCAACAGCTAGTCTCAACTATAAGTAGTAATTGATATAGTAAACTCTGAATTAATAGTATTATTGATTTTAATAATGCGCTTGTAGGCACTGCGTGATTCCCTTGATAACATATACGATGCGAAAGTGCCACAGCTATGGCTCAAAAGATCTTGGTCTTCGTCAACACTCGGGTTCTGGTTCACGGAATTTCTTGAGAGAAATCAGCAGTTCTCCACCTGGTGTTTCGTTGCGAGGCCATTTTCGTTTTGGATGACCGGCTTCTTCAATCCTCAAGGTTGTCCGATAATTTTCATAGTTTGTTTATATCGGTGATTGTTTAAGGTAACTAGTAAGAAAAATATAATTACAATTGTGTTTAACAATTCAATATTTGGTTACCACTTATTTAGGTTATATCGCTAACGGGAGCACTTTTAACGGTACCTTAGGATGTATATTTATAAAAAAAAAATGTTTTAATTTACAGCACCTAAAATCTAGTTGGTAGCTACATAACTTACGTAGATGTGTAGTTACATAGATAACGTGTGTAACGTGGCAGTTACATAGTAACGTAGTGTTTAGAATGATCGAGGCTATATAAGTAGAATCCGAACACATAGAGACAATTTAAAAGAAAGTAAAAAACTTTCTTTTTTGGATTGTTAAATTGTAAAAAATACAAAATAAAATCTGCCTTAAACTTGCCTTATAGTGGTATCCTTGTTCTTTTTAAGGATTTCTGACTGCGATGAGGCAAGAAGTAACTCGAGCGCACAAGGGATGGGCTCTTGACATGGTGGCCTTGCACAATGACGTGACAAAATATACGTATGAAGAAATTAAAGCACCACCGCCGGTTCGTGTTGGATTATATACAATTTTATATTTTTAAGGGTTAACTTAGATTAAAAAAATTGATGGCTTATTCAAATTTTAGCTGAAATAGTCAATGTTTCTAGTTTCCTTAGGTCAAAGTTTGGATATTATTGGCTAAACATGTTATAGATTTTTTGTAAGCGATTTGTGTCGTTAAACGCTCATCATCATCATCACCATCAGCCTGCAGCCATCCAGTGCTGGACATAGGCCTCCCCTAATGAACGCCACGACTTCTTGGCTATTCTCTAATGCTAATGATGATTCATTAAACTAATATTATTTAATCCTCTGGCATTGGGCATGGAAGAAAGAAGGTCTAAGATAAAAGCCGTCTCCTTTAATAGTTTACCGACTAGGGAAGCGTTGTCGCGGTGCTTGTTTTTGCCACAATGCACAAGTGTGAAAATATGGCTGTGTTTCGACTTACAAGTTACCTTGGTCAGTGTAAATGAGACGTAACATTCTATGTCTCAAGTTGGCGTGTGGATTTTGGCTGCATCAGCTTTCTATCAGATGACTCACTGCGGGTAGGTCGCCTTACTTCAATTAAAAAGTTCACTGCTAGCTAGCCATCAGGCGTACGATCTATTAGTCTCAATCAATGTTTTAAACAACACACAGGAAGGTGTTTTCGTACACGGTGTGTTCTTGGACGGTGCCAGCTGGGACCGGCGCAACGGTCGCCTGTGCGAATCTACGCTGAAAGTGTTATACGCAGCGTTACCAGTGGTTCACATTTATGCGATCAACTCTACAGCGCCCAAAGACCCTAAGCTGTATCAAGTTAGTAGAGGCTTCTTTTTAATATCTACTCCGTGCCTATACCTTAAATTTAACTCCTGATTAGTAAATCTTCTGTAAAATAAAAATCTTTTGTATCATTTGTTACATACTGGTCTATGTTTGTACTTTAACGCAGAATAATGTTTGGTGTCGGTGTTGACTATGTGTGGATTGTTATTTGTACTTACCATTAAATTATGACCTTCCAACTTTATTAAAACTGTTCAAAAAAATTGGGTAAATTTTCAACTTCATATTGTTATAAGGACATATTCTTTCCCCTAGTTACAAGCAAAAAGCAATGGTAACAATCAGAACCAGAAAACAACCATAACACAACGTTGTTTCCCTGCGGGATTCGAACCCACGACCTCCGATTATAAAGGAAGGGCCAATACCGCTTGACTACGAAGACGGTATACGGCGGCGAGTAGTAGTGAAGTCAAACTATACATTATTTTTTATCATTAAAAGGCTTCCACGGCTATCTTCGTTTATGAAAATAAATGAACTAAGCTGAGAAATACATTTTTAGATAATGTGTAGTGTTGGCGCAAATGAAATAAATCCCAAATTCGACTTATTCTCAGTGTCCGGTATACAAGAAACCTTGCCGCACGGACTTGACATTCATCACGCCCCTCTGGCTGCCCACGATCAAGCCCCCGGATCATTGGATCCTGAGAGGAGTCGCCATCTTGTGCGATATCAAGTGAAGCGACAGCTGTCACCCGTTTAAGGAAACATAATACGGGCATAACCCTTAGAGAACCACATCTGTTGATTTTGTACGAATACTTTCGATAGTTTTACCCGGGTGTAATTTTAGAACGTTTTTAGTTGCGTATTATATATAAAAAATAAAAGAGGTGGTCGATTTAAGCGTTTTATTTTTAAATAGTCGAAGCGAGGAGGTATCGTGTTTTATTTACAAAAGTTTCGTTTTGCATTAATCAGTCTAGGTTTCGGGGGAAGGTAATTGACCGTTGGAAGTTGGATAGAATATACAGTTTTGGGAGGGATATTTTCATATACAACGTTTCTTTGTATCATAAGTGGACGGAGTATATTCGCTGATTCATTTTACTCTTGGACTGTTTAGTATGTCATGCTTCCAAGTGGATCGCTTACAGTATTCTTTCGAGTACCATCTTAATTATTAAATATGAATTATTTTTAGCACTGTGTCTTATGTCGGCAGTAACGTTGAACTTGATTAATAATTACGACTAAAACTTTGGCAGTAAAGGTACATACAAGAAACTAATACATCAGTCTATTTTCAAATGAACGCAATAAATTTGCCTGTCCCATGTCGAAAGATAAATATCGGCGAGTACAAACAAATGCACGACTTAACAACAAACAGACATAACGAGATCTAGCTTCTCTACCAAATAACGGTTACAACATTTAGCACAATTTACAACATCGTTATGTGAAGTCACTTAAGAATAATACATACAGTCTTAATTTACTTATATTATATAAAGCTAGTCGTGTTACATCTAATATAATCAATACATATCAAATATCTTCGCAATATAAGATTAAAGCTTCTACGTAATATATTAAGCTGTTTAAAATAACTTAATCTACCGCACAAGCTTAACACAACTTGTTCGTTGCAACGTTAAAAGTAAATACTTAAAATTAGTACTGCGTACTTCATTATTATATAACATTAAAATTGTAAATTATATTATAAACAGAGATTTAGTAGTTTAATGAATTTTGCCTTTGGCTAGTGATGAAGTAATAGTATTGCACTCTACGAAATATATGTTGAATTCTTTGGAGTCTTTACTGAGTCCAGTTTGGCTTCACTTACTGTCTGCGCGAAAATTACCCAAAGGTTCTACTGATCTTGACCTAGGTGCTCTGCAAAAATAACAATTACATTATAATTTAATACTTCGTTACTAAAGTAAGCTAAGGACTTGTTCAAGAAAATAATTACCTTCGTCTTGAAAGCGTCAATTCAATTTTTCCTTCTTTAACTTGTTTGAATAGCGAGATAGCCCCGGCGTGGCTTAGTCCACGGGTTAAAACATTATTAACCGACAAGATCTCATCACCTGTAAGAAAAAAAGTATTTTAGTTATACTCATGGAGTGTCTCAAGTAAAAAGAGAAACTTAATGTTTTGTACCTTCATATATCGTCCCCTGATCTGCAGCTTGACCATTGGGAAAGACGGTCTTTACAAATATCCCCATTTGCCCTTTTGGCGAGTCTGTGCCGCCGACAATACTGAAACCCAAACTCTTATGACCCGGACCCTTCCAGAAGTCTGCCTTGTGTATCGAACTATGGGAATACTGCTGCTGTTCGTGGTTTACCGCCGCGTTGTATTCTTGATGCCGTGACACATGTGCCGTGGCATTTGGTGAGCAGCGTTGCGATCCAACCCTATTGAAAAATCTACTTCGACTACTACTCCGCAGTTGCTCTGGTATGCTTTCAAAGGATCTATTTTGATATAATCGAGAAACATGTTTAATATAGTGTGAGTTTTCTTTGATTTCATTAGTTGCATTATCACTGCACGCAGCGTAATTCGGTATTACTGGCTGCGGTCTTGAATTATGGAGAGATATTGGTCTATAGTTGCTGCTACTCCTGTTTCTTGGTACTGGCGATGATCTCATTGATATTTCGATGTTTGTAATGTTTTGTAACGAACCTGGTTGTGCATATCGTTTCTCGAATAACTTTTCGTCGTCACTCTTCTGATTTGATAGAACGGGTGTATGGTTAACTTGGATACCGACTTCGCATTTTTGATTAGCATTGAATTGGTTAGGATGTTTGTTTTGTTTGCTCGAATTCATTGTATATGGATCGTCAGTGGGAAAGTGAGTTTCAATTGTAATTTGATTTGATAATGAAGGTTTATGAACTGTTTGTGATATCAAATCTGGGGTCATATGTGTATTGGGTGGTGCAGATATCTGCTCGCAGGGTTGACTATTTATGATACGGCTCAACGTTATTGGATTTATTTCATCGTGTGCCATGACAAGATCTACTTGGTACCTATGAAATAGTGTTTTCTCTTCGTAGTCCGCTTCTGTAGAGCACGAGTTAACAATATGTTGAACATCTTTCAATGAAGATAAACCTCTCAAAACTCTACCATTAACATTAACTATTTCATCCCCTATGCGAAGTCTACCATCTCTATGTGCAATGCCATCGAAATCTAGTTTTACCACAATATAACGTATTTCAAAGTTAGAACCAGTATCGTCAAAATCAACCCTGTGTTGGGCTAAGTACACGCCAAGGCTTTCATCAAGTCGTGACTTTAATAGTCTTATTTTCCTGAACCTTTTAGTACATGGGCCTCTACCTAATATATCTCTTTCAGGTGTTTGATGCGGTGCGCGTATCGTTCGATCGTTCATTAGCACATTTTCATTAAGATTTGGCGTCGACATATGTTGTACTGGTAAAACTTGAGAATGTAGAAATTTAATTTTTCTCGTTTGCACACGTTCATCCAACGTCACTGTTTTGTAAATGTATGGTGGCTTTTTATTTATTGATTTCTTTGGTAGAGGCGGAGGCTTTGCATCATTGTAATCTGCTGGAAGTTGCTGACTCGATGAATTATTGACGTATAATTTAGTTTCCGTTGACTTATTTTCGTATTCGTACGAGTTGTCTTTTTCTATAGGAAAAAGCGCGCATGGAGTTGAGCTTCTTCGAGCAGGCAGTTGAATTCTGCTTACGTTTATTTTTGATTAAAACTTAGCTGTCTTGAGAAATTTCCGCTGTTTCGATCACAGTTGTTAATATTCGAATCTGCTCGTGCAGTGCCACTCGACAAATTATACGAATATACCGGTGGGGAGTGATTGCTATGTTCGTCCGTAGGCCGACTGTCGCTATCATATCCGGACTCGTTTGAACTGACGTAATTACTTAAACGGTGAGTCTGAATGACTTCTTGATGGATACTTTGATTTGAAGAAGCTAGTTCAGTTTTGAGATCTTGCGAAGACCCTAGTGCGATAGAATAATCATAAACAGGTAAACTATTTCTGTTCCTTGGCACAAGCATTGGGTCATAGTCTATAGGACCCCTTTGTGAAATCATAGATGTTCGCCGAGACGTATCTTCATTTCTTCTATATGAATACATATTTCCATCTAAATCATTAACACTTCGCATAGAACTCCTTGCAAAGTCACAGTTATTTCTCAAATTAGTACTGAAAAAGCTGTTTTCGTCGTGGACGGATATGTTATCACTGCTTATATATCGTTCTTCAGAACGTGTATTAGGTAAATATAACCTTTCCCTCCGGAATTTAGGAGACTTTCTGTCTAATCTTTCAGAAAAGCTTTGTCTGCAAATAGCAGGCCTATGGGCCATACTATTTTCCTCAGGTAAAACCGATAGTTTAGACCTCAAGAACGCATAAGGAAAATTTGGCTTTTTACAAAGACCACCCGATTGCCCGTCTAGTTTAGGGATATTGTCGCAACTTATGGCCTTGGTTGATGATGTAACCAAGTTGTCTTCTGATAAATTGCCATTCTTCTGTTTCGAAGGTGACGTTTTATTACTATCACCTTCACCGTTTTGTAAATCAATTCCATCAGAGGGATCGTCGGCCTTGACGTACGTGGACAAATGTGATGTCGAGCAACTACGATACAGTGAAGGGGTATTTGGTTGGCTTGAACAACTTTCAGACACCCTGTGTGCAGCTAGGGAATGGGATTTTGAACCATTTAGCATTCCAGTGGAGCCCATTCTGTGAAAAAAGGTTTTGAATGGGCTCGGGGATCGGTCTCTCGAACCGCTTCGTATGGAATCGGTGTCGTTGTCTTTTTTCAAATTCGTTGTGTCGGAACTACTTCTGCCCATTTTCCAATTTTGTTTCTTCTTGTATTGCCCGGATATGCTTGATGAAGACTCATCGTGGCCCACTTCCGTAGGTGTGGTCTCCTCGGAAGCATCCTTTGCGTCAGTTTTCTTTAGCATGTCCAGTTTCCTACCCATCCGCCGTCCCCATGTTGCGAACACTAGAAAAATAAGGTTAAAAACTTAAAATAAGCTGCTACTAAAAATCACTTCCTGATTTAATATTTTAACTGTTCTTTCAAAAAAAATTGCTGGCACAAATAAACACTAAGATCAAATCTGCCCGTACTTTGTGTTTGACTAAATTTCAATAGGTATATAAACCTGTCAACAGGTTATCGCATTATTGTAATTACATAATGATGTATTTGACTATTATGAAGGGGCAAAACCAATTTTATAACAGGTTACTAAAAAGACTGTAAATCATATAATGCAACATAAACAAAAACGAATATTTCTTTTGCTATTAGTTAAGTAAGCAAAAGTATGATAGACCCGATAATATTATTTCAATATCTCCACACCCCCGTGGCCTTACCTTTCTTCATCTCCCTGGCATCGTCCTCCATAACCATGGCGGGTAGTGCGGTGACGAGCGTGTAGTCGTGCTGTGCTGGTGGGCCGGATGCGTCTCCGCGCGGAGACGGCGTCCCGGCGCCCTGCGGCCCGGTCACTTCCCTGCGCTTCGGCCCGCGGAAGAGGCGCATGATGACCGATCACGCATCCATCGCGCCGTGCCGCGAACGCACTGCTCTGCGGACAGTCATCGTCTTAGTGCCGCCGGATTTTTAATTGTTGAAACAATGAGACGAGCAGAGGAAGGTGAAGCGTAGCATCAAATTCAAACATCTCATATGAGATACGCAATCACCGGTTCTGAATAGGACGCCTCTGATCTGAGAAAAACCGGCTAAAGAAACACAACAGGTCTTGTTTTCATATTTTACAATATAATTCAAACAATAAACGAACAACATAAAATTATCATATTATTAAATGTTTACTATCATTTTAAAATTATTTTATCATTACAGAGTCTTTCGTTTTCATAACAAAGATAAATTTAACTGACGTTCACCTGACGGTAAGGGTGTGCTGTCCATAAGAAACGCAGCGCAAGTCACAATGAATTCGCTCACAGCACTAGGATTTAATTGTTGTCGTTTACCAAGTAATTAATCTGGCTAAAATGTCCTTTAAACCAAAAGACAGTAAAGTTTACACACTTCTGATCTGCGTGTAAATAGGCATCCCAGGCGGTCCTTGTAAAATTAAGAGCAACCACCAAATAATTTTCTTATTAATAAAATTCACGTTGTTATAATTATGAAAATTAATTTTATTAATAAACTTAGAGGCAGTCAATGTAAAATTATATAGATCGTGTATAGACCAGTTTTTGGTTCTTTACAAGTTAACATTAGTTTTCTTCAACAGTATACCTAAAAATTGCTTGATTGATAGACAACATTTATATTATGAAATAATTAACCATTGCGTTATATAAAAAAATTAAAAAAAGACAATGAAATTACTCAAAAACATGATATCCGCAAATCACACAATCCAACTAAATTGTTTTTTAAAGTAGCAATAAAAAATCACAATTTATATATGTTCCAACTGCTGAACGCGCGTCGAAAATAACAGCAATCGAGTCAGTTTACCGGAAACCTATGCGGTTCCAATACGCTTAATAAGTGTCTTCATTGTCAGCGATTTCTAGGACGCGGTTTTAAGTAACGGGTTCAGTCTTCACATTGCCAACGATTACAGATGTGAGGCACAGATGCCTGTTGGAGCATTTAATATAATTTGAATGATCGCGCGTTGAGTCACAGAACACTAATGACGGACACGGGAAGGCATTTCACTGCGGTAATGTATTAAAATTGAGCTATTTGACAAATTTTATTGCGATACCGTTGAAATGTTTCTCATTGCAGTTATTTAGTTAATGTAACTTATATATAAGTGGTCGCGTATCAACGTTTACGCAATTTTGCCTAATCTACAGCTTTTTTAAAACTGTAAATGGTTTCATGACGCATTTTTTATAATTTAATTGCCAGTGTCATTTACCATTACACTAATTTGAGTAAGAAACATTCAGAATAATTATTGCAATATAAAAATGCACAGAGTTCAATATCCCTAATGATCTATCAAGTAAGTAGTAAATCAATTAATAGCAATAGCTAAGACTGCCCTTATAAGTACACGGATGTGTCGTTTATATACAAATGTATTTCCTCAAGGAAATTTCGCTTAATAAGCCTTCATGGCAAAGTCACGGCGGTGCTTAATTATGGAAATAGAACGAAAAGGATTCGATTACCTCTCGCAAAGGGCACGCTCCCACAGAATGCTGGTGAAGTAACAAGGCATTGAAACGAAAATCACAATGTAGGATAGGCACGCGAAACGGGCAGAATGATTGAGTTATGCCTGTATTGATTCCCTTGGAACTTTTATTTGATAAAGAAAAAATGCGCCCACTTCTTCAAATATCAATATATATTTTTAAAGCGGGTTCTTTAAGTTTGCTTAAAATTTTAAACTCTGTTCAAAACAGATTTAATACATTTAATGTATTGCTGGTAAAACTATAATGAATTCGCAATAAAGACATCTTTTTTGTTTAACATATATTATTTCACTTCACTTCACTCACAGAAATTAATAAATAATACTATTAATAACCTTGATTTTAAATTAACTGATAGATCTGTGTTACTCTAATAAAGTTTTAGTTTTCGAGTAGCACAGTAACATTTTTCATCCATGGTCATTAATATAAAAATCCAGATTTTATTTAATACTAGCATTAAACATTTAAAAACACATCTTACTCATTGCCGTAATATATGGGGATAGAGGCAGTTTAAATATTTACATGGTATAACTGGTGTAGCAAGGTTTTAAATATTTTGTCACAATTTTTTTGCTATTTTAATCACCTCTACCTGTTACGTATACTTAATGAGGCTCACGTAGTATTTGAGGAAGTCTTTTTCCGGTCGGATACCGAGGCAGTACGCCAAGATTAACATTAAAAACTTTATAATTTAATGTTGAAACTTGCTTCGAACGTTATTCAACTACGAACATTAACGATAATTAAACAAAATTAGATTTAGACTAGTAGTAAAAGATCATTCCTGGTAATCTAATATATGTTGTTAGTGATTTCTGTAATATATTTGGCTATATTTGTTCGTAACTTCTTAGAAAAAGCAATTGATAAAAGCACATAAATATTTTATTTTGTCTCTTTGATTATCATTACTAACCAGATTCTAATTTAATGTTTAATCAATATTTAAGAACTGACTATAATCGAGATGCAAGCTTACGATGTCAAAAGCAAAGAGTAATTTTAATAAATAAAAAATAAAGAGAAAAGAAAATAAAAGTCAAATATCAAGGATTGAATATAGAATCGCTGATTAAGAAACGTCTGCTAAAGTCTAAGATGTTTTTAAAAAAATATGAAGATAGAATTAAATAGTACTTAATAAAATGTTCATGTATTTGTATTAGTATCATACAAGTATTTAGTTTTATGCAAATTATTATAATATTATATTTAATGTTTAAAGCGTTACATGTGGTCTTAATGTTGCACAATAGTGCAGTGCGGCTGCTGCATATTTGACGGAATGTCCAACTATGTGATTTCAGGATGGCAGATGTTTCAAGCTGTTAATATAAACTATTATGTATCAATATCAGTCCTATACGAGTATGCATATTATTTTAAATTATATTCAATGTTAAAACGTTACATGTGGTCTTAATAAATATATTTTGACGGAATATCCAAATATCTAATTCCAGGATGGCAGATGTGTCAAGCACTTAAAGTAAATTATTATCGTTATGTTATTTTCTTACCGTTGCTATGATGTATACACCGTATGAGTTGCATAAAATAGTTATAAAAATTGAGGCGGCCACATAAATTTTTATCGCATTCTGTTTTATGTAAACGTGACCGTTTCTTTGATAGTTAAAGTGAATTTTATATGGATGAGGCGTATGGGTCGAATTCGATATGCGTGCCCGTAAGTGTTGCTTACAAACGTATAGTAATTATTGCCTATATACATCGCAGTGGCCCCTTGTTCGTGTTACATGCGGTCGGGCAACATTCCTATTCTATTAGTGGGTTGCCACATAAATAACGTACAGGCGTTTTCATACGCCACGAGAAAACAATGGTAACGAGTTGACATGGCTCTTTTCGCGTATGAGATTTGTGGAAACAGTTTGTGATTCCGAAAAGCGCTCCGCTGTTAAGGCCGCTGTAAGTTCTCGTAATTGCATAATTCAAAGCGGTCTCGGGCGAATGTGCCCTGGTCGCATCTCGTCCTCGCGAGATTTCTAGATTGCTCCACACTTAAGATTCCTAGCGGGTGGATGAAGGAATGCCAGGCCCCGGCTCGATTTGTTTACGCGCTGGGTAATTACGTTTTTCTTAATAGCGCCACTGCGGGAGCACAGATTATCTTTGAGATGTGTGTTTAAGGATCCCGCTACCGGAAAAGTTCAGCGACACCGACGAAACGCTGCGAGACGTAAAATTTATTTAGTCACCTTTATGAATGAAATATTTTTTATAAGGGTGGTAAAAGAACGCCGTGTACTCTTAAAGCAATAGCAACTGTATCATTACTATATTTTTTTGGCACATGTATTTTTAAAATTACACTAGATGATATTTATTTTGTATTTGGCGGAAGTGAAAACACGGTTAAACAGGTCGTAAATAAAAATCATCGCCGAATCATCGCATCATCCAATTGTTAGTAAAACAATTGCGCATCGAAAAACGGAACGTTCAAACTCGTATCGATGATCGACTTAAAGTACGATTACATAGCAATCTGTTTGTTACACCATATCGTATACAATTAAACCGCATTAACACTGGGAGCATTGTTTGTGCGACAAGTGGGCACGCCGTGTCGCGACGCGTTCGACGGCCATTGACATCGCGCAAGGCAGGTGCGCTAACTAATATGAGTACAGTACACAACGCTAATGGCGAACTCACGAACGTGAGATAATACGTTACATGGATTCGTGTGAGTTGAAGCAGAAAAAGTTGCCTGCGACGGACGCGGTCTTAACGCGTTTGTCAAACGCTCTTCGGTCTTCGGTCTGTGCGTCGTGCGATTGCGTTTAACTGGAATCCTGCCCGGATGGAGACCGCTTTAATGGCGACTTAGCTAATGGCAAGGTTAACGATACCTCCATGTTGTCTCGACGGCACTTTTATTACCTCAACATTATTTAATGCCAGTTAGAGAGCATTCAGTATAAAGAAGATACGCTAATTATTTAAGTTACAATAATTTCATCGCAACATGGATAGAGTTCGTTAAACTTATTCCGTGCTAGATCATGGTTTCGTACTTTTTCAGTACATAATAATGCCACAACAAAAATATTATTAGCCTACTTACGATTTGTAACAGCAAGCTTACTTAAGTAGCAATATCCATCGCCTATTTATGAATATATTAAGAAAGTAATAGATCACACAATCCATCTAGTTATTTAAATTTATAAATAGTAGATACATTTGAACCGTAACGTTGCACAGTGTACGCTAACACTACGCATATGGTATTATGCGTGTCATATTTATAAATAAGGCGTATGACTCACCTCATGCCAGGAATGCTCATGGAGCGGGCATGCGCCGGCGCGGGCAGTGGCTGACTGAAAAACAAAATAGACCCGTACATCTTCAGGATAAGGCTTAGGACAAAAATGCTACTAGTAATTATTAGTTTACTCTATAGTCATTTTGTATTGACTTCATTGTAATGCACGCTTACTTGTTTATCCCTTATATTTCAATTTTTATCATACGTTAGAAGGCTTTTTTTATTATATAGCACGCTCCTACCAGTGTAACCGTGTTAAAATAAAAAAGTTAACAATAAGAAAATTATGAAATTACAAATAAAAACACATGTTTTTGCTTATTCTCGCTTATACTCGAAAACCACGTAGGTAGAAAACTGTCAAAAAGGTAATAAATAAAATGAATACTAAGTAACAATCAGTATTAGTTTTATAAACCTTTGTTTTGTCTACTTTATGAATATTTCTAAGATTAAAGCCGCAGTTTACACTAAAATACGTAACGTGTATTCTGATACTTTTGCGATAGAGACGTGTTTTTTTTAGTTTAAACGTTAAAACTGAATCAACTTAAGAAGTTAGGTTAGTCAAAAGTAAACACGCAAAGCTTAATCGATTTGAAAAAGTAAACGAAATTATGGGATGATGAAAAATCCATTGGTTGGATTTGTTGATCATTATAACTTTAAATAAATGTTGACTCAACGCTCAAGATTATAATATTATTATGTAATACAACGGCTTTGGTTTGGCAAGGAAAGGCGCCAAATCACAATGCTAACACCGTCAAAGCATCGGAAACATAAAAATTCCATCACGAAGTCGTGTTTTATCGTCCATTGCAGGACAATAGGGCGGCATCAAAAGGGTTTCTATGGCAACCCGAGATTGGAGTGCGCCCGTAGCATGACATGCAAATAGAGTTATTTCCCCGTAACAAATGCCCTTGTTACGGGGAAATAAATTGTTTTACTGTTGTCCGGACGACACCGTAAAACAAGTTCTTCATTTTATAATGGGCGTTCTCGGTGACAATTTACTTTGAACTATGTTGTTTAAAATATTTCTTTGTTCAAACAACAATGGGCAATATATTTCGTTGAGTTTTTATCATCAAATGTTTGTTTAACCGAGTTTATTAATATTTAGCTTAACCAGCTAAGGTGCTAGCATTTAAATGTTTGCTGTAATAGACAAAGGTAGGCGTGTAAATGAGCAATGTTGCTTAATTTACACAACGAATAAGTTTTATTGTAGTGGTAAAGATAAAACTAATAATTTCCAATTGTTTTTTAAATACTTGTACAAGAATCCTGGATTGAATTCTGTTAATAGGGTCAGATAACATGTGGTTTAAGTGCATAACAAAATAGGTCCTTTTATAATCTATCTATCAAAAAGGATCGTAATTTATGCACTATTGGGCTAACGTATGCTGATGGTGATGCTGAGTGGAGAGAGAAAGAAAGAAATAGAGAAAGCGATAGGCTCTATAGTAGCTCTGGTACGAGGCGTTTTACCTCTCCACACCACAGCATGCAAAATTGACACTTGACTGAGTTCATTTAAGAGTGCAATTTATCATTCGTTCTGTGCTCAGCCCCTGTTGTTAAAATCTTTTACAACAAAGTATCAAACAGCTCAAAAACGTACAGGTCTACATTGATAAAACATTACGCAGTCAAGAGGAAAACAAATAAAAGCGCTAATTTGCGGTGTTATGAAATACAAAAAATGTTACTATAGTCCATTTGTCAATAATTGTAATTTGAATACTGCAATGTTTGGAATAACTTCAAGAATTTTAAGAACAATAAAAGATAATTTTTAGAAATTACAACAGCACAGACCAAGTAATGTTTACATCTATAACGCACTTCGAATATCAGTTTTACTTTCTTCTCTTTTACAATTTTACATTATTTATTATTTGCCTTAAACGAACGTTACATTTGACATCGTGCCAAAGAATAGTTTATTATTTCTTTTTCCAAGCGAACTTTCCTAGTTATTAATGTCGGAGAAAATAACGACTTTTTCGCTTCCGCGGATATTTTCACGCGCGCGTCAGTTTATTTCTGTCCGAGACCGGAATTCCATTTCTGGATCAGGAGCGTTTCAAAAGAAAACTTAAGGCGACGGCTACCAGTTGAGACATATTTAAGATTCACAGAGTATAAAAATTTGAGAATTTAACACTGGCTTGGATATTTTTTGTGTGACATTTTATTCAACTTTAAAACAATTATATCGCTTATTACTTTTTTGTAAGGTTAATATATAGATATTCTTTTTTAGATGAAAATAATTTCGAATTAGTCGCTTACTTGTCGCTTATAACAACTTACATATAATTAGTTTTTATTCATATTAATAATGTATGTCCTCTTTCGTCGATTTTAACCACGTCGACTGAAGATTTGCTTCTATAGTTATATATATAAAACATAAACACAAATTTCAGTTTAGACTATAACGATTTAGTCGATTCGAATGGAACGAGAGAACGGAAATTTTACATGCATATCCGAAGCACAATGTTCTCTGTTTTTAGGGCATATGAAACTACAATACAACGATGTTAGGTTCTTACATAATTTGGACATAATGATACAGAGGCGGTCCAATAAAGTATATGAACTAGACAAGGGATTTTAATGAGTTTTTAATCAAAAGACAGAGTATTTGATAGATAGTTCTATATGAATCCAAAGTACCTAATTGTATGTCAGATTTAGCATCTACACATCAACATCTATATAATGTTAGCGAAAACATAGTTGCAGGGAAAAATGTAATTGGATGATATTAAATAATTAATTTTAAAATATTTCCAAATAAGTAGATATGAATATGAAATATAAAAATTATTGAAAATAAAATATAAAAACAAAAAGAAAACTAATTTTGTATTAAACCAAACCTGTAACTTGACGTTGATTAATGTCTAAAAATAATAATATTAAAATAATTTACGAAGATTCTCACGCTATCAAACATACACGTATCCGCCAATAATTGCCTCCGATTCCCAGATTAATCAAATCTCACATTGTGTGTGGGCATGGAGCGTATAACCGTACCATAATTGCCCTCAAAATAACCCCAAGTACATCTACAGATCGTAATATTCAATTCTGATGTCATACCGTTGAAATAAAAGTTTTCTTTGTTCCCGAAGATTACTATTCAAATATCGGCGATGACGAAACGATTGTATTGTTGGGAGAAGGTTATTTGGTATGCGGAGAGTGCATGGTTTTGTCTTTTACAAGTTTAATATTAATAGGTTTTATGCACTACAACACTTATAACAAAGCTTATGTTGTTAAAAAAAGGAGATACGTGTTGCCTGTTTCTTAATAATACTTTTTGAGACGAAGACTAAGACACGCCTAGTGGTAAGTGATACCTGCCCTGCCTATAAGAAAAGCAGTGTAAGACACAACAAATCCGCACACCACTCTAAGACATGAGGTGTTATTTTTCTTTAAAAATGTAGTGTTTACATCCTACTGATTCGGCGCTGAAATAGGCACCACAAGAGGACTATCCCAAAAGGTTCCTTGTAAAAATGGACGTAGAACTCTATACTGCTGTGTTCCGGTTCGAAGAGAACCTTAGCCAGCGTAATTAGGTAAATTACACGTAACATCCATATTATCCTTATAGAATATATATCGCTTTTTCAATTAAAATATACCTTGTGCATTTCTAAATATACCTGCATAGGATGCACCCGCATACGGCGTTTATGACCGCATAAAGAGCATACGTTAAAAATCAATGCTTTAAGGCATTATTATTTTTTTACCATTTAGAAAACATATAAAGGAATATGATTTGTTTAAATTACACAAACATACATATTAACTTAAACAGGTGATTCCATTCAGGAAATATTAATCTAATTATTACTTGCACGCAGCCGAAACGATCTTTGCAAACATGTATACTATGTCTCTTTTCTGACTCTGGGTGGGTAAACATCAGGAAACTCCATTTATAATGCAATGCTGATTAAGGGACCGAATATGTTTTTTACATTACCTATAACGAACACATTTTTCTATTCTTCGAAGATGTTCAGTTCGTCATTGCATACGCACCTTTACGCCCGCGTAGTCTATTTGTCTACTGTAGCGAGGCAAACTTAGATCGTTGTGTTTTTGCAAATATTTACGTTAGTGGCGTGTACGTATTGCCCAATGTATGTACAGTATGAACATTTGCTAAGTATAACACATAGCGGTTATACGCCGTCCGATAGTAATTAGAAATCACTTCATGTGATTTATCACTTAATTATTTTTAACAGGTTGAATATTGTTGCGTTCATTTTTCAATACGTACGCAATATATATTTCGAATGAGGAATTTTTTAATTAATCGGCTTTGAAACAATTTCCGATGAGTGATTTTACAATGTTAACAATTAAGAAATTACAAGTGTTACGATTTATCAAATTTTTAACTATGTAGAACAATTTTATTTAAGTTTATATTTAATAATAAAAGAGTATGTTATTAAGTCCATTTTTTACGTGAACATTTAACTACATAAAGAAAAAGGAGTAATAGATTTTATCGACGATATTTTGTGGTATATAATTTAAGCGCACACTAAATAAATAGAAAACTAACAAAATTATCGCGATTTCTATTTAAAAAAATTAAAACGTATAAAAGTTGTAAACTTAAAACACTATAAACTATGCTAGCATTCGGCTGAGGCTTTTGTATAATTCTACATATGTATTTGTTTATTGTAGACAATTCGGATATCACCAGCTGAATGAAGAATGTCAACAGTAATGAACGTTTTTTTTTGTATTTTATGAACTACTACACATTTTAAAACTAGTGTCTGTATACTGCCTCAGTACTACAAACTACCTCCGTAGCTTAGTGGAATGGGGGTGTGCTTTAGAAACCGGAGGTCGTGGTTCAATCCTGCGGGACACAACAAATTTTCATTGTTGTTTCCTAGTTGGTTAGGCAATTTGGGCCGATCACCCAGTTGTCTGAAAAGTAAGATGATCCATGCGTCGGATGGGCATCTAAAAGTCAGTCCACCCACCAACACGCATTGGACCAGCGTGGTGGGATATGGTCCAAACCCCAATGGAAGGGTGTATTAGGGAGGCCTATGTCCAGCAGTGGACTATCAAAGGCTGATGATGCATGATGACTACAAACTACCTCCGTAGCTTAGTGGAATGGGGGTGTGTGTGTGGGTTCAAATCCTGCGGAGACTTAACAAAATTTTCATTGTTGTTTCCTAGTTGGTTAGGGCAGTTTGGGCCGATCACCCAATTGTCTGAAAAGTAAGATGATCCATGCGTCGGATGGGCATGTAAAAGTCAGTCCACGCATGACCAGGATACGGTAACCCCTAATGGATAGGGGTGCATTAGGGAGGCCTAAGTCCAGCAGTGGACTATCACAGGCTGATGATATGATGATGTGTCTGTATACTAGCCCTTTTATATAGAGCATCTCATAAAAAACATGGTTGTGTTTATGGCCACACTAACACAACTAAGCTTTAATCCAATTCCAGAAAGATTCATGATGAAACAAGATAAGACAAGTTACTCAGCATCGCGTTAGGAAGGAGGAAGAAATAATATTAAGCAATAAAATATAATGACCGCAGTCGTAAGGCCAATTCGACGCGTGCGCTGGAAAGTGCGGCCCGTGGGCGGGCGGGCCAGCTCCGTAGGCGGACGCCAATGACAACCGATGCCCTCCATGTCCACCTCCAACCCACACTTTACGATCCAATACTAAACGGCCGTTAATACCTTTACTGTACGATTATCACTAAAAGCACTGCCACAAAACATCCCCAGCAATAGGCTTCATTGTTTCATCTATAAGCGATGAAGTTTTTACCTTTAAACTGCCCGGGGTAAGCCTACCTACTCAAAGTTCTATCCGTTCTCAAATCAAGGTGTCTAAAGTTCGAAGACTGTACATATGATACTGTCGTTTAACATCATAAGACAACGTCAACATTAAAATTAGCAGAAGCACGAGTGAAAGTCGTATTAAGAACGAAAACTTCTTAAAAGCACAAGTAGACTCAAGTCAATCATATACTTGTGTTGAACTTGAGTTTATGTAAATTTTACTTTGCTAATAAAAGTTCTCAGAGTTTCCTCGGTGCCTGTCGTTTAATGGCGGTAAATTTTCGAGGGGTACTATACCACAGTGATATTTGACAAAACTCTTCCTTGCTCCTTTCAAGATGCCAATAATGTTCTTGCATAAATATTGAAATGCCATTAGATATCGAGAAACGCCAACTATGACGCCAACAGAGAATACTCTGTTGCCCCACTTGGGAATCTGTTTTCATTATTAACAACATTGAATATAGCGTATAGGAAATTTTATTCCGGAGAGAGAAAAGAGTAAGCTGTAACGTATGCAAAAGCAGTCTAATAAAATAAAATAAGTTATATCTACCCTAAACAAATAAATAAAATTGGAGTGTCTGTTTGGAACATCAACTAACTGTTTCTTAATGATTACATAATAATATGTACACCGATACATGTGTCTGACAAAACGACATTTTTTTAATTTCTCTCTGCCCGTCCGTTTGTTTTGGCTAATCTCTGGAATGGCTATTCCGATTTTGACGGGACTTTCACTGGAAGATAGGTAATGTAACTGGGAGTATTGCAGGCTACTTTTTCAAGTTTTTTTTTGTGTGATTTATTTTTTATATATATTACTACGTAGACGAAACTACAGGCTACAGCCAACTAGTATACTATTAAATCCAATAAGTTATTTTACAAGGGTCAAGGCTCAAAATAAGAGGTAATAAGATGATTCATATCCGTTTCGGCAAAAACCAAAAGGTGAAATGCGCTTTCGATTCAATGTACACAATAGCTGTGCACTTGAAATATTACGTCACGTTACGTCACAATCGCGTTGACGAACTCGGTATTGTGCGCTTTTAACCATTGTTCACGTTATCTTCAGTCGTAGAGGTCAATGCCCCGCGATTAGATAGTCACTTTTAAGCACCGTAGTTTAAGACGCCCGTATCAAATCGGACGTAAGTAAACGTATGCAGTCGACTCTGCATTAATCGTACCGTAATGGTCATAAAACAGAGCCGATGGACTGCGGCGCCGAAACATTTCCTGCCACAAAATGTAATCACGGACAGATAAATGAATTTAATGTACGGTCTTCTCGACGCATATGAAACGATAATAAGTGGAGCAGTTATAAGTGATGAATAGTGTATCGGATTTTGTCCTAATAAAATTTCTTTATTGGATGTACCGTGTGGTTCATTTTATTCACGTCTTGTTTTTAAACAACTTGATTACTGAATTTTTTTACCTTACGCGCAGAAATAAAATAATAATCTTCGAATATATCTGGCTGGTTTCAACCATCAAGCGTCGATCTTTGCGATATTTTTACCAATAGAAATATCATAAGTTTTAGTTCCATTATATTAAAGCATTTTTGTAAATTCCAAATTATATTGTTATACTATTTACACTAATACATAAAGTTAAAGATATCGTACGTCTAGGTCACTTTAACCCGCTAATCACTTGGAGTACTGGCTTGATTAGGTTGTTTTCTTTTCGTATGGTACAGGCTGTTTGTGTATAAATAGAAAAGAAATAATTATGTTTACCTTGTCTAAACAAAGTTACCGGGCATCTTTCTCCCCACAGATTAAACTATACATTAGTTAGAATTACGAAATACGTGCTTAATAATTAGTTCGGAATCGTATGAAGTCTTTTAAAAATATCTATATAAACTCGAAGTTCAGATTTATTTTAAAAAAAAACGACGATCGATCCAGTCGCAATATATCGTCATTATTAATCTATTACTTCGATAGTTCGTTACAACTTTAATTAAACCGTGCGCTCATTAATCAGTCGAATACTCGAAATGATCACCGCGCGTAAGGCCGGAAGCTGTGGATGTTCTTGTAAATTACAAGAGCGTTAATTGCCATTGCAATTTTAGTACAAGATGCGGTGCCCTGTCGTTTGGGAGAGTGCTTTATATTAATCCATTACGTGTATTGAGCAACGAGGCGACTTTCACTGGACACGACCCGTTGTTACAAACGTATTATCACGCAATCCATTTAGGTAATTCAATGCCTACCTGTTTGTTAGCACTCATCAGGTTACGGTACCCTAGGCTCATTGGTTTGTGACCGTTGTTCCACATACTGTTACCTCTTTTCATATTAGACAGTTATTTATTGTTGTATAATGTATTTGCGTATATTATTAACAAATAAAGACTATTCGGTGAATTAAACTTATTCTAGCGTTTACTTCGAAATAATTTTTTTCAAATCAAAAATCTCGAAAAATTCGTAAAATTATGCAAATGAATGTTTATAGTATTCAGGCCAATGAAAGAAAGATTTTTTAAACAGATAAAGTATTATACACATAGTAATGCTTTAGTCTATAAAAAAATACGACTTTAGATATGGCGGTAATAAAGAAAAGTTTTCCAGTACCGTGGTGCATTATAAAAATAAAAATGCTTAATAATTTCAGAAATAATTTACTTTTTACAACTCTTTTCCTTTTTCAAAGATAGTCTACAAAGCGCAATATTAGCGTACAATTAAAGTGAAACATAATTGGGTTGAAAACAGTAATTCGTTACCAAACTAACAATAAACTTTCTTCAACGTATACCGAATGTTCATGGTATATGGTTCTAAATATCGTACGAAGCAGTTCGCAACCGAAGATTACACTATGCTAATGTATGTATATGAGTTTCAACTTAGCGGTCAGTGTTTTATTTTAACGGCACAATGGAAACAATTAAATCTACTCTATTTACGACCTCAACGTAATAAATGCCGACCTTATCAGTTTTCAAAGCATAAATTTCTTAAGTCCCATACAAGTTGACATCCGCTTGGCTTGGTAGTAAATTATAGTAAGGGATTAAGTTTGTTTTGAACATCGCGTAAAATACTGGCAACTTGACACGAGGATAAAAAGACCAACTTAAATGTTTTTTTTTATTTAACTTCCCGTTGTTGGCAAACGGGCGAATGGAATTCTTATTGAGTAAACGTGGTTTTGTTACTTTTACATTTAAAAAAAAAGACTCACTCATCGCGTGACCGTGAAGCATAACGGACGCCTGATGATAATTGCTTTAATTGCTGAATTCTTCTACATCAAATGCGGAACAAATCACATCTCGCAAACTCGAGTTCCGGACAATTCTATCAAGAGCCGATCTACTTCGATCTAAAAAAGCAAATCCTAAACGCTTGGCACCCCGTTGGGCAAATTCTTCGATTTTTTTTGTTTTAATTTGTTAGTTAAAAAAGCATTACTGATTTTTTATGTCGGCTTTGAAATAAATAAAATAAGTAGTTATTTAAATTTAATTTAATACTGATATAATACTTTCCTTGTTCATTTATTTATTGATAAATAAATTTAAAAAGTACTTTTTATGTACTAGTGTATCTTGTAGAAATCGTGTGAAATTTTGACAAAGTAAGCCTGGAGTATTTATGAGCCTTAAATATGTATTAAACACATTAAACTACTTGCAGCACTAATTTGTAACAGACTAATATTTGAACGTAAAATAGTTCACGTTAAAATTTATCGCACGGCAATTTTATTAGACAATCAAATATGGCATAACCTTGTATTCAAGCTTTAAGCCCACAATAGCTTTTTTTATAGCCTCAAAGTTCTGAAGACGAATGAAGCATTCGTTACAACTGTAATTCTACGCATCGTTAATAATGAATGAATTAGTCACAGATGTTGCGGAAATCGCTTCAGCAAAACGCCGCCTATTCTTTGATCATGGACAAAAGTTGGAAATAAGTATAACCGAAATAAAATTCATCTTTAGTCAAAGAACTGAATGCAAATGCAAAATGGGTCGGAATGTTTAGGAACAAAGTATTTAAGGTGCTCTAAAGGGGTTTACGGTTACGTCATAAGATCGGTGATTGATTTATAAGTAAATTAAAATGTTTTTAAAAAATATTTTATTTGGCGTAGGCATATAGAAAAATTATAGATCTAAAATAAATTTTTTCTATCTAGCAGGCTTTTTATGCATAGGGTGTTAACTGCAATTGTTCGACTCATCAGACTCTCTCTATTAAACAGTCGCAATTTAGTTTCAGACTTCCATTCAGAACTACTTACTTTTGGAAGTATATAAGTAAAGTTAGTATAACGCAACATTTCTTTTCTCAATCTGGTTATAATCACAGAATATTATGCTAACCATCTATACTAAAGCCAAATAAGATTTAGTATTGATGTAAATAATGTAACTCATAGTATCGAAGAAGCATGCTAAGTCTAGTTTTCTAATTGTTAAACTGTTAAAAATATATTATTGTTAGACACTCAACTCTAACGAGGCCATACTTACTCTTCCCCGTTACTATTGGTTACATCAATGCCAAATCTTATTTCACTTCAGTATAGGAAAAAACATCAATAAATAGTTACTAGATAAACTGAAAATCATGACCCGTTAGTTAGCTTTTAAACCTTAAATTTACTTAAATAACGAGACTGGAAGCAGTATTAACAATATTTAGGTAATTATTTAGGTGTTCTTGACCGTTTTACATCAAATTATCCGTCGATGATATTATCGCCTATCTAGAGGAAAGAAACTCCTTAATGGACCGACATTTTAATGTTGCATCGCAAACTTTATTGATCGACACGGTTAATTAAATATTAGATAAATGTCGAAGATAATTTTAGAAACAAGTCCGTTCGGTTATGCAACCCGGCTGAACGGTCATCGCATGAATTGATAAACTCTTCTTTCACCGAGTTATATAATTATATTTTTATTGGATTAGATTATTTATAAGATTGCTAGCTATAAGTATAATTCATTTTTATATTGTAAGTTAATTTTGTATGTTAATAAAATAAAAAAGACATATTCACAATGATAACATGTATAACAAAAATTGTTTTATTATTACTATTTAGAAAAAGTATCACTCTGTTCTTAAGGATTAAAATCAATAAACAGAAGTGTCATAGGTGTATAAATCTGCAGCTCAACTCGGTCACCTTGTTTGAAGGATATTATGGGATAGTTTCTCTTTGTTTGATTAGTAAAATAATAATTAGTTTAAAGAGACTATTTTTCATAATTTATTAGAACAATATATCTAAAAATCAATAAATTCTGTTTTAAGCTTCAAATTAAATCTCTTTTATATTTGTAGTTAAAGAGTAGTTTTCTATGGATAACCTATTTATAGCACTCAATTTTCTATTACAGTTCCACTCTTGTCTAATCAAAGGCTATAAATATTCCATCCTTGGCAGCATCGAGACATAATTTAATAACATTCAAATAATTGTACACACGAAGATTAAAATTACTAAAATGCAGTACTTCTGTTCAGACATTAATGCAACTAAACAAAAGAATGCGCAAACAATGGCGCAATGACATTGTTCAAAAATACAAACACGTTGAGCGTTAGAACGGCAAGTGCAGCGCGAACGAATAAGTTGTTAGATCTGTTTAAACGTTATCCACCGGTTTAATCAAATACAGATTACCGATAAAGGACAAGTCGAACCACAAGCTACGCAGTCTGTTTATAGCTTTTTAATCTGTCGTAACGGGTTCTGTACAGTTTTAAATTAGATGGCCGATGCAATTGCAAAACTGTCTCCGCAAAAAACTGTCTCCGCAAAAACATTATCATGTACTTAATAGAAATTGTGAAATTGCTTATGAGGCACTCACTTCCGCTATCCACAGTATGTAATATGTAAAACATTGGTGTAAAATTTTGTTTAACATAATTCAATTCTCTTTTTACTATATACATGATATTTGTATATGCAAATTATTGTTGCAATAATAATATTTGTGTTCGTAAAACATTGTTTCCTTTTCTGCACAAAAGACATAGTCATTTAAACTAATTACAGTCGTAACTGCACATGTAAAGTAAAGGAAAGATGTCAGTGTAAACAAATAGTTAACTATACCTAATCCAAATAAAAGACGGTAGTAAGAAACAATATCGGGCATTTATTTCACTAAGATGTCAATCACTAAGCTACAACGAAGTAAGAACAACGGCGTTGCTTTGGTTTGAATTCCATCTTATCTTCGGCCCAACTTAGGGTACAAAACCTACACAGTTAAAAGATTACTCCATTATAAGTTTATTAAAGCACTTATTTCGCGAACAAATATGAGTCAAGTCTTTGTTAGTGCCGTTTAGCATTTAATATAATACTTTAATACTTAGCATTGAGAAAGATCCCAAGCGTTATAAATAAATTAAAAGTAAACGTGTTCATTTTATTCCAAATGAAGGACGTCCAGCCTGCATATATTAATAAACGCGCGTACAGATCGTAATGAGTTGTACAGATAAAGCAAAACTGTTGGTATTCGGAGCGCAGACGCCAATATCGCCTCGGCGGCTGTTCTCAATGAGATCTGTTCTTGATGATCTGTGCCTTTTTGCATAAATGCCACAGACTGCACGTGTTGGCAATTGAAATAGGAAGGTCGCAGTTTGAGTGTTAAATCCTAACTAATAAAAAAACAACAAATTATTATTATAGTCTGTTTTGCTTTTGATCATAGCCTTCACGTGTTTTATTACTGTAACAAATTTAATCATACGTACTGTTGTTGCTAATAACGACATTTTAGTTTACATTTAGTTCGTGTAATGCTTATTTTTTTATATTTTCATGTACGTATATACTTGGCATTTGTCACGTACAAAACCATTGTCCGATTGGGCTGGCCGAAATGTATTTCTTTCAAATATTTATCGCATATTTGTTAGCACGACTTGCTTATCTACTTTCCTCACACAAAAACACAAGATCTGTATTCGGAAATCTGTTTTATGTCTCTGGCAGTCTTTACGGCACATTTTGCTAGTTTGGCGGTATATTTTACAAAATTTATTACAACATCTGGTATTTTTTGTTTCTTAGTAGCAAAACAAGCTTTACATCTGTCAACGCTTTAAGGGAAACAGTAACGATGTATGTACATCACATAGCTAACGAACGCTTTCATCATAATCATATAGTTCAAACTAAAATTTTGTATCTGTGTAACATATTTTTTAACGGCGCGAACACATGGTGCCTTTTGCATACGCCATCTTGATATTATAACGGTTGAATGTGATTTGTCGTAACAATCGTAATATCTTTGTCAAAATGTTATCTGTTTAATATAATCATCATGTTCTCGTTAGAGACTGTTTGTTACATTTAATCACTATAACTTTGTTTGTTTAATGCAATTCTTTAAGATTGATTTCGATTTGGTGTTTTTATGACTAGCAGTTTATGTATTTGTTTCATTTGACGGCGGACAAAATACACTGCAAAATTTTCTTTGTGACTACATGGACGAGATAATAGAATACTCTTTTTGTTAATTATTGATTTGTAGACACTAATGAAACATTATAATTATAAAATTCTAGTCAGGAACAATTTAGTTTATAAATTTTTGTAATACGCATACAATGACAATAGATAACATTTTACAATCGACTTTGGTGCCCTTTTCACTTTGTCAAAAGCAGTCGCTAAACACTTTTTTGGAAACAGTTGGTACATTGCAAAAGTAACTGAGCGTGAATTCGTCAGAGTTTATTGAACGTATTTAAACTATCTTAAAAAATAGAAAACAGCAAAAAAGCGTCTGTTTAAAATGTATTTTTTGTGGGATTAACATCAATAAATTTCGTACAATTAGTTTTTTGTAACGTTAAAATCGAGACTAGCAGACAGAATATTGGATGATGATTTCTAACCTCAATATAATAGATACGAGCCATATAATCTACAATAGAAAATAGTGATATTTCAATCTGTACAATGAGGAGCACGTAATAGAATTAACCATTGGTTTTTTACGACACAAAATCATGTACAGTAGTCACGGCAACGGTATCAGAGGCGTCATTAACTTATGCTATTTTGGAATAAAAAGCCCGCAGTAGGAAATGCCTCACTCCCGGCAAGGTAATCATAGACACTCGGACGGACCTACGTTTATTATAAATCTAATGGTAGTCAGGAATCGTTAGAGAAACCGATGTGAAAGTGCCAGTCATTAAGAGACGCGTTTGATTTTTCTCTCGGAAATAATACTGAATTAACTCGCAATCTGGAGGAAACGGGACCTCATAAAGTTTTCAATGATTTACTATGTTATTACCAATTAATTAAGCTATAAACTAATTGAATTTAAAATAGTTTATACCTATTTATATTATAAATATAGCTACAAGTTAAAATGTCTGTATACAGAAACCACGAGCAAGTTCGCATTGACAAATGCATAAGTTTTAAGCATACTTTTAATAGTCTATTTCTTCTATCCCTATATGGTATGAAACGTTGAAACAAAACACGTACGCACTACTCACAGCAAAGCAAATTGCCCTTACACTGAAATAAAGCTCGGTTTGTTTCATTAATAGCAGCTGTGCTCTCGGTAACTCTTTTACGCGTCGGGCTCGAGTGTTAAAATACGCCTGTTTTCGACGCATTCACCACTAGACGTGTCCCTTGTACTCGCAAGACTAAGTGCCTGACTAATTCTACACCGCCTTATTTTATGGTAAACATTCACTTACTTAGCGGGTAAATAGAAAAGCTTTTACGCTAAGCACCAAGCTGAGACGATAACACGATGTTTATTTTATTTCGTGACTTTTTTCGATCACTAAATTAAATGAAAAAAAAAATAACTAGCAACATTTTAGAAACGGTATTTAAAAAACAAAACACTGCGCTACATCTGTACTCACTTTCGTGCGGAGAACGTTCCTCAGTTGGTAAACACGGATAATGAAAGCACAGTCACAACACTATGGGCACTAGATCTGCGTTTATCGCGGAGACGTGCGGATCGATCCGTCCCCGGTGCGTGTCTGATAAGCGCAATACAGAAGCGCGACGTGCTGTGCGCGCGACTCGACTGGGCCGACACCGCGTACTACGGGACGCGGCGTCCATTCATTACGTATCTCGCTCTTGTTAATATCTCTAGTAATAGCCCTACCGGCGCAACGATGTACCAATATACCCGATCCGTAATATTAAGCATAAATTTATACTGGTTATTGCAACAACTGTCACCTACTACCGGTTATATTAGAATCGAAACTGAATATATTTTCTTTCTACAATAAAACAATAAATTTTAGTTAAAACAATAAAATGAGGATGATATAATGAACATTACTTTTATAATATCTAAGTAAATAACACTTATATTAACCACTCTTAAATAAGAATATGTGAAGATATTTTTCTGACGATATAAGTATGCTATTTTAAGCGTAAAGAGAAAGAAAGAAAAAAACACAGGTAATGTTTATAAGAGCCCACAGAAGCTCTTTGCTTTGATGTGAACGCACTTAGGAGTTCCAAATTGTTTATTCTCATTGTTCTATTACGAGTTGTTCCAAGAATTGTTATTTCTGCTAATTGTCATCAACGATCGTATATTTGGAACAAAAAAATTACTTATCGATAGAGTCATTTATACAAAATCATAAAACTGTTTTTATTTAAATTGTTTAAAATTGATTTTCTTAATATTTAGTCCGGTTTGAACTACATTAACTAGCTACTAACACCGATATACAAACCGGCCCTAATTACGTTATTGATCGAATTATATTCAATATCAGGTTTCACAGGAAACATACTGGTATTAAAACAGATCATACCCAAATTTATTGCGATATTACAATTTATTTTAATCAGATTGATTGACTGTAACCTTCTTTTTTGGTGGACATGATTGAAACATCGATTTAGAGTTTTATTTTTATATATTATTTATTATAGTGATTATTAAAAATTAACGAATGTTGGCTTCTTGAGAATAAAAAATAAATGTGATATGCCTTCACCCTATAAATTCATTTAATATAAATTTTCAAGAGGATTTGTTTTAAATTGAAGTTATACTGTAACTTGGAAAGATTAACCAACATCATAAACAATTTATGATGTTGGTTAATCTTTGTAATGTTAGTAATATAAATAGTTAAAAAAATTATTTCAACAAGTTCATTAATAATCTATCCTCGCTATATTTAATTCAGTATTTCTGATAAAATTTTGACATCAGAGAACAAAAATAAATTTCGCAGATAAATCGCAGCAAAGTTAACAATTTACCTGGTTCTTTACTTAACTTTAGAATTGAAATTTATGTTGGAATTACTGTTATTACTTTGACGTTGTATTACTTTTACAGCAGACACGCCTTTGTTTTAGAAATAAGTATAAATATAATTCA
Organism: Lamproptera curius; assembly: GCA_029286875.1. Classification (NCBI taxonomy): domain Eukaryota; kingdom Metazoa; phylum Arthropoda; class Insecta; order Lepidoptera; family Papilionidae; genus Lamproptera; species Lamproptera curius. The sequence goes on from JAGSMT010000077.1 coordinate 769,078, forward strand.
TACGTGAGGTTTATTTAATACAATTCACTTACATATATTATCGGAGTTCATTCATCATCATCAGCCTGTGATAGTCCACTGCTGGATATAGGCCACCCCTAATACACCAACTTCCATTAGGGAGTTTTGGACCGTATCCCACCACGCTGGTCCAATGCGGGTTGCTGGGTAGACCGACTTTTTACATGCCCATCCGACATATGGATCATCTTGCTTTTCAGACAATTGGGCGATCGGCCCAAATTGCCCTAACCAACTAGGAAACAACAATGAAAGTTTGCTGAGTCCCCGCAGGATTTGAACCCACGACCTCCGGTTTCTAAGGCACACGCCTATACCACTAGGCTACGGAGGCAGTTATATTGGCAGCAGCATTGTCGGAGTTAGTTCTTATGTTTTTGTGTAATGTTAGTTTATTATTATTGCGATAAGTCAACAATTTATTTATATTATTTTACTTAATAAGGATCTACAAAAGTTTCCATTTACGTATGAGTATAGAAAATTTATTTACTCTTACTAGAACTTTGGTTTATCCAAGAAGTTGTGACCTCTTTTTTTAAGTCTTCAATTTAATTTCGTAATACACGTACTTACTTCCGTGTTATAATATTGTTTGCAGAATTAAAGTTTCATTTTATGACTTACGGACGGTATAACCGTTACGTATAAAAACGAATACCATATAAAACCGGACATCCTACATTTGTTCTGCCTACGGGAAGTCGAACGTATACATCTTTTACCGGATATTCGGGAGCCATATTTGTACTTGTGACTAATTGCGAGTATTATTACAACTACCCACGGTTTATTGCTAACCGAATGACTAATGTATGTTCCAATAATAATAATTAAGCATCAAATGATTGAGTTGTGAAATATTTAGCTGCTAAATAATTAAAACTTTTTGATTTGTTTAGGTACTTATAAATTTTATGCATAAATGCGCGCTTAGCCTAAGGCTCCGCTAACGATAATACTGGCAGGTAGGTCAGTTTGAAAAACGTCGGTATCTTTTTGTTATTGTGTGACCGTTCTTAGCAGCGTAAAATATTTTCATTTACATTATTCCACTAATAAAATCTACTGTGTTTTTATGCGTTTGACAAACTTGTTAATAAATTATTCCTATTAAACCCGTAACATATTAATACTCAATAATTTCTTACCCATCTGAAAACATTATGTATCGAATTCTGTTGATACTTTTAGACAATGTAGATTAAAAATGAAAGTATGCCATCTGCACCATTTTGATCCGGCTTCGTTAATTTCTTTTTCTTATTTCCGAGACATTTGGCATTCCCCGCTGCAATGTTCAAGGCGGGAAGGAATCCTCATAACTCGGTTCCTTCCTGTAATTTAGATACTTCTCGGGGGAATGTCTAAACTTTTTAATCGTCTGAGGCCTTAGTATTACAGTTAATTCAAACTTCAACTCTTTTTTTGTATAATGAAAAAAATCAGACTTTATAATGATTTTTGATCTTGATATTTTTTGTATTTGCACTAGCTTCAATTACTCAATATTGTACCTAGAACTAATTTTTACCAAGAACGATAATGTCGAAAAAATATTTGTACGTTTAACTTAAAAGACACGCGCTTTTAATGTTACTTACATTAACGTGTTATATAATGTATATATTTACAGTTATTTTGTCTGGTAATCCTAAGGAGCATCTGGTTCGGCTTAAATTATGGTTTTAAGTTAACGTTGGACGCCACAGCCATTGAAAAGAAGACAGCAATGTAAAGTATTTATAACATGGGGTTCCATAATGTTTCAATAATATGGAATAGTTTCAAAGATCAACTCAATTATTGCATTTTTATTTTGTATTACAAATTTTGCCAAGTTATCTTTATACATTTGAAAATAATTCAAATTAGATATGTGACATATTATGTTATAAACTTACCAAAATTTTCCCGACAATAATTTACCCTAATAAAAATCGTACCAAAATTAATTTGCATTAGTAAGCAATTAATATTATATATAAGTATTCTAATGAGCGATAATAAACGTGCTATAACTGTTTATTATATACTGTAATAGACACGGCTAAAGTTAAACGGTACATAACAATTTTAGTAAAGCGCAATAAGCTTGATAGAGAATTACAGTAGTGCACATTATACATTCTAATTACACGTAATTGGTGGCTCAGAAGCGCGAAAGTAACTCGGTACTGTGCAAGGTTAATCCGATTGTGAATACACATTTATGTTAACGTGAAAACGTGAGTACAGTTGGCGTATTTTATCGGATATTTTCTATACCGCCTTTACTCACGTACATATCGCATTTTTCCGCTGACCTAATGCCATTGATAATGCGGATTAACTCAGTGCTTAGCACTGTTAAATACATGATAAGTTACATTAGCCCCACTGTGCTAGCTAATAAGAATTGGTAATTATATAAGATGATTGCGAGGTAGCTCTCCTTTTAATAGGGCAACAGTCTGGAGCGGTGCCACTGCGGTGCCCATTCCTGCTGCAAAGCAGTAGTGCGAAAACACTACCGTGTTTCGATTTGCAAGGCAACATCCATGTCTTACGGAAAGCAGCGCATGTAATAATATATAGTAGTGATATCTTGATATTTCCGATGTCCGTGAGGCGTCGATGACCACTTTCCATCAGTCGGCCCGATTGCTCGTTTACCTTCGATTGCGATAAAAAAAGGAAAAAATATGTCATATTATTGGTTAAAGTTTGCCTTAACTGAACCAATGAGAACGCATTAAGTTTTGGCGTGTCTTGATTTTGACATTAGATATTTTTGTCTTAAATTCCATGTTTTTTACGGCTCTAATATGGTTTAAAAGATTATAAATGGTTATAATTATAATGTAAAACATACGTGTTTTTTTACTTTATTATCATTACTTTGAACGTTATTTACTTCGGTAAAAGTTGTTTCGTACATATAAACTATTATAGTACACGAATACTGTGTCCGAATTAAATGCGATGTACATTTCTAATTCTTACCAGACGGTGTTGCTATGATTTGAGCGCGTTGCGAAACTGCTAGTTTAGTGAAAATTATCAGAGTGCGCATGCCTTGTAACGGTGTTAAATTCTGTGGTAGAATGACTTTAACACGGCTAAAAAATAGTTTCACGTGATATATCGCGCTCTTATTTTTAGTAAATCGACTCTAACTGGGGCAATGTACAGTCTGCATTTATAACAGTGGTAAATTTGAATAACACAGTTTCCATCTTAATTATCTAACGATTTAATACGTTTAACTGCATTCATGCTATTTGATGATCTAGTATTTTCTATCGACTGGTTTTATTCGGTTTTTTGCTCATTATATTGTGGGATAAACTCGTGGACCGTAAAGTTTAATTGTTTTGGTTTTGTTCCACTGGAACTTTGGTGCGTCATTCTGTTCAATGAATTTATGATTGTAACTTAATGCTTTGAATAACAAATATTTTTTTTAGTTATTAAATTAGATAAAAAAATAGATTTTTAATATTTAAATTTATCTAGGTAATCGTTAAGAAAATATTAAGTCAATTTATGAACAAAACTCGTTGCTGGAAAGTATAATTGAGTTTGTATCTATTAATAAAGGAATATGTTACGATATAAATCGATGGATGTACTTTACTCGGCAAACTTAATGTAAATAAGTAATTTCGAACATCTTTATCTTAAATTAGATCAAGTAATGAAACACTGCTGTACGTAACCGTGGCAAATCTGCAAAGTTGTCGCAACATTTCGCGTATTTTATTTACAGTCTGAAGATGAGATTGTCTGTCATTTAACTGGGCCATTCTAGACAGGGTAGGCGGTAAATCTGCGCCAATATTAGGAATCATAAGGCGTGACTGACGCGGTATTATCGAATGAATCATTGCGTTACATGTACATTATATACGCTCGTTTTAGTGCAACTGTTTATATTTAAAGTTTATTATAAAATAAAGTCGAACGTCAAACTCAATTGGCGCCAAAAATCGGAAACTCTTATTGATCAAACATCGCGAAAAAATAAGTATGGCCGCGTTTCACCAATAACAACGCGTTCGCTTACCACCATTAGTTTTTGACATAAGAATTGCGTCCATTTTGTTGCTTTATACGTGCTCATTTACATCGATTATTAAAGTAAAAAAAAAATACTGCATACTTGTACCTCGTAAAATTTTAAACTAAAATTATCTGTAATGACAACCATGTTTCTTCATACCTTGCTATTTTCTTTGTAGATTGTTGGTAGAAATAAATTGTAAAAAATAAAGTGTTTATACCTTAAAATCTTCACAGATGTTGTCCAATAGTTGGGTTAAAAGCGCTGATTCTATTTAAATAATACATTTGTTCATATCTCAAAACGTCTGATGAAATATATCGTGTGCTTAATACTTGAAAGGTTGAGTCACAATACTAAGTTTCTGTTTAGTGTTCTAGGTTTCGGCTGCGAATTTTAATTCATACACTATTGTGTCATCTTCATCATTGTTGTAACGAAGGCTACCGATAAATCACGGTAGGCAGTGTGTGGGTTGTTTCAATAACTTTAATTGTTTAAAGCGATGCTATATTTTAAGCTACACGCCTACGGACCGCCTTCGTGGTCTAGCGGTATTGGAACTTGCTTTATAAAGATCGTGGTTTCAAACCCTGCGGGGAAACAACTTTGTGTTAACGTTGTTTTCTGTTGGTTAGGAAAATTTTTGGCTGATAGCCTAATTGTCTGAAAAGTAACAAGCGTGGTGGGATACGGTCCAAAAGCCCGTAATGGTTCTCCATGCGTCTCCTGGCGTGCATTAAGCGAGGCCTATATCCATCAGGGCACTAACACAGATGTATGAAGACGGCAGGAGCATGATGAACGGTATTATTTTATTTACGATTATTATTATTTTTTTTTATAGCATATGCAGGCAGACGAGCATTCGGCCACCTGATGGGAAGTGGTCACCGACGCCCTGACATTAGCTATACCAGTATACCGCCAACGGCTGCCTCCGTGAGACATGGATGTTAAGTCTCGTTTCCCAGTAAATACCTGGCTGGTGCCCTTCAAACCGGAACACGGCAGGTGATTCCACTACTGCTTCGCGGCGAAATAGGCACGCGGTGGTATCCTCACACCTGACGGTCTCCGTAAACGGGGACCTACCACGGTAAAAATAACTTTCTTTTTATGCTACTACTAATTTCCTTAGGTCAACATATCAACTTCTAACCTCCATATCAATGTAATTATTTTTAAGCAGAGCATATACTTACTGGAGAAATATGATTCTGACAATAACCTAATCCATTTAATTTATAAATATTTAAAAGATCCGTAAATTTAAAAGCTGTAACGATTGTCAAGGACGGCTTGACAACCGGACTGACGTTTCACAAGCTCATTTGTCAGATGGATCATTTTACTTATCTCGAATGAGGTGATCAGACCCTATAATGCCCTAACCAACCAGAAACAACGACAACTCAAAGGCTTGTAATGCCAATACCACGGCCACGAAAGCGGTCAGGGACAAAAATATGTATGTAAAATATTCTATATTAACTTTCCAGCTACGCCCTACCGACTTAGAAATCTTTGTAAATATAATACAATTATGAGATAAACCGCTCGAAGCCATAATGTGTTTGATATTATAAAGTTCTAGGTTATGACTGACGACTTTGTTTCCGCGTAGTCAACTCCCACACTAAAGAAAAATAGAAGTGACTTTCCATTTTGCTCGTATATTGTTTTAAAATAACCTCATTGAATTATTAATATCTGGATTGTATTAACTGTTGCTTAAACTATTTTTACTATTGCACTAATTTTAACTAAATGTAGGAACGAATTTTAACTTAGGTATCACTAAAAATATCTGTCAAAACCTAAATAATAGTTGTGTTAATTTTGCCATTGCTCTGAACTATTTCTACACGAAAGGCTTTTTTACTTCTCACAATAGAAGCTACTTGTCTCATTTATACAGAAAAGCGTTCCCGCTCTAAGATAATTTAGTACATAGTTATTTATTATTACGATAACCGCACAGTCTATTGTTAACGAATAGTAGATACGACCTTTTAGTTTATAAACGCTTTAAGTGTAAGGTCGCACTTGACTTACGTAAGCAATAAATCTCAAGGCTCGATGAATATTCCATTAACAAGTAATTGAAATTGATTGTGGGTTTAATTACGATAATGTTGCTTATAAAAATAAATAATGTAGTGTTTGTTTCTTATAGTAATATAGCAGTCAGTCTTTGTCAAAATTTTGCTGCGAATAGACGATTTACATTTTCACGCTTTTTGTGTGCATAACTGTTAGTAGCAATATTTTATTTATTAGTTAAAACGGTTGACATATGTTGTGATTTTGCCTTGTTAGTTTATAAAGTTAAATAGTATATTTCCTATTTGCTTAATTCCTTTAATCTTGTTTATAGATAACATTGCTAAATAAGGAGTTAAAAAAGGGAAGGCGATTTATAAAAGTTATATACATGTTCTTCTACAATAAAACTTCCAATGAAATGATAACGATTGGAATTTCGGCCCTTCGTGTCTTAGTATCTGATGTTTGCAATGATCTCATGTTCCATCGATAACAGAATCAAAGACGATTGTCAGTACAGTACGGAAAAATATTTTAAGCGTAACATTAGGGCATGTGATGTCATACATATTAACAACCAGAATATAAAAGGTGAACTAAGTATGTAAACGGAGCGTGGGAACATTATTTAAGTTATGCTGGAACTCTTGAAATGCACACAAAAATAATCGCAATTGTAACGCAGCTGCGCATTTGCCAACGAGTGGTCCGTAGCGGTCCATCGAAAAAACTAGATTTTATATGCGAGGACGTCATTCTGCAGAATTAACCGGCTGAAAAATGTCACCCGGCATCTTCAGCGGAGAAAAACACCCAGACACCTGTTTTACTTTATAAATACGCCCAATTAATAATGTCCAAATGCGCAATAATGACGTGTTTGACAATCTATTGCAACATTTCTACATAAATATAGTTAAAGTAATAAAGTTTCGTACGTGCGCTGTTGTAATTGCTTTGAAAATAAAATTTCAAGTCACCACGTTTTATTTGTTATCTGTCCGACAGAAATAATGATGCGCCCCGATGTTGACAAATTGAGGTGCAAACTCGATGTGACGTCCTCGGCAATATTAATATAATACGTGTGAAAAATTCATAACCTACGCGTCGTGTGAGATTATTGAATTACGTTATGTGTGTAACAATCTTTTGTACATGGTAAAATTTGGTTTCGTGAAATGGTAATAAATTAGATACTCTAATAGATTCATTGTTATTATAGCCATACTGACTGCCTAATGAATAAACTATTAAAAAATTATGCTGGATTTTGTATGAAAATATATATAAATATATTTTACCATTTTCTTATTTAATGTATGTTACCTCCTGTCGCAGTTATTAATAATTGTTTTAAGGGGCATTTATTATTCATATTGTATATTTTAATTATTGCAACATTTAAGTTTCAAGAAATATAAAACCGTAAGTGATATGGTGAAAACAAATTGTCGCGATCATTTTTATGTAGCGCAGAGATACCGAAATAATATTCTTGTCATGAAAACGTTTCATGATGCCCAATAGGCTCCGGTGAAAGTATTTTCACAACGGTTAAAGTATTTTATCAACCTCTGTCCACCCCATTCTACATTTTTTGTTGCCTGACTCAGTTCCGTTTACATATACGAGGTCAGAAGGTATCAATAAATATCATAATTATCGCTTAACTAGTTTATGCTGCCGGCATCCTATATAAATATGTTCCACGAACTTTTTATAACTTATACAACATGGTCTTGCATATATGAGATTACTATACATAATGTAATACAAAACGTTACGGATTTATCGTGTTTAATTAGTTTGAAATATTCTTTTATTAAATTAAATAAATTATATGTTGTTCTGGTTTTGAAAAATAATAATGTAAGGTTTCATCAAAGTCCGTCATGTATTTTCTGCGATAACGCAGGTGGATGGTAATCTAACGTTTCTATCTGTCGCATTTATAATACAAATGAAATAATTATGAAAACCATTTCCAACATACATCGTTTTCGTACTTATCTATCTTCTTTGGAACAATAAATATTTAAATATAAGCGACTGTGCAATTAAAAATCTTAAAAAATATGCAGTTTGACGAATACATTAAAGTACTAATTCAGTAAAGTTTCTATAAAAGAAAACAAAATCGATCGGTCAAATATTGTAGCACAAAAATATTGGTAGTAGTGACTTCAAGTGAATAATAAACTAAATTTTTCAAAATTCGTTAAGCACACCACGTAGGTTAAAATATTTAAAAAAGTAAAATGGTGGGCACCCAACTGTTTCGCCTTTGCCTATTTATAGACGACGCTGGTCCAATCGCAATAACAATAGACAATTGGCGACCGGCATCCGTTCTATTCGTCGCGGGAATCGATTTGACAGACAAACGGGCGGCATTGAGGTGCTCGACGCGTTGCAATCGCGTAACACCGCCAAAAATGGCCTACAGGAAGGGCCACTGAGTCAGGCTTACCTTTCACGATAGTGAATGGCATCTTATGACGCAATATCATTATTCATTTATTGAAGACGAAACGAGATGGACATTCAACTGATGGTTATTGATATATTCAAATAGAATAGCCGACGGGCAAAGGAAAAATAGTGGCTGCGAAACATCCGGGAACTTTTCACTTCGCCGAAGACCGAGAAAGATACATGGAGCTGATAGCCAATCTTCAAATTTAAGTATCCTTATTCAATATAGAAGTTTGTTCACTTGCTTATTGATTGTGAAACTTGCTACCACCCACCTACCTACCCATGAGAATTGCAGCGTAAGACGGTACAAGTCTGCTTGTTTCTTGGAGACATATATTCTGGTTTACTCAGTAAATGCGTTTGTTTCGATAGCAATAAACCATAACGTTATTATATACATTACTGTTTTCTCCTCCGTCAGTCCTACCACCTTCAAAAAGTGAATGACTGAATTGAGCCTTATACGAACCGCTCCTGTACTTACAGGTGGATGCAATTACGTGGCTTTATGCTTGTAATTACGCTACCGTTTAATGATAGACGCTATATTTATCTCCTTTTATAGGCCAGTTGAATTGATCTTTATTTGCTTGTTCGTTGCCTTTTTTAGCGTGACACGTGTTGAATAGCGTCAGTGCATAATAATAAGAGCAAATGCTTTACATTCATATTATTCACAACTGCCTGCCTTTGTATCACCTTACCGTTTTTTGTTAAGGATCATTGATGCTATTAGCGCTTCTATTATTCGATGTTTTCTATAGGGAAGTATGTATAAATAATGTTCATAATAAACATATTATTGCAGACGTGTATTTTATTTATTTCAGTCTTTTATATTTATTGTATTACATGTTAACCCGAGACAAACAAAACACTAACCCTAAGAAAAAACTAGACATTAGTCAAAGACGGGAATATTTTAAGTTGAAAAAACAAATTAAGTCTATGCTGGTAATACGAAAACAGACTTAAACAGTAGAGATTATAATTTATTTGAACGTTTTTTCTGTATTTCATTATCTAAATATATAAATCTATAAAAACCTTTGCTACAAAGACGAGAAAACAGAATTAATCCGCTTATAAGAGTTTTTATCGCATTTAATACTTTTTGGGAAAATAAAATAGACAAATATATTATTTATTTAGTTTTATATCATTTATTGACATATGATTTTTTGGGCACTTTGCTTGAAAAATTAAACAGAATTTTGCTATAGACCATCATCATCATCAGCCTGTAATAGTCCACTGCTAGACATAGACCTCCCCTTATGCACACCCTCTATATTAGGGGGTATTTAGACCGTATCCCACCACACTGGTCCAATGCGGATTGGTGGGTGGACCGACTTTTTATATGCCTATCCGACGCATGGATCATCGTATTTTTTAGCAATTGGGTGATCAGCCCAAATTGCCCTAACCAACTAGGAAACAACAATGAAAATTTGTCGAATTCCCGCAGAATTCGACCCTACGCCTTCCGGTTTCTAAAGCACACGTCTGTACCACTAGGCTACGGAGGCAGTTGCTATAGATTTATCTATATGAAATTGGTAAGTCTATAGTAAAAAAAGTTAATCAGTTCATCTAAGAAAGGAAAACAAATACGTGCATACATCAGAATAAGACCTTGTCGCGGTTACAGCCTCCTCTTCCACCGCAACGCATAATTAAGCGCAAACAAAAACGGACGCATTCTGACTACGGATCTCGTAAGACACAAACGAGATGACGCGCCCGCCATGGACTTTCTACAGCGATGATTCTCTCCAATTAACGGAATGATTGGCGGTTGGAGAGCCCCGGTTCGCGCACGCGACACACTTCACTCTTGTTACGATTCATGCGATTTTAACGCCAACCGACGCCATTTTCGTACGCCCGCGTCGGATTCAAAATGGAGTGCTTACTTTTATACCGCATTAATGAGATACACGAGACGTAAACTTTATTCGCCACACGCGCTACCGTGGCATTTGATTAGTGAAGAATCCCCCTGGAAATATTTTAATATGCGTACCGCGTGCAGATATGAGGAGCAAAGAGATCGCAGGCACTTTGCGAAAGAGCGTGGTATTTAAGGGTTCAATTATAATACTGATTCGCGATATATTATTATTTTTTGTTCGCTTTGGTCACATTTTGATGCTTATATAATAACTTTTTTATAAGTTGTTGTTGTGTTATTGCTTAATAAAACTCAAGATATGTTCCGACCATGAAGAGAGCCGATTTATTTGTGAAAGAATAATAAGATTGACCCTAGTACAAGAAAAGGTTTGGCAAGAAATCCGAATATTTCTTAGAATTATGATAATGCACGGTTATAAGAGGAAAGTCTATGAATGTTTCCTTTTGTATCCTTAAGATAGCAGTGAACCTTTTCCCGGAAATCCGTTCCCATTCCCTTATATCACGGATACAAGTGCCCTTCAAATAAATAGAATTCTTTTTATTTGCAACCCTTATTTACCCTAAAAGATTAGGGAAGTCAAAGGTATAAATAAATGAAAGCACCTCTCGTGAGATAGTCGACGGAGGTGTACTTTAATTTATAGATGACTAGCAGTTCACCCACGGCTCTGCTTGTGTTATTTTTAGATTTTTGAAATACATTTCCTGGGGTGAAAAGTATTTTATATTATGGTGAATTAGGCGAATGTTACTTTCTTACCGTCAAAGATTTTTTTTAAATCGGCACATTACTTTTTGAGTTTAGTCAATACAGACATACGCACAAAAGTAAAAGTATAAATGTTTCAATTTTATAATATTAGTACAGAAATAAAAGCAAGCGAGTCCTGCAGTGTTTCTTCAGATATTAAAACATTAATAAATTGTTAGGCATGACTGTCTTGAGAGTGTGAAATTGCTCAATACTTGTTAATAATTCATAAAACTTGCCCTTTGCCGTAAACTGCATATACAAAAACAAACATATACACTAAAACGCTTTTGTCGCTTGGGCTAAAGTGTAACTTTAAGGTGGATATAATATTACCCTTTTCATAGTGGATGGTTAAGGTAGCCGCGTTTTGAACTTTCAGTTTTGCTACTAATAATTTGTTTATTTATGTTTGAACGTTTTCAAATAAATTTACTTCCATCGATATTCTTTAACTTTAAAGACTTGTGATGAAGAGTGATGAAGTGGTGAGTGCCGTGCCGCCGTGCAAATTCCTATCAGCAACGTAAACATTAATGTCGACGAATAAGTTTTTTATTATTTTGTTCTTTGTCTGCCGTCTATTGTTTGTAGCAATACGTTATAAAATAGACTTTTCTAATTCGGAACGAACGAAATCGCACCGTCATAGTCGGTTAAAAATTCTCGATTAATAATCGATTTATAAAAAGCCTTCATCTAACACATTGGAATGTTAGAACTTCCTGAGCGGGCCACTGAACTAGGCCCATTACCAAACTTCGATGCCTCTCTATCCTGTTGGCGCCAAATTGACTTAAATAATGTACATCACGTTTTTAAGATACTTTAAATATAATGTAGATAAATAACTAACAATGTCTTCTGTGTCTAAGAAGCTTAAGGAAAACAAGGATTAAATACTAATGGTATAGTTAGTAAAAGTATTGAATTTAGGTAAAAAGTTAAGCTAATAAACCTTGACATAACTGAACGGAATTGAAATAAATATTTGGCTAAATAAACAATATATAAGGATTTTATTATTAAGATAAAATTTTCTTTTACTTAAAATCTTAAGACCACAGACATTTAATTAAAGTTTGTTTATACATGTAAATATTCAAAACTAGTTGTTTTATATTAAAGCCCAATAATATTCAACTTTAACCTATATTTTTGTTATGGTATATTGTAAAAAATAAACAGTACTTATACAAGAAAAATCTATTAGAATTACTGAAGGTAAATAATTTACAAGCGCTTTCTTACAATCAGGGAGTATAACGAAGCGGTGAGCCATAGTGGCAGGGCCGGTACTTCATTAATTACGTTGCCGCTGAAGCAAGGTATGCGGACATAGCGCAACCGATACAATGCGTCCTTCGAGGTCATTCGTGTTGCTCGGGGCAACGCCGCCCGCTGCCACTGTTACGCGCCGATTGCCGATCGCGCGGGAAAATATCAATAACCTAATTTGAAAACTTTAAGAAAATGAATTGAACTATAAAAATAATAATTGTTGGAATTTACGAATGCTAAAAACATTTTCTAATTAAAAGTTTAAATTTGTTAATAAATAACAAAGTATTATAATTTTAATCAGAGTTATCAACAATTTGTTGCACTTAAAATTACACCTACATTATTTTCTATGCCATATAAGTGTCGTGTAGTAGGTACCACAACTATCTACTTTTTTAATCTTATCGATATTTTATGTCGACATCAAATTCCGATGCGCTTAGTATTATTATATTTCTAAGAAGTAACTTAAATGTATGGATCAAATATAGAGTCCACAAACGTCCACAAGATGCGTTATCTAGACTTGTTATTTTAAACTACAAATAATAATCAAAATAACAATATTTTTGTATTTTCAAAAATCATTGCTTTCACAGAAAAAGATCTAGGCCATATTTATTAAAAATTACTGTTTACAAAATAATTTGATTATACCATAAAGTGATAAAATCCATAATACCGTGATTTAATATAATCCGATTACGGGGAATAATCCCCTAACATTATTTAATTTCGCGCCATTATTGAAAGGAGGTCTTTATTGCGTTTTAATGCAATCTTATTCAAGTTCATTATGGCAGCCATTTATCAAAGCGGCCCTCTATTACACTGAACAGGTGCTAAAAATTACTATGCAAATCGCTCGATAATCTGTACTGCTAGTCAAATCTTATCGATATAATAGCAGCATCACTTTTACTCGATACCAAAAGCGTTAAATTAAATATTCACGAAACACATCTTTTATTTTTATTTCCGTTTTTAATGCGGTATATATATTCCTGTAACGTCATTTAGTTTTGACATTCTAAAAGATATAGATCTTTTTATTGAAAGATTATCGCCCGATACGAAAAATATCTACGGCATTTAGTGCGATTTGATTTTTATTAATGATGCACACTTTTTTGTGAACGCTAAATATTCATAAACTCCGTCCGTCCGTTGCCCGCATCCTAGTCTCGTATCTGCTAAGAAATTAATTTTAATTACCTTTGCGGTATTTCCAGGCTTTACGCATTTCTTTAGCGAAATACTTGCGCGCAAAATGCACGATAAATTACCAACACAGTGACAGCTTACATCTACAAAATTTTAAACGTATGAGATGTAATTTGTGGACAAATACTTAATTAAACAAAACTATTTAATAAATATCAAAATAACGTAAGTAACTTAAGTTAGTAGTTAATAAATAATTTATCGTTCAGACATTATATTTAGATTTCAGATGTTTTTCTTTGTTTTCTCTTTTTTTGTTAAAATAAAATATTTTATATTGTCCGACTCAGATACACAATAAGATATAGAAGCCGATGGACAGATACCATAATGTACCTAAATAGTAATATAAATTTGAAATACTCAAGTATATGAATGACATTAGTATCGATATATGTAATACTGTAATAAAAAATATTTAGTTATTATAATTTCATACCATTTCATACAAATCGGCCAAATCAATGTAGAATACTTTGAGTTGCTTTCTTAAATAGTATTCATGACCAATAAAACACTTATCCGATTTTTGTTTTCTAAAAAAAGGTAGCGTTGATAACTTCGAAAAAGTAATACATCGAAATCGGAACAACCATTTCAAAGATTAGCCAGAACATATACAAACAAAAATCGATTTTTAAAAAGAATTTACGAATTTTATCGCTGGACATTAGATACTATAAAGTATCTGAAACGTAGGGTATATTGTAAAAACAATTTAAACGCGATAGATTCCGTTCCTTCTTAAATCATGTGTAATATTTACGTAAATGAACGAAAGTAGTCAGACATAAATAAAAAAAATGTTTCGTTATATGTACTGGTTATATATCACTGTGTTACCATTCAAAAACGGTTATTTTAATATTACACATAGATAGTCCAATTTTATTTATTTGTATAGGTTATACACGTGTGCTTTATATTGTATAATCGTTGTATACGCAGCGCATTCGATGCGACATTGTGACGCAAGTGTGCGTAATGGCGTCCGCGGATGAGTTTTCGACCAGTTAGCCGCGCAAAGTGTAATTGGTCATTCACTTCGCTTGGCTTGCGGGGTTCGTGTTCGTCTCGGTATCGTGTGGTCGCTTTGAACGCGCGAATGCTTTGGAAACTTGAAAATCACTTCTAACTCTCGTACATCAGCGGTTTGAGACCATATTTTAATCTTAAATAATGTCCCATTTTGTGAAGTATTTTCGTGAGCTGATTTTACTTGTGTTTTGCAACGTGTTGCATCGTTTTTCTAGTCAAAATATGTTAGTTTTATTTAGAGTTGTAAGGAAAACTAACATTTTGTATATCTTTTGGTATGCATTTTTACTTTTTCTATATTTTTATACTCTTTTATGACAACGGTTATATAAGACATTGAAAATTTATCGCTACACATAAAAATTCGCAGATTTTTTTTTAATTTACTGTTTTTCTATTATATTATAACTGCGTCAATCAAAATGTAAATGACTATATTATGGAAGCAAATATAAATTATTACAAACGACAAAGCGAAGTATATTCTGTAATAAATTAAAACGTAAAAAGTAAAATTCCTTGTCAAATATAATTTGCACAAATGGTTCTAGCGCGTATAAACAATTTTTATTGGCATGAGATATACATCAACGTAACTTACCATTTCGAACGTTCGATTTGCATACATGACTTGTAATCACATACCATAAGGAGGAAACTAGTGACGACGTTTACGTGTAGGGTTATTCAATCGATTATTATTAGGCATCGAACGTTTTCTTACCCACCTTAATAGTTAAAACAATGCTTTGCTGAACTCGAAACACTAGTGCACGTACATAAATTCAGATAACTTCATCGGCTTAAGGCCCTGCAATTATTTAAAAAAGAATATTTGCAAGTAGCCGTTGCCCACGACTTTGTCCGTGTGGTAATATATAATAAGAAGCCTCAGTTACAGCCAGCTACATTACTTATCTTCTAGTCAAAACCCGTCAAAATTGGATAAGCCATTCCAGAGATTAGCCAAAACCAAACAAACAGACAAAATTAAAAAATTATGTTATGTGATACGTATCTGTTATAATAATATAACATTGTTGCTTAGAAACGGTCGTTTTGATGCTACAAACATATAGTGAAATTTTATTTATTTGTTTAGATATTGATTATAGTGTCTATGATTACCTTAAAAATTTAGTAATAACACATCCTGTATACGAGATTACGTAGTATATCAAAAGCTACAACATAATACAAAAAAAAAGGCGAATACATTGAAATAAATGTTAGTTTTAATATAATTACCTGCCGTAATGGGTGGAGAAAATGAAATCGGGTAATACATCACTATGGGCTATAGACCGATCCAGGGCGCATTCCCGATTCGTTCCCTTGTTTTTGCGGCTAGGAACTCGCTAATGGGTACAGGTTTAGTCCCAGAGTAGCGACTTGGATGTTAGTTGACCACTACACTAGTAAGTAATGAAGGTTTCGAATACTTACACGCGCGGACAATTCACTATCGGTTATGTTTTGTACATTCGAACGCTGAGCCATAGGATTTCCTATAATACAAGGACAAATGTAAATTACCTAAATATACTTTATTTTTAATAAATTGAATAAAAATACTAAAGAAATGTTCGTTGAAAATATTTTTAAACAAACAACGAACACTTTAGTCCATTTTCGTTACGATTGTGCGTATAAATGTGTTTTGTATATTTGAATACAAATATTTTATAATTGACAACGCTTTATGTAAGAAAATATTGGGTCGTAATTCGTAAGAGTATTGAGGATGTTTTGAAAAAAAAACGCGTAAATTATTTTTTTCATGTAATTGACGTACAAAACGACAACCTCTGTACGCGTAATGCGGCATTGTATTCCGTATTCAAACGACAAAAGTGTACCACAATTTGACACAATGAAAAATACTCGACAAAATTACTGCAACAACAATAGACGTTGAGAAAATGTTCGGATGTACATTGTAAAATGTTGCGTCGCTCTTAAATAGTAGAAGTTACATTCCACTAGGCTCGAGCATTCCGGGGACCTTAAAATGCTTATAGAACTTTTTCAAAGTCCTCTACAAATGGCGTCTATCTACGTACGTTGCAGTCGGTTTATCGGGCACAAAAAAGGTCCCACTTGATGCTGCCTAGAACTTCTGCTTACAGCTCTTGTCTTGTATCTCGTTACAAAACAAGACCATAAAATATATAAGGCGATCCGGTAATATCTTCAATTCAATAGGATAGAGTAATTGTTTCGTTCCCGATTTGTATCATAATCGATTCTTTATCTTTATTTGATGTTTGCAATTTCATTCTCGGTAATATTTATTATTAGTTTTTTTTCCGTTGATAAATAGTTAAAGCTACCTAGCTTTATGGGTTTTGCAGTGTCATTATTTATGAAGATAAAATTTTGATTTAAGATATGACATGCAATTAGTTTAGAAACACATTTTAACAGCCATGAAGGATCGTGAGTGTTACTTTTTAATAACTAGGAAGAGACATAAAAATAGAATTGGTTATGCATCAAGAAAGATTTTTATAAAAACCGCTGCATCATACTTTTTTGACAAGTACCTTACGTGAATTTCAATTCGTGAAAATCTATTGTAACAAAAATCTTACTTTCACCAAAGCGAAATTTATTTCCGAGAATCTTTTATGGTTATGTAACGATAAATCTTTAAATTAATTACAGATGCCATTAAAACCAAAAACCGTTTCGATAAGTGTTGATTTTTTAAAACCAGCATTGAAGGTCTCTCCGCATAAGTTTTACGATTTTGCGATATTCGAACCGTTAATGTGGTGCAATAAAAATTAACATTTCGTTTTGTGTGCCAGGAACGCAATGAAAATTAACAATTTGCTTTAATTTACGATGTCAGTGATAAAAGAAAAGATACGTGACTCTTTTTTTTTATTTATTTGCATACATTATGTCAAAACACATTTTATTTTACTTTACGACGTTATGCATCACTAATTGGGTTTGATATAGAGATTTGAGACAAAAAAAGAAGAAGATGCGCATTCCATTTTTGTTTTAAATTTCGAATCGTACGATCTGTTGGTGGTGAGTTTTTTTATCTGTGTCGCGACAATGTCGGATTAGCGCGGGAAGGAATGGCTGCGACACCCCGCTGGCATCCTATTGCGTGACTCGGTAAATGAGGCTCTAATGCGACTGCAGAGTACGTATGAATATTAATAAACCGTTAACCGTTAATATGCGAATGATTAAAAAGAAAAATATATATCGCTGCAAACCACTTAATGTAGCTGACATAAAAAGATGTTTCAGATTCTAGTTTATTTGGATGGCATTAGCCACTATTATTTATAGTTTGAAGTGTACACATTTGATTAATTCTTTTCATTTATTATTTCAAAACACGTTTCAGCTAATGCGCACGCGAATTTCTTATTTTATATTAAAAATGTCCGCTTTTTGAATTATAAGATCATAGAAATCTATAAATTATAATAGAATATGTTTTATATCATATACATTACGTTCAATGAGAATGTTATGTTGTCTTAGTGGAATTATCAAAGAAAATAATTTAATGGCCGACTTATGATTTTACGCGCGCTTTCGACCGCGTGGCTATTGAGGCGCGTAGAGCAACGAACTCCATTCCGTGACTTCCTTTTTAACAGAGCCCTGGTGGGAATTGCACAGGATTAGGGACTATAAGCTCTCGCCTACGTCTGTCTGTGTTCTGCTATAGACCGTGAAGGTGACCAATTTACCTGTTATGTATACTGACAATGCAATATTTATTATGTGCTAACATTCTTTAATTACACATAAAGTATTAGGATAATATTTTAGAAAGCTTTGTTTATTTATTAAGTGTATAAGCGCCTTATTACAACATATTTAAAATAGACTCAGTAATAAAGTCCTGCTAGTTAACTCCGATGTAAACTTTAAGGCATATTTTAGATCATAATTATGATTTTGTATCAATCTAATATTTAAAGAAATAAGTCTTCTTGTAACCATCTTGTACTCGCGTTTGCATATAACTGGTTCTACTTTCAAACAAAGACCCAGCAGACTAGTAAGAAGAAATTCTAAGCATCCTGTACCCACGCACATGTTACGTTGTCCGCCTTACCAGCATTTATTATAGGAAAAAGCACAATTTTTTTCAACTAGCCTTCAAGATCGTCACCAAAGATACCTTCTATGCCTTAATCCAGTCGCTTTCGAATAGTTCAATAAGTCGCGCTTTCATTACAACGTGTTAGAGCATATGCCAATTACAATCTGCGAAAAAAAAAAAGTTCCGATAACAGATGCGGTAATGAACTAGCGACGAGATTCGCTTACTAGCCATTAACATGCACATTCTGTGGGATCGTATTAACTCGGACGATGCACATCGATGGAAACCAATAAAGCGGCAAGTCATCTGCAGTAATAAAGCCGGTGTGGTGTTACGTGGAAAGGTATCGGTGCCGCACTTCAAGGGATTTTGAACCTTATTCACTGTTGCTTTTACAGATAGTAAACTAGCCAAGTAAAAGGATGTACCGTTTAAAAATTGTTGATTAGATTAAGTTACGCTGGATGCAACTTAAACCTCGTGTTGGTGTCGATGCCCCCGTTGTTTACCTTTCGTAATGTATACAGTTTTAGATAAAGTAGATATTATCATCTTTAATAATGAAAGACATTACGAAGCTAAAAGTAAATGAAACACTCAATAGATTTCTTATAAAATTACGTACATCTAAATTACATAACAAAGAGAATTAAAGATTTTTATAAATAATATGTAATTAGGAAAAAGTAAAAAAAGGAAATATCAAAAAAACATTTATTTAATTTACGGGTCAACTTTATATAAATATCATTTAAAGAATGAAAATTAAATTACAGCATACTCATACTCAATACATAAATGCATCTTTCATTTAAGCTTATACGAGGAAAGTGCGCTCACTCTTGAACTTTGCGCTTTCGTGGTTACGACCTTATATATTATGTATTTCATATAAAGGTGCGCATACATTAGCTATGCAAGCCTTGTTATAAAAAGTTCATTAAAAATCTAAAAATTATCAACTACAGCCGAGTAAAATTTTTGTCAACGAACACCGTTAAGACTGTTCCATCTCGATTAGTTAATGCTTACGAAAACGTGGTATTTCGACACGAACGCACTGCGAACATTCACGGTTTGCTCGCGTAGTACATCCGCACCTTACGGTCCGTTTTAAATATCACCTCTCTCACCGAGACCAGTGAAGGGTCCAAGGCGGTCCAATTGCTTTAATCGGTTGCCGAGCTCCGGTTACAATTACCCTTTCATCGGCTCCCGACCGTTGTATCATTTGCCGTCTTTAAATGTACCCGATATTTATGCCGGCCCTCTTTAAACGGTCCACGTTTTTGTTTACACAGCGCCTATTCGCGGAATGAATGCGTATTGCGTATTTCTTACTAATTATAGCCGCATCTGGTATGTGATATTGAACGCAGTTTGTCTTTGAATATGCAGCCTGCATCTGCCGATCACATTTTATATCGTTCAATATTAGATAATTAAAACTGTGTTCATGTATTTATAACTCCACGTAAAGCTTTATTTGTAATAGAGATTGACATGATAAGTTTTGTCTGTAAATAGTACAATTTGGTTTCTAATATAAAATTCATTTTAATTTTGACCCAGTAATAACATCACCGTTACGACATAAAAGTAAAACATAGCAGGGTTTTCAGCATTTAATAACGGTCTCGGGCCAATATTATATTCAAAAATGAAAAGAAAGCTTTTATTAATTAAAAACTGAATATATGTGTTATGGACATATTTCTTTTTCAATTCACCATTATTGCCGAACGTAAAATTTGTCAAAATAAATATTATAGCGTTGTATAAATACCTGTTTGGTGTTAATACATTATTTAACATCAAAATGCCAAAGATCTATTCATATTTTATGCACCAAAATTATTTATGGCACCGTTTCGAAGTCAAATAATCGTTAATTTCCATTATGATATACATTTTTAATAGACTGTTTTATTTGAAAATGTAATTTGCCTTTTTCGACGACTCGTTATACTCAATAGTCCGTCTTGGACAGCAATAAATTTACCGTTGAAAGATGATGCTCGTAAAAATTATTCACTCAACGTCCTGGTGGTATTCTCTGAAATAATAATGCATTCAATATGGTATACAAATAACTGTTGTTTAGAAGTCCTTAGATCCAGAATGTTGACACGCCCAATAAAATTATAACGAGCTTAGTTAGTTTTCCTTAACGAGGGTCTGAATTTGAGTAAATGCGTTATAAATGTTGGTAAAAATTTAATAAGGCAACATCCTCTTATTAACTTACTATTTGCCTACTTTCATAATAGTAATTTTTAAAACACATCTGTAACTACTACTTCATCTTGGCCTAGACAACTAACTTGCAAACGACATTTCTAGTTTTATGTTAAGGTTTAGACGAAGGCGGTAACACCGTGGAAATTATTTTCACCACGTTACATTTTTTAGGGGGTAAGTAATATATTTTTAGTGATTCAGGCGCGACAGACGCGAGTCAGGACAAAAAAAACGTAGTATATTGACAATTCTAAAACGGTTTTCAAATCGGAACATAGTATTTATTCACATTAATTCTTTGCATTAAAAACAACGATGCAACTTCCCCAGTCACTCTCCTGTAAAAATGAGGAGCTATCAAAGTGTCTTACGCTATAATTCCTCAGGTAAACGAACTAGTTCTTTTCCTTGATACAATAATAAAGTCAAATAAAACAGGAAAGGCATACAGGATATAAAATAAGAATGTAAAGATAGTTGTAAATTGGATAGGCGCCAATATGGGAACAACGACCTCGGCCGGTCTCACCCTCGCATTTCCTAATTGGAGGCGATTCTTTGAGGAACTGGGTTAATCTGGCGCCTGTAGCGATCCTAACGAACGTACGTTGGGCTATTCATACAGTCTCGAGCAATCATACTGTACTGTTTTCACTTGTAAAAAGCCAGCCTGCCGGGAGCACGGGACTAAGATAATGTGCATTTTAATGTCGCAGTTTTGTAGCCTTAAGTGATAATAGTCATGCTGTGAAATTTGAAATGATTTTAATAGACAACTTATATGGTTTAAAGATTCTTAAAGCAATAATAAATTCTGTTCAAAACACATTTTATTAACACAAACCTAAACATTGGATATACATATTCATTTATTTATTCTTTTTGCACAAAAAAGCACAAAGGCTTAATGCATAAGGCATTCTCCACCAGTCAACCTTGGGGTGACTGAACAAAAGCTTATTATGAGAAAACAAAAAAATAAAAAGAAAATTTGTGATAACTAACAAACAATTCAAAATCGGTTTGGTTTTACCGAAAATCTATTTAATCAACGAGAAGTAATCTCAACCGTTGCTAATAAAAACCTAAATGTACAAAATATTATTATTAACAAATCTATAGAAATATTTGAAATAGATAACTAAATTTACTTACAAAATTTCGAATAATCAGTATTTACATCGCTAAGATCCGTGTTAGTTGAGTCGAGTAAGCCGATGTTTGCTTTCAAGATCAGCTGTATACTCGAGTGGTAAAAGCCGAAAGTTATATTTTTTATCTGTCCCGAGCACTTGAAACGGAACTCGATGCCAGATGTCCCGCCGCTGTTTGTTTATCAGCGTTCGAGATTAAAACGCTGGGTCGTTTTAATTTAGGGCTCTATGATAACCATTTCTTTGCCGCGTAGAGATAATGCGCTGTCTAACTTATAAATCATATTAATGTCGCTGTTTAATTATATTTTATTATGATAAAAGTCATAGATCCCACCCTAGTATAATAATATTTTATTTGGGTCAACGTAAATTTACTAATGTTAGTGTTTATTGATACTATTAGGTAATTTAAACTTTAAATTGAATGAAAAAATATATCTCTTAATAAATATTCACACTGAGTGTATAAATTGTTAAAAATTTTTCTAAGTTCTCAATAACTTTTTATGTTTTTTTATATATTAGAGTCGTGGTTATCAATATTTCTGTAGTAAAAAAGACAAGAGACTGATAGTCGAGCTAGAAATATTCTATTAAATCTTTTTCATCCAAAAAATTTATTGACATGGTTTCAATACTCATAAAATGTACAAAAAACTTCATCGTACAAGTTTGTATGTATTAGATAAGTAACGTATATATACATAAGTACAAGTTTAACAATTACTCGTTATCTGAGTAATCCAAATGGTAATGTACCAGGAATACATAAACACACGTAGTCGGTTCCACGTGTACGCATCTAAATTAGGTTGGGTCATTATTTAGTTGTTTGTACAACAGTTGTAGTACATCTTTTAATATTGACACAGCGGTTACGGAGTGCGGTCTGCATATGAACGATGTTATAACTATAATTACGGGACTTTAAAGTTTTGTTTATACAAAACATAAGGTATTCTATCGTTCCAAAGGTTTATGTGTGCCTAGTGCCCGTCCTAAATTCGTTACGAATGGAGGGATGGCGTCATAAATTCTTCGTGCACCATTTATTCTATCGATTCCGAGGGTACGTCAGTAACTAGGCCAGATCTAAGGGGGTGTTTCGAAAAGAAATTGCGAGAAATTTCTCACCGGTCGTAAATTGATGGACCTATATGTAAATGCTTCTACTAAATGAAGTGGTATTTTGTTTCAATATTTTTTTGTTTTTAGATTAAATAATGCAATATGTATTGATTTACCGAGCTCGTCCTTCCTCTCACTTCCAAGCTTTTGTGCATATATTTATTACGTGATTCTGCTATTATGCAAGACGTGATCTGTTAATTCATCTGTAATGTTATTCGCAGATAACAATCACATAAGTGTATAAGTTAGCATGCAATAAAATAAAATAATATATTTTAAGTATAAATAAAAAGATGTTATATATTATATCTTATACCAACTTAGTCTGCCCGTGATCATGGATGCTGGAAAGAATCCGAAACGTCGGGAATTAATATATTTAAGTATCGCACAAAATCCGTAAATTAGTGGATTTTATATGTATAATAATCGCGTAAATAAAATTAATAATTAAAAAGATGTTATTTATTTAATTACTTAATACACAGTACTACCTCGTGGAAGTAATAGTCACGTTTTAAGAGATCATATCTAATATACTACCTAAACTAATAAAATAAATAAACCAGAATAATTGCACACAATCTGTTACCTTAAACATTGTTTAATTTCGGTTTCGGTTACCTATAAAGCATAAAAAATCGTATTCACTAATTATTTATACGCGTCCTGTGGAATGTTTAATTCAAACAGTATGTGATCGTCATGGCAACGAAAGCTGTGGACACGACGCCTCGTGACTGCACTGTTAAACGCGCACTTGTCACTTGCGTTTCGTACTACCTATATGGCTGGCCGATGTTTATGCAATTGTTTAAACGGAAAGAAGAAAAGAACCGTTTTTTCGACCTACAAAGAGGTTCGCCCTTTGGCGTTTCTTTACGTTTTTTATCTCTACGTGGATTAGTGTTCTCTAATAATTATAATATTTCACGGATGTTATCGCGTTAATTTTTACTTATACCTTTTTAATTCAAAGTGTTTTGCAGCCTTCGTGGTCTCTAGTCAGACTGGCCTGGAGAGGACCGACCAAAATAACGTTAAAATAAGCTGTTGTGTTGCGATTGTTTTAATGCATACAGTTAAATTCTAAAATTTTTACATATTAATTTATGTAGCAAAGTTATCGTGGTTTTTAAATAAACTATCTGGTTAACCTGAAAAATCTGTTTCAAAAACTTATTTACGCCTAACAAAAACAATATGCTTAGCAAAAATGTACTTATCATTATGGAGTAATAATATTTTCAAGAGATTTTTAAGTATTAATACCAAATATTTATTCAGTCATATTAAATAGTACGGGGTAGTGAAAATATAATTGCACTCATTCTTCTAGACATTCATTCATTGGTAGATTTTTTTCAAGTATCAAATGGTCGGTTTCTGACCAAAATAGATGTCACCAAATTATACATACCTACATCTAACGGTATTCTGATTTTATATTCTTAATCTTAACTGCATTCGGTAAATGAAACTGCATTGCCGTTGAATCTATTTTTTACTTGTCATTAAATTTAATATCCAACCCAAACAGACATCAACATTATTTGGCTTACTGTACTTTGACTTTGTACCTGATCTAATTAAAATTCAGATTTAATAGAGCATATTCGAAAATCCAGTTAAAATGGCGGGTACACGTTCACGCTTTTACTGGTTTTAATTTTTACCTCCATTTTTACATATTTTGTTCATATCAATATTAGCTCTTATTTGACTGTAGTAGTATGCGTTAGTACAATGTACGATACATTGCACACCAGACTTATGTATTGAACTTTAATAAGGTACAGAAAATGTCGACATATTCCGTCCGTTGAATCGACCAGCGCTATTACATCGCCTTCAAGCGGCGGCGGAAGGTTGAATTGCCCCGCGTTTGGTATTCCGCGTTAGCCGTCGCTACAAAAGTTCTCGGAATCTATTCTGTGCGAGACCGCTTACCAATGAACACTGCTCGTCCTTCGCTTATTACTTATTGTGTTATTTTGAAGGATTGAAAGATAATTGATTAGATGTGTAAGAGACTAAGGTAAGCACATATAAACAAGAATATAACGGAGCAATGATTCGATTTTCGAAATAAATCAAGCAAATAACCACAAATAAATAAAATAGTTATCTTTTTGTTTATTCAAACAGATTATACGATAAAGTTATAATTGAAGCTAATAAATAAGTCTTTCAAATTTGTTGATTAGAAATGTATTTGAGAAACAGATAGTATTTATTATTATACATATGTCTCTAGGTAAAACAGCGTGTTTAAGTCAAATTTCAACATAAATATATGAAATAACAATTTACGTCGTACATATTTTGTTAATTAAATATTTTACTGTTACGTACTGTAAAAAATTAACAAAGAAATTAATGCTCCCAAAAGGGCATTCCGTAGATTGGTGTTTATTTCGGTGTCGTTGGGACATTTTTAAATCTTTTTATGGAAACGCATAAGTAAAGTGTTTCACCGGCAGCAGTTACATAATGGACTTCATTAATTTTATTGGCTAATCAAAATTCCTTGTATCCTTGTTTTGTACACACTCCGGTAATCAGAGATATCGCTACTGTAGAATGAGTGGTTTCGAAATCTCGATTTTTTCTCCATTAACATTGAATTCATGAGATCGAAAAACTGGATCGCAATTAAGGGTATATCTTAGCATAGTAGCACTTTCCAAAACAACGGTATAAACTTAAAACGATATTAAAATCGATTTTTATTATATTATTTCAAAACCGATTATAGTAATTCGATTAAGGTAGATGATTTGCAATATTTTGACAATATCAAAGCGAAATAGCGTATTAAACTAAAATGCTATAAATCAAAATATAACTTCAAATATATTATAAAGTGATATATAATATCTGTGCAACACATAATTATTCGACATTTTTATATGATTGAAAGATTTATTATCTATGCCAAACTTATACTTAAAGCTGAATAATATTCTTTTTAAATTGTATCAATGCGCATCTAAGAAATAACATTTTAAATATGTCCTTTGACTAGAATTTTTTCAAAACCTTAAACACATTAATATTTAAAACTTCTGTATTAAATTGTTAAAAACAGAGGCAATTTTGCCTTATTGATGATACTAAAACACATTTTAGTGGAAGGATAAGTGATTATTATTTCTAGGAGTACCTTAATTTACACAGTATATACTGCGTAAATTCAGTTTACTTGACGCGGTGTCGAAGTGCCTATTGTTCTATTGATTAGAACAAGCTCGGATGATATTTGTTCTGTGGACTGGTTCGAACGGCGTGCCTTCATCGCCTCGAACAACCACTACTCAATAACGAAAATAAACACACAAAAGGTTCGAGTAAACCCTCTGACGTTAACAAACATTTTTTAACACACCCATTACCTTATTATTGACTATTTTTTGTTTGTCCTTTACTTTTCCTTCTATTATTATAACGTAGCTTAATAATATTCCATTCCAATCAATATTATGTTAAAATAACCTTAGCAAAACTTCTTCTGTGATGGTTCTCTATAACTGGCATAGTAAAACTAAGTTTTATTATGCCAATTGTAGTATATTTTTAACTAACATAATATTCTTTCACTTCTCAAAGAAAAGTACATGTAATTCAATATTTTATTACAATGAATAGCCACGTTATATTTGCTATTAATATAAGTTATCTGCACTGGTATCATGGCATTGGAGTCTACATAAATATTAATTATTTAAGCATACAATGTTTCTAACATTCGCAAGGTCACGCAAGTGACGAATAATATACCGAGCATTGATTTTTGTAAAAAAAAATATCATTTACACATTATTTTTAAGCATTGAAATACCTAATTCAGTTGTATTTTTATTCGCCTCTATCGCTACATGCTTCCAGACTAACAATAAACAATATTAAAAACTATTTTTCAATTTAAATAGTGATTGAAAAAAAAGATAAGACGAAGTTATTAATTAAAGTGCAACATTATGTAGATTCTTGGTTGTATTTTCCAAAGTCAGAGTTGTGTACATAACTATTTTATAAATAATAATAATAGCAAGGCGTCATAAAATAAGAGGTGTTTTCAATCTTGTTAAAAAGACCGATGTTTTTTTGATCCAAACATCAAAAGATACGAATTAATACCACGTACTTACTTTTTGATATCATACAACATTGCAATATTCGCAAACAGACAAAAGTAATATCTCTATATTCTCCTTGAGCTACAACAAAGAAGTATTAGACTTAGAGACTAGTCGAGTTACGAACGTGGAAAGGGCAAATAAAGATCAATGGCCCGCTCACCCTACACCTGATCTGTCCCGGGTCTTTTTATCTTGTAGATGACACGGGTGGACACTTAACGCTATCTTGCACACTAAATAAACGAAATCTGTGTGAATCTTAAAAGCCATTATAATTTTCGTGCTATGTTTGGATACTAAATCGTTTGTTAGGGAATATTTGTACAATAAAGGCGAAATTATCTGAGTTTGTAAACGAGTATCGCTAACGGACACATAATAAAAGGTTATTGATAGTTAAATTACAATAGTAAAGGGAGGGATTTAAAACAAATTAACACGAATATAAGATAAAAGGGCGGAACTTTCTATAAATAGCAATTGAAAATTGATTTACAAACATGTCTATATATAAAAATGTTGATAGTAAGAGACGTGTTTCGGAAACATGTTTTTCGATATTTATATCATACATTAAGTATATTAAATAGAGATTAATTGGTACTGATTCCGTTAATTAAAAATAATATAATAATAGATACTTATAACTTGTATTTTTTTAACCTTTGTGCATCTATAATTTTGTTGATAGTAACAATAAAATGTATCATCACTTTTAAATTGATATTTAGGAGAATTTAAAAGCGCTTCTACTATAACCTGTCATGACCGTCTGGCATCTCGTTCCCAATTATTATCATTCAAGCGATGTCATCCCAATAAATTGGCCCACCGTTCATATCAGGGAATAAAGTTGGGAGCAGACGTCGTACTGCGGATATCGACCGGTCCCAGGCAGAAGATTTGTCAGAGTCGGTTATGTTGCGAATTCAACGGAGTTATACGCAGCTTTTACAACATCGTGTTACTTTTCAATGCGGAGTTCAGACGAATTGACGTACACTGTGTTGTAAATCTATTCGAAATCGGTGTGTCGTAAGTCTGTTCTTGTATACATGCTATATAAGAGCGTAGTTTTTTTTTTGTTTAAGGTTCTTATCTCTGGACTTTTCGGTATTTGATAAAAAGTATGACTTCGAAAGCTTTAGTATATAGTTTTACATAATAATCTATTAAATATTATGAAAAAAGTGTTTTATGTTTTGATACGTAAACGACATTGTGACTGAGTAAGTACGCGTAGTAAATTAAAAAAAAAATGAAAGGAAATGAAAACTAAAAAACGGAATTAAAGTTACTCTCTATTAGACTTTTCAGGGTAGGTCCGTCAAAACATAGCTGGCATTGCAGCTTGTCAATATGTATCGATTATTTTAATAGTTATTAAACGCATTGGACCAGTGTGTCAAAAACCATAATTTCATTAACACAAACACTTATCGATTATTTAAAGTGATTATGTTTGAAACTTATTTAATATTTACCAAACGATAGTTTTAACTTGTCAAACAACACTCAACTCGTTGTATTATTTAAGTTTTAACTAGTTAGAATTTATTTTAGATATTCCCTGCAATTTACAATGTTGCTCGAAGACGTGTAGTTAATTGTTATTATATGTTTTATAAGGCCGGCGAGCAAGTTCAATGGATGTTCGTCATGCAGACTGGCTGGATTGGTATGATGTGAATACTTTGTTGGCGTTGAAAATACGGCCGTCATTTAATAACACCGTCGTTATAATTAATGTACTTGTTAATTATTTGCTTTTTGTGATCATGTTTTGTGTTATAATTATTCGGTGCGAATGTATATATATATTTAGGTTGTACTTGTGTTACAGGTATCACTTTTCTTGCAACATTTGTAAAGAGTTACAAAATTTTAATAGGCGGCCAGTTTTGTACGATCAACATGAGAAACAAAAAACCCTTGTTACGAATATAAAATGTAACCTTGGACAATGTCGTTCTCCATACATTTAATGTTGCATTTTGTTCAAAACTAAAAAAGGACCAAAGCTGATATGGAGCATACATCAACCGATAATGTCGATTAAAATACAAGCAAAACCACAAAAACCGCGTTTGGTCACTTTTTAATTGTATTATAGCGACGGATCATAATTACACTTACACCGGACGAACTCGTTTAGCTAGTCTGCTTTAATGAGCTCAATAAATTTAAGATGATTATGAAATTTAAAACTAACTGCAAATAGCGGAAATATGATTATTGTTAATCGTGTGGCAAATGCACCGTCCAACATTTGCTAACGAAAAAAGCAGGGAGCATATTTTGCACATTGTACAACTTTTAAACAAAATTAGAAAAGTAGGTCGATAGGCTTCTTTATTAGAGGAAACCAACTGAGAAAACAACAGTGAGTTGCCTTTTCATATTCCAGTATACGTGCTAAACATATCCTTCACCATGGCGTAAAGGTTTTGTTCGACTTAGCATTTCACAACAAAATCAAAAACCTACATTCATATCGTTTCAGTAGAGTTGTAATAGTCATTGGTGTAATGTGATGGCTTAACAAGAGTAGATTAAAATTTCGAAATAGTATTATCTCCAATTAGTACATACGAGCAAACTAGCAAATCACCAAGCTTTCCAATACATAATAAGTATATTAGTGAAGACATAATGATATTTTATTTCACTTCAAAATATTGACATAAAATAATATTCAATTCAATTTTATCTCTGCTAAATCCATTTTTGTATGTATTAATAAACCATTAGAAATGATCTGTGTAATAACACGAAACCACTTTTGCCAATAATCGCTAACCGACCCCCGCTGTTATGTCCCTGCAAAATTACATTCGACATAGAACTACCTCCGACCACTTGTCATAAAATACACATTTACGAGAACATGATCTATGTTTTAGCTCGTTAGTGCTAAGTTTTACGTCACTATTAAATGATTTAGCATTGAGCGTTTGCGGTTATGACGAAATCAATGTTTTAGTATTTAAATACTATAACTAATTTAATTTATAACATAAATCACAGCACTAGTTTTATGGTGTCACATTTTTAAATAAAAAACAATAAGAATAATATCACGCGTTTCTGTAACATTGTTTTAAAGTTTTTATATGTTTAAGGCACTATTTATGTCAGTACTAAGTATTTTTACGATAAAATACCCTTCATGTTTTAAGTTTCTGAGCTCCCGAAACTGTGGCCCATTATTTGACAGTATATTTATTAAGTAAATAGGCCGAAAAAAGACATGGAATTTACTTAAACTAAAAGCCAAAAATGCCTAATCATCGCGTGGACTTTCAAAATGGCGACAGTGCACCAAAAAGAACGAGTTAATTTCTGTCGCTGGCTGTTAGAGTTATACATTATGTACATGTCGAGAGGAAGGTATGATATTTCTACGTTTAGACATATCATACCTTCCCTCTTTATTGTAAATTTACTAGTTATTGGTCCGTTTGATAAGAAAGAAATAATAGTTTGCATTGAATTTTGTTAATTATCTTAGTAATAGATCTAGAATCTTATCTTAAAATCCAGACCAAGAAATAATATTTTAGTTGTATAATACGTATACTCGTATTATATAATTGTTGATCTCGTTCGTTTCCAAAACTTGGAAAGTAGAAATCTCTCGTATGCTATAATTTTTATTATTTATATTATATATCAACTCGATATGCGAGAGTTTAAGAGAGCAAGATCTCATTCTCGCTTATAGAGTGTTACTACTAATGAGTTTTCAATGCAGTACTAATGGTATGCTTTTATATAAAGTACTGCAGTTAATAATAAGTCATCGCTAAAACGTATGGCCTTATTGTAAATATATATGTGTATAATATATGGCAAATGCACATCGTAGCTACTAATGATGGTATTAGGCTTTGCCTTGAAACCGGAGGTCGTGATATTCGGATCCTGACATGAACTAAAATTTTCATTTAGTTTTATGTATAAGGTTTAGATACTTTGTCCGATTACCTATTGTCTTAGAAAAGCATATGATCCATCTCGAATGGATGTAAAAGTCGGATCTTAATCCACCAACGATTGACCAGCGTAGTGAATAGAGTACCAATATACCCCATTTAATGGATAAGGGTGTATAATGAGAAGTCCTCATTCCAGCAGTGGACTATCAAAGGCTGATGATGATGATGATGATGATGATGTTGATGATATATGTTGGCACAGGTGGGTAATTTCGTCTATTTTTATTTTGTTTTAATTAATTAAGAAAAAATTTCGAATCAAAATAAATACGACGAAACAATATTAGTCGCGATAGTCAAATTGTCAATAAATTCGCACGAACATACGGACGTTGACGTGAGTTGTGAATGTAACATGAATAAAAATTAATTATAATATTTATTTTCACTTCCGCGTCAATACTGAGGAATTTATTTATAAGTTATAAACGGAACTAGGATTGGAGGACCTCTTTTTGTCAAAAATCAATTACAATGATTAAGTTATAACAAAAAAATCAAAAATGATATTGTACTAGTAAGTATAAGGATTTGAATGGATTTGTTTTAAATGCAAATCGTAATGGATTGTTTTGCATATTTAAATAATAAATTAAATTAACGTTATAAATATTTACATTAAATATTATGTGTAATACATATTTGTATACATTTTTATTCGGATCTCATAACTATTTTTGTATTTAAATAAGATAATCGTCCATTCACAATTTTAATCGATGTTGCTCCTTGGACATCAATTAAATTATCGATGAGAGTTCCGGGTATGATATTACGAAACAACCGATACAAGTTTATGCCCGACAATATTAGCTGAACCGCGGATGCATAAAGTTGGCAGGTGTTCCGTATAATCCAGTACATTCGCAATCTCCCAGTCGCCGCGACTACGCGTCCGAGATATAGAAATTCAATAAATTTTCATTATCGCGTCGTCAAACAGTGTAACGACCCCGCTGGACTGTCCATAATATCTTCAGTGTGATAAACACACCCGAGCGGATACCTTCCTTTATACGTAATAAATACACAGCGAATGCATTCACGTCATATAACCCCAGCGAAATGTCTAGCAGTGACTTTGTTACGATACAAAAAATAGGCCATATGTACAAATTTAAAAGTCAACATTGTCGGCGGGTCGTAATTTACGTTTTATGTGTCATGTAGATACGCAGTTAACGTGGCGCAAGCCGGCAAACAATGTACGTTCAACTTTATAACAAGAAGTTATAAAGTTGTGCATTTCACGTAAGTAGGCAGTTGGGTCGGTGTTGTAATATTATATTAAAGTAGTGTTCACTTTTATTCCTGTTCTAGTAGACCGTTTTTGCTGCATGCGGGAAATAGATATGTGTTCATATGCCTGGGCCAATAAGGAATAACATCGCTTCATGCGTTTTGCGTTTTTATTGGTAAGCCAATGCCAAGTTTTATAGGTTGGCGATCATTCACCAATAAGAATTCTGTTAGTACAATGACTTCGCTTGTATAACATGGATTTTAAATGTTCCTTGAATTATTTCGTTTAGATGGTTTGCGTAAATATTTCATATTATTCCAAAATAGACTTGTAGATTTATATATATTCGTAGATATTGTTTTAACAGCACTGTTATTGTACTATATTTATTCTAATTCCTTTACTTTAAAACCAATTATACAGACAATAAGATCTCTATATTTGACGGTCTTATTACCAAGTTATTTGATACTCATACACCCATAAAATGTGTGAAAATGAAGCGGTTACCAGCTCCGTGACTGACTGAGGGCGTAAAAATGGCGATGATGCGTACAGATCGAGCTTTCAGGTTTTTCAAAAATCATCGCTGTTAAAGCAATTGGACTAGATACAAAATAGCCAGAAATCGATGCAACCAGATGATACGCAACGCAAATCGCCGACATGTTAATAATATTTCATCTTCAAATCCTGCCAATATCTGGAAGTTTCTTGCAACCCTGGGTATCGGCAGGTCGCGAATTACAAACCTTCCCAATTCAATCACTTTAGATGATCTAAACCATCATTTTCTCAAAGTTTCCTTATAGATCATCTAACAGTAAGTAAAACTATCTCTTATTTAAATGGTTTGTTGCGCTCCTGTACCAACACTTTTTCTTTTTCTCCAGTTTCTTCTGATGAAGTCAAAAAAACCATCCTGGCAATCAAGTCTACTGCAGTTGGACCGGACCAAATTGGTCAAAGAATGATTGTTCCTCCACTTGATTATCTCCTTCCTGCAATCACACACATCATGAATTTTTCCCTGTGATCAAGATCCTTTCCTCCTGCATGGCGTAAAGCATTTGTCCGGCCTATTCCAAAATGTTCTAACCCATCACTTCTCGCACACTATCGACCTATCTCAATTTTGCCATTTCTTTATAAAGTTCTTGAGTCTTGTGTTTTCAAACAATTTTCATATTTTGTTTTTCGAAACAACTTAATTAGCCCACTACAATCGGGCTTCAGACCTGGCCATAGCTCAACAACTGCCCTTTTAAAAGTGACTGACGATATTAGAAAAGGTATGGAGAACACTAAACTTACCTCACTAGTTTTAATAGATTTCTCGAATGCCTTTTATACCGTCAGTCACTCATCATCAGCCTGTGATAGTCCACTGCTGGACATAGGCCTCCCCTAATACACCCCTATCCATTAGGCGGTTTTTGGACCGTATCCCACCACGCTGGTCCAATGCGGGTTGGTGGGTGGACCGACTTTTTATATGCCCATCCGACGCATGGATCATCTTACTTTTCAGACACTTGGGTGATTGGCCCAAATTGCCCTAATTAACTATGAAACAACAATGAAAATTTAATTTGTTGAGTCCCCGCAGGATTCGAACCCACGACCTCCGGTTTCTAAAGCACACGCCCATACCACTAGGCTACGGAGGCAGTTACAGAGTATATACATACATATACTAAATATAAATAAATACAAATACCAAATGACAACTTTAGCTCTTATTGTCCACCCACCAACCCGCATTGGACCAGAGTGGTGGGATACGGTCCAAAAACCCTCTAATGGATAGGGGTGTATTAGGGGAGGACTATGTCCAGCAGTGGACTATCACAGGCTGATGATTATGATGTATATACGGACATATATCTTTATATATATATATATATATATATATCAATCATGTGAGTATATAGTATTGTAATATGCTTGATGTATAAGGTAGTATACGTATGTGTATTATTTATTTTACTGTAAATACATGTAGAAACTTGATTCAAGAATATTAATCTCCCTTTTTTTATTTAGCACCTACTCAACTTTATCTAAACCTACCAATGGTTGACTGTCAGAGAATCCCTTTGGCATTAAGTCCGCCATTGTACTGTAATTGTAAATGTTTGTTGTAAATAAATAAATAAATAATAAGATATATGATTATAATAAAAATTAGCCTATCAAAGATGCTTAAACAAAGAAATCTAAAACAAAACATAACATATGTAAATAGATATGATATAAAATCATGCGATACATATACAAAAATATAAAACAATCTATAAATACTATAAAAGTAATATCAAATCAGAGGAAACAGCTACAGCGTAATAAACAAGGTTTAGTTTAATACTAGGGCATTTCCTAAGCAGTGCGCCGTCTGAGACGAAAGCGGCCTCTGACAGCACGCGTCGGACGTTACTGAAATAGAAGCAGAATGCAAATCGACGCTCAAAAGTTCATCATCCGCTGCACTATTTCGAATATGCATCATATTAACACCTTGACAGCTGCTCGAATGACGCATGGCTTGAATGCCAAGTCCGCTGAAGGCACAACTGTTGTCTATGCTCGAAAAATATCGAATGTACTTTTAGCTTTACTCCATCTAAACTTAACTAAATAAAAAAGTGATATTAAATATAAAAATAACCTTAATACATTTTCGACTTATGACAAGATATTTTTCGTATAACTGTAAATTTATAAATGGTGTTCCAGTTGTTGCTCGTGTACTTTATAAATAAATCTAAATCAACAAAGGTCTTTTACTAACTTATATTATAATTACTAACTTATAAATATTTTGTACGCACATATTTTAGTACATTACGATAATCAAATTTTACACACGTAGATTAAAAAAAAACTTTAAATACAGAAACAAAAACCTAGAAAAAAATTCAAGAGTACTAACCATTACCGCGGGTCGTTAAATAACATTACGTTTAAACAACTAGCTCCTTCCCGCGTTTTTGTTCTAGTAGTTATTTAAAATGTTAAAATGTATTGTGGATATTATTTAATTATAAGTAAATTTTACGCTACAATAGACCGCAATTTTTTTCTACACACTTGATTCGCATTTTTATTATGAATAGTTTCCTTTACGCTGTTATATTGATTAAGGTATATTATTGTGATATGCTATCAAAACATACCAAATAGTATTTGCAAGAAAAAAATATTCTTACAAAGTTACCCATTTATTTTATTAGAATTCAATTTAATATATAAGCTATTTTAAACCTGTCTGACTCCTGGATATTAATTTATAGTCCAATTGCTTGGTGGATTCATGAGAGTTTGCTATTAATTACGCAATGGTAGCAACGATCATGTTAATTATTTATACCAATTTCATTTCGAAGAGCAACAGGTTTGATTCAATAGCAATATCACATACAGGCAATATGCTTATCATATTCAATGTACTAGTTTTAAGAAGTTGTATACATAGTAGAATAAAGACTAGACTTTGAATTAGAGACTATTATTAAGAAATATTAATAATGGCATTAAGCTAATAAGATACTCTTTTGAAAATTATACAAGCGGAATATAACTAGATTACAGGAAAAGCGAAACTAGCTTTTCGATTACTGGCTTTATTTTAAATATACCTAAGCTTTATTATTTAATTGTTTTATCTGCTTGAACTAGAAGATAAGGAATTAAGGAATAGAGTATGAACAAAGTCCTTTAAAAAACAACGAAGAAAAAAGTAATTTAAAAGTATTTAGAAAATTTATATTAAAAACTATGACGCATCCATCATGTCGTGGGCTCAGTAATATATTTGCCTTGAAGACAAACCAGTTCTAAAGGATACAGGAATGTAATACGTAATACTTGAAACAGTTTAAATAAATCGCTTCGTGATTCCCGGCCAAGTAAAATATAAATTCTAGTGTAAACAATAATTGGTCTAGAAACCCGCGGCCGAGTGGCATTTCACGATCCAGTAAATGTGATGCCAACACGTTGTGGAAGTTGAAAGTGAAAAAAAACTTTTGCCAATTATCGGCATCGTTCCGTACTAATAGCATAATGACTACGAAATAGGTTAAGAAATTACTCAAAAGGCTTTTCGAGAGTAAACTCATAATAGCATAATTCTATATAAACTATCTGAGCGTGCGCGGTTTGCATTCTGCGCGCGGTCTTTGTTTTGCGAAACATTAAATGAAAAGGTTGTTATAATGGGCTGGTTTATATGAGAAAAATAAATTTTAAAGCGTACGTTGTACATTATTTTAACTTATTCTTTTACGGAGTCAAATAGAATTAAAAATAGTTGGTCTCGGTTATCAATAATCTTCGTCAGTCGGTATAGGACGTCACTGCCCTCAATTTAAGAAAATTAAATCCTTTCAGTTTACCTTTTAGCTTGAGGTATCCCTTTGTGGAAGTATAATGTAAATCGCTTCAGGTTAAAACTGACATTTATGTTTATATAAGTAGATTTGATAAACTGAGTTATAACCACAGAAAAGACCTGATAGACTAATGATTTTTCTCAGGAATGGACAATAAGTTTGATTTAACTTGGTCGACTTGGCTTGGTAAAAACAACATCTCAATTTATACATCATACATTTACAATCGATATGACGTTTGTATAGTACAACGCCTTTCGCTCGAGTATGCTGATAAAAAAATATTTAATTATAGATATGACGTTTGTATGACAGTAGGCAGACGATCAGTCGGCCACCTGATGTGGAAGTGTACCGCTGATAAGCAACCAGTGACAAACGTTACCAGTGAGAAAGGGTGTTAAGTCTTTTCCAGTAATACGCTGA
The DNA here is from genome assembly GCA_029286875.1 of Lamproptera curius. Taxonomy (NCBI): domain Eukaryota; kingdom Metazoa; phylum Arthropoda; class Insecta; order Lepidoptera; family Papilionidae; genus Lamproptera; species Lamproptera curius. The sequence goes on from JAGSMT010000077.1 coordinate 806,713, forward strand.
CTAACGACAGTGTTTGCACCACTGCTTGCGCAAATAGGCACGGTGGTCACCAGACGTCTCCTAAAATGGACTACCAGTACCTTAAGAGCTGTCATATTAATTTATAATCCTTTGTCTGCAATCACTCTCTATTAAAAAACACCGTATCGAAATCTGTTGCGTAGTTTAAAAGATTTCAGCATAATAGGGACAGAGAAAGCGACTTTGTTTTATACTATGTTGTGATAAAATTAATAAATTCGTCTGATATTATCATGCGTAGAACTAAAGTAAATGCAACTGATAACTATATCTGCTAATATAACATCGAACTCTTTATTAACTCTTATACCATTTGAGGCAAATGCATATAAGGATTAAATGACATTCCCAAACCTAACTTGACCAGTGTCCATAGCGATCTAGCTTAGTTGGAAATAGCGGTACACAAATGACTTGACGTTTTTCTGCAAAGTCCTACGATATTCAACTTTATGGACTAACTTAATTGGTCAAGGATAATAAAGAGAATTACCTTTTATAAGACCTACTTTGTTATTTAGCATTTCTTGACGGCGTTTTTAAAATTCAAACGTTAGAGCGTATTATGCATTATAATGTTGAAGATAAATAAATATTATATCAATATATAAATTAATATATAAATTTGGATTGAAGTTTAATGCGATAAACGCAGTCGTTTAAAGTTATTGGTGCATTAGTTTAGCTTTGAACATAGTTTTAGAACCTTGTAAAAGGTTATACCACTAACCTTTTTTCTTTTGTACCCTTTAATTCAACTTCACATACATTAGAACAGTTTTCGCAGCTTCTAGCAACTGACCTCAAGAACTCCAGAGAAATAATTGCATTGTATATGAATGATAATTTTCTATAAAGAAACAACATGGTTGTTTTATCGGGCATCGAACCCACTATCTCTGATTGGTAATACGAATATCCATACTACTAGACCTGCAAGACAGTTCTCATTAGCAAATTCGTATACATATGAAATTAATAAATATATCATACTAGGTTACAAAGAATTATGTTAAACGGAAATGTTATATTGTTTAATAGAACCTTAATCGCGTTATTAAAGTAAATTGGACGTAATAACAATTACCCCTCATACGGCTACAGTTCGTTAATTCGGGAAAGATAGCGGTTACCTAGTGCAATGTCTTTTTAATTAAGTTACACATTATGCTTATGGTCGTCTTAGAAAAAAATGTATATGATTGTTAACTATTAGACGCTTTTCAAAAAAATCATCACAAAATAAAGGCAAAACAAGTGAACGTCGCTCTTTAAGCAACTATATAAGAGTCGGATGAATTCAACAAGCTTGTTTTCCATGTTTGTAGCGTACAAAAATGATGTAAGTATGCGTTCTTGTTAAAATCAAATAAAAAATGGTAATCACTATTTCATGTAGTCCAATAACATGACAGTACAACTGACTTCAACACTACAATAGTCAACTTTTAAAACACGTCTGATCTCAGTCTTGCAAAGATAAATGTCTAAGCTCTCATCAGTCTTAGTCTGTCCTACAAGAGCATTATTAAGATAGGTTGTTAGATTATACTTTATATCTCACGCACTTAATCTATTATAATGACAAACTTTCAACAATTATGCTAGAGTTTGTGTCAATTACTGGAACAGTTTATATATTTTAAAGCAAGCAATGAATATATTACTGTAAATGTTAACAGCAATTTAGCTTTTAAATAGTGTAGTTATATTATTCTAGCTTAATTAGCTTCAAATTATACATTTGAGCTTAAGCTTAAATATATACAATAATTTGATTCTAGTTTCCTTAAACATAAAAATCAATAATATATTTGCAGAATTCGACTTATTTTAATTAATTGATATTATGGCTTATAACTTATGTTGTATAATCCTGTTATTACTTACAGAGTCGTATTTTTTATATATATTTGTGTAACGATAATCATAACAATATGCAGTCTTGATAAACATAACACTTACAAGTTGAATTACAAAACTCAAGTTAATTGAAACTATAAGGTTTATAAGCGTATTTTTAAAACTGTAAAGTGCACAAAATCTTTTTACGTAAAGTGCTCAAAATCTTTTTACTTTTTAATTTTTAGTTTTTATCTAAATCTTCACGACGATTCAATGTAAAAGATATATTACATTTTCACGATAAAACGCAAGCTCCTGATTTACTACCCTCCGAAACAAGCGCCGATCTCAAATGGAATCCGCGCAACACAATTCCACTGTGTTTTCGCGTCGACAAAAACATTTCAAGAGAAAGGAACGGAATATAAAGGCGGCGAAGTGAGGGAGCCACGAAATAAAATTTGCATTCGGCACTTGCCCATGATGTAGTTTACATTTTATACATTCAAGGGATTGTACGCGTCTTGAATGTGAAACGAGATCAGAAAATCATTCCGTTCTTCTTTCTTTCCTTCTTTCGTTCTTTTCTTAAATATTTTTTTATTTAGTGTTCTGTGTATGTAAATCTTTTTTTTTCAATTGAGACTCTGTTTTTTCGCATAATTAGACCCATCGATGAATTGGATAGATGGTTGTTTGAATACAATCGGCCTTTAGAATCTCGCCATATGATTTGTCTTCAGTCTTTGTTTAAACCAACAGAAACATCCACTAAGTTTACGAACTGCTTATGTTTATGTAAAGATTACCACTGCTACGATAATTGTTATGAGATAAAAATTCTATCCACTATACTGTACTAAAATACCGTAAGCTTAAATAACTTTATGTTTTATTGCATTCCAAACTGGCCTACCGTGACGATTCCTATTGTTGCCTATATTATAACATTCATTCGTCAAAAAGATAACAATTATTTATCTGGTTACGACATTGAAAGAAGGGTTAGCTCCCCCGTGTGTCTCTCTTTTATGTATTTATCTTAAGAGTTTTATGCCAAAATGATTTAAACAGTAGGCTACCATTAATAACTTTGCCGAATAAATTTAATAATTTCTAATCTACAAATACGTAGACTATTAAGATTAATTTGTAATATAATTTGACAAACAATAACGACTCTTGCAGTACGCTCGGTCGTGATCTTAATGCACTAAATGAAACCCATATTTGTTATCGTAATGTGTTTACAGATTGAGTCAATTTATACCAATTTAGACTCATTTGCGCAGTGTAGCAACAAATAAATTTTGTTTATTTTTATCAACAGACGATAAAACGATCTTTAATATTTTTATAGTAAGATTCTTTCATAACTATGATTTTTTTATGTTTTTTAAAAGATAGAAGTGAATAAAAAATGTAGCAAGTTATACCTATGTGGTTTAGTTTATATATTTTAAAATTGTGAATCACATACATTTGGTATTTAGTTATAACAATAAATGTTTAAACAAAAGTGAATATAATCCGTAGTTGCAAAATCCTATTTGAGTAACGAATAATGACAATATCAATTTTCATAAACCCATTTTCATATACCCTTTTTAAATGCGATACATCGATAATATTAAATACATATCGAACTGAATGGTGTTGAGGCGAAGCGAGATGGGATATTATAATCTGTGGTCCGGTTGTCAACCGCATCATTTACGACTCACTGTTCTCGCAAATTTCAATTAAGATAAACGTTGAAATTTGCAAACAAGAAAAAGGACGAGACTTGACGAGAGTAAATGCGTTGAAATTGAATGACACCCTTTTATGCAGCCAATGCTTTCATTATTGCGATGCATAAATTTATTTATTTATTGTCCCACCTTATCGCGTACTTAGCCGGTGGCTGTTTTATTTCGTAAAATAATAGTGTTGGTATTTCTCAAAGATAAGCCATCGGAATCGACTTCATTATTTTTTAATAATAATCGATATAGTTTAGACAAATTTATGTGAAGCTTTTTACATAAATGACTTACGCCGGTTTGGTTGGCTAAATATTGATGTTGACATCTATGATGGAGCCATTATAATTAAAAGAAGAAGAAAAAGAAAAACACGTATTGTCACACAACAAAATGTTTTGTGTGATTTTATTTAGTTAAAATGCATCGCAGATAAAACATACGTGTTTTTAAATATTACAGTTTTCTATAGAAAGCGAATATGATGCGCTCGCTACAAATCGTCTCAAAAAATTGCTCTGATACTTAGTCTAGACTTGATGACAAATTACTTTCGTTTGGGAAAACTCGGATCTTTATCGGAAAACGATGACACCCAAACGGGTAATAAGGATCGTATTAAATGAATGACTTTTTCGTATCCATTAAAATGTCAAAATCAATAATGTCGTTTTATAATAATAAACATATAGACATGTATATGTACTAAAACTATTTGAGAGATCACAATAAATACGAACTGTTGCGAAAAATAACGAAGAAAAATCTTTTGCCAGTATCTATAAAGCTTTTCATAAAATACTAACAAATACCCCTTAAAATTTAATTGCTATAATTACTTCAAATGTTATTATAAATATTAGACGTAAAGATTTTAATTTAATGTGTCGCAATGGTATTTCAAAATGAGAATATATCACACAAATACTCGTCGTTTTCTTATCGACTCGCCATATGTTTCTTAATGTTTAGATCAATACTTGCAATTTAAATATTTAATGAACAAATGTTGTCGAATGGGATATCTATTGCATTGCAGTTAGATAATTAAATTTAACTTGCGGAGTTACTAATGCAATACAATCATCAAGTTATAATAATAATTTTAAAATTGACGCTTTAACAGAATAATCGCTCTTTCACAGTGGTTGATGCGAGTTATGCAGTGGTATCAAGTTTATAATATAGTCAATATTTATTATTATCTTAAAAATGTGTATTTTATGCTGTATCACGCACGTTTTTATATTTTCATAATCCATCTATTATTGATATTCATTTTCTACACAGTTCAGATTTCTTTATCAAAAAATTTCGCAATTAAAAAAAGACAAAAATTTTATTTTTACATGAAAGCATTTACCTTTATCTACTTTTCTACATAATAAAAAAATATATAAAAAAGATACTTGTGATATATTTGCACGTCCATTTTTATTTCAAACGGTACTTACTTAAAAAACATGCCTCGTATGTGTTAAGCGCTTAACACTTTAAAACCATATTATTCCAAAATGTTTGCGCTTACACGCTAATTTCAAAGGATTTATTATAAATTATTCTTGCAAATGTATATTATTGATCCTTGTAACTTTGTTTCCGTTTTAAAATTTTGTTATTAACGAACTGTTAATGTCGCCTCATTAATGACACCGTCCTGTGAGTAGATAAAGATATAAATAAAGATATCCAAAAATAAACCAAGTTTGTTTACGGCATCGGAGGAATGGAGTGCTGAGTGCGTGTTCTTGTACCGGTGTCTACTATGTCATAATATTACTATCTAAATTTCCTAGCGAACCTGCTCAGTTATAAAGTTATGCCTTACCAAGTTACTGAATCGTTTAGTATAAATAGGGCATCGTACTAGTCCGGAGTATATAAAATTTTAAATGTTATCTCTTTTTCTATGGTTTATCATAATTTGATGTTGTTTTTTTACGTTTCTTAACTTGGTACATTAATGAGTTTTGTATTGGGTTACGGATAACCGTCTAATAAGTAAGGAATATAATAAGGAAAATAATGCTTTTCTCAAATCTTTTGAATATAAACTATTGGTAGATATTGTACCGTGATATTAAATAAAGAATTAGCAGAATAAAACGTCGTTTCCTACTATTAAATGTAATTTTTTACACTCAATCCACGATAGATTTGATCCTTTTAAAGTATATGTAATTTTTTAGAATCGCAACTGTTAATAATTTAATGAAAAATAACGGTTTCAGAAATAAAAGTTACTTTTATACCTATTACTTTTTTTACGATTTGTTCCAGTATAAGCAGCTAAGTGTTGTGAAACTTTTGTAAGCGACCGTACGTTCTTAAAGAACACTCTCGAATGTAGACTAACATTGCCCGTGGATTTACACCATTTTATGCTAACATTTATTTTACGGACCCTCTTCAATGCGACACGAACAAATGTAACCTTCTATGTTATCTCGTAGTTTGGTCCGTTTTGAAATGTTTAAGAAAAAAAACTTTTCACTATAATAACACAGCATCAGAGCACGATAAGGCACGATTCGATCAATTTAAATGGAAATAATATCGAATATTTTTTATTTGTTCTTTATACCTTTAAGTTTTTACTTTTTGTTTTGTTTAAGACCATTTTAAATCAATATAAAAAGTGCTAAAGTAATTATTTAATCATATGTCAGTCAAATTTAATTTTAAGGATTGGTTGCCTAAAATAAAATAGGTACATGTAATTTATTTGTGCGGTAATTATACCTTATGTGATCATCGTTTAAGCTCTTATTTTATTTGCACTCACTTTTAAAAAGCTACCTACTTTCGTCTTATACTACCAAACTGATTGACCACAGGTTATTCTCATTGTCCCATTATGAATTATTTAAATTTAAAATGTAATATAACCATTATCAAACAATTAGTTTGTTTAAGAAACATAAAGTGTTGATAATGGATAAATAAATCTCTTGTCTATTTTCTAATTGTACCTTAAGTCAATTTAATATCAAGCAGTGAAGAAGAAAGGATTACAGGTCTAGCAATATCGGTATTAATAACTTAACTATTATCTTATACACGAATATACCTTTTTTATGTGCTAATAAATATTTATGTGTATTGCAGTTTTAAACTCTTTCACCATATCACAAAACAACCCCCTCTCAAAACACTCATGCCATATACTCTAGTTTTACTAAGACAACACATACAAGTAATCGAAAAAAAAAACTAAATAAAAAAAACCTTTTACAAACAAATTGAGCAAACTAAGTAACGACCATCTGTTAAAAATCACTTTAAAGTTATCATAACGGATATCAGCACCATAAATCAGCCTATCATTATTGACTCAACCGGTAAGCGATCTTTGTTAACCATCACCGATTCATATCTCAAATGTCATTGTTTATTCGCATAAAGCTGGTAATGGACACGCCCTTACGCTATGACATTTAGCGATTGCATTACTAGTACGGTGAGCGGATCGTACCATCATTACAGCACCTGCGCCAAAGAGCATCATTGCGTCACAATCATCCGAATGCTGCCGATTATCTTGATAATACCCGTTGACCCCGCGCGAGTAAACAATTGCGCAATAGAAAGTGACTTGCGCTTCGTATTAAAAGCTTTTTAGCTACAAGAACAAAAATATGTAATAAATAATCATTGTGTTATAAAGTGGCGTCAAACGATGATGTAAAGATTTACTCGTGGCAGCTGTCTGTCAGTAAGAACTTAATTCGTTTTGGAACATATTCTTTGGGATGGTTCAATGTGTCAAACATTCACTTTTAAGTCTTTTAAGAATTTGAACCTTTGAGAATAGATTTACGTATCTATAATCATTGTAAACGTTATAATGAGTTATAACTATAATAGTGTATGTATTTTTATAAAGCTTAAGGAATACCCCCTTTTCCCTATATCATCATCATCATCATCATTAGCAGCCCTTATCCGTCCTCTGCTGGACATAGGCCTTTTTCAATGAACGCCAAAACGGCCGATCCCTGCTACTCGCTGCCAATTTGAACCGGCTACTGTGCGGAGATCGGCATCACATCTGGTCGGGGGTCGGGCGGGACCAACACTCCGTCTTCCCAAACCCGGCCTCCACTCCAGAACCTTATTGGCCCATCACCCATCGGTTCTTCTTACTACATGCGGCCCACTGCCACTTCAACGAGCTAATCCTTTGCACTATGTCGGTAACCTTAGTTCTTTGACGGATAAATTCGTTACGAATTTTATCCGACAAAGAAACTCCAAGCATGGTGCGCTCCATAGCCCGTTGAGCTACGGCAAATTTGTGGACCAGTCCAGCAGTCAATGGCCTACGTTTCCGCCCGTAGGTCATCACGGGAGTATGCATTGGTCAAAGACTTTCGTCTTTAAATTCTGCGGTATCGGCGACGTGAAAATATGGTTCAGCTTCCTCCTATCGGCTTCCCTCTCGAAGTTGTGTCTTCCCAACTGTAATATGTGCCCAAGGTAGACATATTCATCGACAACTTCGAGAGTAACACCATCGACATTGACTGGCCTCGGGAGAACGTGTTCGTTGAACATGACTTTTGTCTTGTCCAAGTTCATCCTGAGAGCCAATGCGTCGGAGGATTCATTTAAACTGTGCAACATCTCCTGCAAGACCTCCAAGGTCTCGGCCAATATAACGATATCGTCGGCAAAACGGAGGTGTGAAAGGTACTGGCCGTTGATTCTTATGCCACATCCAGTCCAGTCTAGGGTCTTGAAGACATCCTCCAAAGCATTAGTGAACAGTTTTGGGAAAGAACATCCCCTGTCGCACTCCTCGATGCATTTGGATTGGTCTCGTTCGACCCCGGTATCTGGACAGACATAGACGCGCCACTATAGAGACCTCTCAACACCTCGACGTATTGATAATCGACCTGACACCGTTGAAGGGCTTCCAGAACAGCCCAGGTTTCTATATAGGTATTTCCTATATATAAAGCTCTAAACTAAACTGCCTCCGTAATTCAGTGGTATGGGCGTGTGCTTTAGAAACCGAAGGCGTGGGTTCGAATCCTGCGGAGACTCAACAGATTCTCAATATTGTTTCCTAGTTGGTTAGGGCAATTTGGACCGATCACCCGATTGTCTGAAAAGTAAGACGATCCATGCGTCGGATGGCCATGTATCGATACACCCACCACCCCGCAATGGACCAGCGTGGTGGGATACGGTGCAAAACCCCCTAATGGATAGGGGTGTATTAAGGGAGGCCTATGTCCAGCAGTGGACTATCACAGGCTGATAACGATGTATTAAGCTCTAATATGTTTTTAGCAATTTTGAGTTTGGTATAAAATGTTTATTTTTTTAATATTAATTATTAATTACATTTAACCCATCTTTCTTTTAAGTGACGCACTGCTATAAAAGTTTTAAATAATAATTCGTCATTGTAAGTTCGCAATTTGAGATACATGTACAATTGCTAATGAAAACCGAACTGCTATGTTTTCACTAAAACCATAGTAATCATGCATAAAATCTATTAAGATTTATGATGACAACTGCCTATTTTCATAGGTACTTTAGTTTTCTTCGGCTCGCATTTCTCCATTAATAGGTCGTAAATTGTTACTTAACGGTCCATAAAAGCGAAATGAGGTAAAAAAAAAATAGTAAGTCATTAAATAGATCTAAAACACAAGTCAACAGCGTCGTTAAACATAACCTTTTATTAAAGAATTTGGTTAATTTTATATGTAAGACGGATCTTAATATCATTTTTCGCACATTTCCTATATTAAATCTGAAAATATGTGTATAAAAATCCTTACCTTCTTCTGGTGTCTTATTATAATAAAAAAATCTTCCACGTTAATTGCTGCAGATGTAAATGGTAATACGTATATATAGCTGGACAAAATAAGCGAAATTTTCTTCATTCGTACGTAACGATAGAAGCACACTTTAATACCTACTGGTGATATTACTAGAGCTTTTACTATTATATTTCTAGCAGTATGAATTTTACCATAAAGATAATTTTGTTGGAAAGATAATATGAAAGTATATATAGATATACTCATGTTGTTTGTTCATCATCAGCCTGTGATAGTCCACTGCTGGACATAGGCCTCCCCTAATACACCTCCGTCCATTAGGGGATTTTGGACCGTATCCCACCACGCTGGTCCAATGCGGGTTGGTGGGTGGACCGACTTTTTACATGCCCATCCGACGCATGAATCATCTTACTTTTCAGACAGTTGGGTGATCGGCCCAAATTGCCCTAACCAACTAGGGAACAACAATGAAAATTTGTTGAGTCCCCGCAGGATTCGAACCCACGACCTCCAGTTTCTAAGGCATACTAGGCTACGGAGGCAGTTGTTGTTTGTTGCCCGGTTTTATTCTAGAAACTTTATTCGATACATTATTTTTTGCACTTAAATTTTTATTGCCAAGACGTATTGTTTATACATCACATTGTACTTTTCTTGTAAGATTACGTCATAATAAATCTTGATCTACTGCAGTTAAAACCGCAGAACAGATAAAGACTTATCTTTTTTTCTAATTCTTTCTTACTTAGGGGTCTTTGGCACGCGCTGACTCAACTAACTAAACCAACTACGTAACTAAATTGCTTTAAACAATGTTATGAACGTTAACACTGTAATATGTTATTAGGTCCTCGGATACAGAGTTAGTTGGTCGACTTCGATCATTATTTGCGTACATAATGGGACGCTAGGTAATTTGTAATATAAATAGCTATTTAGTTTCTACCGTTCTGTCATCGCCTTTAACGACTTGGACGCGTTCCTAATTTTGAGCAGTAAACGGGGTTTTCGCTATATACGTACATAACGTTATATGGTTATATGTAGAGATCTTGGCTATAATCATAATCAGTTAATTTAAAACTTGTTAAAATTATATAATACTAAAACTAACAGTCCTTATGTGTAATTAAAGTTTAAGTCAAATTATTTTTCGTCAACAATAATTAATATAAGTATTTGAATCGATAAGCTAATTTAACGTTTAAGTTATATTTATAGATTTCACCTTAAATCGGGACTCTCCGTACTCCGTATTAAAACGTCGCTATTAACCTTACAACGAACACACGACGCAGACTTTTAAAACACAATATTTACGAAGCGACCTTCAAATAAAGCGTTTGGTGTTTTCAACAATTTTAGCTTTTTTTACTTTGTACAGAATACTTCCGAACTATACATATCATAGGGTCAATATTCGCTTAACAGAGCACTTCGTCTAGTGTATCCGCAACTTAGGCATCCTAGGAAAGGCCAAGAGCGAACATTTTCCAAGAAACCGATCCGTTTCGCTTCCGTGAAAAGAACGGGCGAGTTACGGTGCGGCCGATTTCCCTCGGCGGGTAGCGAAGGCTGTGTTAGATTTTGTAACAAGATATTGGTGGAACACTAGAAGGGAGTGGTATCCAACGGGGCGGTATATACCTAATTATATAGCCTAGTGCTATGAGCTTGTGCTTAAAAAACTGGAAGTTCTGAGTTCGAGCCTGGGGTGGCTAAATACTTGGTTAAGATAGTGAATGCCGATCATCCGATTGCCTGTAAAGTAACATGATCCAAGTGTCGGATGGGCATGTAAAAAGTCGGACCTGCGTGATCTCTCTTCAGTCATGGCATTTATGAGTCCCATCGGGATTTAAGAGTGAAGAAATGTATAATAGATATAGGATGTAACATTTTTTCTCTCTATGCGGTACGAGAAAATTGACATCATTTCATAAAGCTATATTAATTATATTTGCCATCGCATGTATAAAATGAGTGCTTTTTTTTACTTTACCGTTACAAGTGTGTTAGTATTTTGCAACATTTTACATACATACAGAAAGTCGTTGTTACCGTGTTTTTGTTACTAAGTTAACACAACGTAAAAATAATGACGACGACACTAATTAACGTGTCAACTGCGTGCTTTATGTGTGTCACGTTAAAGAGGTCGAGAAGGCAAGAGGCCCTCAGAATGCGCTACAAAATATATGCGTTTGTAAAAATGGGACGTTTTTCTTTGTTCTTGTTATCTTGATGACACGATCATTAATTAAACCATGTTTTCGTCCTGTACAAAATATTTGTCTGTTAAGAATTTAAAGTTCGTAAAAAATTTTATCAATCAGATAGATCTTTATTTGTTAAGGCTTGGTTAAGTTTATGAAAAAAATTTCTACTTGGCTAAGATTTTATCAGTAAAATCGATCTCTCTTTCTAAATTAATTTTAGTTTGACTTCGCTTTCACTTTAACAGTTTATAAACCAAACGTATAGGCACAGGACATAATATTATAAAAGCAATGGTGGTAGGTCCCCTTTTTACAAGGGACCGTCTGGATGGGTACCACCACGGTTTCTATTTCTACCGCAAAAAGCCGCCGTTTGAAGGGCACCGTAGCCAGCGTATTTACTGGGTAAACGAGACTTAACATCCTATGTCTAACGGTAGGCAGTAAATTGGTGATACCTGTATTACCAATGTCTATGGGCGTCGGTGACCACTTTCCATCAGGTGGCCCCGACTGCTCGTCTGCCTGCGTATGCATTAAAAACAAAAATAAAAGCAATAACAATCATTGATAATAACAAAACCTACAAAACAAAAATACATGTAAATGCATATACATAAAAGCATGTTCTAACAAATCGTAGTCCACCTCCGCCAATCATTTGTTATTTCAATACAGAGATCTAATTTAAGTTCGCTACCGCCACCAGCTAAGTGGAGGTGTTTAACCAAGTAACATTTGAAAGGTTGATAACGTAGTTAGTGTTTCGAGCGTTCAAAGTAAAGCACTGGTGCCAATTTAGCGCCAACATTTCGCCATTAGACGCGTTCTTATTGTTAATATCGATACTGCATTCCGTTCTCAATTACGTATCAGATTTCGTCAGTGCGCTGGCGGAAACTATTGCGAGTCCGACGTACGCGTTCTAAGTGGAAAATATTGCGAAGATAATATCATTCACGGCATCGCGATGGTTGCGTTTTGTAAGCAGAATTATGCATTACCCCATAGTTTTGTAATTGGTACCGTTAAAGACGGAAAATGTTTCGGACATGCATTGATAACCAATTGGAAAGCGGTATATGTGAAGTTGTTGTTAGATTTGTGAAATCTTATTTTAAATATTTAATACCGATGGACTATTTTCAATCTTATATAATAATATATTATTGAAGTCAGAATTTCGTCTTTCCTTTGGTCTAATTATGTTCTGTTATGAATTGTATTAAGGACCAAGATCTAGAATATGTGTGATATGATAGTTTATATTCTGCATTCGCTATACTCTGCAATGCTAATATTTTAAAGAAAAGAGAAATAAGTATAAAAAAGACCACACAGTTTCTTGCCGGTCCTTTTCTGGACTGGTCTGAGTTTGTAAACCGGTGGTGAATTTTTGACGTTCATATAGCCTAAATTGAGTAAATAATTATTAACTTTAAAATAAGAACTGTAAAAATTTAAAAATATTGAAATTTAAGGTAACTTAGTCATTTTTGACTTTTAAATTATGGTTCGGAATAGTTATTCAATATACTCGTATGATAATTGTTTGATACTACAAACGCAATGTAAACCACAAAGCATCGTTCAATTCGTCAAAACATCTGTTCACTGTTTGCGAATGTTACATAAGATACTGAACTGTATATTTTTACGCCAAATTAAAAGATCTGACAATCGAGGTCATCTAAGCACGAAACTCTTGGTTAAATGATACTTTTTATGGACTTTATATCATTGAATTAATATTAATTTTATTATACGTTTGGTCAACAAACAAACAACTATTTATTTATACTGGTGTGAATGTATGATTATAGTTTAAAATCATAATTCTTTTTACACATATACGTTATACATTATTTAGTACCATCTACCTAATAAAATACTGATGTTAAACTTGGACTGTCCTGGATTGAGGCAAATATCTAGGTTATCGGAGATTCGGTCATAGATTCGCGAAATTGATGCCTCAAATCCAATCACTAAGCGCTTGATAACGTGGTCTACTTACCTTGCAGCTATGAGAATTTTTATTATATTACTAACAAGTAAAATAAAACGACTCCATTGTTACAAATTATTAACTTATATTGCTATTAAAAGTGTAAAGTTTGCAATAGACGGCGCTTGCTGTGCTAGTTTTTAATATTTTTAACGCGGTTTGCGTATGGATTCAGAATATTTTTTAACTTAAATATTAAATGAAATAAGTACACCTGATTGAGAAGACCCGCTTGGCGTAGAAGTCAAGGACCCTGACTATTGCACCAAAAGGTTGTAGGTTTGATTCTCACCAGCGGAAAATATTGTGTGATAAAAATAGTGTTTTTCTTGTATCTGGATGTTTGATCTGATTATATGCATTTATAATAAAAATTCTAGTATTGTATCAATCATCTAATGTTTATAGTTTATCGTCTTAAATAAATTTAACCGATGGTATTGAGTGTTATCGTGAAAAAATATTTATTTAGATAAAGTAATTCGTAGGTGATGCGTAATTCTAGTCTTCGTAACGACAATGAGTCATTTGGATGTAGATGTCAGGTTTAACCGTATTTGTATTGAGAAAATGTCTTTGCGTATTGGAATTTAAATATCTAATTTGTTTATAACGCTTCTTTCAGGCATTTAAAGTAAATTTAATTCTGAAATTTAAACCCCGTCACACTGGTCAAAAATGATTTAAAAGAAAATAAACAAATAAAAAGTAATTCGCCGACGCGACCTTCGTTATAGCGAACCTTCGTGGCACTTGTACCGAAATGAGTGTCCATTTCGAGAAAGAGAAACAAGCGCAATTTTTCGGTCTACCTCACCCGAGGGGTCATTGCTTTTCAATTGACCATTCGTTTGTCCTTGAACGCAAGGTAACAAGGTAAACGAGGCAGCTAATAAGCGATTTATAAAACAATTCGTTACACGCAATAAATGTGCAGCAATTGCTGTCATAAAGCTATTTATCGTTTATCTCATTTTTAGTGTTTAATTTGTTAGTGTAATTATCATCAACAAGACTCGGTTTACATTAAACATTAAACTTATTTCAAGTATGAAATTAATTGAAAATTACTGGACTTTTCATATAATATCAAGTGCTTTCTAGAGCTTGTATTTATTTAATTAAGGGTAGACTCTTAATCTACAAATAAGAGGCTTTACGTTCGAGTTATGCAATGGAACAATTTAGTGCCATGCTTGTTTGGATGGTTAGAACCGTAGGTGGATTATCCAAATGGTTTAAAAGTAGATTAATCTATCAGTTACGGCGATGAAATTAAAATAAATAAACTAATATTAAAAGTTAGGTAGCTGGATTTACTTCTAGAATGATGGTCAACACTTTCTTCCTGACACGTGTTAACTGCGACAAATCCGTAAAATAAATTTATTTATGCATCTATTGATTTAAAAACTACATATTTTTGGATCAAAATTATTTTTATTTTTTTATCGGAATATTATCATTTATTTAATATAATCACATTTAACTATTGATTATGAATATAACGTCCAAAAATATATGACATGTTGTCGATTGACAATTTAAAATTAATTTGTACAAGTTAGTACTGTTAAAATTAGAAATGTAGAGACCTGATATTTAAAATTTGCTCTTCATTTATTACTTACTCTATACAGTATTCACATCAATAACTTTATCCGGTTGAAATAAATCCTCTGAAATAACTATACCGGACATCGTTTCATTAAAACATCCCCAAACAACCGAACCATCAGCCCGTTGCAAATGCGTCATAATGCTAAAAGGTATCAGTAACATAGGAGTGGGGCGTCTATATCATAACGGTTAATGTCCTTCTTAATGCGAGACAATTTCCGTTTGCGCGGCCCCCGCGACTTCCTTTCATATCTGACGCATTAGCGTGCAAAAATATTCGCCAGCGGTGACTTTGTATATTTCGCTTACAGCACGCGTCAATCATAGCGCAAAATGATGTTTGTGTACTTTTGCTATTAATGCGGTATTTTATTTAATTTTAATACCGATGATAATCGAAATGTTGAGTGAAATTTATTATCTCTTTCAATTCAATGCGATAATTGCAAAATACAGTAATTTAGGTCAAAAGTTCTGTAAGAGAAACAGTATTGTAAGAGATGAATAAATTTGCAGAATAAACCTTATGAGCTATATGTATGAAATCGGAAGCGGTGGCGTGCACTAGGGGAGCATGTGGACACGTGCAGCAGTGGACTGACAGGCTGGTAATAATGATGATGATATTGTGATCTCACAGATATTGTTATTTTTATTATGTGTCATATTCCTGTACAGTTTTAGAGTAAATAAAAACTTGTAAATTAACATGGATACGATGACTTGACTTATTTCAGTTTTCAATATAGGATAGGAATAGTTAGCGAAATAAAGATATCTAAAGTGTGAAGTTTTATAGGCACTCCAAAATATTTCTTTGATAAAAATGCTTTTATCAAAAGGAATAAGTTAAGTTAATATTTGCGCTTGCTTAATAAACCGGAGGTCGTGTGTTTGAATCTCGCGGGGAAATAACTTTGTGTTATCGTTGTTTTCTGGTTGGTTAGGCCAATTTGGGCCGATCACCGAATTGTCTGAAAATTAAGATGATACATGCATCGGATGGGCATGTAAAAAGTAGGTCCACCCGCATTGGTTATTTTTAAGTTTCACATTTATCTACTATTTTATTTTGTTTTAAAAGCGATAATTAATTAACTGCGAGTTATTTATTATAATTTCAATTACACTATTAAATAATTTAACATAGATAATATATGTTTCATAATACCAAGATGTGAAAGCCGTATAATTTTGAAATTAAAAACAATCTATAGATAGGTCGAAAATTATATACATAGTTATTGTTTCACGACGCAGCTCAGCTTCAGCAGCTTCTTATTATAGGTGCATTAACTAGAAATGAATGCTAATATCAATATCGTGATTACATTCTCTAAAGCATATTAACATACTTCAAGTTGAGTTCATACATGAAAGTCGGTAGTCATCAAGGCAGACGCCATTTGTAGGAAGCTGGCGTTTTTGTTGCTCAAGGAAAGCCCAATGAACTTTCTCGGTTCAGGTTTCTTGTTTACTCTATACACGTCAAGCAGTTTCCTTACTATAATTATCATTTATTACTATAATTATTTCTCAAACAGATAAAGATGACGTTTAATATAACAATTCTGACGACCAGCGTAGTAGTTCGTGACCATTACACCAATGGGTGTAAGTTCAATTCCCACCATGGAAAAAAAATTATGCGATAAGCATAGTGTTTCTCTCATCTCTGAGTGTACAGTAAAGTAATTTGTATGTATTCATCAGTCGCCTATTTTCATAGTTCAAGCGTTACTCAGTTTGAAACTAGACGATGTTGGGTTATTCGTCCAAAAGTATATTATTATTATTATTCTCAATAAACTATTAAAGTTCTTTAGCTATTATATTTCTTAGTAAAAAAAAACCGACTTACAAACCCATAGAATTTATTCCTACGCACATACATAACAATAAAACAATGGTGAGATAACAATAGCTTCCGACGAACGCGCTGTCAGAAGGGCAACCCATCTGTATGTCAAAAGGGCACAGCATTGTTTCGGACGCTGTAAGTAATAAGTTAAGTATGTTAATACGGGTAATCTTAACAGCAAGTTAGCGAGGCGTCCTCTTGGCCCATTTAAACTGTTCCGCAGTCACCACTCGACCCGCTCGGTGCCATTGTGTTGCGACAATGCAGCGACAAATCGATCCTTTGTTGTCACTGGCTTCGCGACACGCGAGCCGGGGGGCTTCACTGAAAAGCTTTCTTTTGTCGCTCGACTTTTACTGTCAACGAGCACTGCGACTCAGATCTAATTCAACGAGCACTGCGACTCAGATCTAATTGATCGAGATATTTAATCTATACTGATGTTATAGGCTTACTAATCAGTCGGTTTACTTGAACGCTAATATGGTCGGTTTACTTGAACGCTAATATGAAGTCAATGGTCCTATTTCAAAATCTTTTTTTCAGTTAAAGGGAGCCCATTTTATACAGAAGATATTGGCCAGTATTATTCATAAATAACTTAGCTAAGATTAATATGAAAATTAAAAAAATGTCAAATAGGCGGTTTTTCTTGCCATTTAGATTTTTGTTCAAAAATATTCTGACGTTTTGACTAAACAAATTGCCTGGTTAAAGGTAAAGTCTGTGTAAAGACTTTTCCACGGGTAACAGCCAAAGCTTATGGCTTATAAATAAAAGGCAAAAACTGAAGCAGAATTATTGATTGAACTTAGATTATTTATGACCTTTGTTAATTTTTTACTATCACTAGCTGTTGCCCGCCACTCATAAATTTCACATTAAATTTTTTCCCAAAAAAAAAAAAAAGGTAGCCCCACTTTTTGAGAAAGTCACCAGCCATTCTAGAACTTAGCCAAAACAAACAGACAGACAGAATAAAATAAAAAAAAATTGTTTCGCTATACGTATCGGTTATTTATCACAATGTAATCAATTAAAAACGTTCATTTGGATATTACAAATAGATAATCCAATTTTATTTATTGGTGCAAATTATTAAGCGGCTTACCTTCTTTTTCACGTTACTTTATTTTTAATACATTTGTCTTTATTTTATTTTATAAGACTTTACTTTTTATCACGCGTATTTGTTAAAACACAAACAGAAGCAGATGTTCCAATAATTAATCTTTCATAAAATTGCTTAACTTATTTTGAATAAGGCTTTACTTAACTTTAACGATAATTCGTTACGTAATTTCATCCAGCCGCGTTAATTATATCTTCACTGATTACTGTTTTTGTTTAACTTTTGAATTTTGCGATCGAATGCAAATTTATGAGAGAACACTCGGGTTTTAAATTATATTTTTCTTAAGGTTCGAAACCTTTAGCAAAGATTTTTACATTGTTTTTTTTTTAAAACAAAGTAGATGATAAGAATATTATTTAACTAAACTATTTGTAATTTTTTTAAACTATTTGTACAGAATTAAAGTTCTGCACACCGATCATTTAGTTGTAATAGTAACTCGTTTAACAATATATTATATAAAAAAATTCTGTCTAAGTATAAAAACTCAAATTAAAATATATTATTTAAAAATTGATTTAATCTTTTAACAATATAACTTATTAAAATGTCTACTGCTACTGGAATTATTACATAAGATCTGTTATTTATCAAATAAAACACTAACCAGTGCATCTTAAATAAATGACTTTTAGTATTTTATTATTAAATTAAATGTCAATTGCAAAGTATTTCTCACCTGAGGCTTAGAATAAAAAAATAAATAAACAAATAAGCCTAGGAATAAGAGCAGTTACGGTGTCGTCCAAGCCAGAAAACGTTCTGCGCCTCAACGTCACGGCTGTTTTTTAAATAGGAAATTTATAAAGGTTTATGACAATGTATGAAACCAGCGTTATCTATTAAATGATTAAGCATTCCATTTAAAGCGAACAAAAAAGTAGGGCGTTCTTTTGTTTGTGGTTTTAAATCGTTGTTTTTTGTAGATTGCAAACGGCGATTGTGTTAGGCCAAATTTTCCACGCGTTACCCTTTCGCGTGATTGATATCCTGAAGGCACGCAGCCCCATCAATGGTTGGTCACGAACCATTAAGCATTAGCTGAGCGGCTTTTCTCTGACCGCACTATAATTGTGTGGACGACAATGTAAAGCTCTGCAGTGTTATTACATTTAAACTGTTTGGCTATTTTTAAACATACGTTTTGTGGCCAATTTAAAGTTAAAATGGCTATATACGGAAGTAATTCAAGTTTTTATATTTGGAATATTGTAAAGATCGTAGATGATCTTTAACTAGTCTTTTAAATAAATTGAATAAGACTGCTTATTTAAAAAAAAAAACTGGTGAAACTCAGGAACTAGAGTAATACTTTGTGACTTTCACTTTCTATTATGCAGTTAACGACTCTGCTACTACTACTATTATTTTGTTTTAATTATATCCTTTCCCTTACGTAAACAATGAATTGTCACTATTGTACGAATCTAAGTATATACTATGGTCAAAAATAATTGTGAATTGGCAGTAAATGGAAAGAGAAATATTGGTTAATTGTTATTTCTACACGCACTGCAAATGAATCAACAGCGTCACGTGGCAAAATTACTCGGAAATAAAGCCAATAAGAGGGTTTTCATGTTATCATACGAAGGGGCAACGGGCCGAGATAATTTCACCCTTTGTATTCTCATAGGATTAAAATTTCCTCGCAATTTAATTAAATTAAGGGCTAACAGGGACAAAATAGCTTTCTGTTTTGTTTATTCAACGTTTGAGAAAATTACCCGTTTACGCGTTGAATGTTGTTATAAAGGCGTCATTTCAAATTGGCACAAATTTTTTATTTATACTCTGCTTTTAAAGTATTCCGTTAAATATTGTTTGTTTTTTTATTGATTGAAATGACAAGACGAGCAGGACGATATAAGTAATAAGCCATGCGTATTGAAAACGCAGCGCAGAAATTACGCTGATTACGGTTGCCTTTCAAACCAGAAGACGGTAGTGTTTATACACGTATATATACGTAGGCCACGTACATTTCCTAGACACAACTGTCCTCTAATAAGGAAATAACAAAGTATAATAAAATGAATAACATGAGAAAATGACTAGAAACAGAAAATGACTGATTTGATTTTAGGGCATTCACTTGTGTTGTCTATTTCTAACTATGTTTGGTACAAAGCTTTTAATTGCACTAATTTACTGTTATCGCAGTAACCATAAAAACTGCAGGGCCGTTGACACGTAGTTTTTATCATGTAAACAGCCCTTTACTTGAGGTGATGATAAGGCCACTATCATTCCGGGAAAGCTTCTGATGTAGAAAGTAAAGATAGATGAACGGGCGTCGCGTCCTTTATAAATATTACGAAATAAGGAAGTGTAGGGCGTTTGTTTATCAAAATTTATCTTAGCTTACGGGAAGCGTGTTGCACAATTTGTCAGGTTGATATTTTCGTCTTTGTATTAATATTCAACTCTTATTTAAGACGAGTAACATAACAAATTCTGGAATTTTTTTACTGTTTTTTAAGAGTGCTTTATCCTCGTAATAAGTTAATGGTTAGTTCTCTTACTTTAGGCTTAGGTACCAACGCTAGGTTTTATTCTCTTTCTGTGGCCCCACCACCATATATCAGCGCTGTGGGCACGTCGAGCATATCTGGCAGAGTTTAAAAAGTGGGTTTGCTTAATATGGCGTGGTAATAAATGTCCCCCAAGTCGATTTCGAGTACGGCGGCTGATCTTTGTTAGAGATCAACCAACGGCGCTGGAATAGTGGGCAATATTATAGTGCAAAAGTGTCAGCCAAGGACAGATGCACTGTCTCTATCATTTTCCTCTCATTGCCCGATTGGACAGAAATCCGACAAGGCCGGCGAGAGATAACACGCAGGACAAACTTTTAACACGCATGTATCATATTACTTTACACAAAATCAGGTGATCTGCCCGTATTGCAATAATTAACTACGACACAACAATGAAAAGTTTCCGTTTCGTTTCAGTATTCGACCCTACGATCTCCGGTTTCTAAAATGCAACTCCATACCACTAGGAGGTTCTGCGTGATATCACTAATATGGCGACACGCCTATTTTGTTTTGCTCCATTGATCTTGTAAGACCTAACGAAGATATGGGGTCTTAAGTGCTAAGAATTAAAAAAAACTATTTGCCTACTACCTTGGGGTCTTGGGCAATCACAATACGGAAAAATCTGGTACTTGAAGTTTTTCGGTATGCAATGGAAAAAGAACAAGCGTGCATACGCAGGCGATACAATATTACGAAGAAATACCTCGCTGGCGTCGTCCACAGTATAACTAAACCACTTCTGCAGCTACTTGGCTCTTTCTGGATAACTTTACGCCGTAAGCTTTCCAAAATACTAAAAAAATTTAGAAGTGGTAACCCATATTTAACTTCACAACTCTGATAAAATAACTTAAAGCATAAAATTTTTATGATTTTAACAAAATTACAGCGTACATATAGAAAATTAGGTATGTTTACACGTTCATAAAAAGAATATTCTCGGCTCAGTTGAAATGCATGTAAAACGCATCAAACATCAGAACAATAAAATGAAAAACAAGCACGCGATATGTGTATATTAATTCCGGTATTAAGAATGAAAAGATTGACATCTAACACGCTAAGAAACTGTTTAAGAATTGTTTTTCTTCTAAACACTTTTGTGTGCTGGAGAAAGTTTCTCATAGGAATTGAAAACAATCGTTGTTATTGTAGTAGTATGTATTTGGAGAAACAAAGGAAGCGTTTTTTCTAATAATTTAAAGAAGTCAACAGACAGTTGACATTGCGGGAAAATTTTAATTTAGGTATCTAATAAAACGGATGCCTTCTGCTTATAAAAATATGCCATTCGTAAACTGTTATTTCTTAGTATATTTTATATTATAATGTTTATTTTCATTTTCTTTAATCATGTGGCTCGGCTGTGCAATCCTAAACTGAAACAACACTTAATTCGTAGCTGCTGCCATCTACCATTAAAAAGTCACAAGATTAAAATAAACGAACAGAACTTGCACTTGTTCAACTTATGTTTTGTATAAGATAATTGTTAAGTAACGCCATCTAGTTAAAAAAAGTACAAACAAATGATTTTGTAAAAATGATATCTACTTAAAATATCAATTCCTAATTGATAGCCCATAAAAAATTCTGTAGTTAGATTAATAATTTGTTAATACAATTTTTTAAACTTTGTACTAGTCGTATTTACTATTACGCTTCATTGTTTAAATGAAGTGTAATTAAGGAATATATTTATGACATCATAAATGCAAAATAATTGACGTTTTCAAGCAAACTTTACTTTTTTACTTGTTCTTAGATTTTTGTTTAAAACGAATTATTTTAAAATATCTCTAACATAAAATTAGGATTCTATTTATTTACACAAGATGGCGTGATTTTTAATAATAGTCTGATGGCACTATAAGCATACACAAGAATGTGTTGTATTGCTATGTTTAGGTTAAAAGTTAAGTAAAGATATTAATAATTTCAAGTATGAGAGTACCTGAAGGAATAATGGTAACAACTTTCAGTATTAATCATCATTCTTAGTCCTCAAATGTTTTTATTCCTATCGATGAAAGGAACAGCAATCATAAAATGAGGTTGTTTTAAGAAAAC
The DNA here is from genome assembly GCA_029286875.1 of Lamproptera curius. Classification (NCBI taxonomy): domain Eukaryota; kingdom Metazoa; phylum Arthropoda; class Insecta; order Lepidoptera; family Papilionidae; genus Lamproptera; species Lamproptera curius. Next base: position 829,593 of record JAGSMT010000077.1, read on the forward strand.
GCTTTAAATTTTTAAATATTTATAAACATTTGCTATTGATATGTACAAATAGGTATGCAATTCAAACAATCATTCCTTCATAAACCTATAGTAACATAAATGACACCGAATTTCATAACAGTTGAAAACATATAAAAAACACTAGCATTTAATAATTCCCTAAACTACTGTTTATGTAAATTTATATAAATGCTAAAAGATTCCATCAAAACAACTACATTTGTGAGAAATTTTTAGTTTAAATAAATGTTTTAGTGCATACATTGTTAAATCACCGCAAAAGTTGTACTTTTGTTCAGATTCTATAAAAGTTGATTAAGATTTAATAAAAAAAACGGTATAAAATATAATCACCTTAATTTATTGCACAATTATTCCAATTCTGATTTGATTTTTTTGTGTAATTTCATTACAAACATTTGATACAACAGCTATTTTTTTTAAAGTGTTACACAACAGAGTTACAAATCCTATTTTAATATTAAAAAATATATACGTTAAGCTAAATATTTTGTGCTGCCGCTAATTGCATTGTATTTAGGCAGTTCAAGAATGTTACATTTACTTAAATGTATTTAAGTAGTATTAGTACTTTACTACACTACAAAGCTTGTACCTAATTCTTATCTTTGGGAGAATAACTAACTTATGTTCTGCGTATTTAGTGAAAGTAACTCAGGTACAGAATGATACCAGAATCTAAATTTTAGAGTTTTTTATAGAATTTTAGACAGAAAAATAGTGTAATTAATAAATGGCACCTTGTGAAATAATTTAAAAACGGTTTAACATTATTCCTATTTAGCATATTCATGTCAAGGTGTTTATTTTGAACTAAATAAGTAACTCGCCTTCGATCAATGACAAATTCCACGGTTAATTTGCTTAAAGCAGTCGAATCGCTTGCGGCCAAAATGACGGAATAAATTTAAATTGCATTAACAATTTCGATATAGCCTGAAATTATCGAGCTGAGTGTAATTAGATTTTTATAAATAATTTTGTCCGTTCCAATTACATTTCCTATTGGTATTAATATTATATAATATAGTCGAATAGAAAATAAATAATTCTTGTCAATAAATTTCATATAAACATTGTTTTAATTTTTCAGGTGCTTTTTTCTCGGTCAACGGCATTTTGCTCAATTTCTGCGCATCCGTTAAATATAGCTCGTCTCAAAGTAACTAGAACAATCTTATTGACACTTAGAAGCGCTATTATAAGATTTATAACTTGATTCTTGTCATTTCTCAATCGTCATCGTTAAGAAGATCTGTGCAGGACTTTGCTTTGGTTGATCTGAAAATTGAAAAACAATTACGTTAGTAAAATGATATACTTCATTAATGCCGGGCAAAATCAAACAGAGCATTAACGAAAATAAAATATTACGTAGGAATGAAATATAGCCACCAATGATAATACGATACAAAAAAAAGACTACAAGTCCTTAGAAAAAAATTACCAGTGAAATGACCTAACGTGAATTATGCTTAGAAGGCTGTTGCTATATCATAGAATAACTCTGAGCGCTATGCTGTAATTTCTGAGCGGTAAATTTACTGAGTACGTGAGTAAATGGAACAAGAACAACCTTAGGTACAAGCGACTAATGGCTTGGATTTTGACCCCTTCTCGCTGAGAGGCTATGCTCGAGGTATCTCTAAAGGATTGCATCAGAAATGATGCGATCCGTCAGAGAACCAGAGTCACCGACATAGCCCACCGGATTGGTAACCTAAAGTGGCAGTGAGGCCGTCACATAGAACTACCGACCGCCGAAAGTTCTAGAGTGGAGACTGAAGCTCAGCAAACGTGGTGTGGGACGATGGAGCAAGTGATGACGGAGTGACGACATTCGCAATGTGGCCGGTGTGGGCTGGATGAAAATAGCCGACGATCGGAAGCGGTGGCGTGCATTAGGGGAGGCATATGTCCAGCAGTGGACTTTCACAGGCTGATAATAATGATGATGGTGATGAATTTCACACTTGTGTTTAAGAATTCCATTTCCATTACTGTACTAAAATGTACCGCTCAAAATTTCATAGTTATTTAGGCTCAGAGTTGTTCTAAAAGCAACTATCGAATGCATTACTAGTTAAGCATTAAACCTTGTTTATATCAATTCTTCAATATTATTTAACTCGGATGTTGGTTAACATACTTTTATCTTTTTATCTGTTTGTTATTTCTTTAAAAGTTTATTAAAGAGTTAAGTTTTCTTAACTGTATTATACTGTTGTTATTTCCGTTTGTTCACATGCATATTTTAATTTCCGGGTTGGCCTTATATGCGACCTGATATTATTACAGCTATTATGTAAAAAAATCTCATTTAATTAAACCAATCAATTAAGATACTGGTCTTGTTATTAATTTAAACGTGAGGCTGTGAAAAGGTCATTCGTGAAAGTTTATACAATTACTGTTTTATTTTTATAAATTTTATAAGCTAGTTAACAAAGTGAAATAAATTATACACAAATTTCAATGTTCAATTAATTATTTTAGTAGTGATTATTAATTTTCTAATAACTATAAATAATTAAGAACTTATAGTAATTTTCAATAAAATATAGTTATGTTGATTTTTTGTTGTTAACACTTTTTTATTCAAGAATGTCACTGTTTTTTCATATTGGGATTGATAAAAATGTACTTACGGATTTTTGACTCGCCTGCAGACTCTCAGTTCAATGGGTCCACTTCGTACGGCTTTGAAAAGAGCCAATGCTTCAATATGGGCTAATTCATGGCATGCTTGCCCGTTTACCGCCAACACTTCGTCACCTGAAATTTTGATATATCAGTTTTAGTGACGATATTTATATTTGAACACATTTAAAGGTTAGATAGATTTCATAACAATTATGAAATCGACGCTTTACATTGTAATGAATTAGAAGTGGACAAGTTATAAGCATTACAAAAAAAATTAAAAATTTACACTGTTTGCTTTAGAAAAATTGATAACATATGTAAATAAATTTTTTACGAAACATTTTCACTTTATTAAACTTCCAACAGCACTTTTCAACAATGCAAAAGAAGACGGCGGACGTAAGTCGTCAGATTTCCGCCTCACAACAAAAGATTGTTCACAAAAACAGAAATGGCAGTGAACAAGTGAAACTTCCGAACACATAGACACATTAGCAAACAATAGCGTCGTCTGCGCGCTTAATATTACAATTCCTAAGAACGCTTACAATGGTGTGGCCCTTATCAAATCGCATTCCTCGAATTTACCATGTAAACTCGAATAAAGACTGTAACGTACCTGCTTTCAATCTGCCATCGTCGATCGCCTGTCCTTGTGGTAGGATGCTCTTAATAAAGATGCCTAAGGGACCTCTAGGCGAGTCCCTGCCCCCTACTATCGTGAATCCGAGCGGTTTCTTCCCGTGTCCCTTCTCGAACGTAATCGTGTGATAAGTATGCGTCGGGGCTCGCGGTCGCCGTGGCAACGTGCAGAAGTTAGCTGCGTTCGTCTGCAGTTCGCTGTCAACTTCATTCTTCTCAGCCTCATCAGGTGTATCGAGATCGACGTCGCCGGCGCAGCTAAGAGTTAAGGGGTCCTTCCCGCTGTAGCTGACGACCTGTCTGCGCAGCAGCTTGTTGTTCATACTGCTGTAGTTGGCGTTGTGCCCCTTCAGGAAGTGGGTGTCGGTCTCCGGCGATAGCGGGACGCGATTGCGCTCCGTTCTGACGTCACTTTTATCGGCCCTTTCCTTCCCCAGTATGATTGCGTTCTCGTAGTCGACCGAGCTCTCTCGCATCAGCTGTACCCGTGGCTCGCGTGCTCTTTGCTCGTCTCTTTCGCGCTGTCTGCAGATCACGATGTCTATCTCTGATGCTCCTGACCGCAGTGCTTCTTTTGCCTCAGGCATTGTTAGGTCCCGCAGTCGTCTGCCGTTCACGTTTAGCAGCTCGTCGCCGATTCTCAATGTACCCTCCCTACGGAAATTTTATCAGTTATGAAAATGTAAGAGTAATTTAATTAATTTTTAAAATTAATTAAAAAGTTGGTAAAGCGGGTTGGAGTTTCGAAATATGTTTAATAAATTGTTACTCGGATTAAATATTTGGAAAAGTACTCCGATTAGTTTTTTAATTAAAGATGACTCGCGTATTAATATTTAGCAAGACTTTATTTTCAGATTAAGTTTTAATATTGTCATGAATTTGGTACGACTTAAACTTGACGTTTTAAACCTTTTTAATCTATTACAAAGTGAAAAAAAATTGTTAAGTTTTAAAAATTTAAGAATGTACATTAATTTTAATATTTAAAATTTCCCTTTTTCTACTATTCTTTTTAACAATACCATTTTATCATTTATTAATTCACTCTTAAAGTGTTTACAACAAGTACTGCATTTTTTTTTTACTTTTGCACGTTCCAGTTTCAATTTTTAAAGCTATTAGATAATTTATAAATAAAAAGATAATAAAAACACAGACTTCTCTAGGATGAAAACCGTGTAACGGTCGATAGTCTTGGTGTTATGACAGTCAAACCCTAATCTTCCATTTGCATTATTTAAGCATCAATGCTTTATTTGAAGAAAACAAAAGAAATGATCTGCAAGTTGTTAATTATAACAAAACTGTTTGATTAAACAGTAACAAAAGTTTGGAAATAAATTTTAATCTAGATACCATAGCAAGAATATACTTACTTCGCAGCTAGACCTCCCGGCACGACATGGGCGACCAAGTATCCTACATGACCTTCGTCAGAGAGCTTAGTTTTGGCAATAAATATACCCAACTCATCAGTGGGACTTCTCCTTATAATTCTGACAACTTTAAATTCTGACTTCATTTTGTCCGAATCTGATGTTTTGTTTTGTTTCCGACACGGTGGAATAGGCGGGATGCCGGTATCGCCTCTACTGACATCCCTCTGTCTCATCTTCTGCTTCTCAGTTAATTGCAAGTACTGCGGTTCACTATAATCGCCGCTGTTCTTAGGCAAACGACGTAGGATCTCTTTACGGTCTAACGACAGCGCTCTTTGATTCCTAGACTTAGATTTGTCAGATCCGTTCCTATCCCTACTCCTGCGTCCCGATATTCGTGCTTTTGTGTACGTTTGGTCTCCAGAAACGCTTCTTCCGTGGCACAAAGATTGGGGGATTGAATGGGAAGCGGAGCTCTCACACCGGGATGATATCCTGTCACTGTCAAAAATGGACGAAGCTGCCGATTCGTTTACTAGTATACCGGAATCGGCATCTTCACAATCCTGTATTAAGACATTCTCGTCGTCACACGACACATGGTAGATGTCATCGTGAAAAACAGCACTTTCTCCTTTTTGAAACTCGTCCAGACCTGGTAGAGCACCGTACGAGAAACTTCGCAATTTAGCTTTCACTCCACCCCTTTTCTTGCGACTCTTGGTAAGGGCGTTAGTCGGTTTAGTAACATTATCACTGCCGCTATTAACTGCTTCTTCGTCATCACCGCTCTGTCTGTATAGTTTGGAAAAAAACTTATTCGTAGAAGATTTCAGATACCTATCCGACATCGCTCGCAATTTGGCCGACAGACAGGAACTGGGTCCGATCGTGTCTTTATCATTTTTCATCTTATATTTATCAGTCTTTTTATCGCTTTTAAGTGATATTGGTAAGTCATCGTCGTAGGGTTCGTAGTCATCGTTGAAGATTTGATCACTAGATTTCGACAGTTTCGTCCCGGCCTTTGGGATGGCGTGGTAACGGTCGCACTCCGAGCCGGAGCTGTAACATCTAGCGCCTCTATTGCTAAACGATTTACTCTCCCTCCACTTACACTCATCCGGACTAGTCATACTTTTGGCGTAAAACACTTCGTCGTCATAATTTTGCATTTTCACCCACGGGTTGTGGTTTTCAAACTCATTGTGCGCGTCCGGAAAGTTCGCGGCGTATCTACAATGGGATATGTCCTCCACGTGTCCGAAACCGCTGCAATCGCTGCCAGAAGTGGAGGCAGCGTCATCTCCCGGCCGCAGGGGACCGTTCGACTTGAAGCACGACAGTTTCGTGTTCTTAACTTTATCGAGTAACGGATTACGCTTTTCCCGGTAAACCATATACTCTTTCTCCAATGAACCGCCGCGGTTTTTGCGACAAGCGCTGTAACCTCTTGCGGCGACGTGGGACCGCTTTGTAACGATATACGTCTTGTCGCCGGAGTTTCACTTTCGCGACTGAGATGTGGTGATTTTTCCACAATGATTATCTGGTCGTTTAGATTGTAGAAATTTGTCTCCACAGAGCTGCTGCTGCTTTTCGATTCGAGTAGCGCACTGGGGACATGTCTGTAATCATAAATGTATAGTTGTTTTATGTTGTATGAATTGAAATTATTAAAGATTATAGTATCGAGTACAAACGGAAAGTAGTGGGTACAGTAGGCGTATTAGAAATATATCTGTCAGATATTTAAAATACGAAAACATATGTAAGAATACGGTAAAGAATTTTTTAAAAATATAAAATGCTAAAGTTCGTGAAATGTTGATTCGGTTTTCACTAACGTGAATTCTAAAGTCCATTCCGATCATTTACGCAATCGGACCGGCTTTCGAACAAGTTCGCGGTTTAAAAATGGTAATGTCGAAAAGCTGGTTACATTAGAAGTTACTATTAAAAGCACTTCCGTGGACTAAGTGATATTGTCCCTGTTTTACAAAGCGCTCAAGCGTTTGAATCATATTTATCCACACCATCAACATCAGCCTGTGTTAGACCACTGCTAGACATAGGCCTTCTAAGGCACGCTTTCGCTAATAGGTGGTTTTTGGACTGTAGCCCACCACGCTGGGCCAATTATTTTGATCCTAAAACATTGATTCAAAGCGATGTCGACCGATCATCGCTAGAAATATCTAAAACCGTGTACCAGTGTCTAAAACATCTTTAATAGTTGTTACTGAACGTGAGTACCTAAAAATTTACTGGCAACCATCCATTGTAAGCACTCTTTACCAATTAGGCTGAGCTAATCAAATGCCGATGCTGCGAATCAACAGCGTGGATAAATAGCCGACCACGATAACTTTGTAAAAACAGCAAGGAAGAATATATTAAAAACATAATTTAGGTACCAATTCTGGAGCGACGCGGCGAGCGAGCTTCGGTGTCTGGCGACACGGCGAGCAACCGAGGCGGCTCGCCTTTCCTGAACCACCGCATTGTCTATGCCACTCACTCCATAACGTGGCTGAAACAACGATAGGAAACTGGAATAAGGACGCGGAACGATTATATGCAAGGAATGCATAGACCCGTTCAATATGCAGTATCCATGACTGTAATTTAATATACGGTGTAGGGTTACAGTATTTAAAGATAAAGTGAAAGTATTTATGGTAATGTTAATGCAATTGAATAATCTCAATGGCATTATTTATTCCTTACGACATAACAACACGTATGGCAAATACCGATTGGTATTTGAGTGTATCGGTACAGCAAATAATTTATATATCAATTCGTTTCGTTAATTTTTTGGCATAATTAGTTAGTTAGGTTAATTAATAACACAGATTTTTGTAACACAGTTAAATCTTTTATCTTATTGCATCTTCATTTGAAAATATATAAGATGAAATAATATAAAACCACGATTCATTTGAAAACGAATATTTTAGGCCCTACATTAACAAAGACTTTAATATAAGTAATATATCAATTAATACAAAGACTACGTAAAGAAAATGGATAAATTTTATATGTGTAATATTCCTATTAATAACAATAGACGTGCGTCAGAATAAGGCGTAAATGTGAAAATTGTTTTAATAATTAATAAGAGCTATCTTTGATTAATAACCATATTCGATAAATAAATTAATGAGAATATTGTGCAAAGCACTAACGCATAATAGGTCATTATTCGCGTAGGCTATCACCGAGTTATATAAGATACGAGTAATATATTACCGTTTCAACCAGACGACATTATCGAAATAACTGCCTAATAAATTTATATTAGACTAGGACGAAAATACAAAGCGATAACCTATTATTACACCACAAAAAAAACTATTGATTTGAAGAGATTCAACACAACTTAGGGATTTCATTGCCTTCAATTTCAGCGCTTCAGACTACGCGGAAATGGTCAAAATTCCGACTATATTGATACTGTTAATGTAATTAAAAGATTAAAAAACTTAAATGTATGTTTTTTACGAATAATTTTTTATTGAATAAGTTGTAAGTAAAGACAAGTAGTACGGACGAAACTTTCATGAAACTTTACATAAATGTAGCTTCTCCACCAGAATACCATTAATATATGTAACTATTTATAGCAATATTGAAAATTTTAATAATATACGCACGTAATTATTTCTTTTATTTACGCGATTATTAGACATATAAAATCCACTATTTTACGGAAATAAATATAAATATAACTAACTCGAAAAATCAGTAAAATATCAGATTTGATATATACGCACGTTAATTTTATACTGACATATATTTAAAAGTGATAAGTGTATTGGCTTGGTTAACTTGTATATTGCAGAAAGTGTGGTTTCTAATAGCTCTTTCAATGATAACAAGTATAGCTATCAATGATAATGTAGCCAGGGAGGCTGTTAATACTCACTATAACAATATACACAGTGAAAACATATAATAACATTTTGTACTATTATTATTTTAATTAAACACCAGACTCTTTACAATGTTATTTCGAAAACTAAATAAAATAATTATTAATACATTGTGCTATTTATAAGCGGAAGACATCTGAAGTCACCATTAATTGACTAGGTATATGCAAATATGTAGCAATGCATTGCAAAACGTGTTGGATCATTAACGACATATTGAAAATGTAGTATATTATAACGTCCTGTATAAAAAATATCGTACCTTAATTGTTGTTACGTCACGCGAGAGATACATTAGGTATTAAAATCTAAATGATTTGCAAAAAATATACACTGCGTTTTATGTAACTTTTTATGTTTCGTTCATTAATTGCAATTATTTACTTTTATATTAATATTAAACAAAAACAATAATGTAAGGATAATTTTAAAAGGTTTGCCTTATATACTTACAAGTTTTGTTAAACATATTCGTAATTAAAAAGATCATCAACGCAACCGTACTCATAGATGTAACCACCAAATTTAACAGCGTATGCCATTCGATATGTAACTAAAAACATTTCACAACATTGCCATCTAGACATCCAATCGACTTGTACCCGCCTGACAAGTTTAATAATTAAACATATTATTATATCTATATGTCACATAACGCAAGCGCGCACATGCAACGCGTGTGACATTCATCACCAATTACTTTCGCAACACCACCACACCACCTCGATTATGATCACGTAACATCTAACCTTGCTAATATATTGAGTAATTGATTCGACGTGTTTCACTTTAATGGTCATGTCAAATAATCGCTCAATGATATTTACACTTTTTTGGGTTTTATTTTGCGAAATACTTGTGTCTCATTTTATTTATAACAAAATGTTATATTTAACCTAAGTAAAATAAGATTGAATTAGTTGCCTTTGAAAGAGGCGGTGCCTGCCAGCACCTTGGATATCCGCAGGGAAACACCAGGATGCAGATGAGTGGTCTACGCCAGTAACCTTCTCTACTGAGCCTTTCAATGACTTGCTAGAGGAGTTCTGTCCAGAGAAAGTCTCGAGAGCGTCTTATTATGGGGGCCAGGATGACCCAACAAATGCATAAAAGTAGTTGTGTTCTTGTTACATTATTACTTGTTATATACAAAACATTAGTTTGGTATGGCGTCGTACACATGACATTTCGGTTATATTTCGGATTTCATCTGACCCTTAAGTCTTATACGACATCCGACAGTATAAGACTTAAGATATAAATTTAAAAATCGTATAAGTACCTATATTTAACTTAAATTTTAGTAAATAAGTAATAATTACATATCTTATTGTTTTAAGTCGGCTGTCAAACATTGTAAAATTTTTTTTTTGAAACGTGTACTTCTGACAACAATGTAGATAGACATGGGATGAGCTACTTTGTGTTAATCCCATGTAGCTTAAAATAAAATAACTATATACGCTTTTAAAGCTTAAATATACTTTAACTTAATAATATAAGTAAAAAAAACGATAATGATGTAACGGCAGTGGATAATTTTTCTTACATAATCATTGTAATAAGGTTACTGTAAATCACTTTATAATCGTTTCGTGTCGACCCCCTGACATTACCGCAGATACTTAAGGACGCAAATGAAATATTTCAAACCTCAAGGATTTTGGGGCATCTCCGAAATTTCAATCAAGGTGCAAATATGGACCGGGATTACATAAATTGACTTAAGCAATAATATTTAGATGGATTTTGCTTCCTTATTTTACAATCATTTGTACATCATTTACAAATCATTAAAAAAGCTTAATAATGTAAAAAATTGTGTTAAATATAATATTATTCTGTTAATTTAATTTTGCTAATATTATAAGAAATGTCATGATAAACGATTTACATATATTAAAAATATACTCGTCTCCGTGGTCTAGCGTTATTGGCCCTAGCTTTATAAACCGAAGGCCGTGGGTTCGAATCCTGCGGGAAAGCAAGTCTGTGTTATCATTGTTTTCTGGTTGGTTAGCCCCAATTGTCTGAATAGTAACATGATATATGCGTCGGATGGGCATGTAAAAAGTCGGTCCACCCACCAACACGCATTGGACCAGCGTGGTGGGATACGGGAAGCTTATGTCCAGCAGTTGACTAACACAGGCTGATTATAACGATGATGATTTTAAAAAATGAGCATGGCCTATACAAATTCCATATTATCACAAATATCCATATTTTTCTAATCAATACCGTATCAAATATTTTAGTATACTACATGTTATGCAATTACTTTGTATTATGAGACTGAGGAGGGATCAATCTTAATCACTAATTGGTTATCGTTTAGTGAACTTATGCACCGCTGATAAGCTTATCAAACACTGCATGATAATTCAAAATATTTATTCAGTTAGTGATGCGACTCTTGTATTTTTTTTAATTCAAGGTCATATTTCGCAGATTAAACTTATGTACAAAATATGAAATTATTCATTTAATTGGTTGACCCAATAGATAAGGTTTCATCGTCTAACAGATAAAGAAACGTCTACAATTCGCTGAAACAAAAACATATTTAATGTTGATTAATTACACTATTGCCATTTAGTGACAAATATAACAATTCTTGCGAATTTTGAACAATAATAAGAGGTTATGGTTCTTATGTAAATAAATATACAACACTCATAATAAATAGGGAAAGTAAATGGTAAAAAACACTATATTAATCACACAATATTTCCTCCGTCGTGGGAATCGAACCCACCCTACTTTGCAAGTCGGGGTCAATGGCCGCTGCAACAAGCGGGTGATCCAATTACTTATTTACTAGTTATTAATTTTATGGCCAACAACAGTGCTGATATCTATCTTTCCATTCAGTATAAATCCCTTAGATAAAAATAAAAAAAAATTATCAACGAATCAATCAATTAAAAAGACTCGCTTTTTTGTTTTATCTTGCGTTAAATGTACATATAAATTCTATTTCCTTAATTACAATGCTCATTAAAAGTTACAAGATTCAGTTAGAGGTGACATAAGAATTCTATAATTGCATATTTTCCCAGAGTTTTATTAGTCGATAAATCCTTTGCCGTAGTGTTAGGTGATGCAAAAACCTAACATGATCGCAAATGGTAACTCAGGAAATAAATGGGAGTCATAAGACATTTATATTTCCGCAGTAATTTGTAGTTGATTACTATAAAACTGTAGAGGTAAATGTTTGTTTAAGTGAAGGCGCTTGTGTCTTGAATTGAAGTATTTTTTTAACATAATTCGGATCGCTCTACACTCGACTGCATCCCTAACCGATAGGTTATTCACAAAATTGTAGGAATCTTTTAATCTTTGATTATGTTATGTATACGAACCAGGCTCAGTATTATAACAATCATATGCTTTATCTGTAAAAAAACGATTGAAATGCTTTTGGTTAGCGTCTCAGTTTAATGACGAAGCTACTATTTGAATATATCTTTAGAAACCGTCGACTTAAACAAATTTCATTGTTGTATCCTAGTTGGTTAGGGCAATTTGGGCCGATCACTCAATTGTCTGATAAGTAAGATGATCGATACATCGGATGGGCATGTAAAAAGTTTGTCCGTCCGCCAACCCGCATTGGAACAGCGTGGTGGGATACGGTCCAGAAAACCCCTAATGGAGAAGGCGTGTAGTAGGGAAGGGGTACGTCCAGCAGTGGACTAATAAAGGCTGATAATGATGATGATGATGTCCTATTACCTAGTTCAAATAGAATTATTTAAAGCGTTATTTGAAGCTTTAATGTAACTACATTAATCCAACACATGCACACATGACGTATGCAATTATGCCATATATGTCATGGTATTCTATATTTAAAAAATGTCAAATACCGTGGTAGTTTGACCTCAAGCGCTTCACATAGTCTTGAGAACGGTCGCACTTTAATTGAGTTAATATGCTGACAATGAAGTCAACTCGTTACGTATCACAGGTAGGAAGTAAGTAGAGGAAGAGGTGTCTCGAATTTCGCATCGCGAATTACGCAAGCGTCGATAACGTAACAAAGGCGAAGGCGTTATAAATACTGACAAAGTAGAACAAAGGGGCTAAATAACAATGCGAAAAACAACTGATAGTGCATACGAACACAGTTTTAGTATTACATAGGTCGTAATAATTTTGTCCAATAGGTAACACCTTATATTACTTTCTTCTTTTATATGTGGTTTGACTATTATTATTGTTTGATATATGTAGACACGAAGTTAAATTAATAAAAATAGTGATTTTTCCCGGCTTCGCTTCGGTGGACATTTTTCCAAAATTTTATGATATAAGGATAGAATAATAAAAATAATTAATTTACCTTACAATATCTTAACTGAAACGCCCCTGTACGCTTAAAAGTGCCTGCTTAAAAGTGTAGTTAGATTTTTGATAAAAATTGTATTGGTATTAATATGTTTTATAATTAATATTGTAAAATTTTATATAGTATTTTCTTGAGTTTAATTTAATAACATTGAGTTAATAGTTACAGACAATACAATTGTTTGAATAAATTTTGCTAATAACGTGTTACTAATGCAAGCTAGAAGAATTAAAACAAACGACTTAAAAAAATGTAACTCGACAAAGAAAATAAACAAAGCATCTTTGGACTGAACGAAAGCGCTATTAAAAATGTATTATTGGTACTTTTAATCACACATTCAAAATGAACATACACTAACCGTAACAGTAGATATATGATAGGTAAATTATTAACGCAGATGATCCATGTAATCAAGTATTGAACAGTTGATACGTATTAGCAAAGTGCAAACAACATGTGGCTGAATGCTAACAACGAAGCCAATGCCAATCTGAAAAATCAATGAATGAAATCAATGAATTAATCAACCAGCTTTTGCTTAACGTAAACAACTTTAAGTAAATAGTTACAATCTACAATTTTAAAGCAAGTCAAATTACATTTACAATTTATGTCGATGTAAAATTTGTTTATTTACAAAAAAAGTTCCTATGATTATCTACTTTCTAAAGTAAAGATTTCGCATAGTGACACAAAATCAAAGCGAAATTAGACGCAGAATTGATGTCAACAAATCTAAAGTTTAATGAAGCCAGAAGATAACGCGTTCCTATAGGTAAACAGTTGCTATTTTTAATCCCCACGCGAGGTTTAACCTATAAGTGTCCGACTTTTGGAAGCCGACTGAATTTAACATCTGACTTTATTTACCTGGTTTCTTTTCCTGTATTGACTATGCAAGTATATGTAGTAAGCTGCAAAAGGCAGTGGGCCGGTCACATAACTGAGGACCGCTGGGGTCTGGAGTGGAGACCGAGGCTTGGCAAACGTAGTGGGACGGACCCTGCGGCAAGATGGAGTGACGACATTCCCAAAGTGACCGCTGTGGTCTGGATGAGAACATAGGAAGCGGTGGCGTGCCATAGGGGACGCCTACGTCTAGCAGTGGACTGACAAAGGACTGCTGATAATGACGAAGATGACCGAAAAAATATAGCCGACTGTCACTCAGTGATCGACATCGCAGTTACAATAAACATAAAAGAAGAAGGCTAGGCTTTTATGTATCAGTTCTTAAAATGTCGTTGCATTTCTTTGTCAGGAAGCAGAATAAGGTATATTATTATAACGATATACAGGTCTATGGTAATCCGAGGTTTTGAAACATTTGCGCAAGGAACCGGAAAAACTATTGCGAAAACCAATACGGAAATATGTACCATTTCCTAAATCATGACATGAGTATTGTTATCGTCTTAGATTACAATGTTAAATTAAATTCTAACCAAAAATATTTTTGTACAAAAATTAAACATTGAAAAAATGGTTAAAATTCTTTCTTAAAAGTTCTATTAACTATGCATTAAATATTAATACAATAATTCGAAGAAAATCAGAAATTAAATCTAACTGAAGAACAAAGAAACAATAAAATACTGAAGGCTATTTTTTTTTACGTTTTCATAACATAATGGAGTAACATTTGAAATAAAACTTTCCCGTAGCTAAAATAATCTCAGTACATAACAAGTAAACTATAGTTTCGCTAAATACGCGAAAAAGGTAAAATAAAGTAAATAAAAAGTTTAAATTTAGCTTATGTTTTGGTAACGATTAAAGTAAAATGCATTTTACTTCAACTTGCAACTTTAATTAAAATGAATTTAATTTAATTTTAAAATGGACAATGAGCTAAAGAATTACATCAAATTTATCAAGTGGAAAAACTAAGTATAGTCTTCAATGACCTCGATCTATTTTTGCCTAACATCTCTAGCCTGTTAAAAGCTTGCTCGATAAAAGTATTGCTTGACTGCACCGCAATTTTATTACCGAGAAATGCCCGCATTCGTAGGCACAATGGCTTTAGATTAGTAGTTAATGTTGTTACTAGCCATGATAGCCGGCTTTCTTGCCGCTATTTTAGTATCCATTTAATATTTTCAAACCGTTACAAGGAATTGATAATATTGCGTTAAATCATATATACTGTAATCCTGTATTTTATTATTATTTGTGTTATTTTATCATGAAGCTGACTCTACCAGCCCTAAATAAGATTCATAAATATGTAAACAATGTATAAATGGCGCGATAACGTAAACCGTACTCATTGGTTCACCGCTGTTAAAGTCAATCGCCTCGCGATTTTCGACCAATAGGACCATGTCACAGTTAACCACATTCAAATCAGAGTATGTAAAAAAATGTTAGCCTGCAATACATTTTTACCCGCTTCATTTGGTTCAGCAGTGAAAACCAATCGGATTTTTTTCAGTTTGTACACATTGAGCAATTTTATCATCAAACTTTGTATAATAGATAACATTATATTAAAAATTGGCCTCGTTTGGCACAATTATAATCCATCAACTTTAAATAATTCTTAAACTAAGTTATCTTAAATCTAGAACGGCTAACTTGTCGTAACTGTCCGTTCAAGTGGAAGTACTGTACCAAGTCAATATTATGCCACGAGTGACGGCATAGCAATTAGACAGAAATGGGACAGTTTATTACTAAAAGTCGTCATTTCTTCAGAGGCGCGTAGGTTTGCGTTGGCGGACGAATGGTGATTTTACGATGGTTGTGCAATCTAGTGTGACGTCATAGGATCGGCCCTTCCATTTCCACTTGAAACGTCCAACGCAAGCTCTCGCGAGCTCTCCATTACTTCCTAAAAGCAGCCCATTTGGACACATTACTCTTGATAGAATGAAATTACTACATTTCGTAACTATTTATAAAAAATGTTTTACCACTAATGACTATTATCTATGCTAAGATATGTGATAATTTGGTTTAATTTATCGTTTAAAGTATCACCCACTCGCTTTTTAAGGCATGGTAGATTATTTTATTTCAGAAACTATGTGAACCACATTTAACTTATTCATGGATTTTCCTTATATGCATATAGTATTTAGAATAAAAAATTAGAAAACAGACGCGTGTGACGTGAGTGTGATATATCAGATGACAAAAATGTTGACATAAATTAAATTATATCGCCTTTTACAGCTAAAACTTTTCGGCCTCCATATAACGATCGAGCTTTTACTCGGCGAAAAAAAAATTTCTTATATGTATTTTTAATAGACTTTAAACCGTTTGAACTTAAATATTATGTAATAAAACGACGAGACTAGCAGTATGTTCATTAGATGGCAAGCTATAAATGTCCTGTTTAAACAAAATTCAGCGTAAGACTTACGTAGATTGATTATTCTGCTTGCCGTACTAAGACTTAAATACCTACGTATCTTTACGCAGTACGTACGTATCTTTTACGCACTTTGTCCTTCAAACTAGATCACTGTTGTGCTCACTAAAACGAATAGGCACTCTATAGTACTTCACTAGTCGTCTAAATGTGAGTGCCATCCATAAAGTACGTCATAGGAATTTCAAGACTTTTAATCCCTTCCCCGTATTTGTCCAAGTTATATAGAAACATAAAAAAATGTAGCATTTTTATTTCTATTTACATATCTTTTATTTCTTCACTTTTGGTATTATCTTATGTTTATACCAATGGTGATTATATTTTTTTTAAATATATCGTTTGTAGAACATGGTTTAATGCGTAGATTTTAAAAATAAGACATCATGAATTTTAGGAGGCCTCCTATTCACCTATCTTTAACCCCGTCGCTCCCCCATAACGTGTGGCGTATTTAATAGATAGTCTCTAAGCAGATAACCCATTACCTTGAAGATATCTCACAAGCATATAACACTGTCTGAAGCATTTGTGAAGAAATATGATTTGTAAAATGTGGTCAACGTTCAACTAAGTCATTTTAACATCATTGAGGTTAAAAGTCGTGAGAGAGGTTTACGACGATTTTAATTGTTTGTCAAACTTTATCTCTTTATTGACCATTAAAGCTTTTTCTTAGTGAGTGAAGAATATAATATCTAGAAGCAACTGTATCTTGTTAACTTTTATCGACTTATTTTTAACTTTAATGCAAGTTATAAACCAGATCAGGTATTTTAGTGAGTTTAATGCCATGAGAATACAACTTTGGTAATTACAAAAATATTTCGTGACCAAGACGTTGATTTTAAAGTCATGGAAAATGTGTGAACCTCAATGATTTAGTCACCCTATTTTGAAATTCAATAATGACATAATAAATTATGTAATAAAAAGAATGATAAATTTAGCAAATAGATGTTGTGTAATTCTACATTATCGCATTTATATTTATTGTTACTATTTAAAAGATTAATGGGTAATGGGTAAAAAATTTATATCCAGTCTTAAGGTTGTGAATGATGCTGTGATTAACATCAAAATTTTAACACGCTTTCTTACTGCTCAATTTAATGCAAGACTAAACAAATAATCTAAATGTGTTATTCCTCTAACTATAAAATCAATTCAATGTGCTTTTATATAACACGTAAACAAAACTATTGTAGAATGAAAATAACCTTGTTAAATGTATAACAATTATTTACATTCCATCACCGTAAATTGATAACATTTTCGGCTCATAGTAATTCTATCGGTTTTGTATTTAATAATATATTCCCCGCCAGTGTCACCATAAAATTTGACGATCCGTGACGTAATCCGTGACACGGCCAGTGAAATCAGTTTATTTGGAAACATGTGTCACGTATCGTATTGCTATTGAAGGCGCGTACATCGCAAACGCATTGAATATAAACATTATATAGATACGGATGTCTTCTTAGTAGGTTAACATTGACGGACAAGTCAAAACGGACTTATATAAGTGCACTTAAGGAGAAATGTCAGCTTTGTTTTGGAACAGGCGACGTAGTTTTGACGCAGACGCGATGTTTGCGTGAAAATTGACATTATTTACCGACAAACGTAATATGTGTTTTATAATGTGAAAGCGGACAATCGACAACGCTCGGAAGAAGGGAGGAATGGAGAAAATTACGTTTCAAGTAGTCGTAACACGGTATAACAATCTGCGATCATGATAACAACAGGTAATTTTCAAAGCAAACAATTATTTAACACTCAATCTCGCCTACTGGAAATTTACTATTACATAATTACTTATAAATCTTTGTTCAAACAAGCTTATACTTTCCGTAACCTTTCAAAGAAATGCCA
Organism: Lamproptera curius; assembly: GCA_029286875.1. Classification (NCBI taxonomy): domain Eukaryota; kingdom Metazoa; phylum Arthropoda; class Insecta; order Lepidoptera; family Papilionidae; genus Lamproptera; species Lamproptera curius. The sequence continues at coordinate 847,845 of JAGSMT010000077.1, forward strand.
ATGCCATTGAATAATTAATACTATTGTTTTGGTATTTTTGATAGTATTAAAATATATTTTTGTTTTCAAAGCTGTTAACAAATGTTATCGATAGAACATACAGACACAAAGAGGGCTAGTAGAGTTAAATCAATAAGTATGCTGTAGCTGAGTTTCATATTCCCTTTACACCGCAAAAACGTTCCATTCCTTGTCAAGTGAAGCTTTTTACAAACTTATTACTGTAAACGGCTTTATACAATCATATTTACTGAAACTGAACATACATTGTTAGGGGTGATATAGTCAAACCAAAACAGGCGATTAAACTATTTCCCTCAGACCATTGTTTACATTTTAATCTTTACAGTCCCTAACTATATCCTTATGAAAAATAATGTGGTCATAATACGAATTACATATAGTTTTCTGTTCTGATAAAATTGTATCAGCTGTAAATGCTTAGAACAAATCATTTAAGTAAACAGAGTAGAAGTAACTGATGCTTATCCAGGTCACTAGATCCGTTACCGCCGGGGTTAATTCTCGCCTCACACTAGCGAATTCATGGAATAAATGCATATTCACACGTTGACGGAATACGGAAACACTTTTCTCCACAAGAAATAGAGTAGAGTTAGAATAAACACGTGCACGATCATACTAAAACCACTGACATTGTTAAGGTGCAAGTTTGTGAGTATGGACGTTAATCCATAAAGGAAAAATTTAAAAGCGGATACTGATGTACTTTTAAGAGATTGCATCGTATGGGTCGTAATAACTTTTCCAACCAATAATTCAATTTTGACAGCAATAATAATAATGCAATAATACAAAGAGTATTAATATCTATTCATGTAATTGATAGTTGTCGTTTTATATTTCATAAGGCAAAAACCAATAAACGATTTTTAATAAACTTTACAGTATAATTAGCTACAAGAGCTTATACGTCAGACTAACATGTGGGTATATTTTTATATATATATATAAATATACGAATAGACAGAGTCACAGACATAAGCTAGTGGTAAATATAAGTCGTACGCGCCCGACAATGAACTTGTTTGACACGATCTAGATTGTGATAAAAAGTTTTATCTTGTGACACGCGTATCACTTATCTTTTCATAACGATTTACGCATATAGAGAAGTTTTAGAAGATATTTGTAGCTTAGTTTAGGCAACAGTATTTATGACGATGCATATTCCATTAACATTTTAATAGTGATCCATCATAAAAAATTTGTACGCGGTTTTATCTTAAGTTACTTTAAAAAAAATTGGTATAAAATGATAAGGTGCTATGTTTTATAACATTATATGCTCCCATTGTTAACAAGCCACAAAATTAATTTGAAGTAAAAGGGTAAATAGTAAGTAAATGCGTCAGAAATTGCACTAACACTTTAGATATGCGGAAGGCTTCAATCTGTGGATTTTTTGTAATTAAAAGTGAATCAGCAACTTCTGATACATAGTAAGTATGATGCATAGTGACAAGTTTAAAGAATTGACCGATACTATAACAATTTTTGTTTCGCTTATTTACCAATTTGTAACAAAATTAAAATTATCTAATGATGTTTCGGACCTTTGCAGCTATATCTTAAAAACGTTTCCATTGCCAAATATGAAGTAAAAAAGTTATATACTGACAAAATAATGCCTTTCATCCGTGACATTGCTCACAAAAAAATTATCAATTACACAAAAAAAAAATATTTTAAACGTCATTCTGACGTATCAACAATATTATTTAAAGCTCATACATATGGTTAGTTAAAAACAATTCCTTAGTTTATGCATTAAACCTCATCCCACAAGCCTCAGCGCTATAACAATTGTAGGTATACCAGAATGTTTGTGTGCATACTATTTAAAAACTACCCAACCGTTGGGAATTATATTAAGGCTCAATCGTTTTATAGTCTGACGAGAGGGACTTCTATAAGGCGCATTCTTTGACCTGAACCGGCTTAGGCTTCAACGCGACCTTTTTCTTACCTCTCGCTTCAACCGTCGCCCTATTCAGACGGACGCATATTGTGCAAACTCAATGGACCTACCGGTTGATAAAAAAATCTAGAATTACGGCACTGCTTTCAACGCTAAGTGAATCCGTCCATCAAACGTTTATTGCGTTTAGTAAAGTTTTATAGTTATAAAAATGCTTGAATTTGACTTTTTATAATACCTTATTTTTATAATGTACTTTTCTTTTGCCTCCGTAGCCTAGTGGTATAGGCGTGTGGCTTAGAAACCGGAGGTCATGGGTTAGAATCCTGCGGACTCAACAAATTTTCATTGTTGTTTCCTAGTTGTTAGGACAATTTGGGCCGATCACCCAATTGTCTGAAAAGTAAGATGATCCATGCGTCGGATGGGCATGTAAAGTCGGTCCACCCACCAACCCGCATTGGACCAGCGTGGTGGGATACGGTCCAAAACCCTCTAATGTATAGGGGTATTAGAGGCTATGTCCAGCAGTGGACTATCACAGCTGGACATGATGATGACTTTTCTTTTTCTTTTTTTTTTGTTAGAGCGATGAGACGAGCATGACATTCACCTGATGGTAAATGATAAGTCCATAAGGAAAGCCACAAATCCCGTAACACCCCATTATGTTGAGATGAGATGTTATGACTCGTTTACCCAGTAATTATACGATGACTAAACTAACGATTTTTGAATTAATTTCAATTAGGAGGCTAATTTATTGTTTATTAATTATATTATACGCTGACACGTAGCCACCGTTATATCTACATACCGTTTACATTTAAACAGGGGTTTAAAATGTTTGTGCTGACGCAGGACCAATTTCAGAATGGTTAAAGTGCTGGGCGATTGAATATAACGTTGTTTGTAACTAAACGAAATAAAACGTGAAAATAGTACTGTTTGTTTAGGTAAATATTACGTTTAGTTTCGTAAGGGTATTCTACATTTTCTGTGAAACAATTGCAACCTTCAAGATGTGTTAAACTTTTCGGCACCCGTATAGCCTAATAGTTTATCATTATGACTTTACTACGTGACAGAGATTAGTAAAGCGGTTGAAGATATTAATTCCATTGGTTTCCACGACAACGAGACGGCAGATAACGACAGACTTTTTATTTACGATTGCGAAAAAAGTTGCCACAACGCTAACGGAGTAGGCTCGCTGCCTCACGTAATAGAATGGCTGCAGATTTTTTGTGGCCAGTTCTTTTGAACATCTGGAGTAGATTGCGAAGGTTAAGACGGCAAACAAAATAAAGAGCACGAATTGTGGGCACATAGAAAGGAAATGTGTTTATTTCGGCGCGACAAACCATACTGGAAACAAACAAGAACTTGTCTATTTAATGCGTTCGTTATAATAACTAAATAATATCTTAATCGCCATGGCTTAATTTAGAACGTGATTGTATAAAATGTCGCTTTAATCAGAAGGAACATACATACATCGACGTGTATTTTTTTCCTACACAACCAAATCGAATAGTTAGAGAGCAATTAACACTAATGAATGCAACTGTGTTAAAACTATATCGCAAATAGTTTTCAATAAAAAATTCTTGACCAATAGTAGACGACTGGGCATCATTTTTTGTTATTTGTATGTAGATTCATCATCAACATTATCAGTCCACGGCTGGACCTCCCTCCCCTAAAGCACGCCACCGCTTCCGATTTTCGGCTATCTAGATTCAAAATAAGTCTATTTACTTACAAGCCGTACAAATCAAAACAGAACTTAACATTTACCTTGTGACTTGCATCATTCTTAACTTAGAAGTAACACGCTCGGCGCTTGTTTTTTTATTACGAGATTAGTCACAGTCTTCTGTTTATACCGTCGTCTTGAAGTTTCAGCTTTGACGATGAATATTCATGGCAGCGTACTTTTTGTCCGACATGGCCGCCGTGCGAGAGGACACAATTTGTAACTTAAATCATGAAATATTAACCAAACGTCTTGTACCGTCTAATTGTTGGATATAGCCGTGAAGACGGCCATTAGCAACTGAATGGACGCTTAGTATTTCGTCCGGTTTGGCTCGTCTTTGTTGAGTGGCGCTAAACGGTGATTTATTCGTATTTACTATGTTAACGTGAAACGTTTAGTGCTGCATTGTTCACACTCAAATATTAACGCGAATGTATTGAGCATTTATGATATTTGACGTTTCTCAGTTAGCGACTTGTATGAAGCAGCATGTGTTTGATGATGGAGCTTACAATATTTATTAATAGCTAAGTATATGAATGCCTCCAGCCTAGTGGTATAGGCATGTCTTTAGAATCCGAGGTCATGGGTTCGAATCCTGCGGGACACAACAAATTTGCATTGTTGTTTCCTAGTTGGTTAGGACAATTTGGGCCGATCACCCATTTGTCTGAAAAGTAAGATGATCCATGCGTCGGATGGGCATGTAAAAGTCGGTCCACCTACCAACCCGCATTGGACCAGCGTGGTGGGATACGGTCCAAAAACCCCCTGATGGATAGGGTGTATTAGGGGAGGCCTATGTCCAGCAGTGGACTTTCAAAGGCTGATGATGATGATGATGATGAAGTATATGAATAATCTTGTAACGATGAAAGAACGTCGACGATATTCGAAATCCTGTGACCATGCTTAAACAAGACTAACAGGAGCCTAATCGTATTGATATGAATGATTTTTTCTCTATTATTGTAGTTATTAAGATATTATAAATTTTTAAATCGTTATTAACTCTATATAATTTACTGAAAATTATGTGAGAATTATAATAAAACCAATAATGTTATACGTTTGTTTGTAACTAATAATGTTATAGAAATAAACAAATTTAAAAGCTTCTTAAAAGGAAATATGAAATGGATTAAAGTAATTGATAAGTTGTGAGTGTTTTTTTTTAATTGGAATGACACGACATAAAATGGCGTACAATGTACAACAATGACAGTTCGCTGTTGTTTATCCCTTTGTTATCGCAACAGAACCTTTTCAAGTAAGTAGCGACATACATTTAACAATCAAAGCTGTCATTCAGTTCGATATGAATTATATTATAAACAACCGTAAACAAATATGTATTTTAAAAAAAGTAAAACAAATTGAATAATTGAAAAAAACAATACTAAATTTCAATCCTTAAAAGTACTTATAAAAATAAGTATTTATAAAAAACTAAAAACTGGCATAATAAAAAAAAAGAAAAAATTAAAAACGAACTCCAAATTACCGCGCAAAATCAATAACTACGCTAAGTGACAAGACGTTGGTACCTACCGCACGGAACTAATGTCAGAAGTATCGAACGGCAAACGGGTAGGGTTCAATGCACTCGTTAGCAGCGCAATGTTATAATAACCCTGCAGCCTTACACTTACCGCACTAAATCAGATCAAGACCACGCGATGAACCAATTCGAATGTCTATTTTCTCCTGATCCACATTGTTACGGCGTTGCCCTTTACATAAGCACGCCATTATAAGCTTAAACACGTGGTGTTAAAGTATATTATTCCATGCGACACAAACGTCCATTATATTTGATATATTACTGACGGTTCTGCAAACAAAAGAGGCAATAACACAAATATGACGCGGACCAATGCAAACTGATTATTTGTCTAACATACATTGATTACTTGTGAGTAAACATTTTTTATTGAACGCAAGCTAGCTACTGTTCGAAATAAATACATTAATATAAGATAGTAATGTGGAATATAATAATAATGAATATAATAATGGATAAAATAGTGTGTTAGAATTTATAATAAAATAATATAAGATAGGAAGTATCAGTAGTAAGTGACCCGACTAGGGGCTATCTGCGCAGTGTCTTTTATTACCAAAAAACGTAGTGTAATACTACTATTGTCTTCCTGTTTGAAGGTCACAGTACCAGCGTAGTAGATTTCGCCGTAAGACATTTCATTAACTATAAATTAAATTAAAGATAAAAATATATCTAAGTAAGGGCAAGTCGAAATAGTACATTATTAGTTTGAAAATTTTATTAAGTAATGGAAGTTTTTTCAAATACTTATGACTTTTAAATCTACGAGCTTCTTTTATTTCTGAATGCAGCAGTAAACCCAAATGTAATTAAATGTCTCGTTAAATTATTGTTAGGTTCATATATTAAAAAGGTGCTCACCTTAGATATAACACAAATTAAACTTATTTGTATTATATCTATATAGATATTTGATATTATTTTAGAGAAAATCCCACATTCCAAAAGTAATAGGAATAATTGAAAACGTTAAATGTAAATCAATAAATGTACTCAAATAAGTAGATATATTCATACAATAAGTTTTGTTAGACCAACAGCTTACGATCCGTTTCAGTAAATATTTCAACACCTGCTCTTAGAACGAGCCTAACAGTTGTACAATTCAACATTACAACAAGTAGGCATTGGTGATACTAATAAATTAGTATTATTAGTGGGGCAGTACTTAACTAGGGTACAAACAAAAACCGGTTGTGAGACAAAAAGCGTTGTCTTGTGACTTAAGTCACGTATCAACTTAAGTGTGGATCAGTTAAAAATGGCCCGCGTATATTGATGACCAGCAAAACAATGGCAAGCACAAAAATGGACAGCTACTATACACATCTAAGGCCTGCGGAATTCGCATGAAGTGAACACACCTGCAGTAGAAGTAGAGGAACGTTGTAACGGTATGACTCGTTTAAATTACTTGAACAAGTCATGTATGAACGAATATTTATGAGCTTGCATTACTGTTAACAGTTGTCTCCTATTAAAGTACCTTTAGGTCGGTTCAATCTACATGAACACGATTGATATATTACGCTACATACAGAAATAACTAAGGCATAAACGGATATATATAAAAATTGATTTGATAGTTATTATGTAATATATAGGTATATATATATTTAATTTTTATGTAGTTTTAATAGGAAAGGTAATTTTAATTATATGTTTAGAATCAAGGATACAAGCGGTAGTAAGAGATGTTTCAGACTCACTTGTATGAAATGTTTATCGTGTTACGGCTTAAAGGGCCTAAGGATGGCTTAAAGCGACATTCCGAAAATCCGAAAGCCAATTCCAAAGCCACAATCCGACAATCGAAAATGAACCTAACATTGGTTATAAAAACAACGCTAAAAAGTTAATATATTCGATATACATATATCTGTTATTTGTCAACATAAAATTAAGCGGCGCCCAAATATAAAAGCGACTTGTTGTTAAAAACCACGACTTTTAAGTAAAAGGTAATTTTTTTTTAAACAAATCTCAAAAGAATTAGAAACCCGATCTTAAAGTTTTTTTATAAAACATGTAACAAAGCTTAGTTCAGATACAAGCTTTCAAAAAAATTTCCCATTTACAATATTAGTAAAAAGTTTTAGCATATAAGACAAGACAACTTGAGTTACAGTCAAACCGTACACCTACCAAACCTAAATGTTGCTAAGAACTGAACAAAAACAAATAAGAATTCTAGTTGTACAATCCCAAACAACCCATCACTAGTGTTCGCTACGATTAATCCGCTGTTACTTTCATCTGATAAATGATCCAATTTCTGTTTTCTTATAAATGTGCGCATTAATCTAAGGCGATTAGACACGGACGCCCGGTTCCTTACTTATTTGTCGTGAGCAATACGTATACAGTGAAAGTATCTTGATACATCGGATTAGTAATGCGGACTTACACACGACGCGATACGAACAATCAAGCAGATTGATGCATAAGATATTAGCTAGATCTTCATGATCAGCCTGTGTTAGTCCACTGCTGGACATAGGCCGCCTAATGCACGCACGCCTTTCCCGTATCCTACCACGCTGGTCTAATGCTGGTTAGTGGACCGACTTTTTACATGCCCATCCAACGCATGGATCACCTTACCTTTCAGACGATTGCGTGATCGGTCCAAATTCTCATAACCAACCTGAAAACAACGATAACACAAAGTTCCCTGCGGCATTCGAACCCACGACCTCCGGTTTATAAAGCAAGGGCCAATACCGCTAGACCACAAAGGCGGCTACATCTAGAGCTAAATATTAGGTCATAGATACTCGATATATAATATAAATTAACAAGATATTCCATACGATAAATAATAATCTTTACACTTTTAATTTTAACCTGGTATAGTAGTTTAATTTTTAAGCCGTTCGGCGTTTATTACAACAACAATTTAATTCGCTGGATAGAAAGAGAATTCCGAAAATAACTGCCAAAGCTGTTATTGACTCACGTCATTATTTTAAAAGCCAGTTTTTTTTAGTTAACATGAACGATAAAGATAACTTTTATTTCTATCAATTGTTTGATAAAAGTGCGGTTTAAGTAGCTTTCTATTGTATTTATGTAACAAACTATAATACAATTTGTTACTTTTCTTAGAAGGATCTAGAGAAAATGCTGCGTAGTCACTTTCCGTCAAGCCTAATAAAACCCAAACGTGATGGGCGATGAGGTCAGCTTGGACCCTAAAAAACCAGCCAAAACTGTACTGTGAAACTACCAAGGTAAGGATTCCGCATATATTTTTCATTAAATTGTATTTCTATACTTTTTGATATTCTGTTAATTTTTTTTCGTAGATCATAGATATTAATTGTGAATTACGTCACACGGTATGCTTACTTTGTTGACAGCGGCGGCTGAGATATAGTCCGGTTGATTAACTTCAGATACGGAACCCTAAAAAGATTAACAAAAAACTTTGTTCAGGTTAAATTAGTAAACGAAAGTCCACTGATGTAAGACGGAATAGTTACAATAAAAAGGCATCTATTTAAAAAATATGTTACTCTTGATTGGTGGTCGAAGGCCTACGTCGCGCAAGACTGGCTTTGAGAACAGTAAATTGAATTTATATTATCTTTTTGTTTCAAAAGTGGATTAATCATTTAGATGGCGACTGGCTCTAATTCTGGCAAAAAGCTTCTGGAGTGGAGGCCGCGTTCGTGGCAGTGGACGGATAGGGGATGCTAATGAAATGGCGACTGACTAAGCTGAAGTCTCGACGAGGAGTAGTCATGTTTCAATCATTCCGAATATGGTTAAACTTGATAGGTGGGAACTGAGCTCGAAGTGAAAAAGTTCTGTTCAAAATAATCTTTCATGTATATCTTATTATTTGTAATTAGTTCTAGCGAGTGTCTCTGCTTTTATATAAAAGTATATAACACAATAAAAATTGTTATTCTAATCCATAGACTACAGCAGTGTGAATTTTTATTCAATTTTGTTAGTTAAGTACGCATCTATACTTTTGCATGCATAATGTTAACAGGATAGTCATATTAATGTAGATCGGTTATTAGAATCCTAAAACTTATTCAAGAAAACATAAGAAATTTAAACAATTACACATCGTAACAGACATTTGAAACGATAATATTGAATATGCTTCATATTTAATTATATTAACATTAAAATTAAAAAATAAACACATCAAAGCATTATAACATAATTTATACATCAACTAAGTATTTTCTTAAAAATATATAAATAAGGCAATGTGTATGTATTCAGATTCAGAAAGTGTGTCAATTTAATATGCCCGGATCCTAAACATATATTGATACAGCGATCCTTTTGACGTCCAGAAATTAATGAGTATTTTAATTACACGAGATTGCAAAAAAAAACACTTTTAACATAAACAAGATACAAACTCCGATCCTAACTAAACGAAGGCTGTAAACACCATTTATAATATACTAGCGACCCACCACTGCTCGCACGGGAGCTGATAGAAAATATACCTACAATATTAAGCATGTGTTATACATATAACCATTCCTCTTCGATTACTCTATCTATCAAAAAAACCGCATCGAAATCCGTTGTCCGCGTGTTTAGCTTGATAGATTTAAGCATACATAGGGATGAAGGGACATAGAAAGTGAATTTGTTTTATACTATGTAGTGATGCTTCACAAAATCTATATTGTAAAAATGTCAATCGTTTATGATCAACGAATGTTCTAAATAGAAAACTTATAATTTTCAGTATCAATAACAATTTAAACAATTCTATACACCGAACAAAACAATTTAGCGACTACAGCTTTTAGTAATAGCTCCTCCATCCGTCTAAAATATGACGAGTATTGCCATTATAAATTATTATAAAACTTTGATGGTTTGAATACATAATTAAGCAATATTTCATTATTTGGGATCGTCTGCCGCAGTTTTTATATGTCGACAGGCGCATTGTATCATTATGGTTATGGTTGTGAATCACGCGACGGAATCTTGATCTGTCTTGACCTTCAATATGTCCGTAAAGTAATATAATGAAATAACATAATAAAATGAAAAACGTATTTCTCAACAGGTTCCACGAAAATATGGTTTTTGTGAATTAAAAAAACAATAACATAAATTTATTTAAAAAGTCAATCCTAAAGTGTTAAAACAACGATTTCTGTTTGATAAAAAAATGTTATCTTGTTAAAGCAAATAAAAATTTATTAAAACAGCATGCATTTGAATTCAAACGCACCTACCAAATATTCCTAATAACACATAAACAATATCAAAACAAATCACTTTTAGGTCCAATCAAAAAGGTCTCATTGATGTTCACTTAAAATATCACACTGTTGTTCTATTAATGCGACACGGGCATGAGACAAAGCGTCCATTTCGAAACGATCACCGCACCGTACTAAAGTTATTTTGTCGGCATCGTGGTCGGCTCGGAGGCAGTCTGAACGGATACACGCTTTAAGCCGTAACTGCGAAAGAATAAGTTTACACGCTATACATTGCTGCTCCATCACGAGCCGACGGTAACCAACCCCAGATGAGCCGGCAATGTACATCAAATGTAGGTTTAATTTTTAACTGTCGAACGTATCGAACGCCGCTGAGATACGCCGTCGGGCGGCATTTCTCGCACGTGAACAAATTCGATTCAAGAATGAGATTATAATAGGTACCCCAGGTGAAATTGTTGAAGCGGATATGTATTCCCATGGTTATATCTAATATACGCTGTGGGAAACGATTTGTAACGTAATAAGCAAAAAAAGGATACGAGGTAAATCGAATTGAGTCGTCGACGGCGTCTAGTAAATTCGGTTCTTGCGTTTACGTATTGCTTATTTAATACATTTCTTTTATTTACGCGTGTATTTTGTAACATATATAATCGGTAAACTAGCGGATTTGACGTTTCTTTTAATGATGACGTCATAAAGGTATCGTGTTACTTGACATTTGACACTGACGTGTCGAATCATCAAAATGTGGACTTATTTATCACTCGTAGAGCCGGTACGTGATCTATCCGTGAGAAACTTCGCAGGACGTTGACCAGCGAAGCGCCGACGTTAAAATGTTTGCTTTTGCAATTGGGTAAATCAATAGAGCGTCTTATTTCACAATGTCAAACAAAAAGTTATACCCATCAGAGAAACATTGTGTTAAGAGGATTTAATTTGCATGAAAAGGCATACTAATATAAAATGAGAATATTTCTTTGTTCGTTTTGAATAAGCTCTTCAACTACTAAACCGAGTTGATATACTCTTTCACTACTAGAAAGCTACATTGTCCTTGAGTAACTAGGCTGCTTTTTACTCCAGGAAAATTGATTCCAAATATCTAAACAAGAGTAGAGCCGTGGATGGATGATAGTAAGATCTAATAATACTGTTAATTTTACTCTTACAATCATAACATTAAAATATTTTTTAAACTTCCAAACGTGTTTTTGCTTCGGCAATTCAATTGAATTATTTAAAATATTTAATTGAGTGTGTGTTATATTAAGCTTTCAATTGAAAGTTAATGTAATCTCATCAAAGATTTATTTAAGACTACGTAAGTAAATGATATTTGAGATATAAAACTATACCAGGGGAGCTTCGCCCTCAAACGTTAGAACAAGCGGTGTTTGACTAAAATAAGGAACAAACTTTTTGCGCCATTGATATTTATGTTACTCATATATTATTTTATTGGCTCTTGGTATTACAATACTGTTAAAACAAAAATATTACATGATTTAACTGAAATATAACCATAAAGTAGCAAAGTTCGTTAAAGGCAATTAGAATTAACCATTCAAAAGAAGCAAATGTACAAAAAACATTTTTTGAATATTTAAAATTTTCTTATTAATTTTAAGTAGGATGTAACTTAATTAATCTTTTTCAAATTTAATCTTGCTCGATAGGCATAAAAGTATAAACAAATACTTCAATAAAATGGAAAATTAAACTTAAAAATTGCTAAATACCTTAACTAAAATCGATATCCAAATTTATGTCTTTAAATATGGTATAAAAGTCTAACTATCTATTCACGTAAAAATTAAGATCAAGGTTCGGTCTGGTACAATCGATCAAATATTGAGATCAAATGGATTATTCCGGATTATCGGAGGTGAATGTTTCCGTAATTTTTCCTGGAATAATGGAACGTAGGGGTCAGTGATGGTTCGCTGAGTTTGTTGTTTGTTCGTCGAACTGGGTCACTTCCGGGGTGTTTGCACAGGAATGAACTGATTAAGGTCTAGTAGAACAGCGTACCCAGGTATCAGATGACTGCTTATAGGCACCGTATCAAAGCACTATAATTCAATCATTTTCCAGGTTATAAAAAAGAGGGGTAGGGAAGTAAAGGGGTAAGTATGCTATTGTTATTTATACTTGATTAAATTAAAACATGGCTTTTATGTGAACAAAGTCTAATCACAAACTCTGATGGCACTGAATCGTAATGTGCTTTGATTGGTTTGTGATGTTAAACATCAATTGTTAGGCGACATTCAACCAATTAAAGTGCCCTAATATTTGGTGTTAAAATAATTTGACATTAAAATGTGTCTGCGTTATTTCTGCGTTTTCCTTAGTTAGGGTATGGGTAGTTCTGTTTTTGTACGTTCATTTGCACGATTTTGATGCATTATAAATTAGTTATTGATTGCTAAACGGCACAAGTGCGTCAGAAAAGTTTATTTGTTCTTCATCGGTCTACACATAATACTTTCAATGGTATCAGGGTTTGAACCTAGGATTTCACGGAGAACTACGCTGCAAACGACTATCAGGACATCGATCTACGACGGCTTAAACGTGATTTAAGTAACACATTAATTCTGAATTACTAAAAACAGGTTAATATTGTATCGTAATTAATATTCTGACAGCACACCGCCTTATCCTAAGCGTGGATACAAAATTTTTCGAAACCGGTTTACTAATACTATAAGGTACAGATTAATAGGACTTCTCTATTAAGTGTAACTTTCAAATAATTTGAAGGAGAACCGGTAGCTTACTATATTAATTTTTCCGACAGCTATAGTATTTTAATGAACTTTTTTCTTGCAAAATTAAGTTAAATATTTTTAACTATAGCTATTGACAGTTATATGCCATCGCTTTAACATTATATTATAATGAAAAACAGTGAGTACGAGAAGACGCTCTAACTGGAACGTCATGTGATGGTTTGTGTTCAATGACAGCGTCGGGTCAATAATAACCCAATACATATGTAAGAAAAAGAAGAATAATGTCATATTTGGCTTAAATATAGCAAATAACAGTCTATGCTGGCTACTCAAACAAATGGTAACTATCAAACAGTCGGGAACATCTGTCCTAAATACGTTATAACACCTGTTTCACGCTAGAATAAGTATTTACTATTTTTGAAACTATAGATTAATGAACAGTATTAAGACGTTATTTTAGACTTGAATTTGGAAAGATAAAAATATTGAAACGTTTGTTTAAATAATAAAGGACGTATACTTTGACGATAATTAGTTTAGTCGAATAAACTTTTCTGATGGGCTAACGTATTTTTTAATAGTTTATTTGTTTAATTGCAATGCGTTAGCTATTGATAGAGTAGAAAGAAAGATAGAAATTGGCAAGACGATAAACTATGCATTTAACACATAATTCTCTTTTGATTTAAATTACATAAAATTGGAAGCTTCGGGCAAACTATCACAGCTTTTTCACAATGAAATTTACCAGACACAAAATACAGTTATACGCCGGTGTATAATGTTTTAGATGTCCTGTTACACTATGTTTGTTACCTCTGTTTGCGCACTAACTAAGAACTGTTATATAACCATGGTAATGTGGTCGTACGCGGTGATTAAGCAGTTGACAATTAGAAAAAGTATGCATAATTGACGGCTACTAGTCGTCCCACGCAGTTATGAAACTCAATAACCGTAAGTTAACAAGCGATTTGACTCTGTGTAAGTCAACAGTCACGCGTGATCATGCAACACTGAAGAAACTCCTGGTCCTCGGTACAAGGATTCGTAATAAACCTTGACCAGATAATTATTTTGTTATGGTTTTATGTGCTAATAATCCCTCTATACGCGTTCCTTATTGGTAAATTGTATATAAAAATCCATAAAAGAATATAAATAGAGAAAATAATATGAAACAGACTTTGGCGGTATTCATTGCAAATTTGACAACATTATTCATAACATTTCTTCAAATTGTTGGACCCCATATGAATGTTTTTTTAATTAATTTTTACACGAAAATAGTATAACATCATGGCGTCATATCTGATCTAAATGTGATTAAAAACTTCATTAAACAAAAGCAACAAATACCTAACACAACAAATGATTCTCGAACTGGAACATCACGTGATGATTGTCTTTTAGGCACCAATTAGAAGTACTTATTTATTTGCCTAAGAGTACGTACTACCTTTATATTTTTTATGTCTAAAACTACGTAAAAAAATTATGAGACATCTATTAGGTTATGATTAAAAATTGTTGTATATAAGCATAACTAACAGTCATTAAATAAAAGGCTGTAATATAACCTATAGGTACTAGTTTGTTTTCTGCATAAAAGTAATGGCACATAAACTCAAATTTTTAAAACTATTTGTAGTCTAAAGTATGAAAATATACCACATTAACTTTATATATCGTCGTATGCAGACTGTACATGCATGATATCATCGTAGGAATGGCTAAGATTGCCTTGGCTGTATTGTGTCAACTTGCCAAGACGCTCCACGGCGCATTAGCACCATGTGAACAGTATATTAAATAAAATATACCAAGGCCGGTTTAAAATTCAAAGAATTTTATTATCATTTCAGAAGAGTTTTAAAATAAAATTGGAGTGTGGGTTATTTTCATGTTACGAACATCAAAATAACCTCTTTAAAAGTATCAACGCTAATGTTTCGTGGGGTTTATTGATTCATAGTTGGTTTGGGCGATTTGGGCCTATCACCTAATTGTCTTAAAAGTAAGATGATCCATACGTCGGATGGGCATGTAAAAAGTCGGTCCACCCACAAACCCACATTGGACACGTGTGTTGGAATACGGACCGAAAATACCCCCCAGTGGAGAAGGTATGCTTTAGGGGAGGCGTATGTCGAGCAGTGGACTAACATAGGCCGATAGTGACATTGAAATGTTTATATTGTAATACGTATAACAGAACAACATATTTTTTAATTTTTGTCTGTCTGTTTGTTTTTTTGAGCTGGAAATAGTTATTAAATAGGATTTTCCCTGAAAGATAGCTTATGTAAGTGGGAGTAAATTAGGCTACTCTTTTATTACAAAAAAAATAACAGAATAGTTTTTTAATATTACCATGCAGACGAAGTCGCTCGCAACAACTAGGCATATAGACATGTAGTTAAAGCGTTAGTTTGTATTGTTAGAAATAACTGAATTAATTTGATAGTTTCTCTTGGTTTATGTCGACCATTTATCAGTTAATTATTAAGAATAATTGACATGACATGTATAAATACATATAAAGGGGCACAGTAACAATGAAAATGACGATACTTTATCGTTTTTTTTAATATATGAAGAAGCGTGTGTTTATTAAAATGGTTAAAAGGTAAACAATCTGAAAACATTTTTGTATAGACTAAATTTAATTATTAATATAAGTACAGCGTTCATAAAGATGTAACAGAGACGTAACAATTAAATCAGTTATGATATGGCGTCAGTTCGTCTAAAGAATATTTTATTCGGAAAACGAGTTCAAAACTTTAAGTAAATGAATTCAGACTACATATTAATTACGTACTGTCGCAACGAGCCAAAGAGTAAATGTTAATGTAGATGGTAAATAACTGACGTAAATAACAAATCTATAAAAAGTTTATTCACTCCGTAATCCGTAAATGTTTTCTGAAGGTTAATGATAACGTTGACTTAGTTTGGATTGAAAGTATTTTTATGGCCATAAAAAACATTTATTAGACATTTAGTAGTTTGATATTCCGTAACGTACGCTATAAGTATTCAAAGCAATATAGCACGAGTAATCGCAATCATAACTACATGTTTGTACTAAAGGAATGACATAATCACAAGTTTCAAATCAACTCCGACGATAAAATGTCAACGCGGCAACTCGATAAAATAAATGCAAACTTGTAATCCATAAAAAAAATAACAAGTTTTTTCTCTTTTTCCCTTCTGTAATGGGAGCGTTTGGAGTTTTAAAGTCCGTCGTCAGCGGGCGTTTTTTTTATATATTTCTTCAAAACATTCGAGCTTGCCGGCTGTTTCATGAGATGAAATTTGTATTTTTATGGGTCAAGCCTTCACGAAACTTGTTTCCCTGCACTCGACTCTCCGGGATTTCATGAAGCGAGCGCTTGAGCGCTGCGTGGGAAATGGATGGGACGAGTAATTAGTGTAAAAATCATTAAACAAGCACCACCGTGACTGTTCAACGCCCCTCGTGATGCTTTAGAGTAATTCGCATTTCCTCCCCTCCGTAATAATGCTGCTTTGACACTGGTAGTTTTAACGTTGAACACGCAGGAGGACTTATGCATTAAAAACAAAGTTGTCGTGCTACTAATTGTCGTTTTAAATCTTTTTTTCATTTGACAACAATAATTGTCAATTTAACAACATAATCATTCAATTATGAGCACGCATTGAGAAGGCGCTAAAAGACGAGCTAGAAAGAGTGTTCGTATTGGTGGAACACGAACCAATAAGAACTTGGTATTTTTGCCATTTGTGGCTAGTTGATAAAGATTTAATATCTTATAAGGCTTACCTATGAATATAAAATAGAAATAAAGTAGACAAGTTTTCTCAATCCTTTCTAACAATACATTTCAATCTTGAAGGACTCTCTTACTCAGATTCAGTTAAATTTTGCAAAGACATTTAAGTTTATTATGTTATTTTGCAAAGACATTATAAAACGGTTTAATGTTGGTAAATCTTTTTTTCCCTATGTAGTGAAGAAATAAACAAAACGTTAAAAGGACAATTTTAATTAAACATTTACTCTTCACTCCGTGACAAAGGGTCTTACATCACATGGCCAGCATCCTCTTAAGACTCAAGGTTTCAACTCAACTATCTTCGTTTGCAATTTAAATAGCAGCGGCTATTTTATATATTATATTTTACCATGTTATCCATTTACGCGAAGCCCTAGAAGTTGTCGTCTAAATACCAGAAAATATAAAGTTTAATTTAACTCCTTGTCTCATAAAACTTGCAAAATATTTATATTATTCAAGTATCAAACGAATCGTGTTACAAACAGGTAGAGTTAGGAAAAACCCTGACGAAACAAGTTTAGAAACATACATACATAGGTAG
Organism: Lamproptera curius; assembly: GCA_029286875.1. Classification (NCBI taxonomy): domain Eukaryota; kingdom Metazoa; phylum Arthropoda; class Insecta; order Lepidoptera; family Papilionidae; genus Lamproptera; species Lamproptera curius. Next base: position 865,456 of record JAGSMT010000077.1, read on the forward strand.
AGAAACTTTAAAGGAAAAATATTGCTTAAGTGAGAAGCCAATCACTTCAAGTAAGCTTGTAAGATAATAAACATAGACTGATTACAATATTCCGGTTCAAATAGTTTGCTCACATTGAGCATTATTTTTAGTTTCTTTTTCTGGTTCTTATATATATATATTACATCATTAGCCCGTGATATCATTGATCATCTTACTTTTAAGACAATATTGGCCCAAATTGCCCTAACCAACTAGGAAACAACAATGAAAATTTGTTTAGTTCCCGCAGGATTCGAACCTACGACCTCCGTTTTTTAAAGCACACGCCCATATCCATATTATTAGGGTATGGAGGCAATATATATATATATATATTCGGTTCATAACTAGCTAACAAATAACTTAAATATTATTGATATAAATAGTACTAGGACTTTTCTTAAGTTTCTTTTAAAAATTGTTTATTTAATAATGCTTAAAAAATACCGTAAATAATTCCATTAATTGAATCTCCTGTTACATATTTCAAAATAGCATATAAAATAGCGGCACTATTCGCAATGTTCTGTTTCAAACGGAATAGTGGATTTGTTCGTAATAAAAGTAACCTAACATGCATGCCAATCAAGTGCATAGCCTTTAGCTATGCCAAAATACATTAAAAACATTTGCATTCACTGAAACGTTAATTGGTACTAGAATAAAATGGTTTAAATAACACGAAAATTTTTTTATAACATATATAATTGCAGTCAATTAGAAAGCAACCAAAAAATTTATGACAATTGATGCAGCTATAAACATGTATAAACTAATTACGTTTAATGACAGTTATATACTTAAAAAGCACGTAAAAATCATGATTGTAATAAAAAAAGGTCAAAATTTCCCCTTTGACTTTGAATCGTTACGCTAATGTAGAAAAATAATATCGTGTTTTCTTAAGCTCCAACAGAATTAAACTCGTGCGTGACCCAAACATCAAAGCTGGAAAAATCATGGCCGATTAACAAAAAGGCCGAACTGATTCGTTAATTATTCCGACCGGTCGTCGGTCCGGATTCGCTTCACGAATGGGAGGTGAAGGATCGTAGGGATCTCGAAATAGTCACTTAGTCGCAAAGTCCCGACAATGCCCGAATCAGTCCACTTGTGTAAACGTGAAGCGGTTCAGTGCTAAAGTCCATAACTAACGTTCAAGAAGATGCGACGTTCTAGATCATTCGATTAAACCAACGATAAAGTACATCAAATAGTTATAACAACGCTATATTTTATTCGCTTTACGTAAAATGATTAAACAAACGTAGAGCAGCTTGTAGTATTGTGTCATTCTATTTAAAAAGATTAGTTAACATCTAGACAGAAAGTTATCTAAATATAATAGGAAAAAATACTTCTACTACACATCGTGATTTATAAATATGAGTCATCGTATAAGTTTAAGATATAATTACACTATTTCTAGCTATGAATAAGCACACATCGTGTAACGAAAACGTACTAAACTATTCATACACCATAAGCAGTACTTGAACTAACGCGTGACTCAAAAAAACCTATCTTGAAAACTATAAACGCTCCGAACTAATGGCGTATGTAAGTAACCTCAGGTGTAGGGAAGACTACCTCGGCTGATGGCAGAGTTCAGTGCTCCCAGTTCTATGCTCATACTTGCGTTGTAAAGCGAAACCTACTTTATTTCGGGGTGTTTAAACTACTTTTTGAATGAATACACTACTTCGTCGCTCTTTGACCAACTTCTTTATGCTATAGAATAAAATGCGGACAGTTGCCTTAGAAAGAGGACCGTTTAGTCCATAATTAAGGTAGATTTAGCGCAGTTAAATGCAATTGCGAAATTGTGAGCCGCCAATGCGTTAAACGCTTAAAACTGACGTACTCGTTTTAACGGAATGTGATAAGAATGTATGATAAATTTGGGTGATGTTTTGAAACGTATTACGTCTTTTATTCGGCATACGTATGTATGCTGCTCGCGTTTTATATTTCGCAACGAATTCTTTCGGTCTTGAAAACTAACCATTCGTTAGCTATTTAATTAACCGCCGACTGTAGCGTTTTCACGCTTGCCGACCTTAATCTGTAAGCGATTCCGCGAATTAAGTCCACCTTACCGCGTCGTTTTTGGAGTAGTTATGAACATTCAGCTGTGTAATTCACTCTAGAAAAGATGAATTACACAGCTGAATGTTCATAAAGATGATTTTTTTTAAATATAAATAATAAGTACAACAGATAGTTTATCCAGTTTCATTGGGTAATTTCGAATAATTTTAGTATGAATAGTTTTTTATTTAAATAAAACTTTCTCGCTCTCCCGTTTTATTAACAATTATAACAAATATTAAGATAGCAAGAAATGTTTGAATCGTGCTACTTTTTATACTTATTCCCTAGTTGGTTAGAGTAATTTTGGTTGATTAACCAATTACCTGTGAAGTAAGATGATCCATGCGTCTGATGAGCGTGTAAAGTTGTTAATGCACCTTTTCTCTCTCCGGACGTGTCGGTTATTCGTCCTATCGAAGAACTAGAGAGAATGAATAAGGAGTACACCGGTATCTGCGCGTATACTTGGACATTATAACGTCTCCGCGCAGATGACTGATCTCGAATATAGATCGGTCACTGTAGTCGGAATTTACGGACATTACGTTTAATACCACCAAGCGGCCGCAACACATTATGATAAACGTCGTATTTTTTATTCCATAAATAGTAAATAAATCGATAATCAATATTTTAATATTATTTGTAACAATTTCTAAAATATTAGTAACGGGGTTTGACGAATGTTTCTCAGCAGACTGTATCCAAAGCTACCTCGATTAAAGTAAAATAATTCTCAAAAACAAAAATCACTAAGAAAATCGAAAAAATATTATAGATTTTAATCATGTCTACGCTTCAGCAGCTCGTTAGTTTATACTAATTAGTATTATTTAGGAAACGAATCGTTATTCTGCCGGAGGTAAAGTCGGTCAGCGAATGGCCGACCGGCAGTTAAATTGGCAAATTATTTATAGAATACCCTCCCCTAAGCAATTAGCAGCGGACAGTAACGGCAGTCATCCCTTTTAATGTTCATTCAGAATAATAAACACGATATGATCGTACATGCTACATAAATAAAAGCAATAGCAGGTTTTTGAGCGTATTGTAACTTATAGATATAAGAAAGTTAAACTTAGTTTATTACTTATAATTAAAATAATCGCTACTACAGTTGTTTAAAGGACAAACGTTTACTATTTACCCTTGGTATGTTGTAGTATATTTAATAGACTTTGTTTTATCACATGCCAGAAATAATTGTTATGGGCTATTCAAATTTATTGCGATTAGATGAACTTTTTCCTAAGTATGTGGCACTTACATAGTAATGACGTTAACCAACAATATTATTAAAGTTTAATATTCACGTAAGTAACTACTTTTTATAAAATGTTAATGTTATTGTTAACTTTATCCTAAATATATACGTATAAATCTACTGCAAGGTCTTTTATCGACAACGGGTTAAAGACAAACGAAATATATTGAGCAATGCATGAACAAAAACTGTTCCAATTTTTTTATACATTTCGCTCAATCGAATCAATCGGTTGCTAAGCTATTTTTCGTTTCAGCAGAATGCGATAAAACGATGTTATTGGAGCGAACCGTACCAGTCGACCAGTTATCAATACTGCACACAGACAGATAATATGTAAGCCAAATCAGATTCAGAATCGATTTTTACATTAATTAACACTCGACTATTCATTGTCGATTGATGTAAAAGTCTATTCCAAATCTGATTTGCTCATATATATTCTGCTTTAGTTATTATTATAGTTTTAGTTATTATATTCGTATTTTAAACTAATCCCATATCAACAACAGAAATTTTATTTATACAAAGTTATGTAGAGCGACGAATCGAACGGAGTATTACTAAATTTTGCTATCGTAATTGGTATGGCTTTAAGAAGTAGCTTCTGACGTATGATTTTATTCAAATTCAAGTTCTAAAATGTGTCACGGTAGGCAGCGCGTTTGTGATACCACTAGTGTTGCCAATGTCCATGGGCGTCGGTGACCATTTTCCATCAGAAAGCCCGAATGTTCGTTTGCCTGCGTAATCCACAAAAAAAAATTATTAATTACAAAGTTCAAGCCCTTCCCAAGAAATATGACCAATGCATACGACAAATCATTTTTACGTGTTTTAGTCCTGAATGTAATATCTAACAGAGTAATAGACTTTTTTAATCTAGTCACTTTTGAAGAAGCTGGCATTAAAAATTCTGTTAGTGACATGATACTTATCAATATTTTCATCTATCATTAAAAATTCAACAAATATTATCACGATAAAATCCAACCCAAGAGGTCGTAGAAAACTAATAATTTCTAGTTATTTAGTGCCACTATTTACTATGCATACCGCTATCTGAGCTGTCCCCAGGACATTACCCTACGTTATCTGTATTCCTTAAGATAGTAGTGCGTAAATTATAATGTTTATTATTTCCTCGCATAGGTAAATGGCCGAGTGACGTATCGCCAGTGAGCAAACACTATCGGAGAAAGATTTGTGAGGGTGCAGTGTTTGCGTTGGTTGATAATTTAGTGTTAATAAACTACCGCACAAGTGTATTGGGTATACATCACTGTCGATACTAAGATATCGGCTTGTGTTAGTTTGTGAGTTTTTATCGAATGGTCGACAAGTTGTTAGTATCGATATCTTTGACTCAGTTTAAGGATAAGCCGCTTCCGGTCAGAGAAGTCGCTGTGTTCTTAATGAATAAACGCTTCGTCCGATTGGATAAGTTACTTCAGAATAACTTGTAGAATAACTTGTACTATTCAATAAAATCAAAACAGTAAGATTTTTTTTTTTTAATTTTCATTACTTATTTTTAAACTTTTGATTTATAGCCTCTTAAGCCTTGCGCAATATATGTACTGCTTACCACCGAACATTTTATTTTAATATCGCTAGCTATCTCCGTGATTAGCGCGTTATAGTAATCAAAATTATTTCATTAGAGATATAACTATAAAAGATATGCAAAAAGTAAATATTATATAACAAAATAAACACATATATTAAACTTAATTGTTTATGATTCAAATTCGTAGTAATTAAAGTATTTGTTATCTTAATATTTTACGAGTTCAATTGACACGGTACACATCTTAACATTGGATACATAGAATAGATTTGCTAATGAGTGCTAATTGAATAAGTTTACATACATTAAGAAATCTACACTGGTATAGGAGAAACGTTAAAAATAAGTCAACAGCATATCAACCACATCTTAATGTACAAAAACCGCACAGATTATATCAGATTTATTAGAACATTATAAATCCTTGCACTGGTATATCGATCTTGCCAAGGATAATAATTCATTTGATACTTTTAATACGAAATAAAAGAAAATAAGTCAAAAAATATGACTGCGTTTCAAACAGTATAAAATAACCATTTTGTGCGATATAAGACGGTGACAACGTGCCCTTTACAAGAAATTCCGCCACTGCATTTTAAATCTCTAATATCTCTTAAGGTAATTATTTCTTTTATTTACGCGATTATTATACATATCAAATCCACTAATTTACGGATTTTTCGCGTTACTTAAATATATTTATTCATCATCCATGATTACGGGAAAAGAATCCGAAACGTCGGGAATAAATATATTTAAGTAACGCGAAAAATCCGTAAATTAGTGGATTTGATATCTCTTAAGGTATTAATTTGATCAAAATGTCATGTATAACACGTTTTATGCACATAGAATGAAGAATTTTGTGAATGCATTAACTCTTGTGTAAATTTACAATAAATTACCTTAAATGAGGTTTGAATAAGCCCTATTGCAATTTTAAAAATATTTACATTATAATGCTTGTCTGCGTTATTCTTAAAACATAGATATATAGCTATCGCGGACTTTATTGTAGACCAATTCAAGTAGCACAATTATGTTAAGCATACTTTATGTCTGTCTGTCTGTGTATCTTTTACGGTGTTGGCAGCGTTTGTAATTTAATCGCACGAGGTGGTGTTTTTTGGTACCGTTATTTTTTTATTTCTCGAATATCTATTAAGTACACTACTTCTAACAAAATTATTTTAAAAAATGGAACTAATGGAAAGTTGTTTTAAAAAAAGATTGAACAAAAACAGACTTCTAGGAGCGCAGCAAGGATTGAGCAATTGAACAATTGAGCATTATTTGGAACTCGGTCAAAAAGGAGGAAAGGTTTTAGAATAATTAAAAATCCTTACTTGACTAGTAGTGCACTGCAATTAAAGTACGTATATAAACAAAACCACAACAATTAGGTACTAAAACAAGTTTATTTTTTAGTTTAGTGCTTGCTTCGAACTATGCTTCGTTTTGTTCAAATTAGATTTTTTATAATGCGTAACATCCGTCAAAACAATAAAAAAGTAAAGAAAACCTTATGTTGATATACTCATATCTTATTGATTCCCTGAAGAATCAGTATATTATTGAAAAAATAGCACACATGTGCAATTTTGTTTTGAATATTATTTTTACATGTCCCTGTGTTTTTACTTTAAAAAAATTGTGTGCAAAATTATGTAGTCCGGTTAGACAGTTTTATAAAAAGTCAAATTGCTACGCAGAAGCGACGAGACATTCTGTTTTAATGCGATGAACGGAATTGCGCTGTATTTCACACGTTTTTTTTATTTTTGTTCAGGCCATTAAGTAAACATCCTGCTAGACACTTTTTGCCGTAATTTGTTAATATTTCACATAACCTACAAATGTTTAAAAGTTATAAATTATGAATGCACGGATATACGTCTCAATACAACGTACAAACCAAAAAACGCGCAGAATTATTCATAGGTTAAAATTAACAAATATATATATAAATCTATGTGTCATATAGGATATAAAACTATTAATTTCTATAATAAAGATACTTGTATACAAAATACAAGATGCATACCGAATGAGTGCAGAAATAACGAACGTGTAGTCGTGCTTTTAATTAATTCCCGCTATAACGAAACATAAAATCAATTTATATGAAAAATATCGCAATCTGAAAGCGGTCTCAACAGTGCTCGCTTATCGTATGTCTCTAACGATCTATTGATTAATATTGCATGTGTTATTTCTTACAGTCATTTAGTGACCAAGGGTAGTTGTAGTTATTTGCGAGAAGTATTGATATAATTTATTTAATTTATATTTTATTGCAAAACCATAAAGTAAGATAGGAAAGGGTCAAAATTAATGCAATTAGATATTCTCCCCTAGTCAACACGGAAAACTACTTAAGGTGCAATATTATAGTTACTTTTATGAAATACAATTTTAAGTTTCATCAGTCCTTTAAATTTGTTTAATTTATTTCTATTAAAAAGCGCCTGTCAAGTAACACGCACTGCTCGTAATAAGATCAACGTAAAACAACAGGTACCCGGACACCATCGTGAGTCATGAGATGTTTCGTGTCGATTGCTCATCGATTATTACATGCCCTTTAAACCGGATGGCAGTAGTAGTTGCACACTATTTGCGAAAAAAAAATTTAGACACCGCTATGGCTTTCGCTGTCGGGTCAACAGAATATTAAAAACTATTGAATATTGATATTAGGAACTGAGAACGTAATTCAAATTGGTGTGTGAATGTTATACGAAATAACAATATGACATATTGTGTTTGAGAAAAAAACGTGGTCTGACTTTTAAAAATATATTTGAATGTAATAAACGAATAACTAAATAAAATTGGTACATGGTGTAATTTTCTCACGAAAACCCTACACCTTTAAGTTGCTATCATAATACAATTTAAACATACTATTTTTTTATCGCTCGTTCTTTAACGCTTTACATAATAGAATTAAATGCGAGACAAACTAATAAAGGTCTTTATTAAAAAGAGTGTGCCACAATAAAACGATATCTAATTCAATTTGCTCATAACCTTTGGCGTTAGATGCGACTAGCCAAGCGGTAAGCAAACCCCTATTGCATGGATATACGGGTACCCAACAAACTTAGCTCCATTGTTTTCATTTACAGATAACATATATGCACGTTTCTTTATACTTTTAAATACTACTTTGTACTATAGACAGCTTGAGGGCAGACAACAGCCTATTTCCCCTTTGCCTTGTAAACTTGAGGTTGTGGGTTCGAATTCTGCAGGGTGGCAACTTTATTATGAGAAAACAGTTTACCTTTTGGGTGGTGGAGGTCAGGTGCTAGTTGCTTTGTTGAAAATCTGTTGGTTAATTGACTTTCGCATGAGCATAATGACTTAGAAAAATGGCTGGGAAGATGTTGCCAGGGCTGAGTTGACATAAAACTATTTGTATGTTAATTACGTCACTATTGGTCTTTTTTAAATTTTCTGCATTGGAGAAATATAAAAAAAAATATGTTTTTTTTTTAAGAAATGCTTATTGATAATGTTGATAACTATCAACGTTCCTCATATTTCATTTAACTGTTGGTCATTAATTCGTTATCTATTAATAAATTAAGCTTGAATTCTATCGCAGTATCATAACAGTCAAGACGTCAAAACATGTCTCCTCTCCGTAAGGACGTTGTGACATTTTGACTCCTTAGTCTTCTTATCTGAGCCACTAGAGCGTTTTAAATGGAATGACAGCATGAAGCATCTCTAATAATAACATTATTATTATATATTTCTTGGATGTCGTGGATCTATCGGGATTATTTACAATATAGGATTATCTATATAATGATACAAGTGTCACTATAGATAACTAAAATTAACAAGCGTATGTGCCTTGTTGCTGCGAACTGAAATGTAACAAAAATTACTAAGCACAAGTAATAACTTGATTAAAAAGTAATTATTCTTTAATTTTTTTAAACAAAACCACCTTTCCACCTCTGATAATATTTCTCTCTTAATCTATACCTATATTCAAGCCGAAGGTGAAACAAAAACGGCAGAATTAAAACGAAAATAATGCTAAATGCCTTTAAATCATTACTGTGATTACTGATTTAAACCGTTTCGGATCAAAAAGTTATCGAATCCGAAGCGCTTTCCAAATTCGAGACGATGGTAAATAACCCCTACAAGTCCCTTTACGACGCCTTTAGATTAGAAGCTTATCTATCTTCTACAAATTGTATACTGTAGAAACAATTGTTTGCTTTGAAAACAGAATTAGCACTTAAGTGCATTGAAAACATATTCTAAAGTTACGTCATATACCCAACCATTGTTTACTGGATCAATATAAATAATTTCTTAGATGCTAAAAAGTATCGATACAATACTTGTCACGATTTATCATTTAGCACATACATGAAAAGCAATCGGACCTCGTTTATATTTAACGACGCGCATACTTAACAGAGGTAAAAGAATAAAATATAATAACAAACTACCTATCATCTGATTTCGTGAAACAGGTTTTGAGTCGACGGATGAGGCAAGCCGATAGATGTACTTGTAATATACCTATCACGTTTTTTGTCGAACACAATAAAAACTTTGTTATTGACTTTTCATATCAGAACTGAATCACATATATGTATTAAAGTAAAATATATTTCGAAAATGGTGCCATTAAGCATTACAATTATATAACGGAACTAGATAACTGAATTCGCAACTTGTTTCCCGTTTCAGGGCTGCTAAAATATCAACAGATTCAAAACTTCGCTTACCAACAGCAAACAGCAATTAGCGTACCGGCGCAAGCGGAGCAATTAAAACCGACTTCCGGTTGTTTGCCCGTTGCAATTTGAAAGATGTACGTTTGTTTTATGTTCACAACTCTTTTATTTTTCGTATATTGTTCGTTATTATCACAAGTTTCACTTCACTAAACGTCACAGTGTGACGAAGGGAACTTGATGTACGCGCGAGACGCGTACCGAACGCTTGCGGGTTTCCGACTGACGTGCGGAATGGTGGTACAAACGCGCGGGCTCGTGTGATACGCGAAGCCCGCGTAAGCGCAAAGGGTGGGCGAATGAAGCTTCTGTCGCTTCTGAGCCGTTTAACGACCCTTGTTGATAGTTGCCGCGTTTTGTCACCGATTTGCATCGATTGCAAAGTGCTCACTTCCTAGCAACTTTTGCTGACTAGCTTTTATGTCACTAAGTTCTATGACATCGTGATTTTTTATGTAGTTTGCTTACTTTGCATAAGTTTACAATTTGTTGTTCTTTTCCCTCTTGTGTATTAGAGGCTATTCAACATGACTATCATGCTAGTGATATGATGTGTTGTTTTATGTTAAAACTGTGGATATTTTGTAGTAATTACTTTAACGATGTTAAAACAATTTGAATGATATTGAGTAATTGCCAGTAGATTTATTGTAATAGGTATGAATATATTGTTTTAAATTGGTAAAACCTTCTAAACGTTAGAACCTAAACAGTTTTATGCGCTCGTTGTAATTTTGTCTCAAATACCTCACATAGGAATATGGTTTTAAAATCGGTAATTTTTATTATTATTTATAGTTTATATAAAAATTTATATCGGTAAACGCTATTTTATTTTACCGCTACTTTCCGGGCTCTTGACGTTAGAAGCTTGTGACATTTTCCAATGTGCGACCATAGGCTCTATACCTACTTCGTCTTTGATCCTTGAGAGAGAGGTAAAGTCCTTTGGGCGCTATTTACGTAGACGCATTGACGGCTCTCGACTCAATGATGCTTCAATCAGGACCGGAAGTGTATCGGAGGCGAAGTACGATGTTAAAAGGAGCACGATAAATGTGAATCTATAATAGAACGAATATGTAGTAGTCACAAGTGTATAATAGTCATATAACGTCTCGATTTTGATATACTTATATCAATGAATCATTCCATTATAGGAGGGATTAATGAATAATTTCAATTAAGATAATATTTCAGTGTTATAGCTGGGAACCTAATAGATCTTACCACAAAACTTAAATATTAATCAATTGAATAGATATTTGAATTTTGAATCTTTATTGAATCCTAAAATTTATTCCTAATATTAAATATTTTATATCTATACATAGCATATAACAGTCAATGAAGTACGTTCATTACATTGTAAATTTAATATGGATTAATACGTTCCTTTACTTTTTAATATATTAAAATGCTGTTTAAGCGTCTCGCCTTTAGTTCTAGTAATTCATAAAAAAGGTGCATGCTATGAAATCAATAAAGTTTTACCAGTATTTTACTTTAGAATTAAGTATGGTGGTTAAATTTAATAATACAGACTATAAATCTGTATTCACTTGTTGTACCATCTTGGCATGTTCCGTTCGACGTTGATGCTATTTAGAACTCCATGCGTGTGGTTCTTGCACTTTTCTTAACTGCACGTGTGTTGCTTTGAATCATCGCGTGACGTCAGAGCTACATATAAATAAAAAGATGCATTCGTTTCAAATATACATTTACTTAATACTTTGCATCGATTAATCGTCGTCTAAAGGGCTTCACGTCATTTCTTCGTTTTTTAATTATAGGTAAACATCACTTTTAAAGCAAACAAACTGTAATTAATTGCTACTGCGTAATACACATTGTTGTTTACATGAATTGTGCTTACAATACAGCTTAACAAAGTTTTACATTAAATTCACCAAAATATTGATGTACACTTTATATTATCAGCATAAAGAGATAAGATAAAATGCCAAAGATAAAACTTTGGCATAACTCAGCTTATCTCCATTCAACACTGGGTAATATCGGACATGTAATATGTTAGATATACTATCAATCTGATAACATTATTTGTCTACGTCAAAACTGCGAATTAAGGTAACATTTGGGTCATGACTAAATTCCTCGTCTTAGTGGCCTACATAGCAGTCATGTGAGCCTGGTATCTGGCGAGCAGTCCGTATGAACTGTAACAGTTATTCGATCCATTGTCAGTAGAAGTTTACTAGAATTCTTAGTTAATATAATTACTAATTAAACTAGATTAGATCCCAGACTTCCAACAGAGTTATAAACGTCCGAAATACAAAAGACTCTAATGGGCCGTTAACTGTACCTAATTTAATAACGTTTCTCTAACTGGTTGCATTAATTAAGTAATTATTTGTCAAATAAATGTAAAAACTATAAAAGATCAAGCTAATGGGTTAAAATAATAAGGTTACGTTAAAATAATGACACCTAATGAAATACGATGAAGCATTGAGTTCCGTTATTTTGCGCAAAAATTAGTTGTTAGGTGTATTTATATTTAGGTTTTTCTGTTGTTTTCATGAGAAGCAAATTAGAGAATATATAAATATTTCAATGTAAACCAATACGTACGGGTTTCTGATGTCCATAGGAATGCTCTGAAAGCAATGAAAAGGAAATAGCTAATGGATACGCTGTCATTCAGCATTCCCCGATGATGGATAGCGAACAGTTAGTGCCAGCTTTACTTCTGTATTATATTACAGTAATATCAGTGACTTATTTCGTGGGATTATTTTTTACTGCTTTATTTATATTATTGTATAATGATCTTGGATTAGTTACATTTTGGTCTTTCTCTCTCCGAGTCATTTTCTCAATTTACGATAAGATCGACTGCGCATTTATCCGGATTTACCTGTACAGTTTTTTAGTTCAGAACCGCAGGGTGACCGGCGTGACCTCCACGACCCAAAGCGAAAACAGCATCCGATAGATGAGTTAATTGTCAGTAAATTTGAAAGCACTAAAATACTATAATGACTGCCAAAGATGGTTTTGACCACCGAGACCGGCTGTGCACCTACCCGATCTGATACATGGATAAAGTAACTTTTTCGAACCCATGACCTAGTTTTTAATACGTTTACTGATACCATAATGCCACGGAGGCGGTGATGTGTGTTAAAACAATTTACTACTAATAACGAAATATGAAAGTTTTTGTACCGTGCCCCAAATATACATAAAATAACAAAATCTATAGTTAATAATAACAAATAAAAGCCAACGTAAAATGAATAAATTACCTTACCAAAGAATCTGCATATATTTATGCTACATTCATATGTAATATTTACTCAAGTGTGTCAATTTAATATTATGTAATTGTTACGTTTCACGGTTAAAGGTGGTGAAACATTGTCAAACATGTTTTAGTTTAAATGACATCTGTTACATAAATTTGATATAATTTTTTATATTATACATTAAACAGCTTACACATAACAAACAAACATATTAATTAAGACCGTTCTCATGATACCACTTTTACTGGTACTTATAAACTAAGCAAGTTATTTTAAATGACAACCAGGTAAGTAGTAAATATACATTACATTTGTACAAAAACACAAACAAATATACACATATTTCATCAAATTTTATTCTGGATCGAAATCGAATTCGCATCTTCAGGCACGAGATATATTTTGCACACCAGCGGGCCATTATACGCATGTAATTAAATACTTTGCCAAAACTATGTATAATGAAATGTATACTTTAGAGTCCAACCGAAACTGATTTTTCGGCCGAAACCGAAACCAAAAACTCGGCCGCGGCTTCAGTTTCGGCCGAAACCGAAACCGAAACCTAAACTTACTTGGTCAAGTATCAAAATCCTCAAAATACTGCAATTTCATGCTTTTTACCCATTATTCTAAATTAGCTAAGACGTAACTGGATACTGGTAATAATTTATTTAAATTGTATTTTTTTGGTAACGAAATATTAATATTAAAACAATTATTTTTTCAAAATAAATTCTGAAAGCGAAATAAAAAAAATACTTAATGTTACTGTTGCGTTAATTATTAACTATTGGTATTTTGAGATCTTAGTGATTAATGCTTTGGTTTGTATTTGTAGTTCAAGAAGGGATCAAAAAGTAGTAATGAGATAGAATATAATGAGGATTGACAACTTAAATATTTATTTTTAAACGTGTTCGCCTTACACTCCGACTCCAGCGTTAATTTGGTGACAACATAAAAAACAGCTAGGTGCCAGATCTCGTGAATAAGGGGATACACAACCTATTGCTGAATGCCAGCTTGCTGAATGGCAGCCATCGCTACTGCCAACCTATATGCGGGTGCGATATCAAGAAATACAGTACATCCCTACGATGTTTATCTCCTTTTATCATTGACGGCATGCTGGACTTGGGATCTAACGCTGCATTATATCTTGTAATAGTTGATCAACGCTCCAGGTTATCAATCAACAATATATCTTCTGACTCACAAAATATTGAGGCCATAACCTTGCCAGCCGATGCCACGGCATGAAAATTCTTCGGGGGTCGGTGAGGGTCCGTTTCTATGCGAAGATTTCTGTTTTTCTCCTGGTCACAAGAATAAGCTCATGTATCATCCACTGTTACAAAACGAGACACGAGAGAGAAACGAGACGAAATGTTTTTAGAATCTTCTTATAACTACCTACAATATCTTTGAAAAATCAAGTGGATTTTGTTTTTTATTCTCAGCACCTATCTTGCGGAGACTTTTTCAAAAATTGTGTTACTATGGATTGAATGAGGTATTCATATGATCTTTATTCAATATGGAAGCATTTCATTGATTGTCAAATAAACTATCAACGGTTTGGAAACGGAAGCCTCTGACTTAAGAAAAACCGGCGTAAGGAACTTAGCGGGATTTTTTTTTTCGTCTTTTCAATATTTTTAACATACAACATTATATTTTAACAGTTTTAAATATCCTGTAGCGAAGAGATCATTACCAGTACGTGTTACCTATCAAGTACTCTTCACAGCAATAATTTCCTGTAACACACAAACATTTCTTTACAACTTTTTTGAATTTATTCACAAATAATAGCTAAACGTTTTCAAACGTTTCACGTTTTTCTCGAATTAGGTATCAGAAGCAGACTCCTCTAATGTTGCCTCCAAATTGCATTGAATCTTATGCGTCGTTAATTTTTAAAAAAGAGGTTTTAAATAACAAGCCCGCACTTGAATTTTCTAAGTAGGAACACGCGCCGACAGGAAGAAAACAAATGACTACATTCAGAAAATAAGAAATTTTTAAGTTATTAAAATAACAAATATCTGTGCTAAGAGCTACTATTCCTTCCAGGGTTTATTTATTTTTGTTACCAAGGAGTATATATGTGTTTCTGACTATTTTTTGATCTCTTCTCGTCGTTCTAGAAGATTCATCAATCTCTTATTATTATCTTGGAATGGTTGTCTGAACTAAAATCGACGCCATCTGAGCTCGATTGCAGCAATGATACACTTACTTTCGCTACTATTTTATTTTGAAATCGTTTAACTTTGATAACATGACAACTTCTGAAACCAGTTTCGGTTTCGGCAAAAGTTTCGGCTAAATTTGGCCTAAACCCGAAACTGCGGCCAAAACTTGATTTTTAGCGGAAACTCGGCCGGCCGAAACCGAAACCGAAACCGAAATTTCGGTCGGACACTAGTATATTGTAAAGGAACTAAGCGCGATAACATCAGTACATTTTATTTATTTGGTCATATTATGATGATAAGTGCATGAAAAATATTAATCAAATATAATCATTTTCTAGACCTTCAAACAAAATGACGTCGCATATATTAGTGAAACAATTTGTGACCGCAAGACCTGTTAAGTTTAACGAACATTGACAGAGACGTCAACGGGCAAGTTTAGAATACCGCAGATTAATTTCAACTTGTTTACCAATAGCATGGGAACGGTGAACGTTTTAAAATATTACGTAAACGAGACGAAAGCAGTTCGTCCATCAGCAGTTAGCGCGACCAAGTCATAGACAATATCAAAGAGTGGAAACTTCCCAAGGAATTTGACGTCAGCGCTCTCGTTAAACACATCACCTCTTAAAGGACAATAGGCAATAGTTTGTTCTAAGAACGGCGAACAAAAACGCGGATGCCAAGCGGAAGATGCGTTAGGCATAGCTAATTACTTATTCACATAGCGGGCAATTAAGGTTATTCAACCAACAGCGTGTGTATTAATAATAATACCGAAGATCCCCGTCGCTTTTCACTCGGATGGACCGGTTTCGATTTGTTTTGTTTTGCCGCTTCACGCATTCCGTTGGCGGCAATGAATGCTGTCAATTCGCTTGTTGGCAGCTCGTTTATACACAATGTTGGGGTAATTTTTGTTTCGCTCGTGTTTTCGTAATTTGCATTGATTATTTAATTACTGTAAAAATTAAACGAATTTTTATTTATGTTCGTTTTTGACGACGTCTTACTTTCAGACTGCTGATTTATTATTAAATTTTTTAAATTTTTATTTCTTTTGTTCTTTTCAACAAAATATTGATTACTTTATTATTGGAAGTTTTTTTTATTAAAAACGTTGGAAATCACAAGATTTAAGTACCTTCCAACAAATAAAATTCTAGAAATCGACCCGCTTAGCTTCTACGTATCAAATATTTGAATTACCTGTTTGATTAAGAAGATTTTTTTTATAATTCACCTGTGCGTATTAAAAAACAATACATAAAGAACTTCTTTAAATCGCTGCGAGTAGATCAGTGAATTACGTAATTTATTGCATGAAATTAAATGTACTATTCATCCGAGAAATAGAAGGATACGTCAATCAATCAGTTCATTTTCAGAAAACAAAATATTGCAATTTCGGTTTCCGTCATGAACAGGTATTTAAGCCCACTCATTAATATCGGCTTATTAACATCTGGTGCATGCATTTGTATTTTAACTACGTGTAATACAGGAAACTTCGAAACGGCAAACATCATAAACAACTCTCATTATTTATAATATACTTAAATTTTCGTTAGTATTTCAACCAAATAGAAAACCACGGTAATTGCTCAAATAAATAACACGATATATATCGTCACCTAAGAATTACGACACACGATCTTTTAAAGTTCGATAAAACACTAGCTTCCCGTCCCTGCTTCGCAAGGGAGCTATGCTGTTAGAAAATATACCAACTAATACCTTAATATTAAGCATGTGTTATACATATAAACCTTCCTCTTCAATCATTCTATCTATAAAAAGCCGTTGCGTAATTTGAAAGGTTTAAGCATACATAGGGATATAGGGACAGAGAAAGCGACTTTGTTTTATACTATGTTGTGATTCAGATACCCGTACTGCCCGAAAGTTTCGGATATAATTAAACAGTGGATATTGAATTCATTTCAATTATCCCACTGTTTAATATATCATTAATTGATTGAGGCAAATTAAATTTATAAGATACATATATATAAAATTAAAAAAAATATGTAGCTTGTGTATATATTTTTTACAATTCTGCTGAAACGTGAAATATGTTGTTTAAAGTATAAAAGTATGCACATAAGTAGCGCCCTTATCGAATGGAAACAGCGACAACATTCTTTAAACAAGTGTACCTACGTTCTAATCCAATATATTTAAATATTTTCATCTTTTGTCAAATAGCGAAAATAAAATTATCAAATGCTTTACAAATAAAAAGTTGGACTATACATCATAAAATCTGCTTGACTTGATTACAGTTATCAGCCTCATATTATGTGGAATTTCGAGAGGTATGTGAAATGTCCATTACGGTTTTCAAAATAGTATGTGGCAGCTTTTCTAAGTCACAGCTAATTCATCCTTCAAATCAATTGAGTTGTATAACTATAAAGACGCCACCTACTCTGCAAAAAGAACTAATATTTGCTATATGATATCGTTATTCGATTTCTTAAAATTAAGCAATATGATAATAAAATAAATAACACTGAAACTACATCTATTTATAGTTAACCAATATAGATTAAACACTTATTTTGCTAGAAGCAAGCGTGTCTCATTCGTAAGGCGCAACCATCTTTTATCCTCATGCGATGTTTAACCACTAAGAGTGAGCAACTTTTTACACTATTTGAGTTTGCAAAAGACTTTTACTTACGTGAGTTCTATCTCTAAAATGGCAGAATTAAAAAACTGAATTTGTAAAACAGTTAATGTCGGTACGGTAATGTTATTAGTAAATTAATTAACTATTTCAATCTATATTTAAATTTATAGTGAGACATTTTTAAATTATATCATAAAATCTACAGACGTGTTAATCATTTCAAAAATTTTAACAAAAGCTAAACTTCACTTCAAGAGACGTTAATTCCAAAGTTCTACAAGACCGTCGTAAATTTTGAAAGAGCCCTTGTTATTTACAGATTCTCTCAGAAATTTAGGCTGAATGAGGGCTCGATAATACAGAGAGGACTTATCAAAAAAAGTGCCAAAGTTAAGCACTTCTATTCAAGTATCTAATAATGTTTTTGTAGCGTGTTAGGGACTTAAGAAGAAATATATTTTTAAGAGATAATTTTGTGTGTATACTTACTTAAATATTGTGAATATATTTTTTCTATAAATATTTCCTAAAGAGATGTTTTAACTAAAATCTATTTAAAAAAAATATTACAATAAAATATGACCGACTTCAAACAGCGTACAATTATTTTACGCAATATCAGCAGGTAACAATTGCTTTCCTTACGAAATTGCGTCGCGTTTTCTGCCACGCATTTCAAATCTCTGATTAACTTTTAAGGTAATAATTTTATCAAATTGCCGTCTATGACACGTTTGATACACATAGAGTTAAAAAAAAATTAATGCAATAATTTTATGTGAACTCAAACAGTATTATTTTAAATATACCTTTTAATGTGCAATTTTTGAAAATGTTTACATTAAAGTGCTGTTGCGGACTTTAGTGTAGACCAATTCAAGTAGTACAGTTTTGTAACACATACCTTATTTTCATCTTTTACGGTTGTGACAGCGTTTGTAATTTAATCGCACGACGTTGTGATTTTTGGTGCCGTAATTTTTTTACTTCTCATTTATCTATTAAACAACTTATCACAAAATTAATAAAAATATAGGACCAATGGGAAGCTCAATTTATCATTTAAAACAAGAATGGAGAAAAACGGACCACTAGCAGCGGAGCAAGGAGGTATCATATTTAAAAAAAGCGTACGTTCTGAATTTTTTTTTATTGCATACGCAGGCAGACGAGTAGTCGGGCCCCCTGATGGAAAGTGGTCACCGACGCCCATAGACATTGGCAATACTGGTATCACCAACGCGCTGCCTACCGTGAGACGTAGGATGTTAAGTCTCGTTTACAATGAATTGAGTGCCTCCTTCTTTTGCGAAGTCGGTCAAAAATCAAAATCGTATCAACATTTTTATATATTGAAATTATTACAAATAAATTATTATAACAAAATAATCCTTATCCCTTTGATTTTTTTCAGATTATACATTTATTGAACGGCTTCCTAAAAGAAAGAGGTACTGAATTCGGAGCGTATGTTTTTTTTAATGCTGTGGTATACATATACATATAAAGTTGTATGCATGTATATCTTTAAATCTATGCTAACGAATAAAGCCTCCGTAGCCTAGTGGTATAGGCGTTTGCTTTAGAAACCGGAGGTCGTGGGTTCGAATCCTGCGGGGACTCAACAAATTTTCATTGTTGTTTCCTAGTTGGTTAGGACAATTTGGGCCGATCACCCAATTGTCTAAATAGTAAGATGATCCATGCGTCGGATGGGCATGTAAAAAGGCGGTCCACCCACCAACCCGCATTGGACCAGCGTGGTGGGATCAGGTCCAAAACCCCCTAATGGATAGAGGTGTATTAGGGGAGGCCTATGTCCAGCAGTGGACTATTAAAGACTGATGATGATGAACGAATAAAGCTAATACATACTGTGTAAAGCTTAATAGCAATATTCGTGAAACATTCTATTTACAAAACGTATTAAACTGCTCGTGTGTAAGTATTCAAGAGGACATTGACCCAGTAATTCTGTTTGACATTGGGTATGACAGGCAAAGTTTCTTAGTGTATTTGGCCTTTACACTTAATATTGACGTTTCACGAACCTTCGATTATATCATACCAATTTCAATAATAAACGGTTAGTGTATTAATCTACGATAAACTTGGACATGTCATTGATTGATTTTAATATGTTTCTAAGTAAGGGAAAACTTTGTTTAAGTTTACGTGACGTGGGTAACAATTGACTGCCTCCGTAGCCTAGTGGTGAAACCGGAGGTCGTGGGTTCGAATCCTGCGGGGACTCAACAATTTTTTTATTGTTGTTTCCTAGCTGGTTAGAGCAATTTGGGCCGAACACCCAATTGTCTGAAAAGTAAGATGGTCCAGGTGTCGGATGGGCATGTAAAAAGGCGGTCCACCCACCATCCCGCATTGGACCAGCGTGGTGGGATATGGTCAGAAAACCCTCTAATGGATAGGGGTGTGATAGGGGAGGCCTATGTCCAGCAGTGGAATATAACAGGCTGATGATGGGGTAACAATTGTATCTTATGTGCATTACTACAAAAATTTTGTGTTTCAGTACAATAACAGAACATTGAAAAACTGTTCTATTCTATAAAAGGATTTTTTCTAATACTATTAGATTATGGTTGAGCCAAATTATGCATATTTAAAATGCTTAGGAATAAATATTTGGCTTATGTAAAATAGAGTGTAATCGTATTAAAATTATAAATGCGAAAGTTTGTTACATTGGATAAATGTTTGTTACTCTTTGTTTTGTTTTTACATTAGGACTACTTTCCAATAATATATCTATAGCAATAGCATAAAACTAACAACATATGAATAAATATAAAGATATAATATTAATAGTTCAAAACTTAATAAATTGCTCCATGGATGTAAAAAAATGCCAGCTGCGAGCTGTTACTGCGTACACCGTAAAACTACGTACCGTCTTCTGGTTTCAAGGGCACAGTTGCCATGGTAATTACCGGGTTAACGAGCCAAAGCATCTCATGCCTTAGGGCGGTGAGCGGACTTGTGGCGTCTCACACTGCTTTCTTATGGCGCAGGGCAGATATCATTTATCACCATAAGAACGTCCTGCTCGTCTCATCGCGTGAACCAATAAAAAATATAATGTGTAATTATCATCACAAATCATCATTAAGTGGATTAAACCGCTAGCGAAGCTAGTATAACATAGCGGAGTTACTTAACCGGTGACCGGAGATAATTCTATTAGATCCTAAATTTCTCAACGCCTATACACACCTTAATAACCACTAGAATAGCTGAAAATCCGAAGCGGTGGCGTTCGTTAGGGTAGGTCTAGGTCTAGCAGTGGACTGACACAGGATGATGGTGATGATGATGAGATGATATACACCTTAAGTCTATGCATATTTTGTAATGGTTTTGTAAGCTATAAGCAAAAATGCCATTACAAATAATATATTTACGTACGTGACCTTTACATACATTGCTTAAACTAGTCAAACAATGCCCCAATACGAGTGGAAGCGTCTAAACGTAATCAAACGTCTAATATGCGAAGAGAAAGTATCCGTTATGCAACATCTCGATATAGATGTAGGTTTTAAGGCTGCCATTAACCGGAGCAATGCTTCGGGCGAATGCCGTAACTGTATGTATGTGCGTAGGATAATCGTCGCTCAGCTTACTACAGTACTGTTTTGTTCCACTCGTATTGCTCGGAAGCTTTTTACCCCTTTTTTGTATACATTCGTGTACAATATGAACGATTGAAGAAAGCCGCGGCGTCAGTCGAGAAGCGCGTTAAATTGTATGGGTATTTAGGATGATACGAGTATCTTTTATATGCTGGGTGACTGTGCTTAAGTATTTTTAGTTTCACTGAGATTTTCATAGGTTATGTTATAGGGAAATAAACGTAGTTCTATTTAGAATTTTACTTAACAAATATATAGTAGTAGCATTTGTTAATTTTTATTAAATTTATTAAATCGTCTGAACCGGCTAGGTTAGTATTTCATATTGTTTAAGGTTAAAAATTGGATGGCAGCTTAAAATTTAATAATAACCTGAAGTTATTTCTTTTACCTTTTTCTTTACTTGCCTTGGATCTTGACATATCAGTAAATTTAAAGATTAACCTATGAAGTAGATAATATAATTCCCATTTACAGATATTATGGTAGGAAATCATATAAAAAGTTAGTTTTGCTTCGTAAGGCTGATTAAAGCATTAGAATTAAAGCATTAGGTTATTAAAACACTGAAGGTATTGATGGTTGAATTTGACACTATTGGCACACTTCTGGCCGATTGAATGTAAATCAAAGAGATCAATTCAAACACCGTACGTGCCATTATCTTTCGTCTGTGTATATTTTAACCATAAAATAAACAAAAAAATATTTTATTACTTCAACATTATTGCGTTAAGACAATGTAACGAAGTAGGTTAAAATGTTCTTAATATTAGTAGGAAAAAACATATGTTATTATTAAGATTTATCTCTTCGCTTTTTGTAATTATATTTTGTAACCCGTACTTGAAATAAACTAAATTTGATATAATTAACTAATTTACAACGTAGAATTTGTATACAAATTTCATTTAAAAAAACAAATAAAAAATTCAATTGTTTTAATTACATAAAATTGTTCTGAAAAAAAAATCTTTGTTAACTCATATAGCTGGACGATAAGGTCCGTATTGACGCGTATCTCTAAAAGTAGCTTTTTACAGCGAACAAACGGTAAGCAGACGGGCGAAGCCTTGCACTTGAGTCAATATTGCCCCTGCCGCGTTCAAGTGTCGCCTTGTGAGGCTTCAGGACGTAACACGAAACTAGTCGCCTGTGAATAAAACACTGAAAGGACTCACTTTTCCACCCGCTCTCGTATTTGGACGGTAAATATTGCAAATCCCCGCTTCTAAGCTCTTGAGCGCTTGTCTAATTCCGACTCGCACATGTACCACTCATGTATGTTGTTTTCGAGATTACTTCGTCGAGGCAGCTAGTGAGTTATATGCTCTGCGTATAAGTGTTATGAAATTAAACACTACGAAGTAGATCATATTATGGTGATTCAATGCTTACGGTTTATTTTATTTAAGATTGAAACAAGGTTGTTGAACAATGATGGCACACTACTTCCTACGACAGAAATATATGCTGTCATAGTATGTACTCTTAATATATTTAAACAAACCTTCGATATGCACTCAATTTCCTAATAAACCCAATAGCAATAGCTAATGAATAATTAATCACTCTAAAAATACCGATAACTTTAAGAAAGCTCCGTCTACAAATGAAGATGTAAACTGTAACGTCGTGTTACGACAGCACGATAATTATGTACAGTTGTTTCGATAAACGTAATAAATTGCCACCATCAGCATCGAAGGTTGGGAACGCACGGGCGTGTAATTTGGCGGGGCGTATACCTGGGGTGGATGCAATGCGATCAATTTTCGTAGGTCGCATGATAATACGCTTGACGGACATGAAACGGGGACATCGCGATTGTGGGGGGTTACACCGATTCGTGTATCCGTTATAAAACGTGGGTGTGCATTCGACTGTGGCGTACAAAGCCTGCTTACGCAACGCCGTCTTAAAAGCTATTTAACACTCGAACAGGTTTACATCGCGAATGTTACGAGATATGTGAAAATGTGCGCTAGTTCCCGCGAATGCTAATGCTGCGCGGGTTTCTGTCGGAATTACGTTTTACTGCGAAATTTCGGGTGTGAAACTTTGTTCCGTGAACGAGGAAGGTGTTTTAGCCGTATAAAGCGTTATATATATATGGTAGACGCGAAAATGTTGGTTATATTTCTAGAAATTTGTACATGTTATGTAAATTTAGACACGTATGCTTATTCAAGAGAATTTTTTATATCTACTTATTAGTTTGAATTTAGACGTGTCAATCCGTCCCTGCTATAATCCATACTAATATTATAAATGCGAAAGTAACTCTGTCTGTCTGTCTGTCTGCTACTCTTTCACGCCTAAACGGCTGAACGGATTTTGATGAAATTTGGTATGGTGATAGATGATAACCTAGAAATGGTCATAGGCTATAAATAATCACCCCATCGCTCTTAGGGGTAGGCATAGGCAGATAACTAAATTGAGTTAGTGATTTTTAGTCGTTTTTGTTGGGACTTTTGCTCTTTCACGTATAAAAGGCTGAACAGATCTTGATGAAATTTAGTAAGGTAATAGATGGTTACCTAAAAACGGATATAATATCAAAATGATCACGTCATAGTACTTAGGGGGTAGGAAGTAGGCAGAAAACTGAATTGAGTTAGTGATTTTTATGGTTTTGGTGGGAGTTTTGTTCTATCATGCCTAAACGGCTGAACGGATTTTGATGAAATTTAGTTAGGTGATAGATAGTAACCTAGAGAAGGATATGGGCTATTAATATTCATGCTACCGTACTTAAGGCGTAGGCAGTAGGCAGAAAACTAATTAAGTTAGTGATTTTTAATAGTTTGGTTTAAAAGTTTACCTCATTCACGCCTTAACGTCTGAACGGATTTTTATGAGACTTGGTTAATATAAAGATAGGATCCTAGGCACGGACACGCTACTTCCTACGGCGGGAAAATACCTCATTCCCGCGGAAATCTAGCGTGATCGTGTCAAGAAGCGAATGACGCCATAGCTACTGAAATGATTTTGATGTTTTTTTTTTTTTAAATGAGTGTTACTAAGACTTAAAGTTAGTATTTGATCACTTTTCTAACTTAGAGGGTCGGTAGGCGCCATAATTTAGGAAATTTATTATAAAATTTTGATGCATCTGTCTTTATTTAACAGTTTTACTTGGATCGAAACTTAGCGACATACCATCACACTACTTAACTGAAAACCGAAATTATAACACCTAAACTTAGTTTGTTTACTATTCAACGAGGGAAAATAATTCAATATAACGCAAACCTTTAAATCATACGTCGTCGTAGTGAATACAAGACGCTGCGCCGAGCGAAGAGGCGGTGCGGCGCGAGGGGAGGGCCGTGCCCAACTGTGCCTGCGGGCAGACGCACGAGGGCAGACGTCGTTGTCGCACGTATGCGAATATTGAAATATTGCGTTACGAAACTCTATTCGTTGCGTATTTTTGGTTAGCTAAAAACGTTATTTTTAAATTCCGAGTTGAAATAGGTACTACGGTCTACGCGTGGGGTCTGTAAGCTTTAATTTAGTCCTTTGTTTTAGATATCTAAATAAATATTTGGTAGGTTATTATTTTTGAGTCCAAGTTGACGTCATATTCGTATTTTTATTAAGTACTTAGTTACATTTTTATTATTAGGTAGTTAAGGTAGCTGTTAGATGTAGGTATTTTCTTAACCGATCATTCATATCTCTAGGTTTACTCAGATACGTATTATTCTTTATTTTTGCAGTCGCTTTCATTTGTTAATTCTCAATTTTATTTATGTGTAGGTTAAGTGTTTTTTAGCTCACATCAGGATGTTTATAGTTCGTAGTAAATTAGTTTAGTAATAGATTTTGTCATTATATTATAGTACTTTTATGTTAGTTTTGATAGATAAGTAGGCAGTACCAGTAGTGAAGAAAATTGTGTATTTGTGTGGTACATAAATTCAATATTTTGAATTTATTTAGTTAATTTAGGTTTTAGGTATAAAAGGTTTGTCATGTGCATAGTTGTTTAGGTTCAATACGTTATTGATTGATTTAGATATTTAGGTTATAAGTAAAAAGGTTTGTTTTATCGAAGTTTTTATAAAAAATTGTCTTACGTTGTAGTTTTTAAAACTACCGATTTTAAAAATCTTTAATTATTGTTTTATTGTTTTCGATATGCCACGCAAACGTAAATCCAATTTAAGCCGTAGTTCTAGCAGAGCTCGAACTGCAAAAGTTGCTAGAAGCCAAGAATCTGAAGAGCAGACTCAGACGCGTCAGATGTTAGATTCTCAGCGTCATGCGACTCAAAGAGCTTCTGAGACCTATACGCAGACTCAAGCCCGTCAGGCCCTAGATGCTGAACGCCACGCATCTCAAAGGGCCTCTGAAACCTATACGCAGACTCAAGCCCGACAAACCTTAGATGCTGAGCGCCACGCATTTCAAAGGGCCTCTGAGACGTTTACGCAGACTCAGGCCCGTCAGACCCTGGATGCTGAACGCCACACATCTCAAAGAGCTGCTGAGACAGTGGAACAGACTCAGACACGTCGAGTTTTAGATGCCGAACGTCACGCGCAATTGATTGCGGCAGAGACTGACGAAGATTCACAAAGACGACGTCTTTTAAATGCTGAACGGCAGGCAGAAAGAAGACGTATGTTTTCAATGAGTACGTGGGAGGCATTTAATGGTGCCGCTTTTGAGTATGACCCTTTGATCGACTATGTTAATCACCGATTGGTTATCATTGGGAGAATGGATAAAAAATGCAGATATTGTGAAGCACTGAAATGGAAAGAAGAAACTCCAGGTATGTGCTGCTCTGGTGGAAAGGTTAAAATTCCATTACTTGGCGAGCCAGAGGAACCTCTTAAATCTTTACTTTTATACGACAGCAACGAATCGCGCCGGTTTTTAAGCAGGATTAGAAAATATAATTCTTGCTTTCAGATGACGTCATTTGGTGTAGATAAGGAGGTCGTAATGCCTGGATTTTCACCTACTTTTACCATCCAAGGACAAGTGTATCACAGGCTTGGCTACTTACTTCCCGCAAATAATGAACAACCAAAGTTTTTGCAACTTTATTTCATGGGCGATGAAAAAAACGAAGCTGATCGCAGGTGTCAAAATATACAAGGAATCGAAAGGGATACTGTTTTAAAAATCCAGAGAATGTTGCATGAACATAATCGCCTTATCAATACTTTTAAAACTGCACTAGAAAGAATGCCGGGAGAGGATTATAGGTTGGTGATGCACCCCGATCGCACACCAAGTGGGGAACATGAAAGGCGGTATAATGCACCGTTAATAAATGAAGTCGCAGCCTTGGTTACAGGCGAACAGTTTGCTTTCCGTGATATAGTTTTACAAGCCCGAGATGACACATTAACCAGGGTGCCTGATACTCATAAATTTTATGATGCGTTGCAATATCCGATCATATTTAGTAAGGGACAAGAGGGGTACCACTTTCAAGTTCCTCAAATTAATCCTGTAACAGGTCTTCCCTTGCATAACAAAAAGGTTTCATGCATGGATTTTTATGCCTACAACATGATGATACGAGAAAACAACTTTAACATTGTACAAAGATGCAAGCAACTGGCCAATCAGTTTTACGTTGACATGTACGTTAAAGTTGAAAGCGAGAGGTTACGGTACATATCATTAAATCAAACTAAACTAAGAGCAGAGAATTACATCCATCTTCAAGACGCTGTGGCAAATGACGCTAATTTAAATCCAAATAACTTAGGTCGTATGGTCATTTTACCATCTTCATTTGTAAATAGCCCGCGGTACTTACACGAATATACTCAGGACGCGTTTGTTTATGTGCGTACATATGGTCGCCCTGACTTATTCGTCACCTTTACTTGCAACCCAGCCTGGCCCGAAATAGTCAATCAGTTGATGCCGGGGCAAAGCGCAATAGATAGACATGATGTAGTCGCAAGAGTTTTTAGACTAAAAGTTAAAAAACTAATGGATGTGATTAATAAAGGCCGAGTGTTCAGAGAAGCGCGCTGCTTTATGTACTCTGTCGAATGGCAGAAACGTGGACTGCCACATGTCCATATATTATTGTGGTTAAAAGATAAGTTACGACCCGATCAAATAGATAACATAATCAGCGCTGAAATACCGGATCCTAACATTGACAAGACTCTCCATGACATTATTGTAAAAAATATGATTCACGGTCCATGCGGACCCGAAAATCCACAGTGCCACTGCATGAAAGACGGAAAATGCACAAAAAAAACTTTCCTCGCAAGTTAGTGAAAGAGACCGTTCACAACGACCACGGATACCCGCAGTATCGTAGAAGAGCGCCAGCAGATGGAGGTCGAACAGCAACCGTGAAGCTCCGAAATGGTAGCTACGTTACGGTTGATAATAGTTGGGTAGTCCCCTTTTCACCAATTTTATCAAAAATGTTTAACGCCCACATAAATGTTGAGGCATGCAGTTCAGTACGCGCCATCAAATATATTTGCAAATATATAAACAAGGGTAGTGATCAAGCTATTTTCAATTTTAGAAATACTGATCTTGCGAATCCCGTAGATGAGGTACAAACTTATCAGTCTGGTCGGTATGTCAGCAGCAACGAAGCCGTGTGGCGTCTGTTAGCATTTCCGTTGCACGAAGGCATCCACCGTGACACATCTCAGCGTGCATTTAGAAAATGGTGAACGCGTTTATTTTAATGAATACAATTTCCACGAACGAATAACTACTCGCCAAAACCACACTCACTGCTTTTTGATCTTTGTATCAGAGATGAGTTTGCAAAACTCTTCTTTATGTCGAGTGCAGGTATTATACTTGGGATGCAAGTAGGAAAACTTGGAAACGCCGCATTCAAGGTACTTCAGTTCACGATTGGCCTGGCGTCAAATCTGGAGATGCTTTAGGACGAGTTTATACAGTTCATGTTAGTAACATGGAATGTTTTTGTCTACGCATGCTTTTACACCATGTGCGCGGACCTACCTCTTTCAATGATCTAAAAAAATACAACACACAAGATTATCCTACATTTCGAGAGGCATGTGAGGCAAGAGGATTACTGGAGAATGACAACCATTGGGATGTGACACTGGATGAAGCTGCTCAATGTAGATCAGCAGGCAAGATGAGAGAGCTATTTGCTGTATTAGTAGCGACATGTGGTCTTTCAAATCCTCAACAATTATGGGATAAATACAAAAATGATATGACCGACGATATATTGCACAGATTACAAGAGCAAAGTCCCAATGTCACGTACAGTGATTTAATTTACAATGAGGGTCTGACAAAAATTGAAGACCAGGTTAAAACAATTTCTAGAAAGGATTTATCAGATTATGGAATGATCAGACCACAGAGAACCGAGGAAATCAGTAGCGATTTAATACAGGAACTGATTACGATACTGCTTCCTTACAACAACAATTGACAGAGTCTGTTCCACGTTTGATCCCAGAACAAAGGTTAGTATTTGACAATGTTTTCAAAAAATCGAAGATGGCGAAGGTGGTTTGTTATTTTGGATGCTCCCGGAGCACGGAAAACCTTTCTTTTAAACTTGCTTTAGCGCAAATCCGAAAAGATAAAGGAATTGCTGTAGCAGTTGCCTCTTCCGGAATAGCCGCCACTCTGCTCAATGGTGGTCGAACGGCACATTCGGTGCTTAAACTGCCATTAAACTTAGCCCATGAAGAAATGCCAGTCTGTAATATAAGTAAAACAGCGAGCGTGGACGTATGTTGCAGCAATGTAAATTATTAGTTTGGGATGAGTGTCCATGTCCCATAAAAGAGCAATTGAAGCTCTAGATCAGACTTTGAAAGACATCAAAGCAATCCAAATATCATGGGGGATGGTGGTACTTTTAGGGCGATTTTAGACAGACTTTGCCGGTTATCACTAAAGGCACCCCTGCAGATGAAATAAATGCGTGTTTAAAAGCGTCAACGTTATGGGTGCACGTAAAAACGTTTAGTCTGTCTACAAATATGAGAGTGCAACTACACAATGATGTACAATCTGGACAATATGCTGCTGCTCTTCTTAAAATTGGAGAAGATCGTATGGCAAAGGATGGTAATGGCATGATTACATTGAATCGTGAATTCTGCAATGTTGTGCATAATCCAGATGATCTAAATAACTTCGTCTATAGCGAACTGCTAACTAATATGAGGAATAGAGACTGGTTATGTGAAAGAGCAATTTTAGCGCCGACGAATGAAATGGTGGGACAGATAAACGAGCAAATTATGTCACGCGTGGAAGGTGATATTGTTGAGTTTCTCTCTGTTGACACTGTAATGGATACTGAACAAGTAACATCATACCCTGTAGAATTTCTTAATTCTTTAGAACTGTCGGGAGTACCTTCACACAAACTGAGGCTGAAAGTAGGCGTTCCTGTCCTTTTAATGCGGAATTTAGATGCACCAAGACTGTGTAATGGCACACGGTTGCAAGTGACACACCTCGGTCGCAATATTGTAAAAGCAATCATTATGACTGGAATGGCAAAAGGAGAGAACGTTTTAATCCCCCGTATACCCATAATTCCGACAGATTTGCCATTCCAGTTTAAGAGATTACAGTTTCCGCTGAAAATCGCATTCGCTATGACGATAAATAAAGCTCAGGGGCAAACATTAAAAGTAGCCGGCATTAATTTAGAAAAGAGTTGTTTTTCTCACGGACAATTATACGTGGCTTGCTCACGTGTTTCAAGTCCACAGAATCTCCATGTGTTGGCCATAGAGGGAAAAACAAAGAACATAGTTTACAAAAATGTACTACAGTAATAAGGCCTCTTATTTTTAGCTTCCTACATTATTATACTACTTACATTAAGTTAGTACTTCCTACGCAGACGACGTTACGGATGTCACACTGTCTAACATCGGGGGTTGGCAGGTTGGTAGTTAGTAGTATTTTAAACCGATTTACATTATTTACTTTATCTATTTAGGAAACATTCGGAGCTATCCATTATGTAGCTTAGGTTGCTTTTGAACAAATTTTGATGTGAAGTTGAGGACTGGAACACGATAGTGGGACATTGTTGCAGGGGGACTTATAGCCGGGAGAAAACAAAAAAACTTATGCGGACGAAGTCGCGGGTAAAAGCTAGTGTTTCTATAAATCAGCCAAAGTAAACTTTAAATAAATGTAAATATTAGCATAGCAACGTTGTATTTTTGTGATATTAGTGGACTGTCTTCCAATGTTTGACAACTCTGTGATAATTAATTAGTATGAACGAATGACGCCATTTCGTTGTCTCGGTTTGTTTTGCTTACATCAATTCTAAATTCAATTTGCTTAATTTGTAGTAGATACAGAAGAATACAGAAATAAAAACTATTGACGATGAATAAACTTAGGCTTAACATTACCAGTTTTTTTCCCGCAATTTTTGAATTGGGGCACACGTTCGAAACATAACGCCGCCGTCAGCTTGCTAGCGCGTTAAAAAGTCTGCGAACACTTCCCCTTTGTTACACGAATGGCTTCACTTCAATTGTATGCCTACAGAAACGTATACCCGTTAGGCAATCATAGCGACAACTGAAAAAGTAAAAATCATTTATAAAAAATAACCTAAAAAAGCAAAACATGTCTTATTCCTAGTTTTTATTAAAATTTAAGTAACTTTTGTGTTATATTGCCACACTTTAATTAAAAAAAACGGAATAACAGTTACAACTATTTGGTAATAACTTAATATCGTTGATTTATTTCACGTTTTGCTGAACGTTGCTTTAGACTATGATTTGGGTTTTTCGAAGTGTTCAAGTATTGATTTTATTTAAGTAAAGAGAGTAAGCATAAATCTGATATAAAAAGTTAATGGGCTGTCTGCCTCTGAAAGTTTTTTCGAAATCTATATTGACATTGTTAAAAGTGTTCACGACTCAGAAGTAATACGCGTCAAAGTAATATCTTGACAATAAAGACCTTTCAAGTTTCTACAATATTAAAGAGATCTTTATCTGTTATTTACCATTTCACAGTTTTTAATAATAGTCTACAACTAAAATAAATAAAACAATTGTTTGTTTTCGACGAATTATAAGTAAGCAAAAGTCGATTATTAGTATTTAATATTAAGTTTTATACACGACAAGGGAAGAATTGGTTTTATTAATAAATTGTACCTGGATTTAATCAATTTTAACAAGTTGCTATAATAGTATTTAATAGAAAAAAATTAAGAAATATTTTTTAATCTATCGCTTCATCATATTATATTGCTATATTGTTTGGTAATGGAAGGTTATGGAAGGAGGGAACTGCCTCCGTAGCCTAGTGGTATGGGCGTGTATTTTAGAAACCGGAGCTTCTGGGTTCGAATCCTGCGGGGACTCAACAAATTTTAATTGTTGTTTCCTAGTTGGTTAGGGCAATTTGGGCCGATCACCCAATTGTCTGAAAAATAAGATGATCCATGCGTCGCATGGGCATGTAAAAAGTGGGTCCACCCACCAATTGGACCAGCGTGGTGGGATACGGTCTAAAACCCGTAATGGATAGGGTTGTATAAGGGGAGGCCTATGTCCAGCAGTCGATTCTCACAGGCTGATGATGATGATGATGATGGAAGGGAATGTTTTAAAAAAATATTTTGTTTTACATGTTTAAGATTTCATTATGATGGTTGATGGCTGTTGAAAATTTAATATCCATAAATAGATCGACAATAAAAGTTTATTAACAAGTCACCGGATCAGCTAGTTTCTTTAAATATATAAATTCATATAATTTATGAAATAACATAAAATTTCAAGTAATGAAACGATATTATAAAACGCGTCACAGCTGTAGAAATTCACTTAACGACCGACCACCGACAAATGAATATCGCTTGTAACAACAAATCGGTCCCAATTGCAGAATCATAGCGACGCAGTGATAGAATTACACAAGGCCGGAGTTGCATTACGAAAATTTCGTCCAACACTCAATGATCCGGTGCTAAAGGTAGGCTAGATCGAAAGTGGAAAGGGAAGGTGTCGACATTCTAGACGCTAGCGAGGCATGCGGCGCGTGCCCAACACCTTGGTCAAGGCGCCCACGAGTAATGTTACGACATGTCTATTTAGAAATAGTACAGAGTAGATAACCTAATGCTAAGCAGAATGTCACTACTGTGGTGTTACTATATTATTAGGATTGATACTACTAAATATATCTGAGCGATAGTCAATAATTGCACGTGTGTCGCTTTGTAGTTGTTATACATTACGTTGTTTATGAGAATTCCGGGTGTTATTTAGCTCTGGAATAGGTATTAATACGATTTAACAAATGTAGGAGCTACGTAATATTTTCGTTAACTCGAATGTAACATAATATTTCATCATCATCATCAGCCTGTGATAGTCCACTGCTGGATATAGGCCTCCCATAATACGACCCTATCCATTAGGTGGTTTTGGACCGTAACCCCCACGCTGGCCCAATACATGCCCATCCGACGTATGGATCATCTTACTTTTCAGACATTTGGGTGATCGGCCCAAATTGCTCTAACCAACTAGGGAACAACAATGAAACTTTGTTGAGTCCCCGCAGGACTCGAACCCACGACCTCCAGTTTCTAAAGCACACGCCCATACTACTAGGCTACGTAGGCAAACAAAATATTTGTACACTTTTATTGCATCAAATGAGGTTTTTTTTAAAAAAATACAATATATTTTAACCAATTGACATACGATTATTCCAATGTCCAAAAACCTGCAAGGGGTTTTACATGATATGGTTTGAAACAGTTCTAAAGGATTTTTTTTCCAATTTAACGCTATCAAAGTAAAATCCTGAGTAAGCTTTTTATTATATTGTAGCTGAAATAATATTTATAGATGTAGTATAACGCTTTGTAAACTGCAATAGCCTTTCATATGGATACATTTAGCGTGCAACTAACTTGTAAATTAAATTAGTTTAAGCGTAGCACTTGTGCATTAAAACTTTCAGAGAGAAACAAAAATCGAGAATTGTTGGTCGTACAACTTCGGCGATACAAAAAACAAAAGATAGCGCATTTCCTCATTCCCGCTGTGCGCTATGTCGGTTTTTAGTAAAAAGTTGGAACTTTGCAAGCGGAAACTTGAGCTGGTGTACCAGTACTGAGTGCTAGATTATTTTGAACACCAGACCGAAAATAAATCGTGGAAAATGCAAACAATGGCAATGTTTGCACTTTCCACGATTTTTAATTTCATTGACTACTTTCCGATCGTCGGAATTTTTACAGACAGTTTAATATTGCTGTTGTTGCCTGTTTTATGAATCGGCTGTCGTGGGTTGATAAATTACATGTAAAAAGTGATGAAAAGAGGTTAGTGATGTTATCGTGGAGCTACAGTTTAGGTCACTTCTGTGCAATACAATGCAAGGCGAGGATTGCTGCAATTTTTCACATGGAAAAATCGCATAAGCAAATTCAAATTCAAATTCAAATTCAAATATCTTTATTTAATATAGAAGTTTACACTTGCTTATTGATTGTCAAACACACTACCACCGGTTCGGAAAAGGACGCCACAGACCTGAGAAGAACCGACGAAAGAAACTCAGCGAGCTATTTTTTATGTCATCTTTTAAAAATAACAAACATTTTGATAATTGGACATTACATATTATGCAATTTTGAAACAGGACCTGGAGCGAGCATTCCATTACCAGGCTGTGCCCCCCTGCGCCCCTAATATTGATTTAGATTAGAAGAATGATCGAAATGGCCTTATTCTAAATCTTTCGTGAGGTTTTGAAGCCGATGTTTACAGAGCGCTAAACCTTAGCGCTCTGTAAACCACAAATTTCCAAAATGTGTTTAACTTAACTTTAGTCTTCGTCTAATAATAGTTATGACCTTGTTAGGTAAGATCGGGGAGATTTTTACTACGGCGCAGCACCTATTATAACCTGGTGGCCTGGCATACCCCGAAAGCCACGGCCGACAAAGGTCAAGTCAGGGTCAAACCACCAAAGACTGCGTGCGGCGCGTACAGAATAGATTCGAGATAGGAGCATTGTTGTTTTAGTTAGTGTACCAGCCGTTTCATCCGCCACACCACATCATCACTTCGTAAGTACGGTCGTCTGCATGCCATAGCCAATCGTTAGGGAATCTATAAACTGTCTTTATCCAATACTTGAATCACCCAATAATCATAGGATGTCAGTATCTTTAGTTGTTAATTCAGTTGATCCTTCCAGTTCCCGGGCTGTAGGGGTAGAATCACTTTCGGTAATAAGTTTTATTCAGGTAATAGCGGTTATTATTAGAAGCTGACTCCATTCTAACATAGAAAAATTCTAGTTTATTATTTAATCCGCTGCTGAATATTGGTTAAAACATAGATAAGCCAGAAAGTAAATAAAATTAATTAAAAACAGCTAAGGAATGGTATTTTAAAGTTATTTTAGTTTAAGTACAAGCAGAAGAAACTAAAGATCAATTTCAAGTGATTATGTATACTCGTTCTAAGCGGATAATCTTCGTTTTCTTGATAACGAGTATGAATGTTAGAGCACAAGTAGAAAGCGAAAGTGAAGTTAAATGTAAATCGTAATTATAGGTGAAAAAGCGCACTCGCCGGAGAAAATATCCAATTGACAACTTTCAAGTTCAATGGCAGCCATAATTTGCATGTACAAACACAACATGGTGATATTATTCAACATAAATAGATAGTTTTATTTGAACATAATTTAAAAAATCTAACAAGTTGAAATACATGATACTTATTGTGAAACTTTGGTAAAACTTTTACAATTACCCTTTTTTTAATTTTATATCCAAAATGGAATATTTAAAAATAATACGATTAAATTTAATTAAACACTTCAAAACTTTTGAAAAAAATAAAACTAAATATTTTACTTCTATTGATAATAGTAGTTGTAACGAATTTGAATTGTGAACATCAAATGATTTCTTTTAAATTTTCAGAAGTGATTTACGATAATGTCACTTATCTTATAAAGTGGAATGTTTGTAATACAAAGAAAAACAAATATAACCTACAAAGAGCTTACAAACGTATATTCCTTATAAAACGCCCCAAGTATTTGCAGTAGTTGTCCCGAGTAGGCAGTTCTCGGTAAAAACTGTTACTTCTAAAAGGGTCGTTTATATCATTAGCCACATACGTAGACTTTGATATATTGCATTCCATCTCCATCTGGTTTTACCCGGTATTCGTTAGCCGTTTGAAGAATAGCTTTTTGTAACACCCGTTACGCTGTAAAAGTATAAAGATAAAAAAATCAAATATCATTATTTCATATAAATTTTTGGTAAGGAAGTAAAACAGCTATAGGCTATATACCATATTCAAATAAGAAATCGATGTATACTATGTTAACAGTAGCGGAGTAACGAAGCCTTATTAATAAACATCAAGTGCAATTCATGAGTAAGATCTCTCAAGGTGTATTGCTTTTTTGTTTCCATTGGATACATCGTTTACATCAATTTAATGCCTTATTTGGCTCTGGTATAATTATGTTCGGATATAATAATGATTTGAGACTACATGGTACATGAATAATAGCGTAACTAATAAACCAGATATCTAACTACAAATAAAAAGATTAAAAGTAAGGAGAAAGGTAGAAGTTAGGCAATTGATCATATACAATCCATAGTTATTTATTTTAAAGCTAAGACTACGTAAGGTGTATAAAACCGTTTTTAATTAGCATTGGCATAAATTTAATGCAGCCTTTGTAAACAGACGTCCATAAAATTAACGATCGAAGAAGTCGGTAAAATTATGTCTCAATTTGGTTCGTGCACAACCTTGATAAACGACAAATGTGTCTGGCATACACATAAAGTACATCGATCGCAAAAAGAAACATTTCGAAGTCAATTAATTAAATTAGCGGTCATTCGAGCAACGTCAAGCATCGAAAGTAGACGTGCCTCCGGACAGTAATTCGATTCGGCTAATAAGGACGTGACGGCATCCGGTTGTTCTCTCCCCATTTGTATCGATGATACGACTGTGATCTGACACATACAATCGTACATATATTTAGATATATGAGTACATATACTTGTGAGTACATAAAGGTTGACTCAGACACGTGTCTGCGGTTAAGTTTCGAATGACAGTAGCTTACGAAGCGTATCATGTGAAATCGTATTCGCGAGTAAGTAAATTTGTTTGAGGGATTTTGTCGCGTTTGATTTGTCTTGAGATGTCCGTGAAAATAAAGTTATACATCCTTTACAGTATCTTTGGTCTAAATATTTACTGAATTAGTTATTACATATTAATAATTTATCGTGCCATTAAGTGCTTGCCTTATACAACAATTGTTTCTTGTTTCTACAATTTTAAATTGTAAGAAACAGTTTTTGCAAATTATTATAAGGTTGAGGAAAAAGTCGAAGATCGGATGCGGTGTCGTGCATTAGGGAAGGCGATCCAGCATTGCACTGACACAGACTAACGATGATGATGATAATAATTGATTATAAGATTGTCGAATAAGACACCAAATATGAAATGGTTTTATTACGAAGTTATGGTATTATTGTATTTAATTACTTAGTAGTTTGTATCAATATTAAATCATTTGCCTTTAAAAAAGTTAATACGGGAGATGAATATATGTTTTCTTGTACGCCG
The DNA here is from genome assembly GCA_029286875.1 of Lamproptera curius. NCBI lineage: Eukaryota > Metazoa > Arthropoda > Insecta > Lepidoptera > Papilionidae > Lamproptera > Lamproptera curius. Next base: position 902,606 of record JAGSMT010000077.1, read on the forward strand.
TTAATATCAGTTCAATCGTGAAAAAATAGGCTGCAAAAATTAGTCTATAAGTTTTGTGAATAATTAGTTATATCAAATACAAATTAAATTTTATTAATTTTTTAAATCTTTAAATTATTTTTAAATCTGAACTTGAATTTTAATAGCAAAATTATAATACTGATCAATAAAATATTGACAATTAAAATAATTATTCATCATCATCATCATCATCTGTCATTGAGGGGACTTGGCCGTACCACCACGCTGGTCTGGTGAAATAATTATTATTGGATAAATTTATCATATGCATTTAAAAAATTACGTTTGAAATTGGCATTCACTGCCAATAAGTTAATTATTATTAAATCGGAGCAGTTATTTGCAGTCCGATATTTTAATTTCAAAGAGAAAATGTTAATAAGAACGTTTGATTAAATTCTCAGTAAAAGCTATTATAATAAACCCGTCACATTTCAATGGTCGAGAAGAAACGATAATATCCGTCTGTCAAGAGGCTACGAACTAAAGTAAAGGTTCTGAAACACTTTGATATCTTAAATTAAAATTGCAAAAGTTCGTCAGAAAAAGCTTTATTATCCTACAACGCAAAACCACTTATAATTGGTAAAAATCTTCATGAGTATACACATGCAAAGACAGGGGCGAGAGTTCTTCGAGTAAATAAGAATAAGTTTAGTGATTTATCGAGTTAAAATACTTTTTATTAATCCTTACGTTCCACACTAATGCCAGTGTGATTAAATACGACAAAATACTTAAAGCAGTTTTATTTATTATTTGTAATATTCGTCAAATAGATGACTCTGTAAAAAACAGAGTCAAACGTTTTCAAAAAATTAATTTTTCGTATTATTCTTGATAATTGATATAAAATAACAAAGTATTTTAAATATTGTGATTAATGGATGTGTTATTAATCTTGAAGTAAAAATCTATTGATGTCCCCTATATTAAAGTGGGGGGAAAACTTCCATTGGCGGTTCTTGATACATGTCAAGCATAACAATTTTAATGCTATTTTATTTATCGTTTTTATCATTTTATAATAAACTATTGTAAATGCTTCTTGGAGACTTAAAAGCCAAGTGAAGTTAAAATGCTTGGCTTTATCGTGTTTGTATAGCTTAACTTTCAGATTTACCTAACTGGAAAATTACTATAATAAGCAGTTCTTAAACCACATGATTTGAATACACGACGAATATTACTTAACTTACGTTGTAAAGAGGTGTTTGGTGCTTATGAACTTTTCTGTCGTTATAATTTTGTGAAAATTGCATACAAAGGCAGACGAGTAGTCAGGCCACCTAATGTAAAGTGGTCACTTACATATACATACATACATCATCAGCCTGTAATAGTCCACTGCTGGACACAGGCCTCCCCTAATACACCCCTGTCCATCAGTGGGTTGTGGGTGGACCGACTTTTTACATGCCCATCCCACGCATGGTTCATCTTACTTTTCAGACAATTGGCTGATCGGCCCAAATTGGGAAAAAAAAACTAGGAAACAAAAACGAAAATTTGTTTAGTCCCTGCAGGATGCAAACCCATGACCTCCGGTTTCTAAAGCACACACCCATACCACTAGGATACGGGGGCAGTGGTCACTTACGCTCACGGACAATACAAGTGGTATCACCAACGCGCTGCCAACCGTGAGACTTAATGTTACGTCTCTTTTGCTCAGTAAATACGCTTAGTACGGTGCCCTTCAATCCGGAACACAGTTGTGTTGTTCAATCCGGAACACATTACTGCATTGCGAAAGAAATAGGCACGGCGGTGGTACCGCTTCAAACGGCCCCCTGTAAAAGTCGATTTTACCACCTCGTATTTTTATCCATCTGTTTAGTTCTAAACCGTTTATGGTATTACTAACGAAAGGATAAATAGTATTCATGAGTAGTCAATTGTGCAGTTTCCGGGCGTTTGGTTAAAGTTTCATTAATCCGGAACATCGCTCAATTGAGCAGATGCGAATGAAATAGCAATTGCAATTTTAATTGCCAATCTGCATGCTAGCCCTTATATGTAAACCTAATGAGGAAACTTGTATGTGGAAGTCTAACATCATAAACGAAGGTCTTTATTACTGAATAAAAAATAAGAATGTAAGTATACATAATTGTAACTATTCTATCATGAATGAATCCATGTTATAATTTTACTCATCTTTCTAACATTTACATTTATATTTGAGTGAACTTTTCCAATACATGTAAAATTTATTACACAATAACAACTTAAAATATATAAAGCATGGAAAATACCACAGGCTGAGCATTTCATAAGTAATAAATAAAAAAACAAACATAGAAAATTTTAAGTGCTTCGAGTTTCATTCTCAAGACGAGACGTTTATAGAAAGCAGACACAATAAAAGAAGTAAAAAGTAAAGAATAAATTTAAGTAAAGAATATTACGTTTTAATTATATTACATATCGTTTCTATTAACAAAAGAAGAAAGAGAATTGTTATCATATGAATATTAGTGTCCAATTCCATTACCTTTACAGTATACGAACCCCTGCTCTACATAGTAAATGTATCCATTTAATATCATAAACCTGACCTTTATTCGTTTGCGATTATCCGGCACACATTGTTTGTGTAAGGTAATGCATTCGACAAGGTATTAATCACCCGTAACAATACCCAATCAGTGAAAGCTCATGCGAAGGTGTGATTAATGCAATCACCCAAAGTCATTCACGAAGACTGTTTGTTGTGTCGTAAATCATAAGATAATCGCTTTCTGCTAAATATAACGAGATATGCGTTACGTAGCATCTCTATGGATTAAAAAAAATGCACTTATATTGTTAGTTATTGTAACTTTAAGATAATTTTTGTTTAAAATACTTATTTTCTACTTCTAACAGAAAACTGTTAACATCTAATAGTTTAGTTTTACTTATAATAGTCATTTCAAGATGATTAAAAGCAACGGGGTAATTTTTATTTGTTGTTTCACGTTAAGATTTAAAATCTAATAGCGGTGTTATTAACATTTGATGAAGATCAAGTGTAGAACCGAATTTAATAAAATTAATAAAGAGACATGTGTTATACTACAAACGAACTAATTAAAAAAGGTCAAGATAAGATTTAGATCTTTTACTAATGACATGAAGAATTTTATTTACGTTTATTTTTATATATATCTCTTTTGTTCTACATGTTTTATAACGAAATATATGAAATAGTAATAACTGTCAAAAAAAAATTAATGAATATGGTAGTGGAATAACTTTTAATGGCAAACAGATTTTTTCAGAGTCTACCCCGTGACCACGCCGGAAAGTGTTCGAAACGTCGGGAATTTAAAATGTAAAATAAACGCGATAAAATCCGTTAAGTAATTTTATTTAATAAGATTTTTTCATATTTAGTTTAAGCGCCATCTATTGCATCAATGCTTAACTACCTTAGTCGTATGGAAGCTCTTAACAGCATAATTTCTTGTTTAGTAACAATGAAAGAAAGATGTCGCTATTATCAATTTCTAGTAATCAAAGGTATGCATAGCATTAATCGTTTAACTTTTTAGGTTAAGAAATTAAATATAAAACGGCAAAATTATAATTATATCATTTTAGTTTAGTTGTAAATATATAAAATAGTTACAATTTTATTATTATGTTTTTACTTAATAGTTTAAAATTATGGTAACAAAATTAGCTTAACTCTATCAAGTTATAAAAGCGAGAAATAATTCTTTATAGCTATTTTTAGACAAAGTTCCAACAGACATTCCGCGATTGCCCCAAAGCGACTCAGCACATTTATCACGTCGTGAAATGTGAAAGAAATCACGGATCCACTGAACCGTTGCTTTTCCATTTTCAAAGTATTTTCAGTATCTCATCCAAATGGTATTTTTTATTTTCTGTGCAAATGGAGTGACGTTCGGAAAAAATTCCTTAGTATAAAAGTTTTTGAAGGTTCAGTTTAATGAAACAAGAAAAAGGCCTTGCTGATTGCCGTTTACAAAAACAAATTTTTTGTTTATTTCTATGGAATACTAGCGACCCGCCCTTGTTTTGCATGGCTGCTATGCTGATAAAAATGCACCTACTATATTAGGCATGTGCATTACATATAACCCTTCCTCTTTATTTAATCTATCTATTAAAAAAACCGCATCAAAATCTGTTGCGTAGTTTGAAAGATTTAAGCAAACATAAAGACATAAGGACAAAAAATGTTTTGTACTATGTAGTGATTTTTACCTAAGATGTACACTTTTATTAGTTTATAATTTTCGTGTTTGATTTAAAAAAATGCTACAGAAAATGATAAAGTTCAAGAATCTTTAAAATTTAATCGTATTACCCCTTAGATAACTCTTCTTATTATATAATTAACTAATTTTGCCAATATGACGGTGAAAATTTATTTATAATTACAATGCATATTCAATATTTTACTATATATTTTCGTAAAAATATACTTTTATAATAATATAATATTATAAGTTTGTGAAGTAAATTATTCTTTTTATACCCGAGAATCTCTTAAGAGGGAGTTAATGTTTGGTTTGATTTTAAACAGACGCTAACTGTATGTTATTATCGCATACGAAGGCAGATGAGTAATCAGACATAGTGGTAGACGGAAAGTGGTCGCCGACGGCCATGGGCCTTGGCAACCAGGGGTATCACCGACGCGCTGCCTATCGTGAGACACAAGGTGTTAAGTATCGTTTACCTCGTAAATACGCTGGCTACGGTACCTATCCAATCGGCACACTGTAGTGTTTTCACACCATTGCTTTACGGTAGAAATAGGCACCGTGGTGGTACCACCCCAGGCAGACCTACCACCTCCTAAATAACTATAAGTTAAACGTCAAAGTCACAAACGTGTGATACAATAATAGAGTTTTCCATTAAAAGATTACCGGAACGGACCACTCTAAAAAATCGATTTCGTGTTCTACTAATTAAATACATAAAAATTAAGCCGCTAATAAACTGTTTTCTGAAGTAGTGACATTGTGGTCTGTACATTTAAAAAAACGTACAACTTGTTAATCTCTTAATTCTATATATTTCGAGAGAAAGTTATTGCAAAATTGTTTAAAAGCCTTTTAAATAAAATAACGAAAGATGAACGTTAGTGTACTATAAAATATTCATGTTGGTTTATTCATATTCATATGTTTTAATTATGTAGAATCCACACACTACAAGGTGATGTTCGCTTTATTCAAACATGTCTAGACAGCTCCGTTTTAATTAAATTCGAGGGTAAAATTGTATTTATTTATTAATTGTAAAATAAATTTATACTACAGAGAACAGGTATTCTCAATTGGTTAAATAATTTGTTTTAATTAATGTAAAGAGAATGCACACGCTGGTTCATCTGCAAGACCAGATACTTCATAACTTATAAATGATACTTAAACAGGTGAAAATTAGCTGTTCAATGAGCCCGTTACAAACAAAATTCCTTAATAAACGAATCGTTATGTCAAATGAAAATGGTATACTTACATTTATCCATGATTTGGATCCGTGCTTCGACTTGGCAAGATCCAAAAATCTTGTTCATATTCATTTCAAAGTTCATTCATTCAAAGTTCGTTGAATTTGTACAAATAAGGTTATTTTAGCAAAAAATATGACGTCTTCAGAGACTTTAGTTTCGTCTAAGCTCTTCTATCATCGTAAGGTAAATTATTTATAACTTCTAAGTTATCAATAAAAGTTATATTCCCTATTTTTAACAGAAAATGGACAATGAATTATGCTAAATAAATATAATAATACAATATTCATTATTGTATAAAAATATACAATATGTCGTAGTCTAGTTTAGTTTGATGTTGATTGAAATTGATCCAGTTTCTATAATTTTGTATTATCACTCGCAACTATCGTATATTTGATTAAACGGAGTTGTGAGTTAACTAACCCGAGCTGATTATGTTATGATTGATTAACTGCCTCATTGCAAATGTTTTCTCTATCATGGACCCGTGACATTAATTAATATTCACACATATTCCACTGTCAAAACAGGCTAACTAGTTATAAAACTTTGGTTATTCGATGTTTAAAATAATAACGACTGTATAATGTATATTTATAACCTTATCAATTTATTTCTTGAACCTATTAGAATAACTGAGATTTTTGCTACATAGATAGATAATGTATTTACAAATTGTAAACCTTTAAACAAGTCAATTATTAAAAAATTAAATTCTGACTACTGTGGCCAGCTTGCTTTTTTCAATTTAAATAAAACATTAGACATTAATACAATTAAAAATATATGTTTGTTCCTATGTATGAAAAACGTATTGAGAAGTTAAGAAGTAATATACCACAAAAAATATACTATTTACAGTATGACGATTACCCACATGTGCTGTATAATACATTATTCTCTTTTATAAGGAAAGAATTTATATCAATATTTACTTCTAAAACGGTTAAATCAAAGGGTTCTGTAGCTTTTAGTGAATGAGCAATAGTTCAAACTCACAAAAGTAGGCAAAGATTATATGAGCTTTACATTAAAAACACATATAATCATAGTAAGTCCTTTGTTGCACCTGTCAGTAGCCTATTCAAAAATGTTTAAAAAAGTTTGTACTCTGCGAAATCCCAATTTCGAACACAGAATTGTAATAAAATATGTCTGTAGGCATAAGAATTAGGCACTATTTATTATATTATCCTATCAAGTTTACTAAAAGGCCTTATATTGTAATCATTTGAAAAGAACTAAACCTAATAATTGTTTTTAAAGTTACTCAACATTAAAAAACCTATTTTGAAAATACATTCATCGCGTTTACTTCTGGTGACAACATACCTTTAAAAACTTTATGCAATTACGAACAAAGCCTATTGCTTACTTCCAGGTTCCTTGAATTAAATGTAGGATTTTTTTAATTTAAAATTACTGAAATTTTAGTGTAGGCTCTACAACAGTGATCAGTGCAATAAGTTAGGAAAACACAAGCAGCTTTAAAGTGGTCTTCGATTCTAGTATGTGATATGATAGCAATGAATCAAAGATCACATAATATACATTTATTGTGATGTAGAGGAAGGAGAGTAGCGCGTAAGTTCATTTATGGTTCTACGCGACACCATTAAAATAACGGGTTTACAAGTGGGTAGCATCGAAAAAATTGCTACAAACTGTTTAACTTCAAAGCAAAGTACCTGTCATATTTTCTTCTGGCCTGACACGTTATTGTGGTCTGTTAAATAATGAAGAGTTATTTCTGTGATTGTTGCCTAAAATTACCTATAATAACGAGTCCGTTCCGAGGTTCCGCGCGGTACAGACCTCTCTCGTGCGCTCCCGCATGACTCCGACAATATCGCATACGCGCTTCATAGTTAGTCGGCGTGACAGTGCCGCCGCGTCAGTGTTTAATATAGTGTAGTGTGGTAAGTGCTCGCAGGCAGGTTCCGGCTTTCACACCACACAAAAGCCCACGTGGTCTTTAGCTTGTTATATTAACTTGTGCTGCTGTATTAGGTAGCAGCATGGGTACAGCGCTCCTAAAGCGCATACACCTGTTGTTTTATTAGACACACCTCCCACGCAGGTGGGGAGGACTAGGTTAGCTATAAACACCACGCCGGCGGGGGTCGCCCCAATGGATAGCCTCAATATGGAAAATTATGATCCCGCTCTACATCGCGACGACATCGACGCGTACTTCCGCGAAAACGACCCCGATGGTTGGGCAAGACTCCATGCCAGTTTTCGTCGCCGCTTATTCGATGGCAAAGCCGCGTGCGCCGGTTCACCAGCCGGACCGAAAAAGTTGACCGCGTCGTCGCCCTCAACGACACCTACCCGGGACCGTAGCCCGATCGTAACGCCTGCCCCGTGAAATTACCTGTCAGCGCAGTCAGATGCTGAAGACGAACCAAAGCCCGCGGAAATGAAAGTCGAACGTGCGACCGCTCCTATAAGCGCCGCTATGGACGCTGACAACGAGGGCAAGAAACGCCCTGCAGTAGAGCGCGACCCCGCGAGTCACGTAAATTCACCGCGCCCGTCCCCAACCGCGACACCGGCGAAAAGCCAGCGGCCGAGCCGCAAGCCACCCCGACACTTCGGAGGATTTCATGGCTGAACGTAGGCCAAGGCTCCACCCTAGTCGTGATTCACGACAAGGCACTGGAGCCGTGTCCTTACTTGAGCTATCGAAAGCCAAAATCACCAAGTTTAAATCGGCTAATACACGCATAGGCATCCGGGTCAACGTTGAGACCTCGGACGATTTTGTGACCTTTCTAAACACCTTCGCAAATATAAAATCGTTTTCATAATTGCGCGTTGCCGGAGGACCGCCTCCTTAGAGTAGTTGTTAGGAGTTCCCAAAGAACTCGATTTAGACGAGGTCAACGCGGACCTCAAAACTAGTTGCGCAGGTCATAGCACCCAGAGTGCAGTGCTTACCGGCGCACTTTACGCAACGCGCGCGAGCGTAGCAGTTACGCGTAGTGTGCCGAAATGTTGGCAGTTATGACACTGCGCAAGTGTGTCCGGAGTGCCACGACCAAAGGACTCTATCGAGCCGCTCGCGTACGCAAATTGCGAAAACGCAGGTCATCCGGAAAGTTATAGGGGTTGCGCTAGAGCACCCAAAGGACAAACGCTGCGATCTGCCGCGCGTTCCTTGAATTCCGCGGCTGAAAGCCAAGCTTTGTCCCTGCACCTGCTCCGGCAGTTAGTGCTTGGACAAAGCCCGTCTTAATTAAGATAGCCGCCGGCATCCCTCAGATCGCCGCGGCAATAATCAGCAAGGGAACCGACCAGGTGGGTCCCACAGTTACAGACAATAAACCCGCACCTGCGCCCGCGCTCGCCGTACCCGCGCCTCTACCTGAGCCGTCTCGCTAAGCGCATCAACAACAAACACACAGGGCAACAAATGGCCAGGTAATTACGTTAGACCGCCGCCCGACGAATTATTCGCAAAATACTTTGAATTCGCTCAAGAGTTAGTATGTCCAAATTGTACGATTTGGACTATAAAATGCGCCTAGCAACCGCTCCATGGAGAAACTCCAAGTCTTATTCGCTCACGGCGAAATCTTAGACGCCTCAGTAAATTCAAAACCCATAAAACCGATCAGAAATCGCCAAATACTTGCAGCATTATAGTATAGACATATTTCTAGTGCAAGAGACCTTTTAAAACCGTCAAAAGCCAATCCTAGAATCAGTGACTATAACATTATTAGAAACGATAGGTTGTCAGGACCGCTGGTGGTACTCTTATATACTACAAAAGGTCACTCCATATCGCACCATTAGAAACACCTAAATTAACTGACTTACAGGGACGGCATGTCAAATCGCACTCACCGGCTATAGGCCGCTTGTACTTGTTTCCGTGTACCTGTCCCCATCTAGGAGTTACTTAGATCCGACCTAGAGTTGCTTCTCGGCTTAGGTCCATCAACCATTATCGCAGGCGACTTAAATAGCAAACATCCCGACGGGAATTGCATTACGCCGAACACAAATGGCAATAAATTGCTGCAACTCGAGGAGCCACTCAATATAAATTTAATAGCTCCCGGGACCCCAACCAGATACTCAGACTCAGGCATAGGCGCTCCTAGCACTATAGACCTGCTATTAGTTAGAGACTGCTATTAGTTAAAAATCAAACATAAAGATCGTTTATCTAATACCTTACGCTTTAATAGCATATAACAGCTCGATACATAGTTTTAAAAAATTTTGGCTTTTCCATTTATTAACCGGACACTTTGACCCCAGGGGATCTTAAGGACATTAACTTCAATAAACATCTTCTTCAACAGTACCTACAGAACCATAAAGAACAAATGAAAATAGTATATGAAATGGTTAATGACGTAACAAAGGCGTCTCGCGCCGCTCTCTTAGATAACCGTAATAAAAATCGAAGACCGGAAGTAGAATATACACCCCAGCAACAAGTATTTATTAGAAACCCATTTACGAATCGCCAAAAAACAGCACCGCGTTTCACTCAAGATACTGTTTTAGCCGACCTTCCTATACATATATATACATCAAAGAAACGAGGTCCCGTAGCTAAAAATTGGTTAAAACGTGTCCCTAAGACAGCTAAATTGTTTCAGAATACTCCTTCTGCTGATGATAAAAACGATACAAGCTCAGGAGATAAAACTTGAAAGCCTAGCTGATGGACCTGGACTGCTACCTTATAAACTGGACCGACCCGACCGACGACCAACTACCATACAATATGTCCATTTAAGTGACATAAAAGACAATATTAATACCGTACAGACTAATTACTGACCTTTAGAACTCGATTGAATAATGACAATTACTTACTGTACGAAACTTAGATTAACTATTTCACTAACAAACTCAGCAAAGTAACCAACCAATTAAAGTCTCTAGAACCTAGCCGTGTTAAAAGAGGTCTTGTGGATGGGTTTGGCTCTATTTTATAAAGCATAACTGGGAATTGAGATTACTCTGATGCAGTTAAAAATGACATCTTTATTAAAACCCTCCTGGAAAATCAAAATATAATTTCCACCGACTTTAATAAGCACATAAGTCCTTGGTAAGAATGGATGCCCGCCACAACACTTTATTAGTAGAACTAGCGAACAATCAACGCAAAATTAACGACACTACATCTAATTCTTGATACAAATGCAAATAGAGAGTCCACGGTAATTAAATACGCAAAATTTACACAATTGCTTGAAATCATAGGGAAAATATATACGATTTGTTAGCTGAATTGGTTTAATATCGATGTTGGAAAAACTAAAGACTGTATATAATAAGGGCCAAATATTAGATATAGAACTTACGGAATTCTATTATATTATAACACCGGGTTCATATATCACTGAAAAAAGAATAGTTATAGTTTTCAGAATTCCTATAGTTTTCCCAGACATATATAACCTATACAAACTATCAATTGTACCTAACAAATATAACCAAGCCCTCACGCCTGTCCATCCCTTTATAGCAACCAATGAGAAATATCATGTGTACATAGAGGCAGAATGCCCGAAGTTAAGCACCTGGTACCTGTGCGAGAAAGAAGTTGAAATTCAAGTCCGGGCAGACGAAGACTGCGTGAAAGTGCTCATTATAGAACAACTTAGGAAATTCCTGCAACCTCAACACGATTACTCTGGCCAAAAAAGCAATGGAAAAACTAGACGGTCAGTATTTCATAGTGTCTTTTCCTAACCCAACGCGGATAGAATTAGCCTGTGGAATGGCTGATTATACATTATTACAAGGAAGCTATCTAGTTACTATTCCGATCAATTGTTATCTACGTACTAAGGAGGCTACAATTGTAAATGATAACGACGAAATCAGAGGACAAGCGCTTAAGCTAATGAAAATCCCATATGACGTAGAGACACAAGTAGCACCACTAAACCATATTAGTCTGAACTTTATTAACCTAGGACTTCACGATATCCAGGAACAAATAATGTTGGAAGCTCCTACAAATCTTAATAAAATCCAGTGTAGATAACACAATTAGGTACATTGTGTTCCACTACTATTCTTCTACATTGTCATATTTGGGCAATTATACTTATCATCCTAACATTGGGCCATAAGCGGTGAGAACCAACTAGAGAACGAGTTTCAGTAGCATCATCGAGCAAACCCAGGACAGAAGAAAGGAATGACATCCAAGATCCTGATGAGAAGTTCGCACAAATCTCTGCTCAATGTTCTAAAATAGTTGCTGGTCTGAAAGTGGGAAGTGTTACATAGACGACTCTAAGGATATCGCATACGCATTGACGTTAATGTTAGGAAATGTGAATATAAAAGTCATGAGTTGCTGATTTGCAGAACAACAGACAAAATGAGCATTGCAATCGAATGCGAAACGAGCTCATTCCATTTTCCCACATCGAAGTGGACAGTGGATTAACTAGCAAAAAAGTTTGATATTGTAATTCTTTTATAATAAATAATTGAAAGTATCTTGGTTTATTTTCGATCCTTCGGCTGTAGCTTACATAATTCCGTATTAAATATTTATAGTGGTCAAAATACATAACAAAATCCGTCCGTTACCGTCGGTTTTTATTCTTATATATGTATCATATCTTCGTAAAACACGATTTTTTACGTTTAACGCTATCTCTTAAGGTCTTGTAAGGGAAACGGTGACATTTTAAAATTAATCACACAGAGTATGATAATCGGCCTTGTTAAAGTGCCAGACATACATGTACTACCGTTTTAACAAAAATAAATGTTGACATTATAACAAATCGCATCATATTGGTCCTATGTTATGTAGACAAGACACTCTACTTGGGTCAAAAGCTATTTAGCCACGGCTCTAGGCATGACCGCAGATGAAATTGAGCTTCGAATGATTTAAGGAACGTAAGCCGGCAGGGCGGATTAATGCTCTGGCCCCTTGCTAAGGTCTCGAATGTACACGTAAATTGAATTACAGTTACAGCAGTTCAAACTACATCATGTATACGACGGGAAGATCCAATACGACAGATTCAGTGTTATAATATATTGCATTATCAGTATAAAAAGTTTTTGATAACATAAAAATATATACAATCTATTATTTAAGTTTTAATGCCGCCACATGACAGGCGATAACTCTCAAATAAAAAAATACAAATCTGTTCAAAATTTGACATCATACATAATAAAAAAAATATCCGGATTGAATTAAGTGGTTAATTTTTGTTAAAGATGAGACACGTACAGATTTAACGTAAAAATTCAAGTGCTATTAATTTTTTATAGAGACCAGTTATTAAAAATAGAAATTATAATAATGAAAAAATATATAAGGGAATTGGATTTTATATACGACTTGTTTTCTGGTCTCAGTAGACACAGCTTAAGTTAAATAGACCTAACTTAAAAATAGGAATGGACCGACTTTTTACATGCCCATCCGACGCATGGATCATCTTACTTTTCAGATAATTGGGTGATCAGTCAAAATTTCCCTAACCAACTAGGAAACAACAATGAAGATTTGTTGAGTTCCCGTAGGATTCGAACAAATGACTTCCGGTTTCTAAAGCACTAAACTAAGGACCTACGAACTAAGGGATACATAAATACATATATATAACATGATAATACGCCTGAAAAGATAAAGAATGTTAGTAACAATAGTCTTCTAATTAAAAATAACTGCTTAAGCATTCAAATTTATTCTTTCAATAATGTCAATTACAAAATAAAGCCAACAGAGATACAATAAAGTATATATAGTATTAATTTTACCTACATTATATACTTTTTCTATAGTTTAATAAAATAAACAAGAAATTCTCGAGAGATTCTACGCAAATTGCAATAGTACAACGATAATGTAAATAATTAACCATAGCAATTATTTACTTATAATCATGTTCACTAAAATATTATACGGCATTTTAAATATAACTTTTTGGAAATACATTCTGAGAAAAATTTTTTGCTACGTTATTTTTCCATGGGCATGGGCATATACAAATCGTTCCTGATCGTTAAGAATACTACATAATAACGCACTAAGATGCAATTTCAAGTCATATAATAAACAAGATCGTTTGTAACTTTGTAATTAGATTTGAGATATATAAATTTTCCTAGTCCTTAATTATAAAACAATGCTGTTAATAAATTTTAATTATTAAACAACATTATAACAAAGAGCCTCTCATTATCTAGGCTTCTAATATTGCTCGCAGCCTTTGTACTATCTCTAGGCTGTTATTAGACTAAACAATGTTGTGTAAATGATAGCGGGTGAGCTTAGTTCATAATTTTTAATGGACGCGTCCCAAAACGAAATTAATGCAAATATTTTAGTATCTAGTTATTAGCTCCTATTTAAAGCTCATCCGAGACTCTGATGTCAGTTTTTATTACTTTTATTTGGTAAAGTTAAAACAGTTTTTTTTTTGATTATATTTGATGATGTAACTAATACAGGGAGTATTACAAAAATTATTATAATATGACGCATTGGTTTAGTCATAATAATTTGTAATTAAATAAAAGAAAAATATAATGTATTAAATTTATAACCCCATATGTAAAATGTGATATGTGACATGGATGCGGAAATTATAGGCACAAAATTGCAATGGAGGTGTTATATGTATAGGCTGGTAAGAAAGCTTAGCTTAGTTGCAGACGAAGTCATGAAAATTTGGCATTAGCTGATGTGGTGGTTTCAAATTTAATACATTTCAGAATTATTATTTATTATAATAATTTATTTCCACAGTATAATGTCTTATGGCATTTTACTCTAGATAAAAAAAACTATGACCGACTTCTGACAGCGTATGCTATTGTACGCAATATAAGCGAGTATCAATGTGCTCTCTGTATGAAAATGTGTCGCGTTTTACCACCGCATTTTAAATCTTTATAACTTTTAAAGTATTTATTTCATCAAAAAGTCATCTGTTCCATGTACACAATATGAAGATATTTTTTAACACAACAATTTTATACTAATTTAAACTGATTATCTTAAATAAGCTCAATGTTTTTGTGATTGCAATTTTTAAAAATGTTTGCATCAAAATGCTTATTGTGCGTAATTATAAAAATATAGATATCTGCTATAGCGGGCTTTATTGTAGACCAGTTTATGTCCATCTTTTACGGTTTTGGCAGGTTTGTCATTTATCGCCGGTGCGAAAATCGTTGTGATTTTTGGTGCCGTATTTTTTTTTATTTCTCAAATATCTATTAAACTGCTAGTCACAAAATTATAAAAAAAGATAAATGCATTAGATAAAAGCAGGCAGCTAATATCTATCATTTAAAAATAGAATGAACAAAATCAGACCTACAAGCTTACATGTATATAAAAAAAACATACGCTCAGAATTTAAAAGTCGGTCAAACGATGACATAATAATAGGCCCGCTGAGTTTCTTTTCACGTCAAAAGCGATTCCGAAACACATGAACACATCATATCTAGTTGACTATTATTATATTATTTAATACTGCGTTGTTAATTTTTTTAAATAAAATTACCTTAACTCTATTAAAAGCATAATGAAAACGAGAATCGTTCTTTATAGCTATTTTTAGGCAAAATTTCAGCAGACGCACTGCGATTGCCCCAATGCGACTCAGCACATTTATCACGTCGTGAAATGTGTAAGAAATCACGGATCCACTGAACCGTTGCTTTTCCATTTTCAAAGTATTTTCAGTATCTCATCCAAATGGTATTCTTTATTTTCTGTGCAAATGGAGTGACGTTCGGAAAAATTCCTTAGTATAAAAGTTTTTAAAGGCTCATTTTAATGAAACTACGGGAAAAGCTTCGCTGTTTGCCGTTCGTAAAAAAAGATTGTTTATTTAATGGAATATTTGTGCCTAAGGTGTAAACTTTTTCAGTTATTAATTTTTGTGTTTTCTTTGCAAAACTGCCATAGAAAATAATAATGTTCAAAAATCTTTAGAATTTTATTTTATTATCTTTTAGTTAACTCTTAACTCTTCTTATTATATAATCAGCAATTGTACTATCATATGCAGTGGAAATTTATTTTTTATAACGATGCATAATAAATATTTTGACAATACATATTTTCAAAGAAAATACTTTTAAATAACATTATACTATTATGTTTGTAAAGTACATTGTGCTTTTTATAACCGAGAATGAATAAAGAAAGAGGTGGGTTTTGAATTTAATCAGACGCTAACCGTATATTTGTGTTATTATTTATCGCAAGGGAAGGCTAAGGAGCAGTCGGGCCACCTAATAAAAATTTGTCACTAACGCCCGTGGGCATTTTAATACCAGGGACGGACACCCTGCTTACCATGAGACATAATGTGTTGAGTCTAGTTTTTACCCCGTGAATATGCAAACTACGGTACCCTAAAACGAAACACAGTAGTGTTTTCACATTACTGCTTTGCTGCAGAAATAGGCAACGCGGTGCTACCACCCCAGATGGCCCCTTGTAGAAGGGGACCTACCACCCCCTAAATAACTATAACTTTAATGTCAAAGTCACGAACTTTCATAATAAAAATGACCTCGTAAAGAACCGATACCGTATTCTACTAGTTTAATACAAAAAATTAAGTCGCTAATGAAATGTTCGCTGAAGTATTGACAGACATTGCGGTCTGTACATTTAAAAAAGTTGCAATTTGTAAATTGCTTAATACCATATATTTTCCTTATAAGCGAACGTTAGTGTACTTTAAAATATTCATGTTGGTTTATTCATATTCATGTTTTAATTATGTAGAATCCACACACTACAAGGTGATGTTCGCTTTATTTAAACATGACTAGACTCCTAGCTCCGTTTTAATTCAATTTGAAGGTACAACTGTATATATTTATTAATGAAACAAAATTCAACCACAGGTAACAGGTATTCTCAATTGGTTTAATACTTCATTTCAATTAATATAAACATGGACTTTCCCGTCCATAGAATGAATTATAAAAAGTCGTTTATTGCTGGTTCATCTGCATGACCAGACTTCTAAACTTAAAAATTATTTGTAAATGTAACAGGCAAAAATCTACAGTTCAGGTTCTGACCGACTTCAAAATCAAGCATTTTACAACTAGATTGACATCCTCAGCGACTTAAGAGAGAAGTCCTTAAATGGATCGCGTTGGTAGAACTACTATCTCAATGAAAACTACATTAATATATTTTTATTAGTATTTGTGTAATATTTTTATTTATATGTTATATACACATAATATGTATTAATTTTGTTACAATTACTATAAATTAAATTTGTTGTTAATTTTAACCACTGTGATTTTCTTTCATTAATTTTGTGCACTCACCTTGATCTCTCTGAACCACCCTAAGGTTGGCTGATAGAAAACGCCTCAGGCATTAAGTCCGCATAAAAAAAATAATAATAAATATTATGAGTTTTTATATTTAGGACAGAACTATTTTTGATCTTTTAATAAATAGAGTAAAAATAGTCAAAACCTAGTGCATAAAACTCTATTATATATATATATATATATATATTATTTATTTATATTTAAAATAAATTGGAATTAACAATATACAGTCGTACTTCCAAGACAAACCTTCCTCTTGGATTAAAGATTATTATAAATATTGATTTAAGCTTTCTTTGTTAAATTATATTTTCTATATTAAATGAAACAAATTGTCATACGTCGTATGTCATAATTCATATATATTTTACTGTTCAATACTTATCCTTATATATTATTTAAAATTGGTAAATTGTAAATACTTTTAAAACAAAACATTAAAAAGTTGATGACTCTTTTAATCATATGAAATAATAAATATAATGCAACCTATTTAACTCCTTTTTTGTACATTATAAAACTATCGCTGCATTATTTTATACAAAATTCCTCAATTATGTTTTAATTTGCACGACGCACGACTCAAAAGCATTCTATTGCTACAAAAAACTTATGAGGCGAAACTACATCTGAAAATTTTTACCCTCCTTAAACTGTTTATGTTTGTTAGGAGAATTTATTAAAGGTTTATATTTTTAATTTAAATCTGTTATACAAATGTAAAAAGTTAAATTGTTAAAATGGTATTATATATTTTTTTCAAAAATATCCTCGTTAAAAATCTTCCTTTTTCTGACTTCTTCGTTTTTTTAGATTACGGTGTGCCGTCCCTCTTAATTTCAGGTGAATCTTGAAATAAGACCCCATCACAATTAAAAAGCTACGAAACAAAAAAGAGGTTGGAATCCAGTAAAGTTCGATGAGCAAGGGCCCTTCCAGGGACACCTGGGTAGTATTCCGTTGTTTACTTGCTGAAACCGTAGGGTTAAGCCCACTGCTTTTCATTTTAAGGGCACCGTTGCCCGGAACCGGGAAAGCGGAGTGACTTTTTCGCTGCTTTCTTTGGGGAAAGGTACCTTACCACCAGTTAAATCTACTTATCAAATTCCCTTTAATAATATTTTTTGAAAGTTAAAGGTATTCAATTAAAAATGGAGGAGTGTGATTGTTTTTGGCCCCATTCAAACGTTAATTTAATCCCGGGCTGAAGAAATGATATATCGGGTATCATTGTTTGAAAAGTTAAATACCTGTGTTATTAAAAACGAATTACAGACCAAAAGAGCAGTTTAAAGTAAACTTGAAAGACTGAATACGCTGTGGGTATCCTTCCGCCGGCGCTGTTCACTAATGACCTATTTAAAGACCCGGTACTTGTTTCCCGCATTTTGACAAAAAAAGAAAATTGAGCAAGAATGGAAGAGTCTTTTCAATTATTTGGGTTTTGTACCCTTTTAATTTCTTTTAAATCCAAAAGAATTCAATATGAAAAAGGAATTATTGCCTTTTTAAAATGAAAGTTTTTAACGATGATAAGAACCCAAAATAAATTGGGTTGTGTAAATCAATTATTCAACATATGAAAATATATATTTAACACCTTTTTTTTTTGATTTTAAATTTTCATTCACAAACCTTTTATTTAAAAGAAAAGAAAATAATATTTTAAAATTCTATGGTATCAAAAAGAAAAATACAAAACGTCAAAATCTTAATCTCGTGGAGATTTTGATTTAATAAAATTAAACAATTTACAATAAGCTCCGGGGTCAAATATGGGCCAATCTTTATTAATAAGCTATCTACACAGGAGATACTATAATACCAAAGTAAGGGATAAGGAAGGAAAATTTTCAGGAAAGAATAGGTACGGTTGATTTTGACAACCATAATAAGAAGGATCATCTCACATAATAGCCAGTAAATATGTTTATAAAACAAATTGGGAATAAAAAGGGGAAACTAACAAAATAAGTAAAATGTTAACAAAAATTGATACTTCAAACAACATTAAAAGTTTTGTAATTTAACAGGTAAAATAAGTATTTAGAAATTGCCGATTTACGTCACCATTTTAAATTATTAATACGTTGTTATTCTAAATCAAATTGTCATCAGGAATTTTATAAGCATAGAATGTATAATTTTTTAAATCCAATAACTATTATGTAAACTTAAACTGTATTGTCTTGATAGAGCTTCGAATAATTTTTAAAAATTTTACATTAAATTTATTTGGGGTTATTCTAAAAAATTGAATATGCTCGGACTTTACTGGAGGCAATCAAGTAGTATAATTATACCTTTTCATTTTCAATACTTATGTGATGAAGCAACAAAAATCTTCGTTCGACGCATACTCGTCTACTCCAATGCCCTATTCATCGTTCTGACTTCATGCATTCCTCCTTTTCGTACAGACTGTCCTCTTATGGAATGCGTTACCTCTAGACTTTTAAGAGAAAGGTAAAGAGCACTGGCTTATGAACTCAAATTTAACTATTTAGTCAGATATATTTACAGATATTATACTACTATTTTTAGATATATAAATATATATATATATATATATCATATTTATTTATGTTAAATATATTTAATACTTCAAATGCTTAAATGTAAACATTTATATATGTTTGTGCGTATAAATATACATATATATATTATATAATTTATTTATTAGTATATATTTAAATTACTTTCTTTTCTTACTTACAGATATTTGCACCTCCCTACTATTTTACCTCTGCATCACCCCAAGGTTGACTGGCAGAAAATGCCTTTGGCATTAAGTCGGCCTATGTACAATTAGTGCAAAAGTTTAAATAAATAAATATGTTAACTAAAATAAGCATGAATAATAAACAATAAATTTCAAGCTTGAACGTTTCCGATTGATCAGGACCGTTCAAGCCTATCATTGATCCTGGCACATTTCAGATCAATCTGGAAAATAGATTTGCTGCCTTGGAAAATACAATTGACGTGAACGGTGACCAGGAATTCGATCGAGTGGTAGAAATTCTTCGAGACGAGGGTGCAAAACTCTGCGGTCTGCGACGTGCGGGCAAAAATCTAAACTTCCGAGAAAGACACTGGAACTCATGGAGAAGCAACGAAATGATCCAACCGGCACTTCGTTAGAACAGTGGGTTCTTAACAAGACCATCTCCATGCTGGTAAGGCGTGACCTCCGTCACTCCAATACGCTCTCAGTACAGAGAGCTATTGAGCAAAACCGGGGGTCCAAAGTATTCGTACAACAGCTTGGAAGAAGCCAACTAACGAAGTTGATCAAAGAGAACGGAGAAGTCGTCGCTTCGAGACCAGAGGTTCTCTCGGAGGTTGAAAGCTTTTACAGCCAGATATACGGCCGGCACATCCGGAGTCGGATGAGAAGGATTCTCGAGACACTTTTTCCATGTGTCGGAGGATCGTCCAGAAATTGGATAGACGCAATCGAGGGGGGCTCTTGAGCAACTTAAAAATGGAAAAGGCCCGGGAGAGGACGGAGTCACGACGGAGCTTCTGAAGACCGCCGGTAAACCGGTGCTGAAGAGACTCTGTCATCTATTTAACTCTGCCCTTCTCTCCGGGAGAACTCCTTAGGCATGGCATAGGGGTTTGGTCGTATCGTTCTTCAAAAAAGGTGATAAAACCCTTTTGAACAATTATCGACCAATATTGCTCCTGAGTCATGTCTATAAGATGTTTTCGCGGGTCATCTCGAATCGTCTTGCACGAAAACTCGACGAAGCGCAGCCTTGAGAACAGGCCGGGTTTCGGAGGGGTTACAGCACCATAGACCACATCCACACAGTGAGGCATGTTATACAGAAGACACTTGAGTATAAACAGCCCCTGTGCATGGCATTTGTGGACTATGAGAAGGCTTTTGACTCCATCGAGACCTGGTCTTTCCTCGAGTCCTTACAGCGATGTCAGATTGATTGGCGATATATCGAGATGCTGAGATGTCTGTATAACACCGCCACTATGTCTGTCGTAGTCCAAAGTGGGCAGACTGAGCCTATCCCCCTGCACCGCGGTATGAGACAAGGAGATGTCATGTCTCCGAAATTGTTCTCCGCCGCACTTGAGGATATGTTCAAGACGCTCAACTGGGAAGGACACGGCATAAATGTGAAGGGCGAGTACATCGTACATCTGCGATTTGCGGACGATATCGCCATCATGGCTAAGACCGCAAAGGACCTGCAGAAAATGTTGCATAGCCTGGCTAAGTCTTTTGTACGCATCGGTCTCCGGATGAACTTGGGTAAAACCAAGGTCATGTTCAACGAGCACGTTGATCCGGAACCGATCACAATTAATGGCACCTCCCTCGAAGTAGTTTCAAAGTACGTTTACCTAGGGCAAACGCTCGAACTATGTAGAAACAGCTTTGAGGGGGAGGCCAACAGAAGGATTCGGCTGGGCTGGACAGCTTTTGATAAGCTTGGTCGAGTTTTCTCGTCACCCATCCCGCATTGCTTTAGTTCGGCCATATAATTCGAATGCTCTTTCGAATCGCCATCACGTTACAGAGACGCATTTATAAATACACTGTTGTAAATATCATGAAAATAATTTGGATATCGGATATCCCAATATATCAAATACAATATTATCCATTATTAACAGTACTTGTGGTAACAATAGAAAGTGTTATTTTGCGTGTCATGTTTCATTACTATCAACTAGGTTAGATATGTAAATAGTTCACTTAATTAACAATTTGATTGCTAGTCGTAGTTCGTGTGAGTTATAAACCTATTTTCATGAAAAGTTTTAGTATATAATTATAACCTAAAAGTAATCAACAGTAAATATAACATTAATTTTCTTTATGAATGTACGGTTTAATAAATTTATGTATATTCATACGATTCTGTCAGACTTACGTAACATAACGTAGCGCAAAAGCTCGAACGAATTGCGTATTTTATCAATTTTGGCCGATAAAAGCTATCATCGACACCTGAGAGCTATTTTACGTTCCACTCCCAAATATCGTTCCATTTCGTACGAATCTGCTCTGCATGCGTGTACATTTTTACATATAATATTTTTTCTGGTCTTTTATTTATAATTTGTTCTACTAAATATGTGAACAAGAAATTCTTAGGACATATACATATATCGATTCGTTTTATTATATTCCGAACCAAGAAAAAATTTAACATACATTGTTGTTTTAAAAATAAAATGTTATTTTAACATCAAAATTTTCTAAGGGCGTTTTATAAATCGGTAATACGTTAGACTTTGAGCAACCTGTACATGATTTGTACATGACGGATTTAATCGTGTTTAGTTTTGTTCATAAATAATTATGTAAAGTGTTTAAAACGTCGGTATAAACCGACTTTTCAAACACTTTACAGGATCCATGGTCACTGAGAGACTGCTGACCTTTAGATAGCTTTTATGATTCACTAAGGAAGTAAGGTATAAACCGACGTTTCAAACACTTAACAGGATCCATGGTAACTGGCAGATTGCTGACCTTTAGATAGCTTTTATGATTTACTAAGGAATTAAAAAGAATTAACTAGAATATGGTACAAGTGTTGAAATGAAATAAAATAGTGGAAAACCAAAAAAAATCCATCTTTGCTTACAAATAATAATATGATTTTTTGACATTGTATAATACTTTTCTATTTACGCGAATACTACAAATGATTTATATAAAAAACTGCCTATTTTGTCGCGGTAAATTTATTTTACAATTTTGAAGGCGTTTCAGACCCTGCAAGATCCATGGACACGGGCAGATCGTGAGAGAGAACAGAGCAGAGGTGTTGTTCGTCCTTCAAAGTTTTCTACCCGGCCACCGTGATTTCTTTATATAATTTATTTGTCCGTTTAACGCATTCCAAGTTGTGGTATCTTAAGGTCTAGCAGGAATTTTATGTTTGGGTTTAATTTTGTAAATAATAAGATCCCGGACACACCGAGTGAAGCCACAGACGAGCTGATCAGTCGTGCCTTAGTACCGTTCCTGACGAGGTTGGGTATATCTAAAGAAGGATTCTATATTAACGTATTTCAAGTGACCTAAGATGATAAGTCAGTTTTTACCGCCTATTAAGTATAGTAATATCTCACTGCATGGCCCAGAAGTGTAGAGCTAGTAGTAATCTCTTGTGTAAATATTTATTTTAGCAATAAATTAATCTTATTTGGTGAATCATCATCAGATTTCATGTCAATAGACGAAAAGGTACAATCGGAAGGTAACTAGATTTTTCGGTCGTTGTTTTTTTAATAGCTTGTCTGGCTTGACCTGAGTCACGCCACTTTTTCTTTCAACAAAGATGTGTTTCGGTAAGGATATCTGACAAAAAGGATAACAAAATTGTTTTGACCTCAATTTAGTAGATTTTCCGCGAGTATTTGATTGTTGATGACTAGTGATTGTCGTCAATTGTGAACTCATCATAAAACGAGGCAAACAACAGAATAGGGCTCGGTCGTTGCCTAAGTCTTTACTAAGGTGGGAAGATTGGTTAAGTAGTAATATCATAGCAGAATTACTTACATATTACACATAACGATGCGTGACTTATAATAACTTATAAATGATTAGCTCTAACAACTCACTAGGGAGTTATAACTTTAGTCGCTTGTTAGAGAGTTATAAGTTAGGAGAATTTAGTTATCATTTTAAAACGAAACAAAAACTTTTTATGATTGTCTATATTAACTAAAATAAGCATAAATAATAAATTTTAAGCTTGAACGGTCGACCGATTGATCGGGACCGTTCAAGCTTGAAATTTATTGAAAAGCCTATCATTGATCCTGGCACATTTCAGATCAATCTGGAAAATCGATTGGCTGCCTTGGAAAATACAATCCACGTGAACGTTGACCAGGAATTCGATCGAGTGGTAGAAATTCTTCGGGACGAGGGTGCAAAACTCGTCTATTTAACTCTGCCCTTCTCTCCGGGAGAACTCCTTAGGCATGGCATAGGGTTTGGTCGTATTGTTCTTCAAAAAGGTGATAAAACCCTTTTGAAGAGTTATCGACCAATATCGCTCCTGAGTCATGTCTATAAGTTGTTTCGCGGGTCATCTCGAATCGTCTTGCACGAAAACTCGACGAAGCGCAGCCTCAAAACAGGCCGGGTTTCGGAGGGTTACAGCACCATAGACCACATCTACACAGTTAGGCAGTTATACACAAGACACTTGAGTATGAACAGCCCCTGCGCATAGCATTTGTGGACTATGAGAAGGCTTTAGACTCCACCGAAACCTGGTTTTTCCTCGAGTCCTTACAGCAATGCCAGATGTATTGGCGATATATCGAGATGCTGAGATGTCTGTATAACGCCGCCACTATGTCTGTCGTAGTCCAAAGTGGGCAGACTGAGCCTATCCCCTGCACCGCGTGTGAGACAAGGAGATGACATGTCTCCGAAATTGTTCTCCGCCGCACTGGAGGATATGTTCAAGACGTTCAACTGGGAAGGACACGGCATAAATGTGAACAGCGAGTACATCGTACATCTGCGATTTACGGACGATATCGCCATCATGACTGAGACCGCAAAGGACCTGCAGAAAATGGTGCATAGCCTGGTTGTGTCTTTTGCACGCATCGGTCTCCGGATGAACTTGGGTAAAACCAAGGTCATCCAACGAGCACGTTGATCCGGAACCGATCACAATTAATGGCACCTCCCTCGAAGTAGTTTCGGAGTACGTTTACCTAGGGCAAACGCTCAAACTAGGTAGAAACAGCTTTGAGGGGGAGGCCAACAGAGGGATTCGGCTGGGCTTGACAGCTTTTCATAAGCTTCGTCGAATTTTCTCGTCACCCATCCCACAGTGCCTGAAATCAAAAGTCTTCGATCAGTGCGTCCTACCCAAGATCACAACGATCTACGGTGCCGAGACTTGGACACTTCCGGTTCGACTGGTCCACAATTTTAAAGTCGCTCAGCGAGCTGTAGAGAGGGCTATGCTTGGAGTATCTCTGAAGGACCGCATCAGAAATGATGTGGTCCGCCAGAGAACCAGAGTCACTGATAGCCTACCGGATAAGTAAGCTGAAGTGGCATTGGGCCGGTTATTAAAGCCGCAGAACTGACGACCGCTGGAGTCAGAAAGTTCTGGAGTGGAGACCGAGGATCGGCAAACGTAGTGGAGGACGCCCTGAGGCAAGATGGAGTGACGACATTCGCAAAGTGGCCGGCGTGGGCTGGATGAGAATAGCCGAAGATCGGAAGCGGTGGTGTGCATTAGGTTAGGCCTATGTCCAGCCGTGGACTGACACAGGCTGATGATGATGAACTAGGATTTACTTAGAAGTTAAAATATTTCAAATGCAATGTAAGTGCAGGTAACCACAAAGAACAGGCATACAAATAAATTACCTTAAATAATAATTTTACAACAGATATTTTAAAATTATTGTGTCTAAAATTCAATTTACGTGTACAGCGGACACAATGTTAATATTAAAGGGTATTAACATTAATCCGGCCTGTTGGCTTATACTCCTACAACCATTGTGAGTAAGATTCTGCGGTCGTGCCATTGAACGTGGTTAAGTAACTTTCTACTTAAGTCCTATATTTGGCAAGCATTTGTGAACAATATACAATTATGAAAACCCTTATGAATTAAAAACCATACCTTTTGCGAGCATACTTAATGAGGCTTGATAATAAATTAAAAATTGATCTTATAACGGCGTTGTACGCAAGTAAAGTCAAGTGTGTTATATATTTTGTTATTTTTTAAAAAATTACCAAAATTATGTTATTGCTATTTTTAAAAATTGTAAAACTAGAACAAATAATAGCCCTAATTTAGGTTTTTGTTGGGTTAGTGAATAACTTTACATTAGGTTCGGGATATAAAATCTTTGTATAAAGAAAAAAATCATCATCACATTTGATGTTTTGCTGTAAAAACATCGAAGCCGTGATATAGTTGACTAAAGGATGTTTTACGATTGAGAAAGTAAAGTTTTGGAGCCATTGCATTATTATAAAATATGCCGTAATTTTATTTCTGAGAACTTTGAGGCAGTTTATAAACGACGTTTTTATTTATGTGCAGATCATTTAAGTAGATTTTATGAATAACTAATAAAACAAATTATAAATTCCTTTCTTTGTTATAATTAATAACTCTTACAATATTATTAGTTTTGCATCTAAGTAATAAAACATTATATTGTTGTTAGTTTTTACCTACAAAATATATCTCAACGATATCTTTGTTCTAAATTCCTTTTTTAATAATTACGCACAAGAAAACGACGCAATTGATGCTATTAAAATTGCTTTAGTACGGCCATATAAATCGAATGCTCTTTTGAATTGCCAACACGTTACAGAGACGCATTTAAAAATACACTGTTGTAAATATTATGTAAATAATTTGGATATCGGATATCCCAATATATTAATTACAAATATTATCCATTATTAATATTTCCGTTATTCTAAACATTCATTACTGCTTTCGCTTTTACTCTTTAAAGCATACCTTGTAACAATCGATAGGCTTGGACTATTTCTTGATGATTGACCGGGTTTATAAGAAGGAATAAACCATTTAGCATCGTGATGACGTTACCAGTAAATACTGTCTAGTATAGACATTTTTATTTGTTATATATGTTTATAAAAAAATTAAAAACAATTCTTTAAAATATTCGATCAAAATAAAAGCATGAGAGTCATCATACAGATACGATTGTTTAATTTATAGTATAATTTATACGTGAAAATATTATAAGACGGAAGTAATAAGGTACATTACGGTTCCCTCGAAATAATCAAGAACTTATTCGTTTAAACCCTCTTTTAATGTACTCAGTAAGACCGCAAGAGAAACCCGGCTTACAGTAGTTTAAAGTGAAAGCTAACAGGTGGATTAATCGTTTAGGACCTTTTACGTAAATGTTCAGTATTTGAAGTATTTAATTGAATTTGATGAATTCATTAGAGCAAACCAATTTACCGAACACGAGTCGTAGGAATAACATAACCGAGATATTTTAGGTGCTTTACTTTTAGGTCTGTCTTATTATTATGCAATTGTGATATATAAGTTTTTAATCGTATTTATAAATAAACAGTAGTAACTCGTTTTCTTTCAGACGACATGTATTTTTTAAATAAATTTAGTGTTTCGTATACGCGGATTGAAGAAGGCCCATGCACAAGCACGCGAACGTCAGCTATTCCAAGACCAAAAGCATCAAATGCTCGTAAGACTTTTTTTGCGTAATACTCGTCATGAGCATCTTCGGCTTGATCCTTTTAAATTATTTATGCCAAAGCTTTCAGAACTAATGCATTGAAATTTAATTGTGGATATAGTGTGAAGCCATAGTAAGCATTTTTTTCCCACAACTAATCAAACATTCATGCCACATGTCCGGCCCAGCCTCACTTTTGGTGGAGCCTATTTTTTTGAAACATCTTTGATAGCGCACTCACGCTTGCCTCATTGTATTGAATAGATTTTGTATCGCATTTTGACTTAATGAACTTAAATTTAAAAATTAAACAATTTATTTCCCATAAAACCTAATATTTTTATACGTAAGTAGGCAATAATAGAGCATAAATAAATGCAGTTTGTAGTATGTTCCTGTAAACTGCGTAGGAAGCATAGATGACGACTAAACAAGTTGAGTAGGATTAAGAAGAATGAGGGAAAATTGCGCCTGTGTTATACGTGTAGGATACGTGTGTTTTAAATGATCCATTTATCAATTAAATTTTTTTTACAACTTACAACAGATGGCAAATGTCGGCAAAATTTAGATTCATAATTACTTAAAAATTTCTTGTGTTAAAAAATGTAATTTAATCACAAAATAAGTAGAGCTGATTTTATGATTTTGTAAATACTAAGGAGCTGCTCTCAACTAAACACTAATCCATTTAAACAATTGAATAGATTTGGAAAATATGGTTCAAAATCTTCTTGAAATTGTTTGTTAATTGCTAGTTATATAATTTATGTGCATAATTAAGCGCTTCCAGAGGTCTTTGCTGATTTTCTGTGTTCTTACATATTAATATTAAACCAAAAGATAATGTTTATGCAGCAAAAACTAAACATACTTGCAAACTGCTGTAATTAAACGTATGCCGCCCTATATGTGACAATATTATAAATTTAAGTTATGTGAACTGCTCCTTAGCCTAGTGGTATGGGCGTGTGCTATAAAAACTGGAGGACGAGAATTCCAATCCTGCGGGGACTCAACTAGTTTTCTAAAGTTGTTTTCAAATTGTCTGAAATGTAAGATGATCCATGCGTCGGATGGGCATGTAAAAATTCAGTTCACCCGCGAACCCGCATTGGACCAGCGTGGTGAGATACGGTCCAAAAATCCCAAAAAAATGGAGAAAGCTTGCATCAAGGGACAACCATCTGACACATGGAGCATCATGTTTTTCTGACAATTGGGTGATCAGCCCAAATGCCCTAACCAACAAGGAAACAACAATGAAAATTTGTTTGTGTAACATTTTATACCAACACGCAGTCACATGTTAAAGTAAGGGTATGTAAATTGGAATTCCAATGTAACGAGTAGAGATGCAACGGAGATTCGGTTGCTATCCGGTTTCAGCCTATCCGCCGAATACCGGATAGTGCACACTATCCGGCCGGATACCGAATAGTGACTCTGCTTGGTATTTAACTTAAAAAGTTAGTATACAAGAAAACAAGAACACATAATCAATATTCGTATATCTTTGATGTACAATTTAAACTTATCAAAATGCCTCATTTAAAGTAGTTAAGAAATCCAATCGTATGTTAATTTTAATCAAAGAGTTTAATACTCATAATTAACTAACGGCACATTGTAGTAATATAAAATTGTCTAGCTTTTTCTGTTTGTATTAATCAAAAAACTGGTTTAAATCAGAGATCCAATAAAGTAGTCACGAAATATTTTGGATCGTCATCAAAATGTTGAAAACGTTGCTCTATTTCTGTTTTTAAAGACAGTAAAACATGCTACAAATTTGGTACTTTCCGTGTGGTGTCTTCGTTTGTGGTTTGCAAATGGTTTTCATAGAAGAAGTCCCTGCCTCAATCCCTTCGCCACCACGAGAGTAGGTATCATTTGGCCCGTCGAATATTCGGCGGCCGGATACCGGATATTCTGCTGGGGATGAGACCGAATATCCGGTATCCGGTATCCGGCCAAACAACTATTCGTTGTATCACTAGTAATGAGTGTCGAAGATTGTTTCACTGCTTCCGGAGCCTAGTGGTAAGGGTGTATGCTTTAGAAATCGGAGGTCGTGGGTTCGAATCCTGCGGGGACTCAACAAATATTCATTGTTGTTTCCTAGTTGGTTAGGGCATTTGGGCCGATCACCCAATTTTCAGAAAAGCATGATGCTCCATGTGTCCCTTGATGCAAGCCTTCTCCATTTTTCTGGGTTTTTGGACCATATCTCACCACGCTGGTCCAATGCGGGTTCGCGGGTGAACTGACTTTTACATGTGCCCATCCGGCGCATAGATTATCTTACGTTCTATGACAATTTTAAAACAACTTTAGAAAACTAGTTGAGTCCCCGCAGGATTGGAATTCTCGTCCTCCAGTTTTTAAAGCACACGCCCATACCACTAGGATACGGAGGCAGGTTCACATAACTTTAAATTTATAATATTGTCACATATAGCGTAAATGGAACCCTTATCAACAGGGCGGCATACGTTTAATTACAGCAGTTTGCAAGTATGTTTAGTTTTTGCTGCATAAACATTATCTTTTGGTTTAATATTAATATGTAAGAACACAGAAAATCAGCAAAGACCTCTGGAAGCGCATAACTATGCACATAAATTATATAACTTACGCAATTAGAATTTAGATGCCACTTGGTTATAAATACCCTTCAATGACTTTAAAGTATCCTAAAATTTTAATAATTTACTTACAGGTTTTATACATAGCTTGGAGATCCAATTATTTCTAGTGATAGGTTAAGATTACGAATGAAAGCAAAGAAAGAACTTAATATTTATATATATTTCTCTTTCTTTACTGTTTACTTGTATGCTAAAGATGTTTAGTTTTTGTTTAGGTATTTTATCGTCTCTAATTACATTACACATAGGAACTCTGCGATCAACAACATTTTAAAACACCGCAGCCATTTGTAAAGTAATTAAACGCGTTAATATGCAGAATAAGCAAGGATTAAAATAATACAACGATATATCACTGATAACCCATATCTATGTTGTCATACTATAGGAAATCTATGTGCCAAGGGATATAGCTTAGAATATTATAGATTTCTAGTCGTTCTTCTTGGTAGGGCTTAAATACGGCTTCAGGCGGCAGTTTATTCTTGAGGAAGCGATAAGGAATCTTGATGGTCTAAAGAGTAAGGTAGCCCCTTAAACGCTGCTTGAAACTGACTACAGAAGCCAGCTATGAATGTGCCTTAGTGATGCACAAGACAGGTGGAATTAAGTAGGTGTATTTCTGGCCGTCGAAGCCAAGTTGTGGTCGCGAAAGAAGTGGAGTGTTAGTATTTCGCAAGCCACTCTCCCTGTCCATCGGGACTTACTAACAACACCTAAAATTAAGCAGAAAGGAGGAAAGTCTTTGGCGAACAACATGAAACGTACAGAGGCTTAATACATATAGATATATGTATATATATAGATATATAGATACAAATATACACGAGTAAAATACTAATTTCATCATACAATATTGCCTGGTGGTGGGAATCGAACCTACACGCTTTGATACAACGATCAGGGTCTATAACCAACACGCCAAGCTGGTCGTCAATATAATTATAGTGCTGTGAAGGCCACGAATTCTGCGAAATTTAATTTGTTTCAAAAATGTAGTATTTAGTCATAAAATATAATACGCTAAACGAATTAAAGTTGAGAATTGTTCGTAATTAAGGCAACAGGGCTTATTGTATAGTTTTCAAAAATAACTAACCAACTTTAATGGAAAATCTTTAGAGCCAAAACCTTACAATAGTTTGAAAATGAGGTTACTTGATAAATAGTACAGAATAAACATCATCATCATCATCATCATCAGCCTTTGATAATCCACTGCTGGACATAGGCCTCCCCTAATACACCCCTATCCATTAGGGGGTTTTGGACCGTATCCCACCACGCTGGTCCAATGTGGGTTGGTGGGTGGACTGCTTTTTACATGCCCATCCGACGCATGGATCATCTTACTTTTCAGACCATTGGGTGATCGGCCCAAACTGTCCTAACCAACTAGGAAACAACAACGAAAATTTGTTGAGACCCTGCAAGATTCGAACCACGACCTCCGATTCTAAAGCAAACGCCAATCCCACTAGGCTACGGAGGCAGAATAAACAATTCAACCTTGAGTAAACGAGCAAAATATGCCGTGTCTAAGCGTGCAAACGCATTTATCATTCTTTCTTTTGTTCTGAGCGAACTGCTACTATTAGATAAACTTCAATCTCATCTTTCATTATTCGGAACTTTCTTCTATATAACAGAAAATCGAATGACAGGATCAGCAAGCTAAAAGCTAAACTATTTTATATAAAAAATATTTTTAATTGTAAAATTAAATAGAAAATTACATATTTTGTTAAAACATAACATTTGTAAATGTATGTATTTTAAATTACATTCAATATATCTAACTTGTGTATAACAATTGTGTTTCACAAATTTGCCAAAAGAAGGAGGTGATCGATTCGGTGCGCATGTTTTTCAAATGTTAAGAACTTGTTACTCAGCTCTTGATCATTATTTAACTGAATGCCAACATGTGTTTTGATATTGTTTTGCGAATACAAAGTTGTGTTTGTGAGACTACTACTGTTAAATAAGAAAATATATTACTAGCTATCCTTCTACAGATCTGCTTTTGTTGCGAAAAAACTGATATTCGATAATAGTAACAATGATATTTATTATATGACGAGTAAATAATGATCATAAATTGCTTGAAGTGTTGTTTAATTCATTTTAAATGCATAAATACATATTTAAGTTTTTTAAAACACGGCACAATAGAAAACTACAATATTATTTTTTTGTTAAATATATCTCTTTTGAATCCGGAGGCTCAACTTTATTAATCCTATCGTCTGGTTAGACAGGCCACCGATTAGGAATTAAATTACAAGGTAGGATTATAAGGGCCAAGATATAAACTCAACTCAAGAAGCTTGAGTTAGGGGCTTATACGTTATTATTTCACTTAAAATTTTTTCATTACATGATGAATATGAACTTAAACTGTATTATCTGAACCGATCATCCAATTTTCAGAAAAGTGAGATGTACCATGCGTCGGATGGGCATGAAAAGTCGGTCCACCCATCAACCCGCACTGGACAAGCGTGGTACGATACGGTCCGATAACCCCCTAATGTCTATATTATATCCAGCTGTGGGCTAACGCAGACTGATGATGACGATGACTTAAATTGGCCTTTAATAAAAATCCACGAGCTCATATATCTAAGTTTTAAGAATAACGCTCAATAAGCATTTGATAGTAAAATTTAAAAATGCAATGAGGCATAATCAATGCTCAGTTCAGATAATACAGTTTAAGTTCATATTCATCATGTAATGAAAAAATTTTATGAAATAATAACATAATTAAGCCCTAACTCAAGCTTCATGAGTTGAGTTTATATCTTGGCCCTTATAATCCTACCTTGTAATTTAATTCCTTAATCGGTGGCCTGTCTAACCAGACGATAGGATTAACAAAGTTGAGCCTCCGGATTCAAAAGGAGATACATTAAACAAAAAAATAATATTGTAGTTTTCTATTGTGCCGTGTTTTAAAAAACTTAAATATGTATTTATGCATTTAAAATGAATTAAACAACACTTCAAGCAATTTATGATCATTATTTACTCGTCATATAATAAATATCATTGTTACTATTATCGAATATCAGTTTTTTCGCAACAAAAGCGGATCTGTAGAAGGATAGCTAGTAATATATTTTCTTATTTAACAGTAGTAGTTCACAATAAACACAACTTTGTATTCGCAAAACAATATCAAACAATGTTGGCATTCAGTTAAATAATGATCAAGAGCTGAGTAACAAGTTCTTAACATTTGAAAAACATGCGCACCGAATCGATCACCTCCTTCTTTTTGGCAAATTCGTGAAACACAATTGTTATACACAAGTTAGATATATTGAATGTAATTTAAAATACATACATTTACAAATGTTATGTTTTAACAAAATATGTAATTTTCTATTTAATTTTACAATTAAAAATATTTTTTATATAAAAAAACAAAATGGCACTCACAGTGTTTCCTTAAATCTAGTTTAGCTTCTAGCTTGCCGATCTCGTCATTCGATTTTTCGTTATAAAGAAGAAAGTTCGGAATAATGAAAGATGAGATTGATGTTTATCTAATGGTAGCAGTTCGCTCAGAACAAAAGAAATAAACGATAAATGGACACGGCATATTTTGCTCGTTTACTTCAAATCAAAATATAGAAATGGTTCAAACTATTCCTTTGTAGCCAAAATACGCTTCACAGCGGTATTTCCTTAGTTTGCCTTTAATTATTATGACTAAAATAAGGTACATAATTATTCAAGCTAAGTTCCTCTCTACCTGAATCACGTAATAATAATTCATTTACCATCTGCTAAACATAGTAATAAAAAGGTTTCTTCTTTAAACCTTTGCGTTAAACACATAATATCTTACATATGTACATCCGTAGTCTTGTTGCAACATCCTAAGCAGATTTAAAATTAGAGTAAATATAATTCAATTTCCGTGTTCAGTCAGGGCAGCCCACATCAAGGGCATTAACATTAATCCGTACTGTTGGCTTACTCCTAAACCATTGTAATATCTTTCTACTTAATCCTTACGTAAATGTATGAAGTGGTAACAGATTTCATGAGTAGGCAATTTAATATATATTATATATATGATATATACCCAATGTCCTTATTATCATATTTTTATCTATTTATGGTTTAGTACTGTTTACAGTGTCAATAAAACTTATATCGTTGAAATTATAAGTAGTTTAAGTGACGAAGCAGATAAACTAAGACAGCATTTATGTCACTAAATACATTTGCGTTTATTACAAATCCGACGCCGTATAATTTTTTCAAACTAAGATAAAATAATAGTGTATAGAAAACTTAAAATTGAACTTATGCAATGCCTATCAAATAAAAATTTAAAAGGAGTCCATCAAAGACTATGATTTTTTTAATTTATTTAAAAAATCATTTGTTCCAAAATCATTACATTCTTTTTTAAAATTGTCAACCAAGAAAATATTTTTTTTGTGATAAATAGTTGTCCGACTTACTGCTTGAACGTTTAACTATTTTACCTTATATAAGCAGGTAACAACATGCTGTACAAAATTGCGTCGCGTTTTCTGCCACCGCATTTTAAATCTCTGATAACTTTAAAGGTATTAATTTAATTAAAATATTTGCTATGACACGTTTTATGTAAATAGATCGAAGAATTTTTGTTATGCAGTATCTTTTATGTGAACTTAAACTGTATTATCTTGAATAAGCTTTAACTGTGCCTGATTGCAATTTTTAAAAATGATTACAATCTAGCTTGTACACTCCTGGATCTTGTAGAGGAATATTGCACTTGACAGGTGGTAGGAATTGACCAATCTTCTTCAGCGACTTGAAATAGGTATTGATTGAAGCCCGCCTCAAAATGTAGGTGGTTTCCAGATCTTAATTGTAATTAATTATTTTTAGTCTGTACTCCGACCTATGCAAAATGAACTTATTTTATCATAACAGCCGGCAGTGGTATATATTACACTAGGGCTTTTATTTTATAATTATGGGGTCCCAAACAGGTAGTAAAACCTTGGATGTTTTCTAATCCCAATACCCTCATGGATCATCCTTGGTAGGAATCGGTGTTCTTTAGCGAGGATTTGTGGTCAATCAAATCTGATGTAATGGCTTGGGTGATTTAAAGTACTGTTACACACTGCCAACTTGTTGGGCCTCCTATGTTTAAGATCAGTCTTCTATGTTATATATATACTTTTTACTCACACAACAAAGTAATTTTTATAAAAACGTGTGTTTCACCTGTTTATGTTATGTTATGCTTTCTGTAACTGTTAGTTAAGTTGCGAACCAATGAACTATATTTGGTTTATTACTTATCAAACTTCAGTCTTTAATGTATATATATATAAAGATATATATATATATATATATCACACATATGATATATATATATATATATGCCGAAGATCGGAAGCGGTGGCGTGCATTAGGAGGCCTATGTCCAGCAGTGGACTAGCACAGGCTGATGATGATGATGATGATGATGATGATATATATATACTTTTTACTCACACCAAAACTGTATGAAATTTGTTATATTTTAGTAATTTTTTGTATGATTTTCCAACTACTAATAATTTTAAATAAATCAAAATATCCAAAGAAGAATAAACATTACAACTATGCACGACAGTCACACAGTTTTTATGTTTTCTCTTGTGTAAAAAAGTGCTAGATATATACGATAGGATACAAATCTGTTGTATTAAAATTGCCTTAAAGACTGAATTTTTATAAGTAATAAACCAAATATAGTTCTTTGGTTCGCAACTTAATTTAGAGTTACAGAAAGCATAAGATGAGGTAAACAGGTCAAACACACGTTTTTATAAAAATTAGTTTACGTTGTATGAAATATCAGTTTTATAGCCATAAAAAACTTATCGTAGAAAAAATTCCTGTAACCGCACGTCATCCACACCGGTTTTACGAAAAATATGTCCGAAACAAAAGTGCCACAGCGGACTAAGTTTTTCTTTCAAAATTAATAGAATTTCCGGCGTTATTGAACAGAAGTTGTTATACCAGAACAATAAACTATTAAAATTAAAAATTGGACGTATACGAATTTGAAATGTCAATTATTTTGTAGCAAATGCTTTCTTCTGATTAATATACAACCAAAGATTTTAAATTTGATTACTTGTATTTCTCATTTTGTATTAGATAATGATTTAATTTAAAGGGGCTTTATGTTCGTTTTTTTTAATTGGTTTATAAAAGCAAATAAAATGAATTCTTATAATGAATTATTAATTATTTTTAACACATAAGTCAGTTGACCATGACTTATGTAATTTCAATTGCATATTCCACAAGTTTTCTCGATATATAAGTGACACATTTCAAAACTCAAAGTTGTATATAATGTTCGTTATATAAGATATTTTGGAATAGGTTAATCCTAAAAAGTAACAGCTGCCCACGCAAAATTTACTATAACGCACAAACGTACTCAACAACGTAAAAGTTGTTTTAGGTACCTGAACTCTAGGAGGGGCGTCCTGCGGACTCGCACTCCGCCTACAGGCTGATTGTGCTGCTGGGCAATGTGGGAAAACTATTTGATAGAATCCTGTGCCGCGGTGCCACCGAGTGCGAGTGCCACTACTGTGGCGTATGTGCAAAAGAGACGACCTAGCAGGCGCTGGAGGAGTGCCCAGCCTGAGATGAGCAACGCCGAGAGCTGCGTCGTGTCGTGGGGCGACGATTTTCGTTTCCTGCCCCAGTACGCAGGAAGTTAGAGAGCGAATGGTCGTGGGGCACCGTCCTTGCCTTTTGCGAAGACGTGATGGCCCGGAAGGAAACCACGGAAAGAGATAGTCAGGCCTACAGCGCCTTGGCTATCCGCAGAATGAGGCCAGGGCGCCGAGGATTGTCGTACGCGCGCATCCTTCCCCCCTCACACCGAGTGCCTGGGCTGCTGGCGAGACGGTGTCCGCCGCCCAGAGAAGGGCTCTCGAGAGACGAAAAAATTTATCAATAATAAATCTCAAACCTTTTTTGTTAAGTTAAATTTTTTTTAACGCAAACACTATATAAAAAGTAAAAATTACTTTTACGAGCCTAGAGGCTTAAAATTTAATTTCCGTAGTTATATGTGCAAAAATTATTTGTACACAATTATAAAAGAGACTTTTATAAAGATATAAAAGACTGTAATTAAAACACGTTTTCAGCTTGTATATATTTATATTGAAACGAAATAAAAATGGAGAACAAGTGTATCATTTTGCTTTTGAAATATTTCGCATACTCCATTCACTCTATCAATGATATTCGTATCACTCATCCAAGTTAATTAAAATACCTTTTCTCTGTTGATTTGTGTAGTGTAGCAAAATACAGTACAGTAGTGTAGTAAATAAATGTTTTTGATTTATAATAACTGCAATAGACACTTAATCTCCAAGAAATTCAATATGGTGGTATGTATGTTTCTATAATTACTTTCGTTCTATTTCGTTTAGTTAGTTACCTAATTTTCAAGACTGTATCATCATCATCATCAGCCTGTGATAGCCCACTGCTGGGCATATGCCTCCCCTAATACACCCCTAACCGTTAGGTTATCATAATTAACCCCCCTATCCATAAGCAAGACTATAAGCTTTAAAATTCTACAGTGAATAAAAAATATTTTTTATGTTATTTTTTAATACACCATCCAAAGTAAGTAAAATAGTTAAGACGAAATCTATATAAATTGATATAACAATGAAGTTATATCGATATATACTGTTTTCAAAATTCAGCTCAATTCAAAAACAAACGATATTTCAAGGAAAATTCAAAGTCGTATTAAAAGATTTGCTAAAGCTGCTACTTAAGACTCTAAAAGTAGGTGCACTTTCCTGTTGACGTAAAATTTGGGAGCCAAATTCGTTTTAAGAATACTACTTTCTAAAAGAACTTGCAACCGCCTTGGAGTGTATTGATCTAGTGTTTTTCATTTTATTCCAAATTAAACATTGCTCATAAATGTATTGCCTTTCGTTAAAACATTAGTAATTTTTGTTCACGAGATTGCTATACATATTTAAACCATTTTTTGGGATTTTTGTAGTTCATTTTTCATATATACATATGTTTGCCAGCCTAGTCTTCACGTGATCATGGCAACTAGAAAGAGTCCGAAACGTGGGGGATAATATAAAATGTAAGAAAAAAAGCGGATTTAATCAAAATCATCATCTTTTTAATATTATTTAAAAATTAATATATTATCACTGTTACATTATTAAATATGTCAATTTCTAATTGCATATGAATACACTCAGAAAACAATATGTATAACATTTGTGAGCACTTGTACATTCTATTAGTTGGTGCAAAATATTTTAGCTTTGTATCCCATATATCTTAAGCATAGTAATATTAATTACAGTTGTAATTGAAGAATTTTGAATAGGGCTATGGAAATTTTAATTACGCATTAAGAAATAAGTTATCTTCATAATCAATAATTGTCTCTAGCAGTCTTATACGGATTTATTATATACAATTCGTGAAAAAAAATGAAAATATTTGACGTATGTTATTGAAACAATTGATGATTAAAAAAAAAAAAATAAAACTAAATAAAATCTACAATTTTTTTATAACCATTTCTTTCAGCTATTTAAATTTTTAATAATCAATTAAATATTAATTGTAATTACAAAAATTAAATACTTTTAATCTTATTTGTGCTATAAGATCTTTTATGGTATTGGTTCATTACTTTTTAATAGGTTTATAAAGGTTAATGATTATTGTAGGTTATTTATAAAATTCTTATTAAGGCTCTTGGTGACTTTATTCTAAATGAAATCAAGACATATTAGTACCTATATATGCAGCCCACTACTATTAATTAAACAAATTGTCAATTTGCTCATTTTTTATAGGAATACAATAAACTGAATAAAAAACAACGCTTAAACCTACAATTTATTTCGATGTCCGTTAATGTATAAAAACGCCGACTTACAAACTTGCCGATGAAAAACTATTAAGTATACATTTTAATTATTATTTTTGTTAAAAAAGAAGTAATTATTAATAAATAATCGTCGTGTCTTATATCCGTGCCAAAACTCGGTTACCTGCAAACACATTACATGTCAGTGGAATTTATTTTGTAGCAGATATATGTGTAGCAGAGTGTGATAAACATAATTTAATATAAGCGGGCATGTAAAAGCTAGCATGTTATGTTATAATTTATTAAGAAATAAGTAATTTTAGAAAGCAGTTTAATGAAATGAATTTCAAAAATAAAGAATCTATAACATTTTATTTACGCCTTTTTTTGTTTTCCTTTTGCTAACTGCTTTGAATGATATGATTTATCTAGAGCTATTGTGCCTTAAGCAGCTTCGGATTGAGCCCATGCCGTGAGCATGGAGAAAAAATTCGAATGTTGATACGTATTCGGGGTATTTGTGTGTCGAAGCTTTAATTTAGATAAAATATAATTCCATAAAGTGTGTTTCTATGACGATTAAAATAAAATACCTAATTATTCAAGCTAAGTTCCTCTTCACCTGAATCACGTTAAAAAAAGTTTCTTCTTTAAACCTTTGTGAAAAACATATAATACCTTACATATCCGTATATCTTATAAATCCGTAGTCCTGTTGCACCATCCTAAGCAGATTTAAAATTAGAGTAAATATAATTCAATTTCCGTGTTCAGCCAGGGCCCACATCAAAGGCATTAACATTAATCCGTACTGTTGGCTTACTCCTAAAACCATTGTAAGGAAAATGCTCTCTCTGTGGTCATGACTCCGAGTTCAGTTAAATATCTTCCTACCTTATCAGTACGTATTTGTATGATTTTATGAGTAGGTAATTTAATATATATTTTTAAAAGTTTTTTTATACTCAATGTCCTTATTATTATATTTTTATTTATTTATGGTTTAGTACTATTTACAGTGTTAATAAAACTTATATTGTTGAAATTATAATTAATTTAAGTGACGAAGCAGATAAACTAAGACTGCATTTATGTCACTGAATACATTTGCGTTTATTACAAATCCAACGCCGTATAATTTTTTCAAATATCTCTCAAACTAAGATAATATAATGCATAGATAACTTAAAATTGAACTAACGCAATGCCTATCAAATAAAAATTTAAAAGGAGTCCATCAAAGGCTATGAATTTTTTTTAATTTATTTAAAAAATAATTTGTTCCAAAATCATTACATTCTTTTCTAAAAATGTCAACCAAAAAAATAATTTTTGTAATAAATATTTGTCCGACTTACTGCTTGAACGTTTAACTATTTTACCTTATATAAGCAGGTAACAACATGCTGTACAAAATTGCGTCGCGTTTTCTGCCACCGCGTTTTAGATCTCTGATAACTTTAAAGGTATTAATTTAATTAAAATATTTGCTATGACACGTTTTATGTAAATCGAACGAAGAATTTTTGTAATGCAGTAACTTTTATGTGAACTTAAACTGTATTATCTTAAATAAGCTTTAACTGTGCCTGATTGCAATTTTTAAAAATGATTACATGCTTATTGTACGTTGTTCTTAAAATATAGATATATGCCATCGCAGACTTTATTGTAGACCAATTGAAGTAGGACAATTATGTATAACTTACTTATTGTCTATCTTTTACGGTTTTTGCAGCTTAAATTCCCGATGTATCGAACACTTTCCAGCGGCCGTGGTCACAGGGTTGAGTAAGATGACATGCGTCTGGCCAGTGCTGAGGTGGCTTCCAGATCTTAATTGTAATTAATTATTTTTAGTCTGTACTCCGATCTATGCAAAATTACCTTATTTTATCGTTACAGCCGGCAGTGGTATTGTGCTAGGGCTTGAATTTTAATTTAATAATTATGGCAAACAAAGCAGGTGGTAAAACCTTGGATGTTTTCTAATCTCAATACCCTCATGGATCATCATTGGTAGGAATCAGTGTTCTTTAGCGACGATTTGTGGTCGATCAAATCTGATGTAATGTATTATTATTAATATTAGGTTCCACTGAAAACCAGCATTCATGGGTTGTAAAAACTCATGATTCAACGCTGAGGGAAACCTTTTGGTTCATTGTGTCTAATATTGTTTTGTTATGCATAAATATATATTTTTGTATTGACTTAATGTACCAAATAAACATTTTTTCTTTCTTTCTTTCTTTCTAATGGCTTGGGTGATTTAAAGTATGGTCACACACTGCCAACTTGTTGGGTTTTTATGTTAAATGTCAGTTATAAGTTTCTTCACGCGGTTCTTATTGCTCGCTTTGTTTGTCCAATATAAGAGAGGCCGCAGTCACAATCTAGCTTGTAGACTCATGGATCTTGTAGAGGAATATTGCACTTGACAGGTAGTAGGAATTGACCAATCTTCTTCAGCGACTTGAAATAGATTTTGATTGAAGCCGGCCTCAAAATGTAGGCAATCTTGTCAGTAACGCCTTTCACAAAGGGTAGAACAGCAGATAATCGCTCCACTGTTGCTTCCTTTACTCGGTCACTGTGACGCTGCCGTGGCGTTACTGAATAAAAGGGCTTTTGACGGATAAAATCCGTAAAAAATCCTTTATTCAATAATGTATAGTATTCGCGTAAACAATTTAATCTTTCAAAAACAATTTAAACGCACGAGGTTGTGACTTTTGGTGCCGTATTTTTTTTTATTTCTGAAATATCTAAATTTAAAAAAGGCACAAATGGAAAGCTAATATGTATTATTTATAAAATAATGAACAAAATCGGCGTGCTCGAAGCATAGATAGGTAACATATAAAAAAAACATTACGCTCCGAATTGAGTACCTTTTACTTTTGGGAAGTCGGTCAAAAATACAAAAAAAATATTGATTAAAATCGTAACACTTTGCAGTTAATTTCAAATTGCTAACTAAACCTAAAATTAAATAGTGAAATTTTCACATCATGCAGATATAAAGGCTTTCGGGTGTAATCAAAAGATATTACGAGTTTATAACGCGGCAGTGGATATAACAGAGGAGTGTTGAAATAGATAAAATCATCGCTTCAGTTAAATTTTCTTCTTAAAATTTTAGTTTTAGGATAAAGGTGTTGATAATGGGCGTTGAACTTAGTTTTATATTGTCTGTAAATATTTTTGCCAATAATTCGACCCCTTGTCATAAAGGCATACCCTTGTCATTGTCATATCCGTAAGCTTCCTTGTGTATCAGTTTTTCATATTACTTTTTTTTACCTAAATATGTACATATATACTTTTTACTCACACCAAAACTATACGATATTTGCCATACACACCAAAACTATACGATATTTGCCATATTTTAGGAATTTATTATATTATTTTCTAGTTAACTAATAATTTTAATTAAAACAAAATATTCAAAGAAGAAGAAACATAATAACTATGCATGACAGTAACACTGTCATTATGTTTTCTCTTTTTTAAGTGCAAGATTTATACGATTGGATACAAATCCGCTGTATTAAAACTGTAGTTAAAGACTGAAGTTTATTAAGTAATAATTTAATTAACAGTTACAGAAAGCAAAACATAAGATAAACAGGTCAAACACACCTTTTTTTTTAAATTAGTTTACGTTGTTTGAAATAACAATTTTATAGCCATAAAAAACTTATCGTAGAAAAATTTCCTATAACCGCACGTCATCCGCACCGGTTTTACGTAAAATATGTCCGGAACAAAAGTGCCACAGCGGACTAAGTTTTTTCTTTCAAAATTTATAGA
The DNA here is from genome assembly GCA_029286875.1 of Lamproptera curius. Lineage (NCBI taxonomy): Eukaryota > Metazoa > Arthropoda > Insecta > Lepidoptera > Papilionidae > Lamproptera > Lamproptera curius. The sequence continues at coordinate 945,072 of JAGSMT010000077.1, forward strand.
ATTTCCGGCGTTATTGAACAGAAGTTATTATACCGGAACAATAAACTTTTAAAATTAAAAATTGGACGTATACGAATATGAAATTTCAATTACTTAGTAGCAAATGCTTTCTTCTGATTAATATAAAAGCAAGGATTTCAAGTTTGATAACTAATATTTATCATTTTTATTAAATATTGATTTAGAGACAAAGGAGCTTTACGTTAATTTTTTTTATTGGTTTCTAAAGTTAAATTAAAATAAATAAAATTAAGACTTCTAATAAAGTAATAATTTTTTTAAGCTAAGCATGACTTATTTAATTTCAGTTGCATATTCCACAAGTTTTGTCGATATATATGTAACACATTTCAAAACTCAAACTTGTATTATCTATTGTTAGAAATGTAAGGCCGACATATCTAAAATCAACAAAAACAAACAATTTTTTGAAACTGTTAAGTTTTTGTTTTAGTTATGACCTAATGATATTTTACATAGTTTAAAAATCCCAACATATTTTGGAATATGTTGTTATGAAAAATCGTAAGATATTATGAATATGTAACGCAAAAATTACTATGACGCACAAATGTAATTAAAAACGCAAAAGTTGTGTAAGGCCTTCAATTCTAGGAGGGCTGTCTTGAGACTCGCCCTCCGCAAGCTGATCGTGCTGCTGGACTATGTGGGAAAACTATGATAAACATTATTAACTAACTATGATAACATATTTTAAATATAACAACGGGACGAAGGTGTTTTGGTTTCACTCGACATCACCAACGCTTTTAACACCAAGCCCTGGGCCTGCATAAAGGAAGCGCTCCGTTTCCACGGGGTGCCTCCCTACCTGCAGTGCGTTATCAGGGCCTATCTATCGCATCGACATGTCGAGGTCCCGTGCCGTGATGGGCTCCGGAACATCGAAGTGTCGTGTCCACATGGGTGTCCTGGATCACTACTGTGGAATGATAGTTTTGATTGGGTGTTACGTGGCGTCACAGCTTCATTACATTTCGCGCAGCCCAGATTCTCTCAGGACACGGCCGTTTCGGGAGGTAACTGTGCCGCGTGGCCGGTAGGGAGTCCACGGAAGGGAGCCACCACTGTCACGTTTTTGTGAAAGAGACGACCCAGCAGGCGCAGGAGGAGTACCCAGCCTAAATTGAGCAACGCCGAAAGCGGCGTAGTGTCGTGGGGCGATGACACGGCACGACCTTTTATTTCCTGCCCCAGTGCGCAGGATGTAAGAGAGCGAATGGTCGCGGGGTGCCGTCCTTGCATTTTGCGAGGACGTCATGGCCCGGAAGGAAACCACGAAAAGAGATAGTCAGGCCAACAGTGCCTTGGCTATCCACAGAAGAAGGCCAGGGCGCCGAAGAGTGGCGTACGCGCGCAACCTTCCTCCCTCACACTGAGTGCCTGGGCGGCGAGAGGGTGTCCGCCGCCCAGAGATACGAGACGAAAAAAAATATAAATTTTAAATCTTAAACCTTTTTTTAGGTTTAATTTTTTTAACGCAAACTCTATATAAAAAATAAAAATTACTTTTAGGAACATAGTGCCTTAAAATTTTATTTTCGTAGTTAAATGTGCAAAAAAAAAACATTTGTACATAATTTGTATTAAAAAGAGTTTTATATATATATAAAAGACTGTAATTAAAACACGTTTTCAGCGTGTATATTTTTAAATTGCAACGGAATAAAAATGGAGAACAAGTGTATCATTTTGCTTATGAAATATGCCACATATTCCATTTACTTTATCAATGATATTCGCATCACTCATCCGCGTTAATTAAAATACCTTTTCTCAATTTATTAATTATAAATTTACGAAAGAAATTATTTTATCATTTATTATAAGTGCAGCATTAGGTCTCTAAGAATTTCAATATTCAAGATGGCGGCGTGTACGTATCTATAATTACTTTCTTGTTTTCTAATGGTAAATAGGTGGTAATTTCACTTTAATTACTGGAACAATCTTTAACGTGAAACAAATTAGCAAGTGAGATCTCACGACATTCACTTCCTAGATGTTCTATTAGACAGGGCGCGTATATAATATTATATTACTTATAATATTCTCATTTAGGAAATGTTTAAGGCTTCATTTGGATTTTACATTTTAACGTCACCCAAGAGAGGTCTTTCAGCGAACTAGAAATTTGATTATGACGTTACCTACGACGATTGAGTAAAGATTACATGAACTATCCGTTAGGGGGTTATCATTATTAACACAGGGTGTTAATATTGATAATAAATTTTAAATTGCTAATGTATAGGGATCCATTAGCAATTTAAAATTTTATAGTACATAAATAATATATTTTTTTTAATTCATTATTATACCATCCAAAGTAAGTAAAATGTTTTAGACAAAATCGATATAAATTGATAAAACAATGAAGTTATATCATTATATCGATTTATATTGTTTTCAAAATTCATCTCAATTAAAAAACAATCGATATTTTTGGGAAAATTCAAATCGTATTAAAAGATTTGATAAAGTAGCAGCTTTAGCAAATCTTTTAGACTCAAAAAGTAAGTGCACTTTCCTGTTTACGTAAAATTTGTGACACCAATACGTTTTAAGAATACTACTTTTAAAAGACCCAGCAACCGACTTAGAGTGTAAGGATCTATTATTTTTCATTTTGTTCCAAATTAAGCATGGTTCATAAATGTATTACCTACCGTCAAAGCAACACCCATACCACAAGGCTACGACAGCAGTTTTTTTATTTTGCACGTCTTATTTCTTTGTCATATTGGGTTTGGGTTCAGCCCGGTAAAAAGTTAAGAAAGAGAAAACTTTCTTCAAAAAGTATCAATTTCAGACAGTACATTTATTGATAAATAAGATGAATTGGACAGCATAATTACTAAATAAAATAATTACATCTATTTCATAGACATATAAGGCCAAAACTTGTTTTCAAATATCAACAGGTATGTTTTAATAATAATTTAATGTCGAATTCTAAATTAATGGGTGTAACAAATTTTATTCACTTTGACAATTTTATATCACTTGCAAATATTGTAGATGGGGTAACATTTTATAGTACTTCTAAAATTTAAGGAACAATCACTTTAATCGGGATCTCGTTCAATTAAAGGGTGTTCACCTATTCTTGAAAAAAAAACTTTATTGTACAAAAGCATTAAAAATCGCAAAGTACATTCACAAGCAAAAGTCAAATCTTCTGTATAAAAAAAGATTGAAATTGTGTGTTGCATTACGTATCGAATAAAAAAGTACTCCTGGAAAATTAAAAACCATGAAAGTTTTGGGATAAAGTATGATTGCCATATCAAAATACATTCAGTATTCTGTCTTACACATAATATACAATCGTAATTAAAAACAGTAAAACATGTACTCATAAAATCTAATTATTAAAGAATAAATATATAACTGTATGTTTAATGCAAAGAATTGCCAATTTTTGCTAGCTGTATTCAAAATATTTCCAGGGTATTTTACAGTTGAATTAACACTTACAACCTGTAAATGAAAACTTGATACTTTAGTGTTTATTTTTCGCACTGAGATAAATGAACAAGAGCTCTCAGAAAAAGTCACGCATAGTCAATGGTAACGATGAATAAAATTTGTTACACCCATTAATTTAGAATTCGAGAAGGTAAGGTAATGATTTGATTTGACAAATCATTTAAATAATAATAATGCAATTACATTAAATTATTATTAAAACATACCTGTTGATATTTGGAAACAAGGTTTGGCCTTATATGTCTATGAAATAGATGTAATTATTTTATTTAGTAATTATTCTGTCCAATTCATCTTATTTATTAATAAATGTACTGTCTGAAATTGATACTTTTTTAAGAAAGTTTTCCCTTTCTTAACTTTTTACCGGGCTGAACCCAAACCCAATAAGACAAAAAATTAAGACATACAAAATAAAAAAAAACTGCTGTCCTAGCCTAGTGGTATGGGTGTGCTTTAGAAACCGGAGGCCAAGGGTTCGAATCCTGCGAGGACTCAACAAATTTTCATTTTTGTTGTTTCTAGTTGGTTAGGACAATTTGGGCTGATCACCCAATTGTCTGAAAAGTCAGATGATCCATGCGTCGGATGGGCATGTAAAAAGTCGGTCCACCCACCAACCTGCATTGGACCAGCGTGGTGGGTTACGGTCCAAAGTTCCCTGGATAGGGGTATATTAGAGGAGGCCTATGTCCAGCAGTGGACTTTTAAAAGCTTATGATGATGTTCAATTATTGTAATATGCTAACTATAATAATAAAAGAAAAGAAAATAAAGAAATACTTAATATTCTAACATAATATTTTTTTTTCTTGTATAAAAACAGCTGTAAGCGTTATCTAGAATATAAGTTCTAAAGCTATATATAACTTCATTAAATGTGAAAATACGTAAAAAATATTATTTGTTGGTATTCTTAATAACGTCGTCTTATCTCCGTGCCCAAACTCTTAGTGAGCCTACTCGGTTACCTGCAAACACATTACATGTGAGTGGAATATATTTTTAGCGGGGTATGTTTAGTAGAATGTTATAAACATAATTGAATACGAGCGTGCATGTAAAAGGTAACATGTAATGTTATAATTCATTAACAAATAAGTAATTTAATGAAATGAATTTCAAAAATAAAGGCACTATAACATTTCATGTATAGAATTATGTCTTTTTTGTTTTCCCTTCGCTAACAGTTTTGAAGGATATGATTTATCTAGAGCTATTATGCCTTAAGCCAATTCGGCTTAATCTTATGCCGTAGGCATGGAGAGAAATATTCGAATGTGTGTTGTTTCGGGATATTTGTTATACACTGACAAAAAACTCTTTGTCATCATTTTTTATTATTATATTACTAAAGGCGTTCATGTAAACCATTGGGCCGTCATGTGGCCCCTTATATTTTAAATAATTCAACAACAAAGCAAAATCATACCCATGTGCGATTAAATTGGGTACTAAAACTATTATTAACGTAACTATGCTTCTTAAATTGGTCTAAAATAAATTCCACGAGCGCATATATCTTAAGAATGGTATATAGTGAATAAATATAATAGTAATATGGTATATAGTTTTAATAAAAAGTTGTTTAAAATTACAATAAGACTTATTCGAAGCTCATTTAAAGTTATACAGTGTAAGTAAAAGGTATTTATTTTAAATACATAAAACGTGTCATAGACGACAACTTAAAAGACTACTACGATAAACCTATCAAGAATTAAGATGCGGTCGCAGAAATCGGAGGGCAGTTTTGTGCAAAGAGCACACTGATTCAAAATCACATTTTTTTTTAAATTTACTTGTCCCAACAAGCGTAATTAATGAACTCTTGAAAAATTTGGTTTATCATACGTAATTGTAAAATGAGGTAGAATTTCAGTAAAAGGAATAAATATTTTAAATCTAATGTTTTATATTATAGTGCAATGGACTTGTAGATTTTTATTGAAAATTTAGACACTTATTATTTACAACTTTATTTCAAAAAACTTATCTTAAGTTAATCTGCTGTGGATTTATATTCTAAAAATGTATCCACAGAAATTGCTATCTGGTTAGTAACAAAATGTACGCAAACGCTTCAATGGAAATGCTACTTTTTTCCCGGCTTATAAAAAATAAGGCCAACGCTTAGATGTTTCGTTTGTTCTCCTTTTCAGATCCTTTCATTGTTTGTTAGATGTTTTTTGCCAAGAAGTCTACATCTTTTAACATACCATTATTAGTCTCTGTAATGTCTGAGAAACAGTTACACCTTCGACGTTTATGGAATCATTTTTTGTTGTTGTTAAAACCATGATAAGTTACTTCACCAGCAAGAAGTAGGTTCTAATTGAAGCCTTATAAATTATGCAAATTATCGCTTCTTTTAATCCTCTTTATCCTCAAATCCTTAAATTGGTGGCATCCCTTAGCTGATATAAGGATTAACAAAATTGTGCCTTTTTGGTTTTAACGAGGTCTGTTTGGGAGTGTTGTACTGTAAAGTCGGGTACTAAGCGAGGCAAAAAGGGCAATTAAAATTTAATTATTTATGTTTCGACCCTTGGAGGAATTTTTAAATAGATTTCTTATGAGTTTAAACAAATATTTTATTGACTTTTTCTGCAATGGACTGAGAGCACATTGATATAATAATTATAATAATGCTACCTCTTTATTGGTGTGGTAATATGGAAAAAATGTAATATAAATAACAACTAAAGTTTATCAACGGTACCTACATGCATGTTTTTAATCACAACCAGTTTAGCTATGCATTTTAGAAATGTATTGAAAAAAAGAACGGCAGAAACCTTGGTATGTCCTAGTCTTATACTTAATAATCATGCAACCTAAGTTTACGCATTGCGTTCTATTAAATCTAATCATATTGCCTAGATATCTAATTGCATATAATACATATAAACAATTGTCATAAATTCATTAATATTTATTCAAAGTTGTACCTATTTTCTAAGTAAAAGCTTTCGAAGTTTAAAGTTAAGTAAAAACTAGAGGGTATAAGTACAAGCAATGTTTCCAAGGACATAGTATCCCCTAAGATCTTATTGCCTAAGTTATAAAATTTATGTATGTAGTTTTAAGCCTCTATAGTTTCTTACTAATACTGAAAGTTATAACGTACTAAGCTGAATATTGACGTTCAAAAGATAAGCGATTAATTTGAAAGTATGTTTTGTAGTGTAGAATAAATTATCTGTTATTATTTTATGATACTATGTTGATTATATCACCTTCTTTAAAATTCCTCCTTGAATTGCTAGTATATTAACGAAACGGTTAAACTTAGCATTTTAGTCGTTCTTTCATATTTAAAATTAAAAAGAATACATAATCAATTTGAATCTTGTATGACTGTGCATGCCAAATTTTGCTTCTACTATAACAACATTTGACAGTGGTTTATTGTATACCTTACAAGTGTGGTTGATAGCTTTTATCGGTCAATAATTAATAAAATACGCGCCATGTTCAAAGTTTGTTTTTTATGAAGCTTTTAAAGGGTTTACAGGATTTACCAAACGTGATAACCAATGCCAAACAAATTAGTTTAAAATCTTTAACACTATTACAAAATAAACTCAACAGCATTTGTCCAACTTAACGGAATAATTAAGTTGAATATCTTAAAATTCTTTTATTATTATTTTTATACACGAAAGCATATTTTCATAACATACACTTCTCAATTAAACTAGCAAGCTCTTTTATTCCGTTCGGCCGTATGTATGTCTCGACTCTCTCCTAGAATAGTGAATTCCAGGAGAAGGTTGGAGATTCAGACTCTTGCAGGAACAAACAGTCGCCATTACCTTCCAAATTTCGTCCATAATCACAAATCGATTTAAAAAATCCTGAGAATTCCGTTTCATCATTCCAAGCATGGATTTTAAGTTCGCTTACGTTACTCTTTTTGTTTGGTCAACCAACGTAGGATCAATCGTATAGACCGCTTTGAAGAAAATTGACTCATTCAGTAGATTTGGCTGTCTTAGCTATTTCACGCACCTTTATACGGCGGTCGTCGAGTGCGGTATTATGGATTTCATAAAAAAATTCTTTTGTAGTGTGAATGTGGTGCGTTAGTGCCATGAGCATAATCATTTTTTTATTGTGGCAGCACTTCAACCCCTCATAACAATTGTTTCATAACGGAACAAACTACTGACTGTGTCAAGCTTTAAATTTGTTAGTGGTAAAAATTACAATTTCATTTATCTGCATTTAGATTATTGTCATGTGAAAGATTATGATCGCCAAAGGTAATGTCGCTCACCAAAAAGGAGGTTTCACAATATTTTTTAAACGACTCATCAAACATCCATCCTACATCTACTCTGAACCGAGAATAGAAAACAATGGACTGCTAAATATAATCCCTTTCCCTCTAAGCCGCTACAGAATACAGTGGCAGTGGCTAGCTAGTGAGAAAAACAAAAACAGACAAAACTATAAAAGTGATACAGAAAATGAAATAATTAAATTCACTGTTAATTTTAGAATCATAAGTATTATTTTAACTTCTGGGAATTGTGTCGTTGCCAATTCTAGAACATACAATTAGTTTCACTCCTGTAACACACTTTTTTTGCTTATTACTCGGCTATGACCATTCTTTGTGGTGAACATGCACCTTGGTTTATGTTTGCTGTGACGTCTCTTATTTTTTTGGGATCCAAACTCATATTTTAGCCCAGTGAGTGTCAAGCGAGCAAAAGATTGAGCCAGCTAATTCCGCCATTTGTTTTGGAGCTTAATTATTTAAAATGATTATTGTGTGTTATTATTAAAACGTAGATATAGCTATCGTGGATTTTATTGTAGACTTGTTTAACTTGTACATTTATGCAAAACATACTTTATTTCTATTTTTAACAGTTTTGGCAGCGTTTTTAACAAATGAATGAATGAATGAATTAATGAATGAACTAATGAATAAATAAATAAATAAAGTAATTGAATGAGTTAAACAATGAATGAACGAATGAAAAAGGAAAGAATCAATGAATGAACAAATGAATGAATGAATGAATGAATGAATGAATAAATAAAAAACTAAATTAATAATTGAATGAATGAAACAATGAATGAATAATTAAATAAATAAATTTATAAATAAATATATAAATTAATTAATAAATATGTCAATAAATAAATAAAAATTAATGAATCAATGAAAGAATCAATGAATAAATAAATAAATGAATAATTAAATAAGTAAATAATTATATAAATAAATTCATTAATTAATAAATGAATGAATGGAGGAATGAATGAATGAATAAATGAATAAATGAAAGAATAAATAAATAAATAAATAAGTAAATAAATATATAAATAAATTATGTAATTAATAAATGAATGAATGAATGGATAAATGAACGACTGAATGAATAAATGAATGAATAAATTAATAAAAAATAAATAAATAAGTAAAAAATTAAATAATTTATTGAATGAATGAATGAATGAATGAATAAATAAATGAATGAATTAATGAAGAAATCAATGAATGAACGAATGAATGAATGACTTAAATGAATGAATGAATGAATAAATTAATAAAAAAATTAATAAAAAAAAAAACGAAGTCAATAAATAATTAAGTAAATAAATAAATAAATAAATGAATAAATTAAAGAAAGAATAAATAAATAAATGAATCAATGAATGAATGCATGAATAATTGCATGAATGAATGAATGAATAATTGAATGAATGAATGATTGAATGAATGATTGAGTGAACCAATGAATAAATTAAAGACTCAATTAATGAACGAATGAATGAATAAATAAACCAATGAATGAATAATAAATAAATAAAAAGTAAATAATGAATTAAATGAATGAATGAATGAATAAAAGAATAATTGAATAAATGATTGAATTAATTGTTGAATAATTAATGAAATTAATGTAATTAATGAATGTATGAATAAAAAGAAAAAGAATGAATAAAATGAATAAATGAATGAAGAATAAAAATTAACGAATGAAGAGAATAAATGTAATGAAGAATAAATGAATGAATAATAATAAGTTAAAGAATAATAAATAATTGAATGGATGTTTAAATAAAAATTAAAAAATTAAATTAATTAAATTAGTAAATAATAAAAATTAATAAGAAAAATAAATTAAAATGGACAAGAATGAATAAATTAAGAATGAATGAATAACGAATTAAAATGAATGAATGAATAAATGAATGAACGAATTAAAAAGAAATTTAAAATATAATTTGAATTATAATGAATGAATGAAAGAAAGAATAATTAATAAATTGATTGAATTATGTTGAATGAATGAATGAAAATAGATAATGAATGAATAAAAAATAAATAAATAATTGAATGAATGAAGAATAAAAAAAATAAAAAAATTATTGAATAAATGATTAATTAATCCAATAAAATTAATAATTGAATTTATGTTTAAATAATTATTAATGAATAATTAATAAATAAATGATTGAATGAATCAATTGAAATAAATGAATAAATGAACATGAATGAAAGAATGAACAATGAATGAATAATGAATGAAAAGAATGAAAGAATGAATGGAATAATAATTTAATTAAATTAATAATAATAAGAAAAAAAATTAAATAATTGATAATGAATGAATGAATGAATGAATTGAAAGTGATATGGAAGTGTAATTAAATAAATTCCTTAATAATGTGTAAGAAAATTAAAATAATTAAAAAAATTTTAATCCAATAATTGAAAATAATTTTAGGAGTAATTATTAAAATGAAGAATAAAAAGAAGCCAATTTCTTAAGAATGAATTTGAATGAAGGAAAATGAATGAATGTATGAACAGAAAAGAATGAATAAATGATTAATAATTAATAAATAACAAGTAAAATAATCATTAAATGAATGAATGTTTGAATGAGAATAAGAAGAATCAATTTAAATGAATTTGAATTAAATCCAACCAAATCCAATGAATTGAACACTGAATTCTATAGGAAGAATTAAATGAAATTTATGAATGAATATTCAAATGAATAATTAAATGAAGGAATGAATAAATGTATGAAGGAAGAATGAATAAATGAATTAATGAAAATTAAAAACGAATGAATGAATAATGATTAAATTAATGAAATGTTTAAATGAATAAAAATTAAATAAATAAAATGAATAATTAATAATTGAATAGATAATTAAAAGGAATAAATGAATGAATAAAATGAAAATGAATAATTAAATGAATGAATGAATAATGAATGAATGGAAAGAATTAATAAATGAATGAATAAAAATTAACAAAGAATGAATGATAAATGGAAATAAATAAATAAATATATAAATAAATAAATAAGAAAATAAAATAAATTAAATAAAATAAATGCAATTAATTGAATGAATGAATTAAAAAATAAATTAAAAGAATAAATGAATGAATGAATAAATGAATGAATGAATGAATGAATAATGAATAATAATTAATAAATGATTGAATAAATAAATAATTAATTAATAAAATTAAATAATTCAATGAATAAATAATAAATAATTGAAATAAAGATAATTAATAATAAAGATTAGAATGAATGATATGAAAAATAAATAAAAAAAATAATTGAATAAATGAAATGAACAAAGAATGAATAAAATAAATGATGAATGAATAAATGAATGAATTAATAAATAAATTTAATAAGAAAAATTGAATAATATGAATGAATGAAAAATAATTTGAATGAATGAATGAATGAATGAATAAATGAATATAAGTAGAATAAATTAAATAAATAAAATTGAATAAATAAATGAATAAGAATGAATTAAATGATTGAATGAATAAATGAATGAATGTATGAATAAATGTGTGAATGAAAGAATGAAAAATAATGACTGACTGAATGAATCATTAAAATGAATGAATGAGTAAATAAATTTAAATGAAGAATTAATGAATAAGAATGAATAAATAAATAAGAATGAATTAATTTGAATAAATAATGAATTATGAATAAATGGGAATGAAGAATGAATAAATGAATAGAAATGAATTTAATGAATGTATGAATGAATGAATGAAAGATGAATGAATGAATGAATGAATGAATAAACGAATAAATGAATGAATCATTAAGAATGAATTGAATGATTGATGAATGAATAGAATGGAATGTATGAATAAATCAATGAATCAATGAATGAATAAATAAATAAATGAGTAAATAAAAATTAATTCAATGAATAAATGAACGAATGAATGATTGAATCAATGAATGAATTAATGAATGAATGAATGAATAAATGATTGAATGAATGAATGTATGATTGAAAGAATCAATGAATGAATGAATAAATGAATGATTGAATAAATGATTGAATGAATGTATGAATGAATGAATGAATGAATAATTCAAGCAATTAATGAATGAATGTATGAATGAAAGACTGAATGAATCAATGAATGAATGAATGAATGAAAGAACGAATGAATCAATGAATGTTTGAATGAATGAATGTATAAATAAATGAATGAATAAATGAATCAATCAATGAATGAACGAATGAATCAATAAAGTAATGAATGAAAAGAATGAATGAATTAATAGATTAAAGAATGAATAATGAATAGTGAATGAATAAATTAATAAATAATAAGTATATAAATAAATAAATAAAAATTTAGATATGTAAATAAATTGATACATTAATTAAAGAATGAATGAATAAATAAATGAATGAATGAATAAAAGACTGAATGAATGAATGAATAAATAAATAAAAAATAAATAAATTAATAACGAACTCAATAAAAAATTAGGTAAATAAATAATTAATTAAATGAAAAATGAAAGAAAATGAATGAATAATGATAATTAACAATGATTGAATCAATGAATGAATGAATGAATGAATGAATGATTAAATGAATGTATGTATGATTGAAAAGAATCAATGAATGATTGAATGAATGAATGAATGATTGAATGAATGTATGAATGAATGCATAATTGAAGCAATGAATGAATGAATGAATGATGAATCAATAATTAAAGCAATGAATGTATGAATGAATGAATGAATGATTGAATTAATCAATTAATCAATGAGTGAATGAGTAAACGAATGAATGAATGAATGTTTGAATAAATCAATGAATCAATGTATGAATAAATAAATAAATAAATCAAAAATTAATTCAATGAATAATTGAAGCAATGAATTATTGAATCATTGAATGCATAAATTAATGAATGATTGATTGAATAAATGATTGAATGGATGAATGAATGAATAATTGAAGCAATGAATGAATGGATGAATAAAGAAATATATAAATAAATAATTGAATAAATAAATAAAGGAATGAATGTATGAATAAATAAATAAATAATTGAATGAATAAATAAATCCATAAACTAATAAATAATTGAATGAAGGAGTGAATGAATAGTGTGATTTTTGGTGCCGTCAATTTTTTTTATTTCTCAAAAATCTATTAAACTGCTTTTCTCAGAATTATTTTAAAAAAATGGGAGGAGTGAGGAAATTTTTTATTTATAAAATTTATTTGTTTAATTTTCTCACAGAATAACTACAAATAATGTTGGAAGGTATTTCAAGGTAAAGCGAATACACTCGAGAGAATGCTATGTATTACTATGCTTCATTAGTTTTCCAAACATGAAATGCTTTCAAGTTATAACAAGAGTGAATACAATGAGCATTGTTTTGTGATAATCTACTCATCAAACGTGCATATTTGTGAATATTACTGGGCATTTAACAAAAGTCACCCATTGGCACATTTTTTAAAGTTATCTTCTTTAGGCGCGTTATGAAAAAATGATGAGGTGAAATTTTAAGATGCGTCACACAAAATTAACAGTTTATAATGAAAACGGTGAAATGGACCTTATTACAATGTGATAAGGTTGATTTTTTGTAGTGATAATGGAGTTGTTCGTTTTTATTTTGCGATAGTTGTTGCATAATGTGCTTTATAAGTTAAGGATTAAGGTTCGTTTTTGGTTATATATAATATATTATTAATAATATATTTTATATTATTTAAATTTATATTAAATATATATATTAAATATATTATTATATAAATATATTAATTTTGTAATGATGTTTATTCAGCTTGATATAATGGTAATATTTTTATTCATTTAATATATAACATTGTGATTTATCTATTAATACGTTTAGATAAGCAATCTAGTCACACATAATCAAAGCTTCTGATTTATAGTACCCTGTCAATAAGCCACATCTCTTGGAATTCTACATTTGTGGCAACGGATGGCGCTGAACTACAGTTATATGATATATCAAAGTACGTCTTGTGAATCCATAAATTCTTAATCAAATTATTTGATTGTTCTTGTAAATCATCATCTTTAATTATCTTAATTATTTTGATTGATATTACTTACTTTTTGAATATTAGTGAAAAAAATTGTATATACTTTCAAGTGCTCCAATATAATTGAGGTTAACTATCCTATGTAATTTTATTGTATTTAATTATTTTGCACAATTAAAAACTATTTTTAATTATCCAAAAGTATAACTTCTCACGTACATAAGTACACACCCATTTCTCTGTCTTTGGTGTATGTATCTGTACTAAACACCGAGGAGATCTAGACTTTTTATTTATATAATATATAATATTATATTCGATAACTGCCTCCGTAGCCTAGTCGTAAAGGCGTGTGGCTTAGAAAACCGGAGGTCGTGGGTTCGAATCCTGCGGAGACTAAACAAATTTTCATTGTTGTTTCCTAGTTGTTTAGGACAATTTAGGCCTATCACCCAATTATCTGAAAAGAAGATGGTCCATGCGTCGGATGGGCATGTAAAACGATTGGTCCACCGCCAGCCGCGTTGGACCAGCGTGGTGAGATACAGTCGAACAACCCCTTAATGGGAGGGCGTGGGTAGGAGGCCTATCTTCGGCAATAGACTATCATAGGCTGATGATGTGTGTTAACAGTTGCCCAATTTTTTAATAATTATAATATACCATAAGTTTTTATCTTTAAGATACTAATTTAATTATTAACACCACAGTTAGTTAAGAAAAATCTTTTAAGTTTTTATAAGTCAAGTGACAATTATAAGTCTTATCGTAGAAATCTATTTATTTAAAAACTATTTAACGTAACATCACGTAGAGCCTTTTAGTGCATTATAAAGGTTGGTATAATACAAATAAGGATGCCGTCGGTTACGATGCGATTATCGTGTGCTAACGGTAAAGTGCCACTTTCTGAAGCTATTATTCTGCTCTATACAGAACTACTCTATCCTTATGTTTTTTTTTATTTTAAACATCTATTTTTGTAGAGTTGTTATCTCCTTTGTTAAAGTTTGGTGCTAACATGTTTAAAACTATTGAGGAACTCAGAGTTTTCAAATTTTACAAAGTTAATTACGATTAAAGCCCGCATACTTTAGCATATTAATTTACGTATATTTCTTATGACTAATTATTAAATATTTCATCGAAAACATACGCTATTTAGATTAAGAAAAGGAACCTCAGGGACAGGATAACAGATTGTACATGATAAATAATTAAAGAGGCTATTTGCACATGCAGTAAAAGTTCAGTATGCAAAGCTTTTTTGTTTTCGATGGTTGCTGAGTCCTAATCTTTGTAGATAGTTTTAAATTTCCAACATTAAATAAATGTTTATATTTTAATAAAAATTGTTATAGCATTTCGAAAAAAAATATATACAATAGTTACACATAACTTCATATAACATTTATGCAATATGATAGTAATTTATAGATACTTATATGGTTAACTTTTCTAACGGTTTCTTAACATTACAAATTTTAGAATAGGGTAGAAACGTGGCCTCGGACTATCGCACTGGTCCACAAGTTTTCCGTAGCTTATACTATGGAACGCTGCAATGTTCTAGAGTGGAGGAGGTTTAGGAAAACGGAGGGTAGATCGACATTTTACATGCCCATTCGACGCATGGATCATCTTACTTTTCAGACAATTGGGTAATCGGCCCAAAATTATTATAACCAACTAGAAAACAACAATGATACAAAGTTTTTCCCGCGGGGTGCGAACCCACGACCTCCGGTTTCTAAAGCAAGGGCCAATACCGCTAGTTCACGGAGGCGGAATTCAAGTATTGCAGCGCTTTTATACAAAGCGTAAATTAATGTCTCTTTTTAGTGCGTTATTTTGTGTCATGACCAGTAAATCTTTTTAACGAAAAAAAGTATAAAATCGTACGAATTGGACGGAATCATTATTTATTAAGACGATAAACCCTTTAAAGCTTTTCTGGAAGTAATAATCGTAAAGCTTTCGATTGTCTTAAAATACTTTCTTTAACGAATCACCGTTTGCTTGTTAACTAAGTTAATTGATTATACAACAGCGTGGTACTGAAATTAGAGTACGTTATTTTATAGCTTTCAGTCTTAAAATTGAGATTGATTAATGAAGCAATTATCAATTTCTTAAAATTTTGCTATTGCATTTTAATTTAGTAATATACAATAATTGACTACTTCTTGCCTATCAGCATGGGCTAGTAGCATTAGAAATCAGAAATTCTGGGTTCGAATTCTTCGAAGACTTACAGCTTTTTTTTGTTTTCTTATAGTTACTAAAGGTTATGCGACTTATCACTTATTAAATTTAATTAAGTTAAGTCAGTTTTGACTCACAAGAACATGATTTTTAAAGATATTGCCTTTTATTTGCCTGGTGAAAGTAAATTTAACATCTTCTAACAATAATTTGCAGTAACAACAATGTTCTCCAGAAGTTGATTCAACTGCGACAGCGAATTTGATAATAAAGATCAACAACGCTAAGAAAAGATGAATGCAGAACCGAAACTTTTACTAATGATTCTGAATCTAATGAAAATTTAGACACTTTGTATACAACTTTATTTAAAAACTTATCTTAAGTTAATCTGCTGTGGATTTATATTCTAAAAATGCTATCCACAGAATTACTATCTAGTTAGTAACAGAATGTACGCAAACGCTTATGTAAATGCTACTTTTGCCCGACTTATAAAAAATAAGGCCAACGCTTAGAGGTTTCGAAGTTTGTTCTCCTTTTCAGATCCTTTCATTGTTTGTAAGATGTTGTTTGCCAGAAGTCTACATCTTTTAACATACCATTTTAGTCTCTGAAATGTCTGAGAAACAGTTACACCTTCGACGTTTGTGGAATCATTTTTGTTGTTGTTGTAAAACCATGATGAGTTACTTCACCAGCAAAAGTGAGTTCTAATTGAAGCCTTATAAATTATGCAAATTTTCGCTTCTTTAATCCTCTTTATCCTCAAATCCTTAAATTGGTGGCGTCCCTTAGCTGATATAAGGATTAACAAATTGTGCCTTTTGGTTTTAACGAGGGT
This sequence comes from Lamproptera curius, assembly GCA_029286875.1. Classification (NCBI taxonomy): domain Eukaryota; kingdom Metazoa; phylum Arthropoda; class Insecta; order Lepidoptera; family Papilionidae; genus Lamproptera; species Lamproptera curius. The sequence goes on from JAGSMT010000077.1 coordinate 961,991, forward strand.
CTGTTTGGGAGTGTTGTACTATGAAGTCAGGGTACTAAGCGAGAGCAAAAGGGCAATTAAAATTGAATTATTTATGTTTCGACCCTTGGAGGAATTTGCAAATAGATTTCTTATGAGTTTAAACAAATATTTTATTGACTTGTTCTGCAATGGACTGAGAGCACACTGATACAATAATATTAATGCTACCTCTTTATTGGTGCGGTAATATGGAAAAATTTAATATGAATAACAACTAAAGTTAATCCAACGGTAACTACATGCAAGGTTTTAATCAAAACCAGTTTAGCTCTGCATTTTAGAAATGTATTGAAAAAAAAGAACTGCAGAAACCTTGGTATGTCCTAGTCTTATACTTAATAATCATGCAACCTACGCAATCTGTCTATAAATGAGTCAGTGTAAAATTAAGTTTACGCATTGCGTTCTATAAAATCTAATCATGATGCCTATATATCTAATTGCATATAATACATGTAAACAATTGTCATAAATTCATTAATATTTATTCAAAGTTATACCTATTTTCTAAGTAAAAGCTTTCAAAGTTTAAAGTTAAGTAAAAACTAGAGAGTATAAGTACAAGCAATGTCTCCAAGGACAGAGTATCCCCTAAGATCTTATTGCCTAAGTTATAAAATTTATGCATGTAGTTTTAAGCCTCTATAGTTTCTTACTAATACTGAAAGTTAAAACGATACTAAGCTGAATATTAACGTCAAAAGATAAGCGATTAATGTGAAAGTATGTTTTGTATTGTAGAATAAGTTATGTATTATTATTTATAGATATTATATTGATTAAATCACCTTCTTCAAATTCCTCGTTGAATTGCTAATATTTTAACAGAAACAGTTAAACTTAGCATTTTAGTCGTATTTTCATATTCAAAATTAAAAAGAATACTTAATCAATTTCAGATCTTGTGACTGTGCATGACCAAATTTTGTTTCTACTATAACAACATTTGTCAGTGGTTTATTATTATACCTTACAGGAGTGGTTGATAGCTTTTAATCGGTCAAAAATTAATAAAATACGCGCCTTGTTCAAAAGTAAGCGTATTTTTTATGAAACTTTTAAAGGGTTTACAAGGATTTACCAAACGTTATTAAAATTAGTCTTAAATTAGTTTTAAAATCTTAACACTATTACCAAACAAAATAAACTCAACAGCATTTGTCCAACAACAGGCATAATTAAGTTGAATATCTTAAAATTCTTTTATTATTATTTTTATACACGAAAGCATATTTTCATAACATACACTTCTCAATTAAACTAGCACGCTCTTTTATTCCGCTCGGCCGTATGTATGTCTCGACGTTCTCCTAGAATAGTGAATTCCAGGAGAAGTTTGGAGATTCAGACTCTTGCAGGATCAAACAGTCGCCATTACCTTCCAAGTTTCGTCCATAATCACAAATCGATTTAAAAAATCCTGAGAATTCCGTTTCATCATATCCAAGCATAGATTTTAAGTTCGCTTTCGTTACTCTTTTTGTTTGGTCAACCAACGTAGGATTAATCGTATTCGCTTTGAAAAAAATTTACTCATTCAGTAGATTTGGCTGTCTTAGCTATTTCACGCACCTTTATACGGCCGTCGAGTGCGGTATTATGAACTTCATAAAAAATTTCTTGTGAATGTGGTGCGTTAGTGCCATAAGCATAATATTTTTTTATTGTGGCAGCACTTCAACCCCTCATAACAATTGTTTCATAACGGAACAAACTACTGATTGTGTCAAGCTTAAAATTTGTTAGTGGTAAAAATTACAATTTCATTTATCTGCATTTAGATTATTGTCATGAGAAAGATTATGATCGCATAAGATATCGCTCACCAAAAAGAGGTTTTACAATATTTTTAAACGACTTATCAAACATCCATCGGTTCAGAACGGAGAATAGAAAACAATGGACTGCTAAAATACTCCCTTTCTCTCTAAGCCGCTACAGAATACCAGTCGCAGTGGCTAGCTGGTGAGAAAAACAAAACGAACAAAACTATAAAAGTGATGCAGAAAATATAATAATAAAATTCACTGTTAATTTTAGAATCACAAGTATTATTTCAACTCTGGTAATTGTGTCGTTGCCAATTCTAGAACATACAATTAGTTTCACTCCTGTAACACACTTTTTTATTATTACTGGGTTAAGACCATTCTTTGCGTGAACATGCACTTGGTTTATGTTTGCTGTGACGTCTCTTATTTTTGGGATGCAAACTTATATTTTAGCCAGTGAGTGTCATGCGAGCAACAGATTGAGCCAGCTAATTCCAACATTTGTTTTGGAGCTTAATTATTTAAAATGATTATTGTGCGTTATTATTAATACGTAGATATTAGCTATCGTGGATTTTATTGTAGACTTATTTAACTAGTACATTTATGTAAAATATTACTTTATTTCTATTTTTAATCAGTTTTGGCAGCGTTTTTAACAAATGCTGCTCCATATAATATTGATTTATTAGCTTCTGCATCTTGTATACCATCCACAATGTATTCGATAGTAGCTTCATCTTCAATATCTCCCAATAAAGCCAGCTCTTTCATGTGGAAAAAATAATGTTGGTAGTTTTCTACTGTCTGTACTGTAGTCTGATCTCATCTTACGTGCAGCAAGTCGTTTATGGATAGTGGCACTACTAAGTTTTCTACTAAATTCTTCTATTAATCCAACCTTTAAACTGTCCCATGGACTAAAACTTCCCATTGATCTGAGAAATAATTGTGCAGTTCAATTAATAGTCTCTTGGCGTAAATAATTTTCTCAATTGTACTCCATTGCTTTAGTCCGGCAACATCCTCAAACTCGTCAATCCATGTTTCAATGGCGTAATTATTGTCTCCGCCAAATGAAGACATTGACTTTTCTAAATCACTAAAAGATATCCTTCGAGTGGCAGTTGCGGTAAGAAGCAGTCCGCACTATCGTCTTTCTCAACATCTCTAGTCTAATTTCGGAGGCATTCTTAACTAATAATTTAGTCAGTCTTGTGCGTACAATATTCTTCTTCGAGTATGAAACGTTTTGAGAATACGCACAAACTCGATATTCCGTCGTACAATATGGAGTATGGAACGCAACCGCGTGCAAACTTTGCTCCAATATTTTCAGCGTTTTCTTGTTTGTCTTTCGTAATTGATCTTCAAACAACAATCTTCAATGTTTTGCACTTCAATCCCGGACGAGCCCCTCTCTTATAAGGGATTTAGGCACGGAAACACTGTATTGTTGTATAATTAGCATTTATTTTACACACTCGTCTTATTGCGTCGTACATCTTTTTCTTTCTGTCAAACGTCACTTGTTCGTAACGTAGATAATAAATGAAAAGAAAGTGAAGATAATAGATGAATGTAAACAAAATACGTATTAATTAAATTATAACTGCCTACATTTCCACATATATAAAATAAAAAAATTATTAATAAATCAAAGAATTAATGTACGAATGAACGAACGAATGAATGAATGAATGAATGAATGAACAAATGAATAAATGAATGAATGAACTAATGAATAAATAAACGAACGAATGAATGAATGAACTAATGAATAAATGAATGAATTGATGAATGAATGAATGAATGAATGAATGAATGAACAAATGAATACATGAAAGAATGAATTAATGAATGAATGAACGAATCAATGAATGTACGAATGAATGAATAAATGAATGAATGAATGAATAAATAAATGAACGAATTTATGAATGAATGAATGAATGAATGAATGAATGAATGAATGAATGAATTGAATAATGAATAAGAAAAAATTAATGGATAATGAATGAATGAGTGAATGAAGGAATGTATAAATGAATAAATGAAGGAATGAATGAATGAATTAATTAATGAATGAATGAATAAATGAATGAATAAATAATGAATGAATGAATAAATAAATAATTAAATAAGTAAATAAAGTTATAAACAAATTAATTAATTAATAAATGAATAAATTAATGTATGCATGAAAGAATGAATAAATAAATGAACGAATGAATAATTGAAAGAATCAATAAATTAATGAATTAATAAACAAATGAACGAATGAATGAATGAACGAATGAATGAATGAATGAATGAATGAATGACTCAATAAATGATTGAATGAATGAATCAATGAATGTATGAATGAAAGAATGAATGAATGAATGAATCAATGAATAAATGAATGAACGAAAGAAAGAATAAATTTATGAATGAAAGAATGAATAAATGAATGAACGAATGAATATATGAATGAATGAATGAAACAATGAATGAATGAATGAATGAAGAAATGAATATATAAATAAATAATTAAATAAGTAAATAAATAAATAATTGATAAAATGAATGAATGAATGAATGAATAAATGAATGGATGAAAGAATGAATGTTTAAATGAATAGATGAATGAATGAATGAATGAATGAATGAATGATTAAATGAATAATTGAATGAATGAATGAAGTAATGAATTAATGACTGAATAAGTCTCTAAGTAAAAAATAAATAATTGAATAAATGAAACAATGAATGAATGAATGGATGAAAGAATGAATGTTTAAATGAATGGATAAATAAATGCATGAATGAATGAATAAATGAACGAATCAATGAATGAACGAATGATTTAATGAATGAACGAATGAATCAATGAAAGAATGTAGGAATAAATAAATGAATGAATGAAAGAATGAATGAATGAATGAACGAATGAATGAATCAATGAATGAATAAATGGATCAATGAATGAACGAATGAATGTATGAATGAATGAATGAATGTATGAATGAAAGAATGCATTAATGAATGAATAAAGGAATGAATGACTGAATGATTTACTAAGTAAAAAATAATAATTGAATGAATGAAACAATAAATGAATTAATGGATGAATGAATGAATCATTAAATGAATGAATGAATTAATAAATAAATAAAATAATAAATAATTAAATGATTCAATGAATCAATGAATGAATCAATGAATGAATAAACGAATGAATGATTGAATGAATCATTGAATAAATGAATGAATGAATGAACGAATAAATAAATAAATAAATAAATTAATTAATATAATAAATAATTGAATGAAGGAATGAATGAATAGTGTGATTTTTGGTGCCGTCAATTCTTTTTATTTCTCAAAAATCTATTAAACTGCTTTTCTCAGAATTATTTTAAAAAAATGGGAGGAGTGAGGAAATTTTTTATTTATAAAATTTAATTGTTTAATTTTCTCACAGAATAACTGCAAATAATGTTGGAAGGAATTTCAAGGTAGAAGCGAATACATTCGAGAGAATGCGTATGTATTACTATGCTTCATTAGTTTTCCAAACGCGAAATGCTTTCATGTTATAACAAAATTGAATACAATGAGCATTGTTTTGTGATAATCTACTCATTAAACGTGCATATTTGTGAATATTACTGGGCATTTAACATAAAAGTCACCCCGTCAGGCACATTTTTTATTTACTCTGTCTTTGGTGTATGTATCTGTATGCTAAACTTACCGAGGAGATCTAGACTTTTTATTTATATAATATATAATATTATATTCGATAACTGCCTCCGTAGCCTAGTCGTAAAGGCGTGTGCTTTAGAAACAGGATGTTCGAATCCTGCGGAGACTCAACAAATTTTCATTGTTGTTTCCTAGTTGTTTAGGACAATTTAGGCCTATCACCCAATTATCTGAAAAGAAGGATGGTCCATGCGTCGGATGGGCATGTAAAACGTTGGTCCACCCGCCAACCCGCATTGGACCAGCGTGGTGGGATACGGTCCGAACAACCCTTAATGGGAGGGCGTGGAGTAGGGGAGTCCTATCTTCAGCAATAGACTATCACAGGCTGATAATGATCATGATGATGACATAATATTTCATATAAGATAACAATATAAATAACTAATAAATAACATACAACATAAATAGCTAGTAATCGTCAGCTCTCTTCCTACACTGCAGTAGTGCCGTTGTCAATCGCAGGAAGAAAACAAAAAACAAGCGCGTTGAGATTATAATTATAATGTTTATTCGCAAGAGAAGAAGGGCCTGTGTCAGATTGTCTTTGTAAAATCCGTTGAGGCTCAGCTAAGTTCAAAAGTTTCCAAAAAAAGTTATCAACAAAAATTTGGGAATTTGAATTCACTTTTAAGTATTAAAAAGAATTTTTTTCTTATATATCTAAGAACTGTGTTAACAGTTGCCCAATTTTTTAATAATTATAATATACCATAAGTTTTTATCTTTAAGATACTAATTTAATTATTAACACCACAGTTAGTTAAGAAAAATCTTTTAAGTTTTTATAAGTCAAGTGACAATTATAAGTCTTATCGTAAAAATCTATTTATTTAAAAACTATTTAACGTAACATCACGTAGAGCCTTTTAGTGCATTATAAAGGTTGGTATAATACAAATAAGTATGCCGTCGGTTACGATGCGATTATCGTGTGCTAACGGTAAAGTGCCACTTTCTGAAGCTATTATTCTGCTCTATACAGAACTACTCTATCCTTATGTTTTTTGTTTTTATTTTAAACATCTATTTTTGTAGAATTGTTATCTCCTTTGTTAAAGTTTGGTGCTAACATTTAAAAACTATTGAGAACTCAAGTTTTCAAATTTTACAAGTTAATTACGATTAAAGCCGCATACTTTAGCATATTAATTTGCGTATATTTCTTATAGGCTAAGTATTAAATATTTCATCGAAAACGCAACGCCTTTTAATTAAAGAAAAGGGAACCTCAGGGACAGGATAACAGATTGTACATGATAAATAATTAAAGGGCTAGTTGGACATGCAGGAAAAGTTCAGTATGCCAAAGCTTTTTGTTTTCGAGGGTTGCTGAGTCCTAATCTTTGTAGATAGTTTTAAATTTCCAACATTAAATAAATGTTTATATTTTAATAAAAATTGTTATAGCATTTCGAAAAAAAATATATACAATAGTTACACATAACTTCATATAACATTTATGCAATATGATAGTAATTTATAGATACTTCTTAGGTTAACTTTTCTAACGGTTTCTTAACATTACAAAGTTTAGAATAGGGTAGAAACGTGGCCTCGGACTATCGCACTGGTCCACAAGTTTTCCGTAGCTTATACTATGGAACGCTCTATGCTCGGAATCTCTCTGTCGGATAAAATTCATAATGAATTCATCGGACAGAGAATGAAAGTTACCGACATAGTGCAAAGGATTAGCTCGTTGAAGTGGCAGTGGGCTGGTTACGTGGTCCACAGAACGGATGGCTGATGGGCCTGCAATGTTCTAGAGTGGAGGAGGTTTAGGAAAACGGAGTGTTGGTCGACCCCGACCTGGTGGGATGGCGATCTCCATGCAGTGGCCGATTCAAGTTGGCAGCGAGTAGCAAGGTATCAGCGTCTTGGCGTTCATTGAAAAAGGCCTATGTCCAGCAATGGACAGATAGAAGCTGATTATCATGATGATGATATCTAAGCCAAATAAATCATGGACTGCACGAAAACATTAGCCTGTAATAGGCCACTGCTGGATATAAGCCTCCTCTAAAACATTCTATCCATTAGGGTTTTGGACCGTACCCCACCACGCTGGTCCAATGCGGGTTGGTGGGTGGATCGACATTTACATGCCCATCCGACGCATGGATCATCTTACTTTTCACACAATTGGGTGATCGGCTCAAAATTGTTATAACCAACTAGAAAACAACAATGATACAAAGATTTCCGCGGGTGCGAACCCACGACCTCCGGTTTCTAAAGCAAGGGCCAATCTGCTAGTTCACTTTTATACAAAGAGTGAATTAATGTCTCTTTTAATGCGTTATTTTGGGTCAGGACCAGTAAATCTTTTAACTAAAAATGTATAAAACCGTACGAATTGGACGGAATCATTATTTATTAAGACGATAAACCCTTTAAAGCTTTTCTGGAAGTAATAATCGTAAAGCTTTCGATTGTCTTAAAAATACTTTCTTTATAACGAAGCACCATTTGCTCGTTACCTAAATTAATTAATTATACAACTTAGCGTGGTACTGAAATTAGAGTACGTTATTTTATAGCTTTCAGTCTTAAAATTGAGATTGATTAATGAAGCAATTATCAATTTCTTAAAATTTTGCTATTGCATTTTAATTTAGTAATATACAATAATTGACTACCTCTTGCCTATCAATGCTACTAGCCCATGCAGCTAGTAGGATTAAAACCAGAAATTCTGGGTTCGAATTCTTCGAAGACTTACAGCTTTTTTTTGTTTTCTTATAGTTACTAAAGGTTATGCGACTTATCACTTATTAAATGTAAAATTACTAAAGTTAAGTCAGTTTTTGACTTACAAGAACATGTTTTTTAAGATATTGCCTTTTATTAGCCTGGTGAAAGTAAATTTAACATCTTCTAACAATAATTTGCAGTAACAACAATGTTCTCCAAGTTGATTCCAACTGCGACAGCAGATCTATATTAAAGATCAACGCTAACACTAGAAAAAGATAATGCGCAGGACCGACTTTTTACATACCCATCCGACGCATGGATCATCTTACTATTCAGACAATTGGGTGATCGGCCAAATTGCCTAGGAAACAACAATAAAAAATTTGTTGACTGTCTGCCAGCTCGTCCATCACGGCTAACTGATCTCAATCGATACGACAGGAACGGTGAGAATTCAATATATCCCCCTCAACAGGTTTCCTGTTGAAGAGAGGATATATTTAAGATAGATAGCTATTTTCTCAAAATTTATGTTCATAAATTGAAACTGCCATCCATACCTAGGATTTTCTCTAAAAATTTATATAGTAAATCATATAGTGACAACCAGTTTTTAAAATTTTTATTTTTATAGCAAGTTACATTTAGTGTCCCGTTGTTGGTTTCATACGAATAAAACAATTGGTAATTAAATAATGTTTAATAAAGAAATGTGTGTTTAAATGTGAAATCTAATTATTTCATAATAGATATCGAACGAACCTCTTCTTTTTAAATCAATTCCCCTCGAGCGATCAGTCCACACTTCAAATTACACTCTAATTTAAATTGTGTAACTGTTTCCAATTTAATTAAGACTTACTTTTACTTCCAGTAAACTTAGTAAATTTACCGTCACATTTTCCTTGTTGTAATGAAAATACACTTCATCGTAATTCAATAATCTTTCGTAATTAAAAAAGCTTTCCCTTGATTTAATTTTCTCATATTACGAGTACATGAATTAGAAAATATTTCTTAAACCAGGCTTAAATAAGACAATACGAATAGAAGGCATAAGTATCTCATCTTTTTACTGTTCCTTGCAAGGACTATATATATATTAATAAAATAAAACCGATTATCAGGTTAAACGCATATTTCAATTAGACATAAGACAGAGCTTTAAAAGCATTTTATTTTTACGAGTACAAAGCATTTTATTGTTACAAATTTCCTGATAAATACAGATAATCTTATTTGTTTCAATTTCCACATTGATAACTTAATTCATTTTAAAAATAACCTGAGTCTGAATAAATCTAATTTAATTTAGTTTTTTACAACAAAAATGTTAGTTCGATCAGGTAATTTGTTATGTGTTTAACACCCTACACTCGTATTTAAAGTAAAAACAATGTTTACTTACTTTAAATGTAATAATTGTACTCTGGAAAAGTGAATGTTCATACATTCACTTGCTCAAAGTACCTACATTCATTACCATTTGTGGGGCTTTTAAATTTTTTTATAAAAAAATACAAGTATAAAGGATTTTTTTATTTCTCATTAATTATACTTAATGAAATCAAGTGTTCGTTATTCAATATCTTATGATGCGTGCTCAATAATAACAATATCAATTACATGTGATTTTTTCATATTGTCATTGATAATAAGTAAAAATTATATTCATAATTTTAATATACAAACCATATTTTATCAAATAAAAGTATATAATCAATTTTATTGAATGAAAATTAGTTAAAGAACGATCGTACTTGCAGGAAAATCTTTTCTAGTTTACACAATTTCAATATTGACAAAATTAGTATTCAAAGCTCGCTGAAAAACGTGCATCCATGAACGGAAGACGGGACTTACATTTTCAGCTTCGAACGTGAGCTCACACCACAAAGAATTTGCATTATTCGATTTTTTTTGCGAAAGAAGTGTTCGAATGTAATTTTAAAATTTCAATTACGATTTAAACAGTTTCATTAAAATTAAAGGCATATTTGATTACGGTTTAATTGGTAATATTTCATTTATTAGATGGATATTTGTTTGGATGAATACTATACAACTTTTGTAAAACATGTATTCGAATATAGAACAAACAAACTAATAAGCAAAATTGGCTCACTTTTTTAAGTTACATGTAGCGTTAGTGATAACTGAATATAATTACCATGATATATTTTTGCTATTCAACTACGGTCAAGTTATCTTACTAAACGAAAGGAAGTAAATCGTATATAATATTATGTTGTTGATGACATTTAACACAACTATAACGTTCCGTAGCGTAAACTTAGCTTATCGTAAATAGTATTTACCTTTAATAAGTTCTTCAAATAAAACATCAAAACTAAACATTACTGGAAGTAAAAAATATAAATCAAAATCAAAATATAAATAATAAAAAATAGAAATATAATCAAATATAAATATGTGTCATTCCTAATAAATAATAATTAATTTCATTGAATAAACGCTTCTTCTATGGATTTTAACGAAAATCCTTTTATTTCCTTGGTAAGTTTTTAGTATACCACACTCTTGTAGAAGACATTGTATGGTACTATTATGTTCCTTCGGTTTACATTTATACACATATTTGTCACTGCTTATAATCATACTATATGTATTTATAAAAACATTTAAGAGCAGTTGGTAAATTCCGCAATATATCAAAAACCATTTTGACCAGCCAAATTACGGCTTGCTTTCCAATTAATTAGTTTTAACACTTTAAGACATCAAAAAAAAAAGATTTTTGCGTGGGATTTAATACATTTACTTTTAACCTACAATACAAAAATTATGTTCCCTTAAGAAATGTTTGTTAATATTATAATAAGATATTTCAACCTAGTAAAGATACATTTGAGAACTTGTGCAGGTGTATATGAACGGATCATTAGTTTTCACAACGGGAAAATGCATTTAAGTTCCGCGTCGGGCGAATGTGAGTACATTTTAGAGTTGATTGATAAATAAGATTAAAATTTTTATACTTATATTTAAATTTATCGCTTACTTTCATTCATAACAAATGCTATACACGCTAAGATAATTATTAAGTAATATCGTAGGGCTAGTTGATTGATGAGAATTTCCCAATGTGTTTTCAATATGACAAAAATATTGACAGGTAACATTACAAAAAAAATAAAACAAAAAAAAAATTAACGACGACGTACGTGTAAATTACACGTACGTTGTCGTTAAAAGCTAACTTAAATTAATTAAGCAAATATTATTCAACATTGTTCAAAGTTTATATCATTTTATCCTAATAAGTGGTCAGACCACCTAGTTTGCTTTGTTTGTCAATGTTCTTAAACCATCACGTTCGAGGTAATGTAAACAAACGCACATGTACCTGTGAATCGTGTAACTAATTTAAGTTAAGCGCTCACGTAGTCCAAGGGCAATTCTATCCAAAATGTAACTAACACGTTTCTATGTCTGACTTAAATTTGTTTTTATAGGCTGATGCCGATATTTTAATGTTGTAATCGCATATAATTTGTTACAAAAATTTTAAAAGATTCCTGCCTAAAAACTCTCACAACAGACGAACAAAAACAAGAGTTTCGTTTAATATCTTATTATGCTCGTTTTTAACATATTTCATTATTAAAAAAAATTAAAACTAAAATTAGCAAAATCAGTATTAGTAGCAGTATATAAATAAATACTATTACTAATACTGATTTTGTATTTGAGTAATAGATTACTATTACTCGAATACAAAATCAGTACATTTTTTTTTTTTTTTACGGATGACTCACGTTGGTGGAGTTAACCGCTACAACCCGGCGGGTTCGAGGGGCTGTGCAACTTTAAGTGTGCACAGACTTCACCTCTATTCTGTGGCTAGCTGGCTCAGGCTGCCACTTCTTTATCCTAAGCGGGCTTGATCGAGGTGCCCAAGAGGGCCGAAACTCAGCTCGATCAGCCGCTGGTCAGGTCCATGCCTATCCCGTTAGCAATATTTATCGAGGGCGCCCGGTGGCCGAACCTCGGCTCGATAATTTGCTTTAGGACTTATTAGTGGAAGGTATTTACCCCCTATCTGATTGGTGAGAATCGGCCTGGTACGTGCCGATATCTGTTGTACGTGTACTAGTTTGTCCTCGACGGCGAGGACAAGTTGTGTTGCGTAGTGAGTTTAAACGTGCTTGCACGATTGAGTCTCATCGTCCGGATCCGTTATCGCGTTTCGCGCTCTTCGATGGACGTCGTTTTAGCGAGTGAAATTGTTGGTTCGTAAGCGGCGGCGCTCCGAACTAGATCGTTTGGGTGTTGCGAAGCCGAGTCGAAATATCGGATAGATGCTTGTTTTAGATATTGTTTGATAGTGGGCAATTTCAGATCCAGGTGCATGTCAATGTTGCGCAGGTAATACGGCGCACCAGTGGCCCTGCGCATGAATCTGTTTGCAGGACTTGAAGCTTGTCAATTGTGATTGCTTTGCATGTGCAAAGACAGGACTGGCATATGTTAAAATTGGACGTATGACTGTCTTGTATAACTAACACCTTATTGCGCAGAGATAACGCTTCTAGGATTTATTAGTGGAAATAGTCGACCTAAGACGTAGGCCGCTCTGTTTTAGACCCGCGTTATGTGCGGGCCAAAAGTCAAGATTTGTCTAAGATTACCCCGAGGTATTTGGTCTGTTTGACCCAAGGGATAGGGCAATCTAGGAGTCGGACATTAGAAGGAAGGCACGGATCTCGTCGCGTGAACAAAATGGCCGCTTTTGGAAGGATTTATTTCTATTCTCCATTTCCGGAACCATTCCCTAGGATATTGGCCTGGTTGAGTCTTTGACTAACTAGGATAGGACATCTACTGGTTGAGTATATGCAGGTGTCGTCTGCGAATAAGGCGGTGTCTACAAGACGGTGTTGTGGGATGTCGTTAGTGTATAAAGTGAACAGGATTGGGCCTAATACGGAGCCTTGGGTACTCCGGCACTGACCGGTCGAGGTAGTGATTTAGTTCCCTCTACGCGGTATCGGAACGTTCGTTTCCTGAGGAAGTCTCGTATGATGAGTACGAGACGATCTGGCACGCCGAGCTACTTTATCGAACGCCTTCGCCACGTCGAGGAAAAGCGCTCCCGTGTGATGGCCTCGTATTAAGCTGACTTTAATTTTCTCCGTGATGCGGTGAATTTGGTGAGTGCAAGAGTGTTTGGCTCGAAGCCGAATTGAATAGGGAGGGAGCCCTTTGGTTCATAAAATCTAATAAGCGGCTTGGACAAGTCGTTCATATATTTTCCGAAACCCTTTAGGAGGCTAATGGGATGATAAGAACTGGGAAGTGCGGGTGGTTTGCCGGGTTTGAGGAATCCTTTAGTAGCGTCCTTCAAGTGTTTGGGAAAATACCCTTGGAAAGAGCTGCGTTATAAATTAGGACTAGGATGTTAATTATATGTTCCGGTAGGTTTTAATGACGCGGTTGTTTATTCCGTCGGTGCCCAGGGCTTTCGAGGTTTGAGATTTTGATAATCGACTTGACTTCGCTTCCGGTCACCGGTGAAGTTACATCGCGGGAGGAAGTTGAGTCAACCGCTCGACCTCGCTCTCCACCGTTTGGCGGTGAGCGGCGTCGATCGGTTGAGTGCTTAACGTGCATTGTGCCTCGAGGCTGTCGGCTAGACATTCGGCTTTCTTCATCGAGAAACGCTAGAGGAGCATCAGGAAGGTTAGGATGGGATAAAGGCGGCATCGGAGGGTTCCGATTCCGCCTTTAGGCTATTGGAAGTTGCCAGAAGGCTTGATGGGATGGGTGCATGTTGCTTAGATCTGTATCCACCGATCGTTCCTGAATTCAGCTATGCGCGTCTTGGACTGATGTTCAAGGGCGCGCAACTTCTCCTGTTCCGTTCGGTTGGATACCAATCATGGCACGAATCGCAGCCCTCTTGCGTCGCAAGAGGTCCTTGATGTCGTTTGGCAAGGCCCAGCGGGGTTTTCCTCCACGGGACTTGCTTCGAGGAGACCTCGACGACACATTGGACATGTCTTGTGAGCGCATGAGCAGCGAGATTCGCGTCATTAGCACTGTGCAGGACTTTGGAATGGCATCTAGGTGCGCGAGCTAGTGCTGTCTAGCTGAGATTTGAGTTTGCGCCAGTCAATTATTGTTTTGGATTGGATGTTTTGGGACCAGGTGGTCCTAGTTTGAGGATGACTGGGCGGTGATCGGGCAGAGATTGACATTTTAAGGAGGCAATATCAAGCACATCCGATCTGTGGCCTACCGTGTGCGGGTAGTGCGTATGCTCAAGCGGAGCAACGACACTGAAGTTAAGTAGTTCAGATAGTGCATCTAGTGCTGCACCTCGCGAGTTGATTGTGTAGCTGTTCCATCGGGTGTGCTTGCTATTGAAGTCGCCTGCCAGAATGACGCGCCTCCTAGGAGAATAGGGTCTCAGTTAGAAAGGAAGTATTCGGAATAGGAAGTCGGATTGGGGTATCTCGGAAGAGCTTCTACATGGTAAGTAGACCGAGGCTATGGTGATTGGCGCGTGTCCTGTCATGGCTAACCTACAGACCGAGGCTTCTATGTGCGTTAGCGTCGACGGCGTGTCGATTGCTACACAGTGCAGGGACTACAGTACAGGGCCCGATCATTTCTTATGATGTTATAGTTAGCTATTTTCGGATCTCCTCTTCCGGGCTTTAGGAACGTCTCCTGCACCAGTAGAATGTCGACGTCGTTTTCGCGTAGAAAACTGAGATTTCGGTTGCTGCCATTGCATGGCTAGCAAGCTGTGGGCGCTACGCGGAGCGCTTGGTTTTGTGCGGCACCACGCGGGCGCTCGGCGCTACCTGCGGTTGTTGTTGTTGCCACGCGGGCATTGGAGCGCTGCGCGGAGCACTTGTTGTTTGCCACGCCGGAATAGGTCGAAGGGCGGGAAGGAAGGGGAGGCACCTGGGGCGCCTTGGGACGGATTAAGGTGCTGGTGGTTTGCGCTTGGGTGCCTTGGGCAGCCAGATAATTAGCCGTGTGGCCAGCGCTTTGCGCAGTTAACGCATGCCGGCGGTTCGTACGTGGTGAGTACTTCCCTATCTCGGGGTCTAGGGCAATCAGAGTGCCATGGTCACCAAGGCATTTGACGCAGCGAGGGCGTGCGTGACGAGTTACGGGCCGAGTGCCCGTACATTTAGCAGTTATGACACTGCGCAGGAAGGCCATTTGAGTGTGGCGCGTGGAATGATGCGACTTATGTCGCATATGTGTGTAGATCATACACCTTTTGCCCTCGTGGAGCGTTCCAGGGTCAGAAGGACCACATTAAAGGGCTTTTAGTTTTAGGATGGGTTAGGCGGAAGGTCGAGTAAATTGGGATGTTTTGTCCCTTAATGAAATTATAGATATCCTCTGTGGCATCTCCTTCGGCAGTCGCTTTGACGACTGTCCGAAGTACGCGCCTCTTCCGGGAGCGCGTATGTGTATAATAATAGTCGTTCTTTAAAAGATACGACGTAACTTGACGTGTGCGTCACTGTTTCTAATTGCAATTTAATGCCCTGGCTCGAGTCGGCTGCTGTAAATTATATTTATTGGACAGCGCGGACCGTAGTTCTGCCATTTCTCCTTCGACCGAATATAAATCGGCGGAGGTTTCTTATCCTAGGTGGGATTGATGGTGGCTGAGAGGCAGCCGGAGGTTGCTGTGAAGCAGCGGATGGTGTTTGCTGTGAAGCAGCAAGTGGTTGCCTTGATAAGGCCGATGTTGTTGGCCGTGAGGCGGCCTGAATGGATTGCCGTGAGGCGGCATTTGGCTCTGTGGCCGATGTTGTTGGCCTAGGGGCCGATAGTATTTCCGCCGACGCTTTCGGCGCCTTAGGTGGCGGAGTTGGTGATGTAGCAGGGGAGGCCCTGCTCTTGCGCTTTTTCTTGCGCGAACTAACCGGCAGGAACCCTCCTGCGTCTTCGTCCTCGGTGATAGAATTGGAACACAACCCAATTAGTTTTTTAAATATTTTTGTAAGGGCGCCACTGTCTATTCTTACTTATCTGTGATCTCATGACGTTGAATGATTTCACCATTGTGTACGCTTGCACTTTAATTACAATAAAACAAGATAGTTACTCAGTTAATTTCTTTTATTCCATCTAAATCCTACATGGTAGCAGAGCGTGGTTGTGGATAAAAGAAATCAGATAAAAATAAATAGTAATTCCGAAGTTTTACCGAAGAGTGCAATTTTGAGGTTACCGGTACCTACCTACCGGCATTTTGTGGTCAGCGCGCTAAAAAACTCCGTTTCTTCAGAATGTCGAGCTCGAATATGTTTAATCTCGAGAAATTGAGTGGTCGAGACAATTTCACAACATGGAAATTCAGTGTTAAAATATATCTCGAGCATGAGGAACTGTGGAGTTGCATCGAACCACCGACAGGATATACGTTCGACGCAGCAAAAGACATAAAGGCAAAAACTAAACTCATTCTGCTACTGGACCCTCAAAACTATGTTCATGTCCAACAGTGCACAACCGCCAAAGAAGTGTGGGACAGCTTGAATAAAGTATTTGATGATAATGGGCTAACACGGAGGGTAAGCCTGTTAAAAGAGTTAATCAATACTTCACTGGAATCAAGTAATGGCATAGAGGACTATATTAGCAAGATTATGAATGCTGCACACAAGCTTAGAAATATTAACTTTGAAGTTAATGATCAGTGGCTTGGCACATTGATGTTAGCCGGCTTGCCTGATGAGTATAAACCAATGATTATGGGATTGGAGAATTCTGGTGCTAAAATTGGTGCAGACTTTATAAAAGCAAAATTACTCCAAGAAGTGAGAAGTGAAGATTCAAACAAAGCCTTTTATTCGAACTCAAAGAAAAACTTCAAGAATCAACACAATAACTCTAAGTCTCAGGTGAAAACTAAAGGCCCACGATGCTACAACTGCAATGGTTATGGGCATTTTGCAAAGTTTTGCAAAAAGCAGAAGAAGACAATGAACAAAGAAAACAAAGATCAAGAAAGTTTCATTGCAGCTTTTTCAGCCTTTTCAGGTAAAGAAAATCAGAAATGGTACATTGACTCAGGTGCTTCCATGCACATGTGTAGCCATAAAGAATGGATATACAATGTACGCGAGCCCCCGGTGAAAACTATCACAGTGGCAAACAGGGAGCCATTGTCAGTGGAGTGTGTTGGAGATATCAGCATTTATATCACACAACATGATAAAGTTGAGGTGAGAAATGTTTTATGTGTACCCGGACATGCAGCCAATCTACTGTCAGTTAGTACTATAACTAAGAATGGATGTAATGTGTCATTCACTGAGAAAGGTTGCAATATTAATAATAATACGGGAAAGCTATTATGTTCAGCCTCGCTAATAAATAAATTATATGTTCTGGACTCTTATACTACTCATGTTGAAACTGCTCATATGGTGTCAAATAAACCTAATGAAAATGATATTAATTTATGGCATCTGCGGATGGCACATTTAAATGTTTCAGCTCTAAAGAAATTACCAGATTGTGCCGAAGGTGTTAGACTGACACAAGGAGTTCATAAGGATACTCAATGTTCCACCTGTTTAGAAGGGAAACAGGCAAGGTTGCCGTTCAAGAATCCAGGTTCTAGAGCCACAGAACCACTACAAGTTATACATTCTGACCTTTGTGGCCCTATGGAGACTACTTCTTATGGAGGTATGAAATATTTCATTTCTTTCATCGACGATTACTCCAGAATGGTCCATATTTATTTTATGAAAGATAAACAAAATGTGCTAGATATTTTTAAAGACTTTAAAACAAGGGTAGAGAACCAATTGAATTATAAAATTAAAATAATAAGAACAGACAACGGTAAAGAGTACTGCAATTCCAATTTTGAGCAATACTTATCAAACTGTTGGAGGGAATTATACACCAGACTAGCACTCCGTATACTCCTCAGCAAAATGGGCTTGCGGAAAGGATGAATAGAACACTGGTAGAAAAGGCGAGATGCATGATATTTTATGCAAAGTTAAATAAACCTGTATGGGCTGAGGCTATTGCCACAGCTGCATACATTGTTAATAGATCACCAACTAAAGTACTAGAAGACACTACTCCTTATAAAATGTGGACAGGAAAGGAACCAAAGTTAGATCATATGAGAATATTTGGCACAAGAGTCATGGTTCAAATTCCAAAGGAGAAACGTCTAAAATGGGGCAAAAAGTCAATGGAAATAATTTTTGTCGGTTACTGTGAATATACAAAAGGATACCGTGTATCCACAAACACATGAAGTGACAAAAAGTAGAGATGTTATTTTCTTTGAAAATGTTAATCAGTCTGATGAATGTACAATTTCAGTCAATCCAATTGATGCCGAGTCAATCAAGTCAGAAGAGAGACCAAAGCAGTCTGTCACTATTCCTCAGTCAGATGAATCTGCAACAAAAACTTTATCTGAAAGTGATGGTGAAAACTCCAGTGAATATGAAACTGATACATGTGATCTTGATGACAGTTACCAGCCGCCAAGAAGATTATTACAGCAAGAACAACAGACTAGTAATGTAACTCTCAGACCTCGTAGAAACTATCAGATTAATAATAATGGTTTACTTTGTTTATATACAAATATTACAGATCCACAAAGTGTAGACGAAGCTTTGACATCTCCACATGCCAAAGAATGGAGAAAAGCGATGGATGAAGAGTATAACTCCTTGATAGAAAATGAAACATGGCAGCTTGTCGACTTACCTACAGATAAAAAGGCATTGCCAAGTAAATGGGTGTTCAAGACCAAAACTGATCAACAAGGAAATACTATTAGATACAAAGCTAGACTTGTCATAAAAGGTTATGCACAGAGGAAAGGCATTGATTATCAAGAGTCTACTCTCCGGTGGTGAGATACACTTCCATTCGTTATCTGTTTGCCATAGCAGCTCAATATAATCTACAGATCGAACAAATGGATGCTGTGTCTGCTTTTTTACAAGGAAATATAGATACTGATATATATATGTTACAGCCAGAGATGTATACCGAAGGAGATAAGGTTTGTTACTTATTGAAATCTATCTATGGTCTCAAACAAGCTAGCAGGCTTTGGAATATTAAGTTAAGCCAAGTCTTAAAAGAGATGGGAGTTGAGCAATCAAAGACTGATCCGTGTATTTATTATAATATTAAAAAGAGAATTTATATTGCAGTCTGGGTTGATGACTTAATCATATTTAGTTCCCAGCCAGTATCAACTAAAGAATTAAAAGACAGGTTATGTGAAAAATTAAATATGAAGGATATTGGCCAAGCAAGACAATGTGTGGGATTAAACATCACTAGAGGTGAAAATAGAATTATGTTAGATCAGGAGAAGTACATAATGGAAATATTATCAAGATTTAATATGACAGATTGTAAAGCAGCAAGGACACCTATAGAAGTTGGTCTGAAGTTCACTGAAAATAATGAAGATCCATTTGACTGTCCTTACCAACATGCTATCGGGAGTCTACTGTATGTGGCTCAAGGAACAAGACCAGACATATCATTTGCTGTGAATACCCTTAGTAGATATAATAAAGAACCCAAAACTGAACATTGGACTGCTGTGAAAAGGGTGCTAAGATACCTACAGGGTACCAAACATTACAAACTAACCTATACCAAAAATGGTCAAAATGAAATCACAGGATACTGTGATGCAGATTGGGCGAGCGATGTGCGTGACCGTAAGTCGTGCACGGGCTATATTTTTATGTTGCAGGGTGGAGCAGTGTCATGGTGCTCACGCAAACAGCAGACCGTGGCATTATCTACTGCAGAGGCCGAGTACATGGCCATGTCATCAGCGGCACAGGAGGCGCTATGGCTACAGCAGCTGCAAGGAGAACTAGGAGGAGGAAAATGTGACTCTCTAATCATTCACAGCGACAACCAAAGTGCAATCAAACTCACTGCTAATGACTGTTATCTACCTAGGTCTAAACACATAGATATAAAGCATCACTGTTTAAGGGAACATGTTAGTAATTTAAAGTTAAAGTTTTGTTATGTACAGGGTATACAAAATATTTCAGATATATTAACTAAGGGGACTACTGTTGATAAACATTTATATTGTGTGTCAAATATGGGATTGTGTTCAGGGGAGGGTGATAGAATTGGAACACAACCCAATTAGTTTTTTAAATATTTTTGTGAGGGCGCCACTGTCTATTCTTACTTATCTGTGATCTCATGACGTTGAATGATTTCACCATTGTGTACGCTTGCACTTTAATTACAATAAAACAAGATAGTTACTCAGTTAATTTCTTTTATTCCATCTAAATCCTACACTTGGTGACCGGACAGGATTGATCGAGCTCCATTTCGGAGTCGGAGTTGTTAGGTGAAGTGAGCGGGGATAGGGTGTCCGAGTGTATTGTGGGACACTTTTCCGACGCGGGTGTGGTTGCTCGCGTCGAGCATGGGGTGCGCTTATAGTGAATTTGGCCCCCTTGCGCGGTGAGGGCCTCGCGGATGGCACGTACTGTGTCCGCCGGCGGACGATTTTTTAGGTCCTCGAAGTCGAGGCCTAGGTCACTGAGGGTGACTGAATCCATGCTAATGATTTTATTTTATTTAAAATGTTAATATTACAACGTGCAAGCACCCCCGGTGAAGCCGGGGGTTGTGTGCCCTACCCTCCCCGCCCCAGTGAGCAGGGAGGTGTAAACCTGACGTATTTAGAAAACTCTAGCGCTTTAGGAGCGCTAGGTGAATACCTACGCTGCTGCCTAGTGCAGCAAGCGACGTTAAAATTTGACTCTAATAACAACCACGTGAGTGGTGTGCGTGTAATTTAATTAAAATCACGATGTGACGTGGCTTAATTGAAAAACTAAATCTTAAAGGGTCCCTACATCTCAACAGAAGGACATGCGGACGCTGTAAAGGGGAAAATTGAATTGATAGGCAAAATCAGAGCGACTCACCAGACCAGACGGCTACACATCTTTTTGCGCTCAGGCGCGTACGCCCAACGCGTCGACACTTTACACCGGCACACACTAGCACTGTACACAGTCACTGCACGGCACGGCGATCACGGAGTCTTCTTGCTTCTTGCCACTTGACGGCGTCGGGGGGAGGGCGTGGCCACGGGTGGGCCAAGCGGACGGCGCAGGTAGCGGAGCGGATCGAGCGGGCTTGTCCGGTCGATCCGAGAGCTAGATGCGCACCTTATTGTTTTTTGTCATGCGCACCTTATTGTTTTTTGTCAGTACATTAGTATTTAGAATTTATTTATACGTTTATGTTTCAAATAGTAAGAGAAAGGGCATATTTTCTTTTTATTACTATTAGAGGATTCTCAGAAATAAATTATCAAATTTTTAAATTTTTATAATAATAGTTGTATTACAGGAATTGTGGAAGAGAACGTTCGTGCTCGTTCATCCAACGAAATGCTATTTAAGTCCACAAATGCCGTTATTTGACACTAAGGAATTCACGTTTTGATTGAAATAAACCATTCCCAAAAGACTAAATAAGTTTCTATACTAGTTTGGGAACAATTTAACTTTTTTAGAAAATAGAATTTAAAAATTTAGTGTGTTTTGGTTTTGGATACTAAAAAATTTGAAGTAGAAAGGTGGGTGTAAAAAACAATATTATCGTCGTATAAGATGCGAACCGGTGCTAAAGGAGAGTCCCTTCATGCTATTTTCACAAATGAAAAAGTCTGCTTTTACAGTCGTTTCTTTGTTCAGCAAATTTTACTGCTTCAGGTTTCAATGGAATTTGTTTAAAAACGCTGTTAATTATATTGCGTACCGTCAAAATTTTGTAAAACTATTTAAAAACGTTTATTTTTTTCTATTTCATTAACTTTTACATAGTCACCCACCCCCATTGACCAGGTGGGGATAGGATCCAAAACCACCTAAAGAATAAAAGGGGAGGCCTATGACCAACAGTGGACTATCACAGGCTGATGTTGATGATGATGATGATGAACAGTACAACATAGAAAACTTACTTTTGAAATTTTATAGTTTACATCTATTTTTAAGGTAATGTAAATTATTTTCAACTTAATTGCAAGCTACATTTAATGACTTCAAACGATAACCTCAAACGAAGATGTGATGTGTTTTATTATTATAAATTATAGTATTACTTGTTTAGTGTTTAATTTAAACATTGACATGAAACAATTTTTTAATCGAATATAATCGATTATGTAATCTTTACATAATCGATTATATTCGATTTAAAATAGTACATTGTTCACTATAAAATATATAATATAAATAGATAATATAGTATTTATTTAATAACCAGAACAAAAAAACAAATTTTAAAGTGTACCCTGTTACTAAAAGTGTTCATTGCCCATGTTCTCATAAATTTATCAGGAAAAATTAACAGCCATTGTCTTTAGGGCTTAATGATATAAAGATATTATCTGAAAGATATTTTTATTAATTGGGCATTGTGGAAGGAAAAAAAGCGGCTATAAGAAATAAACCCTCGCACTTTCGCCAGTCGAGGTTCCATTAAGAGAAATAGAACTTTTTTACTGTGATATAAATTATTAATTATGTAACACATGCTTCTTTGGGTTATGTTTATTTTTATATGATTTAATTTAACTTGAGTTTTAATAGGGTATTAAAACTCCAGGATGATTACGGTTTTCAAAAATCTATAAACAAAGCAAATTCTATGCTAAGAATCCAAAGATTTTGCTGATACGTCTTGGCATCATTGGGGTTTTATTGAGTTGATTTTAATTGGAGTCTCTGAACATAGGAAAAATTTCTGCAAGATGGGTGCAAAGAATGCTAACCGACATTTAGAAACAAAAAACAGGATGGATGACGGGGAGGTGATTGGGACGAAGGAATTTATTTAAAGGACAGCCTGGAAAGCGGACCGATGTGAAAATGGGTAGACTTTACACTTAAATTAATCCAGTTTTTAATTATTCAAACATTTTCAAATTATCGCTGGCGGATGGTTTGAAGATTACCTGGTCCCGTCGAATCAATCGCCGGTCGTCAGTTATTGATTGACCGTAAAAAGTGGTCAGCCTTGACGGTTATTTAAATTTAGCTTGGTAAGCCTAAAATCCGCGTAAATATACATTGTTGTTTGTAGATGTTTTGGCTCTATGCCTCTTTTATGTTCGTTGGGATGCGAACAGTCACCTCGTCAGTAACCTACAAATTAACTCTATAAGTCTGGCGGATTTTACATTTTAAATGACCTTTATTTTTTATAGCTCAAAGATATAGATAGAACAGTCGCTAGAGATAGATATATATTACAAAAACATCGCTATATTTAATATCAGTAATAACTAAATCAAAACATTACTTAAGTAAACCATTAAAAACAAAACAATATCGAAATTTTACAACAAATATCTAGCCGATGTAAAAATTAATAGAGGTAAGAAAGTAATATTCTAAGGGTATTGGCTATTTTGAAAACCATTTAGACATTGTGTCAAAGATCAACCTAAACGGCAAATGTCAGGAAAAACACAAATAGAAGCGTCCCGTTTATTGTATTGAAAGATATTTTAAATTGTATTAAAACGTTAATAATTAGTTTTAAAAGTTTTAATGTTTTTTTGCCTTTTATCTATACAAATCGTTTTGATTTAAACATGAAATTAGCGCCTTTGCCCGGAAAGTTTTGCCGTTCACAAAAATCCGCCAGGATGTCCAAAGGGCAATACTGTTATCATAAAAACAAGTCTAACTGCATAAAATATAAAAACAATTATTAACGAACAAAAAAAAAAAATAAAATGTTCATATAAATGAAAAATTTTTTCCCAATTTTATTTATTGTTTTAAACATCCACAGCCTTCGTAATTAACTTCACTAAAGTTATGATTAAATTCAAGTAAGTAACAGAGTGCAACTATATTGAACAATTTTTCGGTAAAAAAAAATATTTATTTGCGGTTCACTTTAATTAATGTCTCTCTCACAACAAAGATAACCAATGTAAAACCCATATATATCCATGTTCCAATAACACAGTTTGAAAAAATTAATTTGTTTAAATTAAAAATATTATTGCAAAAAGTTAATAAATATGAAATAATCTTTCCATTAACATTCTGCTTAATAATTAATGATCAAGATTCTCAAGCTAAGAAGCTCAATAATAAATACGTCTGATATTATAAATTAAAGCCCCGGTTCCTTCTTTCGGTGAATCGAAACATGTTAAAATAATTCGGTTTAATTTTCTATGGTATAAAAACCCCAATAAGGGTTTGCATAAGAGGAGGCCTTGGGCTTGAGTAAAACGATGGAAGGATGATGATGAAATGATAATGGGATGATGATGATAATGATGATGATGATGATGATGAATATCTAACTGGTTAAAAGTGTTACAGAAGTTGTAGAGCTTAGACAGTGCGTCACTAAAGACGTCAGAATAGTTATACAGTTTAATTTTTTGGTTAATCATATTTTTTTCTGCTTTGTAGAATGACACAGGCCGTATCCTGGTGCTTAATTTCAAACTATTTTCTCAATATAAATTTAATATCTAGCAGATACTTTTCAAAGGTGAAAACTATTTTTAAAATCCTTTCTAAAATCATTTGAAAATATTGGAGAATGCTATGACGTTATTCCAGCTCGTTAGTTCTTTCTTTTATAAAATTTAATATAACATGACAACTATGTATTTTGACCAAATATTTGTTGTAATAACCTCACTATACATGTTTTCTGATATAAACAGACAGCATCAATTATCGTAGCCCTAATTACGAATGCTACAGCCGAAGGTTGCAAAAAAATGCGAATATAATTTATAAACTGATTTATTTAAATCAATTACAATCGAATAAAAACTAAGACGACAATTACCCGACGATTTAAACAAAAGTGACGCTTCCCATGTGGCTCCGTCCGGTGTCTAACTCGCTTATAAACTTTTCTCCTATTATTAGCTTGTTTTGTCTTAATAAAATTGCTTTAATTTGTAACTTACACACTGTATTTTGATGTTACAATTACATAAATCTCTTTTGAAATTCTTTAGCGTCACTTAATGATCGATATTTCATTATATAAACGTTACATAAAAGTACTTTTAGTTTCAAATGATGAAATACGAAATGTTTTAATTTTCCAAAAAAAATCATAAAGATAATCTTAGCTAAGTTTAAAACGAAAAATTGCAGGCGATATTCGAGCGTTTACAAAGTACTCGAACAGTAAAAAAAAACAAACCTACTTTATGGATAAATACTAATTTAATAAGTATAAACAAACAACATTAAAGAGCTGGTAGCTTTGAGTAGCCAGCAATGTTATGGTAAAAGAGCACCCCGACATGGTTCTATGTGAAGTCAACTTTTAACTAACTTTATCCGCCTATAAATAATGGAAGCAATTCATCTGACCAGTTTTTATTGGCACTCTAATGCGGCTAATAACGGCAGTTCTGTCAGACTCATAGAAACAGACACAATCATTAGCCAATCAAGTATGACGACTTACAATAAACCGTAGATAGTCACATAAGGTGATCAATACCATCGTGTAACAAACGAAGAATTAAAAACCCACATAGTAAAACAGATACTTTTAATCTTACTTATATATATTTTATTGGGATGAAAAATAATGTTTAAAAAACTTATTTGCAATTTAATACAGTTAAGTTATTACATTATAGCAAAATCAAAAACATTAAGATTGTTTACACCGAAAGACCTTTTTAAAGGAAAATAGCGGAATATTTTCCCTTGCAAAACATTGTCTACGGCTGAAGATATCAATTAATATCGCTAAGCTTCGGCGAAGGCCACAAACGCTGATTTCCTTTAATATTGACAAAAGGAAGGTAAAAATTTATTTATAGAAGAATATTATAATACAAAGAAAGCTGTTTAAGTAGCAGGCTCTAACTTATTATTGGAGATGGACTTATTTATGTATATTTATATAAGGGGACTGTTTTCCTGTCTTCAATTTTTTCCCAACACAATTACCATTAAGGGTATTTAAAAGTTTGGTTTTTAAAAGTATTGTAGTGTAAACTTAAAGAGACATTTTAACCATCCTTTTTTATCGCTTTCTGATAATTTATTCAATATCCTAATTTGCAGTACTATTCCGTGAAATTGTATAAATTTTTACTAATTATTAGCCTAAAAAATATGAATGTTTTCCTTCGTTACCGATGCAATGAAATTTTAAGGAGTATTTTTAACAAAGGCTTTTCATTTCATAAATCTGTAAAGGCTCGATTCGTTTAACAATGGCTGACTTTGTTCGCTTGTAAAATGGACGTTAACTTGAGACCAGACCGAAGATTTAAACGACATTTTAGTAAAGTCAAGAACGCAATATTGATGATTTGTGTAAACCATTCCATTAATATTTTAATAAATAAATGTATTAAATAAATATATTAAACACCTATCTTTAGATTATTTTCTTATTAATATTAATTACAATATGTATATGGAATACGGTTCAAAAATTAATGGAGAAGTTGTGCATTAAGGGATGCCGATGCAGCAGTAGACTAACTCAGGCTGATGGTGAAGATGATTAAGTACAAATAAATTTATTTACAAAAAACCGAAGAATGTAAAAATTTAAAAATAATTTAGGTATAATTGCTGATAACCACAATCTTTTCTTTTCTTTAAAAAACGCTTCTAATAGTAAGTTGTTTTTGGACGATCAGGACACTTGGGTTCCATTTTAAGAAAGCGGAAAGTAATTACCTTACCAAGAATAAAAAAACTTGCTTTAACTAATAAAGAGAAAAATTTTGACCGTCCAGCAGAAAGAAACTGTATAGGGAAAAAATGTATTGTATATAGGGTATAGATTTTCGCCTACGTTGCATTTCCGTTATCGGGCCGATGTATTAAAAAGGCGTGAACACTTAAGGAAAATTGTATAGCCTTCGTGAACAAAGGATACACAAATTTAAATAAATTTTTTCACTACCGTGTTAGCAGTTACCTAATCAGTTACGATAAAGATATAAATATTTTAAGTTATTTATTTACTTTACTGAGAAGGCTTTTATTACGTTATCGTTAATAATCCGATCTGTTATTTCACAATTTAAATCACAATATATAAGGCAAACTGTTGTATTACGTGTCTTTTTTATATTAAAAAAAAATTAGGAATACGCTAATTTAAAATTCTAATAACTAATCGAACTGAATTTGATAAATTTGGCTAAGAAATTCACCGGATTGCATTAATAACTATGAAGAAAAGTATATTGTAGCCCATGAAAACTATTTTAATTCAAATTAAAATATCTTTATTCAACATGGGAGCGATACACTCACTTATTGATTGTCAAAAATCTATCACCGATTCGGATAAGGACGCCTCTGACCTTAAAAGGACCGGCTTCTTTCGCCGGTTCTTCTCGAATTTTCAGCGGGACATATTTTTGTCATCTTTTACAATATAATTAAAACAATAAATTTACATATAAAAGCATAAAATTATGACATTAGTGATAAAAGCCTGGAGCGAGCATTCCATTACCAGAGTGTGTAATCATTTAAAAAATCATTTACAATGTTATAACCTTTAACACTCAAACGTTCCTTAACTTTTTTTAATATATTAATCAATAAATCTTAAACGTTTTCTGGAATTTTGTTGTAAAAGCGAAGACATTGTCCCATAAAAGATTTAGATATTCTTCGCAGTCTAGTTGCTAGAAGAATTAATCTGTGCTTGTTCCTAGTATTTATTTTCAAAAATAAATTTCCAAAAATATATTGAGAACTAACGGTCAATATTTTAATTTGAGTAAAGAACTTTCCGAGTGATTCTATAGGGGCCAGGTTATAGACTGCATAAATAGCTCTTTTTTGAAGTACGAAGATTGTATTAATATCGGCCGCGTTCCCCCACAGTAGAATGCCATAAGACATTGTACTGTGGAAGTAACTATAATATACCAAGCGGGCTGTCTCTGCGTCTGTTATTTGTCTATTCTAAAATTGGATGTTACTTAAAACGTAGTACGACGTACGACGATTAAAGAAAAAAGCTATAAACGCTAATTTTACTTTATTATTTTTTACATCTCACTCTGCCTTTCAACTAAATCAAAATTCAGAGTAGGTAAGCAATTTAAATTTTAAGCATTTACCAATAAATCACTTTGTTAATGCAACTTGTAATCCAAATCCAGGGCCACCTAGCATGCATGGTGTTGTCACACAAACCTTAACGTTGAACTTTCCCCTGTATCGCCTGAAAAACAATGATATACTTCTTAAAATCTGTCTAAGTGGGAAAGTGTAAAAATAGTGTAATAGTAGGGTGACGGATCAAAATACACCAAACTATCAGCACTCCGTATGAATCGTTGCATTATAAGGTTTTCACGAACTAATTTGGCACGATTTTATTGATTAATTGGATTCGAACCCACGGCCTCCGATTTTTAAGCAAACGCCTATACCACTAGGCTACGGAGGCAGTCAACAATATCAAAAAATAACAGTCAAATTAGAGATAATCATTCATCCTTATTTTATTTAAATTGTAGAAGAATGAACAAAATAAAAACTAAGCAAGTTTAAGAGGCAAAACTGGCGATTGGTGAAACGAACAGATTAGTGAAACAAGAAGACAAAAATAACGTGAAGGCAGAAACAACTCAAAATAAGAAAACCAAAAAACCCACTAAAAAGCAATAGACAAGAGTCACAAAGATAAAATACTGGTGACAATTATTAATTATCATCATACAGCTATTAATCATCGAGTTATTCATCATAACGATATGTCATCATCTCCTAAAAGTTAACATCCGTCTAATGAACGTTAAGAAAAGAGGTGACGTGACTAGTCTGTTTCCACAAAATTAAAAATTAAAAATTCTTTCTGACATTAAACGCATTAGAAAGTTGATTAAAACGATAACTACCAAAATGACCCATTGGACAAAACATTCAAAAATAAAGGAACGACCAGTCATACTACAAAAACTAGAGAAGATACATGCTATTTTCTACAGATAACTTTTTCCATATATCATAATTATTAATAAGAAAAAAATTAACATTTCTTACTTTATTAGGTGTAATTTTATAACCGCTAATAGTTGTACCTCCAAATTTACTAGTAATACCGACCTACCTATCTTATCATTAAGTAAGACACTTTCTAGTAAAATTACACTACATAAAACATCATACATAGGTGTCAACTTTATTTAAGTTTTTAAATTGTAAATTTTTAGATTTTAAGTAATTTTTTTTTTCTTAGTTATATAGGTATTAACTTCAAAGAGTCAATGAAATAGAAAATGGGTACTAAACATTATTTTCAATTTTATTTAAAATAATTTAAATATCTCTATCACAGAGCTGTTAATTGACTCACTCTATGCTATTGATGTGATGATGAGTGATGAGGGTGCCAGTAAAGGGTAAGATGGTAATTTTTAACACATGCTTATATAAGAAAAATGAAATAAAATAGTAGTCTTTTTTATTTTTTAATAATCATCTGACTTATTTCATATTGAAACAACAAAATTCGTCACAACATGTGTAACAGTAATTTTTAAATGTGATAAACGAGCTTAAGTTAGGATTATGTCTTAAAGTGCTGATAATTGGACCAGTTATATACTTATTTGAAACTCTTTCGTGTCATAAAGGTCCTTTTAAATACAAACAACAAACTTCTATTTTGAAAATACCTTTTAACCGTTGTGTAAAATGTTGCATATTCGTAAACCCTCATTCTTGGAATAGAAAACATTTCGGCTACTGTGTGCATAGCGGAAATAGGAACCCAGTCGATATGTCTTTGAGCAAGATCTAAAGCAGCGTCAACCACCGACCTCTGAGCTCCCTTTTGGTAGTTCTGGACTATTGCCAGCAAGTGCTACAAGATACATAATTTGAAAAAACTATGGACATAAAGCTGTTATTATTTTAAAGTACTATTAGAATAGGGGGACTATATTTCACATAAACAGACAAATAATATCTAAAATTTACAATTAAACATATTATTATTATCTTACAGTCTTATTAGCTTCACTAAATTCAAATTCTGTGTTTGAATTATTATCTGGACTATCTTTATGAACAAATAGATCTTCAATGCAAAGGAGGTTTGACGTCTTGATCGTTCGGAATATATTTCGTATCTAAAATATGTTTATTACTCTTGCATAAAAGGAAAAGATCATTTAATTAATGTAACTTCGGTAAGCGGGCATACATTAGGAAAATATTGATGTCTGTGTAACATTAACATTTTGTATGTTGTCCTAACTTTTTGTTACTTAAATATTTTTAAGGAATTCACGATATTTGTTATTATATAATCCTCAAGTTTCCATTAACAATCTGACATATCATTTTATCAACATATTATGTAAAGTTATGTATTTAACAACATATTATGTCAATATCAAAAATCAAAATAAATAAGCTTTTTATTCTCATATTCTATGGTGCACAAAGTTTTTATTCAACATATTAAAATAAAACTTTTATTCTTGACATGTAGAACAATCAATTATATTATTTCTTTCCTTGTCTAGATACATACTATGGTGAGTTAGAGAAGATAAGTTAGAGGAATGTGTCAAAAGTTTTAAAATTTTCTTATTGCTTCTTACCTATTAGGACATGTGGACTCATGTTTCCAATAAAGTATTTTGTCTTAGGTACATCTTACAAAACTTCTCAACTTGTTTCACTCATAGTTGATAATCGTTGCAAAATTAATTGAACTGCATTCGTGTTTTTTCTACTGTTTGTATCATATATATTAATGAGAAAATTATATTAATCTTTATTTTAATAACCTTTTTCAAAATTTTTTTTTTTTTTTTGGGTAAAGTAAAAAAAAAAAGAAAATTTCGTTTTTAAAACCAATAAATTTTAAAAAAAATTTTAATATTTTTCCTTTTAAAAATTATTAATTTGTTTAAAAACCAAACTTTTAAAAAAGGGTTTGAAAAAATAAAGACCCAAATTAAAAATCCTACACCAAAAAATCTTTTTTATATTAGGGTTCTAATGTTTCCCCACCATGACTCACATTCCTGAAAAAAGCAGATCGTCTATCATCTTTTACTACTCCTCCGCACGCTCCTAGTCGTACGGAGTAGGCGTTAACACCTGCTTATATTGCATAAAATGCTTATACGCTGATAGAAGTTGATCAAATTTTTTTGTTAAAATTTCGCTTGTATTATAACGATATGACTTGTAGTATTTAAAATATTTTATGAATAAGAATGAACCCAGAATATAACTTAAATAGATATTTTTAGTGATAGAAATGTGTAAATAGTTTATTAATAGATTCAAAGGTGGTACCCTTTTTGCTTAGGACGTCTGGGTGTCACACGTGCTATTTCTACTAAGCATTATGAAAAACACTACTGTGTTCCAGTTTGAGCACCTAGCCAGCCTTTACTGGGTTAAACAGACTTAACATCCTATTTCTCACGGTAGCAGCGCGTTGGTGATACCTGTATTGCCAATGTCTATGGGTGTCGTGACGACTATGCATCAGGTGGCCCGACTGCTCTTCTGCCTGCGTTTGCAATAAAAAGCACCATGCTAATCATGCAGTAATTCTGCAGAGAGAGATTGAGTAATCTGGTCCAAAGACCACTACACCATGCGAGTTGTAATATTATAATAAAACGTCGTGTTATTGTACAAGCTTAAAATATATCTTAATTTATCTATACTAGAACATTTATTCCGACCTCTAACAATTTACAATTGTCGGTTCATCGTTTGTTACTATCGGTTGCCACTTAATTACAATCGACTCCGCTCTCCAGGGAAACAATGTGTTAACGGGCCTCGAAATTGCTCTTGAAGATTTATCGTTACTGACTCTATTGGTCTTGGTCTGCGCACAAGGATATCATGTTGTTTCTAATTAAACTCGAGCTACTATGCATTCAAGATACAAAACATATTGTTTTAATTAGTAAACTACGTAGGTGAAATTTATTAAATGTTAAATCAGATCAGATCAGAGACTTTTAAAATCATAAGTTTACAAAATTTGGTTAATTTACCATATTTCCAATCCATGTCCTTTAGATAAATGTCACATAAGGCTTGTAGAGTCATTAATGCTATTTTATTAGGAATTATAGAAAAAAATATTAAAATTGCTACTCTTTGCATATTATTAAAGATTTTAAAACTTGTTTTCTAATCAAGTGAAATTTTTACATAAATATTAACTGACTATAAAATCAAGCTGTGTATTGAATCTGTTTCGATCAAGTTTCTTGCAAGGGTTAGTTTGTGTACCCTGAGACATTTGATGTTACATCTCGTTTACCCTTGCAACTACCAAGAACGTATTGCTATACACTGATTGCGGCAGAAACTAGAACTAACTCAGACTAACTCCCAGACGGTTTCTGTAAAGATATTTCCATAATAAAGTGACTCAAATTAAGCCGTAAAAATCTGATAAAAATATTTTCAAGCGACATATGCAGATTGTATATGTTTGGCAATATTCATATATTGACCCTTGTCATAAATGCTAGCCCTCGTTGGCTCAACTGTTTATTTTGACTCATTTTCCATTAACGGATATTTCAACACTATTAACAAAACAAAACTGAATAATACTTTATCAATTTTTTGCAAAATTCTGAATTTATTTTTGTGGCACAAAAAACTTCAGTCTGTTATTACTGCTTTTTTAATCAATAAAATTCCGCCCAGGACACGCGTTTACAGCATTACGAATTTTTTATTCATTTATTTGTACAAAAATTAACAATATGATGTCTTTTTTGTAAAAACAAATTTTCTTTAAATAAACTTCTATCTACTAAAAATAGCAAATAGGAGCTATTTTAAAATAAAAATATGTAAATCACAGAAATATGAATAAAAATATAGTTGATACTTACATAATAAGTATACGTTTAATATTTATGAGATAAAAGATCAATATCGCAATGTCCAATTAATGTAGCATACAACCTATATTTTCCGAGTTATAATCAGTATACGCCGTCAGGAAAGCTTAGACGAGGTTTGTCTTGTTTCTTGTCTCTGTAGACATCATAACTGATGTAAGTTGAATACATCAAAGTGATTTTTAAGTCTATTATATATTTTAGTTTTAGTTTAAAGAATAAAGAGCGAAAATGTTATGTAAAACATTGTTTTTGACTATATCTTAAGATTATGGCAGCGTTTTTAAATTATTCGCATAGGGTTGTGAATTTTTACGATATATTTTTTTAATTGCTAAAATATATCTAAAACTACTTAAATCTAAAAATGGAAAGTCTAAGTCAAAAATGGAAGTCAAGCTGTATTTCTTTAACTCAGTCATTAACATTTACGCACAATTTTACTCCTTCACGAAATTCGATTCAAGGTCATGTATTTTGTGGCTAGTTTCAAAAACTGAACTATCAAAGTCTAGACCACTCACAACCTTAATGACTGAACAATAAATGGCCGAAACTATTCATGCCGTTTTAGTGTTTTCATTGTTACGTTTATAGCATTTGAACCTTTACGTGACGTAACGTGAACTTTTTCCATTTTTTTTTATTTTAAGGTAAAAGAAAATGATCGTTAAGCAGTTTGCGTATCAATAACTGTAACTCGATTTCTAAAATTATATTTACCAATAAACTTCAACAAAATTTACCACCTCTGGTTTTTTAGATATTATGTTGGTATTGTACGTATAAATTATTAAAATAAAAAAAAATACACAGTGACATTGCTAAAGTCAAATCTAATAAGCTATCGTCTTACCAGTATTAAAGTAATAGCATCTGGGCAAGGGTACTCGAACGTGAAACTAATTTTGCGTAAGTGCTCACGTAGTCGAACTGAAGGTGTTTCCGATTTATGGGTGTACTTTACATCAACCTTATAACAAAAACGCAATCCTAGCAAAAGGATAAGTTATAAAGCGTTTATTTTTCTCTAGGACATAATTCTCTTATGTTTGAGTAACTAAAATGTGAATTTCATAATTTTTTAAAACTGTTAATGGCTTCCGAGTTGCGTTGGTGATTTAAATTACTTAGTAACTTTTTAAACTAATTAAAATAGGTATTTTAAATGATCTGCGTAAATTTGTTTAAGTTGTAGCACACTAAAACTTCTCTTGTTTTTGCAACATTTTTACGCCCCCTTCGCACCAGTTTTTCGTTGTTATAAAGACGTTTAATGTAACAAAATTTATGACTTATCCATTAAATAAGAATTTAACATTTTTAATCACACATTTAACAACTAATTTATTTTTGTGTGTTTTAGCGCTAAATTTTCCAAGATAGGGTTTTATGCATTTTTACTTAACGCAGAAAGCAGAAAATCGCAACTAACAATTATTGACTAATATTTTTCAAATCAGTGACGTGGAATCAATGTTGATAGTGCAAAAAGTTTTTCTTTATACAGATAACTACTATAAGATCTAAAACGATTATATTGTAACATATAATATAATCATCATCACAAAATACCACTTTTTTAAACCCAAACAATACAAACGTCTAACAATAAAACAATAACGATAACTTATTTATCTTTTTTTGCTATCTTTTAATTGATTACATTTGACCAAAAACTTTATTCTAAAATAAAAATACAAAAAAAAACAATTACCAAGAAATATAACCTACTTTAAATTAGTTAGTATAATAACTGTTTACACCATCCCCGGTAAGACATGCCTCATCTCCTTACGTGTCGTAAATCTCTGTTCAAATCTACATGAAATAGACAATGTGTTTACATTAACTAATTTTACAAAGCTCTACACTTTTAAGTGACAAGTGACTCGTGATAAATCACCAAAAATGTTTACTGTTATCTTTTTAAAATGTTATACATTGTTAATTGTATTTAATAACTATTATATTTCTAAATTGCGATTCTTAGATATTTATATGTACAGCAGTTGCCAATGAACTGCCGATCTAACGGATGTATATTGTGAATCATCAATTTGAATTTAAAAATTATTTAGAGATTTCTTCACAGATTTCTTCAGAACTTCACTGCTCCATTTTTTTATAGTTATATCATAAATAAACGTAATAATAATAGTTGCGTTCCGCGTATTATACACAATAATTCTTAAGAGTAATGTTTAAGGCTAAAAAGTAGCTCAAGTAAACCATGTAAACCACGATCGTGATCTTAACACGGTCGTTCTTAACTTCTTTTGTTTCAGAAGAAGTAATTTTTCATTTACGCCGTCATTGGGAAAAAATGTTGTTTCAAACTTTTGCAATTCAGGGGATGAATTGCTACGGCTTCTACATTTGTTTTACTTATACAGTAAGAAATGAGACGCTAAAGCAGGCTACTTTTGGCAAGGCAGGAAAGGTAGCAAGTAGGAACCTTACACTTGAAAAGCCACTCATACTAAATTTGGATACAAAAAAGGCTATAATTATGAATTAACATTAAATTAATTTGTCTAAAGATCGAACGTTTCTGACTCTATGTAAGTGGTGTTAGAGCCAATTACTAAAAAGAGGGACATTAAATTTTCTTGGAAGAGTTTTCGTTATAAATTTACGGACCGAAATCGTTAGCAATTAGTTTGACAACATTGTTAAGTCTAATGACCGTCTAGGGAGAATATCGGCGACTAGGAACAACATTTGGACTGTAAATATACAAATTTGGTTTTGTAGATACTTACGTCATAAAAAATGTCATAAAATTAAAATCATGCTTTCTTGCCATGGACAGAAATTCAAACACAAGCAATTTTTTTTCTCAAAATGGTTCTTTAGAAAATAGAAAATAACAATATAACGTCTATCCTGAGGTATTGACACATAAATCACTATACCACAAGATTTTTTCTGAATAGTTTTGATTTAACGTTATAAAAAATATAGGCATGTCTTTGTCACCTAGCATTAATTAATAAACAATTTACAATCACAACTAGTTGGTGCTACAACCGCCATTACGGATAAAGAGTCCACCAGATAAAAACTAGATGAATTTAACAATACCATAAATAAATATAGGAAAATAAAATATTTCCGGCAAACATGCGGTGCGTATTATTTGTCTACAGGAAAAAGGAAATAGGAAATCAACATTTTGTTTGCTTGTAAGTGCCTTACCCTGACAACCTTTGTCAAAACTAAGTACTAGGTCCCTTCAACTTACGGCTACATATTGAGTTTGGTGTAACCAGAAGTAAAATAACTGAAATTCTGTTTAGATACGCAGCAGACACGTAAAAGGGTCACAGCCATTAATCTTCCTGTTAGCTTACACTTCAAACTATTATAAGAGTTTCTCTTGGGTATTCAAGGACTCAAACGAGATTCAAAGGGGACTAAATATAAAACTAACGAATAAATATCTAAGTCAGACCTACTAACATTTTAAAATACCTTTATTATATATACATGTATTTTATTATAAGGACAATTCAGTTATAAGTGCTATCCGAATTGAGTACCTCCATCTTTGGGGAAGTCGGTCAAAAAATTATCAAACCTTTGCATGGTTTACTAATCAGCAAAATCGAAGTAATTTTAAAACTGGTACTTACGTCGTCATTCAAAAAAGCTATTTCAATTACGAAATACCTGTAGAACAAAAATCATGTAATGTGCATAAGCATATAAATAATGTAAATAAATGCTTTAAAATATGTACCTTAAAAAGATGTAAATGTGTAGTTACAGAAAAAGCATATTAAACCTACGGTATGATTTACCATATGCACGTATATTTACCAGTTGCAAATGTAAATACAATGGAGATTTCATTTATAATGTGATTTGCTTTTATATTGTTGTGCATTTTAATATGCTTTTTGCTTGGCAAGTGTTTATTATTTCAAAATTACATTCTATACCATACTATTTCACACACCATCAGCGGGGATTATCGAATTTTAATTATGATTCTATTTGTTGCTTTTATCTTTATTTTACTTATGCCAAGGTAAGTTTTTTACACATGGGCGCTATGTACATACATGCTATCGATTTAAATAAATCACAAAGTTGTGATATAAGAATCTGTAAAATCATTTTTAGGAAAGTATTTTAAAACTTACTGAGAAACTATGATCAAGGTTGTACCAATATATCATTTATATCTCCTAGTGTCAATTTAATAAATAATTGTTAAATTAATATTTTAAAAGTCTATTCTAGACAATAAATACTAATTTTAATACGACGAGGGTGTTTATTTTAAAAGAAGCATACGAAAGATCATCAGCAAAGTGTTCAAGATCAAAGACATTGCTCTAGGCGCATTAGTTTTTATTTTAGTATTCTCTTTGATACTGCGACTGCCTCCGTAGCCTAGTGGTGTGGGCGTGTGCTTTAGAAACCAGAGGTTCTGGGTTCGAATCCAGCGGGGTCGCAACAAATTTTCATTATTGCTTCCTAGTTGGTTAGGGCAATTTTGGCCAATCACCAATTGTCTGAAAAGTAAGATGATCCATGCGTTGGATGGGCATGTAAAAAGTCGGTCCCGCCAACAGCCCGCATTGGACCAGCGTGGTGGGATCCGGTCCAAACCCCCTAATGGATAGGGGTGTATTGGGGCAGGCCTGTGTCCAGCAGTGGACTGACAAAGGCTGATGATGTAATGTGGTGTGTGACTGCAACTTCACGACAGAACACAGGGCAATGGAAGATACTTAAGGCTAATACCTAGAGCATTTAAAAATTACTGCTACTTATTGCGCTTTTCTTAAAATTTAACAATATCACATTATGCTGTTATTAGATTTGTTCTTGATTTTGGTGTTTTGGGTCGGGAGAAGACACATTTGAAAAATACAATTCTATATCACCACTGGAGTGAAGTCTCGGGCAGCTGCTAGTTCTGTATACAGATGAAAGTACGAGGCTGCCTTTGACGGATATTAAAGAATAGCGTTTGTTAGTTTTACCTGCAATATTTTGGTAGATTGCTTCCTGTTCCCAATTATTTATTTAAATTCGTTCCATTTTCAAATCGAATGCTTAATCTTATATAGTATTATTAGGCACTACCCCTTCTATTGATCGATAAACCGCATTCTCTTACTGTGAACAATAATGACCACAACTTACTGCCATCGTTTACTCTTTATTTAATCCTTCTTATAATTTGAATGCTCTTCTTATTTTCAGCCTGACTTTATAACACTGGAAATGTTAATTTTACTTTTCATTACGTCACAACTTTTAAAAGCGAACCCATCAAGTCAATACAATGAAAAATCTACAACTGACTTTTAAATATTCAAATATTTATCCGAACATCCAATAAATACTATAACTTTTTAGATTACTTTTGCCTTAAAAAATGGAATATAAAAATTGTTTGACGATTGTGTTTACTATTATATAAACTTATTTACTACTAAAAAGAACAAATTTTAAATTGTTTAAAAGTTACTAACAGCTAAGTAGTTTTACGTCATCATGAAAGTAGGTTGCTTAAAACGATTCGGCTCGCTAGTTCAACGTCTACGGCAAAGTACTTCTTAAGTTTAGAGTACTTGTAAATGTATTTCTATATCGTAGCTTACTGAATACTTTTTACTAGCGATGATTCCACTCATCGTCATCATCATCATCAGCCTGTGATAGTCCACTGCTGGACATAGGCCTCCCCTAATACACCCCTATCCATTAGGGGGTTGTGGACCGTACTCCACCACGCTGGTCCAATGCGGGTTGGTGGGTGGACCAACTTTTTACATGCCCATCCGACGCATGGATCATCTTACTTTTCAGACAATTGGTTGATCAGCCCAAATTGCCCTAACCAACTAGGAAACAACAATGAAAATTTGTTGAGTCCCCGCAGGATTCGAACCCACGACCTCCGGTTTCTAAAGCACACGCTTATACCTCTAGGCGACGGAGGCAGTTTTTGAGAAGGCAGAACAAGAAATTATTTGTTTGCCATATATTAAATAAATTCATATTCCATGTACGTAAAAATGACTGTTAAAAAATTAATAACTGCAGTTGCCAGTTGTAGTTATTATATAGATAAACGTTTGATTAACGTACAAGACGTTAAACGTTTGATTAACGTACAAGACGTTAATCAAACGTTTTATTTACTCAAAATAGTCTTAAATGTATAATAAATGTTTAATTATTTTTTTTTATCCAAGGCGGTCAAAATTAACATTAAAAAAACTCACTTAATATTAGTTTATAATGTCTCTCATTTAATACGAGCGTTCATTGACAGTTCAGGTGTTATAGATCCGAGTTTTCTTTCGTCACTGAAATTACTGATTCTGTGCCAAATAGCTTAAAATAAAAAAAAACTTCAATTTGGTTATTCTAGTTAGTATTTAAGGCCGGCTAAACTAAACGAATCCTAAACATAATTTTCAATGTGCAAAAAACTATTTGTTGTATAAATAAAACCGTAAATATTAACTAGTAAAGTAATAAATTTGATCAACATAATAATTGACACTATAATAATTTTATAACTATATGGTATACGTTTCTACATATCCAATAACTTTTG
The DNA here is from genome assembly GCA_029286875.1 of Lamproptera curius. Lineage (NCBI taxonomy): Eukaryota > Metazoa > Arthropoda > Insecta > Lepidoptera > Papilionidae > Lamproptera > Lamproptera curius. The sequence continues at coordinate 1,001,775 of JAGSMT010000077.1, forward strand.
TTCGTTAAAACAAACATTAAAACCAAATCTTTATGGTTCACAGCTAAAATTGTAATTCCCGTCTTCCGTACACGGGTGCAGGTTTTGAAATGAGCGTTGAATACCAATTTCGTCAATATTGGAATTTTGTAAATAGCCATTTCTGGATCGAGGTAACATTTTTACAAGTAAATTCTTCCGAAATGCCTGTTTATCTTATATTTATCGTGAATTGGTACTCTTCTTTTCCTGCTCTTGTTTAAAGGACACCATAGCTGGCGTAAGGCCTGGGTTTTTTTACTTTGTATGTAAAAAATATTATTTGCGACCGAAAAATTCCGTTGCTATATTTTTAATAAATACAAGTATTGCATTTACTTAAGTGCTATATTCATTATTTAGCCTTTTTCAATTTTACCGCCTTCGTGTACTAGTTGCCCTAGCTTTACAAATAGAGATCGTGATGTCGTAACCTACGTGGTTTAGACAATATGGGTCGATCACCCAATCGCCTAAATATAAAATGATCAATGCATTGAATGTACATGGAATGGAAAAAGTCCAATCTGGTTGCCAAGAGCATCTTTGGCAGTCATGGCACCAAATCAGTGTCTTTAAATTTACTGACTACTAATCGTCGAATGTAGTTTACACTTTTTGTTTTTCTTTGGAACTTAGATGTCAGTTAGAAATTGTTATTTAAGGACTCTTGATGAATAAAAACTCATTCTGATACCTTGGGTGAAAAATGTTATAAGTATATTTAAGTTAATAAAAATATTAGTAACTTTGTGTAACGGGTGAGCATGGAATGGAAAAAGTCAGATCTGGTTGCCAAGACGTATATTTTTATTAAATAAAAAAAAGTATTTGCGTCATAATTAGCATTAGTAATTGTTAGAAAAAGTAGACGTCAATATTGATAACTTGGCCGTTAGTAAGCGTTACATCAGCCTGTGTTTGTCAGTTTTCATAGCGGTCAGCAGCCGTTGTCAAAGCTTTAGACATGGGAATAGCTAACTACATTGTTGTTTACTTTGCCGCCGTCAATGCTCGCTATAGTTTACAAAGGACGGCTTTGATAAGTTAACGTCCTTATTAAAAATTCATGTTTTGAAATCAATACCTTAATACATAAACAAAATTTGTGGGTTTAAAAATAATTACGTCAAAACAAAAATATTTTTATTCCCTAATGTAAAATAGTGTTGAACATTGTTAGAAAGTAAGTAAAATAACGTAATATACTTAATTTTTTAATAAAACTATGCTGTGTAGTTGTAGGGTAGAAATATTTTGCTTAATAATAAGTTGAAGTGAAAATATTACAAACCTAGTTCTTACAATTATAGTTATTTTAAGTACTATTAATATAACTATTGTATTTTTATACCTACTACTTCTGATATCCGCAACTTTGTCCGCGCGTAATAGCGAGTTACATGTAATACATAGCATATACATAAAGAAGGCGTTTTATCTTTAATTATGATGAAATTCTATACAGACTTTTACCGCTTTTGACACTTTTAATTACTCTTATCATTATAATAAGCAGCCTATACATTTTTGGAATCTATCCTACGTATGAGCCAAATGTCCAGACAGACAGACGTTAGTAAAATGGCCGGACAAACAGAGTTACTTTCGTGTTTGTAATAATACCATAAAAATATAGACACCATCGTCCTGCTCCGTACTAACTGCCTCCGTAGCCTAGTGGTATGGGCGTATGCTTTAGAAACCGGAGGTCGTGGGTTTAAATCCTGCGGGGAGTCATCAAATTTTCATTGTTGTTTCCTACATGGTAAGGGCAATTTGGGTTGATCACCCAATTGTCTGAAAAGTAAGATGATGCGTTGAATGGGCATGTAAAGTCGGTCCACCCACTAATCCCATTGGACCAGCGTGGTGGGATACGGTCCAAAACCCTAATGGATAGGGGTGTATTAGGGAGGCCTATGTCCAGCAATGGAATGTCACAGGCTGATGATGATGATGATGATGCAATCGATCCTACTGCGTATGTTTTTTGGAAGACAAGGCCAAATTTTCAGCAAGGTGCATAGGAATTTACCGCCCTCTTGATGGCGGCTGTGCCTCAGGCGAGTAAGATAGATCCGCAGTACAAGTGCAATTAGTCAATTGCCAATTCGCCTGTTTAGCGTGGCAATTTTAGCATTTTTTAAATAGACGCCAACAAGATCGTCGGTCGCATTGGTGTTCATTAAAAAAAATCTATGTCTATGATGAATGTCAAAGATTCTTATAGTAATTAATTCTGGCTTTCCTAAATAAAATTTACTTTTTACGATATTTAAGGTATCGTTAAAGTTATTAGGTAAACTAAATTTAAAAATGATCACTTCATATATATATAATAAACCGGTTCATTAAATAATAAATAAGCAAGTAAATGCAAATAAGCAATTCAGATTTATATAAAAGTCAATTAATTATATTGCACTACACTTAAATCACTGATATATTAAACTTTTTAATTATTTGTATTACTCACAACTGTCTCCTTATATTTTATTTCATCTTGTAAGATTAAATACTTTTAAAATAAAACATTGAAAATTGACGGGTCTTTTAGGATAACTATTTTTCTAACAATGTATGGTTCATTAATATGAAACAATAAATGTAATGCAACTTATTTTTCTCCTCTTTGTCCATTATCAAATTATGACTATATTATTCTACAAAACATTTCAAATATGTTTTAATTTTTATCACACAGATTCAAAAGCATTTTATCGCTGGAAGAACCAATGACGCGGAACAACACCTGAAAATTTTTGCCATCGTTAAACTGTTTACGTTGTAAAGACAATTTGTAATTATATTTTTTATTTAAAATTGTTATTAGTTTTATTTCTAAAATGGTATTTTACATATTCTTATAATTTTAAGGGTTTTATAAATATTTCTTCAGTACAGTACTCACTAAAAACACGTCCTGGAGGTCAGTTGCAAGTTACTCTTCGTAAAAACGAGTTATTCAGGTGTATCTTCTAAATACAGGCCTCTATTACAACTTGAAAAGACAATAAAAACAAGAAAGGATATTTTTCGCTGAAGAGTGGATTTAGTTACATGTCTTGAAAACTTTCTTATTTAATTATAACCTCAATAAAACCAACAGTAAATATTATTTACGTTCCACTCCCAAATATTGTTCCATTTCGTACGAATATGTTCTGGCATACGTGTCCATTTTAACGTATAATATTTTTCTGGTCTTTTATTTATATTCTATTCTATTAAATATGTAAACAAGAAATTTATTGTATTCATTATTATTTTAAATAGGTTTAAATTTTAATGTCAAACATTTCTTAGGACGGTATAAATCGCTATTTCGCTTATTCACTGTTATTGTAATTATTAGAAAAATAGTAATAAAAAGCTTAATAGTGCACATGCTACAATACAGTATTCTCAATATTTACTATACCATTACAATTTCATCTTCGATATTTAATACGTATCTCATGTATGAAACAAATCTTTCATTGTAAATTTTCTTAATTGTGCTGAAAACTCGAAGAGAGCATTATAAAACTTTATTTTTTATTATTATCAAGTACTTCTATAAGATCCATTTCAAATCAACACAATAAAATCTGAAAACTTGAAATAAAACTATCACCTGGAGATCTTTTTACATGTATGTACACAGGTATAACCATAAAGTAATAATTTAGTACACATCTTTTACTTATTCATCCTAGAGATATTTTAAAATTAATGTGACTAAAATTCAATTTACGTGTACAGCGGAGGCCCACACAAAGGGTATTAACATTAATCCGGCCTGTTGGCTTATACTCCTAGAACCATTGTGAGTAAGATTCTGCGGTCGTGCCATTGAACGTGGTTAAGTAACTTTCCATTTAAGTCCTCTATTCAGCAAACATATGTGAACAATATACAATACCTGAAATAACTTATGCGAGAATACATTAGATCATGAGGCTTGATTATAAATTAAAAATTTAGCTTGTCATGGCAGCGTGTACATATATGTACATGTTAAAGGTCATATAATGTTGATTTTTTTTATTTAAATAAATTTCTTTTATTCTTATATATCTAGAATATCGAAGCTTAAAGATTAGTATTAACTTAAATGTTGAGTACTGTTTTTAAAGTTCGAATGTACTTCGATATTCAGTTTAACAGTTAAGGATGCGAAGCGAGCCTAAATCACCCTGATGCAACTTCCTGTAGTGCGGCAAGCAAAAGTGAATTTCTCTCATGCAAATGGCATAGCTTTGGTTTGGTCCAGCGTAGAAAGAGATAAATATATTTGAGATCACTAAATGTTCCGGACTCGGTGGTGTACCTACCTTGGTCCGGATGCTTCAGGCCTCGTGCCCACTGATTAATATAATTTTAATGCAGTGCGGAACGAGGCTAAAACATTCCCATATCCCCTGACCTCGTACCCCTCGACTCAAGCTTCCCGCGACCGGTGTTGTGCCTCATATATCTATAATTTGCAAATACAAAACATTTACAACACAAAGCAAAACACGTGCTCAGACTGCCACTAAAAAATTCAAGTTTATCCTGATCAGAGTGAAAGAACCAGAAGAAACAGTTAACCTCAGGTCAAACATCCGAAAAACTATTCAACTCAAAACACAAGAAGAAACAGTGTATCTCAGTACCTAGTACCGGAAAACTTGTCAAATATTGCCAGAATGTTCAACTGTCCTTCTAGTGCTTCAACCTCACCAATAAAAAAAACAAAATCCTATGGGTTCCCTTTAAAGATTTTCTCCATATAAATACGGAGAAATATGGAGGATACGGTCCAAAACCCTCTAATGGATAGGGAGTATTAGGGAGGCCTATTGTCCAGCAGTGGATCACAGGCTGATGATGATGATGAACTACGGAGGCAGAGCTGGATTTTTGTCAAAATCTCACGCTCCAATTTACTGGATTTAATATATCACTTAAGTGAGGACAACATTCAACAATTCTTATACTCCGACACAAAAAGACCGAGGAGAAAATGTTAAATCCAATGTACATATTCAGAAGACTTTAATCCGTCCAAATCCAAAAAAAGTCATGAAATAGAGGTCTCTGTAATTATGAAAATATTCCTGATGACAATGTTAAAGAAAACGAGACATGAATAACAAATTGCCAACTGTTCTAAAATCACCTGATATTGTCGAATATGATATTATTGAACATATAGTCTGCGAAACAATAATATAATGACAAACAAACAAAATATGTCACAGTGTGCAGAATATTCGAAAATCACCTGAGTTGGATGAGAGTAATCATATGGAAGATGATAATTTTAGCGAGTACTGACAAAGATTATAGTCCTTCAGAGGAAAGAGTGTAGTGATTCGGAAGAGTATGCTTCAATGGAAAAGTGCGTTCATTCAGATCAGGACTTATCTCCAGATAGTGAATATGGAAGAAGCTACAGAAGATGACATTTTAGTCACGGACGAAACATTACCCAGGCACCAAGCTAAAGATCACGATGAGTGGGAAAATATATCGAGAAAGTCCATAACTTTTAATGAATTCGCTGGAGAATGTACGTTTAATTTACCCCCGTTTGTGGGAGTAACACCTCAAGATATATACAAGATGTTTGTTACAGATGAGATGATTGATATAATGGTATCTGAAACAAACGCTTACACACAAAAGTATATACAAATAAATCAACAAAATATGAAACGTAATTCACGCATGACAAAATGGGTGACACAGTTCTCAGGAAATGAGAACATTTTGCTATTTATTGGCAATGGTTTATGTAGAAGTTCCTAATTTAAATTTATACTGGAGCAGAAACAAATTGTATCAGAGCAATTTCTTTCTTTAGTAATGACAAGAGACAGATTTTATTGCTACTTAAATGCTGGCATGTCAGTTATGTAAGTAATGAAGACCAAACTGACAAACTATATAAAATTGAAATATGTTCACAAAGATTACAGAAAACTTTCGACGTATTGCAAATCCTGGAAAGTATTGGTAATCGATGAAACCATGATACCATGGAAGGGAAGACTAGGTTTTCGCCAATACATAAAAACAAATCACACCGGTACGGCGTAAAGCTTTATAAGCTTTGCAATCCCGAGAGTTATCTTCTGAGTTAGGAGGTTTATACAGGGAAAAAAATCAGAAAAAATTAGAACACAGTAAAAAGTAGTGTTAAGATTGATGACAAATCTGACAGAAATGGGTAGAATCGTAATATGAACCAATTACTACACTTCGTTGAGCCTGGCAGAAGATCTTCTATCACAAAAACATTTTTATATGGAACATTTAATAAAATACGGAAATATCTGCAAAAGCAAGTTACTGAGTTACAAATTGCAGAAAGGCGAAATTATTGGAAAAATGAACAAAGGGCGTAAAAAGTAATGAAATGGATGGATAAACAAGAATGTTTTGATGTTGACTACATTCAAAGATCACGATGATAACCTGATAGATGCTGGAAAAAAAGAAGGAACCGACAGATGCATAAAAAACCGGGATGTGTTTTGCTGTACAATAAAACAAAAAAGGCATTGACTTTTCTAACAGATGTCTTCTTATTATACAACTTTGATGAGAGAATCAAATGGTGAAGAAAAGTTGTAATGGAACTAATATTTGGTACGCGCTAATTAATACCTGGATTGTGTTTAATTCAATCAAACTGATGGAAAAAAGTTACCAAAAAGACACTTTGTGGAGAAACTTATAGAATCTTTAATAAAAAGAAATCGATGAGACCCCAGGTAATGTATAGCTTAGATATATTTCTTGACAGTCAACGTGTTGAAGCTTTCATAAACTAAACGACATTTGGTCATTATTAAGTTATTTATTATTGTTTCCTTTTAATATTCTGAATTTAAGCTTTCAACATTTTAAGTATAAAACAAACACATTAATTTGATGCAGATATACCTACATTATCATTGTTATTCTCATCACGATCTAACCTAAGTAACAATGTCAGTTTTATTACGTTATCTTTACATTTTGTTATTTTCAGCACCTGAAAGCGCACGCTATTGCCTCGAAAGGGTGAAAAAAGGAAGAAGATGTGTTGGTTGTTCAAAACTACGCATATTTTACCATCTCGTGAAGCTGATAAAAAATCAAAAGATTTTGACTCAGTGCACTCAGTGCAAAAAATCTTATTGTACCCTGTTTCAATGAAAACCTCATAAATAAATTACAACATATATATTGAGATTTTTATAAAAAGTATATTGATACTGATTTTTTAATGTTAATTCAAGTTCTAATAATTGTATTTTTAAAGCCGAGGCAGAATAAATAGGACAGTTTCTTTTCTACTTCTGGTTGCCTTTTTTCTATTCTGTGAACCACATTAAGATTCTCATATACAAATAGAAAGACAAAACCTTATGCATAAACCGTAATCCATTATTTTCCAATAATAAAGTCATAATAGGTGCCTCTTAATGGTATAGAATAGAACGCTTCGTGCGCAGGTCACTCGCACTTGGCCAGGTTTTTTTTCTTTATGGCGCATTCAAGCACAATTTAGATTATTTAAAAAAAATGTATTCTTTGATAACTTTATGTTGTTTTGCCAGGTTTGCCCTTAAAACGATCAGTCAGATCGTTGCGTAGTTAAGACAGTTTAAAAACGTCGATATTATTTTCCCATCACTGTCCAGCGAAAATTTGCCCTATTTCAGTGCGTTACGAGTGTATAAGATCCCATATTTTGTTTTGCTAATAATTCCTAAACTAGCCATCAGATCCGGGGCGACGGTGGATTAGGGTTCATCAATTAACTGTCTATATCAATAGGACCAAAATTCTCATTTTATCTTTGATTTCGCGCCAGAAAATGGATTTTAGTCATGTAAAAGGGAGTGGGGTCAATAGACCGCGTGTCACTCTAACGTCTGGTCACGGTACGGGCCGATTATACCTCGTGCCGCAGGAACGGAAAGTATGCAAAAATTGGTGCCGCAGCTAACGTGTTAAACATGATATACAAGCTATAATGAAAGTTTTTGTAGGGCTTGTAAATTAAGTTTACATTAACTTCGGTAAATAAAATCTTTGCATAACGAAACAAAATATCCTCATTACATTCGATGTTCTTGCTGTAAAAACATCGGAGCCGTGAAATCGTTGACTTTAAGATGTTTCACGATTGAGAAATCAAAGGTTTAGCGCCATTGCATTTTTATAGTTTTCGGAATCCGTTAGTGTCAAAAACTGAATTGCGAACGCGTTAGTAATTATGTATTACATTATCATATCATATCATATTATGTATTAATCATAATACACTTAACAAATTAAATTAAGAATTATTCATAATTAAGGCAATAGGGCTTTTTGTACAGTTTAAAAGAATAACTAACCGGCGGTTAATGTAAAATCTACATCCTTACAATTGTTTGAGGTTATGGGATAAATTGAATTAAATTAACAATTTAACTATAATTTTCACTTTAAACAACATAAGATCTTTTTTTAGGCCAGAAAATCGAGTTTTAATTTATTTACAACTGGTAATGTTCTTATTGATAAATAGTAGTTATAGTGGTAGTAATATTAATAGTAATTATAGTCACAATGTTGTGATTGACATATATATTTAGTTGACTACTTGATCGACTTTGTATGCTCTTTGCCACAGGTGTGATTAGGTTATTATAATTTCTCGTCACTCTTTCTGCTTTCTACGATACATCATCTACCGTTTAGGCTGCACTACTTTGAAATTCCTTACTCAATAATATGAGAGAGAACCGGCTAGTTAATGATACTGTTTATTATAGTGTTGGGCTTGTGTGTATTTATTTAAAATACTATGTTAGATCGCATATCGTAAGGCATACACAGACATAATATTTTTTAACAATTATATAAAACGTTTTAAAATAATTCAGCCGTTATAAAATTTATTTTAATATACGTGTTAAATCGTGTTTAACTATAAATAATGTAAAACGTAATCGTTTCTCGTTGATTTATTAAATATTTTATGAAATAAGGTATGCTTTCAGTGACAGTCAAGGTTTATGTGTCATAATGTAAAAATGGTACTGATCTGTTCATGTGTAAAGAGGAACAAAAGGGTTAACAATTATTATGCAAAAGACACGGTATGAAATATTAATTTTATTGCGACGTTGGCTTTAGTAACGACTCACTAAGAATAAAAAACTTCATAAAAAAAGATGTTAAATATAAGTTAATTTTTTTTTCTTTCTTAATTATGGCAACAACTTTTATTTCTTTATAATGGTGACAAAATCAGATAACAGCTTTGTTTTTGCAAATAATTAAATATCGAATTCAATCACAAAACTGAAATATTGAGAAGTTAGCTTTTATTTGTAAAAAAATATATTATTGTGTAGAGATAAACTCATACTTATATTTTTCAAAGAATAAATTGACCAAAATTGTTAAAAATTCTTACAATTACTATTCAAAAAGCTCGGTCTCTGCAGCACAAAATTATTTTAACTATATTAAAATAGTAATTTCGTTGCTCCATAACACACGAAAAACTGAAACTGGTCCATAACGTAACTATGTTACAGCTGTTCATTGCTTAATTATTAACTATACACTAATTACCAGGTGAAAAACTAACGGAATAAGCCCTGACTCAAGCTTCATGAATTGAGTTTACATCTTGGCCCTTATAATCCTTCCTTGTTATTTCATTCCTTAATCGGTGGCCTGTCTAACCAGACTTGATTAACAAAGTTGAGCCTCCGGATTCAAAAGATAGGTCCATTGGTTTAAACAAAATTTTTAATATTGCTGTTATTTACTTCTGAGTTTTTTTACAATTTCCCCGCATTATGAAAAGCTTAAAAATATATGTATATCTTACGTAACAATAAATAGAAATATAATGTTTAAGAATGAAAAGTTATTTTTGTATTTAAATTTAATTAAAATTTCTGACCGTTATTAGTTACTTTTGAGTGAGTTTCAGTATTTTTGTCGCAAGGTCAAATCTGTAGAAGAGTAAGCTTATTAAATGCTTTTCAAAAGAATATCTTCAATAAACATATTTGCGTTTTTACAACAAAAATGTCGTTCACATATAGGCATGCTCAGATATATTGAAAGACAATAACTTGATTAAAATTCCTTGTTTAGTCAGGTAAGTGCCTTTCTACTAGCAACACAGTTATGTTTTATGGGTATGGCATATCATTCAGTCTTGCTTCAAACAAAGTGAAAAGTAAAACTTTTCTTCTTTCAACATATTTTTACATAAAACATAATACCTTGCATACTTACATCCGGATACTATAATCCGAAGCAGATTTAAAATTACAATAAATATAATTCAATTTGCGTCTTCAATCAGGGCCCACACAAAGGGCATTAACATAAATCCGTACTGTTAGCTTACTTCTAATACCTTGTAAGAAGATACTCTCTCCGCGGTCTTGACTCCTAGTTTAGTTAGATATCTTTCTACTGGTAACTCTTGGTAACTGATTTTTGGCGTTGGCTATTTTGCAAACTTCACTTAGACATTAATGAAAAAGATCAATCTTGAAACGTATGCGAAATGTCAGCAAGCAGTTAAATAATACACAAATAGAAGCGTCCAAATTATTGTACCGAAAGATATTTTATATATTGTATTAAGATTCAAGTTAACAATTAGTTCGCACATAAGCCTTTAAGGTTATTTTTTGCCTTTATCTAAAAATATTATCAGTATATTGTTTTAAACGATGAAATTATATGTAGCGCTCATGCCCGGAAAGCTTTCAAGCGTTTATCGTGTACAATAAATCACGCTTCAGGACGAGCTTCACGAAGATTTCATATAATGGCGTACATCATCATCATCATCATCACTCTGTGATAGTCCACTGCTGGACATAGGCCTCCCCTAACACACCCCTATCCATTAGGGGGTTTTTGACCGTATCCCACCACGCTGGTCCAATGCGGGTTGGTGGGTGAGTGCTACAAAGTATAATGAAATAGTAAAAAATATACGTTGTTTAAATACGCAATTATTACAAATTTTTTGACGGTACGCAATAGTAATTAACAGCGTTTTTTAAGGCAAATTCTACATTAAGAATCCGGTGAAGCAGTAAAATTTGCTGAACTAACAGAAGAGCGACTGTAAAAGCAGACTTTTTCATTTAGTGTAAGAAAATAGCTTATGAAAGGGGCACTCTACCTTTAGCACCTGATAATCGCATCTTATACGACGATAATATTGTTTTTATTACACCGACCTTTATACTTCAGTAAATAGGCCTTACGAAGTTACGGTAAATACACATGTTGTATTATAGAGCAGAGTGCAATATTATTTTACTTGTTTAAACTTTAACAGGTTTTAGTAGTCACAAACACTAGAATTTTTAGAATTCTATTTTCTATAAGAAGTTGAAATTGTCGAAGCAGTAGTAAAGAAACTTATTTAGAATTTCAGGTAATGTAGTTTATTTGCAATCAAAACGTGAATTCCTTAGTGTCAGAATAACGAGCGAATTTGTGGACTTAAATAGCATTTCGTTGGAGTAGAACGTATTGCTTACGAACGTTCTCGTTCCACAATTCACTGTAAAGTACAACTATTATTATGAAAATATTTAAGTAATATTTGATAATTTGATTTCTGAAACTGCACTCTAATAGTAATAAAATGAAAATATGCCTATTTGCTCTTACCTGCTATTTGGAAACATAAACGTATAGATAAACTCTAAATACATTACCGTTACTCGAATACAAAATCAATATTAGTAGTAGTATATATTTATATACTACTGCTGATAGCGATCTTGCTAATTTAGGTTTTAAATGTTTTTTTTAATAATGAAATATGTTAAAAAAACGAGCATAATAAGATATAAAATGAAACCCTTGTTTTTGTTCCTCCGTTTTTAAAGTTTTAGGCAGGAATCTTTCAAAAATTTTTGTTATAAATGGTATGCATTAAAATATCAGCATCAGCCTATAAAAACAAATTTAATTCAGACCAAGTAACGTGTTAGTTACATTTTGGATAGAATTGCCCTTGGACTGCGTGCGCGCTTAACTTAAATTAGTTACACGTTTCACAGGTACATGTGCGGTCGTTTTCATGACCTCAAACGTGACGGTTTAAGAACTTTGACAAGTAAAGCAAACTAGGTGGTCTGACCACTTATTAGGATAAAATCATATATATGTCACTTTAAACAGTGTTGAATAATATTTGCATAGCTAATTTAAGTAATATACACGTACGATGTCGTTAAAAGCTGTTTTTTTGTAATAATGTTACCTGTCAATATTTTTATCATATTGGAAAATTCTTTTCAATCTGCCCGGCGATATTATTTATCTTAGCTTCTATAGTATTCGTTAAGAATAAAAGTAAATATAGGAGTTAAATTTAAAATTTTATTTAGCTAAACAATTCCAAAATGTACACACATTGGCCCGACGCAGAACTTAAAAGCGATTCCCGTTGTGAAAACTAATGAACCGTTGATATACAAGTTCTCGAATGTATCCTTACTAACTTGAAATATCTTACTAGAATATTCATAAACATTTCTTAAAAGAATATTAGTTTCGTATTGCATGTTAAAAAAGTAAATGTCTAAAATACTTTTTTTATGTCTTAAAGTGTCAAAACTAATGAAGTGGAACAGCAAGCTATAGTTTTACAAAAGTGCTATAGTATTTAACCGAACAAATATCAGTCTTAAATTTAAGAGGTAAGAAATTAAATATTAACATATACCGTACTATAACCGTGATTAAACGTGCATTTAATTTAAATGAAACTGTTCAAATTGTAACTTAAATTTAAAATTATGTTCGAACACTACTTTCGCAGAAAAATAACGAATAATGCAAATTCTTTGCGGTGTGGGCTCACGTTCGAAGCTGAACATGTAAGTCCCGTCTTCCGTTCACGGATGCACGTTTTTCAACGAGCTTTGAATACCAATTTAGTCAATATTGAAATTGTGTAATCTAGAAAAGATTTGCCTACAGGTACATCTGTTCTTTAAATTATTTGCATTCAATGAAAATTGATTAAATTCTTTTAATAATATATCCCATGCCATAAAGCAATAAAATTTATAAGGAAGTTTACCATTCCTTGAATCGTTACTGAGATAGTAAGGAAATTATTAAAATTTTTATCAGAAAAAAAAACGTTATTGTAAATTTTGACGTCAAATTTACTTTTTATGAATGACCACATAGATAAATCATTATAAACTTTTGTTAATAAGTAATAAAAAAACCGATTACGAAATTATGTGGTGAAACTAACAGTTTTTTCTGAGAAATCTGAGAAATGAATGTATCAAATTTAATTACAATTTATCAATCTTTAAAGTTCTGTACAAAAATTGTCAATAAGTCTTGTTAAAAGTACAGTCAGTTTTTTATTATTTATTAACTAAAGTTTATAATGATTTATCTATGTGGTCATTCATAAAAAGTCAAAACAATAATGAGGTATTCCAATTGATGGCGCTGCCTGATATAGTTCCTCCCTATACTCCCGCCATCTATCTGCTATCTCAATAATACTATTCAGTGGCTTTCCATCCTTGTCATCAATTAACCACGAGGCAGGTTTGTTCTTGGGAGTAGTCAACCTAACCTTGCGAAATATATCAGCAGTCTGGAATTTCTCTGCATGATATTCTATTTCGGCACAGATGGCTTCAAGGTATTTTTTGTCTATCTGTACAGAAAAAAAAATCACTTTGAAGCCGGTCAAAATGGAAGTCAAGCTGTATTTCCTTAACTCTTTCATTAACACTTACGCACAATTTTACTCCTTCACGAAATTCGATTCAAGATCAAGTATTTTGTGGCTAGTTTTAAAAACTGAACTATCAAAGTCTAGACAACTCACGCCCTTAATGATTAAACAATAAATGGCCCTAACTATTCAGGCCATTTTAGCTGACTGTTTTCACAAATAAAACAAATAAACTTTAACAAAATTTACCACCACTGGTTTTTTAGATATTATATTGGTATTGTACGTATAAATTATTAAAAAAAAAAAAATACAGTGTGACATTGCTAAAGTCAAATCTAATAAACTATCGTGTTACCAGTATTAAAGTAATCAACTGGGCAAGGGTACTCGAACGTGAAACTAATTTTGCGTAAGTGCTCACGTAGTCGAACTCAAGGTGTTTCCGATTTATGGTTGTTCTTTACATCAAAATAAAAGCAAGCTACTTTTGTACTAACCGTTCCTGCCTTTACATAAAAAATACGTAGAAAAATAATAATTCAAAAATTTAACCTTTACATTGCATTACATTTTTACGAAACAAGAAGAATTGAAGATTACATAACATCTTCGGATGTTGATGATACACCATCTGTGATAGTCCACTTCTGGACATAGGCCTCCCCTAATACACCCCTATCCATGAGGTGTTTTTCGGATCGTATCCCACCACGCTGGCCCAATGCGGGTTGGTGGGTGCACCAACTTTTTACAGGCTCATCCGGCGCATGGATCATCTTACTTTTCAGACAATTGGGTGATCGGCCCAAATTGCCCTAACCAACTAGGAAACAACAATGCAAATTTGTTGAGTCCCTGTAGGATTCGAACCCACATCTTCCGGTTTCTAAAGCACACGCCCATACCACTAAGCTACAATTTTAATTGATATTTAAATTCAATAAAAATTAATATGGTGCCCAAAAGATAGCTTTGTTTTTGCAATGTTTTTGATACCATCAGACCCCATAAGGTAATATTTCTTGGAAGAAGTACATTTGGCCGGTACATAAAAACATATCATCAGAACACACAACTTACATGGAAAGCCACTCATATTTAATTAGGATTTTGTTTCCAAGTTTTAGAATACAAAAGGCTATATTTATGAATTAAAATTAAATTAATTTGTTTAAAGATTGAACGTTTCTGACTTATGTTACTGACGATATGCCAATTTTTAAAGTCAATTACGACAAATTAGGACATTTAATTTTCTTGGAAGAGATTTTATTATAAATTTACGGACCGAAATCGTTGGCAATTAGTTTGACAACATCGTTAAGTCTAATGACCGTCCAGGGAGAATATCGGCGACTAGGAACAGCATTTGGACTGTAAATATACAAATTTGGTTTTGTTTCTTGCCATGGACCGAATTTTTTTTATCTCATAATGGTTCTTTAGTAAAATAGAAAATAACAATATTACGGCTATCCTGACGGTATTGACACATAAACCACTGTTCGACAAGATTTTTTATAACTAGTTTTGATTTAACCTTATAAAAAATATAGGTATGTCTTTGTCACCTAGCTTAAATTTTTAAACAATTCACAATCAAAACTTGTTGGTTCTACAACCGCCACTGCGGATAAAGAGTCTACCAGATAAAAACAAGATGAATGCGGTGCGTATTATTTGTCTACAGGAAAACGGAAATAGGAAATCAACATTTTCGTTTGCTTGTAAGTGCCTTACCCTGACAACCTTTGTCAAACCTAAGTACTAGGTCCCTATAACTTACGGCTACATATTGAGTTTGGTGTATAGAGAAGTAAAATAACTGAAATTATATTTAGATACTCAGCAGACACGTAAAAGGGTCACGACCATTAATCTTCCTGTTAGTTTACACTTTAAACTATTGTAAAAGTTTCTCTTGGATATTTAAGGACTCAAACGAGATTCAAGGGGACTGATAAATATAAAACTAATGAATAAATATTTAAGTCAGACTTACTAACATTTTAAAATACCTTTACTATTTTATTATGATACAATAAAATAATACGGGTATGACATGTATTTATTTTTAAGGACAATTACTGAGAAAAGAGGAAGTATGATTTTATTTTGGAACGCTTTTATTGTAAATTTACGAAGCAAACCCGACAACAATTAATGTGACATTTTTTGTTAAGTCCAATGACTGCTCAGGGAGTCCATCAGAAACTGAAAAAAAAAACGAAAAGTTATTAACAATTATCGTTACTCGTATTATCGTTTTTTATAAAATGTTATTAATCAATCGTCATTATTTTTTGTGTACGAATACCCAAAAGAAATATGTAATCAATTAAGTTTTTTCAGGTGTTGCAGGAACAAATTGTCACTCTCACCTGACAAAGAGGTTATTGCCTTTTTGTCAACTTTTTTTGATTACTATTTCAATTCTAGTGTGCTATAGTGGACGAAAGTTCTGTATACAATAACAAATTGACTTCATTAGTCATTTAATTAATTAAGGAAATTCCGTATTTTTATTGAGTTAAATTAAGCAATTGAACAAAAAATGGTGGACAACAAAATAAACTCCTTTTCTCCTTGCTCGATAAGTGGTGTACATGTATTTGAAAGCACTTTTGTACTGTAGACTGTCGACTGTATACTTTTGTCAATAAAAATTTAATTGAAAATGACACAGAACACGATTTCTCGTTATTAAGGGCAGCAATACCAAGACACAGTAGTTATTTAATTTGGTTTAAACTTTTTAAGCCCCATAAACTTAAAATGGAGCAATAAATTGGGACAGAAATATTTATCAAACTATTTTATAAAAAAAAGTAAAAGCATTTACATGTACACCGATTAGAGATGCGAGTAAATGAAGTGTGAAGAAAAATTTCATTATGTTTAAATTTTTATTTCAGGCTTTTTATAAATCAAATAAAAATTATGTTTTATGTGTTGTATATTACCGATGAACAATATGTTTAAATTTCTCTTACAAAATAACTGTAGATAACGTTCAAAGGAATTTTGAGGTACAAGAGAATATAATACATTCGAGAAAAGGCGTAGATGTAACTACGCTTCATTAGTTTTCAAACGCTTAATGCTTTTATGTTCGGCGTCGAACAAATTTGAGTACAATGAGCATTGTTTTGCGAAATGAGACGTTTAAATTGATTCAATTAAGGCATTTATTTTGATCCGTATTTTACCGATTGAATTATAATTAACCTAGAACTAAATTTTCAATAATCTAAAATGTAAAAAAATATCGCGTATCTTTAAGTAAGTGTATGTTACTAACCATTATCTTTACTTTAATGTAAAGTTTTGATAAATTCCTATAATATTATACGTTAATGACTTCATAATTTTTTCCCACGTTATTTGTACACATTTATTTTTTAAAGGAGATTATTTAAGAGGACCTCGCACGTTTTTTATTTATTCAATATTTAATATTTCTTCTAACTTCAATCAGGCTATGTTTAACCTATTTAGGAGATATAGATTTTATTTTAATATATATGATATTCCATATAACATAAAATAATGGTACTTATTGTAGCCATTACACAATTAACAAACTAAAACTTATAAGTTTATAAATATAATATATGACCGTTCTGTAAAAATAACAAGTTAAATTTAACATAAAATATGACCGACTTCACACAGTAAAATGACTTTTAACAATCTGAGCTAACACCTTGCGATTTCTGCCATCATCATCATCATCAGCCTGTGATAGTCCACTGCTGGACATAGTCCTCCCAAATCACCCTATTCCATTAGAGGGTTTGGACCGTATCCCACCACGCTGATCCAATGTGGGTCGACCAACGCCATCGCGGATCATCTTACTTTCAGACAATTGGGTGATCGGCCCCTAACCAACTAGGAAACAACAATGAAAATTTGTTGGGTCCCTGCAGGATTCGAACCCATGACCTCCGGTTTCTAAGCCACACGCCTATACAACTAGGCTACGGAGGCAGTTATTTCTGCCAACGCTATTTAAATCCCTGATATTTTTTGAGGTATTTGTTTAATCACAATGCCGTCTATAACTGGTTTTATGTTCCTCGAATAAACATTTTTTTCAATACAATAACCTTTATGTGAACACATATAAAGCAATTAAAAAAATTTGATTGAAATGCTATAGAATACATTATTCTTAAACATATATCATATATGATTCACCAGACTATATTGTAGCCTGCTCTAGTTGAGGCAGCATTTGCAATTTAATCATACGTGATTTTGGTTTTTGATGGCGAAATTTCTATAATGTCTTAAAAATCTATTAAACTACTTATTTAAAAAAAGAGTCAACAAAATTGCAGTACTAGGAGCGGAGCAACGGGGTGACATAAATAAAAAAAATTAGAATAAAATTCGCTCCGAATGAATTACCTTTTGAAAAGTCTTAAACATAACTGTTTTGTAAAATTGAAGAGCATAAATTTTTATCGTTAATATTAAGCTAAAAAAAGGGAAATAATTAAGAAGATTTTCTCTGTATATACCTTTCGACCAGTATCTGACCTCTACGGCCGCAGAAGGTAGAGAGATTGATAACTTATTAAATGTTTCCACACGCGTATAGGCGTCCTTCAATGACTTACTTGTTCTTTAGCATTTATATCGGTCAATGTTTTATGTTTTGTAAAATACGTATTTCTTTTCTTTTGTGGTTGGTTGTAAAGTCTGTAGACTTTACTGAAAAGCTGCTTTGAAAACGGACGTTTAATTTAGTTATCCAATTTCCTGTCCTTTCTAAACAACATTCAATTCTCGTCGGTAATTATTAGTTCGATTCACCCATACCGACCTTATAGGATCTAGCAGGAATGATTTGCATTGCATAGATTTTGATAAATAATTTAATTGATCTCGAGCAGGTACTAACTTAGCCACCTTCTCTATTAAAATTAGGATGTTTCTTTTCAAAATGGTTTCTGGTTACGGTTAGTATTTTATGACAAAATTTTTTGGTTTGTCAAATTTTATTACGTACTTGGAGTAGTAAGACATAATTGAATCGTTTTTCAAGCTGGGATACTTAATGTCAGCTATTGATCACTGTTCTATAAGGGCTGATTGATAATTCCTTTAAAAGCCATTCGTAAAACTTTTTTCTTGCTTAATGGCATTAACACTGGTAGGCATAACATTTTAAATAAAAACTACTAAAATTTGAAACACAAATAAATGTCACTTAAACCACTGCCTTATTTTAATTACTTCTAAAAGAAAAGGGGTAAAAAATAACTGGCTATTTTACCATAGTTCACATGTTCAATGCCGAACTGTTGTAAAACGACTAAAATTATTTACCAAAAAAAATGCTCTGGCATCGAAACGAAGCCCAAATGCACACAGGAGGCTCAACTATTGCATTGGCAAACATTCATGAGTTGACCTTCGAGCTAGTTCACATGCTCCGTTGTCTCCGAATAAAACTCCTTGTGAAAATTACTTTTTCCCGAAGCTGCTAGGTCCAACTTTTATTTCTATCCATCAAAATCCTGCGTCTGGTAGATGAATGGTACACGTATTAGAATTAGTAGTAGTAGTTCGTAAAAACTGATCTTCTTGAGTTGCTTAAAAAAAATATTTCAACGAACCGTATCACGCAGAAAACAAGAATAGCACAAAAAATCATTAAGAAAGTTGTTCACTGAAACAAAATAGTGACTGTCGACGAGTTCTCAATATATCTTTGAAAATTTAATGTATGTGCGAAAAAATAGAGATGACTTCCTAAGACATTGTGATGCACACTACATAGATACAAAGAACAAACATAATTTAATTCTTCCAGCAACTAGACTGCGAAGAATACGTAACTCTTTTATGGGACAATGTTTACATTTTTACAACAAAATCCCAGTGAACGTTCAGAATTTAAGTATAAATAATTTTAAAAGGTAGTCGAGGAAGGTTTATGTGTTCAAGATTATTATAATATTAATGAATTTTTAAATGATAACACAGCCTGGTAATGGAATGTTCGCTCCAGGTCGTGTTTCAAATTGCCTAATTAATAATATGTAATGCCGAATTATCAAATTGTTTGTTATTTTTAAAAGATGACATAAAAATAGCTGAGTTCTTTCGCGATTCTTCTCAGGTCTGAGGCGTCCTTTTCCGAACCGGTAATAGTGTGTTTGACAATCAATAAGCAAGTATAAACTTCTACATTGAATAAAGACTTTGAATTTGAACAAAATAGTGTTCCGTGGCATTCGAACCCACGACTTCTGGTTTATAAAGCAAGGGCCAATACAGCTAGAGCATGGAGGGGGTTTATTATTATCGTTATTGTTGATATGTATTTGTAATGTTGATTACAGTTCAACCAAATAAATTTAACAGTTAAACAAGATTACAGCTAGTAGCCGTACAAGAGCGAATGTATTGCGATAAATTAAAATCTTTAAGAAAATAAAAATACTAATTCAACTTCACAAATCCATGTAATCTCAATGCTTTTGCCAGACCATAGTTCTTGCTACCTCCGGTAGCTTACCCTTTGTTCTGTTCAAGCATTCACATTTTGAGTACAGAACATGAAGTAAGAAAGATGGCACTTCACCATTGCATGCCTGCTTATACAAAATGTCGAGCATTCTTCTACAAGCGCCAAGTTGAGGTTTCAGCTGGCTTTTGTTGTATCACTGTCACGTGTAACATTGTCGGTGCTGCAGGAATCTTTGCTTTGTCTTCATGTCAAAGAAATTTAATAAAATAAAAACTGAATAGTTAAAACCGTTGTTGTTATAGTCAGCGATACTAACAGAATTTATTTAAGCTCGTTTTATGCACTAATCTTACACTATCTTCGATATATTTTTGCCTACTTTGATATATTCGTTAAATTTATATGTTTTACAAAATTTTGCGTAAAATTAGTTAAAAGTGCATTTTTTGTCAAAAAAAACATAACATTTTAAAGGTTATTGAAGATTTTCCAGACAACAAGTAAAATGCTTGCCTTCAATAGTAAAACAATAAGTTCAGCAACTTTCTTTAATATTGATTTAAATTTCGTTTGCTGATTTATGCCTATACCGTTTAGGCTCATCTGCCTCTGTAAAATTAATTTCTTATGTAAATAGCAATGATTAAAATTAGTAGTAATGTTCTTAAATAGTAGAACCTTTCATATTATTACATATCATAATTGCTGTTCTATAGTTAGAAATAAAAAGTTGAATTCATTTGTGAGAGAAGCATGATGTAGCACGAAAATATCTGTCACTGGTTAAATATCTTTAAACGATGCAGAAACAACGAAATTATTTTAACACATGTGAGGATATGACGTGAATAGGACATGTGAGGTTACTTTTTGTTAGTTAATACATCGTGTGTAGGCCTCGAGATATCTGTGACAAGACACACCTGAACTTTAGACACAGTAATAAGAGACTCTTGTCTGTAAAAAAATTAAATCAAATTTTAAAACAAGAGAAATTTTACGCATTTTGCCATTCTAGAAAAAACTCACTTAATGTTTACGCAAATGAAACTTTGTAAGCCTTTGATATCATTATGTATATTTAACCCTACTGTTCAAAGCTTTTCCTTAAACTGATTTCACAAACTTTTTCAATTTACCGGCTAGAAGACATAGTATCTTTTTATTTGCAAGTCAAATCCGATAAACTTTTTAAAAGTGGGTAAAAAGAAACAAAATAAAACCGTTTGCTTTCAGTTATCTTGAAAATGCATAACGGGCACAAATAAGTTAACACCGTTTCAGGAAAGATGGTGTGGCACGAGGCCGACGTAAGAATTCTCAGATAAAAGTGTAATAGACACTGTATGTAGGGAACATTTAATTTACCTTTAAATAATAAAAAATCTGCTAAGCCACAAGTCTTATCTCGTTCCAGTAAAGGCATTTTACCAAAAAAATAAAAGTCGGCCACGCATATATCGTGTATCGTTATATATATATCGTGGGTCAAGTATCTATGAACTTTAACTTTATCTACGAATTAATCACTAGAACACTCTGGGTTGTACACAACCGATAATATTAAAGGGAACACACGAAAAAATTTAATATTTAATATTATTGTATAAATCTATAATCTTATTATTAGAAGGTTTTGTAATAACCAGATTTGCGTTTTTATTATCGGTTCTCACCAACGCTTTGCTTAGGCGACGAGTAACATGATATCAAAATGAAAAATAATGAAAAAGCCTCAAAAGTAATACTGACATTTACATAAACTGGTAAGTATGTACGTATATATTGAAAAATATGTACTTACCTAATGTCTAGTCCAGTTATAATTGATGTTTAGCCATTCGATAAATCTTTGAGGATTGGCTGAAATATATATATAAAAAAGACTACATATATTTAAAAAAGACCTAAAACTCGTTTCATTACTCGCTGTCGGAGATAAAATCAAGCCCTTAAAGTTGTTTTACGCCCACAAAACAAAAGTATTAAAGAAAGCTAGTAAAAGATAATTTATTTCAGAGTAAAAAGTTCATGTTGACGTCTTAATGTAAGTCGCATTTGGCGTAAGTACCGATCGAGGCTTTGTTTTTATGGTTTGGGCTTCTATTTGTCTTCGAAAAAGCCATTTTGTAAAGAATGTTATTAACAAATGAATTTTTTCCCCTTTACCATAGATATTCTCAAAATGATAAAGGCTATAGTTTTCCAAAGAAAATTATACATACTTATATTTTAGCTTACTTTTACTCTACTTTACTTATGTTGTTACATAGCCACATTTCATGAATTTCTAAATAATGCTAGTGTTTATCTCAAAAATCGTGTAAATAAAAAAAGATACAGCTATATGATTTAATAATAAAATATTATTTTTTTATCTTTAATTTAGCCGATTGTGCCATAAAGTTGTCATTCTTTTTAACTCGTATAAAATATTTGGTAAAATGATTCATTATTTTTAAAATATATTGATATTAATTATTTGCTGGCATAATAAATAATAGGACTACATAACTGCTACTACCTACCAAGAAAAAAAAGTATGAACAAAGTTCAACCACTAGGAACGAAGCGAAAAAAACATACGCTCCGATTAGAGTACCTCCTTCTTTTGGGAAGTTGGTCAAAAATAGCAATATTCTCAAATTAATAAGATATGAAGTAAAATATTAACAAAGTTTAAATAACAGTAAAGACTATCTTAGCTTAAACTATTGTACAACTCCCTTTATACTCATGTACTTTGTTCCAATTTCTTATAGTCATATTCTTTACAATTAGGTGTACAAATTTTTTTTATTTTGCACATATTGCCTACGCAGGCAGACGAGCAGTCGGGCCACCTGACGGGAAGTGGTCACCGATGCCCATAGACATTGGCAATACTAGTGGTATTACTAACGCGCAGCCTACTGTGAGAAATAAGGTGTTAAGTCTCGTTTACCCAGTAAATACGCTGGCTACGGTGCCCTTTAAACCGGAACACAGCAGTGTTTACACTACTGCTATGTGGCAGAAATAGGTAACGGGGTTGGTACCTACCCAGACGGTCCCTTGTAATTTTTTTTGTTTGCCACAGGTCGTTTCTGAACTCCGTAAAGAGAACTGCAACCGCCGTATCATCCTCCATTACGACAATGCGAGTTCTCACACCGTACACAGAACAAAAGAGTTTTCAGGGCAGGAAAACATAGAATTATTAGGCCATCCCTCGTACTGTACTAAAATAAAGAATAAATTGCGTGCTCTGAGATATTTATCACCTCAAGAAGCTGTGGACGCCTACAAAACGGCCATTTTGGAGACCGAAACTTCCGAATGGAATGGTTCTAAAAAAGCAAATTTTATGGAGATTACTTCGAAAAGCAATAAATACATTTTTAAACAGTAATGTAGTGCCACTTCCTTGATTCCCGAAATTTTTAGTCCCGCCCTCGGATCTATCCTATATGAAAAAACATACGTTCCAATTTGAGTACCTCCTTCCTTGATGAATCAGTCAGTCAGTGGGGAGTAATAATAGACAAAATTCACAAATGCATATGTTTAACCTTTTCAAGAGTTAATTATTAACAAAGTCTAAAAGACCTCTGAGTTTAAATTAAGAAATAGGAGAGACTATCCTAGCTTAAACTCCCTTTATACTCATGTACATTGTTCCAATTTCTTCTAGTCATATTCTCTAATGATTTTTAGCAGAGAATTGTAATATATATCTTAATGCATATTTGACTAATGAACTAAAGACTGCCATTAAAGACTTTATTTATTATCGTAGGAATAAATATTGATCTCACGTATCATTTCATTTATAATAAAAGAAGAGAAAAAAATTGTCTTCAATTTAGGTGACAACGTTTTAGCCAAATGATTGCTTACAGGGACAATTGGTGAATTGAAGCTAAATTAAAATTCAGATTAACAAGGGTTCGGTGCTATATAACTTATAATCTTGAAATAATGTTTTTATACAAGTAAGTTTTAACAAAGAATATGACCGACTTCAGATCTCTGAAATCTGGTATAGGGTATTCATTTAATCAATATGTCGTATATGACACTTTAGATGCACATGAAATATACATATATGCTTTCGCAGACTTTATTATAGACCAATTTAAGAAGTAGAATTGTGTATAACATAGTTTCTATCGTTTAAGGTTTAGCCAGCGTTTGCTATTCAATCAAATGATTATTAAGCCGTAACTTTTTAAATTATTAATATCCTAAAAAACTAATAATCACAAAATTATTTTTAAAAAATGGGACCTTATGACAACAACTACGTAGCATTAACAAAAAGAAAGATCAGTATCGGGGCAATAGGAGTGAAGCAAAGAGCTAAAATATATAAAAAATAAATATGCTCCGATAATTGAGTTCCTTCTTCTTTTTAAAATGACTTTTATATAGTTTCAGTTAGAACTGTAATACAGTTACGCTTATATTATAAGAGTAATCGGTACGTATAATATCAGTCATATATTGTACATCAAAATTTTACAAATAGAAGGTTTTAAAATATGTCTTCCTACAAAATATTCTATAACTAAAGCCTTTAGGAGATTGACTCGGTGAAGTAACTTTTTTTCTTTTAATCTTCAAAAATTCAACACTACAATAAATAAATAACTACTCAATTATTTATCAAACACTTGTAGGTAATTAGTGCCTAGCCACTTTTTATTTTCACGACCAACGGACTTTTAAGTTACAGAGGATAGATCAGTTTCTTTACGTTACCAATTCATTACTATGAATTTCAGTTTGATTTACAGAAGATTAAACATTTAAATGACCTTCGAGTCGAGTCTGATGTAAGAGATAGAATAGGCCTCGAACATCTCTCGTTCCCGACTCCATTACTAGAAGATACAGAGGAAAACTTTAATTTTTCTCATTATGAGTTTTAACCACAAAATATCCCTATAAGATACGTGACAACCAGTTTTTAAAGATTGATTGAATAATTTTTCTTTTAATTATCATAGCAGCTTACATTTATTGTTACAGTGCTTATGATTGCGTTGTGCGCCCCTTTGATCTCATATTAATAAGGAAAATGTAAATTAAATCATGTTTGATAAAAAAGTGTGTTTTAAGATAAAAATTAATTATTTCACACTTGATGTACGAATCTCCCTTTTTAAATCAATTCCAATTAATCAGAGTCTGTACTGTAGTACTTCAAATGACACGCCAATTTAAATTTTGTAACGCACTTAACTTCGTAAATTTACCGTAACGTTTTCCTTGTTGTAATGAAAATACACTTAGTCGTAATTTAATAATCTTGGAAAATGTTTCCCTCAATTTAGTTCTCTCATATTACAAGTACTTTAATAAGAAAATATGTCTTGAATCGAGTTTTAAATAAGACAATACTAATCGAAGGTAGAAGAAACGCATCTTTGTACTGTTTCCGGCAAAAACTGTATAAAATTTAAATATAATAAAATTTATTACGATTAATCGCGTATTCCAATTGGACACAGGACAGAACTTTTAAGAGTACTAAGTAATTGATTGATACGAATTTTCCGGTAAATACAGATTATTTGTTTCAGTTGCCACGTTTAATTTTCTTTATTCTATATGTGATTATGACTAGATTGTTTTTACAAAAAAAAGTTGGTTCGACCATTGGTTCTTTGATTTACACCACACACTAGTATTTAAAATAAAAAAAATAAATACTTATTTTACATTTGTTAATTGAACTCTGAGGAAGTGAATGTATGAATTATAACATATTTAAATTATATAATATTAAAATTCCTACAAAAATTATTAAAAAGGACAGTCGATTTTTTACTGCTTATTTTCTATCTAAAATAAGTAATAAAAAATTAACCGTACTTTATATTAGATCTTTTATTGCGTGCTCAATAATAACTATAACAGGTACATGTGACATTTTTTATGTTCTCATTCATATCACGTCAAAATTAACAACAACATTATTTTTAGGTAATAAAATTTGTTAATAATTTCCTTACCTTATTAACGATTTACCGATTTGTAAGTTTTCCTAATGACTTTAATTTATTTAAAGTAAGAACTATATTCGTAATTAAAAAAAAACCCTACTTCATCAAATTAATAAATTGATATTAAATAAAAATAATTTTAAGGACGGACTTAACTGTAGACAAATCTTGTATCAATTGTGTCAATTGTAGCTGATATAATTTTAATATTAAGAAAATTGGTATTCAAAGCTGTTGTAAACGCATCCGTGATTGGAAGATGACTCATTTTCAGCTTCGAACGAGCTCACTGCATAATCGAGTTCATTATTCATTTTCTCGAAGTAGTTTCGAATATTATTCATAATTTAAATTACAATTTAAACAGTTTCATTAAAATGAAATGCATATTAAATCGCGTTTCGTTTGTTATTATTTAATTTGTTACTTCTTAAATTTAAACCTGATATTTGTTCAGTTGAATATTATACCACACATTGTAAAACATGTATTTGAATATAGACCAAACAAACTAACTAAGCAAAATTTCTCGCCCGTTTAAATTGGCTATCTTTATTAAGATACGTTAGTGATAACTA
The DNA here is from genome assembly GCA_029286875.1 of Lamproptera curius. Classification (NCBI taxonomy): domain Eukaryota; kingdom Metazoa; phylum Arthropoda; class Insecta; order Lepidoptera; family Papilionidae; genus Lamproptera; species Lamproptera curius. The sequence continues at coordinate 1,028,574 of JAGSMT010000077.1, forward strand.
AATATAATTACCATGATAAATTTTCGTTATTCAAATTACGTTCAAGTTATCTTCCTAGACGGACGGAAGTAAATCGTATATACTTTTATGTTATTCATGATTCTCAGGTCAGTAAAAGCCCATTTTGTGCCTAAATGCCCATAATATATTTTCCTAGGTAAGGAAGGTCTATGTCGAAATTTATATATCGTTAACATTAGCGTTAATCGTGTTTACCTTTAATGAGTTCTTCAAGTGAAATATCAAAACGAAACTTTACTGGAAATAAAAAAAAATATAACCAAGCATAAATATATGTTATTTCTAATAAATAAGAATTAATTCCATGGAACTAAACGCTGCCTTTATGAATCTTTACAAAAGTCCTTATACTTCTTTGTCAAGTGTTTGGTATACAACACTATTGTAGAAGACATTGCATGATACTATTAAGTTCCTTTGATTTACATTTGTAGACATATTTCTCATTGCTTATAATCATTCTATATGTATTTATAAAACATTTGATAGCTGTTAGTAATTTCTTCAATCTAAAAAAAATGTTGACTAGCCAAACTATGGCTAGCTTTCCGCTTAATTTGTCTTAACACTCTAAGACATCAAAAAAAAGTATTATGCGAGATTTTTAACTATTCTCTTATGAAATGTTTGTAAATAATATAGTAAGTTCGTAAGGTTACATTTTAGAACTTGTGCAGGTTCATTACGTTTTCACAACGGGAAATGGTTTTAAGTTCTGCGTCGGGCGAATGAGATTACATTTTAGAATTGTTTTACGAAATTAGATTTGAATTTTAATACTTTTATTTTATTTTTAATGGTTTACTTCACTCTTAACGAATACTTTTACACGCTAAGATAATTATAAAGTAACACGGCCTGGCTGGTTGATAAGAAATTCCAAATGTGTTTTCAATATAATAAATAATTGAATGGTAACAACATTAAAAAAAATTAACAGCTTTTAACCACAACGTACGTGTATATTACTTAAACTTAACTATTCAAATATTATTCAACATTGTTCATAGTTACACATATATGATTTTATCCTAATAAGTGGTCAGACCACATAGTTTGTATTTTTGTCAAAGTTTTTAAACTGCACGTTCCAGGTAACGTAAACGACCGCACATGTACCTGTGAAACGTGTAACTAATTTCAGTAAAGCGCTCACGTAGTTCCAAGCGCAATTATCGATCTATGGTGTCTCTCCTTATAAAAATGTATCTAACTCGTTACTTGGTTGGACTTAAATTTGTTTTTTATATGTTGATATTTTAATGTAATTATCGCTTAAAATTTATCAATTTAAAAATATATTTTTATAAAAATATATTTTTAAATTGATTTTATACATTGTTTAATTGATTTTATAAATTTTATGGGTTATAATCGCAACTATAATATAAAAATGTTATAGTTGCGATTAGATTATAAGCATTCCAAATGTCAAAAACAGACGAAAGAAAAACAAAAGTTTCTTTTTATATCGTATTATGCTCAATATTTTACTACATTCTATTATTTAAAAAAAAACATTCAAAACCAAATTTTGCGAAATCAGTATTAGTAATATAAACATATACATATTTGTATTAGATTAATATTAACGTATTTTGAATTTATCTATATGTTTATATTTATTACTGTTAGAGTGCAGTTTCAGATAAACTCTTAAATATAACGATAATTTCTAAAATATTTTGTTCTTTAAAATTAATTGTGGAACGTGAACAACGATAAGGTAAGCGAAAAGTTCTACTTCAACGAAATGCTATTTAAGTCCACAAATTTGCTCGTTATCCTGACACTACGGAATTCACGTTTTGATTGCAAACGAAAAACGATAAAAAGCGTTTTGAAGAAACAAATTTAATAAATGATTGATTGATTAAATGATTGATTGAAATAAACTGCATTAGCTGAAGTACTATACAAGTTTTATTCAACTGCTACGACAATTTTAACTTCTAATAGAAGATATAATTCTAATAATTGTGTAGTGTTTGTGACTGCTAAACCTCTTAAAGTTTGAACAAGTAAAACAATATTGCAATGTGCTCAAACATACAACGAGTGTATCGTTTAGTATTTGCCGTAATTTCATGAGGCCTTTTCATTGGAGTATAAAGGTCGGTGTAATAAAAACAATATTATCGTCGTATAAGATGCGATTATCAAGCGCTTAAGGTAGAGTGCCCCTTTCACAAGCTATTTTCTTAGACTAAATGAAAAAAGTCTGCTTTTACAATCCTGTTAAAACTGCAGGATGATCACGGTTATCAAAAGCCTATAAACAAAGCAAATTCTAAGCAAAAATGCATGCATGATATTTCGAAGACAAGTTTCAAGAAGATTCTCAAAATTACCCGTCTCTCGATTTGTACCAATGGACAAAACATTGCTCCGTCATTTTGATCAATAAAAAAAGACAAAAATCAATCGAATAGTAACGAGTGGGTAGCCTTGACGCCATTTTGTTCCTGTTACTCAAATACTTAAGGTTATTTAGATATAGCTTGGTGGGTCTAAGCTTCGCACAGATATACAAAGTGTAGTTTGTCGATGTTATGGCTCCATGCCTCTTTTATGTTCAAAGGGAAGCGAACAGTCACCTCGACAATGACATGCAAATTAGCTCTACAAGTCTGGCGGAGTTCACATCTTCACCTTTTTTTTTAAAGGACAAGACCTGTGTTTTTGTGTATATATAGCTCAAACAGTGACAGATAATGATAGTATAGGAGGTAGAGTTAGATGTATAGTACAAATAAATCGGTATAATTAATATCATGTAGGAAACTAAATCAAAATTACTTACGTTAACTAAGATCTCTAGCAGATGCACTGAAGTAATAGAGGTAACTATTAATATTTGTAATTTGATATTGGTCATTTTCTAAACTTCACTCAGACATTAATACAAAAGATCAATCTTGAAACGTATGCGGAATGTCAGCAAGTAGTTAAATAATTCTCAAATAGATGCGTCCCGAATATTGTATTTAAAGATATTGTTCAAGTTAAGAATTAGTATATAAATAAGTCTCAAATGTTATTATTTGTTTATTGTACATTGGGTATTTGTCTAAAAATACTATCGTATATTGATTACACCAATGAAATGCTATATAACGCTCTTGCCCGGAAAAACTTTCAAGCGTTTATCGTGTACAATAAATCACGCTTCAGGGCGTCCATAGGTCTATACTGTTGTCACAAATAAAAATTAACTTCATCAAAGTTATGATTAAATTCAAGTAAGTTCTTAGGAAAGTGTGCAAAAAGAAACAATGGGTGTTAACAAAAAGTAATATATTTCTTAGCGCTTAACGTTGCTTGATGCCTCTTTCACCATAAAGATAACCAACATCTACATATATTTTACTCACAACACAGTTAAAAAAATTAGTTTTTTATGTTAAGATTAAAATATATGCATAAAATGTTAACAAATATTAAGTAATGTTCTCTAAATATTCTGCTTAATAATTAATGATTAAGATTCTTAAGCTAAAATCTAAGTATACACCTTACTTTTCTGAAACATTGTTAGGAAATAGTTGCAAAAAAAAATGTTTAAGCAATTATAATATTTTTAAGTATCTTGTTATGCTTTTACCAAAAATAACACAACTATACATAAATTTCATGAATGTCTGAATACACGCTAAATTTGGCTTTATGGTATAAATTAAATAATATGCGAGTATGTTACATATAAATAATGCCTAACAATTTGTGCTATTGATTAATCGATAAGATTAAGACAATTCTCATATAACATTTATCATAAATAAAGCCAGTTCGTTTTACGGTCAAAACCATGTTAAAAGGTGTGCTTAGGTAGTCTGAGCACATTATAGAATTTAATAAAGCTGATTATGTATAATTTTATGGTAAAATAAACTTTTTAGAGTTTTAGAGTTAGACCTACATGAGGAACGTCAAACCGACTATGCCAGTTTATTTAGCATGTTCATAATTTCGTTTGAAGAGTACATAGGCTATGGGTACTTAATTTTAATTAATTTCTTTCATTAAAATATACTAATAGTTTTAAGTTTAAGTAATGAATATTTCTAAATGCTTTTTAAAATCGTTTAAAAATATTAGAGAGTGCTTCAAGACGTTGTTCCAGCTCGCTAGTTTTTACTTTATACAATTTTTTGATGTGAAAGTTATGGATGTTGACCAAACAGTTGTTGTAATAGTCAGTATAAATGTATTCTGGTATAAACAGACAACACTAAATTTCGTAACCCCTTTATATAAATGTTAAAAAATTTCTTCAAATGATAAAATGCGAAACGTTTTCATTTTTCAAACAATCATCAAGAGAATATGACCTCAGTTTAATACAATATGCAAGCTTTTTAAATTTTTCTGAACAATAACACAATTATACAAAATCTTATTAATAAATTAATATATATATAAAATGGTAGTATGAAAGCAATTTGATGGAAACATGTAGCTCTGATAGAGCAATTTAATACAGAAAATTAGAATGTTCCGATATAATTTTAATTAAGTCAGTCATTTACCGTTTAAAATTAGTAATGAAGCTGTTTATTATAGAAATCTTTAACATTATGTTATTACATAATGAAAGCTTTTAAAATCAAGAACATTAGCAAACATTCTCATTAGCATATTAAAATTCTAAATTCAGAAGATGAACTTCATCTGATGATTGAAAGAAGATTTATTATTACCAAAAGTTAAAAGTTTTACTTACTAAATCGAGTAATAATTTATAAATTAATCACATAAGTTACAAGAATACTTTTGAATTAACTTTAACTTAAAATTTAAAGTATTTTTACAAATTTTACAAAAATTGAAATTAATACTGTTGTTTTTATATAGTGAACTTGAAACATTATGATGTGCTTTACAACAAAAACTTTTAAGAAAATGAATAGTCTCATGTGAGCAAAACATATTTTCGATAGAGTTATTTTAATGTTCGTAAGTTTCAGGAAGGCCACTAAACGTAAAATTTCTTAAATTTTGGCTAAAGAAAGGCAATAATTTATTATTACAAAAAAGTTTGTTAAAGTAGTCGGCTCTAACTAATTATTGGAGATGCAGTTATTTATGTCTATATATATTTTTTTATGTAATTGTTAACTTAAAAATTATGTATGTTTTCCTTCGTAACTGATGCAATAAAATTTCAAAGAGTATTTTTAACAAAGGCTTTTCATCTCATAAATCTGTAAAGGCTCGATTCGTTTTTAAATAGCTGACTTTGTTCGCTTGTAAAATGGCCATAAACTTGCGACCAGATCGAAGATTTAAACGACATTACAGGAGAGCCAAGAACACATAATTTATTATAAGAAGTTTTCTAATTGACTTTTAGATAATTTGTGTAAAGAATTCTATAAATATAAAAAAATATATACAAACAAATGCGTTGAAACCATATCTTTATTCATTATTAATTTAATATTAATTACAATATATAAGATACGCTCTGAAAACCCCCTAATGGAGAAAACATGCTTAAGGGGAGGCCTATGTCCAGCAGTGGACTAACACAGGTTGTGATGATGATTAATTACAAATAATTTTATATACAAAAAACCAAAGAATGTAATAATTTTAAAATAATCTGGGTGTTTTTGCTTATGACCACAATCTTTTTCTTTTAATTTAAAAATGCTTCCAATAGAAAGTTGGTTTTGAAGGATCAGGGCACTTTGTGGCGTCCCGGTTTTAGGAAATAAATAAAGTAAAATTATTGACTTATTAAAAAACAAAATATGCTTTAGCTAATAAAAAGAAAAAATATACTTTAAGCAGAAAGAAACTGTATAGGAAAAAAAATGTATTTTATATAGGTTATAGAATCTTATAATAATGAATAACATATCAAGTTTTTGCTTTTACTGCGCTGTTTTAAGTTACACTAGTTCTTACACTTTTTACACCTGCTTTATATTTTCGTTATCAGGCCGATTTATAGTAAAGACATATATTTTGAAACTGAAAATTGAAAACTGCTTAAATTCGACTGCATGAGCATTTAAGAAAAATAAGTATTACCTTCATTAACGAAGGATCCACAAATATGAATCTATTTTTTCGCTATCGAGTTAGTAGTTGCTTGATCAGGTAAGATAAAAATATTAATATTTTAAGTTATTGACCGAATTTACTGAGAAGGCTTTTATTACGTTATCGTTAATAAATACGTAGATCTGTTATTTCAGAATTTAAAAAACAATGTATAAGACAAACTGTTGTATTACGTGTCTTACGCGTTTAACCAAACACAAATTTAGGAATACTCTAATTTAGAATTTACATATGCGTTATTTTTTAATTATAACCGCGTATTAATTACTCTAAGAAACTTGGGCTAATAATCGAGATATGATTTATCATAACTATATACCATCATCTCTTGAAAATGAACATCCGTCTAACATTAAGTAAAGAAGTAAAAAGCAGTCTGTTTGCACCAAATATAACAATAAAAATTCTTTCCGACATTAAACTAAATGTACCAAACGCATAAAGAAAGTAGATTAAAAGTATAACTGCCAAAATGACCCATTGGACAAAACATTAAAAAATAAAGGTACGAGCACTCACTCTACCGAAACTAGAGAAGATACTTGATAACTATTTTCTATATGATAACTATTTCCATATATCATTATTAATAATTAAAAAAATTATATCATTTTCTTACAATAGGGATCTGAAATTACACTTAATAAAGCATATTTATTAAGTGTAATTTTAGACCCCTTAATGGCTGTACCTCCAAATTTACTAGTAATACCGACCATCTATCATATCATTAAGTAAAACACTTTCTAGTAAGATTACACAACACTAAACTACATACGTAGATGTTAAATTTTTTAAGTTCTTAAATTATATATTATTAGATTGTAAGCCAAACACTTTTTAACACGTACTTATATAGGTATTAACTCATAACCAGCCTGTGATAGTCCACTGCTGGACATAGGCTTCCCCTAATACACCCCTATCCATTAGGGGGTTGTGGACCGTGTCCAACCACGCTGGTCCAATGCGGTTTTGTGGGTGGACCGACTTTTTACATGCCCATCCGACCCATGGATCATCTTACTTTTCAGACAATTGGCTGATCGGCCCAAATTGCCCTAACCAATAGGTATTATTTAGTTATATTAAAAAAGTCAATAAAATAGAATATGGGTAGGTACTACTAGTCATATTTTTTTATTTTATTTTTACAATTCATATATCTGTATCACAGTGCTGTTTATAGACTCATTCCATATTATTAATCAGTAGTGAGGGTGCTAATAAATGGTAAGATGGTAATTTTTTTACTCATGCCAATATAAAAAAATTATAAAGGTAATCTTTTTATTTTTAATAATCACCTGACTAATTAGTTACTGAAACTACAAAAGTCATCACAACGTGTGTAACAGTAATCTTCAATGTGATAAACAAGCTTAAGTTAGGATTATGTCTTAAAGTGCTGATAATTGGATCAGTTGAATACTTATTTGAAACTCTTACGTGTCAGAAGGCCCTTTAAATACAAACGACACACTTTTGTTTCGAAAATACCTTTTAACCATGGTGTAAAATGTTGTATATTCGTGAATAGAAAACATTTCGGCTACTGTATGCAATATGTATGGAAAAAGGAACCCAGCTGATTTGTCTTTAAGCAAGATCTAAAGCAGCGCCAACCACCGACCTCTGAACTCCCTTCAGGTAGTTCTGGACTATTGCCAGCAAGCGCTACAAGATATATCATTTGCAAAAACCATGAACATAAAACTGTTTCTTAAGAGGTACTATTAGAAAAGGGGTAAAAATATAAAATATTCTATTTTACGTACAAAGACAAATAATTTAATAAAATTAAAATTAAATATATTAATATTATCTTACGGTCTTATTAGCTTCACTAAATTCAAATGCCGTGTTTGAGTTATTATCTAAACTATCTCTATGAACAAATAGACCTTCACTGCGAAGGAGGTTTGACGTCTTGATTATTCGGAATATATTTCGTATCTGAAATATGTTTATTACTCTGGCATAAAAGTAAAAGATCATTTAATTCATGAAACAAAGGTTAGCTGACATACATTAGGAAAATATTGATGTTTATGTAACATTAATATATTGTATGTTGTCCTTAACTCTTAGTTTGTAAAATATTTTTTAAGGAAATCACAATACTTGTTATTATATAATCATCAAGTTTCCTCAATTTTAAATAAATAATCTGACATATAATTTTATCAATTTACGTCAATAACAAGAACCTTTTTATTTTCATATTCTATGGTGCACAAAGGTTTCATTCAACATATTAAAAAAAAAAACTTTTATTCTTGACATGTAGTACAATTAATTTTATTATTTATTTCCTTGTCTAGATTCATGCTATGTTGAGTCAAGTGATGAAAAGTTTAACGAATGTGTCAAAATTCTTAAAATTTTATTTCTACTTACTTAATAGGACATGTTCACTCATGTTTCCAACAAAGTATTTTCTCTTAGGTACATCTTATAAAACTTCTTAACTTGTTTCACTCATAGTTGATAATCATAGCAAAATTAATTAAAGTGCATTCGTGTTCTTTCTACTGTTTGTATCAAATCTATAAAAGTTAGAAAATCGTTAACATAAATTTAATCTATATATTTTCTTGTATTTATTTAACACTTAAAAGGTGTTACATTTATATTAAATCTCATTAAAGCTATCTCGTAGATATACCGAATCTCGCTGACCGCTGCCGGCCATTGGTGCAATAAGGGTCCGAATCTCGGAAACAAAATAAAAAAATTAATTTAAATTAAATTTGTTTGCCTTTGAAATGGAAAAATCCGGTCCACATACCACAACACCAAGGGAGTTGTAATATTATAATAAAACATCGTGTTATTGCATGTTAAGCTTAATATATATCTTAATTTATCCATCCTAGAAAATTTATTTCGACATGTAACAATTTACAATTCTCGGTTTATCGTTTGTTACTATCGGTTGCCACTTAATTACAATCGACCCCGCTGTCCAAGGAAACAATGCGTTAACGGGTCTCGAAAATGCTTTCGAAGATTTATCCTTATTACTCTATTGGTCTTGGTCTGCGCACAAGGATATCATGTTGTTAATAATTAAACGCAAACTACTTTGCATTTGAGATACAAAAGTTTAATTTTTTTTTCAATTATATCATATATTGAAATTATGTCAGTTATAAATTATAGAGAACTAGGATATTTAGTTAATGTAATATTTTAAATTCGAAAGTAACTCTGTCCGCCCGCCTTTTGAACCTAATTTGGTACATACTTAGAATAGATAACAAGAAAGGCTTATTATTATTGCGATTTTCAGCTTGATTTGCATTTAACGTGACTAAACGACGCGCCTAGTGAGAGGCAGATGGCCGTAGGGCCGCGATGGGGCTGCTTCGGCGGCCAGCGCTGGTGGGGTCGCAGAAGACATAACCGACATAACCCGTCTTTGCCCCTGCAAAGACGGGTATGCGTAGGCATTTCACCACGATAAAAAAAGGGAATAAAAATCTGCCCCTGATCAGGTTCTCGCTTTGTCGTAGCGGTGCGGCTCAGTACCTACGGATCGTCCAGCCGCGGGGAGGCTATGAGGAACCTGGCCGGCTATTGGTGCAAGGCCGGCTGTCGAGGAGCATGTTTGAGTGAGGAGGCAGGAGGTTGGATGCGCCTAGGCGGGCGCGAGGAACGGGTTGCAGGAGGTAGGTGTGCCGCTCCTCCTGTAATTGACAGATTCCAGTATCCTCCAATCCGGAAGACAGTAGTGATTTTACACTGATTGCAGCAGAAAAACGCACCACGCGGCAAAAGGACACTTAACACCAAAATATAGTTTTGTATAAAAGTATTACTCAATTTTTTTTAATATATGTTAAAAATCATCCAGCGTTTTTAAATTATTTGCACAAGGTTATGCTTCATATTTTTGATTGCTTAAATATTTCATAAGCAAATTATAAAAAAAATATTAAAAAAAACTAGGCTACATGTTACTAGTTACCACTTTTCAGACAATTTTTTTTAACAATGAAGCCGATCACAAATTAAAATTTTAGCTGTATTTCCCTACTCTGGTACAAAGTTATTAACATTTACACACAGTTTAATTCCTTCGCGAAATTTGACTAAAGAAAATAAATAAATAAACTTAAAAACCAAACTAATTAATTCACAACTATTTATGCTTTTAAAAATTGAAAAAAAAAATGTTTCACTGTTATCATTATTAACAGTATAAAATTAAAATTTAACCATTACGTAAGAACATTCAGCAGTTCTCGTCTCAATGAGTTGACGATTCGTAAAAATTATAATAAAAAGTAAACTTTAACGTAAAATGATATTGAAATATTGATTAATGTTAGATGATATTAATAGTAACATGCATTAAAATTTATTAAAAATTAAAAAAAAAACCTACAGCAAAGTAATATTGCTATAGTTAAATCTAATAACCATCAGTATTAAAATAATAACTGCCTCCGTAGCCTAGTGGTATAGGCGTGTGGCTTAGAAACCGGAGGTCGTGGGTTCGAATCCTGCGGGGTCTCAACAAATTTTCACTGTTGTTTCTAGTTGATTAGGCAATTTTGGCCGATCACCCAATTGTCTGAAAAGTAAGATGATCCATCGTCGGATGGGCATGTAAAAGTCGGTCCACCCACTCAACCCGCATTGGACCAGCGTGGTGGGATACGGTCCAAAATCCTCTAATGGATAGGGGTGTAATAGGGAGGCCTATGTCCAGCAGTGGACTATCACAGGCTGATGATGATGAAATGATGATGAAAATTAAAATAATATCATCCAGGGTACTTGAACGTAAACTAATTTTGCATAAGTGCTCACGTAAGTCAAACTCTTTTTTTTGTTTTTTTTTTCCGTTGGAAAAATCAGCTTACGGATTCCCGCCGCCAAAGTGAGGGGCAGGGGATATGGGGCTCCCCGGACCAAGATGGAGCGCCCGGTATACCCATTAAAACCAACGGTTGTTGCTTTCTTTGTCGCTGTAGCCGGGCGCGGCACTGATCACAGTCTTCGGCGACCCCTGGCGCGACGTGGCCCTCTCGCTCTCTTCTTTCCGGGTGTGTGGACACCGGAACGTCGCTTTAGGCGCCGTGCCGGAACAAACAGCACGGCGCTCCCTCTGAGCCTCTCGGCGCGGCACCTTCTTGCCGGCCGCCCAGGGGCTCAGTGTCAGGGGAAGGTTGCGCGCGTACGCCACTCTTCAGCGCCCTGGCCTTCTTCTGCGGATAGCCAGGGCGCTCACGGCCTCCTGTCCCTTTCCGCGGCCTCCTTCCGGCCATCACGTCCTCGCAGAGAGCAGGACGGCGCCCCACGACCTTTCGCTCTCTAGCATCCTGCGCACTACGGCAGGAAGCGAAAGGTCGTGCCCCACGACACTACGCAGCTCCGGCGTTGCTCGACCCAGGCTGGGCACTCTTCCAGCGCGTGCTGGGCCGTCTCCTGGGCACATACGCCACAGTGGTGGCACCTCTGTAGGTTCCTATCGGCCACGCGGCTGGTACCTCCCGAAACAGCCGTGTCCCGATAGAACCTGCGTCGCGCGGAATGTTAGGGAGCCGTGTCCTCTTTCTAGCCACCACTTTAATACGGGGCGTATGGCTTCTATAGTTTGACGGCCGGCGCTGGGGTGCTCCAGCCGCAGCTCCCACTCCTCGATTGCAAGGAGCGCAATTCCTCTCTGCGCCCTTTATCTCTTCTGGGGTTTATGGGTGTACCTTACATCAACCTGATAACGAAAACGCAACCCTTGTAAAAGGATAAATTATAAATAATATATTTGAGTAAAATAAAGGTAAACTTTATAATTCTCCAGAAATGTTATAAGTTTAAGTTTCCAGCTTGTTATATACAATCATTATTAATAAGCAGTTTTCTTAACCTATGGCTTAGTTTAGACTATTATTGTTGTAAGTTTAGTAAGTATGATCGAATAACTCGAACTCAGTTTTTTTTTTAATTTAATTAAAATAGTAATATTTTAAATGATCTGCGCAAGTTAGTCTACAAAATAGCACACTTAAAATTCTCTTGTTTTTGCAATACTTTTACTGCCACTTCGAACCAGTTCTTTGTTACAAAAACGTTTAATAAAATAACTCATCCAATTATCAAAGAATTCTCCTCAATTAGTAGATTTACAATGAAATTTTTTTTGTATGTTTCAGCGCTTAATTTTGCAAGAAAGGATTTTATACATTGTCACTTAATGTCAGCAGAAAATTTCGTGAAGAAGAATTATTGAGTAATATTTTTCAAGTCAGTGACATGGAAACACTGGTGATAGGGCAACATTATCAGCCACCCGTCTATCTACAGATAACTTATAAAAGATCTAAAATGATTATATTGTAATATACAATATAATAATCATACATCACAAAAACTCAGCTTTAAAACCTGAACTTCTTATAATAAAATAATAACGATAATTTATTTAACTTCTGTGCTCATTAAATTGATATTTTTAACAAAAAAAATCTTTAAAAAAAAAAAAGAAAGAATATTAGGAAAAAATGTAACCAGCTTTAAACTCGTATTTTAACTGTTTACACCATCCCCGGCGAGGCATGCGTCATCTCAGCTCGTATGTCACCCTAACGTAAATTACTTATACTTTGTAAAATATTAATTACTATAACGTGTCGTAAATCTCTGTTCTAATTTCCATGAAATAGACAACGTGTTTACATTAATTAATGTCATAAAGATCTACACTGTGTACTGTCACAAGCGACTCGTTGTAAATGACAATAAATGTTTACTGTTATCTTTGTAAAATGTTATAAATTGTTAATTATATTTGAATGTTATTAAATTATTAGATAATAGATCTTCCCTAACTCTAAAGTTACCTACCAATATGAATACTTCTATACAAGTTATGCATTTTGGCGTCAGTTTCTGTTTAATTATCTGTCGAATTAAAAATTAACATAGAGACAGTCACGTTTGCTAACTTTCACTTTGAGATAAAAATAGACAGTTTTTGGAAACGAGGTTAACCCGAGCTTTTGTACATAAATAAAGCCCACTGCCAGAGTAATTCAATAATTTGATCTGAGGTTGCTACGGGACATTTATGATATTATTAATAAAACGAGCAGCCCTTTTAAACAAAATCAACTTTTTTTCTACCAGAATGTAGTACATTTTTTACAAGTTATCATAAAATCCAATAAGTTTACAACACTATAAAGCACTGTTATTTATAAATGTTTTACTCTTTTAAGCAAAGCAATTTGTACTAAGACTCATAGCGTAAACACAATTAAAAAGATATTTGGTTGTGTTCATTGGTGCAACTAATGTATCTTATAAATCATTAATTCGAATATAAAAATAATCTAGAGTTGATTACCTGTAAAAGTGTTAACTGTAAACAGCGCTTAAATATTGAACTTCACTACTTCTTCAATCTCTTTTTAATAATTATGAAATGAAAAATAAACGTGGCAATTATGAAAAAGTTTGGTTCAGCGTATTATACAGATAAAATGTTAAGAGTAATGTTTGAGGCTAAAAAGTAGCTCGAGTTGTAAACCACGATCGTGATCTTAACACGGTCATTCTTAACTTCTTTTGTTTAAGAAACAGGTAATTTTTCATTGAAGTCGTTGTTGAGAAAAAAATGTTTCTTCAAACTTTTGCAATTTAGCGGATGAATTGCTACGGTTTATATATTTGTATTACTTTAACAGTAAGAAATGAAACGCTAAAGTAGGCTTATTTACCTTACCTTTTCTGTTTCTATTTAAAAAATCGGGGAGAAAAAATAATAATAATTTACATTTATAAATTGTATGGTAGGTAGCCATTTTTATTCTATGCTAATGTTCTTAAAGATAGATTTTCACGGAACGGATAAGTATTTTTATGATGGTAGAGCCACGCAGTTGTAATTACCACTGCCAAAACATGGGCAGGCTCGAATCGGGTTAGTACTCACAGAAAATCGGCGTGAAGCGAATTGCGTTTCATCCGGTGAGTGAGGTGGCTGGAAGCTCTGATGCATCCGATCTCTAAAATAGATTTATTCGAACATTTATATTTAACCAGTAATATGAATTGACCGTTTCAAAATATGTCCCTCTCATGCCACCTCTCCCCTACCATGATTAAATATAGGAAACAATATTTACGGCAAACATGCGATGCGTATTATTTGTCTACAGGAAAAGAAAATAAACAAAAATCAACATTTTTGTTTATTTGTAAGTGCCTTACCCTAGCAACCTTTGTCGTACCAAAGTACAGGGTACTTTTAACTTACGGCTACATATTGAGTTTTGGGGCATACAAAAGTAAAATAACCGAAATTCTGTTTAGGTACTCAGCAGCCACGTAAAAGGGTCACAATCATTAATCTGCCTGTTAGTTTATACTTGAAACTATTATAAGCCGAGTTTATCTGGTGTCGCTCAAAGGAGGTTGAAAGGGGACTGATGAATGAAATATCTTAGTCAGCAGCCTACTAAAATTTTAAAACACCTTTTTATGGCATATTTCTGTCTACATCACAATAATAACAATTATCATCATCATTATAATCAGTCTCTATCAGTCCACTGCAGGCACATAGGCCTTTTTAAGTGAACGCCAAGACGGCCAATCCCCTGCTACTCGCTGCCAACTTGAACCAGCTACTGCACGGAGATCGCCATCCCACCTGGTCGGGGTTCGACCAACACTCCGTTTCCCTAAACTTGGCCTCCACTCTAAAACCTTATGGGCCCATCGGCCATCCAATTTTCAGACCACGTGACCGGCCCACTGCCACTTCAACGAGCTAATCCTTTGCGCTATGTTAGTAACTTTCGTTCTCTGTCGGATGAATTCATTACGAATCTTATCCAACAGAGAGACTCCGAGCATAGCGCATTCCATAGCACGTTGAGCTACGACAAACTTGTGGACCAGTCCGATAGTCAGAGGCCACGTTTCTGCCTCGAAGGTCATGACTGGGAGTACGCATTAGTTAAAGATTTTTGTCTCTAAACTCTGCGGTATCGGGGACGTAAGAATGTGGTGTAGCTTCCTGAATGCTGCCGTGCCTAACTGAATCCTCCTATCGGCTTCCCTCTCGAAGCTGTGTCTTCCCAACTGCAATATGTGCCCGAGGTAGACATAATCATCGACAACTTCGAGAGTAACACCATCGACATTGACCGGACTTGGGAAAACGTGTTCGTTGAACATGACTTTCGTCTTGTCCAAGTTGATCCTTAGTCCGATACGTCGGGACGATTCATTTAAGCCGTGCAACATTTCCTGCAAGCACTCGTCGTGACGATATCGTCAGCGAAACGGAGGTGTGAAAGGTACTCGCCGTTAATGTTTATGCTACGTCCAGTCCAGTCTAGGGTCTTAAAAACGTCTTCCAATGCATAAGTGAACAGTTTCGGTGATATAACATCCCCCTGTCTCACTCCTCGATGCAATGGGATTGGTCGCGTTTGACCCCCCGGAATCAGAACGGACATAAACGCAGCGCTATACAGACTTTTCAACACCTCAACGTATCGATAATCGACCTGAAATCGTTGAAGAGCTTCCAGAACAGCCCAGGTTTCTACAGAGTCCAAAGCTTTCTTATAGTCCACAAAGGCAAGGCACAGTGGCTGTTTGTACTCATAGGTCTTTTGTACAACTTGCCTTATGGTGAAGATGTGGTCTATGGTACTAAATACTCTGCGAAACCCAGCCTGCTCCGGTGTCTGGAATCTATCAAGGTTGTTGATGAGGCAATTCGTCATGACTCTCGAGAACAGCTTGCATATGTGGCCCAAAAGTGAGATCGGTCGGTAATTTTTAAACTGGGTATTGTCACCCTTCCTAAAAAACAGAACGACCTCACTTTCAAGCCACGCCTTGGGAGAATTACCCTGTTGAAGAACGGAGTCGAATAACTTCCGTAACTCACCTAAAACGGGTTACCCCCTGCTTTAAGGAGCTCGGTAGTAACTCCATACTTTCCAGGAGCTCTTCCCCCCTTGAGCTGCTTAAGAGCCAAACTAACCTCATCAATGCTGACTGTAGGAAGCTTACCGTAGAGATGCCAAGTGAGACTAGCACGTGGATCGTTACCCCGGTAATCAGGTTGAGGATCCTGTGACGCGTACAATTTGCCATAGAACTCCTCGATCTCTGATAAGATCTCAGACTTAGAAAAAACAATCGAACCAGAACAGTTCCTAAGCTTTGACAGATGGCTATAACTATATTAAGAGATATTAAAGCGCACAAGTGTACGAGTTCCCCACTTCTACCTTTTACTATTATAGTCCGATGGAATAGTAAACAAGAGGAGATAAAAGAACCGAGTTTTTTTTGTCCTTAGATCTTCAGGTGATCTGCCCGCTTTACCCTTATTGCCAACAGTAAAAAGTTGTTGAGTCTTTACAGGATTCGAACTCATGTACGTAGCGTTCTAAAGTGCAAGATCTTTGTGTATTTTTTTGCTACTACTACAACGGTAAGATAAAATTAATTAAAAATAATGTCGGGATAAAAAAGCCGTACATCCAAAGAAGTTTGTAACATAAAAACCTTTTAGATATTATGTTTAACTTTTTTGACGAAGAAAAAGAAAAAGTTTAAATGTTAAATAAAACACCGTTGACTTTAATATTTCTGCAAAATGGTTTGTTTTC
Source organism: Lamproptera curius (assembly GCA_029286875.1). Classification (NCBI taxonomy): domain Eukaryota; kingdom Metazoa; phylum Arthropoda; class Insecta; order Lepidoptera; family Papilionidae; genus Lamproptera; species Lamproptera curius. Next base: position 1,045,316 of record JAGSMT010000077.1, read on the forward strand.
TGGATTTAATCAGAAATAATTGTTATAGTTTCTTGTAAAAAGATATAATTTATTGATTGAACAGTCTTTAAAATTTATAGCAACTTAAAGTAAAAAACGGAACTTTTTTAACAATAAGTCTTACCTAATTCTGTATTCGCCATAATAATTTTACCCTGTGTGATAATTTTAACCAAACTTAATTATTATTAAGCACAGAATATGAAACATTTATAAAACGCGAAAAAAAGTTACCATTTTATTGAACATCTTAGGAGAAAGAAAACTTTTTCTTTCTATAAATCAATTCAAATCACTTTCAATTAATTTCTTATTAACGTCGTGGTCACTCCAATAAACTATCCGAGCCGTTCCTGTTTGAATTTACTACCCAAAAAACGAGGAGTTGGATTTGGATAGCATTTCATTGATTTGTCATAGCATCTTAGCAGACGATAACAGTAATTCATCGGACGAGTTTTTTACATTACTCTCTGTTTGTGCAATCTATTCTTCTGTGGAATGCACTTTCTCTAGTAATAGGAATGGTACATAAGAATAATAGACCAATCTCTTTGCATTTAAACAAAAGGCTTGCAAGCATTACTGAAACAATTACACTTGATTTAAAGATTAGATTGGTTATCCGTTGCAATTACTTCAGGAGTGGTAACAATATATTTGTCGTATCATTATAGCCTAAATGAACATAAAACCAGCAGCGGTTAACTTATTTTAAAACTACCTTTTCGACCCTAGTTTATCTTGAATAGGTTATGCGTATAGATAATATATATATATATATAATCGGAAATTAAGCAATAACTTAAAACAACGAAGGCTTCATCATTTGAGAAACAATGTTAAAGCTTAAAATAGTCTCTTTTCAATACATTTAAATATAAGTAGCCAGTACTTACTTGTTTTTAAATATTAAAATATATACAAAATATCTTTAAGATCATGAAAAAAAAATCACCTTAATACCGTTACCGGTATTGTTTTTCCGTTAATTAATTCCTTCCTTCCAAATTACATTTTTTTATCTTTTTTGTATGTTCTTACATTTCCTCTTAAAAATTTCATCCAATTTTTATTTTAAAGTTGAATTAAAATTTTAAAAAGTTACAATTATACTTCCGACCGCTACGGCTTCGCACCGGTAATTACATTAAATAACTTAACAAACTAAATCACCTTTCAATATACAAACTTATGCACAACCAGCATAAAAACTACATTTTTAAGAATTGCGGAGGATAGCTGAAAATCCCCGTGTCAAACATGCAGACACAGAAATGCGGCGATGGTCGTACGCATGATTTCTATAGCAATTATTTAAATCTTAGCGACTTTTTACTTTTTGAAGCACATTCCACTTTTGTGTAGCCAACTTAGATTAGCGTCTACCACCAGCCTTCGTCCTGCCAGATTTCTTTTAGCTTCTCCGCGACCTGACCGTGATGCATGTACCCTACAAAAAGTGAACACGTTAGGGTGGAATAATTCATGGTGGAGCGTTTGTTATAACGATTTTGACATATTTTCCAGCAACGCCTCAGCTCTTCTGTACACTTTATACTTCTATATACAAGTATACACTGTAAATTGTAATTTTGATTCACATCAAAAGGACAAACCGGTAGGTGTCATCATATCATTATGATGGCACCTACCATTTTTAAACTCGATACAATTAAACCAATAGAAATTTTGAAGTTCGGTTAATCAGAAATTTTAAACTAAATACAATTAAATCAATAGCAATTTTGAAGTTATTTGATCCTATTTTCAATATCAAAACAAACTCTAAAATTAAAATTCTTGTTTATCCGAAATTTTATGTTGTATAAATACAATTCTTCGAACATATGCACAAAAGTTTAAAAAAATATGTAAATAAAATCGTAAACTGCAAGCTAAACGGAATAGTACGTCTCTAAACAATTGAACGGAGATCATGCGACATGGAGCGTTGCTTAAAACGTTTCAGTAACTGTTCTATGTGACAAATATTAAATAACTACGTGACGCAGCAAACTTTATATCACCTTATAATCAATTGATAAGAAAAGCAGAATGGGAATTGCATAATCTTTTAACTTTATTCAAAGAGAAATGAAAAACAAACGTGTATTTTTATTTATTTCTAAACGACGGGAAAAACATCAAATGTTTGCTATTCAAAATCAAAAGGAAATTTTCTAAGGTAAAGATATTTTTTTATTTTTAGAGTTTTAGCGATACTTACAAACAGCAATTATTTTTATGTTTATAGATAATATTCTATTTACATTTTAGTATTTATACTATATACGAGTATATAAACGTAATAGAGTAAATAGGCTACATAAATATTTGCTGTTCCTGCCTTAACTTGAAACTCTGGAAAGTATTATGCGGAAATAAGAATGAGTAATTTTGAAAGCTTACAAAGTTGTAAACCATGGTCGTGATCTTAACTGGGTCGTTGGAAACTTTTTTGTTTTTGAACAAGCAATTTTTCATTTACGCCGTCACTAAGAAAAAGTTCAAAGTTTTGTAATTTAAGGGATAGATTACTAAGGTTTTTACATTTGTTATACCGATAATCAAGGAATTGGATGCTTCTTATTATGAAATGTAAGTATAGTTTTAACAAAAAAAGGTTACTTACTTTAAAGCCAAGCAATCTATGACATCTCTATTGCGGTCCTCGGTTATAAGCTTTGTCTGAGCTGGTTCGTCTTCCTGACTGAAATTGCTTCTAACTGCTTATATATTAATCATCATCATCAACCTGTGACAGTCCACTGCTGGATATAGGCCTCCCCTAATACACCCTAATCCATTAGGGGGTTTTTGGACCGTATCCCAATCACGCTGGTCCAATGCGGGTTGGTGGGTGGGCCGACTTTTTACATGCCCATCCGACGCATGAATCACCTTACTTCTCAGACAATTGGGTGATCGGTCCAAATCGCCCTAACCAACTAGGAAACAACAGTGAAAATGTTTGAGTCCCCGCAGGATTCGAACCCACGACTTACGTTTTCTAAAACACCAACCCACATTGGACCAGCGTGTGATACGGTCCGAAAAACGATTCGTTTTAGGAACAATTTGCATTTAAAGAGGATATTAAATTTTATTGCGGGATGCTTTTATTATAAATACACGGAGGAAACCCAATAGCAATCAATCATGTGATATCTTTGTTAAGTCTAATGACTGTTCATGGCATACATCAAAGGCTGAGAACAAAACTGAAAGCTATTTAAAAGTAATACGGCCTTGGTTTCTATCGTGACAGTACAATAAATTAATAATGCTATTAAAAGTAACTCTATCTAGACAAATGTATATTATTTTCCGCCCTAATAATCCTTCCGAGTAATTTAATTCTTTTAAATTGGAGGCCTGACTGCTGACGTCGGCGTGACAAAGCTTACCTTTGAGATTAAAACAAAGTATAATTTTAAAGTTATTTTGGAAATTTTTCCAAGAAATTACACAATGCCATTTGTGTATTATTACTTTTTTGTGTAATGTTTATAGTAAGTTAATTACTACTTTAATTTCAATTTAACACTTACTTATAATACACACTTATAATAATATGTGCGGAAAGATGCTATCGTGTTAATAACCTATTTAACTCTAACCGAAATGATTATAATAAAATAATTATTTTAATATATACATTCTCACTTTTTCTTTTATGTTTTAGTGTAATGTTTATTTTTAAATTGGAATAAAGCTTGAACTTGAACTGTAATATCTTCCCCTTAATTAACTCTGACAGTCGTAAGAAATATTTTTAAAATCTTGTTTCATTATGGTTTTTTTTAAACAAATATGAAGTAAAATATATATGTAAAGCTTATTATTTTACATATTAGAGCAGATTACATCCTGTTTATACACCCAGAAGAATTTGGCGAAATTCTTTAAAAACATTAAGTTAAATTTAGAAAAAAAATATTACATGGACGTTAAAGGAAAATTACGAATAGGAGAACGGAATATTTTTGCAGAAAAAAATTATAACCAACCCAGGCATTAATATATAAAATGATTCAACATTTTTCCTTTTTACATTGTTACCCAAAAAATGGTTCGCTGAAACTTTTAAGTGCTTAAACACGCCTCAGATTATTGTCTTAATAGGTTTCTTGTAACTTTCTTGACAAAGAAGTTGCAGTATCATATTGTGGTCAGAAAATATATTTTTTTTATTACTATTTTATTATATTTAATACTTTAGTGTAATTCAAACTGACAAAGTTACATCTGTAACAGAAATATTTTTTATTTAAAAAGATATAAGTTATGTGACAATAATACCGGAGTGCATGTTCATCTAATTATTCAGTTAATGTTAAGCATTTAGTTGTAATAAAAAATTGGTTGAACAATCCATGAAAACTTGGAAGAATGTCTAGGAGAGAAAAAAATAACAAAATATTCAATTTTTTAAATTCAAAATTCTTTAGACATTGTATTAAAGTTAATCTTACAATAAGATTAAAGTTATTAAAACTGACAGCGAAGCCTCAAACGAGATTAAGAGAAGAGTAAGTGGATTATAAGTAATAACTATAAAAGGTAAATTTCATTATAAATTCACGGTCTAAACTCACCCGCAATCAGTTTGACAACATTGTTAAGTCTAATGATCGCCTAGAGACTCCGACAGCTAGAGGCAATATTATAAACTCAAAACCTTTAATCTTTGTTTAAAAATTTCATGACCTAATATTTTACATTATACTTACCAGTAAATCTACTTACCTGAATTTGGTATTAGTTATTTGTAAAAGATATTTTAATTAAAATATATGCTATACTGTGCGTAGGTACGCATATACATTAGAATTATAGCAATGTTTATGATTTAATACAAGACATTTCGAATTTTATCGCCTTTAATTTTGTTGATTTTATTAGGCCAACCACAAAATTACTGCTAGACCTTAAGGTACCTTAAGCTCGATATGCGTAAAACGGACAAATATACACATACATAAATGACGGTGGCCGGGAAGAAAAAACTATGGCATACAAATAACTCCTCAGTCTGCCCGTGACCATGGATCCTCCAAAGTCAAACACGTTAGGGAAATTGTGAGCTAAATTGAAAGCGATAAAATCCGATAGTTGTTCAATGAAACCATCTGTAATTTTCGCTTAAACTCAAGAAAGTAACAATACGTTCCTCAGATTTTGGAATAATTTAAAACTTAAATTAAAAATGAGTATTTACACATTAATGAAACATTTTTTACTTGTTCAGAAAAGAATTCAAGTTTAATATAACAAAATAAAACATTTCTTGTATTTTGTTTCGTAAAACAAATGAAATAGGAAGCTCATCCCACAATTGTATGCTCCATTTTGTTAAAGTTTTTAGAATTTGTAAAACTAGACAATATATGACCCAACTAAAATTCGCTTTTTAAAGTTGAAAAATTATATTTCTCTTATTGTTTTTTAAACGACTTTCCAGAAAAAAGATTTACTCAATTCGGAGCGTAAGTTTTTTTATACATGTTACCACGTTGCTCTGCCCCTAGTGCTCGATTTTGTTTATTCTTTTTAAACGATAGTTATAAGCAGTCATTTAGTCCAGTTTTTTAAATTAATTTTGTAAAAAGTAGTTTAATACAAATTTAAAAAAATTTGAAAATTTCGGCATCAAAATCACCACCTCGAGCCATTAAATTGCAAACGCTGCCAAAACCGTAAAATATAGACCTTAACTTGTTCTGCAAAATTGTACATATTAAAATAGTGTATAATAAAGTTTTCGAGGGCATATAACTATTTTTTATATATAATATAGTGTAAGTTTAAATGAATGTTAATGCATTAAAAAATCATTCATTCTTTATGCATAAAAAGTGTCATTCATGACATTGTGATTTAATCAATATCTTAAAATATATTAGAGATTTAGAATGTAGTGGCAGAAATCGCGCGGTATTTTCTTACAGAGGGTTTTTAAAGTCAGTCATAGTTTTTGGTTAATATTTCACTTGTTGTAACTGTGTTTAAATATTTAAAAACTAAGATGTTAAGATAAATTTTTAAATTATTATTTAAAAACTTATTTGCAACCACTTTCTAAAATCATTTTATTATATTAGAAGATTTTTTTATTGATTTCATATAGTTATATATCCATAATTAAACAACAACCTGAGGTTCGGAGTAAGAAAATAGAATAAAGATTATTACGGTACATTTATTTTTGTAAGATTATATAACATTTATTATGCTTATCATAACAGATTAACATTATGTTGGTTGTTTCAAATCCATTTAGTATCACTTACATGAAGTTTTTACGCAAATAAACTAGCATCAGAACTCAACGAACCTAAGAGTAAACTAAATTTGATGTACGGTACAGATGGCAGCCTTTTTACAACAATATTGGCCTAAAATAAAGGCAAAAATGTTCTTTCCAACTTAACATCATCCTTTATGATCAGGAATATTAACTATAAATAAACACAGACATTGTATGCCTGACCTTCTTGGTAAACAATTTATATTAAATTTATAACAATTAGAAGAAAGTTATTTCTTATAATCATTTCAATACGTTATTGGCTGATTGTTACTCTCATTGCTCTACAAGTCTCATACCGTACGTGCCGCTACATTGGATACCTGATAAATAGTCAGTAATAAAAAAATATAATTGATTTGTACTACATAAGCTTCTTCCATTTTGTAATGCATATTTAGTAACGAAAGTTTCCTATCTACACCTAGCGCAAATACTCTTTGGACTTTTAAAGTCGACAGCATTAGAAACTTAAGTGTTTTACATTTTTTGATGGTGTATTTCTATATTGTCACCAAGCAGTCATCTGCTATCCACCAACATTAACAGCTTTTATGAAACTAAATATCAACCTGACAGAGACATAATAATAATGTCTCGATTTCGATAACGGCGTCCAATGAATATTTTGGATAAGCCACCTACGCTGGAGATATTAGCGCAAACACAGATGCACTTCTCCCTTAACTCGCGTAGGCCGATAGGACTGATAACCAATACGACAAGAGATATTTCAATCGACTTTTTACGTGCCCGTCGATGTGACGCATGGATACTTTATATTCTACAGACAGGGTGAACAGCCATTGGTCTAATCAATAGGGAACCTCAACAAAGCAAAAAACCCTGCGGGGATTCAAATCCATGACCTCCGGTTTTTAAAGTCCATACGACTAGTCTACGGAGACAGTTGATCGATAGATGGATTGATGGAGTAATTTCTTTTATTTAAACGATTATTACATATCAAATTCAGCAATGAGATATGTTTTCATATATCACCTTAGTTTGCCCGTGATTATAGACGCTGGGAAGAGTCCGAAACATCGGCAAAAACATATAAAATTAAAGTGAAAATCTTTAACAATGTGGACTTTATAAATAATAAGTTGTAAATTAATAAGAACTTTACATAAAATCCATAGGAATCGAACATAATTTCCGTACATTATTTTTCAAGTAACGACTTTATGTTTAGAGCTAGCAATAAATTTTAAGTAATCCTTTCGGGCAACTTTACTTTACCCGTGGGATTTATAAGTAAGAAGTAAAAGTAACCCTTAACCTAAAAGGTTTATGGACACCTGGTCTACAAGATAATTAAAATATATAACGAAGGGTTCCTGAATAAAAAGAAAAGAGAGTTGTAATTTTTTGCGTTCTTAAAAAATATGTGAAGATTCTAACTCACAATATGTAACATAATCATTTACAATTTCATATACAGTTGAACTGAAATTTGTTTGAATACGGTAAATGTTATTTCAAAGCTTGCTGTTTGTACCTAATTATAATAAATGCATATTGATGTATTCACGTTAATATCAATGAAAACAACAACAATCGTTTTCGAACTGCAATAGTTACATTGTTTGTACGAAAAATAGTTAAACGCTCTCTATTACCGATATTTTGCCGATATTTTGATGTCTGTATTAAACGTCTTAAATTCACCGAAACAAATATGGTTAAAGCCAAATTGTTTTTAATACTCTTTTATTAGCTTACTCGTGGCAGTATGTATTTAAGAATGTAACGGAATCTTTAGATTTTGACACTCTTTAAAACATAAGTTAACTAGAAATTTGGCACTACCCCGTGACCACAGCCGCTGGAAAGTGTTTGAAACGTCGGGAATTTAAAAATGTTAAATGAACGCGATAAAATCCGTAAAGTCATTTAACTTTTATTTTTGAAGTTATACTTCTTTTGGCATGTCAGGGAAAATTGATGAGAGAAAATTTTTATGACGCACGCGTACATTGTCACGAGAAACCGAAACCCTGAAGTTAGCTACAGTCAACATATTAGTTTTTTAATACACCCGTAACATACCCCTGTTTCTACAAACAAAGAATGAAGTAAAAGACAAATTTTTTGAAAAGGTTTTTAACATGTTGCGACAAAGATGAAGATATACTTTTTTAACTCGTGTACGTAAATACACACTTCTTTTATTAATTTTGTTAGCAGTGTTTAAAAAACAGATATTATGTGTATGCACAGAATCTCTGTCGTTGCACGGATATTACAACACTGAACCCGGTTGCCTGGTGTCTCCTATTGTTGCTGACATTTTTATGGAAGACTTTGAGGAGAAAGCCCTCACTGCTCCCATTCATCCGAGATTTTATAAGCGCTATGTGGATGATACATTTACCATCTTACCATATGATAAAATAAATGCATTTTTTAAACCACCATTTATTGAAAAATACAGTTTACTATGGAGTAAGAAATAATAATTTTTAGCTTTTTCTTGATGTTTTAATTATTCGCAATCCTGATAACACCTTGAGCCATACTCGTGTCTAGGAAACCAACCCATACAAATAAATATTTAAACGGTAATTCACACCACCCTCCATCCCAGTTAGCTACTGGAGCAAATCTTGTTTCAGAGAGCACGAGGGATCTGTGATGATGAACACCTGGCGGCTGAGCTACACCATGTTAAGCAAGTACTGCGAGACAACAAGCTAGCAGCGCCACGGTAGCGTCACAGTGACCGAGTGAAGGCAGCCACAGCGGAGTGAGTACCTGCTGTTCTACCTTTTGTGAGAGGCGTAACTGACAAGATTGGCTACATTTTGAGGCAGGCTTTAATCAAAACTTATTTCAAGCCACCGAAGAAGATTGGTCAATTCCTACCACCTTTCAAGTGCAATATTCTTCTACAAGATCCTGGAGTGTACAAGCTAGATTGTGACTGCGGCCTCTCTTATGTTGGACAAACAAAGCGAACAATAAGAACCCGCGTGAAGGAACATATTGCTGATTGAACATTAGCTGACATTAAACATAAAAGACCCAACAAGTCGGCAGTGTGTGACCATACTTTAAATCACCCAAACCATTATCTCTGATTTGATCGACCACAAATCTCGCTAAAGAACACCGATTCCTACCAAGTGATGATCCGTGAGGCTATTGAGATTAGAAAACATCCAAATTTCAATAGAGAAGATGGTTGGGTTCTACCACCTGCTTGGGATCCCATAATTAATAAATTAAAATTTAAACCCAAGAATAATACCACTGCTGGCTGTAACGATAAAACCAGTTCATTTTGCATTCATTCATTTTGTACAGACTAAAAATAATTAATTATAATTAGGATCTGGAAACCCCGCTTTAGCACTGGCAACAAGACGCATGACATCTCAGTCTACCCCGTGACCAAGGCCGCTGGAAAGTGTTCGAAACGTCGGAAATTTAAAATATAAAATAAACGCGATTAAATCATTTTATTAAATAAGATATCATTGAAAACATATTACATTGCCCTAAACTACCAAACCTTACCATAATCCACATATGTAAATTAAATCAAATTTTGACGACATACCAACGAACTTTAGCTAACCATCTACATACTTAAGAAACCAAAATTATACGTTTTAGCATTCACGCAAGAGCAAAACAACTTTTAATCCACCTGTTAGCTATTACTTGAAACTATTGTAAGCCGGGCTTCTCTTGCGGTCGCACTGAGTAGATTCAAGGGGCTTATATAAATAAGTCCGTGATTAAATCTGGGAAAACGATCTTTTATACTGGCATATTTAATTAATTTTCCTTAAATGTGACTACTTTATCATTTACAATGCCTTTAACATTTTTCTTCATCGTTTTACTCGCTTCTTTAAGCACTTTTTTCTTTTGCAAAATAGAGTGCTCTTAACTTTACCTTTTATTATTTCCTCTATGGAAAATAACTTATGATTTTTCATTCGTTCCTTTTTAATCCGTAATTCAAACACTAACTTTTGAAATATTACTTATGGAGAGTGATTGTCATTTCAATGTCGTCTGCACTTTTGTGTATTTTTATATTTGCCTTTGTAATAAGTAAAGATTAACTTTTAATACTTTTAGGTAAGGTAAATAAAGATCTGTGGCTCACTTTTATTTTCATACAATTCAACTTTGGTTAATTATTAACAACAACAATAATGGTTATTTGTTGTAACTTTGGTTATGTCAACATTAAATTATATAAAATTAAAATAAAGATATATTGCACTGTTTGATCGCTAAAAGTAACAAAAAGCAAGCATTTGACCTTCATTTTTATTTTTAAATTTTATTTTTAATTACCTTAATATTGACATAATTTACAAAACTTAGTAAACGTAACGTAATAAAAGTAGTAGGTGGAGAGGAATGCCAGGGATATATACAAAAAAAGGAAAAAATGTATAAAACAATGAACTTTAATTTCAAATTGTTTACATTTTTCTTTTGGAAATTGGATCAAAAACTTACATAATTGTATATACCGAACGAGAAAAGTCAAAGGAAAAAGTCGTTAAAATGATATGAAAGCATTAAAAACTGACATAAAAGTCTTTTACTTCAGCAAATTTTTAATTCGTCTTGAGTTTGCGCATTTGTTTAATTAATTAACTTAAAAAAGGAGGTATTTATTGTTTTAGGGGCATACTTTATGAATATGTATGACACAGTTTTAAAAAAAATTACATATTAAAAAATTATACCTTTATTACACAACAATGTTGTTTAAAAGAAAATTATTCTGTATTACTAGAAATTAAAAGTGATACGACGTACAGAATGAGTACCTCATCAAAAGCGCAAGAATAGCATAAAACTACGTGTGTACTCCGCTATAATATCATCATCATTATCAGCCGGTGATAGTCCACTGCTGGACATAGGCCTCCCCTAGTACACCCCCATCCATTAGGAGGTTTTTGGACCGTATCCATCCACGCTGTCCAATGCGGGTTGGTGGGTGGACCGACTTTCTACATGCCCATCCGACGCATGGATCATCTTACTTTTCAGACAATTGGGTGATCGGCCCAAATTGCCCTAACCAACTAGGAAACAACAATGAAAATTTGTTGAGTCTCCGCAGAATTCGAACCCACGACCTCCGGTTTCTAAAGCACACGCCCATAACGCTAGGCTAAGGAGGCAGCTATAATATATATTATGTAATTATACAAAAAGGTATTCGCACACACAAAAAAATAAATGTTGTTGTTATTCGCTATCTTTGTTTGCTAGCTATCGTACTACTTCTTGAATCGAAGACCACTTTAAAACTGCTTGTGTTTCCCTTATTTATTGTACTGATAACTTTTGTAACAGTCTCCACCCAATTTTCAGTAATCTTAAAATAAAAAGAAACTTACCTTTAATTAAAGGAACCTGGAAGAAAGCAACGAGCTTTGTTCGTCATTGCAAAAAGTTTCAAATTCATAAAGTTTTTAAAGGTATGTTGTTACCAGAAATAATCGCGATGGATATATTTTTGGACTAAGTTTTTTTGCAAGATAAGGAACCTAAAACGATTTTTAGGTTTTGTTCTTTTTTAAATAGATTCTAATTATAAGGCAGTAGATCCGTTTTTTTCAGAAAACCTGAAAGGACAATAGAACCAACTGTGCCTATTTGTGCCGTAAGAGCACAATTTTTAACTTTTCTGTGTTCGAGTTTAAGGGCCAAAAAAGTCGTGACTTTTGTAACTGGGTAAAGAAATCGTGATATCTGCTGTACCAGCGGCAAGCGGATTTGTCGGGGTCATATGCTACATCTATAGACTGAATGCATCACTTAGCTTTAGGTAAACATCCTCGACTCGTTTTATAATAATGTCCTCTTAGTTGATTTCGACAACGGCGACCGATTTACATTTGAGATTAGCTAACTGCGCAGGAGGTATTATAGGGCACGCACGACTGCACTTTCCATTCCTTCACCCTCATGATCCGATGAGACGGACAACCGACACGTTTGGTGAGAGATCAAGTGCATAACCGACTTTAATATTCCCGCCCGACGCATGGAACAGCCTGCATTGCCATAACCTAACTAGGAAAGAACATTGAAAAATCCTTCAGAATTTAAACCCACCACCGCTGGTTTCTTACCCTTACAACGATTATATTATACTGTCGTTGTTATTTTAAACATATATAGAATAATTAAAGTTTTATAACTAGTTAGCCTGTTTGGCGATTTGGCGTTTGAAACATTGGGGCATATGTGAAAATTAATTAATGTCACGGATCCATGATTCGAAACAAACATTTGCAATGAGGCGGTTAATCAATCATAACATAATCAGCTCGGGTTAGTTAACTCACAACTCTGCTTAATCAAATATACGATAGTTGCGAGCGATGTTAACAAATTATAGAAACTATTTATTTCAATCATCGTCAAACTAAATGAGACTACGCTATTTTACTTAATTGTTTATATAATAATGAATATTGTATTATTATATCTGGGTTCTATAATGCATTGTTTATTTCATGTCAAAAAATACGGAATATAATTAATAACTTACAAGTTTTAAGTAATATAGCTAACATAAAAAAACTTAGAAGGAACCTTGAATTTCGGAAGTGTCTTAGCCATCCTGATCTCCAACGGTAGCGCATCCCACAGATGAATGGACTGAATAAAGAATGATTTATAAACAAAATCAGTGCGATGTAAGGTGCAAAGCAGAAGACGATTGTAATTCGAGCGTAGGTCTTTTTAGTAACATCGCTTGAGGATGGGAGTGGGGAGATGAATTTTGTTGGGTCGAAGAAGAGTAAAGAAGAGAAATAAGAGTGGTGAGAGCTCTAAATGATCGTCGTTGGCGAATGGGCAACCAGTGCAGTTGTATACGATGTGATGTTGTTTATTAGTAGAAGCCTAGTTCCACCGGATAGTTTATATTTGATATCCTGCATTAGTAGTTTACTATGCGTTTAATTCTTAAAATCAAAACATAAATTTTAATAAGGGTGTTAACTTGTCAAAGCCGCCCTTTGTAAACTATAGCAAGCATTGACAGCGGCAAAGTAAACAACAATCTAGTTAGTGATTCCCGTGTCTAAAGCTTTGACAACGGCTGCTGTCCGCTATGAAAGTTGACAAACACAGGCTGATATAACACTCACTAATAGCCAGATAATCAACATGAACGTCTCTTTTTCTTATCATTTGCTTATGCTAATAAGAAAACATATACCTTTTTTATTTTAAATTAATAAAAACATATTTTCTACTTAAATTTACTCATAAAATTTTTCACTCAAGGTATGGGTTCTTATCCATCCAGATTAACCTTAATAACCGTTTAAATCCAGAGAAACCGATATTTAACTTCTAAGTGTAAATTGCATTCAGACTTCGTACCAGGAATGCCAAAGATGGTCTTGACAACCGGATCTAAATTCCTCCATGTCCATCCGATGCAAGGATCTTCCTTATCAGACGATTGGGTAATACAAAGCTGTACCGCGCAGGATACGACCCCACGATCGCCAGTTTGTGAAGCAAGGGCTAATACCACTAGGACACAAAAGTGGTTGAATATAAAAGGCTAAAGTAATGTAATACTTTGATACAACATGTAGCTTACTGCTTAATAATACAATACCTGTAGAATCGCTTGCTCACTCCATTTAGTGGCGGGAGTTCTGTAAAATTGTATTGTTTTACCAACAAAGTAAGCCCTTTAAACAAGAACAGTACTGATTTACGATATATGGAGGCATTGTGGGGGTACTTCCTTGTAAACATGTTACCTCGATCAAAAAATATCTAGGTAACACGATTTCAATATTGACAAAATTGGTATTCAAAGTTCGTTTAAAAACGGGCATCTGTGAACTGAAGACGGGAATTACATTTTTACCTGTGAACATGTATTCCGACCATAAAGATTTCGTTTCAATGTTTGTTTTAACGAACAATTATTGGATTTGTAGAACGTTAATAAAAATTTCATGGTACCTTGATGATTATATCAATTAAATAAATAATATAGCGTGTATCATTTATTACAGCAATTAATGATTGTCTGTATATTATGGTTAGAATTTGTTTAGTTTAGCTAGCCGAAAATACTAAATAAAATAACTAAGTTGACGATTTTTGATTTTTTTATGTTAATTTTGCATGTTCTAGATAAAATAAAAATAGCTAAGCTTTAAAACATTTATTGTTAGCAGTATATTTTAGAAGATTTTGTGCATTGCATACCTTAAAAGTTATCAGAAATTTTAAAATCCGGTAGCAAAAACGTGGCGAAATTTTGTACGGACAGCACGTTGCCTACTTACGTACATTGCGAACGATAGTTATACATTGTTAGAAGTCAGTCTTAATTTTTTTATAAAATTTTATATTATCTAGACAAACTTTTATTTTAAAATATGTTTTTCCAGTTTAAATTGTATTTAACCTTGGTAATGAACAAACAAACAAATAAAAAATAAACCCCTTCCCCACTATTAAAGCCACAACAACGAAAAACGCTTCTTATATCTTATATATCCTTTTAGATTCAAGTATAGAACGACCGACAATTTTAGAAATGTCTTCAAAAAATTCTCTAAACAAATAATATAGCATTATTCGTCTTTAATTATACCTAAATATAATTTTTTAACGGAAGATATCATTATTTTTTAAATTAATCGGTTCCTTTTGGCCAACGCTAACATGCAAAAACAACGTTATCACAGAATTATTTCCCCGCAGGATTCAAACCAAGGTATGCAATTTAACTACTATTCGAAAATTCTCAACCTGCTATTTTCTATGGTAATGACCGCGCATCCCGTTTACATGTGGTGCTCACAGTATATGCTAGCGATGTAATTAAATAATTCTATTATATATAACTAAGAAAAATAGAACTTTTTTTAAATCATCATCATCAACATCAGCCTATAATAGTCCACTGCTGGATATAAGCCTCTCTTAATATACCCTTATCCATTAGAGGGTTTTGGACCGTAACTCACCACGCTGTTCATACGCGGGTTGGAGGGTGGACCAAATTTTTACAAGCCCATCCGACAAAAATTGACTTAACCAACTAGGAAACAACAATGAAAATTGGTTAAGTCCCCGCAGGATTCGAACCCACGACCTCCGTTTTCTAAAGCACACGCCCATACGAAAAGGCTACGCAGGCAGTTTTTTTAAATATCGAAGGGTATTTAACGCTAAAAGAAAAAAAATCTCCTGAGTTCGTTACAATATATATAATATAAATTTTAAAGAAACATAAATTGAACGAAATCTTTTGCCAATCCATAAACCTCCAACAGCTTTATGTAGTCGTACATTAGATCATTTGTTATTAATTAATCCAGAATCACGTAAGTCTCCTATAATAACGTTTAATGATTACGAGTTTGATCCAAATAAATATGTACGTACTCACATTAATCTTTAAATACATTACAGTGAATAAATCTTTAAATACATTAAAGTAAATTAATCACCTTGAATTCACTCATGTGAGTGAATTCAAGGTGATTAATTTACTCGAAATCTGTGAAGTGGATGCCTTATGAAGTAAATTTGTTTTCCTCGATCAAACGAAATTCTGCTGTCACAGTGAGTTGAACTTGCTAAACCTTTTCTTTAATCTCTGTAAATGCTTTCTAAAGATTTCCCAAATTAAATATGATCGTTCGGATTAGCTAATTAAATTTTAATTTTAGATAAGGTTACTTTTATGTTCTATTCTTCTTTATAATTTTTATCGGTGTTCTGATTTGTGACTTGGATATAACCTCGGTTTTTGGAATATGTGTTCCAAAATGGTTAGATTTTTTACGATGTTCCACAGAGAAGTAACCTCTCTAAAAATAATGAATTAAAACGGATTTATCATGTTTATAACAAATTTTTGCTCGGTGTATAATTTACTATATGGTTCTGTTTGTCCTGTTTTTATTGAAAATAATTATGAAGTATAAGAAAATAAGAAAAGTATTTTAAATGTAGCACTTTATTGCAATGCCAATTGCTTTAACTTTAACTGTTAGATGATTTTAACTAAGTATTGTTAAAATCATCTAACAGTTGCTCTAAATTGTTTTGAGAGCAACATCTAATTAAATCTTTTATTATATCTGATATCAAAGTACATTTTTAAAAATTTAAACACTTGCGAAAGTTATGATGTTCATATTCTTTTGAAGAATAAAAATTTCATCAATAATTTTACTTTAGATTTATCATTATTTTTCTTAAATGGTGGACAAATAACACATTTTCATAAAAATGTAATGCACAATGTATTCTGTATGAACTTAAGTTATTCTTGATTATGAAAAATCCTTTTTATTGCTATTTAATGGATAAACATTGATTTGTCCTATAAAAAGAGACAAAATTAAAAATTTTAACTAAAGTTTTCTGGATATTTTTTTTAAAAAAAACTGTGTAAATACTTGTACCAGTTAAGATTAAAAGGTATTTCGGTGCTGACTTAGAACGAACACTTTGTAAATGGAAAAGCGACGCTTCATTAACTCTGCGATTCTTTCGTGAAGTGATAAACGAGCAAGAACTCTCTAAGGCAGTAGACTACGTCCAAGTCAATGCCAATCGTGCAAAAAATTGGGTATCTTTTATTTATTATCCTATTTATTTAAACTTTCTTTCATCGTGTGCTAAAATGCTCATAAGATTTTCGTTTAACAAGTTTATTCTACCGATCTCGGAACGTTATGTTTAATTTCCTGTAATTTTGGCTTTTATTCAAGACAAATCATAAAAAAAATTCTGTAGTGTTTAATTACGTTGCTTTCGGTGCTTAAGAATAGTGATTAATTTTGCTATTCGAAAGATCCGAAAATGATGACGCGTATGACGTACTACGTAAGTAAAAATTAAAAATGCATTTTTTTTACGCGAATACTATACATTATTAAATAAAATTACTTTTTATGGATTTTATCGCGTTTATTTTAAATATTTAAATTCGACGACCCTGTCGGAATTTAAATAATTAGAATTCACTTTAGGTAGACTACCTACCCAGGTAGTCTACCTAAAGTGAAGATTTCTCCTATCGCGAACTTTATTGCATTCAAGTAGAACAATTATGTAAAACATACTTTGTGTCTATCATTTAAAAAAAGAATGAATGAATTGGAGCTCTAGGACGGGAGCAACGAGGTAACGTAAATAAAAAAAATAATTAAAAAATTACGCTCTGAATTGAGCCGATACGAATCTTCCTTCCTTTGGAAAGTCGGTCAGAAAGTAAACAAACCTCTGCGTGGTGCGCACTAATTTCAAAACAGGTTGAATGATCATAAAATATGGGAATAAGCTATTTGAATGACGAAATACCTGTAAAAAAAAAACTATAATGTAAAAAAGTATATAAATAATGTAAATGCTTCAAAAAATGTATCTTAAAATGATGTAAATATTTTGTTACAAAAGAATATTAAACCTACTGTATGATAATACCATATTTATTTTACAGCAATCACACAGCTGCAAATATAAATTCGATGAAGATTTCATTTATAATGTGATTTACTTCTGTACTGTTGTACATATAAATATGTATATTTCATTGCAAGTGTTTATAAATTCAAAATTACATTCCATACCATTAGCGGGGATTGTCGAATTTTAATTATGATTCTATCTGTTGCTTTTTTGTTGTCTCTATTTTACTTGTATGCCAATAATGGTAAGTTTATTTACACATAGGCTTCTATACTATTGATCTAAAAAAAGCGCCAATCAGTGATATAAGAATCTGTAAGATAAATTTTAAGAAAATATTTTAAAACTTACTGAGAAACTATTTACACAGAAAGGCTGTACGTATATATTATTTATATCTTCTAGTGACAATTTAAAAAATAAAAAAATATATATGCACTTAAAGTTGCAAAGAAATAAAAATATTTTAAAAGAATATTCTAGACAATAAGTACTCATTGTAAAATGACCAGGGTACTTTAAAAGAAGCCTACGTAAGATTAAAACAAAAAAACCTTAAAACAAACATTGAAACGAAATCTTTATGGTCGGAATGCATGTTCACAGCTAAAATGTAATTCCCGTCACAGATGCCCGTTTTTAACCGAGGTTTGAATATCAATTTTGTCAATATTGGAATTGTGTTAGCTAAACAGTTTTTGATCGAGGTATTATGTTTATAAGGAAGTAGTTCTTGTTTAAAGGGATTTATTTTTGTTGGTAAAAGAACCGAATTCCCGCCGCCAAATGGAGTGAGCAAGCGATTCTACAAGTATTGTATTATTAAGCAGTTAGCTTGTATTCATTACTTTAGGCTTTTATAATTCAACCAATTTTGTGTCCTGGTGGTATTAGCCTTTGCTTCACAAACCGGCGATCGTGAGGTCGTATCCTGAGCGGTACATCTTTGTATTACACAATCGTATTATAAGTAGGAAGATCCTTGCATCGGATGGACATAAAGGAATTTAGATCCGGTTGTCAAGACCATCTTTGGCAGTCCTGGTACGAAGTCTGCCTTTAAATTTAACGAATTCACCCTTTTAATGCAATTTACATTTCAGAAGTTAAATATCGGTTTCTTTGGGTTTAAACGGTTATTAAGGTTAATCTGAATGGATAAGCACCCATTCTGACACCTTGAGTGAAAAATTTTATAAGTTAATTTTAGGTAAAAAATATGTTTTTATTAATTTAAAATAAAAAAAGGTATATGCGTTCTTATTAGCATTAGCAAATGTTAAGAAAAAAAACGTTTATGTTGATTATCTGGCTATAAGTTAGTGTTACATCAGCCTGTGTTTGTCAGTTTTCATAGCGGACAGCAGCAGCGTTGTTAAAGCTTTAGACACGGGAATCGCTAACTAGATTGTTGTTTACTTTGCCGCCGTCAATGCTTGCTATAGTTTACAAAGGGCGGCTTTGACAAGTTAACATCCGTATAAATATTTATGTTTTAACTTTAAGAATTAAACGCAAAGTAAACTACTCAATTACAAAATTAATACAGGATATAAAATATAAACTATCCAGTGAAACTAGGCTTTTGCTAGTAAACAACATCACATCGTATACAACTGCATTGGTCGTCCCTTCGTCAACGTCGATCATTTAGAGCTCTCACCACTCTTTTTTCTCTTCTTTAATCTTCTTCTTCTAAGATATAACAATACAATATTTATTATTCAATAAACAATAAAGTAAAAAAGGCGTAGTCTCTTTTAGTTTGACGATGATTAAAATTGATACAGTTTCTATAATTTGTTAATATGGCTCGCAACTATCATATATTTGATTAAGCGGAGTTGTTACTTAACTAACTCGAGCTGATTATGTTATGATTGATTAATCGCCTCATTGCAAATGTTTGTTTCGAGTCATGGGTCCGTGACATTAATTAATATACGCATATGCCAATTTCAGAACAGGCTAGTAATAAAACATTGGTTAATCTGTACATGTATGAAATAACAACGACAATGTAATATGGGACGAAAGATAATGTAAAATGCCTTAGTAGCCTAGTCGTAAGAGTGGGGCGGTCGTGGGTTTATATTCTGTGGGATCTTAATGATTTATTTAATGTTGTTTCCTAGTTGGTTATGGCCATGCAGGCTGTTCCATGGGTCGGCGGGAATATTTAAGTCAGTTATGCACTTGATCTCTCTCCGGTCGTGTCGATTGTCTGTCTCATCGGATCATTAGAGTGTAGGCCATTCCTACACTCTAATGATCCGGAATGGAAAGTGTACTCGTACGTGCACTATAATACCTCCTGCGCAGTTATCTCAAATGTAAATCGGTCGCCGTAGTCGGAATCAACTAAGAGGACAATATTATAAGACGAGTTGAGCATCATGCTTCCCTAAAGATAAGTGATGCATTCAGTCTATAGATGTAGTATATGACCCCACAAATCCGCTTGCCGCCGGTGCAGCAGATATTTGATTTTACCCAGTTACAAAAGTCACGGCTTTGTTGCCATTAAACTCGAACGCAGAAAAGTAAAAAATTGTGCCTTACGGCATAAATAGGCACTGTTTGTTCTAAAAAAGGGGTCTACCTCTTTATAATAAGAATCTATTTAAAAAGAACTAAACCTAATCATTGTTTTAAAGTTCCTTATGTTTAAAAAATCTACGCCGAAAATACATCCATCGCGTTTATTTCTGGTTGCAACATACCTTTAAAACTTTATGAATTTGAAACTATTTGCAATTACGTACAAAGCTCATTGCTTTCTTCCAGGTTCCTTTAAGTAAATGTAGGATTTTTTTATTTTAATAGTACTTAAAATTGGGTGGAGACCTTTACAGCAGTTATCAGTACAATAACGAAGGAAAACACAAGCAGTTTTAAAGTGGTTTTTATTCAAGAATTAATTATGAAACAAAGTAGGAATAACAACATTTTTGTCTGTGTGTATTTTTTAATCTAAACTTTGTTTTTTATGGACCAAAAGGGGTCAAGTCTAGATCGAGTATCGCTTTTGGAGCCTTCATATTGAGGTAAAGTAAAGGTTGACTGGATGGAGCCGACTGCTTGAGCAACTGTGTTTTTTTGAGAGTTGAGACGAATCAGGAGTAGCAGCAATCTGTCTTTTCCTTAAATTAGGTGTAGGATCGGTAATCATAGGGTTGAATTGGAATGGGAACTATGTTTGTAAACATAACCTCCCCGGGATCGGGGGTCACCTCAACCATACTTATACTTAAATAATACTTCACAAATAGAACAACACAATATATAAATATCAACACACACACAATACTAGATAATCAACAGAAAGAACAGAAAAAGAACAATAAAACGTTGAAATTACGAAAAACACTTGTGTCAAGCACTCAACCATAGAGCAGAGTCAAAAATTCCAAAAAATATCTAGCTAACACGATTACAATATTGACATAATTGGTATTCAAAGTTCGTTTTAAAACGGGCATCTGTGAACTGAAGACGGGAATTACATTTTTATCAGAGAACATGTATTCCGACCATAAAGATTTCGTTTCAATGTTTGTTTTAACGAACAATTATTGGATTTGTAGAACGGATACTATAAAGTTAATAAAAATTTCATGGTTTTTTGATGATTATATAAATTAAATAAATAGTATAGCGTGTATCATTTATTAAAGCAATTAATGATTGTTTGTATATTATGTTTAGAATTTGTTTAGTTTAGAAGTACTAAATAAAATAACTTAGTTGACGTTTTTTGATTTTTTTTTGTTAATTTTGCATCTCCTAGATAAAATAAAAATAGCTAAGCTTTAAAACATTTATTGTTAACAGTTTATTTTAGAAGTTTATGTGCATTGCATTAAAAAAAATCTTCATTCTCTGTACATACAACGTGTGATAGACAACATTTTGACAAAATGAATACCTTAAAAGTTATCAGAAATTTTAAAATCCGGTAGCAGAAACGTGGCGCAATTTTGTACGGACAGCACGTTACCTACTTACGTACATTGCGTAAGATAGTTATACATTGTTAAAAGTCAGTCATATTTCAACAGACAGTTTTTTTAAATATCGAAGGGTATTTAACGCTAAAAGAAAAAAATCTCCTGAGTTCGTTACAATAAATGTAATATAAATTTTAAAGAAACATAAATTGAACGAAATCTTTTGCCAATCCATAAACCTCCAACAGCTTTATGTAATCGTACATTAGATCATTTGTAACACATATTTCCTAGTTAGTAGTCATTATAAATTTAATTAATCCAGAATCACGTAAGTCTCCTATAATAACGTTAAATGATTACGAGTTTGATCCAAATAAATATGGACGTACTCACATTAATCTTGAAATACATTACAGTGAATAAATCTTTAAATACATTAAAGTAAATTAATCACCTTGAATTCACTCATGTGAGTGAATTCAAGGTGATTAATTTACTCGAAATCTCTGAAGTGGATGCCTTGTGAAGTAAATTTGTTTTCCTCGATCAAACGAAATTCTGCTGTCACAGTGAGTTGAACTTGCTAAACCTTTTCTTTAAACTCTGTAAATGTTTTGGAGTGTGAAGATTTTCCAAATTAAATATGATCGTTCGGATTAGCTAATTAAATTTTAATTTTAGATAAGGTTACTTTTATGTTCTATTCTTCTTTAAATTTTTAACGGTGTTCTGATTTGTGACTAGGATATAATTTCGATTTTTTAGAATATGTGTTTCAAAATAGTTAGATTTTTACGATGTTCCACAGAAAAGTAACCTCTAAAAGTATGAAGAAAAAAAATGAATAAAAACAGATTTATCGTGTTTATAACAAATTTTTGCTGGGTGTATAATTTACCATATAGTTCTGCTTGTCCTGTTTTTATTGACAATAATTATGAAATATAAGAAAATAAGAAAAGTATTTTAAATGTAACAGTTTGTGCAATGCTTAATTTGCTTTAACGATACTTGTTAAAATCATCTAACAGTTGCTCTTGATACTTTTGAGAGGATCATCTAATTTAAACAAAAATTGCTATCCTTTTATTATATCTGATATCAAAGTACATTTTTAAAAATTTAAACACTTGCGAAAGTTATGATGTTTTTATTCCTTTGAAGAATAAAAATTTAATCAATCATTTTATTTTTGATATATCATTATTTTTCTCAAACGGTGCATAAATAACAAATTTTCATAAAAATGTAATGCACAATGTATTCTGTATGAACTTAAGTTATTCTGATTGGAAGAAGCCTTTTTTTGCTATTTAATGGATTAACATTGATTTGTCCTATAAAAAGAGACAAAATTAAAATTTTAACTAAAGTTTTCTGGATATTTTTCTATAAAAACTGTAAATACTTGTATTAAGATTAAAAGGTATTTCGGTGCTGACTTAGAACGAACACTTTGTAAATGGAAAAGCGACGCTTCATTAACTCTCGATTTTTCGTGAAGTGATAAACGACAAGAACTCTCTAGCAGTAGACTACGTCCAGTCAATGCCAATCGTGCAAAAATTGGGTATCTTTTATTTATTATCCTATTTATTTAAACCTTTCATCGTTGCAAAATGCTCATAAGATTTTCGTTTAACAAGTTTATTCTACCGATCTCGAGACGGTGTTTTTTCCCTTAATTTTGGCTTTTTTTATATAAACAAAAAAAAAAAACTTTAGTGTTTAATTCTTGCCCGTTGAAAAGAGGAATATTTGTATTCGAAGAACCGAAAGTGAACGTATACGTACTACGTTTCGAATATAAAATATAAACTATCCAGTGAAACTAGGCTTTTCATTAAACAATAATAACGATTCAACTGTAGTAAAAGTACTTTTTGTCATATTTGTTGCATTCATATATTTTACCGACTTTTTCTTTGACTTTTCTTCGTTCAGGTATATACAATTATGTAAGTTTTGATCGAACTTCCTAAAGAAAAATGTAAACATAGTTTGGAATTAATAGTTCATTGTTTTATACGTTTATTCCTTGTTTTAATATATCCATGGCATTCCTCATTCAGCACTACTTTTACTACGTTTCGTTAATTAAGTTTTGTAAGTTATGTCATTAATTAAGTTAATAAAAATAAAATGTCCAAATAAAAAATAAGGTTAATTGCTTGCTTTTTGTTTGTTTTAGCGATCAAACAGTGCAATATGATCATTATTTATTTACTGTCATATTGTGTTGTACATTTGGATTTATGTCAAAATTAATTTGTCATATGTAGCCAAAGTCATGGCGAAATCAATAACTCATTGTGTTGTTGTTAATAATTAACCAAAGTTGAATTGTATGACAATATCAAAAAGTGAACCACAGATCTTATTTACCCATTACCTAAAAGTATTAAAAGTTAATCTTTACTTATAAAGGCAAATATAAGAATACGACAAATGTGCAGTCAGACATTGAAATGACAATCACTCTCCATAAGTAATATATCAATAGTTTATGTTTAAATAATTTAACATAGAACACGATGCACGATTAATAAAGGTACGATGATAAAGCTCATGTGTTATTTCCTCAGTAAGAAAAAAAGTTAGAAATAACTCTATTTGAACAAACGAAAAAAGTTGCTTTTAAAGATAGCGAGAGCTCCATCCGTTATTTCTGTTGCATACCTTAGAAACCGAGGATCGAATGTTCTGAGTCTGGACGTAACAAATTTCATTGTGTTATCATGGTTGTTAGAATTGAGGATCAACTTTTTTTAGTCTGAAATCTGCGTCGGATCAGGAGATCAGTACAAAAGTGGTCACACAACCAGCATTTGACACGTGGTTCAACTTAGATGGATAGGTGTGAATAAGCTATGTCAAGCAAGATGGACTAAAAAACTTTGATGGATATTGATGTATAATCATAAGTTAATATCATCAATAATTTTTGTATCCTGTATCGATAAATACCATTGAGTCGTATTACTTTTATATAGCTTTCAGTTTTTTTTCACCCTGTCATGGACTCCATGAACTCCATTAGAACCTTAACAAAGTACGATACGAATATTTTACGATTACATCATTCAAAAACTGTTTTTCCTTAGCTTATGTAAAGACTCTATCACTATCATTAGCTAATGTAAAGAAAGGTCACTGTAAAATACCTAAGTATCAATTCCTTGAGTTTCGGTATAACAAATGTGAAAATCTTAGTAATTTATCCCTTAAATTACAAAACTTTAAACTTCTTCTTAGTGACGGCGTAAAAAATTGCTTGTTCAAAAACAAAAAAGTTTCCAACGACCCAGTTAAGATCACGACCATGGTTTACAACTTTGTAAGCTTTCAAAATTACTCATTCTTATTTCCGCATAATGCTTTTCAGAGTTTCAACTTAAGGCAGGAACAACAAATATTTATAGCCTATTTTCTTATCATATATCAGAATAATACTATATCAGAATTAATGAATATTATATATAAACATAAAAATTAACTGCTGTGTGTTAGTGTTGCTAACTCTAAAAATTAAAAATAATTTTACTTTAGAAACTTTCTTTTTGATTTTGAATAGCAAACATTTGATGTTTGTCTCGTCGTTTAGAAATGGATAAAATACACTTTTGTTTTCATTCAATAAGTAACAAGTTGCTACAATTGTCACTCACCTTTATAAATCAATTGATCAAAAGGTGATACGAAAATATTATAGCCTTTGAAATTTTATAGCAATGCTTTGTCATGATCTCAAGATCAATTTGAGTTATACATGAAGTAATTATCGAGTTAGTTGCAAGCTCAAGATTTTGTAAATATATTTTATTATTATTTGGTGCAAATGTTTCAAGAATTATGTTTATAAAACATAAAATTTCGGGAAGATAAGAATTCTAATTTCAGAGTTAATTTTAAATATTGAAAACACGATTCAAACTTATTATTAATTTAATTGAATTGAGACATAAAATTCTTTACCTCTTTCTAAATACCACAATGTTGCCTATTTCCTATTGGAAAAACATTCGGTTAATTTAGATTTATTTTTAAAATGTTATCCTGTAGACAAATGTGTGCTGGATCGTCCAAAATATTCGCCATAGACTTCTAAGTTCAATACTAGTGAAAAAATAGCACGATGGTCAAACTAACTAGTTCCCTGTGAAAGGGGACCTACCACTAGTAAGTATTTTTAAGTATAAGTATTCTGTCAAAATTTAAGGGATTTAGAAACATGGCTTTATACAAAGCGAGGATAATATACAAGGGCCGACTAACGAAATGTCCCCTCAATGCCTTGTTCACATCAAAGAATCAATAGATTTCAAACTCTTCTCTATTCCGGTTGTAATTGAAACTCCAGGTATTGTATTCCAGGTAACTTAGTAAAAAGTAAGTCAGTACTAATAGTGGGCTAGCCACGTTCCAAGCGGATTTCGTTTTATTGTTAAAGCGGTTAGACAAATTACAATTTACAGTGAACACTAAGCATAAATAACTTAGTAGTTATAGGTAATTTAAGTTACGGTGGCATTAGAATATGTCAAAATCGTTATAACAAACGCTCCAATCTAATAGGTTTTCATTTTTTCATAGTGGTAGGGTACTTGCGTCCAGGTTAGGTCACGGGGAAGCTAACAGAAACCTGGCAGGATAAAGGCCGGTGGTACACGCTAATCTAAGTTGGCCACACAAAAATGGTGGGCGTGGGCTTCAAAAAGTAAAATGTTGCTAAGATTGAAATCATGCCTACGACTATCATCGCATTCCTTGTGTCGCATGCATCGTGTCAAACATTAGTTCAGTTATCCTCCGCATTCCTTAAAAGCTGCAGGTGGTGCATAGGTCTGTATATTGAAAGATTTGGATTGTTAGTTATTATTATTATAACCAGGTTGTTAACTTATTTAATGTAAATACCGGTGTGAAGCCGGAGCGGATTGGAAGTATGGTTGTAGCTTTATCAAATTTTAATTAAACATGAAAAAAAAATTGGATGAAATTTTTAGGAAGAAATGTAAGAAGTTACAAAAAAGTTTAAAAATTGTAACTTTGAAAGAATTAATTAAGGAAAAACAATACCGGTAACGATAATAAGGTGAGCTTTTTTTTCTCGATCTTAAAGATATATATTTTTTAATATTTAAAAACAACTACTGGCTATTTATATTTAAATGTAATGAAAGGAGATTATTTAAAGCTTTAACGTTGTATCTCAAATCACAAAATATGAGGAGAAAACCAAGCCATCATTATTTAAATTTATTTCTTAACTTCGGATTAAGCTTGTTGTGGTCGTTAAGAATATTAATTAAAATATGGTTATTATCTTTAAGCATTACCTATTCAAGATAAGCTAGAGGCGGAAAGGGCGTTTTTAAATAAGTTAACCGCTGCTGGTTTCGTGTTTATTTAGGCTATAACGATACGACTAATATATTGTTACCACACCTGAAGAAATCACTAAATATAACCAATCTAATCTTAAAATTTTTATCTACCATTCCAATTTCTGGAGGTGCATTAAAAGAGAGAGGAATATAGGAAATTCGTCCAACGAGTTACTTTTATCGGTCTGCTAAGAAGAAAAAAAACATTTTTTCATTTTTTTAGGTAGTAAATCCAAAGAGGAACAGCTCGGATAGTTCATTGGAATAGCCGCGACGTTAGTTAGAAAATAATTTAAAGAGATTTAAATTAGTTTTGTAATTAAAGTGGTAACTTTTTTTGCGTCTTATAAATGTTCATTATTCAGGGCTTAATAATAATTGTATATAGTTAAAATGATCACAACGAGATTAAATTATAAAATCGTCATGTGGAGGATAGACTTATACTTAAAAATATAAGTCTACCTTATTTCTAAAAGTTACTTTATTTCTTTAGTTGCTATAAATTCCAAAGACTGTTGTAATGTTGAATCAATAAATTATACATTTTTCAACATATATCTAAGAAAAAAATCCAGAAAACAAAATATAATGTAGAAAAATTAATAAACTTAACTTTCTTTGTCAAAATTTAAACATATTATTTAAAAGCTTTTTTTTATGTCACAAACTTCTTTGGATTGATGCGAAGACTCCATACCCAAAAAAAACACAGATCTTGCACTTTACAACGCTACATTTAAGAGTTCGAATCCTGCAGGGTCAACAACTTTTCACTGTTGTTTATAAGGGTAAAGCGGGCTGATCACCTGGAAATAAGATGATCTAAGGCCTTGTAAAAACTTTCCCGAATAGATTCTCGCTTTGTCGTAGCGGTGGGGCTAGAGGAGTGTCGAATATTCGTAGGCTAGAGTCCCTATCCTATTGATGCGGTGTGGAGGGGCCGTGGGATGAGGGGACATTCGGCATGGTGTTTTTTTTTATGGCATACGCAGGCAGACGAGCAGTCGGGCCACCTGATGGAAAGTGGTCTACCGACCCTAGACGTTGACAATACCAGTGGTATCGCCTGACGGCCTTCAACCGAGAATCAGCAGTTTTCAAGTCTCGTTCCGCAGTAAATAGCACGCTGGCTAGGTGCCCTCAAGCCTGAACGGGACCACGTCGTCTCTTCTCCTGCTCGCGATCTAAATGAGTACGCAGGGGCTACCTCCAGACGGTCTCCTGTAAACAGGGGACTCACGGCGATCTCATCTCCCTGCGTGAGCTGAACTCTGGAGTCTAGGCGAGCATGTAGCCTAACATGGCGGCGACGAAGGGCGCTGAGTTCTCATCCCGTGACTGGCCCGTGCCTAGCTCGGGTAGAGAAAATGGATAAGCTCCGGTTCATCTCATAGGGCCAGGGAACGAACTGGTGGTTAGTCGGTCATTCCGATCATACGGTACGTAGGCATTTCCCTCGGTAGGAGCTGAAAACTCGTTCAATATATCTCCTTCAGTTCATCGGTTTCAATCGCCATGTGATGTAGAGAAATCAACGTGGTGTTCTAAGTCGTAGCTGATTCGACTAAGATATTTCTTATCAGCTTTCCCTCTAGAACAGATAGCGTAAACCGTTTAATTTTCAAGTATAAACAACAGCGTTGGATTTAATGTTCGGACTCATCTTGTGTGACAGAATGATGTCCTAAATTTAAATGTCTAGTCTGCTAGATATTTCTCTCAGCCTTACCTTTTGATGCCACCGTAAACTCCAATAAGTAGTCCTTAAGTATGAAGACAACAGTTGATTAATGGTTGCAACAGTCTCTAGGTAGGACTTACTAGAGTACAAATGAAATGGTAGTTAGTGATTTGATTTTTTATAAATCTAAGTGCTTAGGTGACAAGGACATCCTATATTTCTAAACAGTTAAGTGAAAGGCAAATAAACAAAATCTATCTATCATTGTTAATTTATTTGTATTAATAGATGTCTGTTGAAAAACATCTATAAGTTTTTGAATTTATCCATGAAAAAGTACAATTTCATCTTGACAAGTATTTCTCATCCATGATATTCAAATTGGTAATATGTATATTTACGATTTTGTTTCTAGCATCAGTCGTTCTCCCTGAACGGTCATTAGACTTAATAATGTTGTCAAACTAATAGGTGACGAATTTGGTCCGTAAATTTATAACGAATATCGCTAAAGAAAATTAAACCCTCTTTTCTATTAATGTAACTTAAAATCTACTTACATTAAATTAGTACCTATGAAATTTACTATTATTGTTTCTAGTGATAAGATTCTTCTTCCGAATTACATTAGACAGTTTATGTAAGTGTTGTTGCTAAAACGAGTTTCTATATTTTTGTGCTAACATAAAATCTTTGAATAAGTAGCTGAAAGAAAAAAACACCTGCATGTTTATTTCAACTTATGTAAACTCTACTTACAGTTAAACTATACATAAAAAAAAGCATACAGTTTGTAAATGTAATTTTTTATATAGTTACTAAGACGTATCTATAAGTACAAATATCCATTTAATCTATTTTACCTGAAGTAATACAATGTGAAACGTGCATTCATACTCTAAATTGCAAAAGTTTGGAGTAACATTTTTTCTCAATGACAAAAATAATGGCGTAAATGAAAAATTAAGTTCTACAGAAAGAAAGTAGAACAACACTTGTTCAGATCACAGGTTTTGATGTATAGGACGAATTGTACAAATACGTCTTACTAGAAACCATAATAAATCTAGAAATAGTAACTATAACATACATGTTCTTAGAACTGTACATTGTAAACGTTCTTTACAAATGTAGCATACTAATGTAAAAGAGTAACTATTTAAGCGTTCATAATATCTGATTACGATTTAAATAATACAAATGCTACAAACTAAATATCATTATATAAATTTTATCAAATTGCAGTAACATTTTTCTCAATGTCAAAAATACATTACAATGAATAATTGTTCTGAAATAAAAAGAATTGCTAAAACGATGTCAAGTCTAAATCGTTTCTTGTGTATCAGGTAAACAATTTGATTACTGATGTAGTATTACAGATACTTGCTAAAAAACACTTTACAGCTAAATTCTAATTATATTTGCTATACAAGCTGTAATATATTTATTAATACGCATTACTATTCTCATATTAGAACTGCATAAATACCTCTGTTCAGAAATAGATGTTTACGATAAAAGGGTTTAAAACATACATTGTTGCATACTGGCACAATTCGATACATTTAAAGTAATCTTATATATTATGTACAATAACTATAATTGTTAGTAAATTTCATTTAATTTAATCTAAATAATGCTATCGTTAAAATATTAACTAACATTGACTCAAAAAACTACTTTATAATTTTTAAGAGATTAATTTGTGATTGATAATAATAATAGTTAGGTTAAAAAATAGATTTTTATTTAAATAATCAATTTAGTGTTGAAATAACATTAATCTTTAACAATCTTAGATAAATAATTTTGATTAGTTGTAGATTTATAGATACAAGCTGACAATGCATACTGTACAGAATATTATTATAATTACTATCAAAGTCAAATATTTTATTCAATACTAACGAGTTACACTTATCTTAATTGATTCAAAATATAAATACATCTTCGGTGCAACGACTAGATAGAGCATTCTGAGTAAAGAGTCATATTGCTGTAAAAATCCTTCTTTGTTTTTTTATATGTTCTAAGATGTAAATTAAATTATAATTCGTTATGATAAATGTAGTCATTACAGCAATTATATGCTTGCTATGCTACACATAAATGTTCATTTACAAGTTTCTTCAATTTAAGTTTATATGACACTGAATACAAATAGCTTCGTTTAAATTATTAATTCATTGATAAATAATACTACTTTATAATGTGTTAATTCGTCAGATTCAATTTGTAATTTGATAAAAAGTAACACGTTCTGGTAGAAAAAAATAGATTTTGTTGTTAAAATAACTTCAAAGGTTAGCTCGTTTCGTTAATAACAACATTAACGTCTTGAAGCAACCTTAGACAAAATTATTGAATTACTTTGGTAACGGGTTTTATTTATGTACCAAAGCTCGACCTAGCTTTTGTATCAGAATATTGTCATTTTAATATCTATTACAAAGTAATAGGTTTGTTAAGAAAAATAACTAAACAGAGATTGACACTAAAATCTATAACTTGTATAGATTTATCAAAAATCTGTAGGAATATCTTGGAGGGCTAACGAACATCTAATAATAAGGAGATACTGAGGTTAAAAATAGTAGTCAATAGTAATTAAATAATCATAAATTTTATAGCGTTGAAATTAAATTAATAATTTAAAACAATTTAGAATTATAAGAGTAAAGTATTTTTAGTTATTTACCGAGAGTCGCTCGTCGCTTACGATTTTTATAACATTACTTAACATTGTCTATTTCATGTAAATTACAACTGAGATTTACGATACGTGACAGTAATTAATTTCTTACAAAATATAAGTAATTTACGGTGACATACGAGCTGAGATGAGGCATGTCTCGAGTTTGATGTCGATTATATTTTTTAGTAATGTTTTTTTTGTATTTTTTTAAAGAAATATTTTCGTCAAGAGTATTTAATTTAAAGATAGCAAAGAAGTTAAATAAACTATCGTTATTGTTTTATTGTAAAACGTTTATATTGATCAGGTTTAAGGCTAGTTTTTTTAAAATACAATATAATCATTTCAGATATATTTTTTAGTTATCCTACTAATAATGTTACCCTGTCACCACTGTTTATATGTCACCGTCTTGGAAAATATTGGTCAATAATTCTTTGAAGCAAAATTTTCTGCTGAGAGCTTCAAGGAACAATGTATAAAATCCTTTGTTGCAAAATTAAGCGCTAAAAAAATCATTGTTAAAGCTGTGACTAAAAAAGTTTATGACTTACCAACTAATTGCGGAGTATTCCACAATTAATGAATAGGTCATCAACTTGTTAAGAATTATGTAACAGTAAACGTCTTTGTGGCAACAAAGACCTGATGCGAAGGGGCAGTAAAAATGTTGGAAAAACAAGAGAATTTTTGTTTGCTATTACGTAAACAAATTTGCGCAGGTCATTTAAAATTAAACAATTTTAATTAGTTGAAAAAATTACGCGTTTAAACTATTCCATCATATTAACTAAATTTACAACGATTATAGTCTAAGCTAAGACGCTGGTTTACAGCTACGAAGAGAAAACTGTTTTTGTACCTTGATTATATTACTTGAACGCAAGTCATAAACCATTAACAATTATAGAAAAATTCGAAATTCACATTATTTTTACTCAAACAATAAGAGAATTGCCTCGTAGAGGAATAGAAGCGCTTTATAACTTATCCTTTCGCTTGGATTGCGTTTTCGTTATCAGGTTGATGTAAAGTACACCCATAAATCGGAAACACCTTGAGTTTGACTACGTGAGCACTTACGCAAAATTAGTTTCACGTTAGAGTACCCTTACCCGGATGCTATTACTTTAATACTGGTAACACGATTTCTTATTAGATATTTTTCTATATCATTTCAAGTATTCATTTTAATATCAAGAAATGGAAATAGTTTTGAATCGTTCGTATACGAGAACCATCTTTTCTTTATTTTGAAATTTAACGAAATATGGAAGTTAGTAACGTATAATTAGTTCAAATGTTATAAACTTGACAATGAAAGCAATTAGCCAAAACGGCATGAATAGTTTAGGCCATTTATTGTTTACATTAAGGGCGTGAGTGGTCTAGACTTTGATAGTACAGTTTTTAAAACTAGCTACAAAATACATGACCTTGAATCGAATTTCATGTACGGTAAGAATATTGTGTAAGTAATTGTAAGTTTTAATAACTTTAATGACAACGTTAGGAATGTTTGACTTCAATCTTGAAATTACGAGCAGTGAAGGTTTAACTCTAAACTCTTACAAATCTTTACTAGCCAGTAATAATGTGCATAAGTGTAATAAATAAGAAGAGTTAGAAATGCTTAACTCTTTTGATGCTAGAATGATTTTTCAAAGTAGCGCATTTGCCAAATACTAATAATCTTTATAGGCGTTAGATATAGTTCGAAAAACAATGTTGTATATAAATTTAACCTTATGCAAATTTTAAACCTGCATACTTAAAATAAATAAAGATTTAAATGTTTGACGTTCATTCTTTAAACTGATAATATCAAAGATAATATTGACGTTTTAATCTAGTTATGATGTACTTAGGCTATAACTGAATATTGATTATAATTTTATGCTGTAAATAGAGGTTTTATTCTACAAAAATTGGATATAATGATATTGCTCTATTATTTGATAAATATTGATAGTGTACTTATTACGTAAGTGTCAAATATACTTTCATTGACATTTTTGTGATACATGCATTTTTTTTATATTAAAATCGCTCCATTGGCTATTTTTCGTGGGTAGAAATTTATTTAAAGAACAGTTTTTTTCGATCTACTAAAGCTTTTTTACAAAAAAGACAAAATATTGTTAATATTGTACAAATAAATTATTAAAAAATACTTTATGATGTAAAAGCGTAAAGAAAGGTGGCATTTTGAATAAGTAAATATATTAAAAGAGCAGTATTAACAGATTAAAGTTTTTTATGTGTCAGGAACATAAATACACAACTTTGCGAACGGTTGATTAAATGTTTTTCAGTTTTGTTAAGAGTGTTGAAATATCCGTAAATCGAAAATGCGTCAAAGTAAACAAACGAGGGTATGCTTTTATGACAAGGGGAGAAATTATTAGAGAAAATATTTATAAACAATACGATACGGGATGTCTATCAGATTTTAGTGCCTTATTTGAGTAATGCTTTTATTATGAAATATATTTTTAAAGTTGTAGGTCGCCTTTTACAAGAAAACATCTAGGAAGTATCACGGTGGTGCCAATTTCTGCTGCAATCGGTGTATTATCACTACCTTAACTACCTCCGTCACCTAGTCGTAAGAAACCGGAGGTAGTGGGTTCGAATCCTGCGGGGACTCAACAAATTTTCATTGTCGTTTCCTAGTTGGTTAGGGCATTTGGGCTGATCACCCAATTGTCTTAAAAGTAAGATGATCCATGCATCGGAGGGGCATGTAAAACGTCGGTCCTGGGCCTCACTCCCACCGGTTGTGTCAGTTATCCCATGTCCCATCAGGCTTTGAGAGTGTACAGGAACAAGGAGTGCGCCTGTGTTTGCGCGTACACTTGTGCACTAAAATATCTCCTGCGTAGTTAAATGATCTCAGATCGGCCGCCGTAGTTGCAATCGACTGGAGAATATTATTATTATTCGTACTTCTGTCTTCCGGTTTGAATCGTACAGTACTCAACCAAATAATCGGTAAAGGAGACGTAATATCAAATGGTACATAAGCAGATAAGTAAAAACAGTGCTTAACCCGTCATCAAAACAGATTCTATACAGGGCTTGATTTTATAGACAATTAATATTTATGTAAACATTTTACTTAATTTTTAAATCTTTAATAATATGCTAAAAGCAGTTATTTTAAAAAGTTTCGTTTATTATAATTTTAAATAAAAATAAAATTACTGACTCTACAAGCATTATGTAACATTTACCTAAAGGGTATGGAGTAGAAATGTGGTTAATGTAAACCAAATTTTATAAATTTATGATTTTAAAAGTACCTATCTGATATAATATTAAGGCTTACGGCGTAAAAAAAATTAAACCTACGTATTTTACTAATCAAAAACAAAATGATTTGTAACTGGAATGCATACTGGTTCGCGTTTAATTATAAACAACATGATATCCTTGGTTACAGACCAAGACCAATAGTCAGTTACGATAAATCTTCAAGAGCAAATTCGAGACCCGTTATCACATTGTTTCCTGGAAGCGGAGTCGATTGTAATTAAGTGGCAACCGATAGTAACCAACGATAAATCGAGAACTGTAAATTGCTAGAGGTCGGAATACATGTTCTAGTATGGATAAATTAAGATATATTTTAAGCTTGTACAATAACAGGACGTTTCATTATAATATTACAACTCGCTCGGTGTAGTGGTCTGTGGACCGGATTTTTCCATCTCTGCAGAATTACTGCAGCATGGTGTGCAATCTAAGAGGTGTGTTCAAAAAGTATCGCTAATTTTGTGTTTTTTAAAAAATTATTGATTTATTCATGAATATTTATTTTGTCCCCTTCAAAGTGAACCCCCATGAGATACTATACACTTATGCCAACGGTTTTTCCAATCTTCGAAGCACTTCAAAAAAATATTTTTTTTATCTTGTTCAGCTCCTCCTTCGATGCCGTCTTTATACGGTGTTTGCGGCATCATTAGTGTGTTGTTTTTGGCCAAAAAGTCGCGCACAAGCAACGATGTGTGAGCAGGGGCGTTATCGTGGTGCAAAAGCCAATTGTTGTTCTTCCACAAATCCGGGCGTTTCTAACGGATTGCTTCGCGCAAATTGCGCATAACTTGCAAGTAATATTCCTTATTTACCGTTCTTCCCTGTGGCAAGAACTCATGATGCACCACGAGCCTGCAATCGTAGAAAACTGTCAGCAAAACTTTCACATTCGACCGAACTTGGCGCGCTTTTTTCAGTCTTGGGTCGTGCGGCAGCTTCCATTGAGATGATTAAGCTTCGGTTTCCACGTCGTAACCATAAACCCCCGGTTCGTCAACAGTTATGACCCTCTGAAGCAGAATTGGGTCGTCGCGGACAGAGTTTAACATCTCATTAGCAATGTTCATGCGATGTTGTTTTTGGTCGCAATTAAGCAATTTTAACACATTGTTTCTTTTATTTATTTTGACGGCGACCGTCTCATGCCCAAATCATTGATAAAAACGAATGGCACGAGTTTTGGTCCTCAGCATCTTCTCTAAAGGTGATTCGACGATTGGACAGTACCATTCCACTTCACGGTTGAAGTTGACTAGCCTCGAACCGCCGGTTTCAGCGGTTTTCCTACCAACTTGATGCCATCCGTTAAAAAAATCCCGACTTCACTCGGGCGTGGCACGTAGACTCGTCGTTCACATCTTCTCAGCCTTCTGAGAACATTTTGTACCTCCTTATGCCACAGTCAACATTCGGAATGCATCCACGCGCTTAATTACTTTTTTATACAGGTTCTTCAATACATTTTTTTAAATAGGTAAAAATCGAAGACGATCCAAAACACGTGCAAGCAAAGCAGCTGTCAACAATTAAGTAAACATTCAAAATGGCCGAGCTCGTCGGCATAAGTGAGAGACATAAGTACCTACATAACGCCAGAAAAAAAAATCAAAATTCGAACATTACGTATATTACCGCGTACATACCCGAGAAAATTCAAAATTCGCGATACTAAATTTCTTGTCTACATAAAGGTATCTATATATATATATATCAGGTCAACTTAATCGTATAACACTTTCACAATAAAGCAGCAGTTATATGTTACATCCGATATCGAAATTACGTCCTTTTTCTGACGCTGTACTTTAAATCTCTGGTAACCATTGAGGTATTCATTTATTTTTTTATTATATTTTTTTTATTTCTTAAATAACTATTAAATTACTTATCACTAAATTATAAAAAAAAATGAATTAATGGAAAGCTAATGTCCCTGATTAAAAATTTTTTTTAGATATGCAAAAATAAAAAATGCCATCTTACCATTTACTAGCACCCTCACCACTAATTAACAAGAAAGAATGAGTCAATTATCAGCACCGTGATAGAGATATTTGAATTTTGTGAAATAAAATTATAAATAATTATTGTTAGTACCCATATTCTATTTTATTGATTTGTAGTTAATACCTATAAAATTATGAATAAAATATTTACTTACAATATAATAATTTACAATTTAAAAACTTAGAAAGTTTTATATCTATTTATGATGTTTGATGTAGTGTAATTTTACTATTAAGTGTATTACTTAATGATATAATAGGTTGGTCGGTATTACTAGAAAATTGGAAAAATTACAAACTTTAGGGGTTCTAAAATTACACTTAATAAAGCATAATAATAGGAAAATTACATAAAATATTCCTTTTTAATAATGATATACCGAAATAGTTATGATAAATAAAGTAGTTATCAAGTATCGCCAGCACACGCACACGAACACGCACACGCATATAAAAGCCTTCTTTATATATTTATAAAAATATTCGTAAATTGTTTACACCAATAATCTAAAAGTCAATAAAAATAGTCTTATAATAAATATGTGCTCTTCGCCTTACTGGAATGACGTTTAATATTTCGGTCTGTTCGCCATTTTACAAGCGAACAAAGTCAAGTATTGTTAAACGAATCGAGCCTTTACAGATTTACAAGATGAAAAGCCTTTCTTAAAAATACTCCTTGAAATTTCATTGCATGAGTTACGAAGGAAAACATACATTTTTAAGCTAATAATTAGGTAAATAATTTATGCAATAACACGTAATACTACTCCAAATTAAGATTTTAAAAATTTGATCTTATAGCGACAATTTTTATATCATCAACCGTAGAATATGTTTTTGCTAATGAAAATATTGCGCTTTTTTCCGTTAAACAGTCTTTTTCGTAGTACACAATCATAATGTTTTAGATTTTGCTATAATATAATAACTTAACTCTATTAAATTGATAATATAAACATGATATTGGACTCCACTTATCAAGAATGTAAAATATATATAAGTTAATATAAAAGTATTCTGTATACTATGTGTTTTTATATATCTTCTCGATATTTAGTCAAGAATAACAATTCGTTGTTATGACACGATGGTGATGATGACACGAAGGCTAGTAACATATATGATAAGTCGTCATTCTTGATTGGCTTATAATTGTGTCTGTTTTTTCGAGTCTGACAGAACTGCCGTATTATTAGCCGTATAAGAGTGCCAGTAAATACTGTTCAGGTCAGGTTCAGGCTTCCATTACTAATAGATGGATAAAGATAGTTAAAAGTTAACTTCGTATCGGAACATGTCAGGATGCTCTTTGACCAATCGTCTGCGATTTTCGTTTTAAACTTTTCTCAGGTAGTCTTTAAGATTTTGTTGGAAGTATAAAATGTTTCGTATTTTATCACTTAAATTTTTTTTTAACATAACGAAATATCGATCACTAAGTGATGCAAAAGAATTTCAATAGCGTTTTTGTAATTGTAAAATCAAAACACAATGTGTAAGTTACAAATTAAAGTGATGTTTGTGAAACACACCCCTATGTAAGTAATCATCAATAATTATGAAGGTTTACGAAATTTTATGTTGTCTGTTAGTATCAGAAAACATTTATAGTGACTATTACAACAACTATGTGGTCAACATACATAGTTTTCATGTTATAAAATTTTATAAAGAAAGAACCAGTGAGCTGGAATAACGTTATAGCATTCTCCAATATTGTGAAACGATTTTAGAAAAGCATTTCAAAAATATTTTGAACTTTAAAAAGTATTTGCTAAATATAGCATTTTTATTAAGAAAATAATTTAAAATTAAGTAAAATTGCCTGGTACTTGTGTTATGCTACAAAGCAGAAATAATATGACCAACTTAAAAATAAAACTGCATGATGCGTGTCTAAGCTCTAAAACCTCTGTAACGTAAACCAGTAAGATTAAATATTGTAAATATTTTTTTTCATATTTCTCACAGTTAAAAGTTGTAAATTTTTGTTATGTTTTCTATAAACTGAACAATGTGATATTGATATAAAATTTTATGATGTCCTCATAGAATATTAAGCTGAATTATTTTAACATGTTTCGATTCACCTACAGAGGGATCCGGGGTTTTAATTTATAATAGCAGACCTATTTATTATTGAGTTTCTTAGCGTAGGAATCTTGATCATTAATTTTTTAGCAGAATGCTAAGAGAAGATTATATCCCATTTGTTACCTTTTTAAGCATATATTTTAATCTTATACAACTTTAAATTTTCAAGCTGTGTTATGTGTAACATGTGATATATGTAGGTATATGTATTGGGTATCTTTATTGTGAGAGAGACTTCAATCGACGCTAAACCACAACGAAATATATTCCTTTTTTTAACAACCATTGTTTCTTTTAAAACACTTTCCTGAGTAAATTACTTCAAAAACTAATTGCAGCCAGTTACTTACTTGAACTTAATAATAACTTTGTTTAAGTTAATTAGCTAAGAGCTGTGGATGTTGATAAACAATAATATAACATTGAGTAGCGCAAATGAAACGAATTTTTTTTATTAAGTGAAAATTTTAATATAATTTTTTTTACAATAATCTTTTCTTCTACTTTTACAATAATCGGGACACTTCTATTTGTGTTTTATTTAACTGCTTGCTGACATTCCGCATACGTTTCAAGATTGATCTTTTTCACTAAAGTCCGAGTGAAGTTTGGAAAATAGCCAATGTCAAATTATAAATATTAATAGTTAACTGTTACCTGAACTTATTAGTTCCTGGAGATGTTAGTTAATGTAAACTCCTATCAATACTTTTTTGTTTTTATAGTTTACTTAAGTTATTTTGGATTCAGTCATTACGTGATATTTATACCGATTTCTTTTTCATTTATATCTGTCTCTGTTTCATCTATACAAAAACACGTGTCTTTCATTTTGTCTACGATGGCGTTTCTCAATTTGGAAATCAAAGCCACATAAAATTGGCCTCAATACTTAGTCCACGCTCTAGATTATCAATCAGAAATACCCTTCTGAGTCCCAAAATATTATAGCCATAATTTAGCAAGCGGATGCCTTGGCATGAGATTTCTTCGGAGTCGGTGATGATGGCCGTTTCTAATGCGAAGATCGCCGTTTTGTCTTTTTTAACAAAGTAATTGGCCAATGTTTTGTCCATTAGCACGAAACGGGACAAAAAGTTTTGAGAATCTTCTTGAAACTTGTATTCGAAATGCCATGTCGAATTTTTTTTAATTGTCGGTGCACATTCTTTACAACCATCTTGCGAAATTTTTCTTATTTTCAGAGACTCTTACTAGAATCACAAAGAACAACATAGCTACGAGAAATGTATGCACTTAAACAGTAGTTACCAAAGATACTGATGATTCTTTGTAAATGGGTGTGGGCGCGTGGTCACTCAGTTTAGTGAGCCAATTTGATTAGGCCAACTAGCTCGAGTGACGGCGATATGGTAGATCCTATTAAAGGACCAGAAGCGAGGATGCTGTTCGATGGACCATGTGCGTAATCCAGCTCGGACAACGTGGTTATGAAGCGGGATTGGAAATGCGATAAAAGTAAGGATAAATACCTTGTCTGATGGTGGCACAGCTGCAGGTGTCTGCGTTGATGTGGTTGGGCCTCGCGGTAAACGTAAAACTATAAGAACAAAGAGTTGGCCATTCGCGTCGCGTGGCTGTACGAAATGTGATGCGCTGCGTAGGAACTCCCGAAGGCAATTGCCTGACTGCGGCGGCGCTGGCCGCAGACCGATTCACGAAGTGTTCACCTTTACCCTCTTTCTTCGCGAGATAAGAAAAATTAAAGGAAAAGGAGGGAAGGCGAAAGGAGCGGTATAGTAAGAAAGGATAGGAAGATTATTGCGTAACCAATTTGCGGCTGTGTTAGGCGATATAGAAATGCGCGCGAACAGTATATATTATTTGTTTATAGACTTTCTATGAGCGTAATCATCCTGGAGTTATAATAGGATATAGCATGTGTGTTCAAAAGGAATATAAGTTAAATTAAATTAAATCATATAAATATAAACATTACCCAAACAAGCATGTCTAACATAATTTATATCACAGTAAAAAGTTCTATTTACGTCTTAATGTAAGAAGCTGCGTCTGGTGAAAATGACGAGGGTTCATTTTTTATGAGCGCGGCTTTTATTTGTCTTTCATAATGCTAAATATATATAAAAATATCTTTCAGATAATATCTTTATACCACGTTAAGCCCTACAAAGACAATGGCTGTAGCTATTTTCATTCTAATAAATTTATGAGACACGTAATGAACACTCATTTTTAAGTAACTTAGGCCTACATTTAACTATTTATTTCATTTATGTGGTAGGCTAGTTAAGTAATATATTTTACTTTACATATTCGATTATATTTGATTAATAACAGTACAAAAGCATGTATGGAAAAGTACAAAAATATAGTTTTTAAAAAATATATTCTACAACCAAGTTTACTTCATTATTGTTCAAGTTAATGTTGAACTTAAACACTAAACAAGTAATATTATATTTAATAATGATAAAACACATCTTACTACGTTTGAAGAGAAGAAAGTTAGGCGCTTTTCTATATCAAGTCGATAGTAGATATAAGTGTAGCTTGCAATTGTGTTGAAAATAATTAACTCTGCCTCAAAAATAGATGTAAACTATAAAATTTTGCAAAAGTAAGTTAATAATGATTTCTCTAATTATCTAAACTTATGATTTTGCTAATTTTGGTTTAAAATGTTTTTTTTTTTAATAATGAAATAAAATAAAAAAGGAGAATCATAAGATATAAAAAGAAACTTTTTTTTTTCGGCTGTTTTTTACAGTTTTTAGGCAGGGATCTTTTTATAAATTGTATACGATAATTACATTAAAATATCAGCATCAGCCTATAAAAACAAATTTAAGTCCAACCAAGTAACGTGTTAGTTACATTTTTATAAGTAGAGGTACCATAAATCGAGAATTGCCCTTGGACTACGTGAGCGCTTAACTTAAATTAGTTACACGTTTTCACTGGTACATGTGCGGTCGTTTACATTACCTGGAACGTGACGATGTCCGAACTTTGACAAAAAAACAAACTAAGTGGTCTGACCACTTATTACGATAAAATCATATATATATATATATAACTTTGAATAATATCTGCATAGTTAACTTTAAGTAACGTTCGTTATCGTAAAAGTTGATAATTTTCTGTGTTTTTTTTACCAGTCAAATAGTTTTATCATATTGAAAACACATTAGAAAATTCTTATCGACGAGCTGGGACATATTATTTAATCATTATCTTAGCGTGTATAGTATTCGTTAATAATGTAATAAATAAGTAAACAATAAAAGTAACTATAAGAATTAAAATTAAAATCTGTTTTAGCAAACAATTCTAAAATGTACTCACATTCGCCCGACGCGGAACTTAAAAGCATTTCCCGTTGTGAAAACTAATGAACCGTCGATATACACCTTCACAAGTTCACAAATGTATCCTTACTAACTTGAAGTAACTTACTATAATATTCACAAACATTTCGTAAAAGAATATAATTTTTGTATTGCGTGTTAAAAAAGTAAATGTCTAAGAACCCCTGTAAATACTTTTTTATGTCTTAAAGTGTTTAAACGAATTAATTGGAAAGCTAGGTAAAGTTTGGCTAGTGAATATTTTTTTTTGATTGAAGAAATTACCAACTGCTCTTAATTCTTTTTATAAATACATATGGTATGATTATAAGCAGTGAGAAATATGTCAATAAATGTAAATCGAAGGAACTTAATTGTCTTTAACTTAATATCATACAATGTCTTCTACAATAGTGTAGTATCCAAACACGCAACCAGGAAATAGAAGGATTTTTGTAAAGATCCACAGAGGCAGCGATTATTCAATCGAACTAATTCTTATTTATATGGTAAAACATATATTTATACTTGATTATATTTTTTTACTTTTAGTAAAGTTCAATTTTGATATTTTACTTGAAAAACTTATTAAAGGTAATTACGATTTTCGATAAGCTGATGTTAACGATATGGAACATTGTGCTGGTGTTAATTAGTGCAATTCTGACATAGCTCTTTCTTACGTAGACAAATATAGTATAGACATTTTAGGCTCAAAATGGGCATTTACTTACCTGAGTCATCAGGAACATAAAAGTATATATGATTTACTTCCGTCCGTCTAGAAAGATAACTTGAACGTAATTGAATAGCGAAAATATATCATGGTAATTATATTCAGTTATTATACGCTACGTGTAGCTTAATAAAAATAGGCAATTTAAACGCGCAAGAAATTTTGCTTATTACTTTGTTTGGTCTATTCTCAAATACATGTTTTACAAGTTTATAGTAACCAACATAACGTAATAAATTAAATAATAACAAATAAACCGTGATTAAACATTGCGTTTAATTTTAATGAAACTGTTCAAATTGTAATTTAAATTTAAAATTATGTTTGAACACTACTTTCGCAGAAAAAAATCAAATAATGCAAATTATTTGCGGTGTGAGCTCACGTT
Organism: Lamproptera curius; assembly: GCA_029286875.1. Lineage (NCBI taxonomy): Eukaryota > Metazoa > Arthropoda > Insecta > Lepidoptera > Papilionidae > Lamproptera > Lamproptera curius. The sequence continues at coordinate 1,088,691 of JAGSMT010000077.1, forward strand.
CGATGCTGAATATGTAAATCTCGTCTTCCACTCACGGATACACGTTTTTCAACGAGCTTTGAATACCGATTTTGTCAATATTGAATTTTTGCAAGCTAGAAAATATTTGCCTACAGGTATGTCTGTTCTTTAAATTATTTGCATTCAATAAAAATTTATTATATTTTGACAATATAACCCATACCTTAAAACAATAAAATTTGTAAGAAAGCTTACAAGTCCTTGAATCGTAACTGAGATAACAAAGAAATTATTAACAAATTTTAATGACAAAAAAACGTTATTGTACATTTTGTCAAATGTCTTTTTATTAATGACAACATAAGAAAATCATTATAAACTTTTGCTAATAATTAATAAAAAAATCGACTGTACTTTTTGACAACACTTATTAACAATTTTTGTACATAACTTTAAAGACCGATAATCTGTAATTAAATTTCATACATTCGCTTTCTAAGATTACAAATATTAAATTTAGAAGATGTACAAATTATTTGTTTTATATGAAATACTAGTGTAGGTAGATAATCAATTAGCAAAATACATCGTCAAACTAACAGTTTTTTCTTTTTAAAAACCGATTTTGTCAGAACCAAAATGATTTTTAAAGCGACCGTATACCACACCACCACCACTATCCACACCATTGATCACCAAAAGTTCTGTCTAATTAAAATACGCGATTAATCTGATGATAAGTTTTATTTTAATTATATATAGTCCTTGCAAGAAACAGTACGAAGAGAAGATTATTTTACCTTCCATTAGTATTGTATAATTTTTTTAAAATAAAGTACTCGTAATATGATAAAACTCAATATTATTAAATTACGACAAAGTGTATTTTATTACAACAAGGAAAACGTTACCGTAAATTTACGAAGTTAACTGAAAGTAATGCTCTTAATTAAATTGGAAACAGTTACACAATTTAAATTAGAGTGTCATTTGGAGTATGGACTCTTGATCACTCGAGGGGAAATTGATTTAAAAAGGAGAGGTTCGTATATCAATTAGATTTTACCTTAAAACTTTGCATAATCAAACATGATTTAATTTGCATTTTTTTATTTGTATGATACCAACGGAGCTGTATTGTAAGGCACTATAACAATAAATGTAAGCTGTAATCACAAAAAAAAAGAAAAATAATTTTTAAAAAACGGTTCTCATGTAATCCTCCGACATTATGTGAATGGCAACCCAACGCACACGTTTTGATTTGTAAAATATTAAATAAAATCATTTTCTACATACTAAAATGCATATAAAGTTGAATATTTATTTATATTTATGTAATATAAATAGGTGTCTCCGTAGCCTAGTGGTATGGGCGATTGCTTTAGAAATCGAAGGTCGTGGGTTCTAATCCTGCGGGGACACAACAAATTTTCGTTGTTGTTTCCTACTTGGTTAGGGCAATTTTGGCCGATCATCTAATTGTCTGAACAGTTGATCCATGCGTCGGATGGGCATCTAAAAAGTCGGTCCACCCACCAACCCGCATTGGACCCCTAATGGATAGGGGTGTATTACGAGAGGCCTATGTCCAGCAGTGGGCTTTCGCAGGCTGATGATGATGATGATGATGATGATTAATATAAGTATGCTGTAAACTATTCGCAAAATCTTATAAAATTATGTAATAAATTCAACTTAAGCATAACCGCTAGAAGCGTCTTGACTACGTGTATTACTTTAAAACATCCTACTGTTCAACATATTATGGCGAGTATCGTCACATTTGTGTTACAGGAGTAAAACTTTCTTTGGAGGACCAACGAAATTTTTAAACTTGGCGTTAAACTATTAATCGGAAGAAGTTTAAGAGTAAATTCTAGATAAATCAGTTTTAATTTTCTAATATAAATTTTGAGAAACACCTGTCCCACTTTGTAATAAATTAAGAAAATTGCGTCAACTGTATAGCCTTTAAAATCTTATGAATGTGCTAGTACACTGATTAGTATCAAAGACATTTCATTTTTTTGTAGTTTTGTTTCGTCACACTAGTAATAATATAGTCAACTTATACCTAAAAAAATATGATATACGACATATAATAATGTTGACAAATTATCAGATTTATATATTCTGTCACCTGTACTATTTTTAAAAATAAGGAAATATTTGCTATATTATTCATTAAAGTAATAAATTTATGCACGCAATAAATAATAGCTGTATCTTACGGCATATCACACTTTATCCTAGCAGAGTTTATGACACTTAAATGGTCGAAGTTAGCGCGCCAATTTATGCAATATTCCAACTGAAATTGCTAAAGTCATGTTCAACTACAACCGTTGCATGTGGCACAAATTTGACTTTGTTTGCCTCTGGACGATGTATCTTTCTACTAAAAGGACCAATATGAAAATAATTAGTCGTATATGGATGGTTTAGGGCAAGGACAGCGGTTTAACGGCTTTTATACAATTGCAGTTAAAAATTTCACTTTTGAAGAAATACGAGAAAAACGCATTGAGAATAATTACATCATACACGTACTAAGTACTAATTACATGTAGGTTATTTAATGGGTTCAGTTGTTATTTAATTATTCGAGTTTTAAATGTTTAAAGGTTATCGTCCCCCTGTAAAATATTCCAAAAGAAAATAGTTATGTCACTGTGTCAATTTTCTTGACCGATTTATTTTAAAACTACCTATTTATAAAATCATCAAATATATGAGTTATATTACAGCTAACTCATAATAATACATTAACGCTTCGTAACTGTTTTTAGCCTAACTATATCACAAATCAAAAGTTTTAACAAAAAAAAACTGTTTTAAATTAAAAGTTCTAGAAACTACTATGTGTAATGTGTAATACTATATATTCTTGGGCAGAGTTTATTTTTTGTTACAGATAAATTTGTAAATTTAAAAACGACGAAACGAAACAAGGCACGCAGGAGTAAAATCGGTCTTGTCACTTCATGTGTGAAAAGTACCAAATCAGTATGTTTCTCTAGAATAAAAACATCTTATTCGGTTATTATTATATATTTTACAACAGTCAAGTGCACCCACAATAAGATACACCTTGTTGCCATATACATATTTCCATTTATAAAGAAGTTTAATAGTGGATCTCCTAATAAGATTTGTTTAATACCAATACACAGAAATTTTTAAGTCGTTCTACTTATTTTGTATTTGCTGAAGCCAGACGAGTAGTCGGGCCACCCGATGGAAAGACATCATCAACGCCCGTTGACATCGGCAATACCAGGGGTATCGTATATAACTTACTTTAAATCAGAACACGTTATTTGTTTTACCGCTTTGCGACATAAACAGGCACCACATAAAGATACACAATCAGTGGTAGTGTTACCCCAGACGGGCTCTTGTAAAATGAGGACCAACAACCTCTTAAGTACCTTTATATACAAAATTTTATCCTGTAAATGTCATTCATTTTAGTAAAACATTATTCTAAGATTAAAATATTTTATAGCACCAAACACTTGTTAATCTGGCTTTTAATTTCGCTCCCACTTACCAATTGTCCTATTAAGCAGTTATTAGGCTAAAATGTTGACCCCCAAGTTGTACACAATTTTATTCGCTAATATACAATGAAACATGCTAAACAAAATTATAAAGTTTTCTTTTTTACTATAAATTCAATGAACCATAAGATAAACTATTTTTTTTTCATTAATAAATTACGTTTTTTACGGCAGTCTTTTGTTTGCTAGTCACAAGTATGTATAGCGAAATACAATACAATCATCTACTGAAAATTCATCATATTGACTATATGGAATTCGAAACAAAGTACATGAGCATAAAGGGAGTTGTATAATGGTTTAAGCTAAGATTAGCTTTACTGTTTCTTTATTTAAGCACCTAAGTTTTTAAACTTCGTTAATATCCAACTATTATTTTGTGAATATTGCTATTTTTGACCGACTTCCCAAAAGAAGGAGATACTCTAATCGGAGTGTGTTTTTTTTATAGTTTAGATGTGTTGCCTCGTAGCTTCGCTTCAGTGCTTAGATTTTGTTCATTATTTTTTTCTTGGAAGGATGTAGCTGTTATATGGTCCTATTTTTTAAAAGAATTTCGTGTTAAGTAGTTCAGTTATTTTAGAAATAAAAAAATGACAATAATCACAACCTAATAGAAATACTTATAATTATGTACAATAAATATATTTTAAAAACAACTCACAGTAACCATTTTAATGTAACACAGCTAAAAATGTAATGAGGCATATTCAAAGCTCATTTAAGGTAACACAGTGTAAATCTTTGTTAAAGCAAACGCGTTTTAAAAAGAAGCAGTCTATGGAAATTAAAACTTGTCATAGACGACATTTTAATGAAACCAATATCTTAAAACATATCTGTATATGTAATATATAAGAAAGAAGAAATAATATTTTATTTTTCTAATTATTTTTACCTCTTACAAATTTAATTAACTAGACTGTAAATTGTTTGAGGTCTTCGTTACAGCTTAGTGATATTAATTAAAACCGCTTTTCGTAGAGAATTTTGTTTCCTTCTATTCAAGTATTTTGTCTTTTTTCTTTATTTATTAACTTCTTAGGTATTAAAATGTGGAATTTATGCTTACATAGGTTTATTAAAATATAAAAAAACGCCCGTTAAAACAATAAGGCTTCTTATTTCATACAATGTATTCCTTAAGGGAATGGCATCTCAATAAACACCAGGTCAAGTAACTGCTGATCACATAGCTTTTGTATAAAAGATTAAACTTTTCTTTTTGACTATATATAAAGTTTTAGCAAAAACCAAACTCGCCTTTTATTATTTGTAACATAATGTGTAGAAAGGTAGCCCGATTATACTAGAAGTAAGGTAGATGTGTCTATCACAGTTTAATTAAAATATTGCGGCTCTTTTATTCACAACGAAAATTTATTTGTATTTTTAATACATAATATACGTATTAAAAATTAAATAAAAAAATGTATTTGAACATTACCATCGTACGACTGGATCATGATTTAATAAACCATTAAAAGCTTTTCCTCGCTAACTCGTTACCTAAATTTATTGAGATTACTGCTTACTTAGCGTGGTAGGGTAATTGAAAATAAAATGCGATATTTTATTGCTGCCCTTTTTTACATTGAAAAATTTTGTTGTTACGTTTTGTATTAGAAATATACACCAATTAACTGCCTCCTGCCTAGCGGCACGTGCTAGTGCTTTAGAAACCTGAGATTTTGGGTTCGATTCTTGCGAGGAGTTAACAACTTCATTTTGTTATTTTATAGCAACTCAAGGATTACCAACCACCTTTAAAGTATGATGATCTATGCGTTGGGCATATAAAAGTTCGGTCCTGCACCTTACCTTTTTCATTTGTATCGGTTATCCGTCCTATCGGAGTTCGTAGTCTCATCACCATCATCAGCCTCTGATAGTCCACTGCTGGACATAGGTCTCCCTAATACACCCCTATCCATTAGGGGTTTGGACTGTATCCAATCCACCACGCTGGTCCAATGCGGGTTGGTAGGTGGACCGACTTTTACATGCCCATCCGACGCATGGATCATCTCACTTTTCAGACATTGGGTGATCGGCCCAAATTAGGAAACAACAATGAAAATTTGTTGTGTCCCCGCAGGATTTGAACCCACGACCTCTGGTTTTTGAATCACACGCCCATACACTAGTTTATGGAAGCGTAATTGTAGTCTAGTGTAGTGTGAAGTAAAAGAAAGAGACAAAGCACAGGTGTTTGCGTTGATGAAGATCGGCCGCCGTAGTCGGAAGTAATGGAAAACATTGTTATAACTCCAATTGAATGTTTAAAGATGATGAGTTTTATTAGCCCAGGAAATTCGAAGGCCATTTTTGTAAAATTTATTTAATTGCGCGTCAGAAGCTAGCTTGACTCTAGTAATTTTATAGTATACGATTACAGGATACGTTGCAATACAAGAAATTGATAGTTATCGAAATTGTGACGTTCTAAAAAAATAATGTGTGTAAACTGTGTCCACAATAGTATGAAATTGTAGCTGCGTCGCGTATCGCACACAAAAGCGCCGTTATTGGTTGTAAATAGTTTATTGTTAGTGGCTAGTCATTTTTAATGTTTAATCCTATTGGTTAAATGTAATTTTAGTTGTAAGAATTTCTGATATAGACCCGGCCGTGTCTCGAATAAACAGTGCGCATCTAGCTCTCGGGTCGACCGGACAAGCCGCTCGATCCTCCCTGCTACCTGCGCCGTCCGCTTGGCCACCCGTGGCACGCCTCCCCGATGCCGTCAAGTGGCAGAAGTAAGAATACGTCGAGTGCGCCGCGAATGTTTTCGTGCATAGTGCAAGTAACGGCGTGTGTGCCGGAAGCATCAGTGCCGACACGCTAGGCGTACGCGCCTGAGCGTAGATAGCTGTGTAGCCGTCCGGTGAGTCTGTTCCGTTTTTCCCCCGTCTACAGGTTTCTGTTGAGATGTAGGGACCCTCTAACTTATAGTTTCTCTTGCCACGTTTCACCGCGAACGTAGTTTAATTAACACGTACACCACCCACGTGGTATTAATTAGAGTCAATTTTAACGTCACTTGCTGCACTAGGCGCAGCGTGGTAACACCAGCGCTCCTAAAGCGCCTAGAGCTTTTCAAACACGCTAGGTTTACACCTCCGTGCTCACTGGGGCGGAAGGAAGGAGCACAACCCCGGCTTCACCGAGGGTGCTTGCAGTGTAAAATTAGCATTAAAAACAAATCAAAACCTCTAGCATGGATTCTGTCACCCTCAGTGACCCTAGGGCCTCGACTTCGAGGACCTAAAAAATCGTCCGCCGGCGGACACAGTACGTGCCATCCGCGAGGCCCTCACCGCGCAAGGGGGCCAAATTCATTACAAGCGTACTCCGTGCTCGACGCGAGCAACCACACCCGCGTCGGAAAAGTGTCCAACAATCCACTCGGACACCCTATCCCCGCTCACCTCACCCAATAACTCCGACTCCGAAATGGAGCTGGATAATTCCCGTCCGGTCACCGAGGACGAAGACGCAGGAGGGTTCCTGCCAGTTAGTTCGCGCAAGAAAAAGCGCAAGAGCAGGGCCTCCCCTGCCACATCACCAACCCCGCCACCTAAGGCGCCAAAAGCGTCGGCGGAAGTACTATCGGCTTCGGGTCATAACATCGGCCACAGAGCCAAAAGCCGCCTCAGGCAAACCATTCAGGCCGCCTCACGGCCACAACATCGGCCTCATCAAGGCAACCACCTGCTGCTTCACAGCAAACACCATCTGCTGCTTCACAGCAACCATAAGCTGCTTCTCAGCAACCATCAATCCCACCTAGGGATAAGAAACCTCCGCCGATCTATATTCGGTCGAAGGAAAATGGGCAGAACTACGGTCCGCGCTGTCCAACAAATATAAATTCACAGCAGCCAACACAATGGAAACCAGTGACGCACACGTCAAGTTACGTCGTATCTCTTAAAGAACGACTACTACTATCACACATACGCGCTCCCGGAAGAGCGCGTACTTGGAACAGTCGTCAAGGACTGCCGAAGGAGATGCCCAGAGGACATCTACAACTTCATTAAGCGACAAAACATCCCAATTTACTCGGCCTTCCGCCTAACTCCATCCTAAAACGAAAAAACCGTTTGATGTGGTCCTTCTGACCCTGGAACGCTCCACCGAGGCAAAAGGTTTACGCTTACATCACATATGCGACATAAGTCGCATTACATCTCACGCGCCACACTCAAATGGTCTTCCTGCGCAGTGTCATAACTGCCAGATGTACGGGCACTCGGCCCGTAACTGTCACCGCACGCACTCGCTGCGTCAAATGCCTTGGTGACCATGGCACTCCCGATTGCCCTAGACCCAGAGATAGAAGTACTCACCATACGAACCGCCGGCATGCGTTAATTGCCAAAGCGCTGGCCACCGGCCAATTACCGGCTGCCCTAAGGCACCAAAGCGCAAACCACCCACACCTTCATCCGTCCCAAGGCGCCCCGGTGCCTCTCGCTTCCTTCCCGCCCCTCCGACCTATTCCGGCGTGGCAACAACGTCGAAGCGCTCCGCGTAGGCCTCAATGACCTGCGTGGCAACAACCACCACCGCAGGTAGCGCCGAGGCCCGCGCGGCGCCGCACCACAAACAAGGCTCCGCGTAGCCCCACAGCTTAGCCAGCTGGCAATGGCAGCAACTTGGAGACTTTAGCCGACAGATCGACTTCGCAGAGCTCGATCGCCTTACCGCGGAATTCGACGCCGTCGTCGGTAATTTCGGAGCCCATCTTGCCATACTTCGTAAGTATAGGCAATAAGTCCACCTAATTACGGGACGTAAATGAACAGTACGCCCATACTAAATAGTAGAAACGGCCCGGGCCGTCTAAAGCCCCGCGCAGTTAATGTTTCATTTTTTAACGCAAACGGTCTCGCGGATCAAAGGACCGAAATCTCAGTTTTCTACGCGGAAACGACGTCGACATTCTACTGGTGCAGGAGACGTTCCTAAAGCCCGGAAGAGGAGATCCGAAAATAGCTAATTTCAACATCATACGAAATGATCGGACCGGCGATTCACACGGCGGCACGCTCATTTATTATAAAAAGTCCCTGCACTGTGTAGCAATTGACACGCCTCGACGCTAACGCACCTAGAAGCCTCGGTCTGTAGGCTAGCCATGACAGGACACGCGCCAATCACCATAGCCTCAGTCTACTTACCATGTAAGCTCTTCCGAGATAACCCAATCCGACTTCGAGACGCTATTCTCCTAGGAGGCGCCGTCATTCTGGCAGGCGACTTACAAGTCAACCCGATGGAACTGCTACAAAATCAACTCGCGAGGTGCACACTAGATGCACTATCTGAACTCCTTAACTTCAGTATCGTTGCTCCGCTTGAGCATACGCACTACCCGCACACGGTAGGCTACAGATCGGATGTGCTTGATATTGCCCTCCTTAAAAATGTCAATCTCGCTTTTAGAGGTCATAGAAGATCTAACCTCCGATCATCGCCCAGTCATCCTCAAACTAGGACCACCTGACTCCCAAAACATCCAATCCAAAACAATAATTGACTGGCGCAAACTCAAATCTCAGCTAGACTGCACTAGCTTGCCACACCTAGATGCCATTCCTAAAGTCCTGCACAGCGCCTAATGACGAATCTCGCTGCTCATGCGCTCACAAACTATGTTCAAAGTGTCGTCGAGGCCTCCTCGAAGCAAGTCCGGTGGAGGAAAACCCCGCTGGGCCTTGCCAAACGACATAAAGGACCTCTTGCGACGCAAGAGGGCTGCGATTCGTGCCTACGATTGGTATCCAACCGAACGGAACCGGAGACAGCTACGCACCCTTGAACATCAGTCCAAGACGTGCATAGCTGAATTCAGGAACGATCGGGGATACAGATCTTACAATATGCACCCATCCCATCAAGCCTTCTGGCAACTTCCCAAAAGCCTAAAAGGCGGAATCGGAATCCCTCGATGCCGCCTTTATCCCATCCTAACCTTCCTGATGCTCCTCTAGCGTTTCTCGATGAAGAAAAAGCCGAATGCCTAGCCAACAGCCTCGAGGCACAATGCACGCCAAGCACTCAACCGATGACGCAGCTCACCGCCAAACGGTGGAGAGCGAGGTCGAGCGTCAACTTCCTAACGATGTTCTCCGTGACCGGAGCGAAGTAATCGTTTCAAATTCTAACCTTAGCCCGCACGCGGAATAAACGCATTAATCCTCGGACATAATTAATATCCTAGTCCTAATTTTAACGCAGCTCTTTCCAAGGGTATTTTCCCAAACACTTGGAAGGACGCTGAAGTTATAGGTTCCTCAAACCCGAGCAAACCACCGCACTTCCCAGTTCTTATCGTCCCATTAGCCTCCTCAAGGGTTTCGGAAAAATATAGACGTTTGTCCTACGCTTATTGGTTTTGATGAAGCTAGGCTCCTGCCCTCAATTCGGCTGAGCAAAACACTCTCCTCATCAAGTTCACCGCATCACGGGAAAATTAAAGTCAAGCTAATACGAGGCCCAGGGCCCTTTCCAGGTCACGTGCGGAGGTTCGTAAGATGCACGAGGCTAATAAAGTTGAAGTCTGGTGCCGACACTCTACCAGTGCACAGCTCCTCGGAACGAACGGTTCGATACAGTAGAACCAAATCCCACCTCGACTGGTCCATCGCGTATAAAAAAGCCATTAGCATTCATCTTCCTATTTCCTATTGACTGCAAATTGACGTCTTCAGACTCATCTTATTCAGCGCACTGAAATACTCCACATAAATCACATCCCATCAGGTCGGAAGTCCATTACCGGGTTCTTCTGACCACGTGGATCGACCCATGAATCTATTTCAAACGAGCTAATCCTTTGTCACTCATGTCGGTGATTTTAGTTCTTTGCTGATTAATTCATTTCAAATTTTGTCCGACAACGAAACTCCGAACGCGCGTTCCATAGCGCATTAAATTATATATCTGTATCTCTTATTAACATGATTTAAAAGATAAACACCAACATTATTAATAACTACCTCTGTAGACTAGTGGTCGGGGCATGTGCTTTAGAAACTGGAGGTTGTGGGTTCGAATCCTGCGGGGACACAACAAATTTTCATTGTTGTTTCTTAGTTGGTTAGGGCAATTTGGGCTGATCACCCGACTGTTAGAAAAGTAGTCGATGCATGGGTCGGATGAGCTCGTAAAAAGTTGGTCCACCCACCAACCCGCATAAGACCTACGTGGTGGGATATGGTCAAAAATCCCCTAATTGAGAAGGCGTGAATGAGAAGAGGTTAGCAGGTGACAAACGCAGGCTGATGATGATGGTTATTAAGAAAGTCATGAAATAGGGCTAAATATCAGTATGTATATTTTCTTTTGGAAATCATGACAGTAGCTGTTATTATTCCAAGAATATTTATGGTGAAGAGTAAAAAAATAATACGTTAATAACATTCTATATATAGTATAGATTGACTTTTTCGAAGACAAATAGAAGCCCATGGCATTTAAAAATAAAGCCTCGTTCTTACTTTCGTCAAATTAGACTTACATTAAGGCGTCAACATGAACTTTTTACTCTATAATAAAACATCTTTAACTAGCTTTCTTTAATGCTTTTGTTTCGTGCGTCTAAAACAACTTTTAGGGCTTAATTTTATCTCCAGCAGCGATTGACGAAATCAGTTTTAAGTCTTTTTTTTATATTTCAGGTGATCCTCAAAATTTATCATATTGGTAAACACCAATTATAATTGGACCAGACATTATATACAAAAATATTTTAAATATGTATGTACATATTTACCAGTTAATGTAAATACCAGCTTTACTTTTGAGGCTTTTACGTTATTTTTTATTTTGATATCATGTTAATCGTCGCTCTAAGCAAAGCGTTGGTGAAACAGATCATTAAAACGCAAATCTGAGTTATTGCAAAACTTACCAATAATAAGATTTAATGGATTTTTACCAAAATTGCTACTTGGACGATATATATACCATATTATTAAATAATAAATCTTGACGTGTCTGGATGGGCCGATTTTCCTTTAGTAGATTAATAATTCGTAGATTAAGTTAAAGTTCATAGATTTGCACGCAACCCATTTGTATTTATTTGGTAAATGCCTTTACTGGAACCAGATAAAACTTGTGGCTTAGCTGAGTTTTTATCATTAAAGGGTAAATCAAATGTTCCCACATACAGTGTCTATTACATTTTTATCTGAGAATTCTTAAGTGGGCCCTGCCATCTTTCATGAAACGGTGTAAACTTATTTGTTTTCCTAATACATTTAAAAGATAACAGAAAGCAAATAATTTTATATTGTTTCCTCTTACCCACTTTTAAAAAGTTTATCGTACTTTGACTTGCGAATAAAAAGGTACTATGTATTCTAGCCGTTAAATTGAAAAAGTTTGTGAAATCAGTTTAAGGAAAAGCTTTGAACAGTAGGGTTGAATATACATAATGGTATCAAAGGCTTACAAAGTTTCATTTGCGTAAACATTAAATAACTTTTTTCTAGAGTGGCAAAATGCGTGTAATTTCACTTGTTTTAAAATTTAATTTAATTTTTTTTACAGGCAAGGATCGCTTAATTACTGTGTTATCTAAAATTCAGGTCCGAAAACAGATTCATGCAGAGCCACTGGTGCGCCGTATTACCGCGCAACATTGACCTGCACCTGGATCTGAAATTGCCACAATCAAACAGTACCTAAAACAAGCTTCTATCCGATATTTCGACTCGGCTTCGCAACACCCAAACGATCTAGTTCGAGCACCGCCGCTTACGAACCAACTATTTCACTCGCATAAACGTCATCCATCGAAGAGCGCGAAACGCGATTACAGATCCGGACGATGAGACTACAATCGTGCAAGCACGTTTTAGCTCACTACGCAACACTACTTGTCCTCGCCGTCGAGGACAAACTAGTAACCGTATAACAGATATCGGCACGTACCAGGCCGATTCTCACCAACGAGATAGGGCGGTAAACACTTTCCACTAATAGAGTCCTAAAAGCAAATTATCGAGCCGAGGTTCGCACCGGGCACCCTCGATAAATGTTGCTAACGGGATAGGCATGGACCTGACCAGCGGCTGATCGAGCCGAGGCTCGGCCCTCTTAGGCACCCTCGACAGCCCGCTTATGGGATAAAGAAGTGGCAGCCGAGCCGAGGTCCCTCCAGGGTCCCTCGGAGCTAAGCTCACAGAATAGAGGTGAAGTCTGTGCACACTTAAAGTTGCACAGCCCCTCGACACCGCGGGTTGTAGCGGTTAACTCCACCAACGTGAGTCATCCGTAAAAAATCTCGAAGGAATATGAATGCCTTTAGCATTCATATTCCTATTCCTATTCTGCAAATTGAGTTTCACTAATCTCTCAAGCTGCTACGAAGAACTCCCAAAAAATTGACATCCCACCTGGTTGGAGGTCCATTACCATCGGTTCTTCTGACCACGTGATCGGCCCACTGTTTTTTCAACGAGCTAATCCTTTGCACTATGTCGCTGACTTTAGTTCTTTGCCGGATTACTTCATTTAAAATTTTGTCCGACAACGAAACTCCGAACATAGCGCGTTCCATAGCGCATTAAATTATATATCTGTGTCTCTTATTATTAACATGATTTAAAATATAAACACCAACATTATTAATAACTACCTCTGTAAACTAGTGATAAGGGCCTGTGCTTTAGAAACTGGAGGTTGTGGGTTCGAATCCTGCGGGGACACAACAAATTTTCATTGTTGTTTCTTAGTTGGTTAGGGCAATTTGGGCTGATCACCCGACTGTTAGAAAAGTAGTCGATGCATGGGTCGGATGAGCACGTAAAAAGTTGGTCCACCCACCAACCCGCATAAGACCTACGTGGTGGGATATGGTCAAAAATTCCCTAATTGAGAAGGCGTGAATGAGAAGAGGTTAGCAGGTGACAAACGCAGGCTGATGATGATGGTTATTAAGAAAGTCATGAAATAGGGCTAAATATCAGTATGTATATTTTCTTTTGGAAATCATGACAGTAGCTGTTATTATTCCAAGAATATTTATGGTGAAGAGTAAAAAAATAATACGTTAATAACATTCTATACTATATTTTGGCTTTTTCGAAGACAAATAGAAGCCCAAGTCATAAAAAATAAAGGCTCGTTCTTTACTTTCGTTAAATTAGACTTACATTAAGGCGTCAACATGAACTTTTTACTCTATAATAAAACATCTTTAACTAGCTTTCTTTAATGCTTTTGTTTTGTGGGTCTAAAACAACTTTTAGGGCTTAATTTTATCTCCAGCAGCGATTGACGAAATGAAGTTTTGACTCCAAACTGGTTATTGCAAAACTTACCAATAATAAGATTTAATGGATTTTTACCAAAATTGCTACTTGGACGATATATATACCATATTATTAAATAATAAATCTTGACGTGTCTGGATAATGATATGGGCCGATTTTCCTTTATTGTTCGTTTATTATTTTCGGTTGTATACCACCAAGATTGTTCTAGTGATTAATTCGTAGATTAAGTTAAAGTTCATAGATTTGCACGCAACCCATTTGTATTTATTTGGTAAATGCCTTTACTGGAACCAGATAAAACTTGTGGCTTAGCTGAGTTTTTATCATTAAAGGGTAAATCAAATGTTCCCACATACAGTGTCTATTACATTTTTATCTGAGAATTCTTAAGTGGGCCCTGCCATCTTTCATGAAACGGTGTAAACTTATTTGTTTTCCTAATACATTTAAAAGATAACAGAAAGCAAATAATTTTATATTGTTTCCTCTTACCCACTTTTAAAAAGTTTATCGTACTTTGACTTGCGAATAAAAAGGTACTATGTATTCTAGCCGTTAAATTGAAAAAGTTTGTGAAATCAGTTTAAGGAAAAGCTTTGAACAGTAGGGTTGAATATACATAATGGTATCAAAGGCTTACAAAGTTTCATTTGCGTAAACATTAAATAACTTTTTTCTAGAGTGGCAAAATGCGTGTAATTTCACTTGTTTTAAAATTTAATTTAATTTTTTTACAGGCAAGGATCGCTTAATTACTGTGTTATCTAAAATTCAGGTACATCTTGTCACAGGTATCTCGAGGCCTCATGTATTAACTAACAAAAAGTAACCTTACATGTCCTATTCATGTCATATCCTCACATAGTTTAAAAATCGTTAACCTCATCTTTAATATAACAATGATTTCCATAACAGTTGTAATAAATATTCATGCTAGATATCTTCTCAATAAATACGACTTTTCTATTTTAGACTGATAAAACGAATTAGAGATATAGATGAATAAGTATATTTGAGAACATTTCTACAAATTTTACTCATTGATATTTACATAAGAAATAATTTTACAGAGGCAGACGGACCTCAGCGGTATATACTGCATAATTCAGCAAACGAAATTTAAGACAATATTAATTAAAGTTGCTAAACATATTACTTATTATCATTAAAGAGAAGCATTTTTTGTTGTTGTCTAGAAAATCTTTATATTTTTCTCGACAAAATGCACTGTTTACTAATTTTACGCCAACTTTTGTGAAATATATATATTTTTTACAAATATATAAAAGTAGGAAAATATATCGAAGATAGTGATAAGTTAGTGCATGAAACAAACGTTATATAAAATCTGTTAGTATCGCCGACTATAACCACAACGGCTTTTACTTTTCCGTTTTTCTTTTATTTAATTTCTTTGACAAGAAGACAAAGCAAAGATTCCTGCAGCACCAATGTAATGTTCCACGTAAAGTGATACAACAAAAGCCAGCTGAAACCCCACTTGGCGCTTTTAGAAGAATGCTCGACATTTTGTTTAAGTAGGCATGCAATGGTGAAGTGCCATCTTTCTTACCTCATGTTCTGTACTCAAAATGTGAATGCTTGAACAGAACAAAGGGAGAGCTGGCGGAGCTAGCATGAACTTAAGTCTGGCGAATGCATTGACATTACATAGACTTGTAAAGTTGAATTGGTATTTTGATTTTTTTAAAGAGTTTTTTTTATTGTAATACATTCGCCCTTGAATGGCTACAAGCCGTAATCTTGTTTAACTGTTAAATTTATTTGGTTAAACTGTAATCGACATTACAACTACATATCAACGGTAAAGATGATAAACCGCCTCCATGCCCTAACGGTTTTATAAACCTGAGGTCGTGGGTGTGAAAGCAGGGAAAAACTTTGTACTGTCGTTGTTTTCTGCCTGATACGGTCCGTTGAAATATTTTCTTTAAGCCCCCAAGTACTCGTAGATCAGTTTTTACGAACTACTACTACTTATACTACGCCTACCATTCTTCCATTCTACAAGATGCAGGATTTTGAATATAAAAGTTTAACTTAGCAGTTTCG
Organism: Lamproptera curius; assembly: GCA_029286875.1. NCBI lineage: Eukaryota > Metazoa > Arthropoda > Insecta > Lepidoptera > Papilionidae > Lamproptera > Lamproptera curius. Next base: position 1,104,589 of record JAGSMT010000077.1, read on the forward strand.
GGAAAAGGTAATTTTCGCAAGGAGTTGTATTCGGACCAAGGAGCTTGTGGAACTTGGTCATAAACCAACCTTATAAATTTTTAATTAATAATTGAGCGTTTTGTGTGCACTTGGGCTTTGTTTTGATGTTAAATGATTTTTTGGTAAATAATTTAAGTCATTTTTATTTTCAATTCGGCATTAAATTCAACTTTGTATAAAAGGCCATTGATTGTTTTCCCTTTTCCAATGAATTTCATCTGATTCCGTCATCATCCACAATTGTTCCACCCTAGTGTTATAATAAGGAGCCCATGTTTTGTATTATCCCTTTCATCTGTTCTCAAACAAAACGTAGTATCGTTTTTTAAAGGAATGATGAGAATGACCCTTCCTTAAACAGTTTTTAATTTTAAAACTATGCAACCAAATAATTCCCTGCTAGATCCTATAAGGTATGGGCAGACGGCGTCGGGCCACTAGGAAAGTGGTCACCGACCCCATGAATTGGCAATACTTGGAAAACCCCAAACCCTGCCTACCGTAACATTGGGATGTTAAGTCTCTTTACCCAGTAAAATTGGCCATTGCCCCAAACCGGATCCGTAGTGAAAAACACTACTGCTTTACGGTAAAATGGGCACCGCGGTGGAAACCGACGATCCCCAAAAAGGGGACCTACCCAGGGTTAACAAAAAAATTGAATGTTGTTTAAAAGGTCGAGAAAATGGTTAACGAAATTACTAAAAGTAACAATAGCCTCCTTAAATGTAATATTTTATATTTATTAAAGATATTTAATTAAAACATTATAATATATATATATTTGTTAATTACTGCCTCTATAGCCCTAGTGGTAAGGGGAGGCCAGAAACCGAACCCGGGTTCCGAATCCTGGTGGACTCAACAAATTTATTTTTTTAGTTGGTTAAGGGTAATTTGGACCGTTCAAACAATTCTAAAAAAGAGTAAAAATGTAATTTCCAGATTGGACCAGCGGGTGGGATGATCCCACCACCGCTGGTCCCAACCGAACCAAGATGATTTAAGTTAATTCTTTTTTTTTAATAACGTAATGTTTTTTAAAGCAGCTTTTCTGTTAAGTCTGTAAAACAACCACAAAAGGAAAGAACCGTGTTTTACAAAACATAAAACATCGACCGATGTAGATGCAAAACAACAAGTAAGTCATTGAAAGGACGCCTATACACGGGAAAACCTTTAATAGGTTATCAATTATTTACCTTTGCCGTAGAATGGAGATGCATAATATTTTGATTAAAAAATAATTTTAAATATGAAAATAGAGAAACCGGAATAGTTTCGCAGGCGCACTTTGGTCACCGGGTTTATGTTTAAAAGTTTCCATATTTTTTGGTTAAAAATCTTTTGTTGAATTTAAAGGGCCTTTTGCCATTATATTTAAGTTAAATTTTGTTATTTTTAACACCAGGTTTTATAATACGTTTCAAACGTTTCAAGAAATTTAATTATTTAAACAAAATTTGAGTTTCTTTTTTTTTCTTTTAAACTCAAGGTTTTATTTTCATAGGTTTTACTCATAATAAAACTATTTATAAAATTGTTATAGTGATGTGTAAGTCCTTACAAAAATATTTAGAAAAAAGATTTCATTTAAAAGGTTTTTTTTTGACGTGACTGAACAGGTAGAAAAAACAACGTGTTCTCACAAGCTGTTCTTTGTTAAGCTATGATTTATTTATTTTTATTCAGGCAAGTAATTTACATAAGTCTTTCTTAAATTATTAAAGTCGGTATATTAAGCTGAAGTGGCAGTGGGCCGGTCACATAAGCCGCAGAACTGACGACCACTGCAGTCGGAAAGTTCTGGAGTGGAGACCGAGGCTCGGCAAAAGTAGTGTAGGACGCCCTGCAGCAAGATGGAGTGACGACATTCGCAGAGTGGCGGCGTGGGCTGGATAAGAAAAGTCGAAGATCGGAGGCGGTAAAATACATTGGAGATGCCTATGTCCGGCCGTGGTTTGACACTGGCCGATGATGATGATATTAAGAAAAAAATTAACACATTAAAAAAATCATGCTCTGAATAATCCATATCCTTTCTTCTTTTAAGAACTTGAGCAAAATGATTTTTACAGGAATACTAAATACAGAAACAAACATGTTTTTAAAAATCGACATATTTTTTCAGGTTCCTCATTAATTTACAGTTTGTTATTAATGAATGAAAAAATCGTTTGACTTTCGGGCAACAATTTTTACTGATACATAACAATTATTGTTCAAAAGTCAAAAGGTAAATATTTCAGAAGGCGAAAACTGTTGATTAGTTAATACCCAACTTCAACAAATTAGAAAAGATGACTTTGAGAGTTTTGACATTCATACCTATAATATCAATATACTTTCATATTAAATATGATTTTTTTATATATATAATTATAATGATATATTGATATTATAGGTATAATAGCAGTTTATCAAACTAAATAATATTTAATGCCAAACAATCCACGCGTACCTTGAAATAAACTTAAAAAAAAATAAAGTAAATTCTTTAATTTCATCCCTGCTATAAAATTATGAAATATCTATTCGACTTATACAAAAATGTCATCACATTTTAGATATTCTATTAAAGAGAGAAAAATACGTATATTAGATCACAATTATATAAAAGTTTAAATATCGTTTATTTACGTTCCTTTATATTATTTATCTAAAGCAACGTAATTAATCATTTAACAGCATGTTACATAATTTATAATTTTAATTTGTGTTTTTTGTTTAATTCATTTCGCTTATGTTACTTACTGTAAACCAGAAGGTTAACTAAAAAAAAACCTTTAAGCGTAAAGTGCACGTTCTATACCATTTGCACAAAAAGTTTAATTTAAATGAATACAACCTACAATTGAATTCTTCATTTTATTTACTTTATGTTTAGTTTTCAATGTTATAAATTTAAAACTGTCTACGTAGATCGATGTGGAACTCTCGAGCAACCCTCGGAAGCAAAAAGCGTCGGCTAACTGAACATTTACTGCATGTCCAACTAGCCCTTTAATTATTTATCATGTACAATCTGTTGTCCTGTCCCTGAGGTTCCCTTTTCGTTCACTAAAAGTCGTTGCTTTTTCCCTAGTGCCTATTCAATAGAACTCGTGAGAAAAATTAATTCACCACGCATCTGAAAATATACAGATAGTCTAGTTCTGTTTAGCGTAGGATAATAGCTTCCGAAAGCGGCACTTTACCTTTAGCACACGATAGTCGCCTCGTAACCGGCAATATCCTTATTTGTATTATACCAACCTTTATAATCCACTGTAAGGCTCTTCAGGATGTTACGTTAAATACGTACGACACTCTTTAAATAAAACCTTTTCTCCGACAAGTCCTTAAATTGTTATTTGACTATTATAAGCGTTAGAGCTTTTACTTGACTAACTATGGTGTTACTAAACAAATTAGAATTTCAAATAAAAGAAATATTTAAACTAAAAACTTTTAATAAACGTTTATGCGGTAATTTAACAACTATCAGAAATTGAACACCATAAGTTTACCAAAGCAGTCTAGATACATTACTTTTTTTAAATAGGTGAAATTTAATATTAACATTCAAATTTTTTTGAATGTTTTATCCAAATATTAACTTAACCTCTGCATCAACGGATCTTATAGTCTCAATGGCACTGCTGCAGAACAAAAAATCAGAGCCAATGTATTACGACGACTACGACTTGGTAAATTATTTGTTCTTCTCTACAGCCACCTACCGTCATGTCTAGTTCTTTCCTATACAATCAAATAGTTTAACCTAAATTATGCGTATCTGTTTCTTTTGTTGCTATTCCACAAATGTTATCCGAAAACAAAAGAGCTAGGAGATCCAGATCTTCGAATCACTCTGATCTTAGCTTCGCCAAAATTTTGTTAGCTTCACCGTAGCTATTAATATGCATGTATTACTACAACTTCAAAAATGTTAAAATATATAGAAATATTGTGAGGAATAAAATGACGATAAATATCACAGGAAGCTCAATGGAGTGGGGCAGTACAGAGCATCTATTCAAGAATATAAAAAGTATTTAAGAAGTTTATATTTTTACTTAAGTTTAATATTAACGGAAAAAATATATACTCTTTAATTTTTTTCAATTATGTTTTAGACTTCTCAAAAGGTATTTAATTCGGAGCGAATTTTATTTTTTTTTTCGTTGCCCCGATCCTAGTGCTGCGATTTTGTTGATTCATTTGGTCCCATTTTTTAATAAATTCGTGATAAGTACTCTAAAAGACATTTAAGAAATTATGAAAACTTTGGCGTCGAAAACCGCTATCTCGTATGATTAAATTGCAAACGCTGCCTCAACTTTAAGAGACAGGTTTAACCTATGTCCTATATAATTGTACTAATTGAACTGGCCTTCGATATAGTCCGTTGGATCATATATACATATGTTAAAGAATAACTCACACTGAGCATTTCATATATATTACTATATTATACATTAAAATAAAAAACATGGATCTCCCTGATAGGTTAAACATAGCCTGATTGAACTAAGAAGAAATACTAAATATTGAATGAATAAAAAATGTGCTAAGTCAGATGGCTTTCATGTTAAATTGACTAGTAAAGATCATATATATGCACGTTTGAAGAACAGACATTATGATATAATAGGCTTGTTTGACTAAACGATTTCCTTAGAAAAATAAATGTATACAAATAACGTCATTAACGTATTATTTTATAGGAACTGATTAAAACTCTAATAATGTAAAACATACTCATACTTAAAGATACACGATATTTTATTAAATTAAAAATAAATTAAAATACAGATCAAAATAAATGCTTTTAATAAACAAATTTAAATGTCTCATTTCACAAAATAATGCTTATTGTACGTAAATTTTTTCGACGCCGAACATGAAAGCATTACGCGTTTGGAAAACTAATGAAGCGTAGTTACACCTACGCATTTTCTTGAATGTATTCTCTTGTGCCTCAAATTCCTTTTAACGTTATTTTCCGTTATTTTGTAAGAGAAAATTAAACATACTCTGCATCGGTAATTTACAACAGATAAAACACAATTTTAATTCGATATATTCTTTTCTTCATACTTTATTTACTCCAATCTCTGATCGACCTTAATGAAAATGCTTATTCTTTATTTTTTTATAAAGTAGTTTAATAAATTTAATAAATAAATTTTTATAAAGTAGTTAAATAATTTCTGTTCTAATTTATTGCACCGTTTTAAGTTTATTGGGGCAAAAAATTTTAAACCAAATGATATAACTACTGTGTATAATAAACTTCTGTGTAATTGGTATTGCGGTCTTTAATAACGAGAAATCGTGTTCTCGAATCCTATGGGTGCAAAATGTTCTCTGCGTTGTAAGTATAAGTCAGTCCAAAAGTGCTTTCAAATACATGTGAAGTACATGTATTTCTTCTCATTCGTTCTCGATTGCTATTCGTGTTCGTCGATTGCTTAATTTAAATCAATAACAAAACGGAATTTCCGGAATTAAAGAAGTCACTTTGTCATTGTATACGAAACATTCGTCCATTATTACACACTAGAGTTGAAATAGCTATCCAAACCAAAAGTTGACAAAGAAGGCAAAGAATGGAAAATGCACTCGCGCTTCAGCGCAGTTAGCTGATCTCCAATATAAATCGGTTGCCTTGTCGGAATCAACTAAGAGGACATTTTTATAAGACGAATCGAGCAGTATGTTAACACTCATCATACATACATCACCAGCCCCTGATAGTCCATTGCTGGACATAGGCCTCCCCCATCCATTCACCCCTATCCAATAACCGTATCCCACCCTTCTGGTACAATGTGACGAAGGAACGACACACAGCTGCAATGCTGCGTCCTTTCGCAGCCAACCTTATATCATTATACTCGCAATTAAACTTATCTTTATTTTGATATAAGGTTTATCGCGTAAGTCAATAGTTGCAAATCACTAATGTCAATTTACTTGTATATACCTGCCTACCTAATAATTTCACCGGTAAAAAGAAGACAACCCAGTGTTTGCACATTCCATAAGCTATATACTTTCGGTTAGTCTACAGTTCATTACGGAAGAGAGTGAGTGCAATGTTCAACAAAAAATCTTTTTTTAATTATTAATTAATTACACTTAGCATTAAACTTTTCAGCAAACCTCCTCGTAATTAATATTTTAATGTAATAAACTTTACATGAAAATTATTTTCATCCTGTAATACGATGGGTGATGGTCGTACTATGGTGGTATCTCCTACTATAAAAAGTACTACTTTATAATTTATATCTTAAAATACCTTCTTTTAAGATGATTAATTAAACAGAAGCGCAACTCCAGAATAATTAAAAATTTGCCGTGGTAAATGACTTGTATGTCAGTTTTTTTAGCTTTTATATTATTTTAACGACTTTTTCCTTTAACTTTTCACGTTCGGTATATACAATTATGTATGTTTTTGATCGAATTTCCGAAATATGTACATAATTTGGAATTAATAATTATTGTTTTATATATTTATTCCTTTTTTATTTTTATATATCCTCTAAATTCCCTTCCAACTACTTCCTCCCTCCCTGAGCTTAAAAATTTTTGTAAATTATGTTATTAATTAAGTTTCATCAGCCTTTGATAGTCCACTGCTGGACATTGGCCTTCCTAATAAAATCCTTTAGGCGATTTGGACCGATATCCCACCCCGCTGGTCCAATGCGGGTTGGTGGGTGGACCGACTTTGTACATGCCCATTCGACGCATTTTAACATAATCATCTTACTTTTCAGACGATTGGGTGATCGGCCCAAATTACCCTAACCAACTAGGAAACAACAAAGAAAATTTGTTGAGTCCCCGCAGGATTTAAACCCACGACCTCCGGTTTTTAAAGCACACGCCCATACCACTAGGCTACGGAGGCAGCTCCACTAGGCTACGCAGGCAGCTTATATAATTAAGTTTATAAAAACAAAATTTCAAGATAAAAATGAAGGTGATAAAAACAGTGCAATACATCTTTATTAAATTTTCACAGAATTGATTTTGATATAACCAAAGTTACAAGAAATAACCAAAGTTGAATTGTGTTAAAAATCAAAGGTCTTTATTATTCAGATCAGATCTTTATTTACCTTACCTAAAAGTAGCAAACGTTAATCTTTACGTATTACAAAGGCTAATATTAAAATAGAAACAAGTGCAGACGGCATTGAAAATGACAATCACTCTCCATTAGTAATATTTCAATAATTTGTTTTTAAGAGTTATCTGATTAAATATCAAAAGATAGGAAGAATTAAAAGGTATAATTAAAAAATCATAAGTTATTTCCCACAGAAGAAAATAATTAAAGCTAAAGTTAAGACCACTTTATTTTGCAAAAGAAAAAAGTGATTAAGACGCGAGTAAAACGATGCAGAAAAATGTTAATATTAATAAGTGACAAAATGTGGTCACATTAATGAAAAATTAATTAAATAAGCAAGTATAAAAGATCATAGATAACGAGTTTTATTCCATTTTCCCAGATTTAATCACGGACTTATTTATATAAGCCCTTTGAATTTACTCAGTGCGACCGCAAGAGAGGCCCAGCTTACAATAGTTTGATAAGTAAAAGCTAACAGGTAGATTAAAAGTTGTTTTGCTCTTGCGTGGATGCTGAAAAGTAATATATATATATTAAGTATGTAGATACGTACGTTTGTGAACCTATTAAATAAAAAAAATAATTTAACACAAAAATTTATTGTTTGGATTAATGTAACACCTTAGTCATTGGGTCATATGTTATTTAAGGATTTAATTTTAAGGTATCCTAAAAATAATACGTCAATATAGTATAGGTAATATTTTGAGTATATATAGTAGTTTTATAAAGAAATGTAATAGACTACAAATTTGCGAATGCGAACTTCTCAATCACCTACTGCTATAACTTTAAATATAGGCTTTGCTTTGTTAAAATCTAGACGGAAATATTTTATGTATTTTTTTTTTAATTTGAATAAGTGGCAATAAGAGCGGGATGTTCACCTAGGGGTAAGCGTCAACTGTACCATCTGTGACCATATCTGGCCACTGCCCTGAGACATGTAATGTTACCTCTTGTTTAATTTCTTTGACTTGTCGTGTTAAGTTAGGGAGCAAAAGATATAACGAAATCGTTTTTAATTACTGACGGTTATTAGTCTTATATTTGCATCTATTAATTTTATTGTACATAAAAAAGACGCATAGCTTTTATTCGACACCATTTTACACGATCACACAATCTCTTAAAGTAAGGAAAACGGTGACATTTTAAAATTTATCACACAAGATAATCGGCCTCTTTAAAGTGCCAGACACACATCGTTTAAACAAAATTAAATGCTGACATTATAACAAATTGCATCATATTGGTCTTATGTAATGTAGACAAGACGCACAACTCAGGTCGAAAGCTATTTAGCCATGGCTTTAAGCATGACCGCGGATCAAATTGAGCTTAGAATGGTTTAAGTAACGGAGGCTGGCAGAGCGGATTAATGTTGTTTGCTCCTTACTCAGGTCTCGAACGTACACATAAATTGAATTTGAGTTACAGCAGTTTAAACTACATCATGTATATGACGGGTAGATCACCAGTACGACAGATTAAGTGTTATAACATATTACATTATAAATAGTAAAAGGAATTATAATATTAAAATACTTATAACGTATTAATTAAGCTAAAAATGGCAGCCAGAAGACAGGCGATAACTTTCGAACAAAAAAACTAATTCTGTCCAAAATGGGACAACATAAATAATAAAAAGGAACATACGGTTCAAATTGACTAACATTTTTTGTTATAGATAAGACACGTATAGATTTGACGTAAAAATTCAAGTGCTGTTAATTTCTAAAAAGCCCAGCTTATTATAACTAGATGATAAGAAATTAAAAATTATAAGGGCTGTATTATATCAACAGAAACATTGGAGAAGAAAAAGATAATTACATTTTTTATATTGACTTCTTTTCTTGTCTCACTAGACGCAACTAAAGTTAAATAGATTAGAAGTCTATCTAAAAGATTTATAAAACTGTATATATTAATATACATATATATAATACGATAATACGTCTAAAAATGATAATAACAATAGTCTTCTAATTAAAAATAACTGCCTAAAACCAACAAATTTATTCTTTCATTAATGTCAATTATAAAATAAAGCCAACTGAGATACAATAAAGTATTTATAGTATCAAATTTACCTAAATTATATACTTTTCCTATAAGTTTCAGACGTAAATAATAAATAAGAAATTCTCAAGAGATTTTACGCAAATTACAAAAATACGTTGATAATGTTAAGAATAACCCATAGCAATTATTTTATTGCAAAAATGTTCACTACAATATAATATGGAATTTTAAAACAAACTTTTTGGAAATACAATTCATATAGAAGAAAAAAAATTCTACTTTTTTTTCGAAGGGCATAGGCAATAAAACATCGAGCTCGATTATCAAGAACCTGCCAGCTGCCAAAAGATGCCATTTTAAGTCCTATAATAATCAAGATCTGTAATTTAGTTACTAGATTTATCATTGACTAAGATATTAAAAAAATAATGCATTATAGTAGTAATAATACTGCAAAATAAAATATTAAATAATGATGTTGTTGAATTTTTATTTATCAAACAACATTACAACGAAGACCTCATTATCTGGGCCTTTAATATTGCACGCAGCTTTCGTTACTATCCCAAGGCAGTTATTAGACTTAACAATGTTGCCTAAATGATTGCGGGTGAGCTTAGTCCATAAAATTTAAATGAACGCGTCCCAAAGCGAAATTAACGAAAATAATTTAGTATCTAGTTATTAGCTACCAACTCGTGTTTAAAACTCATCCGAGGCTCTGGTGTCAGTTTTTATAACTTTTATATGTTATATATGTTAAAGCTAAAATCGTTTTTTTTGTAATATAAACATGGAGAATACAGCAAATTCTAATACGAGGGCTGCACTAAAAGTATCGGGTGGAATATTTCCACTTATTCTGTCATATTAAAATCCTTTAAATTGCAAACTCCTTGGTTATGAAAATTGAATACCATTATTTTATTTAAAAAAAACATTTTGGGTCTTGTCACAAAACTTGTCAAACTTTTTAGTCGTTAAGAAAAAGGAATTAGCTTGAGAAAATTCGAGAGCGATGACTTATGTCAGCTTATGACTTTCGAAGTGGTTTAACACAAAAACAGTGTGTTGACCGGATGATATCTGCATCTGCTGCAAAACCACAATTTATCGCTGGCTTTCTGAATTTCAACGTGGACGTGTCAAGCTCAGTGATGATCCCCGTCAAGGTCGTCCAAAAACTGCAGTCACACAAGAAAATGTTGATGCCGTGCGTAAGCTGATTGAGAGTGACATACTGCGAAATTCAGGCAACTTTAGACATTGGCATGAGTCAAATACAAATGATCTTGCATAAACAATTAGGTGCAAAAACTGTGTTATCCCAATGGGTACCGCATTCGTTCTGTAAAGAGCAAAATGCGGCTTGCGTTACTTGGTGCGTCAGAACTCTTGACAGATTCCACGCAGGAGCCTCAAATGCTGTATACAACATCATATCAGGTGACGAATCCTGGATATACGCGTACGAAACAAAAACCAGTCACGAGTTTGGGTGTTCGAAAATGAGTTAAAGCCAACAAAAATTAATTGTTCACGGAGTATTGCAAAAAATGGTGGTACGTTTGTCTCCAAAACCGGCCATATTGCGATTATTCCTCTTGAGGGACAAAGAACGGCTAATGCAGAATGGTATGCTAGCATTCGTTTGCTGCAGGTCGTTTCTGAAGTAAAGAGAACTGCATCCACCGCATAATCTACCATCACGACAATGCGACTTCTCGCACCGTGCAAAGTACAAAAGAGTTTTAGTACAAGAAAACATAGAATTAATAGACTATCCCCGTACAGCCCCGACCTGAACCCTAATGATTTCTATACTTTCCCTAAAATAAGCTATCGATTTAGGATATTAATGGTATCTTACACTAGAGCAGAGAATACTTAAACTATAATGTAATTTATAGTATTGTGATTAGGTTAAAAAAATAATTAATGTTATTTTAATAACATTATAATGAAGTAAATATTTCTACGACATCCAATTGTCCTTAGTATTAAAAATTATTAAATATGTTTAGAGTTTTCTGAAAGTTTTGCATTCGTGCCACATTAGAGATTATGGGCATAATATTTGTTTTTGATACACTGCTAATAAAATAATTAAAAGAAGTGTGTACTTATGTACACCCGTTAAAAGAGTATATCTTCTTCTGTGTCCTAACAAGAAAAAATCTTCTTTCCTTAACTTCCTTCCTTTTAATTCTTTTTAAACATTTTATATTTTGCTTTATTCTTCGTTTGTAGAAAAAGGTATTTAATACATTGAAAGTTTTGTCGGAAGGCATTATCTAGTTAAATAAAGTTTATTTGAAAAACTAAAACGACGACTATAGCCAACTTAAGGGTGTCGGTTTTTCGTGACAATGTACGCGCGCGTCCTAAAATTCCCACTTATAAATTTTTCTTGACGCGCTAAAAGAACGTCAAAAATAATAGTTACAAATAACATCCCACGTTTTTTTTTAAATTAAATCGTTTTTCTTATACTATTTTTAATTAAATATAATTTAACTTTATTTAATTGTCACCGTTTCTTAATAAGTACGCCAAATTTCGAGTTCATCTGACGTTTTGAAGAGTGTCAAAATCATATCCAAAGATTCCGTTACATATTTAAATACATACTACCATAAGTGTGAAGCTAATTAACAGTATTAAAAACAAAAACACATTTGTTTAAGTGAATTTAAGAAGTTTAATACAGAAATAGAAATAATGGATATAATAGGAATAAAAATAATACAGAATAGAAAACGTTTAACTATTTTTCGTACAAACAATGTAATGAATGCAGTTCGAAAACGATTGTTGTAGTTTTCATTAATATTAACGCTAGTACATCAATATGCATTTATTTCCATTAGGTACCACTAGCCAAGTAGATCTTTGAAATAACAGTAACCTTATTCTTATAATTTTTAGTTCAAAACAATAAACTGTAGGTGATTATGTTACATATTGTGAGTTAGAATCCTTAAATATTTTTTAAATACGCAACAAATTACAACTTTTTTGGTTTCTATTCAGGAACCCTTCGTTATATATTTTAATTATCTTGTATACCTGGTGTCCATAAACCTTTTAGGATAAGAGTAAAGCTTGCCCGAAAGGATTTTTATGGATTTGATATGTATTATAATTGCGTAAATAAAATAAATAACAAGGGGTACGCAGCACGCGATAAGGCAACCTAGGAGTATGGACTTCAGATACCGGAGGTAATGGCTTTGAAGCTTGCGGGGCAATGCAGGCTGATCACCATCGGATGGGCGGGCACTTAAAAAGTCAATTGAAATATCTCTCGTCATGTTAGTTATCAGTCTCATGGTCCTACGCGAGTTAAGGGAGAGGGAGTGTACTTGTGTTTGCGTGAACACTTGTGCATTACAATATCTCCGGCGTAGGTGGCTAATCTTCAATATACATCGGACGCCGTAATTGAAATCGAGTCCGAGAACATTATTATTATAATGTCTCTGTCATATAAATAGACACGGCCTTATGAACATGTCTACTCGAAGAAAGCTTCACCTGGCTTCACTGCTCTTTGGAATTCGAAAAATGAAGAACCAAACTACTTATTTGAAAAGGTGAAATTCTCTGGCTTCTACTAAAGTAGCGCCTCGGCTTGCTTATCAAATATTTCTCTTCGTTACTATTAAATACTGGAATGATATACCTCCCCCTATTAGAAACACCAAGTCCATTCTTTCAAATTTAAATCATTAATAATATCCATACATAAATCCAGCATTTATAAGCTATATTATTAATTTTATTGTTGTTTATTATTGTTATTTAAATTTATTTTTTCTTTCTTTATTATGTTTTGAAAGTTTACTCTAGCTTACTTTTCTCCTAAAGCTTATTTTTAAGGAGCATTATTTATATAATATTACTCATTATTATTGGCATCGATACTGACACTCAACAAACATACAATTAGCATACTAAACATAATACTAAAGTACTAACACAAAATACACACAGAAGGGAGCCAAAATAAAGAATTACTATTGTCTTTTGTGCTAATTTGTCGTTGAAAAATGTGTTTTATTGTTATTGTCTTTTTACTGAGTCATCAATTGATCGAAAGGTTCAACTAAAAATAAGCAATCGCAAAACTTTTCGTCATCCAAAGTTGAGTGGCGACCTTTTTGGTGCATATAATTTTTTATTTACTTAGTATGATGTAGTTGTTTTTATGATAAAATTTATATTTTTATGTGCCAAATAAATGTTTCTTTCTTTATTAATGTTTATGGTTAGCAGATGACTGCTTGGTAACAATATAAATAAACACCATCAATAAAAATTTAAAACACTTAAGTTGCAATGGGTAAGGCAGTCGACTTTAAAAAGTCTAAAGTGTATTTGAGCCAGGTGTTAATACGAATCCTTGGTTACTAAATATGCAACACAATACGGATGAAGCTTATGTAGTACAAATCAATTATATTTTTTTATTACTGACTATCAGTATTTATCAAGTATACAATGTAGTGGCACGTACACTATGAAACTTGAAGAATAATGAGAGTAACAATAAGTCCATAACGTATTGAAATGATTATGTGAATTAACTTTCTCGTAAAGGTATAAAATGCCTGTGTTTATTCATAGTTAATATTCCTGATCATAAAGGATGATGTAAGTTGGAAAAACCTTTTTTGCCTTTATTATAGAACACTATTGTTTTAAATTAGCTGCCATCTATAGCGCACGTCAAATTTAGTTTACTTTGAGGTTTGTTGAATTCTGATGCTAGTTGCTTTATTTAATGCGTAAAACTTTTATGTAAGGGATACTAAATGGATTTGAAGCAACCAACATAATGTTAATCTTTGATGGTAGACATAATAAATGTGATGATCTTACTATAAGAAATGGACCGTAATCATCATTGATCTATTTGTTTACTTCAAACCTTAGGTTGTTGTTGCTTAATTATGTATTTACAATGTAATCAAATTTATAAAAAAATCTTTAAATGGGATAAAATTCTTTTAGAAAGTGGTTACACCTAAGGTTTTCAATATATTTTTTTTAATTTTGTTTAAAATTTTAACCTAAAAATATGACCGACTTTCAACTGTATATAACCATTTTTCGTAATATAAGCGGGTGCAAACGTGCCCTCTGCAAGAAACTACCACGCGATTTCTGCCATTGCATTTTGAATCTCTAATATATTTTAAGATATTCATTTAATCAAAATGTCATGACATTTTTTATGCACATAGAATGAAGGAATTTTTTTTAATGTAATGCATTCAATTTTATTTAAACTTTTCTTTATAATATATAAGGTTTGAATATGCCATTTTAATATTAAATATTGCAATTTTAACAACGTTTAATATTAAAATTGCTATTGTGGTTGATTTATAACTAAATCTGAAGAAAGTATTGTTACTGTTTTGCGTTTACGCGAAAATTATTAATGGTTTAATTAATCACTTTTCGGATTTTAACGCGTTTAATTTTGTTCACAACTTTCCAGACGTTTTTGATACTTTGCAGGTCACGGGCAGACTGAGACTTATTCGCCTTCGCCGCCATAGCTTTTTTCCCGGCCACCATTATTTGTGTATTTTTATCATTTGTCCGTTTTACACGTATCGAGGTCTAAAAGGATTTTTTTCTACTTTTGCTTGGTTTTAATTAAAAATACTAAATTAAACGCGTAATATCTTGTATTAAATCATAAATATTGTTATATTTATATGCGTACCCATGTAAAATATCTCCCATATTTTAATAGAAACAACTTTTAGAGTAAACTCATACCGAAATCAGAGTGGTGTATGTGTAGAATGTAGAATATTATGTCATAAAATTTTTAAATAAAGATTAAAGGTTTTGAGTTTCTAATATTGCCTTCAGATGTTGGAGTGTCTAGGCGATCATTAGACATAACAATGCTGTCAAACTTATTGCGGGTGAGTTTAGACCGTGAATTTATAATAAAATGGCACCCAAATAAAATGAAGCATCTACCTTTTATAGTTATTACTTATAAACCACGCACCTCTCTTAATGTCGTTTGAGGCTTTGCCGTCAGTTTTAATTACTTTAATCTTATTATAAGATTAACTTTCATACAATGTTTTCTGTCTAAGAGAATTTTGAATTTAAAAATGATTATTTTGTGAACTTTCCTATTTCCTAGACATTCTTTCAAGCTATCATGGATCATCATATTTTTTAGTGCGTATGGGTTTTTGGTCTGTATTTCCAGTAGAGAAAAACGATAACTCTAACAACAAAATGCATAAGTTAATATTCATGAAAAGTTTTAGACTTTCTTTTCTTTCTTTCTTTCTATGTTTATTAAATTCAGTTCAATCATAAGATCAACATGTACTCCGCTATTATTATCACATAACTTGTATACTTTTGTAATAAAATATATTTTTGTGACAGATGTAACTTCGTCAATTTGAATTACACTTAAGTATTAACTATAATAAGATAATAATACAAAAAATATTTTCTCACTACAATATACTGCAACTTCTTTGACAAGAAATTTACAATAAACCTATTAAGATTATAAATTCATTAGTGTTTAAGTACTTAGAACTTTCAGCTACCCATTTTTTGGGTAACAATGTAGAAAGGTAAAATATTGAATTATTTTATATTAATGCCTGAGTTGTTCATTATTTTTTTCTACAAAAAATTTCCAAGCCCCGATTCGTAATTTGCCATAAAGGTCTATACAATATTTTTTTTCTCAATTTAACTTAATCTTTTTAACGAATTTTGTCAAATTCGTCTGGATGTGTAGACATGATGTAATCTGCTCTAATAAGTAAAATTACAAAATTTACGTTCTTTGCTTAAGTAAACTGACGAGGTAACAACAAATTAAATGTATCAAAAATCTATGTTTTTGGAGGTAAAGGTAAACTGCCCCCGAAGCCTCGTGCTATGGGCGTGCGCTATAGAAACCGCAGGTCGTAGGTTCGAGTCCTTCGTTCGTGTGTGATGTGTGTGTGAAATTTTTTATGGAACAACAATACTGGTAACGATAATAAGTTAAAAAGTGACATTTTTTCAAGATGTTAAAGATGTATAAGTTATATGATGTATATAAAAAAAATCTCAAATGACGAAATGTGAGGAGAAAACCAAGACTTCATTGTTTACAGTAATCGCTTTATTTCGGATTAAGCTTGTTGTGGTCGTTAAGTATATTAATTAAAATATGGTTATCATCTTTACGCATCACCTATTCAAGATAAGTCAGGGTCAGAAAGGGCGTTTCTTATTTAGTTAACCTTTCATGTTCATTTAGGCTATAATAATAAAACAAATATATTGATACCAAACCTGAAGAAATTGCAACATATAACGAAACTAATCTTAAAATCAAGTATAATAGTTTAAGTAATGCTTGCAGGTCTTTTGTTTAAATGCAAAAGATTGGTCTTATATTCTTATCTACCATTACAAAACAAGGAAATGCTATTCAAATTAAACTTGTCGTTCTGATGGGTGATATTACCAAACAGAAACGGCTCGAATAGTTCATTGACAAGGCTACGATGTTAGTAAGAAAATAATTCAAAGTGATTTGATGTTGTTTATCAAAAGAGAAAGTTTTTAACAAAGTGGTAACCTTTTTATTTAGTGTCTTATAAGTGTTCAATATTCTGTGCTTAATAATAATTAAATTTTGTTAAAATTATTATGACGGGGTAAAAGTATTGAATCGTCCTACAGAATGCGGTCAGACATAAAAAATTGTTAATGTTAACGTTAGTTAACATATAAACTTACTTCCTCAAAAAAGTTAAAAATATTATTTAAAAGTTTTATTATGTAACAAACTTCTTGGGATGTACGGCCTTCTCATCCCGAAACTGTTTTAATTATTTTTAACCTACCGTTGTAGTAGTAGCTCCATAGTAAATAAAACCGCAAAGATGCACTTTAGAAAGAACATGAGTTCGAATCCTGCAGAGACTCAACAACTTTTTACTGTTGTCAATAAGGGTAAAGTGGGGTCATCTGAAAAAATAATCTTAGGGCTTGAAAAAACTTGGTTCTAGTCGTATTATCTCCTCCGGTCATGTCAGTTTTCTGTTCCATCGGAATATAATAGTAAAAGGTAGAAAGTAGTGAAACTCTGATTGTTCGTGATTTATGCACTTTTATAACTCTTGATATAGTAATTATTGTAATGTAGACAGAAATATGCCGTAAAAAGGTGCTTTAAAATCTTAGTAGGCCGCTGACTAAAATATTTCATTCATCAGTTCCCTTTCAACCTCCTTTGAGTGACCTCAAGGGAAAATCGGCTTATAATAGTTTGAAGTGTAAGCTAACAGGAAAATTAATGATTTTGAACCTTTTACGTGGCTGCTGAGTACCTAAATAGAATTTCGGTTATTTACTTTTGTATGCCCCAAATCAATATGTAGCCATAAGTTAAAGGGACCCTGTACTTAGGTTCGACAAAGGTTGCCAGGGTGAGGCACTTACAAGCAAACGAAAATGATGATTTCTTTTTTCTTTTTCCTGTAGACAAATAATACGCACGTTTGCCGCAAATATTTTATTTTTCTATATTTAACTACGGTTTTGTAAAGTTATCATCATTCATCATCATCATTATGTTCTTATCTGATGGACTCTTTAATGGATTCTTTCCGTAGAGGCGGTTGTAGCACCAGCTAGTTGTGATTTTAAATTTGTTTATCAATTAATGCTAACTGTTAGGTGACAAAGACATGCCTCTATTTTTATAGTGTTATTAAAAACAAATATTAAAAAATCTTGTCATCCATTGTTTTGTGTATCAATTATATCACATGACATTACATCATCAGCCTTTGTTAGCCAGCCACTGCTGGACATAGGCCTTCCCTATCGCACGCCTCCACCATTAGAGGGTTTTGGGCCACGCTGGTCCGATATAGGTTGGTTGGTGGACCTTTTTTTACATGCCCATCCGACGCATGGATCATCTTACTTTTCAGAAAATTGGGTGATGGGCCCAAATTGCTCCTAACCAACTGGGAAACAGCAATGAGAATTTGTTAAGTCCCCGCAGGATTCAAACCCACGACCTCTGGTTTCTAAAGCACTAGGCTACTGCGGTACCGACAAGATATATGTATTAGGGTAGTTTTTATTATACTAGAGACACATTTAGAGAAATAAAAACTAAAAAGTGTTTGAATTTCAGTCAATAGGAAGATAGTACAATTTTCATCTTTTGACGTATGGACTATAAAATCAAAATCGTAATATTTATATTCACGATTTTGTTCCTAGCCACCGACATTCTCCCTGAACGGTAATTATAGCTAACAATGTTGTCAAACTAATTGCCGACGAGTTTGGTCCGTAAATTTATAATGAAATTTCGCAAATAAAATTTAATGCCCTTCGTTTTAGTAATTGGCTTTATAACAATCTACTTAAAATTAAATCCTTGTACCTTTTGAAAAATTAATTTAATATTATTTTATAGTGATAACATTTTTATATCAAAATTTACTATAAGAGAGTTTTCATGTAAGTTGTGTTTTGCTAATATGAGTTTCTATATTTTCGTGCCTACAAAATATACTCTCTTCAAGAAGCACCGAAAAGAACAAACCATCTTATGCGCATCGGATTGATGTAAAAGACGTAAAAAAACCAAACATTGAATTCATCTTGTTTTGACAAAAAAATCTTTTATAAAAATTTAGCTTAAAAAAAACCATACAGTTTGTAAATGTAACATATTTTTCAATTACAAAAGTAGCCGATTTTAGCGTCTCATTTCTTACTGTGTAAGTAATACAAATGTAGAAACTGTAGCAATCTTCCCCTAATTTGCACAAGTTTAGTGTAACATTTTTTTCTCAATGACGAAAATAATGACGACAATAAAATGTGAAGAAACGAAAGAACGAAAGAAGTTAAGAACGACCGTGTTAAGATCACGATTGTGGTTTACAGTTTGAGCTACTTTTTAGCCCTAAGAATTACTCTTAAGAGTTTTTGTGGTAATAATTTGTGGTAGTAATTCTAGACGTAGGTGGTTACTATGATGCCATAAAATGCTGTCATATAAGAACTGACATCTAAACGTCTCTATCAGGTACAGCCGAATGTAAACGGATTTAAGACATTATTCATTGTAATGCATACATGGTGCAGACATTATACAATTGAATTATCTTATTAATAGTAAACAAACATTAATTTAAACTAAATTAATCACGTCAATTTGCTAAACACTTTAATGTTTGCAACAATGAATGCAACTTTTATAATTATTATAATGTTAGTTTTTGATTTTATAGTTATTAAAAAGAGATTGAAGGCTAGTGAACTTCATTTAAGTGGTGTTAAAAGGCAAATCTATTATGCGTAATCGACTATAAATAACTTTTATTTTCAAATTATGATTCATAAGAGTAAAATGCATTTGTCCCGATGTACCGTTGGGCAAATGCACTATTGTACACTAAATATTTATTATAGTTGTTTACGCTATCAAAGTCAAAGTCAAATATCTTCATTCAATATAGAAGCATTACACTTTCTTATTGATGGTTAAATAAGATACCACCGATTCGGAATTGGAAGCCTCTAACCTGAGAAGAACCGACATAAGGGACTCTGCGGGACTATTTTTTTCTTTTTTTTAGTGAATTCTTTACAAAATAAAAAAAACAATACAACATATTTTCTCACATTGAAATACCTTGGAGCGAACAATTATTACCAGGGTGTGTTATCATTAGTGTAGTCAATACAGCAATAATATGCATAAATTTATTTCAGACTGAATACAAATAGGTTTGCTTAGATAATTCATTGATAAATAATACTACTCTTAAATGTTGTTAATTCATCAGATTTAATTGTAATTTAAAAGAAAAATAGATCTTGTTGTCATTATATAACTTCAAAGTCAGCTCGTTGCATTAATAACATCATTTACGTCTCGACGCAACCTTAGACAAAATTATTAAATTACTCTGGTACCGGGTTTTATTTACGTACTAAAGCTTGGGTCGACTTTTGTATCAGAAAACTGTCTATTTGTATCACAAAGTTTAGGTTCGCCAAGACAGATTAATAAACAGATATTGAAACTAAAATGTATAACTCGTATAGATTTATCTCATATTTCTAGGCCACTTTTAAGGTTAAAGATGATTTAATAATAAGTAGATACTGAGGTTAAAAATTAGTAGTTAAATATTCATAAATTTTATAGCGTTTAAATATAATTAATAATTTATAACAATTTAGAATTATAACAGTAAACATTTTTAGTAATTTACCGCGAGTCGCTTGTCGAATGTAGATTTTTATAACATTATTTAACATTGTTCTCGAGTTTAAAGTTGGTTATTTATTGGTCAAAACTTATTTATTTAGAGACAGCAAAGAAGTTAAATAAATTATCGTTATTGTTTTAATATAACATATTATATTGTGCAGGTTTAAATTGGTGCTTTTTTTTAACATACAATATTTTCCGCACATTTTGTATATATAAAATTGTAGATAATTTTTTTGTTACATAAACGGATAACTGCTAATGTTACCCTATCACCACTGTTTCCATGTCACTGACTTGGAAAATGTTAGTCAATTATTCTTCGTAGCGAAATTTTCTGCTGAGAGCTTCAAGTAATAATGTATAAAATCTTTTCTTGCAAATTAAGCGCTGGAACACACAAGAAAATCATTGTAAAAGCTGTGACATAAAAAAGTTTATGCCTTACCGACTAATTGCAGAGAATTCTAAATAATTGGGTAAATTATAAACTTTTTTAAGAATTACGTAACACTAAACGTCTTTGTAACAACAAAGAACTGGTTCGAAGGGGCAGTAAAAATGTTGCAAAAACAAGAGTTGTTTTAGTGTGCTATAACTTAAACAAATTTACGCAGGTCATTTAAAATATTACTATTTTAATTAACCAATTCGAACTATTCTATCATATTTACTTAATTTACAACTATCATATTCTAAGCTAAGCAAACTGTAGATAAATCTTGATTATACTAGTTGAATATTGTAGCATTACAATTTAAATCACCAACGCAAGTTGGAAGCCATTAACAATTTTAGAAAATTATGAAATTCAAATTTTTGTTACTCAAACATAAGAGAATTGCCTCCTTGAGGAAAAGAAACGCTTTATAACTTTTGCTAGGATTGCGTTTTCGTTATCAGGTTGATGTAAAGTACATCCATAAATCGGAAACACCTTCAGTTTAACTACGTGAGCACTTACGCTAAATTTGCCTCACGTTTGAGTACCCTTGCCCGGAAGCTATTACTGTAATACTGGTAACACTATTACTTATTAGATTTGACTTTAGCAATATTACGCTACTCTACGATTTTTTTAACATACAATAACAATATAGTTTACATTTGTTGAAGTTAATTTATATATATTTATTATAGAAATACACTTCATATATATAAAACTTATATATATATATATATATATATTGTATATATTTAAATAATTTTTAGAAATCGAATTAACATTTTGATACGAGAACCACTGAACAATCTTTTTACCTTGAAATATTTAATAAAAATATGGAAAAAGTTTTCGTCTCGTCGTCGTCTACCTAAGGGTAAGGTTAAAATTTGATTTTTGCCCGGCCTAAACAGGCTAATCGTTCTTAAAACAAAAACTAAAATAAAAAATGGACTTTCGAATTGAAGTTCGACGTTTGTAACTTTCAAGTTATGATGTCTTTAGAGACACAAGCCTCGTCTAAGCTTTCTTAACGGCGTACACTGCTTATAACTTGGAAAATAATTATTATAATTTTACTCTATCAATCAAGGTTTTATTCTACATAAATTGGACATTGTGATATTGCTCTACTATTTCATAAGTATTGATAGTATACTTATTACGTAAGTTTCAACTATACTGTCATTCAAATTTTTATGATATATATTTTAATTTTAAAATGGCTCCTATTTACTATTTTTAAAGATTTTTTTACAGACAAGACATCATATTGTTAATCTTTGTAGAAATAAATGATTAAAAATTACCTTATGCTGTAAAAGCGAGTCATATACGGCATTTTTAATAAGCAAATGTATTAAAAAAAGCATTATTAACAGACTAAAGTTTTCTGTGTCACAAAAATAAATACAGAATTTTGCAAGCAATTGATTATTTGTTTTGTTCTTGTTGAAATATCCGTAAATCGAAAATGCGTCAAAGTGAACAGACGAGGGTGTGCTTTTATGACAAGGGGCCAAATTATTAGCGAAAATATTTACAAACAACACATACAGGACGTCTATCAGATTTTATTGCTTTATTTGAGTAATACATTTATATATTTGTAATATATTTTGAAGATGGATAGTCTCTTTTTACAGGATATCGTCTGAGACGTACCAACGCAGTGTTATTTCTACCACAATCGTGTCATAAAGCTACGTCTGCCCGCTTGAGGGTCAGTACTCAACCAAATGATTGCGTAAACTGACACGAAATGTCTCATAAGCAGACTTAATCTTGAAACATGCCTTAACCCGACATCAAAACAGATTTAATACGCATCTTTATTTTATGCAAAAATTTCATATAATTTTATTTTCCTCCGTAGCCTAGTGGTATAGGCGTGTGCTTAGAAACCGGAGGTCGTGGTTGAATCCTGCGGGACTCAACAAATTTTATTGTTGTTTCCTAGTTGGTTAGGGCAATTTGGGCCGATCATCCAATTGTCTGTAAAAGTCGGTCCACCCACCAACCCGCATTGGACCAGCGTGGTGGATACGGTCCAAAACCCCTAATGGATAGGGGTGTATTAGGAAGCCTATGTCCAGCCTATTACAGGCTGATGATGTATGATGAATCTGTTAGATAAAAATATTTTGAAAAACAATTGAAAGTTAATGCTATTATGAATGCGAAAAGTATAGTTACAAAGCGTCAAATCAACAACAACGCCGTCTATTGAAAACCACCATAGTCAGCTTACGAATAATATTAAATACCCAACATAGTTCTAAATTGAACATCCTCAACTGAGTAACTGTATCGATATATCGATTCGTCAATACGAATGTATTACCGTGTTGCCAAGATTAGAAAACAAAACTAAAAACTTTACCGTTTACTATTGCGTTCCGTGTTTCGTTACTCAACCTAAAATCATTGAAAGACAGTTTAAAGTATTAATTGATAAAATTTAAAAAAATCAGAAAAATCAAACAATAGCTTGAACCGAATCTATCACAAAAAAACATTATGCATCGGATGAATGAAAAACTAATGTATTCAAAGGAGGAGAACCATAAACTTAAAGAAAAAATTAGTAAATTATAAAGGAGATAGAACACCTAAAAATAGAAAAGAAAAATAATAATTTAATTATCTATGGTTTAGAAGAAAATAAAAACTCAACAACTGACCTGGAATAGGTCAGTTATTGAGTTTTCATCTAGTATAAAACGAAACAAATTTTATTTATTTTATATTTTTATTTTATTCTCGAGATTCTAACCCTTATTTGCAATTATCAGGAGCGTGCGGGGAATGAGTAAAAGATGATAGATGTATCGCTTTTCTCTCTAGCAAATGTGGCGTCATGGGTGGAAAAATCATTAGTACTCCGTAGGCCGCTCTCCAGCCAGTTTTGGGAAAAGTGGGTATGACAAGATTTGGTATAGTGTCAGTGGTTGTTTCCTATGTAACAGATTTCAGAAATTCCTGTGACCCTGTGATGTATTTCCTGTAATGTAATGATTACACGAAACCCATTACTCATATTGTAGGGCTGAGATGGGCGTGACGCTTTATAGTTAAAACTTTCTAGCATTTCTAATATCAATTAGATTTTACTTGAGACAGTTTAGCTGTTAAACACATCGTTTTAGTATATTTGCTTCTTAGCTTGCTATGCGTACAAAAGCAGGCTTAATACAAAATTACAAATTACTCAATCAAATATATGCTAAGAGATAGCTTTGATGAAAGTTAAAATAAATGCACTCATGTAACAAGTTTTAATTGTTAAATAAATATATGGAAAATATATAGATAAAATTCATGTTAACGTTTTCCTACTTTACCCTTTGAGGTTATATTAAAAATTAATAGTAATAGAATTCTCTTATGAATATATATGATACAAACAGTAGAAAGAACACGAATGCAGTTTAATGAATTTTGCCATAATTATCAACTATGAGTGAAACAAGTTGAGAAGTTTTATAAGATTTAACTAAGACAAAATTCTTTATTGGAAACATGAGTCCACAATAGTTAAGTAGCAATAAGAAAATTTTAAGGCTTTTGACACATTCCTTAAACTTATCATCTCTTGACTCATCATAGTATGTATCTACATAAGGAAAAAAATAATAAAATTGATTGTACTACATGTCAAGAATAGGACTTTTATTTCGATATGTAGAATAAAACCTTTGTGCACCAAAAAATATAAAAATAAAAAGGTTATTTATTTTGATTCTTGTTATTGACATAAAATGAAAAAATTATATGTCAGATAGTGAATTTCAAATTTAGGAAACTTGAGGATTATATAATAACACGTATTGTAATTTCCTTAAAAAATATTTTAGTAACAAAAAGTTAAGGAGAACATACAAAATGTTAATGATACACAGACATCAATATTTTCCTAACGTATGTCCGCTTACCGTAGTTTCATGAATTAAATAATCTCTTTTTTATGTAAAAGTAATAAAAATATTTCAGATACGAAATATATTACGAACAATCAAGACGTCGCACCTCCTTTGCAGTGAAGATCTATTTGTTCACAGAGATAGTCCAGATAATAACTCAAACACGGCATTTAAATTTAGTGAAGCTAATAAGACTGTAAGATAATATTAATATATTCAATTTTAATTTTTTGGTATTATTTGTCTTTTTATGTAAAATTTAATATTTAATATTTTCACCCCTATTCTGATAAGTATTATCATAATAGGGGTAAAAATATAAAATATTCAATCTCATTTTCTTAATAATAACAGTTTCATGTTCATGGTTTTTGCAAACGATATATCTTGTAGCGCTTGCTGGCAATAGTCCAGAACTACCCAAAGGGAGCTCAGAGGTCAGTGGTTGGCGCTGCTTTAGATCTTGCTCAAAGACAAATCGGCTGGGTTCCTATTTCCGCTATGCATACAGTAGCCGACATGTTTTCCATTCCAAGAATGAGGGTTTACGAATATGCAACATTCTACACAATGGTTAAAAGGTATTTTCATTAATTTGTCGTTTATATTTAAAAGTATCTTTTTTACACGTAAGAGTTTCAAATAAGTATTCAACTTATCCAATTATCAAATTGAAAAATACTATCAAATCCGTTGTGACAAGTTTTGTAGTTTCAATATCTTATCTGTCAGATGATTATTAAAAAATAAAAAGTTTATCTTATAATATTTTTTAAGATCATCATCATAAACATTATCATCATCATCAGCCTGTTTTGTCCACTGCTGGACATAGATCTCCTCTAATGCACGGGTTTGGATCATGTCCCACAACTTTTTACATGCCCATCCGACGCATGGATTATCTTACTTTTGAAATGGCGATCGGCTCAAATTGCCCTTACCAACTAGGTAACAACAATGAAAATTTGTTGAGTCCCCACATGATTCGAATCCATGACCTCCGGTTTCTAGCGCACACGCCCTAACCACTAGGCTACGGAGGCGTTAGATAGGCGCGTGAAAAAAATACCATCTTACAATTTACTTGCTCCCTCACCACTAATTAATAACTTAAAGTGGTATTAATGACATAGGCTGTTAGTTGACTGTTAGCAGCAATAAAATTTCAAAAATAATGATTATTAGTACCCATATTCTAATTTATTGACTTTTAGGAGGTATTTAGTTAATGCTTATATAACTACGAATAAAATATTTTTTACTTACAATCTAGTAACATACAATTTAAAAATATAAAAAAGTTTATCATCTGTGTATGTTGTTTGATGTTGTGTAATCTTATTAGAAAGTGTCTTACTTATTGATATTATTTATCGGTAATACTAGTAAATTTGGAGGTTCAACCATTAAGGGTTCTAAAATTACACTTAATAAAGCATAATAGCAGGAAAAATAAAATAAAATATTTTTTTTATTAAAAATAATGATACAAAGAAATAGTTATCGAATATCTTCTCTAGTTTAAGTGAGTGCTCGTTCTTATATTTTCGATTGTTTTGTCCAATGGATCACTTTGGTAGTGATCTTTTTAATCAACTTTCTGAATGCGTTTGCTATATAGTTTAATGTCGGAACGATTTTTTTTATTTGGTGGAAACAGACTGCTATTTACCTCTTATCTTAATGTTAGACGGGTGTTCATATTCAGGAGATGATGGCATATAGTTATGATCAATCATAACTCTATGACTAATAACTGTTTGACTTAATTTAATAATTTTCAACGGTATTTTATCTTTTTAACCCTTGTATTATATTAATATTGGAATAATTAGTAAATACTACTTTTGATTAAGTATTATCTCTTTCGCTTTTTGGGTATAATCTATTCTGAGTGGTTTCTGCTTTTGCGTTATTTTTTTCTTCGTGTTTCACTAATCTGTATGTTTCACCAATCGCCAGTTCTTCCTCTTTAAGTTGTTTATTTTTATGATGTCTTTTTCAGCCTTCTTCCATTCAAATAAAGTAAGGATGAATGATGTTTTCTCAACATTGTTAACACCTTCTTCTTCAGGTGTTTTTTTTTTTGTAAAAATACGTCCTGTAATTTGGCTGGAGTTAGTTCATTTTGTTGATTATAAAGATATAAGAAGTGCGCACACACTCTTAGGTATTGTTAGCAGACGAGTCAATTTATTAACGATTGTTGCAACGTTTGTCGGTTGCGTTTAAATTTCAAAATTGTATACTTTTCATGTCAATGGAAAAAAAAAGTTAAAAATAAGGCTTTTAATAAATTCTCGTGACAGTATTTGCTTTTTTATTTGGCATATTTACTTTCTTTGGTTCTATTTCTAGAGCTAAAAAAAAAAAGTTGTAAAATGTTATGGGAACTAAAGTAACAGCATGTTTTGCTTCATTTGCTGATAAATAGGAAATGTAATTTCAGCACCATGCTTTCTTTCTTTTGGAAATAAAAGTATAAACTACTTTTACGAAAAAGAATTAATGCCATTCATTAAATAAAAACGAATTACAAAAAATATGAAATAAGTATTTACGTATTAGCACTATCAGCACCAGTGCTTATAGAATTAATTTAATTTTAAAGCAATAAGCCGTATTAGTGCGTGATAATCTTATAATTTTACGATTCATACAGAGTGCTGATAATTTGGTGCAATTGGATCACCCTGCTTGACATTTTTATACTTTCTCAATTTAGACAGATTAGAATAAGTATATTGCTGTTTTTCAGGCGATACAGGGGAAAGTTCAACGTTAAGGTTTGTGTGACAACACCATGCATGCTTCGAGGATCGGATTTGATATTACAAGCCGTTGAAGATGCTACAGGCTGTGCTGAAGGGAGACTGTCGGAGGACAAGATCTTTGGGGTGGACATCGTTCAATGTCAAGGGGCATGCGTGAATGCCCCTGTACTAGTGGTTAACGATGACTACTTTGTAAGTGATATTTAACCTGAAAAATTATACATTTATTCTAGTGGGCCCGACAGACATGGTCATATATGATATACCAAGCGATTAGGATATTAAACAAAGTAAGCAATGAAAGTTCTATTCAATTTTGCAATTGACTTGTAGTATAGATTAATAACCTAGATACCGACTACAGCGCCATCTGCCGGGCTTATTTGTGAATGTAAACCATTCTCAAATCCACATAAACACATACACAAAATTCATTCAAATCAGTCCATCCGTCGAAGAGGAGATCACTGTCAATATATATGTACAGAAAAAACATTATATAGATATATATTAATAAACTTCGTTAATTTTCAGAATGAAATATATTAGTAAAAATCAATTAACCTGATATTTTTCAATATGTTGGATATAATGTGTCATGATTTTGTCGCTTTATAGAAAGGTAACTATTGGAGAGAAGCATAATAAAACTTGTTTATGAATTTTATAGGAGGACGTTGCTGTTAGCGATGTTTACAACATCATTCAAACATTGAGGTGTGGTGGGATACCGCCACATGGACCGCAGTAAGTGATTATATTCTAAGAATTTATGATTCATTGATATTATATATTGTGCTGCGGGTTGTTTTGCAGTAATCGAGATTATTGTAAATAGAGTAGACCTCTAAAAAATGTTGATAAGAAAGCAGTTTACCCTTTATTGACCTTTGTACAAAAATGGCTAAGTAATGTTTTATTTGGGACTGAATTCGAAACTAGGAAACTAGACAGAGATATTAAATTAATGTCGTTTAACAGTATTAATAACGCACTAAGTTTTAAATGAAACATAATTTGTTTAGTTTCATTATGACAGTTTAAATATTGAGTGCTATTTAATAATTAACTTTTGATTAAATTTTCTTTAATTACGTTCACAAAATTCGATTTTTTCAGGAGTGGTAGATATGTGGCAGAACCAGCTTGCGGCCAGACTACTTTATTGGAACATCCACCTGGCCCTGGATTTGGATTACAAGTTGCATTAACGAAGTGAATTACAGGTCAATGCTTAATATTTAAATTACTTACCTACTCTGAATTTTGATTAGGTTAAGAGAGGCAGAGCGGGTTGTAAAAAAATAAATTAAAATTGATTCGTTTATAGTTTTTTTTCTTTAATCGTCCCCTACATTTGTACCACGTGGTACCTAAGTACCATCCAATGAACGTTTTCATGGACTACAATATAGTTATACACATATGTATTAACGCAATCCGGTGAAGTTATTAGCCCATTTTTTTACTTTTAGTTCAATGAGGTACAATTTAAACAAATGCATATGTGAATTCTAAATTAGCGTATTCATTAATTTGTGCTTGGTTTAACGCGTGAGACTCGACACCGGGACAACGAAAAGCGCCCGAATCCTTCAAAAACGACTCACTATTAATAGTGTTTTTAAAGAAAAGAAAAAGATAGAGGTTATCAGCAATTAGACACAGATTATTTTAAAATTTTACATTCTTCGGTTTTTTGTAAATAAATTTATTTGTTTTGAATTATCATCATCATCAGCCTGTGTTAGTCCACTGCTAGACATAGGCCTCTATTAAAATATTCATAGAATTGTTTACACAAATTATCTACAAGTCAATAAAAAAACGTCCTATAATAAATTATGTATTAAATTATGACTTAACAGGAATATCGTTTATTTCTTCGATGTGGTCGCAAGTTATTGGCCATTTTATAAGCGAACTAAGTTAACCATTGTTAAACAAATCGAGCCTTTACAGATTGACGAGATGAACAGCGTTTGTTAAAAATAATCCCTGAAATTTCGTTGCATCAGTTACAAAGGAATACAAATAAAACATACATAAGGTTTTAAGTTAATAAATAGGTGAAAAATTTCTGCTATTTCACGGAACAGTATATCTCTGATCTCTCATATATATATACACTACACATATTTATATAAACATATATAAAAGCCAAAGCTTAAATGTTAGCGATATTAAGAAATAGAAAATGTCGCAGAAAATGTTTTTGCTAATGCAAATAATACGTTATTTTACTATAAAAAGTTCTTTTTGTGAACAATCATAATGTTTTAAAATTTGTGATAATAACTAACAATGTATTAAATTGCAAGAAAGTTATTTTAAACGTGATATTGGACTCCACTTATCAAGAATGTAAAATATGCATGAGTTATAATGTTTTAGGACGAATCACGCCACATCATCTAGATCCAAACTAAGCAAAGCTTGTACTATGAAAACTCAATGACTGATAAATACATAGACTTACTTTTTTTACAGATACAAACACCCAGACACAAGAAAAACACTATGTTAATCACACAATATTTTTCCCGTGGTGGGAATCCACACCACTGGCGTAACAGTCAGGGTCACTAACCACTACAACAAGCTGGTGAAATTCTGTATACTATGTGTGTTTTTGAAAATGTATCTACTCAATATTTAGTAAAGAATAACAATTCTTCGTTTGGTGATGACACGATGGTCATTATGACCGTCATTAGCCGTATTTGAGTGCCAGTAAACACTTGTCAAGTTTCCATTACTAATAGGCGGATAAAGTTAGTTAAAAGTTAACTTCGTATCGGAACATGGTGTGGTGCTCTTTGACCATCAACATTGCTGACCAGCTTATCGAAGTTGTTTATTTATACCTATAAAATTAGAATTTATACATAAGTAGGTTTGTTTTTTATGGTTCAGAATACTTTATAAAAGCTCGCATATCGTCTGCAATTTTTCGTTTGATGTTGAGCTCAGATTCTCTTTATGATTTTGTTTGGAAAATTAAAACTTTTCATTTTAATTTGGAAAAAAGAACTTTTTTACATAACGAAAAATCGATCATTAAGTGATGCTAAATAATTTTAATAGAGATTCATATAATTGTAAAATCAAAACAAATTATGTAACGTAACAAATTAAAGCGAGCTTATTAAAACACATCCTTTTATAACTCATCTCCAAATTTATGAGCAAAATTTATGAAGGATTACGAAAGTTGATGTCTGTTTATATCTGAAAACATTTATACTGAATATTACAAAAACATTAGTCGACATCCATAATTTTCACGATATAAAATTTTATAAAGAAAGAACTAACGAGCTGGAATAACGTTATGATATATCGTTATTCTCTCCAATATTTTCATATGATTTTAGAAAAGCATTTCAAAAATATTTTGAACTTTACAAACTATCTGCTAGATATAAAATTTATATTGGGAAAATAATTTAAAATTAAATACCAGGATATGGCCTATGTTATGGCCTATTATACAAAGCAGAATATGACCAACTTACCACCCACCAAAACCAGTAATATTGTAAATTATTATGTTTTCTATAAGCTTAATTATGTGATATTGATATTAAATGCTACAATTTTAATGTTTTTCTTGTTAGAAATTCTACTAGTTTGTTATATTTTATGCAGTTACATTTTTTTTGTGATTACAGTATCGCCCTATGGACGCCCCGAAGCGTGATTTATGGTACACGATAAACGCTTGAAAGCTTTTCCGGGCAAGAGCGTTACATATCATTTCATCGGTTTAAACAATATACGCTAGTATTTTTAGATATAGACCCAATGTACAATAAACAAAAAATAGTACTTCAATTATTATTAATAAAACGACAATAGAGGACTCCACCATAAACATTTGCAAATTGTAACATGTCAAGAAGCCGAATTAAGCAGAAATATTGAGGTTAAAATATAGATTAGTTTATTTTATAAACCCAAGTTCACATAAACATAAATTCAGCCCATTAATTTGAAAATAAATAATTATTCAAATATAATTATTGTTAAAACTTTTGTATGCGACTTTAGCAATGTTCGTTAAATTAAACGCTAGATGGCGCATAACATGAATGATGGCGCGTAACGGATAAATGTGACGCGTAACGAAAAAAATATTACATAAAATTTTTTGATAAAGAAGTTTCACTTCAAAAATGACCTTTAAGACTTATTTACAAACTAATTCTTAACTTGATCAATATTTTTAGATACAATAATCCGGACGCTTCTATCTGTTTATTATTTAACTGCTTGCTGACATACCGCGTACGTTTCAAGATTGATCTTTTATACTAGTGTCTGAGGGAAGTTTGGAAAATAGCCAATGTCAAACTATAAATATTAATAAAAAACTGTTACCTCTATTACTGCTATTACTGCAATACATTTTCTAGATATGAAAGTTAACGTAAACTCCTTTTAATATTTTTTTGTTCCAATGGTTTACTTAAGTAATTTTTAAGTCAGTTATAACATGATATTAAATATGCCGATTTATTTGTACTATACAACTACCTACTATTCCGTCTCTATCTGTCACTGTTATTTTTGAGTGTTTTTTTTTAATTATATACAAAAATACAGGTCTCATCCTTTAACAGATAAGGTGATTATGTGAACTCAACTAGACTTGTAGAGCTAATTTGCATGTATTTGACGAGGTGACTGAACGTTGACAAACAACGTTTGTACATTTTGCGGAGTTTATATACATCAAGCTTTATCTAAATAACCTTAAATGAATGAGTAAAATAAACAATACAACGGCAAGGCTACCCACTTTGTTACGGATGCAATGCACGGCTCAAAGTGAAGCCCTATTCGAAGTGACAACAGGTAATCTTCAGCCAGCCAACGGGCTTGGATAATATACAGCAAAATATTTAAATCCTTGTCAGATAAATGTGTAAGTGTAAAAAAGTCATAAGTCTATAAAAGTCCTTTCAAATAATCATGTACATAATCTCTGAAGAAAACAAAATTCGCTCGGTCCTGCAATCACCACTCCACGGTATCCATCACCTCATTATCGTCTTCGTACCTACTTCTTTTGTTTTTTCTTAGGTATTCATTAAATTTAGGGAAATCATTAGGCTAGTCAACCAATTCCAGCCAGTTTTTTGAATAGTGGATATCGCAACTGCCTATTTATATGCCGTATTGAAACAACACATTACCACCCATTCAAAATTTTCCTGTCATTTTCTCTTTGATGGCGTTCCTCAACTTAAGAATTAAAGCTACATTATATTAATCTCAATAGTGGGTCCACGCTCCAGGTTATCAATCAAAATACCCCTTCTAAATCCCAAAATATTAGAGCCATCATTTAGCAAGCGGATGCCACGGCATGAAATTTCTTGCGAGTATTGGAAGATTTCCGTTTTCTCTTTTTTTGATGATCAAAAATAGCCCATCATTTTGATGGGCTATTGGGCCATCATTTTGATCATTAATTTTGTCCATTAGTACGAAACGGGAGACGGGTAGTTTTGAGAATCTTTTTTTTTCTCTCTATTTGGATAAAAAAACAATGACACAGCATAAAAAAAGATACAGTGTCATCATCATCATCATCATCATCAGCCTTTGATAGTCCACTGCTAGACATAGTCCCATAGGTCAGTCCATGGTTTGGACCGATCCCACCACGCTGGTTCAATGCGGGTTGGTGGGTGGACTGCCTACATGCCCATCCGACGCATGGATTATCTTACTTTTCAGACAATTGGGTGATCGGTCCAAAGCTGTCCTAACCAACTGGAAACAACAACGACATTTAAGGTCCCGAGGATTCAACCCGACCTCGGTTTCAGCACACGCCATACACTAGGCTACGAGGCAATAAAAGATACAGTGTATTATTTGACAATAGAATTAATCAATATGTCATCACATATTACAATATAATATATTAAAAGTTAAACTAAAAAATTGAGAGATGCTAAGTAGCTACAGTTTCTAATATTTTTAAAATCTCCTTTTTGAATTTTTAGAGTTCATACTAAAAACATTAACATTATTAAAATTATAATTGTAGTAGTATAACAATTGATACATTGGTAAATGTTTGCCAGCATTTGTTCGACATTTACTCAGCGCAAACAGACAATTTTCATTACGACAGTGCGTCCGAGTTGGAGCTTTGAAACAAATTTCTAATAGAAGTTATTTACTAAAGTAATACAATCATATCGGTTTTGACATAGATCACGGAGCAAAATTCCCTTTAACTGCGCCCTTCTTAGTTTAAGGCTAAGAAGGACAATTTTTTCCAACAATTGTTTGTGAGACATGTAAGTGCCATAACATTTATAATTAACGTTTTTTTTTGAACAGACTCGAGAGCAATGACATATTTATCATGATACGGATTGCATATGAATACAGCATATTCAAGTTGGGAACGGACTAAGGATTTATAAAGATAAAAATATGAGGAGGGTTTTTGAAATTTTATGCTCGATCGCATTACAAAACCAAACATTTTGAATGCTTTATAATAATTCCGTCTACATGGCTATGTAAATGTATTTTACTGTCAAATGTGACTCCGAGATCTTTAATTAAGTTGACTGAGTTTAAATTTACTCCAACCAGATTATATGTAAAGTGGCTTATGTTTTTTTCTTCGTAAAAGTAATTGTTTTACATTTGGTGGTATTAAGATGTAACTTATTTTTCGTACAGTATGATGATAATCGGTTAAGATCTTCCTGAAAATTATAACGATCATTAAAGTTTTCTATACTTTGATACATTTTGAGATCATCTGCATACAACAAGAAGTTGTAATATTTAAAACAATTGTTTATATCATGATTATATAATACGAATAAGAATGGCCCAAAATAGATCCCCAGATGTTACAGTTACAAATTCGACTCATAACTGTTAACAATTACTTTTGTGTTCGGTTTGTAACGTATGATTTAAACCACCTCCAGAGATCTCCTTTATGCCGTTGTACGCATGTTTGTCTCATAATATATTGTGGTCCACTTTGTCAAAGTCTGTGTAGATCTGTTTGTTTGTTGGCGTCTAAGTTGTTTAAACAAGTTTGACGTGTAAATCATAAGATCAAGGAAGGTAAGAGTAGTGGCCAACTGCCTCCGTAGCCTAGTGGTATAGGCGTGTGGCTTAGAAACCGGAGCTCGTGGGTTCAAATCCTGCGGAGACTCAACAAATTTTCATTGTTGCTTTCTAGTTGGTTAAAGCCGATTACCCAATTGTCTGAAAAGTAAGATGATTCAAGCGTCTGATAGGCATGTAAAAAGTGGGTCCACCCACCAACTCGCATTGGACCAGCGGGGTGGGATACGGTCCAAAAGCCCCTAACGGATAAGGATGTGTTAGGCGAGGCCTATGTCTAGCAGTGGACTATCACAGGCTGATGATGATGATGATGATGAAGAGTAGTGGAATGGTGTTTACAAATCCAAGTTGCTGTTCTAAAATAAAACTATGTAGTACCGGATAAATGCCGTTATGAACAAATTTTTCAAAAATCTTTGACAAAGTAGGTAAGATTGATATAGGTGTATAATTTTCGACGTTTGACCTACTTCCTTCGCCTTTAAAGATCGGATTAATACGCACTGACTTCCATATAGTCGGAAAGACACTTTGTTTTAAATATATTTTAAAAATTAAATATATTGCGGTATAGATACTATCAGCAGTCAATTTTGAGAAAATCGAAGGAATATTATCTAGCTACCCCAGCTTTTACAAATCTTGTTGAAACTGGTCTTCGAAATATCATGTCGATTTTGTTTTGAAATGTCGGTTAGCATTATAGTTAAGTAACATTACAGTTAAAATTTCTGCAAAATGGCTTTGCAGAAATTTTACTATTTTCAGGGACCCTTATTACAATTACAACGTACAATATAGCCACGAGCAATATATGCACTTAAACAGTAGTCAGAAAAGATACTTTAAGATTCTTTGAATAGAATTTGTTTTGTTTAGACTTTTGATAATCCTAATAATCCTGGAGTTTTAATAGGATGGGTGTAAATATAAACATTACCGAAACAAGCATATGTAAATAATTTATGTCATAGTAAAAAGTTCTATTTACTTCTTAATGTGCGCGTCTGGCGAAAGTGACAAAGGTTTATTTTTTATGAGTGCGGCTTTTGTTTATCTTCCATAATGTGAAATATAATAAAATATATCATTCAGATAATATCTTTATACCACGTAAAGCCCTACAAAGACAATGGCTGTAGCTATTTTTAACCTAATAAATTTTTGAGACACATAATGAACCATCAATTTTTGAGTAATTTGGGCCTATTTTTAATTATTCTAGGCTAGTTAAATAATATATTTTACTTTACATAATCAATTATATTCGCTTCAAAAGCTGTGTGGAAAAGCACAAAAATATAATTTTCACAAAATGTTCTACAACCAAGTTTACTTGATTATTGTTCAAGTCAATGTTTAATTTAAATACTAAACAAGTAACATCATAATAAATAATAATAAAAATATCTTATCTACGTTTGAGGAGAACAAAGTTAGGCGCTTCTCTATATCAAGTCGATAGTAGTTTCAAGTGTAGCTTGCAATTGACTTAAAATAATTACTACATAGCATACTGCCTTAAAATAGATGCCGTAAAATTTCAAAAGTAAGTGAACTATATTGTACTGTACCTAGTAGAATGAAATAGTATAAAAACATACGAAATTCAATTGTGCAATTATTAACAATTTTTAAAGGTTCGCCAACGTAATTAACAGCATTTTTCAAGAATAATTCTACAATAAGGTACCGGCTAAGCAGTAAAGTTTGCCAACTTTACTGCTTAACCGGTAAGAGCGACTCTAAAAGCATACTTTTTTCATTTAGTGTAGAAATAGCTTATGAAAGGGGCATTCTACCTTTAGCACCTGATAATCGCATCTTATACGACGATAATATTGTTTCTATTAAACCGACCTTTATACGTCAATGAACAGGCTTTATGAAGTTACGACAAATACAAAACGATACACTTGTATTGTGGGGCACATTGCAATGTTATTTTACTTGTTTAAACTTTAAGAGGTTTTAGCAGTTACAAAAACTATACACTAGAATTATAAGATTTCTATCTTCTATAAGAAGTTGAAATTGTCGTAGCAGTAGTTTAGAAACTTATTTAGTTCTTCAGCTAATGTAGTTTACTTGCAATCAAAACTTGAATTCCTTATTGCCAGGATAACGAGCGAATTTGTACACATACATAGCATTTCGTTGGAGTAGAACGTATCGCTTACGAACCGGAGAATATTCCGTTGTTCTCATTTCACAATTCACTCTGAAGTACTATTATTATAATAAAAATATTTTAGTAAAAATAGTTTTATTAAATAGTGATTTTCGAAATTGCACTCGGATAGTAATAAAAATAAAATTTGTCTATTTGTTTTTACTTGATATTTAGAAATTTTGATTAATTCAAAATACATTACTATTACTCGAATAGAAATATGTATTTATTTATATATTTTGGTTTTGATTGTATTTTTTAAGTAATGAATTATAGTAAAGAAAAAACCATAATAAGCTATAAAAAGAAAGTTTAATTTTATTTTTTGTCTACTTTTGACAATTGGCATTGATAATAAATAAAATCTAATTGCAACTATAATATTTTACAGGCAGGAATGTTTTTAGGCAGGAATCTTTTTAAATTTATGTATGCAATAATTACACTAAAATATCAGCATCAGCCTATAAAAACAAAATTAAGTCCAACCAGGTGACGAGTTGGGTAATTTTTTATAAGGAGAGATTGCATAGATCGAGAATTGCCCTTGGACTACGTGAGCGCTTAACTTAAATTAGTTACACGCTTCACGGGTACATGTGATGAGGAGGTCGTTTACATTACCTCGAACTTGACGGTGTAAGAACTTTGACAAAAAAACTAAGAAACTAGGTGTTCCGACCACTTATTAGGAGAAAATCTTGTATTAAATGTTGAATTATATTTACATAGTTAAGTTTAAGTAATATACACGTACGTTGTCCCTAAAAGCTGTTAACTTTATTTGTAATGTTGTTACCGGTCAAATATTTTTATCATATTCAGAACATATTAGAAAATTCTTATCAACCAGCGCAGCAATATAACTTAATAATTATCTTAGCGGTTAAGTATTTGTTAGGAATAAAAGTAAACAATAAAATTAAATATACGAATTAAAATTAAAATCTTATTTAGCAATGAATTCTAAAATCTACTCACATTCGCCCGAAGCGGAATTCTCACGCCCAGAAAGCACAAGTTCTCAAATGTTTCTCATTTGTTAAACGAATATCATTTTTGTATTGCATGTTAAAAAAGTAAATGTCTAAGATCCCCCGCAAAATACTTTTTTTGATGTCTTAAAGTGTTAAAACGAATTAACTAGAAAGCTTGTTATTTTTCGATTTAAGAATTTACCAACTGCTCTTAAATGTTTTTATAAATACATATAGTATGATTATAAGCAGTGAGAAATATATCTATAAAAGTAAATCGAAGGAAAATAATCATACAATGTCTTCTACAATAGTGTAGCATACCAAACATATAACAGGAAAATAAAAGGAGTTTTGTAAATATCCATAGAGGCAGCGTTTATTCAATGGAATTAGTTGTTATTTATTAGCAGTAACATATATTTATGCTTGATTATGTTTTTTTACTTCCAGTAAAGTTTAATTTTGATATTTTACGTGAACAATTTATTAAAGGTAAGTACGATTTACGATGCCTCCTGCCTCCGTAGCCTAGTGGTATGGGCGTGAGCTTTAGAAACCGGAGGTCTGGGTTCGAATCCTGCGGGACGCAACAAATTTTCATTGTTGTTTCCTGTTGGTTAGGCAATTTGGGCCGATCACCCAATTGTCTGAAAAGTAAGATGATCCATGCGTCGGATGGGCATGTAAAAGTCGGTCCACCACCAACCCGCATTGGACCAGCGTGGTGGGATAGTCTAACCCCTAGTGGATAGGGGTGTATTAGGGAGGCCTATGTCAGCAGTGGACTATCAAGGCTGATGATGTGTGTGTGTGTGTGACGATTTACGATTAGCAAATGTTTATGTTATAAAACATTGTGGTGGTGTTAATCAGTGCAATTCCGACATAGCCCTTTCTTACCTAGGAAAATATAGTATAGACATTTAAAGCAAAAAGGGCATTTACTGACCTGAGTCGTCAAGAACATAAAAGTATATATGATTTACTTCCGTCCGTCTAGAAAGATAACTTGGACGTAATTGAATAGCGAAAATATGTCATAGACATTATATTTAGTTATTGCAAGAAACGCGCAAGAAATTTTGCCTATTAGTTTGTTTGATCTATATTTAAATACATATTTTACAAAAGTTATATAGTATTCAACCGAACAAATATCAGTTTTAATTTTAAGAAGTAATAAATGAAATAATAACAAATATACCGTGATTAAATATGCATTTTACTTTAATGAAACTGTTTAAATTGTAATTTAAAATTATGTTCGAACACTACTTTCCCAGAAAAAAATCGAATAATGCAAATTCTTTGCGGTGTGAGCTCACGTTCGAAGCTGAAAATGTAAGTCCCGTCCTCCGCTCACGGATGCACGTTTTTCCACGGGCTTTGAATACCAATTTTGTCAATATTGAAATTGTGTAAGCTAGAAAAGATTTGCCTACAGGTATATCCGTCTTTCAAATTATTATTATCAACAGAAATTTATCCATTATGAATATTCTTCTCACTTTAAATCAATTAAATTGATAAGGAAACTTACTAGGAACTGTAAATCGTGAATAAGATAAAGAAATTAATACCAAATTTTATTACCTAAAAATAATGTTGTTGTTAATTTTGACGAAAATTTTACCGTATTCTCTCTTCTTGGTCGTTATGCTTCATTTCTGAAGGTCGTGTCCATAGAAGCCATAGCCATTGATGTTATACACTTCCAGTGTTCTCGGTGTTCAGCTTCTCTGAGAGCAGTTGTAACGGGGAGACCAGTAAGTGAAGTTATTTGGTCACACCAGCGAGTAGGTAAACGCCCGCGTGGTCTTTTCCCGTCTATTTTTCCCACTACGATCAGCTTGTCGAGGGAGTCTGGTTGTCGGCGGGCAATGTGACCAAAATAACCCAGGATTCTCCGGTAACATGTGGTTGAGAGCCTAGTACGAACATTAAGTTGCTCCAAAATAGATTTATTGGTCCTCTTGGCGGTCCATGGTATGCGAAGCATCTCTCCAACACCACATTCAAAAGCCTCTATCTTTTTGCGGTCTTTAGCTTTGATTGTCCAGGATTCCGAGGCGTAAAGAAAAATAGAGAACACGAGCGTCCGGACCAATCTTATCTTAGTAGTAATAGATACTTTACCGTATTATTTCGATAATATTATAAATATCATTTGTAATTGACATAGTTTTTATTAAGCACGCAATAAAATATATAAATAAAAGATCTCATCTAAAGTACGGCTGGTTTTTATTAAGTGTTATAGTTAGTTAATAAGTAAGAAAAAACTACTTTACTTTTTCAATAAATTTTGTAGGAATTTTAAAGATCTATAAATCGTATTTATATACATTCACTTTCTCAGAGTACATTGTTAATTACAAATGTAAAATAAGTATTTATTTTTCTTGTTTGAAATACTAGTGTAGAGTATAAATCAAGTAACAAATAACAGTTTTTTGTAATAACCGATTTAGTTATAATCAGATAAATTTTATAAAAGATTAAAGTTTTCAACGTAGCAATTTAAACAAATCATCTGTATTTACCGGGAAAATTGTAACAATCAATTATTTAGAACTCTCAAATGTTCTGTACTATGTCTTATTGAAAGACGCGATTTATATGATGATAAGTTTTATTTCAATTATATACAGTCCTTGCAGCAAACAGTACAATGATGAGATTCTTGTGCCTTTTTTTAGAATTGTCTTATTTAAAATTCGAATCAACAAATATTTTCTTATTAAAGTACTTGTAATATGAGAAAACTCAATCGAGGAAAACGTTTTTCAAGTTATTAAATTACGACTAAGTGTGCTTTCATTACAACAAGGATAACGTTACGGTAAATTTACGAAGTTAACTGAAAGTATTGCTCTTAATTCAATTTGAAACAGTTACACAATTTGAATTGGGATGGGACATTTGGAAGTATGGAGTCTGATTACTCGAGGGGGAATTGATTTGAAAAAGGAGAGGGGTTCGTATATCAAGTGTGAAATAATTGCATTTTATTTTACAACACAATTACTTATCAAACATGATTAATTATCATTTATCTTATTAATATTGCTCTAAAGGGGCACACAACTAAATTTTATTTAATTGAGCACTTCCTTTTTTTAAAACTGCTATAAATAGCTAAGCTTGACCTGTAATCAATTAACAAAATTGCATCTACTGCCTTTAATATTATAAATGTCTTAATATACTGATTGGTACCAAAGTTAGTCAAAACATTTGTAGATTTTTCACATGTTCTGTTATCAATATAGGTACCGATTTAATGGAGAAAATTATTATTATATAATCAATATATGCTATATTATTATTAATAGTTATAAATAATAGCTGTATCTAACGGCTTATCACACTGTATCTAGGCATAGTTTCTGACACTTAAATGGTCGAAGTTAAAATACCAATTTGAGCAATATTGCAATTGAAATTATTCAAATCATACTTAAGTGCAACTGCTGCGTATGCAACAATTTGACTTTGTTTGTCTGTGGACGATGCAAAATCTTTCAACTTTATAATATGCACTTAAACTTTTAACTGAGGGAAAGACCAATATGTAAATGATGAATCTTAAAAACTAGTCGCAGTTATCGTAATAATCGGGTTACGAAAGAAAATGAGGTCTGATCTCTGTAACTCAAAAGTAAGTTGGGGTCGTATCCCATCATCCACCTAGAGGGATAAGGTCCCTCTAGGCCGTAAAGCAAGGTGCAATTCCACTTGGCTATGCGTGTATAGGTTTAACCGCTTAAACGGACGCAGCTGTAAATTTCACCTTTCAAATCGTACTTAAAGAAAATCGCACTGGAAATAAAAATGGTGGCTAGGAACTAATTACAGACAGATATTTTAAATAATTGAGTAGTTATTTAATTATTATAATTTAGATTGTTGAAAGAATAAAAAGTATAACGTTACTTCACTGATTCACTTTGCTAAAGGCTTTAGTTATAGGATATTTTGAAGAAAGATATGTTTTAAA
Organism: Lamproptera curius; assembly: GCA_029286875.1. Lineage (NCBI taxonomy): Eukaryota > Metazoa > Arthropoda > Insecta > Lepidoptera > Papilionidae > Lamproptera > Lamproptera curius. Next base: position 1,146,495 of record JAGSMT010000077.1, read on the forward strand.
ATATATACACAAATTTAAATTTGTGTATATATTTAATATAAATATTTAAATTGTTTTAAAATATATCACAATTTGATATATATAAAATATATATATCAAATTGTGATGAAGATTGAAGATAATTTTTTAAATGCTAGGTAAATTTGGTCATGTGGTTCCATTTTATTAAATAATTTTGACATAATTAGTTTAATAGGTAATTAAGAAATTAAAGATATTACGGCTTAAATTGCAATTCATTAAATTGCAAATGCTGGTTTACCCTTAAGCGACAGCCTAAACTACGTTATACACAATTCTACTTCTTAAATTGGTCTATAATAAAGTCTACGAAAGCATATTTATTTTATGTGTATCTAAAGTGCCATATACGGTATTTTAATAAAATGAATGTCCTTTACCAGATATCAGAGATTAAAAGTCGGTCATATTTTTTTATAATTTACTTTATAAAAACATTATTCAAAGATTGAAATCTTTCATAGCACAGGACCCTTGTTAATTTGAATTTAAATTTTGCTCCCATTTACCAATTGTCCATGTAAGCAGTCATTCGGCTCAAACGTTGTCACCTAAATTAAAGACAATTTTATGCGCTAATGTACAACAATAACGTGATAATCCATATTTCACAGTTTTCCTTTTTATTATAAATTAAATGACCTGAGGTAAATCATTTTCCAACGATTGTAAATAAATTATTTAATGGCATTCTTTAGTTCGTTAGTTAGTAATTTGTGTTAAGAAATCCAATACGACTATAAGAAATTGGAACAATGTATATGAGTATAAAAGGAGTTGTATAATAGTTTAAGTTATGATAGTCTTTCCTTATTCCTAGTTTTACAAGTAAGTTTTGGACTTCGTTAACTCCTGGAAAAGTTAAATCATATCCATTTTTGAATTTTGCTATGTTTGGTCCCCAAAGAGTTCCCAAAAGAGTGACGTATTTAAATCGGAGCGTATGATTTTTTATATAGCATAGAAAAGCGTTACCTCGTTGCTTTGCTCCTAATGTTTCAATTTTGATCATTCTTCGCTATTATGTTGTCTTATTTTTAAAAAGTTATTTTAGAAATAAAAAAAAAACGACAAAAAACAACCTCATTGGACTACTTACAATTATGTACAATAAAATCAGCGAGTGCACATAGATTTATTTAAATAAAAACTTACAGCAACTATTTTAATGCTACAACTATAACGTAGTGCTAAAAAAGTTATGAGGAATGATCAAAGCTCATTTAAGGTAACACAGTGTAAATGTTTGTTAAAGCAAACGCATTTAAAAAAACAGGCTGTCACCCAAATTGTAGACAATTTTATCCGCTAATATACAATGTTAACGTGCTTAACTAAATTATACATTTTCCTCTTTTATCATTAATTAAATGAGACCGGAGATAAATTATTTTTCCTACGATTATAAATAAATTCTTTAATGGCAGTCTTTTGTTCGTTAGTCACAAAGATGTATGAAGAAATACAATACAATTGTCTGCTGAAAATTCATTACAGAATATGACTATAGCAAATTGGAACAAAGTACATGAATATAAAGGATGTTGTATAATAGTTAAAGCTAAGATAGTATTTCCTGTATCTTAATTTAAACACACAAATCTTTGAGATTGTGTTAATATTTAACTCTTGGAAAGGCTACATCATTTTCATTTGTAAGTTTTGCTATTTTATGTACCAAAATTAAAATCCGTAATGAAATGGGAGCGTATGATTTTTTTTATAGCATAGATTAGTGCTACCTCGTTGCAACGCTACTAATGTTTCGATTTTGATCATTCTTCTTTTTCTCGGTAGGTAGTAGCTGTTATGTCTTCCTATTTTTTTAAATAATTTTTTGTAAAGCAGTTTTAAAATTATTTTAGAAACTAAAAAATAATCGAAAATCACACCCAAATTTAACTACTTAAAATTATGTACAATAAACTCTGCCAGTGCGTATAGATATCCTTTACAAAACAACTCACAGTTATCATTTTATGCAAACACAGCAAAAATGTAATGAAACATATTCAAAGCTCATTTAAAGTAACACAGTGTAACTTTGTCAAAGTAAGAGCATTTAAAAAATCATTCTACGGATATAAAACTTGTCATAGACGACATTTTGACAATACTAATATCTAAAAAACATATTAGGGATTTATAACGTGGAGGCAAGAGCACGTAGCCGACGTGCTAACCTCCGTAACAAAGCTATTTGATTTTGAAGTCGGTCATGTCTATTTCTTAAAAATAAACTGTTAATAATAAATTAAATAAATTTGAATTACATTAATAATACTTTACGTATTATTGAATAATACAATATTTCTCTTTAAAATATACTAATTACAGAACATAATTTAAGCTTTACCAAAGTAAGCAACTTTCAGAAATATACTAATAAATACAAGCATAACAATGTTTTAAAGATTTTTGAGGATTTACAATCAAGTCAGAGAGTATATGTAGTTGTGCGTAAAGTCTGTTAATTTCAATCTGTATGTATTCTATATTAAAAAGAAAAAAAAATATTTTATCATTCGAATAATTTTTACCTTTTATTAATTTAATTAACCAAGTTGTTAAACGTTTGAGGTCATATACTGGAATTAACAATTATTTGAAATATGTTTGTTTATTTCAAAAATTTGGCTTTTCCTTTCATAAAAAGTCGGCCATGCGCCTACTCCCCGGTCGGGCTTATAGAGGGCGATATATTATATATTCCGCAGGAGGCTGATCTCTGATATAGATTTACCGCCATTGTCGTATTTCCCTTGGAGAAGACATGTTTTATTAAATAGATGATTTATACCTACATAGGTTTATTAAAAACTAAACAACGCCTCTTAAGGGACAGACTTATTATTAACCATCGAAACAACTAATTGCTGATCGCAAACTTTTCCCTCTTTTGATAGCACAATTTTAATCGACTTATAGTGTTAGCGTCACCTCAAGTGTCAGTTACTGTTTGATTATATATTAGGTCTCATTAAGAATGTAGCAGGTTGAAATAACGTCCTACCATATTATGACAATTATTGAGCACTTTTTAGTCATTTGTTATAAATAAATAGGCTCATTTGCCATTTTTAAATTACATTACCTTTTGTTATTTTGTAACCATAATGATAGCCCAGTTAGACCCCGTAATAAGGCAGATATGACTATTACAATTTAGTTTACATCTTGCAGCTTTTTCATACAAAGCGTAATTAATATTTATAATTGTTGCTTTATTTTGTGTCAAAACTAGTTTTTGTTTAAATAAAAAAGTGTTAAAAATTACCATTATATTTTTCAATTCAGATGGATTCAGATGTAATCGTGATTTATCTAACACGATTAACTTTTGTAAGCTTTTCCGAAAGGAATCGTAGTAAAGCTCGCGATTGTCTTAAAAATGTTTTCCTTATTACGACCCGCTAACTCGTTACCTAAATTAATTGATAACGCTGTTTACTTATAGTGGTAGGATCTCTGAAAATAAAGTGCGATATTTTATTGCTTTCCTTCATTAAAATAAAAATAATATCATTAATATTGTATTGTTACGTCATGAATTATTGACTGCCTCCTGCCTAGTGGCATAGGCTTGTGCTTAGAAACCTGAGATTCTGAGTTGAAACTCTGCGAGAACTTAATAGCTGCTCATTGTTTTTCCATAGTTACGTGAGACAATGCCGGCTGATCAGCCGACTACCTTTGAAGGACGATAATTGTATGTATGTAAAAATTGGTTTCTGCACCTTATTTTTTTCCGGTTGTGTGGGTTATTTTTATTATTTAACTTCAGATTCTATAGCAGTGTAGAGTATAAAAAAGAGGGAAAGCACTTGTGCTAGCGCTGATCTCTAATATACGTCTTCCACCGTAGTCGAAATCCACCTAAAGGACATTGTCATTACTACAATGTCTTGAAAAATATGATCTTATGCGTCAAAAAACTAACATTACTTTAGTAGTTTATGCTTCGTTACGTAACAAGCTAAGTTATTATATGAGAAGTTAATTGTTTTCGAACTTGGGTCGTTCTAAAAAATTTTGTTCGTAATAATGGTATGGACAAAAACGTAGCAATAAATATGTTGCCAATAATAGATGTGTCGCAAAAGCCGACGTAGTATCATTAGGACAATAGGTTTAACCAAGAGTATCCACCAAGATTATCTTAAAAGAAAGATTTATCTTTCTTTGAACTTTTTAGTGTAATTAAAAATATCCATTAACAAATCACAATTTATGGTAATGTTTAATCGCACTAGTTAAAATGAAAAAAAATGTTAAATCACATGGTTATATTTAAATAATTTACTAGTCAAATATCAACACAAGAAAGTCGTGAAAGGTGGATAACTATAAATAAGTATAATTTTCGTTAGGAAAGCATGACCTTAGTCGTTATCATTCTAACAATATTAAAAAAGTTATTAAATCAATACTATTCTTTATTATATTTTGGTTTTTTGTAGACAAATAAAAGCCCTAAATATAAAAAAACAAACCCTCGTTTTTTAATCCTTTCGTTATCCGAACTCCTTATATTAAGACGTCAACATGAACTTTTTACTCTACAATAAATTATTTTTAACTAGGTTTTTTTGATGTTTTTGCTTTGAAGGCTTGACTTTATCTCCAACAGTAAGCGACGAAACGACTTTCAAGACTTTTTTTTAAATAATATAGGAGTATTATTTAAAAAATCTTCAAAAATTAAGGAAATTGCTAAACACCAATTATATATTATTATTTCTATTGCTTGCGTGAATATTATACATTATTAAATAAAATGACTTTACGGATTTTATCGCGTTTATTTTACATTTTAAGTCTCCAGTCTACCCTGTGACCACGGCCGTTGGAAAGTGTTCGAAACATCGGGAATTTTAAATGTAAAATATCGCGATAAAATCCGTAAAGTCATTTTATTTAATAACAACACGATATACACACCATTTAGTAAAAAAAGTTATATGTTTTTATTATATTTACCAGTTATTGTAAATATCAGCTTTACTTTGAGGCTATTATGTTTTGTTTTGCATTTTGATACCATGTTAATCGTCGCCTGACCATAGTGTATATAAGAAAAGATAATAAAGACGCATGTCTGGTTAATGCAAAACTTTCCAATAATATGATTCAATGAATAATCATAAAAACTACTACTTGGACGATACATATATACATATAATAATACATTTTGTCTTGTCTAGATCAGGATACAAGCCATTTTTCCTTAATGTTAGGCGAGAGCGTTCTTGTGATTAATTTGTAGATAAAGTAAAAGTTCATAGATTTAGGCGCATCCATAATCTCTTTTTGGGCAAGAAATCTGTATATTTATTTATTTATCACCATTTTACCACCTAAAACATACGGCAAATACATATCTAAAAAGAGGCATTTACGTACTAAACTTTAGTTTAACAAAACACTACTATATTTAAATTACAGGTAAACACATCATTTGTTTAGAAACACAAATTTAATTTATAAGTGAAACCGGACCCTAATATGTCTTAAAAATATTTTTTTCTATAATAAGTATTTAAGAGTTTTTAAGAGTATTTAATAATAGGCTTATCTGCTTTTATTCCTGAATACAGTGCCTATTACACGTAAATTTAAATATTTTTCAATAAAAAGTGTATTACGCTAATAGGAACCAAATTATGTAACAGGATTTTGTTTTTGAATGAGCTATTTAACTCTCAAGCTGGTTTTTATCTGAGAATTCTTACGTGTGTCACGTTCCACGCCATCTTTCGTAAAACGGTGTAAACTTATTTGTACTCCTAATAAGTTTACAAGATAGCAGGAAGCAAACGGTTTTATATTGTTTCCTTTTATCCACTTTTAAAAGTTTATCGTACTTTGACTTGCGAATCAAAAGGTACTATGTATTCTAGTTGTTAAATTAAAAGTTTCTGAAATCAGTTAAAGGTAAAGCTTTGAACGTTAGGGTTGAATATACGTAATGATATTAAAGGCTTACAAAGTTTTATTTGCTTAATCATTTTATAAGTTTTTTTCAGAATTTCTAAATGCGTCGAGTAGTCGCGTAAAGAGATTCTGCGGACGGAAAATAATTGTTAACTTTTAAATGACCATTAAAAAACAAAATCCGTTTTCTTTATGAGTTACTACATGCTTTTTATATTTCCCTATAGATATTTATTGAAAGTGATTGGCCCCTATTAAAACCTTAGCTTTTTTGATAGAGCAATAGTATGTTTATTTGTTCTTTGACTAAATAATAGTTTGTGATTTGCTCATTTCTGTTTCCAAAAGTATTCAACATTCATGTGTTGTTTTCATAAAATAATTCTACGGATTTGATGCCTCTTATTTTGAATTATGATGTTTTATTGTGGCTGCTCTCATCATATTAGGTAATAAAAGATATAATTTTACTGGATAATATTAGAGTAGGTTAAATATTTGGATTTAATTTTATGAATAGTTTCATCCCCTGCTGGTTGTAATATTAAACCATATAGATGGAACTACGATGTATTTTTGTTTGGTTGTGGCTTACCAGATTTTGTATTCCAGGTGAAGTGATTTAGTAATTCTACACTTTTGCAGTAAATGTTGCTCGTTAGTGAAAACCACATTCAGAATCATGTTTTTATTTTTCTGGGCCTTACAGATGTACGTTATACTTGATGAAAATGGAAAGACGTTTTCGTTAAGATACGCCAATCTTATCGTTGACTTCTCTCAGGTATGTTGTGACGGCAGGCGCTTGCTTATCTGAAACTGGCTTCATTTTGTTTTCTGCGACACTGCCGAGATTCAAAGCCTGCCGTCTCGCAGTAATTGCATCAAAATGTCACTCAACTACTACGGGATTTCTACTGCCTAGGATCACTTAGCTACTTTGTTATCTGAAGTTTAGGTATTTTTTGTCACAGATCTATCGTGTAGTGTAAACCATGCATTAGCCAACAAAAGTAACCTTACATGTCTTATTCATGTCGTATCCTCACATACGTCAAAATTTAAAGATATTTTAATAAATATACTAAAAATTATACGAAATAACCAGTTATGTTTTAGGAGATTGGTCTTAAAAGAATACAAAATTAATTTAGAATGTACTATTGTATAAATTCTTACGCAAATGAATTTGAATATATATTTTTATAATATATTTCTTTTAGTTTTAAATTGCAATTATGATTAAAATCACAATTTTTACTGATTTTAATCATTGCAATTTACATACGCAATTATTTTCCGGAGGCCGACGAGCTAAGATGACTACGGGGCCAACGACATAGTAGTATAAGAAATCTAAAATCAATCTACACTATTATAATAAAGGGAAAAGATTTGTATTTTTGTGTGTATGTTTGAAATAAGAAAACTTTAAAAGTACTGTGCCGATTTAAAAAAAATATTTCACCTTTAGAAGGTTATGTCTACCTTGAGTAACTTTATATCCCCGAATGATCTTTTGTATTCTAAAATTATTATATAATTACATAAAATAAAGTTCACAATGGAAATACAAGCGAACAACGAATTCCAAGTTCCACGTCTACGTTGCAGTTACCGTGTGAAACCAAGTCGATAGAGTGCCTTACATCAGGGGAGTCACCGACAAAATCGGTTAAATTTTAAAGCGAGCTTCTATTAAAATATATTCTAAGCCGCTGAAGAAGATTAGCCAATTATTACCATCAATTGTAAAATTCCTCTACGGGTACCGGGTGAGTACAAGTTAGACTGTGATTGTGGTCGCTCTTTCATTGGACAAACAAAAAGACCAGTAAGAATCAGAGTCAAAGAACATATAGCCGATGTTAAGCAACGACGCTTTGGAAAATCTGCATTTTGCGACCATATTCTAGACAAAACAATCATTATATAAGATTTGAAAAACTAAAAATACTTGCAAAAGATCATCGATTTATACCAAGGATGATTCGGGAAGAATGAATTAATAAATATCCAAATTTAAATAGAGAAGATGCTTGGTCTTTGCCATCTGCATGGGATCCAATAATTTTAAAAATTAAACCCAATGATATAAAAGCTACAAAGCCGCAGGACACACTTTTTGTCAAACCAATTTTCAAAATTAATAAAATGAAAGATTTGTCGAATTTAGATGAAAACTGACGGTTACGGAAAAAACATTGAGATACAGACATATACCAACTTAGTCTGCCCGTGATCATGGATGCTGGAAAGAGACCGAAACTTCTGGAATAAATATATATAACTAACGCGAAAAATCCGTAAATTAATGGATTTGATATCGTACTTGTTTGTCTAAAAATTCTTTACTTTACTGGGTAAACAAGACGTAGTATCTTATGTCTCACGGTAGGCAGCGCATTGGTTATACCCTTGCCGTTTTCTATGGGTGTCGGTAACCACTTAATATCAGATAAGCCGACCGTTCGTCTGCCTTCGAATGCCATGTAAAAATAAACCTAGTGAAGCTTTGTAATTAGATTTCACTGCAATTATTTAATATGTTATAAGTTGTTATTACAATAATTACAACTCAGTACGTTAACTTTTGCAATATTAATCTAAGATAAGTCAGTGACAACAATAACGGTTTTACTTTTTAGTTTTTCTTACAACAATTTTTTTTCACGAGAAAACAAAACAAAGGTTCCTGCAGCACCAACAATATTCCACGTGAAGTGATGCAACAAAAGCCAGCTGAAACCTCAACTTGGCGCTTTTAGAAGAATGCTCGACATTTTGTTAAAGCATGCAATAGAGACATGCAATGGTGAAGTGTCGTCTTTCTTACTTCATGTTCTGTACTCCAAACGTGAATGCTTGGACACAACAAAGGGTAAGTGGCCGAGGGTAGCATGAACTTAAGTCTGGCGAATGCATTGATATACCATAGATTTATAATGTTAATGTCAAAATTATATATTCAATTTAGGCTCTCCTGAGCATTAATTATAATTGAAATGAGAAAAATTTTGAAAAAACTAAAGATTTTTTGTATTTAATTTAGCTTACAATTTTTACCGTCATTAATACAAATTATTATCTTAAAGGGTATACCTCTCACTCAGGACTCACTTTGTGTGGAAAGTATCTACTGAAATAACCTTTCTTGCTCTTATAACCTACAAGTTTCCCGAAAACTGTATGAAATAGATTTATATTAAAATAACCAGCCTTGTCCAGGGGTCCAAAAAGTCTTCATGCGTAACATCCTTACTATAAAATAAAATTGATAAATAATAAAGTAATTTTTTTTAACTTTATCCGGTGTTATAAATATTTTGTAATATCTAATTGGTTTATACAAAGAAGTTATCACATTTTAGAGAGTCCTTTAAAGAATGAAAAACTCAAAAATTAAAGTTTACATTATTTACATGTTATTTATGTTTATATTAAACAATTATATTACAGGTCGTCACATGAATAATAATTTAGGTTCATATCGTAAGTATTTTTAATTCATTACGTATCTTCGTTTTATCATCGTCATTGTTAGCAGCTCCTGAAAAGCCTACGTCCACGGCTGGACATAGGCCTTTCTCAATGAACGCTAAGACGGCCGATCCCTTGCTACTCGCTGCCAACTTGAGCCAGCTACGCTCCGTCTTCCCGAACGCGGCCTCTACTCCAAAACCTTTTTGGCCCATCGACTATCGGTTTTTCGGACCACGTGACCGGCTCACTGCCACGTCGACGAGCTAATTCTTTGCACTATGTCAGTGAATTTAGTTCTTTTAGTCTTCATCTACGTGTCTATAAATAAGATGTTCAGTGCAAGTTCTTAGTCATATTATTAACTAGCAACTCCCCAACCCCCCATGGACGTCGAATTTCGTAAAATCCGTTCTTAGCTTACCTCTACTCGGCGAAAGGAATATTCCTAACAAATTTACTTATTGTGATGAGTCAATATATAGATGGGAATCTCTTTTATATAGATTTCGACAAGCTACTATTGCATTAGGACTTTGAAATTCGAATTTTGCAACCCTCCGTTATCGTTAAAAAAACAGTAATGACGCTTATAATTACGCACCTTTATCGGTGAAATAGGACCACCTGACTTTTTAGCGGAAGTATAGTTTGGCATTAGATGTCATTTATCTACAGTCCACAACTTATTTGGTTCGGATATACAAAAGTTAGATTTCAAATCATATTTAGACTATTACTCTGACATACTTTTGTAAAACCTTGTATTGATAACTTAAAAATTATCTATTTAATACCATATCATTGCATAAAATGTTCTGTCAAGTTATGTGTAACTATAACATTTTATAAATGTTATAATAATTTCTATTACAGTACGTACATATTTTTTTCGTATCATGAATTTAAAACTGTCTACAAAGATTGATTTGGGACTCGGCAACCCTCGAAAACAAAAAGCATCGGCTTACTGAACTTTTACTGCATATCCAACCAGCCCTTTAATTATTTTTCATATACAATCTGTTGTCCTGTCCCTGAGTTTCCCTTTTCGTTAATTAAAAGGCGTTGCGTTTTCCCTAGAGCCTATTCAATGAGCCCGTGAGAAAAATTAATTCATCACGCATCTGAAAATAGATATTATAAATGGAAAAAATTCATTTATAACAAAATTTTAAAAAACAAAGTTAAAAATTTATGGTAGGAAAAAAATGTATTTTATTTATATTTATTATTATGTGTAATTAATTGAAAAGTAAATGATTGCGTTTAATTGTAATGTCAAAATATGCTTAAGTATGCGGCTGCAAATTTTGTATACTTATAATATTAAAATGTTGAATTCTCAATAATTTTCAATTTTTATCATCATCATCATCATCAGCCTGTGTCAGTCCACTGCTGGACAAAATGACACACAATAGAATTAGTTACGAAAAAATAAGCATACAGATAGACTAGTTCTCTGTAGAGTAGAATAATAGCTTCAGAAAGTAGCACTTTACCTTTAGCACGCGGTAGTCGCATTGTTACTGACGGTATCCTTATTTGTATTATACTAACCTTTATAATCCACTGAGAGGATGTTACGTAAATAAACAGTTTTCTTCGATAACACCTAAAAGTGCCACTACACTTTCAAGCTGTTTTGACTAACAACACAGTGTTACTAATCAAATAAGTAGCTTAAAAAATCTTTATTAATAAAAAAAAAACTTCAAATTGTAGTACAGGGTAATTATTGTTAAAAAATTGAACAACGTAACACTCTTCTTAGATATATTGGAAGAATATTTTATCGAAATACTAAATAGTAAATCTAAACTTCGAAATTTTGGTGGATAATTTTTTTTAAAAATTTTGTGATCTTGGACCGATCCCGAGATCGATTTTTTTTCTATTCAATTAAATAGTTAAATCTAAATTAAGAGTGTCCTCTTGCTTTGTTGCGAATCCTAGAATCTGCTATCCAAAGACAATAGGGGTAAGAAAATCCAGATTTTTGAATCGCACTCATCTTAGGTGAACCTAACCAATTTGTTAGCTTCACTGTAGCTATTAACAACCATGTATTACCACTACTGCATAAAAATGTTAAAATATATATAGGAATAAACATGAAGATAAACATCAAAAGAAACTAAATGGAGCGGGCATACAGATATTTTATTGAAGCATTAAAATAGCTTTAAGAAGGTAATATTTTTAGTTTTCTTTAATATGAATGGAAAAAATATGTGCTCTCTATTTTTTCGCTTTTATACCTGAGAAAAATTGAGTTTTTAATTTTTATGTTTTAAAAAACAAAAATTAAAAATTTTATGAGTTTTCAATTAATGTGTTATCATTTCATTTCATATTTATCTAGAATTATTTTCTAAATTTTTGGTAAAAGTAAAATAGGCTGCAGAAATAACTTGCATAAGTAGGTAATAAGTAGTTAAAATAAATGATAAAATGTGCCTTGTGGAGTCTGTTATGGTAGTCTTTGATGATACTTACACTAGTAAAGGTCACACATTTGCACGTTTGAAGAATAGACTTATGTAATAATATGATAGGTTTAACCTATAAATAATTTTATTTTAAAAATATTTCCATTAACCGGTCGTAGGAGCATAATACGAAATTAATAATTGATGTGATCAAAGGATAAAATTAAAACTATAAAAACAAGGGTTGGCTATAGAAAATTGAAAATATTGAGTTATAACATTTTTTGGCCACATAATAAAAATAAAAAATTTTACAAAAAAGTAAAAAAAAAAAGTGGTTTATTCCATATTCCAGGTTTTTAAAATAGATAAAAGGCGTTCTCGGACTTTTATATGCATAAAATTACATAAATCAGTCCAAGTCGTTTCGGACCAGTATTAAGTAAATTATAATGTAATATGGTATAGTAGCAGTGGGTATTCAAAATTAAATATTTATTCCAAAAAGTCCTTTAATCCTTACTTAAATAAATTGATAAATAATAAAGTAACTTTTTAACTTATCAGGTGTTATAAATATTTTGTAATATCTATTGGTTTATACAGTTATCAATTTGAATAGTCCTTTAAAAGGTGAAAAACTCAAAATTAAGTTTATTACAGTGTCCTGAATAATAATTTGGTTCATATCATGTATATTATTCATTCGTATCTTCGTTTTATCGTCATCATCGTTAGCAGCTCCTGAAAAGCCTACGTCCACGGCTGGACATAGGCCTTTCTCAATGAACGCCAAGTCGTCCGATCCCTGCTACCTGCTGCCAACTTGGAGCCAGCTCATCGACTTATCGGTTTTTCTGACCACGTGCCAGTCTGCTCACTGCCACGTCAATGAGCTAATTCTTTACTATGTCAGTGAATTTAGTTCTTTGAGTCTTCATCTACGTGTCTATAAATAAGATTTTCAGTGCAAGTTCTTAGTCATATTATTAACTAGCAACCCCCCAACCCCCCTTGTACGTCGAATTTCGTAAAATCCGTTCTTTGCTGACCTCTGCTCGGCGAAAGAAATATTCCTACCAAATTTCAAGTCACTACGCCTTATGGTTCAGGAGATATCGTGATGAGTCAATATATAGATGGGAATCTCCTTTATATAGATTACGACAAGCTACTATTGCATTAGGACTTTGAAATTCGAATTTTGCAATCCTCCGCACCTTTATCGGTGAAATAAGACCACCTGACTTTCTAGCAGAAGTATAGTTTGACATTAGATGTCGTTTATCTACAGTCCACAACTTATTTGGTTCGGATATGCAAAAGTTAGATTTCAAATCATATTTAGAATATTACTCTGACATACTTATGTAGAACCTTGTATTGATAACTTAAAAATTATCTATTTAATACCATATCATTGCATAAAATGTTCTGTCAAGTTATGTGTAACTATAACATTTTATAAATGTTATAATAATTCTATTACAGTACGTACATATTTTTTTCGTATCATGAATTTAAAACTGTCTACAAAGATTGATTTGGGACTGCAACCCTCTAAAACAAAAAGCATCGGCTTACTGAACTTTACTGCATATCCAAACAGCCCTTTAATTATTTTTCATATACAATCTGTTGTCCTGTCCCTGGTTTCCTTTTCGTATAATTAAAAGGCGTTGCGTTTTCCTAGAGCCTATTCAATGAGCCCGTGAGAAAATTAATTCATCACGCATCTGAAAATAGATATTATAAATGGAAAAATTCATTAATAAAAAATTTTAAAAACGTAGTTAAAAATTTATGGTCGGAAAAAAAATGTGTTTTATTATTATGTTAATTAATTGAAAAGTAAATGATTGCTTTTTAATTGTAATGTCAAAATATGCTTAAGTATGCGGCTACAAATTTTGTATACTTATAATATTAAAATGTTGAATTCTCAATAGTTTACAATTTTTACCATCAATTTTTTATCATCATCATCATCATCATCATCAGCCTGTGTCAGTCCACTGCTGGACAAAATGACACACAATAGAATTAGTTACGAAAAAATAAGCATACAGATAGACTAGTTCTCTGTAGAGTAGAATAATAGCTTCAGAAAGTGGCACTTTACCTTTAGCACGCGGTAATCGCATCGTTACTGTCGGTATCCTTATTTGTATTATACTAACCTTTATAACCCACTGAGAGGATGTTACGTAAATAAACAGTTTTCTTCGATAACACCTAAAAGTGCCACTACACTTGCAAGCTGTTTTGACTAACACCACAGTTTTACCAATCAAATAAGTAGCTTAAAAAAATCTTTATTAATAAAAAAAAATCTTTAAATTGTAGTACAGGGTAATTATTGTCAAAAAATTAAACAACTTAACATATCTATGTTGGAAGAATATTTTATTGAAATACTAAATAGTAATTCTTAACTCCGAAATTTTGGTGGATAATTTTTTTTTTAAATCTTGTGATCTTAGACCGATCCCGAGATCGAGTTATTTTCTATTCAATTAAATAGTTAAATCTAAATTAAGAGTGTCCTCTTGCTTTGTTGCTATTCCTAGAATCTGTTATCCAAAGACAATAGGGGTTAGAAAATCCAGATTTTTGAATCGCACTCATCTTAGGTGAACCTAACCAAATCATTGTTAGCTTCACTGTAGCTATTAACAGCCATGTATTACCACTACTGCATAAAAATGTTAAAATATAACATAAGCTAAATGGAGCGGGCATACAGAGATTCTATTGAAGCATTAAAATAGCTTTAAGAAGTTAATATTATAGTTTTCTTTAATATGAATGGAAAAAATATGTGCTCTCTATTTTTTCGCTTTTATACCTGAGAAAAATTGAGTATTTTCAACGTCGGAAATTTTTAACACATAAAATACAATATAAATTTTATATATAAAAAGCTAGAAATAAAAATTTAATCGAAATAAAAATAAAGATCAAGTGCATATTTGACCTTTAAATTATTTCCCATGTTTTTTACTCGATTTCTCATCGGCACAAGAGCTGTTTAATTCAATTCAATGAATAAATGTAATCCACGTAATTAATAGAGTCGATTTGTCATTTTACGAATTTTTTGTCCACTATTACACACCGAGTTGAAAAAAATTTATCTATAGGTTTTAACATCAACAAAAATTTCTGCATTTGATTATGAAGCCCCATCCAAAACCACAATTTATCGCTCGTTTGCTGAATTTTAACTTGGACGTGTCAAGCTCAGTAATGATCTCCGTCAAGGTCGTCCAAAAACTGCAGTCACACAAGATAATGTTGATGCTGTGCATAAGCTGATTGAAGAAGATCGACATGTCGCATACCTCGAAATTCAGGCAGCTTTAGACATTGTCATGAGTTAAATACAAATAATCTTGCATGAACAATTAGGTGTAAAAAAGTTGTTTTCCCAATGGATACCGCATTCGCTGTCTGTAGAGCAAAAAGCGGTTCGCGTTACTTGGTGCGTCAGAACTCTCGAAAGATTCCACGCAGGATCCTTAAATGCTGTATACAACATCATATCAGATGACAAATCGTGGATATATGCGTACGAATTTGAAATTTGTTCGTAAATTGTTCGTTTACGGAGTGTTGCAAAAAAAATGGTGGCCACGTCTGTCTCCAAAACCGGCCATATTGCGACTATTCCTCTTGAAGGACAAAGAACCGCTAATGCAGAATGGTATGCTAGCATTTGTTTGCCATACGTCGTTTCTAAACTCCATTAAGAGAACTGCAACCGCCGCATTATGCTCCATCACGACAATGCAAGTTCTCACACCGCGCACAGAACATAAAAAATTTTTTTAGGGCAAGAAAACATTCAATTTAAGACCATCAGTACAGCCCTGAAATAAAGAATAAATTGTGTGGTCAGAGATTTTCATCATCTGAAGAAGCTCTAGACACGTACAAATAGCCATTTTGAAGACCGAAACTTCCGAATGGAATGGATGCGTCAATGATTGGTTCCATCGTATGAAAAAATGTGTCAAATTTCGCGAAGATTACTTTGAAAAGCAATAAATACTTTTTTAATATGAATGTTGTGTCCCTTCCTTGATATTTAGTGCCGCCCTCGTATGTACTAACATACATGTCTATAAAAAACATAAGCTACCGTTCAGAGGTCGGCCAAAAAATAGCATTACAACTGTAGCGTTTTTGTACATTTTATTACTAGTCAGATGGTAAGTTCTGTGGACACATTTTTATAATATAAATGCACAGCAGATAAACTTAAGCATATTTTTAAATAATAAAGTTTTGTACAAGTTAGTGCCTTTATTATCAAATAAACGTATCATAGTTAAAGAAATACGATACGATACTTTTACGTGATACAACACTGTTATACGCCTCATACAAATATAATTATTTTCAAAAAAGCTAATTAAATCTATAAGTCCATTGCACCATAGAATAAAACATTGAATTGGATATAGTTATTAATATTTGAATAATATTGAATTTGGGCCGATCACTCAACTGTCTAAAAAGTAAGATGATTTTTATAAAGAAAGTGTTTTATTATTGCTTGTAAGCTGTTAATGGTTCCAAAGATTTCTTAAATAATTTTGGCATAGAGTAATTGATTCCCTTGATTACATGTAGTCCCTTAACGCCGGATATTGAACATCTTAATTTTTTCTATCAATATTCATACTTATTTGTAACACGATTTTTATAGGACAGACGCATATTATAAATTAAAATGGTAGAGTAAAAAAAATAAGGGACAATTGGAATAAAAAAAATACGGAGCGCATCAAATAAGGATTTAAGAAAGAATGAGAACAAGAACTTTCTGTACAAGTAGCTTCCTTGCACAATAATATTTAAAAAAGTACTCTACATGACCAATGATCAGCATTTATCAGTAGGTAAGTGCTGAGGTTGCAACCAAAGCTTTGTATATTTTACTAAAACATTTTTACCTGAGTATAGTATATATATATAATCGGTGTCGGATGAATTAAACTCTCCGGTACTGAGTGAATTCATAATAAGTAAATTTCCAAGTGAAGTTGGTCCGGTACTAGTTGCCACTTCCAAATAATCCACTTTCTTTAATGAAAGTTTGTTGTATATCAATACATATTTTATTACAGAAGTTGCTTTATGTTTATTTATTATTTGCTGGCTGGCTTTCACTACCGGAACCGATTTTTACATGATTGGAGGACGCATAGATCATTTTTACTTTTCATACAATCGAGTGATCGGCCCATATTGTCCTAACCAACCAGGAATAGCGATATCACAAAGTTGTTTTCCATGGAATCCATGACCTTCGGTTTTTATATAAACAGATTAATAAGGTCGGTTTATACATAAAAAGGTTAATGGCAATGAGCCACGGTGGCGGTCATTTTGTATTAAATACTTAAGAAATTAAGGTTTACTAAGTACACCCTAAAGCTGAACAAATGGCATGTAACTCAAAAATGCGATTGGCTTACATAATTTTAAAGGGGTAAAAGAGCTTTGAGATATATAAATATAAGAATGATATATAGAATAATAATTATAAGAAAACTCTTGGAAATATTATGTTCAAAGTTTACTGCATGCTGTACAACCATGATTAAATTTAAACAATATTAAATTTTTATATGCCAAATCTATTCTAGTAAAATGACAATGGCCAAATACCAGAGTCATTAACGCCGGTTTCCCTCAATTTCATTTTTGCAATGCAAATGACTAGCTTCCAATCAAAGTGAATTGAGGAGAAGGTTTAAGTATTACCACTGTTCCACTTACTTTCCAAATGAATAATATAATAAGGTTAAATTATTCATCCTCGCCAATTACCAGAATTTACATTTACAATCGGAGAGAAAGTTAAGAAAATCATTTACAGAGACAAATTTTTTATTGCACTAATACATTGCATTGACATACATATTTTATTGAAATTGATTAAATGTCAGCAAGCCTTAAGTGTTATAACTTGTTTTTCTCATGTTTTTTTTTTTTTATGGCATACGCAGCAGACGCGCAGTCAGGGCCACCTGATGGAAGTGGTCACCGACACCCATAGACATTCGCAATACCAGTGGTATCGCCAACGCGCTGCCTACCGTGAGACTATAGGGTGTTAAGTCTCGTTTACCCAGTAAATACGCTGGCTACGAGTGCCCTTCAAACCGGAACACAGCAGGGTTTCACACTACTGCTTCGCGGCGAAATAGGCACCGCGGTGGTACCCACCAGACGGTCTGTCGGTCCTGTAAACAGGGGACCTACCACTGGACCTACCATCATGTTTGTTCTTTACTAAAAAAAATAATATTTTTTGCTTATAATAATAATATTTATTGATATTTTATTATATACTGTTTTGATGATTATATATACTTATTATCTAATTTTGGAGTTCTTACATTAGCCAAAAGGTCATATGATAGGTCATGCAAATTAAATAGTTGAGTACAATCTTTACAAAGTTCGAAAAAACTACTTAAAAATCATCCAATAGCGATTATAAAACTAGCACCGATAGTTTTAGTTAGTTCTTAGTGAATGCTGGGTGCTGTTTCATGCTTAACAGATAGCGTTGCATAATTAAACTTGTAATATTCCTGTTATTGTAAGGTCAATCAGTACAAAATTTAGATATTTTTTAAAATTTTAAGACATACTAAAGATGTACCGTAATCCTACTAATATTAAAAATGCAAAAGTTTGTGTGCATAAATGTGTTTTACTCATTCACTCAAAAACTACGTAGAACATTTTATTAAATCTTTGAAATTATATTACTTATAAATGTCTATAACTTATAATGTAGCTTTATATCAGAATAACTTATAGGCTATAATTTTGAAGGATACAGTGTATTTTATGCAGGATACAAAAAGAGCAACAAGCTCCCTCGTGATTTCCGCCACTGCATTTTAAATCTCAAAATATATTTAACGTTTAATATAGCTTAATGTCGTATCACAAAATATAAAAAAATGGACCAGATAACAGCTATTTTAAAAATAATTAACAAAATCGGAGCAATAGGAGTGGATAATGATAACCGAGTTTTTATTACTTGTTAATAGCTAAAATAAAACGAAAGTTTTATTTTTCACCCTCTAATGGACTCCCAGAGAAGTCATTAGATTTTACAAAGATGTCAAAATAATTACTGTTGGTTTTGCTTCGTAAATTTACAACAACAGCATCCCATAATAAAATTTAACTTTATCTTTTTCAGTAATTGTCCGTAAAACAAAAAACCTCCTCCTCCTCCTTAAGTAGAAAAACCTTTTGAATGACTTATGTTATCCATTTACGAGGTTTTTAAGTTAGGATTGAAATAGATTGGTAAAATTTCGTACTTACTATTCGTAAAGTTAAAAATGGAACTTGCATTTTAGAACGATATTACTGAAATGTGTTTTGACTAAATGACCATTATACGTAATTCAATAAAATTTTCATAAACGCAGTTTCATTCTTTACATTTTTCTGCATACAAATAATACGCACCGCATGTTTGCCGCAATTTTTTTTTTCTATATTATAAGCGAATAATAAAAAAATCTTGTTATACAATGCTTTATGTGTCAATACCGTCAGAATTTTCGTTTTATTGTTATTTTTCATTATATTACAGAGATATTTATAGTCCAAATGTTGTTTCTAATCGCCGATATTCTACCTCGTCATTAGACCTAACAATGGTGTCGAACTAATTGCCGACGAGTTGGGTCCGTAAATTTATAATGAAATCTCGTTAAAGAAAATTAATTGTCCTTCTTTTTAGTAATTGGCTTTAAAACTACCTATATAGAGTCAGACACGTTTGTTTTTTAGACAAATTATTTTTTTTCATTTCATAATTATAATCTTTTTTTCTATCCAAGTATGAATGACTTCTCATGTAACTTGTGTGTTCTGATGGTATGTCTTTTTTATGTAACGGCCAAATAAACTTTTTCCAAGAAATAATAACTTCTGGGGTCTTTGTCAGGGTCTGTATCAAACATTTTGCAAAAATCAAGGCCCATTTTTGCGTACCGTATTTATTCTCATTGAATTTAAATATTTTCAACATCCTAATATGTTATGTAATTTCGAATTCACCTTTTTCGTGAAAATATAATGCAATGTAGAGAAAAATTTTGGAAATATTATTTTTCCACGTTTTTTTTAAATTAAGGCAGGAAAGGTAAGTATAAAAGTAGCCCACTTAAGCGTCTCATTTCTTACTGTACAAATAATGCAAATGTAGAAACCGTAGCAATTCGTCCTCTAAATTGCGAAAGTTTGAAGTAACATTTTTTCTTAATGACGGCGTAAATGAAAAATTGCTTGTTCTGAAACAAAAGAAGTTAAGAACGACCGTGTTAAGATCACGGTCGTGGTTTACAACTTGAGCTACTTTTTAGGCTTGAGCTTTTACTCTTAAGAATTTTTGTGTATAATACTGCCGTGCGCAACTTTTATCATTATTATAATGTTTATTTCTGCTTTTATTATTATTAAAAATGGAAAGGTGAAGTAAATCTTTTACGGGTAATCTAAATAATTTTAAAATTTGAATTAATGATTCAATACATCCGTTGGACCATTGAACTACTATACCACTAAATATCTATTATAATTGTATATACGCTATGAAACTGAGTACAATCTGCTTTGCTTAAAAAGAAAATTATTGATAAATAATACTATCTTATGATTATTTTACTTTATTTATATAATTATTATTTGAAAAATGTACCACGTTCTGGTAGTAAAAAAAAATTTGTTGTTTATCAACTTTAAAGGTCAGCTTGTTTTACTCATAAAATCTTTAATGTCTCGAAGCAACCTCAAATCAAATTATTGAATTACGCTGGTTGCGGGTCTTATTTATTTACAAAATCTCGGGTTGACCCTTGTTTCACAAAACTGTCTATTTCTTTCTCAAAGTGAAAGTTAGCAAACATGGCTGCCTCCAGGATCAGTTTTATTTAGACAGACAAATAAATGGAGACTGACGGTAAAAATGTAGAACTTGTATAGAATTATCTCATATTTGTAGGTGACTTTAAGGGTCAAATGTCAAAAATTAGTATTTAAATAGACTATTAAATAGATTCATAAATTTGATACCGTATTAATACAATTAGCAATTTAAATAATTTTTGAAAGATTCTTTGCAATTTACCACGAGTCGCTTGTCACTTACAAGTGTAGATCTTTATAAAATTAATTAATGTAAACATATTGTCTATTTCATGTAGATTAGAACAGAGATTTACGATACGCGATAATGATTTGTATTTTACAAAGTATAAGTAATTTACGTTAAAGTGATATACGAGCTGAGATGACACATGTCTCACTGGGGATAGTGTGAACAGAATACAGATCAGTGGTAATACTAACGAGTTTGAAGTCGGTTATATTTTTTGGTATCTTTTTTTTCTTTTATTATTATTTTAAATGAAATTTTTGTAACTAAACTAATAAATTTAAAAAGTGAAAAGTATTTAAATAAATTAAAGATATTGTTTTACTGTAAGACGTTAACATTGTTCAGGTTTTAATAAGCGAGTTTTTGTGATGGTGTGCAGATGATGATATTGTACGTTAGAATATAATAATTTTAGATCTTTTATTAGTTATCTGTACAAAGACGGATGACTAATAATGTTATCCCTATCACCAGTGTTTTCATGTCGCTGACTTGGAATATATTAGTCAATAATTCTTCGTTGCGAAACTTTCTGCTGACAGCTTCAAGTAACTATGTATAAAATCCTTTCTTGCAAAATAAGCGCTGAAACATACAAAAAATATTCATCGTTAAATCATTGATTAAAAAAATTATGACCTACCTACTAATCGAGGAGAGTTCTATGATTAATGGATAAGTGACAAACTTTTTTAAGAATTATGTTACATTAAACGACTTTGTAACAACAAAGAACTGGTGCGATGTGTAAGTAAAAATGTTGTAAAACAAGAGAATTTTTAAGGTGCTAGTACTTAGACAAACTTGCGCAGGTCAGCTAAAATATTAAGATTATAATTTGTTTAAAAAAAATTCGAATTATTTCATCATCTTTAATAAATTTTCAAAAATTATAGTCTAACCTAAGCCGTTAGTTCACAGCTACAAAGAGAAAACTATTTATGAATCTTGATTATGTTAGGTAATATTGTAGCATTACAATTAAAATCACCAACGCAAGTAGGAAACCATGAACAATGTTAGAAAATTTTGGAATTTACCTTTATTTCACTCAAATATAAATGAATATCCTCCTAGAGAAAAAGAAAAGCTTATCCTTTTGCAAGGATGGCGTTTTCGTTATCAGGTTGATTTAAAGTATACCCATAAATCGGAAACACCTTGAGTTCGACTACGTGAGCACTTACGCAAAATTAGTTTCACGTTCGAGTACCCTTGCCCGGATGCTATTACTTTGATATTGGTAACACGATTGGTTATTAGATTTGACTTTAGCAATATTACTCTCCTGTAGGTTCATTTTTATTTTAATAATTTTAATGTACCTTACCAACTACATCATCTAACATTAATCAATATATCAATACGTCATCAATATCAATAAAATATCAATATCATTTTACGTTAAAGTTTACTATTTGTTATAATTTTTACGAATCGTCAACTCATTGAGACGAGAACCGCTTCACGTTCTTAGAAATTCAAATTAGCCTCTTAAAAAAGTGGGAGTGCTGAACAGAGCGGGACAGTGCTTTACGTCAAGCCAAAAGCTTCTACTTTACAAAGCTCAGGTCAGGCCTCACGTGGAGTATTGTTCCCATCTCTGGGCCGGTGCCCCCAAGTATTAGCTGCTTCAACTCGACTCCCTACAAAAACGAGCCATTCAAATCGTCGGCGATCCAATCCTCAAGGAGATATTGGCTACCGCCTGTTTAAC
Source organism: Lamproptera curius (assembly GCA_029286875.1). NCBI lineage: Eukaryota > Metazoa > Arthropoda > Insecta > Lepidoptera > Papilionidae > Lamproptera > Lamproptera curius. Next base: position 1,169,290 of record JAGSMT010000077.1, read on the forward strand.
GGAGAGTGCTCAGCGGAGCTGTTCGATATGGTACCTACCTCCCCATTCTATTATCGTACCCTCCGTCACCGACAGAGTTCATCCATACCACCGGAAACCATGCCATCAAATACGTTACGTTTCAGAGATCATTCATGCCACGCACTATTAAACTCTGGAATGAACTCCCTCTAAGGTTTTTCCTTCGCGCATGACATGCTTCCTTGAAACGAGGTATAAAGAGAGTCCTTTACGGTAGGCAGCGCGTTGGTGATACTTCCTGGTATTGCTGATGTCCATGGGCGTCGGTGACCACTTCCCATCAGGTAGCCCTACTGCTCATCTGCCTTCGTTGGCATAAAAAAAAAATTAAAAAAAATAGAAGTCGCTTAGGTTTAAATGATAACAGTGAAACAATTATATTTTTTAATTTTTAAGGGCATGAGTAGTTTAGAAATTACTAGTTTAATATTTAAAACTTTTCACACATTACCTTGGATCGAATTTCGCGAGAAAGTCAACCAGTGCGTATGTATTAATAACTTGATAAGAGAGTGAGGGATATTCAGCTTGAATTTTTATTTTTTATCGGCTTCAACGTAAACATTCTTTTTTTGTCTGTTAAGTAGTAAGTGTAGTAACATGCAGCCTAGATTTTTTGAATAATTTTGATATAAGTTGTTTTAGAAATATTAACCAATCAAACATATGAAGTAAAACCATGTGCAAATAATTTAAAAACATTAAGATAAATAAAAAAACAACATTTTACATAATTGTCCGCTTTTCATTGTTTTAAATCAAAGTCAGTGGTCATATATCTACGGTCACCATTTAATCTGAACATATAACAACAAAAATTTTAATTGAAATGTTTGACTGACTTCAAAACCTGTTTGACGTTTTGAAGTTTCAAGTTTGTCTTTAAACACACAAACCTCTAAGCTTTTTCTAACGGCGTATACTGCTTATAACTTGGTAAATACCGATTGTAATTTATTGCTATAAATCGAGGTTTTTTAAACATAAATTGGACATTGTAATATTGCTCTATTATCTCATAAATATTGGTAGTATACTTATTAAGTTGATGTCAACTATAGTTTATTTCACATCTATATATTAATATTTCTATTATTTTAGCTATTTTCAGTAAAACGAAATTTATTAAAAGAACTTTTTTTGATCTTCTTACGCTCTATTACAGAGAAGACAATACATATAGTTAATCTTTGTACAATTAAATTATTAAAAATTCCTAATGTTATAAAATCATATCCTAGACGACATTTTGAAAAAGTAAATATCTTAAATAATTGTATTAAGAGACCAAAGTTTGTTGTGCTACAAAAATAAATACAGAATGTTGCGAACAATTGATTAAATGTTATTCAGTTTTGTTAAGAGCGTTCAAATATCAGTATATCGAAAATGCGTCAAAGTAAAAAGACGAGGGTGTGCTTTTATGACAAGGGGCCAAATTATTAGCGAAAATATTTGCAAACAACACACACGGGTTGTCTATCAGATTTTTATTGCTTTATTTGAGTAATACATCAATTATGTAATATATTTTGACGGTTGTAGGTCTCTTTTTACGGGACATCGTCTGCGAAGTACCAGCGCGGTGTCTATTACTGCCGCAATCAGCGTATAAGCACTACTGTCTTCTGGTTTGAAGGGTACAAGAGTCCGCCAATTACTGGGCAAACGAGACGTAACATCAAATGTCTCAGGGTACATAGGCAGATCAGCTAAAACAGAGCTCAACCTATCATCAAGCAAATTTAATACATGGATTGATTTTTAAAAACCAGGCATTATTAGAACATAGCACATTCAATAAGAATAATTATTTCTTTTATTTACGCGATTATTATACATATCAAAACCACTAATTTACGGATTTTTCGCGTTACTTAAATATATTTATTACCGATAAGGTTTTTTCCAATTTGAATAAGGTTTATTTATTATAATTTCAATACCATAAAATTACTGACTGTCCAAGCCGATCGTGTTTGAGGGTTTAGATAATTGTGAAATAATATGTGAATTAATCAAATATTCTAAATTTATGATTAAAAAGTAACCATCTGATGTATTTTCAAGGTTTGAGACATTGAAAATATTAAAGCTATGTATTATACCAATTAAAATCAATTTTTTTTTGTATCTGTAATACATATCAGTTCACGTTTAATTACAAACAATATGATATCCTTGTTCGCAGACCAAGACCAATAGAGTCAGTAACACTAAATCTTCAAGAGCAATTTCGAGACCCGTTAACACATTGTTTCCCTGGAGAGCGGAGTCGATTGTAATTAAGTGGCAACCGATAGCAACAAACGATAAACCGAGAATTGTAAATTGTTAGAGATCGAAATAAATGTTCTAGGATGGATAAATTAAAATATATATTAAAGTTATACAATAATACGTCGTTTCATTAAAATTTTATTAATTATAATTAATGCGGTGGTGTACGTGATTCAGACTTCCCGCGAATCCACCTTGGTTGACAATTGAAGGACAGGAAGGCCGGCACGCTTACCTTTGTTTTTTGGAGTTGGAAAAATCCAGCTTACGGATTCCCCGCCACCAGAGTGTATGTGGGGCTCCCTCATACACTCATACGTATACCCACTAAAAAACCAACGGTTGCTCTTTTCTTATCTCGCTGTAGCACGTCTACCTCCTTCAACCCGTCCCGCAGCCTCCGAGGCGCATTTAAAACGGACTTATCCAGCCTTCTCCACGGCCAGGTTCCTCTTAGCTTCCCACGTTTTCTTCACATTTCCTGTTGAAACTTTTCATCTCTTGACTCACTTAACCACTTATCTAGACTAAAGGAAAGACATATTACAATTGATTATACTACCAACAATAAAAGTTCTATTTTATGTTGAATAAAACCTTCTAGCACCGTAGAATATGAAAATTAAAAGGTAATTTATTTTATTGTTATTGACATAAATTGATAAATTATATCACATTGTTAATTTAATGTTGAAGAAACTTGTATATGTTAGTAAATTTTAAAAAAATTACTATTTATCTAAATTTAGAAAAGTAGATTAATTTAACATTTTTAATGTCTTTCTAGTTCTAATGAATTTAATACTTATATTTCAAGATGATAAATTCACCGTAAAATATTTTAGTAACAAAAAGTCAAGGATTGCATACAATATGTTACACAGACATTAATATTTTCTTAATGTATGTCTTCTTACCTTAGTTTCATCAATTAGATAATCTTTACTGTAATGCAAGAGTGATAAACATACGTCAGATACAAAATATATTTAGAATTTTGTAAAGCTAACAAGACTGTAAATTGATATTAATACGTTTACCTGAAATATAATATTTATATAAATCCGTGCATTGTGCAAGTATTCAATTTATCTTAATTAGTTGTTTACTGACAATAGTCAGACCTACACAAAGAAAACTAGGTCTCTTATATTTGTACACGTTTTAAGGTAATATCTATAAGTTGTTTTTATGTATATTATTTTATACATATATTTATAACCGAAATCCGGTGATGTTGTGAAGTTATTTCAATTTTTAATTCAGGTTGATTTCAATAATTAAATAATTAAAAAAAAACATATATGAATTCTAAATTAGTCTATTCGTTAATTTGTGTTTGTTTTAAGAGCGTATGATACGCAATACAACAGTTTGTTTTATATATAGTATTTGAAATTGACGAATGGTTTTTGGACCGTATCTCGTATATATATTATCAAAATATTAATATAAAATAAATCTAAAGATATGTGCTCAACGCAATTATTTATAAAAAAAATCAATATTATATTAAATTATGAGCTCTTGACTTTACTGGAATGTCTCTTAATCTTCGATCTGGTCGCAAGTTAACGTCCCTTTTACAAGCGAACAATGTCGGCAATTGCTAAACGAATCTGGCTGTAGCAGATTTATGCAGAAATACTCTTTGAAATAGAACTAATACTTATAACTTAATACAGGGTGGCCCTATAAGTCATTTGAATGAAAAAAATCAAAAATAAAACTAATTACATTATGAATTAAATTTTATTTACAAAAAAGCTTAAAAAACAGGAATAATTTTTTAAAATAACATCTTCTAAATGTAATCGTTGCGATCACGGCACTCTTCAAACGACGTCTAAAATTGTCGATGATTGTGCGGCACGTCACTGCTGAAATGCTTGTCATTTCTCTGCGGATGTTTTCTTTTAGGGCCTCAATTGACCGCGGGTTTGTGTCGTATACTTTAGTCTTAGTAGCCACACAAAAAATCCATCGGGGTCAGATCTAGACTACGTGGAGGCCAGGAAATGTCCTCTCTTAGAGATCACTTTGCCAGGAAAAGTTGACGGATAACGGCATAGCAGTGTTAGAGGTGTGAGAAGTGGCCCCATCCTGTTGAAACCACGTCCTGGCATTAAAGCCTGAAAAGTTTTGCAATCCTGGTATGTAAAACTCTTCGATCATACCACATACTCTCCGACGTAATAGTAACTGCGCGCCTCTGCCATCCTCAAGAAGTAAGGCCCTAGGATACCATGGGCTGACATAGCGCCCAAACAGCCACTTTCGGACTATGTAGGGCTTCAGATGCTTAAGTTTTGGATTGATGGGGCTCCAATAGCAGCAATTTTGTTTACTAACATGCCCGTTAAGATGAAATGAGCCTCGTCAGAGAACATTATAGTTATTGAAGGAAGTAAACTGATTCAATATTTCATTCGCATAATTTTGGCTTTGAATACCGTCAGTTTCCTTTAATTCTTGAACCAACTGAATTTTGTAAGTGCCTTAATATAATAATAAGCAGAATTATTATTGACACGTTAAGATTTACCAAAAGAAGGCACCGGGATTTAATTTATAATAGCAGACGTATTTGTTTTTGAGCTTTGTAATTTTAGTATCTCGATACTAAATTATTAAGCGGCCACCATAGAATATTTAGAGTACATTTTTTTGTCAAAATAATTAATGTTTTTATTTTACTGCATCCGTAGCCTAGTGGTATAGGCGTGTGCTTTAGAAACCGGAGGTCGTGGGTTCGAATCCTGCGGGGACTCAACGAATTTTCATTGTTGTTTCCTAGTTGGTTAGGGTAATTTGGCTGATCACCCAATGTCTGAAAAGCAAGATGATCTTGCGTCGGATAGGCATGTAAAAAAACGGTCCATCCACCAACCCGCATTGGACCAGCGTGGTGAAGAAACCCCTAATGGATAGAGGTGTATTAGGGGCCTATGTCCAGCAGTGGACTATCACAGGCTGATGATGACGATGATGAATGTTTTATATTTATACAACCACCCTGTGGTATAAACCGTGAATTCGTGGATTGAAGCCCGTGGAGAAACCACTTTTTGTTATCGTTGTTTTCTGGTTGATTATGAAAATTAAGGCCGATCACCCAATAGTCTGAACAAGAATAGATCGATGCTCGGATAGGCATTAAAAAGTCACATCCACTACCGCATTGGACCACGTGGTGAAAACCTTAATGGATAAGGTGTGAATGTTACGGTAGCCGAAAACACTAGCCACAATGGAAAGGCGTGAATTAGGGGAGGCCTATGTCCAGCTGTGGACTAAAACAGGCTGGTAGTGATGATGATATATTACTCTTAAATACATCTTATTTTGACAACTGCATTATGTGTCACTCGTGATATAGGTTATCTTTTCATATATATTTTTTTTGAATTTGTCAAGCATTTTTTAAGGTACAAAGTTGTGTTTAAGGTCAAAATTGTGATTTTCTTGTTACTTATATGCCTTATAAAAATATTAAGAACAAAAAAGTATATATTTTATTCTAAAAATATTTTTCTTACCAAGTAACTACAAAGTAAAATATTTCTTTTTCCAAATACCATTAACTTTTACCATATTCTAAATGAATTTACAGATTAAAAAGTCAAATCAGTAGTTAGTCTGTTACTTGCCGAGTTTAATCATTAGATTCCTCAAGACAAGTAGCAAAGAGCTCTGGATATTAAGTAAGTGTAATAAGTGTGCATTACCCTAAAATTATATAAAGAAAACGAGAGATGAAATAAGTACTTGTACTACATGTAAGCTTTTTAGGTCCAGAGTGTTACATAGCAATGCGACGTTTTAATCAATATATGGTAGTATTTTATGATAACGACCCAATATATAAGAACTAAAAAATAACCATACATATACTTTTTTAGTTTTATTCCAATTTAGAAAATATTATTAAATACAACTATAATGGATATTTCTATTTGTGCTTTATGTTACAATTTACTGATATTCCGCATACGTATGAGGATTTAACTTACATATACTAAGAGTAGTTTAGAAAATAGCAAATGTCAAATATATAAATAGTAATAAGCTGTTACATCTAGTACCTACTTCAATATATATGTTTGAGTTGATAGTTAACGTACACTTTCATCAACATTTTTTATAAAAAAAAAAGGTTTACTTAATTTATTTATTTATTTACTTATTTTATTCTTTTCGGAAAACATACAGTGTTAAATTCGTAATTACCAATTGAGACAATATTTTTTACACCATTTAAATGTTTTCCATATAAAAAAACTATACAGCAGCTTGAATGCTCAAGAAGCTAACAAAGGTTTATTATAAAACAAAAAAAAAATAACTAAACACTAAGCTAAAAGATCACTTGAAACCAGTTCTTTGACAAAAAGCTCCTAAGTTTTACCGGTGGTAGGTCACCTTTTTACAAGGGATCGTCTGGGTGGGTACCATCGCGGTGCCTATTTCTCAAGTAGTGTGAAAACACCACTGTGTTCCGGTTTGAAGAGCACCGTAGCCAGCGAATGTACTGGGTAAACGAGACTTAACATCCTATGTCTCACGGTAGGCAGCGCGTGGTAATTCCAGTATTGCCACTGTTCAGGGCGTCAGTGACCACTTCCATCAGGTGACCGACCGCTCGTCTGCCTGCAAAGACGATAAAAAAGTGTATCTGAGGTGATTTAAACAAATCAATTTCGGGTGAATACTTCAGTTCGTTGACGAATTTTGCAGATCTTATGAAAGATGAATTGTTTCTATAATTCGTTGTGCAACGAGGAAGATGCAAAGCCAAGTAATTTTAGATTTAACCGTTATATGATCTTAAAGGTACTAATTAATTTGTAGTATCACTCACTATTTACCATTCCTGCGTATACGCAGACGCAAATGTTCCTCGTCTATTATGATTAAAATGTTTTCTAACGACCATAAAAGAGGCGTGGAGCCAAAACACCGACAAATAACGTCATGTATATTTCTGCATCGTTTAGATCTACCACGACATGTCTAAACTACGTGCATTATTCGAGTAACACGAACAATATGACGTCAAACCTGCCCACTCCGTAATGGATAACAAGGTATCTTAAGCCATATAATCAGCTTAGGTTATTTACTGTAATATATTTAGATGCTTGAAGGACGGAGACGGTAAAATTTTTTTTCTTTTAAAAACAAGCTGTGCTGGTAGGTAACCTGTACTAGCACGAGTGTGTTTGGTATAAGAATATTGTTTTGTGGCAGGTTGCATCCAATCCTACATTTCTATTGCATACTCCTAATTAGTACAAATAAGAAAGAAAATAATCACTATTGATAACTTCATAACTAATTTTTTACATAGACTCTCTTCATACCGAGTTTGGTGGCTTCAATTCTTTGGAAAAAAATATTTGCCTTGGTCCCATAAAAACCCTTCGGCATTCATCATCTAGTTATTGTCTTTGTACCGAAGTTTCCCCTTAAGTATTCATTCAATTTAGGGAATAGATAAAAATTGTTAGGCGTCAGATCTGTTGAGTAAGGGTGGTCAACCACCGACGTGTAGAATATCCGTGCCGACAATCGAGGAACTCCACAGGGGTCGGTGTTGGGACCGCTGCTGTGGAAGGTTGGTTATGATTGGGTGCTACGTGGTGGTAATATCTACGGTATCGACGCTTAACACTTGTTACGTGGACGACGCCCTTTCACACACGTCAAAGTAAATTTAATCATATAAATATAAACATTGTCTAAATAAGCATGTGTAACATAATTTATATCACAGTAAAAAGTTCTATTTACCTCTTATTAATTAAAGAAGTACTTCGAAACAAACCGCATCTGGCGAAAGTGACGAGGGTTTATATTTGAGCGCGGCTACCATAATGCCAAATATAACAAAAAATATCATTCAGATAACATCTTTATACCATGTTAAACCCTACAAAGACAACGGCTGTAGCTATTTTATCCTAATAAATGTATAATACATGTAATGAGCACTATATTTTTAAGTAACTTAGGCCAGGAACTAATAACATTTTTAACTTTATATATCGATTAACCAAATCTGCTAAGACTTAAACACTAAACAAGTAATATTATAATTAATAATTATAAAACACGTCTTACCTACGTTTGAGGAAAACAAAATGGGCACTTTTCTATATCAAGTCGATAGTAGTTTTAAGTGTAGCTTGCAATTGAGTTAAAAGTAATTTACACTTCCTTAAAAATAGATGTAAACTATAAAACTTTAAAATTAAGTTAACTGTAATGTACAGTAAATAATAGAATGAAATAGGAAAAAAAACATACGTCGTTTAATTATGCAATTATTAACAATTTTTAACGCTATTGTAGCGTTTTTTGAAATTAATTCTATAACAAAAAAACAGTCAAGAAGTGAAATTGGTTGAACTAACAGAAGAGTGACTGAAGAAGCAGACTTCTTTCATTTTGTTTCAGATACGACGTTAAAATTGTTTTTATTACCCCGACTTTTATACTTCAATGAATAGGCCTTAGGAATTTACAGCAAATACAAAACGATATATTTGTTGTATTTTGGAGCACAGTTCAATATTATTTAAGTTATTTTTACTTTATGAGGTTCTAAGTAAGAATCACTAAAAGTATTACTTGAGCAAGAGTTTGAAAGTAGTAAGTACATACTTTTATTATACATTTTATTACTGACTAAGATTAGTTATATGTCTATTAGAAATTGAAATTGTCATAACAGTATGTATAGAAACTTATTTACTACCTCAGCTAATGTAGTTTATCTGTAATCGAAACGTGATTCCATAGTTCAGAATAACGAGTTAATTAATTAGCGGCAATTTCTTTAGAGTAGGGGTAGAATATTCCATTGTTCTCGTGACACAGTTCACTCTTAAATACAAATATAATCTATAAAATATTTTAGTGGTAATAGTTTGATTTAAGAGTGAATTCTGAAACTACAGTGTAAGCTGTAACTAATAAAAAGAAAATATTCTTTTATTCCCGTTACCTGCGATTTTAGAACATAAACATAAACATAAATTCTTAATACATTATTATTGACGCGAAAACAAATATGTATATACAATTGCAGTTAGTTTGACTTAAACTCAGGAAAGGCTAGCATAATTCTGGCTAATTCTAGTTTACAATATTTTTTTTAATAATTAAGTTTGCAATGCAAGCATAAAATACAGTAAAATAAAATAATTTAGCCTATTCCTTTTATTTAGGACGTTTACTTTTTAAGGTGTCACTGTTTAAAAATTAAATAAAATATAAAAAGAAACTGTTTCTTTTATAGTCTGTTCTTGTCAGGAATATAATATTTTACAGTTTTTTGTCAGGAATCTCTTATTTAAATTGTACACAACAATTATTTAAATATCCGCTTTTAGGAATAAATTTAAGCAGCCCACTAACGTGTTAGTTGCATATATATAACAGGACTGATGTAAGCAGAGGTACCATAAATCGAGAATTGCCCTTGGACTACGTGAGCGCTTAACTAAAATTAGTTACACGATTTCACAGGAACATGTGCGGTTGTTTACTATACCTGAAACGTGACGTTTCCGAATTTTGACAAAACAACAAACTTGGTGGACCTAGCACTTATTAAGACAAAATCATATACATGTAACTTTGAACAATATCGAATAAAATTTGCATAGTTAAGTTTAATTCATATACACGTAGTTTGCCATAAAATTTTTTAATATTTATTTGTTATGTTGTTACCATTCAATATCTTGACATGTATAGTATTCGTTAGGAATAATAGTAAACAATAAAAGTAAATATAAGTATTAAAATTAAAATCTTAGTTTGGAAAACAATTGTAAAATGTAGTTACACTCGCTCGGAACTTAAAAGCATTTTCCTGTTGTGAAAACTAATGAACCGTTGATATACACCTGCACAAGTCTTGACAATTGTCTCCTTACTAACTAGGAATTTTTCACTACACTTTTAAATAAATATTTTTTAAAAGAGTATCTAATATTATAATTTTTGTATTGCATGTTAAAATTTGAATTAAACATGGCAATGCATGTAAAATTAATCATGGCAATGATATTCAGTTATTACTATCGCTACATGTTGCTATTTGAAGTCAGGCAATTTAAACTCACGATAAATTTTGCTTCTTGGTAATAGTATCTTTGTTTTGGCGGTATTCAATATATGTATATTTTACAAATGTATATTTTTTATATTTATATTTTTTATTGCCAACGAAGGCAGACGAATGGAAAGTAGTCGCCGACGCCCATGCACATCGGCAATACCAGGGGTATCACCAACGCGCTGCCTACGTACAACACGGGATGCTGTCTCGTTTACCCAGTAAATACGCTGGCTACGGTGCTCTTCAAGCCAGCCTATACACTATTGCTTTGGGGCACATAGGCACCGCGGTGGTATTATCCCAGACGGCCCCCTGTAAATTGGGGCCTATCACCTCCAAAAATTATAAGTAGTTATATTGATTAAACAAAGAAATAACGGTGTTAGTTTTAAGAAGTAATAAACAAAATAATAAGAAATAAACTATGATCTGATTACTATTCGATTTTAATAAAAGTGTTAAATTATAAATTATTATTTAATACTATGATCGAACACTACTCGCAAAAAAACCGAATAATGCAAATTCTCTGCGGTGTAAGCTCACGTTCGAAGCTGAAAATGTGAGTCCCGTCCTCCGCTCACGGATGCACATTTTTCAACCAGCTTTAAATACCAATTTTGTCAATATTGAAATTGTGTAAGCTAGAAAAGATTTGACTACAGGTACGTCCGTCCTTTAAATTATTTTTATTCAATAATAATAAAGTAAGATTTGTATATTGAAATTATAAATATACTTTTTTTCTGTAAAACGAATCGTATGGTAAGCTAAGATAACAAAGAGATAATAAAAACATCGTTGTAAATTTTGACGTTAATTTTAATTTAATACAGTTTTCAATTAACAAGCAATAAAAATCATAATATAAAGTGTGTGGTTCTGGTTTTTTTACAAACCGATTTAGTCAGTATCGGATTACTATTATTCAACTTCAACTTACTATTCAACAAGGTTACTTAAATCAGTAATATTATCTAATTATATTATTAATTTCAGTAAACTGCCTCCGTAGCCTAGTGGAACAGGCGTGTGCTTTAGAAACCGGATTTCGTGGGATCGAATCCTGCGGGGACTCAACAAATTTGCATTGTAGTTTCGTAGTTGGTTAGGACAATTTGGGCCGATCACCCAATTGTCTAAAAAGTAAGATGATCCATGCGTCGGATGTGCATGTTAAAAAGTCGGTCCACCCACCCGCATTGGACCAGCGTGGTGGAATACGGTCCAAAAACCCCTAATGGATAGGGATGTAGGTCTATGTCCAGCAGTGGACTATCACAGGCTGATGATAAATGAATAATGAATGAATCTATCACGAAATTTCTAACAATTACCTGCTTAGTAGTACTTAGTAGTCCTATGTCTAATTGAAATACGATATTCATCTGATATAAGTATAAGTCTTAAACTAATTATGCATCGTCCTTCCAAGAAACAGTAGGAAAATGAGATTCTTATACCTTCCATCCATCATCATCAGCCTGTGTTAGTCCACTGCTGGATATAGGCCTCCCCTTATGCACGCCTTCTCCATTACGTTTCATTAGTATTGTCTTATTTAAATTCGATTCAAGAATTTTTTTCCCAATTAAAGTACTCGTAAGATGAGAAAACTCAATCGAGGAAAAGCAGTTTCCAAGATTATTAAATTATAACTATGTGTATTTTCATTACAACAAGGAAAACGTTACGTTTATTTTACGAAGTTAACTGAAAGTAAGCTCTTAATTATTGGAAACAGTTACACAACTTAAATTGTAGTGTTATTTGAAGTATAAACTCTGATCAGTCGATAGGGAAATGATTTAAAAAGGAGAGATCCATATAACAAATGTGAAATAATTTATCCTCAACACATTTCTTATACAAACAAAATTTTATTAGTATTTTTTATTAGTACGACGCCAACGGCTGTATTGTAAATCACTATAACAATAAATCTATGCTCCTAAGACAATTAAAAGAAAAAATATATAATCTTATAGTTTAAAAACTGGCTGTCACGTAATTCTCCAAGGATTTTTATGACTATAAACTATTGATCGGAAAAGAGATTTTAGAGAAAATTCTTGACATGGCAGTTTTAATTTTTTAATATAACTTTTGTGAAACAGGGTACCTCGTCACTTTGTCTTGTTGGCGGACCTCAGTACAGGCATCCAAAGCTGACTGAAGAAAACAGCTTATGATGCGTCATGGAGAATGTCGAGAACTAGCTGGTAGGCGTTCATAGCCAAGGGTCCATAGCCGCAGGCGTGAGGAGTGCTAGTAGTTCGTAGGCCACTCATCCTAACTTCCGCAACTCACGCGACTCGTTGCAGAACCTCTTAACGAGGCCAACTCCAGGGATTGGAGTCTTATTTCTACAGGACATAAAACTCCCAGTACTCCTATGGTCTCTAGGGTAGAAAAATCTGTTATTCAGATATAGGAGCTGAGATGCAGGCATCGCTTTAGCATCGAGGTCAACCACAATTCAAAAATTTCAAAGCCCGGCGTACATGCGTACATAAATAAAATTGAGCACCTCCTCTTTTGCTAAACTGCTGTAAGTAGCTCAACATGACTTGTAATAAATTAAGTAAATTGCGTCAACTGTAAAGCCTCTAATATGTTATGAAAGTGTTAGTACACTGATTTGTTAAAAAAATTCGCAAAGTCAATAATTTTATTTGTAGAAATTTTTCGTGTACAGATATCAAAGTAGTCACTTTTTAATGAGAAATGAGCATCACGATAGTAACGATACAGTCAACTTGTACCTAAAAATCATGACATATTACATGTAGGTATATCAAACACACATTCTTGTGCAATTCAATTGCACAAGAATGTGTGTTTGTAAGACTAGCTAAACCTTATCAGAGATATTATATTGTATACAACTAAAACAATATTCCAGAGAATTGTAAGGTTCCATAAAGTGATCGAGTATATAGCTCTGCGTAAAGTCTGTTAAACTATATATCTTATTTATTACAAAGAATAAGTATAATTTTCACTTTTTAATAATGATTACCTCATACTATTTTAATTATCTAGTTTGTAAAATGTTTGAGGTGTTCATTACAACTTAGAGATATTATTTAAAACTAATAGTCGTATAATGTTTAAAATGTTTCCTGTTATTCAAATGTTTTAGTTTTTTCCTTCGTTTATCAACTTCTTGGGTATATAGTTGTGATACCTTTTTAAATCTAATAAATAGATGGATATGATACTTATATAGGTTAATTTAAAATTTTGTAACACCCGTTTAAACAAGCGGACTTGTTATCTTAAACTTGAAATATAAGTATGCATGTGTGCATTGTTAAATATAATTTCATGGTACATTTTTAACCGACTAAGCACTCACAGCGTTTTTTATTATTCATCATCATCATCATCATCATCAGCCTTTAATAGTCCACTGCTGGACATAGGCCTCCCCTAAAACACCCCTATCCATTAGGGGGTTTTGGACCGTATCCCACCACGCTGGTCCAATGCGGGTTGGTGGGTGGACCGCCTTTTTACATGCCCATCCGACGCATGGATCATCTTACTTTTCAGACAATTGGGTGATCGGCCCAAATCGTTCTAACCAACTAGGAAACAACAATGAAAATTTGTTGAGTCCCCGCAGGATTTGAACCCACGACCTCCGGTTTCTAAAGCAAACGCCTATACCACTAGACTACGGAGGCAGTTTTTTTTTTTATTATTACTGACTACATATTTGTCTTAGTAATAATCTAGCAAGCTAAAGTATCATCGTAGCATATTATGAGAATTATATCACAGAAAAATTTTGCACTTATTAGTAATTAGTTTGAAATTTTTTAGTTCGTTTCCCATTTTAAATTACACGTACATCTACATTGGCCAGCCATTTATTAATTTTGTAACCAAAAAGATAGCACGCTCAGATTTAGAAGTTAGGTTTTGATAAGATATGTGTAAATTTATTTATATATTTTTTTGCCTTATATTGTGTCAGAACCAGTAAATAATGTTTTGTAATGAAAAAAACGTATTAAACATTTCCATCGTCGGGTAACACGGAATCGTGATTTATAATCACGATGCAAAAAGCAAGTAAAAATTGCCTTAAAAGTATATTTAATCTTAATATTTATTATAACGACCCGTTAACTCGTTACCTAAATTAATTGATAATACTGTTTACTCGGCGTTTAAAATGCGATGGTTTATTGCTTTCGTTATGTAAATTGAATAATATATTGAGGAACAAGCATGTCAATAAAATTGTATTATTACGTTATGGATTACTAACACACCAACTGACTGCCTCCTGCCTAGCGGCATGGGCTTGTGCTTTAAACACTTGAGATTCTGGGCCCAAATCTTGCGAGGATTAATAGTTGCTCATTGTTTTTATAGTTACTCAGGACAATGTCGGTTGATTATCCAATTACGATAGATACAAGTACGATGATTGAGTGCATGTAAAAATTAGGTCCTGCGCTTTATCTTTTTCCGGTCATGTCTGTTATTTGTCCTCTACATTACATTACTAACATATCATTTTACAGTACATTATTAAATCAGATCATCAACCTTTATTAGTCCACTGCTGGACATAGGCCCACCCTAATGCACGCCTCCTCCATTTGTCCAATGCGGGTTGGTGGGTGGCCCGACTTTTTACATGCCCCTCCGACTCATGGATCTTCTTACTTTTCAGACAATTGAGTGATCGGCCCTAATTGTCCTTACCAACTAGGAAACAACAATGAAAATTTAGCCACACGCCCTAAATACTAGGCTACGGAGGAAGAGGAAATATATGAAATTGCCAAACACCAATTATAATTGTACCAGACATTACGCACAAAAACATTTTTCATGTATTATTAACATATTAACCAGTAATGTATATAAAAGCTTATTTTTGCATTTTGATATTATGTTAATCATTGCCTAAGTATGTGAGAACAGAATAAAAACGCATATCTGATTATTGCAAAACAAAAAAAAGCAAAACTTTACAATAATTATTGTTAGCCTGTATTAGTCCATTGCTGGACATAGGTCTCCCCTAATGCACGCCTTCTCCATTTAGGGGGTTCTTGGACCGTACCAGCGTGGTATGCGCTAATGCATATTGGTGGGTGGACTAACTTTTTACATGCCCATCCGACAAATGGATTATGTTACTTTTCAGACAATTGTGTGATCGGCCCACGGCCTTCGGCCTTAACCACTAGGCCACATTTCAAATAATAAGATTTAATAGATTTTCACCAAAACTGCTTCAATATATGTATCGTAATATTAGGTAATAAATTGTGTCGTGGTTGGATAAATGGTCGAGACCATTTGATCTACTTTACCATACAGTGTCTATTACATCTAAAAAATTCTTACGGGGCCTCGTGCCACGCCTTTTTGTGAAACTGTAAACTTATTTGTTCGCCTAATTACATTTCAAGATAATTGAAAGCAAATGGTTTTATATTGTTTACTTTATTCAATTTCATAAAATTTATCGTACTTTGACTTGAATTAAAAGGCACATGTATTTTAGCTGTTAAATTGAAAGAGTTGTGAAATCAGTTTAAGGAAAAGCTTTGAACGTTAGGGTTGAATATACATAATGATATCAAAGGCTTACAAGTTTTGTATGGGTAAACATTATATAAGTTTCTTTTGGAATAGCAAAATTTGTTAAGAAGTGGCTAAATGTATTAATAGTATCACGATTCTACCTAGAGAATTGAATAGTATACCTTTAAAGAATGATTAAAAATTATATAATATTACTGTTTTGATGATTCAAAAATTGTTATATTTTCTATATGATATTTATTCAAAACCAATCCACGCTTGCATGTTCTTTGACTCAAAATAGTTTCTATTATTGTTACTATACGTTGATGTAAAAATTACCCAGTTTTAATATCTCTTATTTTGACCATTTGCATCGTCAACGGGCAGGAACATCAAAATTTTTTTTTTCTTTTCTTTAATAAAGTATAAAGTAAGTTAATTGATGCTATGAACAGGAAACAGTTACAAAAGGGTAAATGCTTATGTTAAAATTTAACTCATATCTAGCAGCATATTGAATTTATGTCTTTTATGCTGTATAGTTGTTTTACCAAAGTAAAGCAGATCCATTATTAATCATATGTATTGAAAGTAGAATTTTTTTGACCGTTTCAAAAGAAAGGGGTATAATTCAATTATGATTTTTACAGGTTAGCTCGTTGATCCGCTACTACTTCCGATTTTGTTGATTCTTTTTTCAATGATAGAATTGGCTTACGGTCCAATTTAAAAAAAACCGGTGGGTCCCCTGTCCGGTGGTAGGTCCCCTTTACAGGAGACCGTCTGGTGGGTCCACCCGGGTGCCTTTTCGCGAGCAGTTGGGGAAAACCACTTTTGGTTTGAAGGGGCGCCAGGTTTTACTGGGTAAACGGACAACATCCTATGTCTCACTAAGGGCGTTGGCGATTTACAGTATTACCAATGTCTTGGGTGTCGGGTGATCACTTCTAGGCCCGACTGCTCGTCGCCTGTGTTCCTAAAAAAAATATAGTTTTTTGACAAGTAGTTTAAGAATTTGAGAAAAAAAAATAACCCAAGTCACAACCTCCTGCATTAAAAACAGACGCTGCAAAACCTTAACAGGTAGACATATAATTATTTCTTTTTTTACCGGATTATTATAATAAAATCCATAATTTACGGATTTTCGCAAAAGCTGGTAGGCGTTCATAGCCAAGGGTCCATAGCCGCAGGCGTGAGGAGTGCTAGTAGTTCGTAGGCCACTCATCCTAACTTCCGCAACTCACGCGACTCGTTGCAGAACCTCTTAACGAAGCCAACTCCAGGGATTGGAGTCTTATTCTTACAAGGACATAAAATTCCTGCGCCCCATGGTCTCTAGGTAACAAGTTTAGAAAAATCTGTTATTCAAATATAGGGGCTGAGATGCATCGCTTTAGCATCAAGGTCAACCACAATTCAAAAATTTCAAAGCCCGGCGTACATGCGTACATAAATAAAATTGAGCACCTCCTCTTTTGCTAAACTGCTGTAAGTAGCTCAACATGACTTGTAATAAATTAAGTAAATTGCGTCAACTGTAAAGCCTCTAATATGTTATGAAAGTGTTAGTACACTGATTTGTTAAAAAAATTGCAAAGTCAATAAATTTTTTGTGGAAATTTTTGTGTACAGATATCAAAGTAGTTACTTTTAATGAGGAATGAGCATCACGATAGTAACGATATAGTCAACTTGTACCTAAAAATCATGACATATGACATGTAGGTATATCAAACACACATTCTTGTGCAATTGAATTGCAAAGGCTAGCTAAACCTTAAAAGATATTCTATTATATACATACACATCATCAGCCTTGTTAGTCCACTGCTGGACATAGGCTCTCCCTAATACACCCTATCCATTAGGTTAGTATTTATTATATCGATACTCGTTACCTAAATTAATTGACTATACTATTTACCCGGCGTTTAAAATGCGATGGTTAATTGCTTTCGTTATCTAAATTGAATAATATTGATGAACAAGCATGTCAATAAAATTGTATAATTACGTTATGGATTACTGACACCAACTGACTGCCTCCTGCCAGCGGCATGGGCTTGTGCTTTAAATACTTGAGATTCTGGGCCCAAATCTTGCGAGGATTATTAGCTGTTCATTGTTTTACAGTTACTAAGGACAATGCCGGTTGATTATCCAATTACGATACATACGAGTACGATGATTGAGTGTATGTTAAAATTCGGTTCTGCGCTTTATCTTTTCCGGTCATGTCTGTTATTTGTCCTCTCGAATTTTGTGGTCTATTTTACGGTAGAGTAAAAAAATGGAAAGCACTTGTGTTATATTTGAACATATAATGAGACGTAGTTATTTTAATTATAACTGTAAAGACTATGTCGAACAATAAAATAACAATGATAGATATGTGTCGCAAATGCCGACATTGTATACTTGGGAAAATAAATTAAAAATCAGATAGATGAATTAACACTTTCCATTCAAATTATTAATATTCACATCTTCAACCTTTATTAGTCCACTGCTGGACATAGGCCCACCCTAATGCACGCCTCCATTTGTCCAATGCGGGTTGGTGGTGGCCGACTTTTACATGCCCATCCGACTCATGGATCATCTTACTTTTCAGATAATTAGTGATCAGCCTAATTGTCTAAAACTAGAAACAACAATGAAAATTTGTTAAGTTCCCTGCAGGATTCGAACCCATGACCTCCGGTTTCTAAAGCACACGCCCTAAACACTAGGCTACGGAAGAAGAGGAAATATATGAAATTGCCAAACACCAATTATAATTGGACCAGACATTATGCACAAAACATTTTTCATGTATTATTAACATGTTAGCAGTAATGTATATATCAGCTTTACTTTTGAAGCATTTTTATATCATGTTAATCGTCGCCTATGTTTGTAAGAACAGAATAAAGACGCATATCTGATTATTGCACAACAAAAAGCAAAACTTTCCAATAATTATTGTTAGCCTGTATTAGTCCATTGCTGGACATAGGTCTCCCTAATGCACGCCTTCTCCATTTATAGGAGATTCTTTGACCGTACCAGCGTGGTAGGCGCTGGTCTAATGCGCATTGGTGGGTGGACTAACTTTTTACATGCCCATCCGACAAATGGATCATCAATTACTTTTCAGACAATTGTGTGATCGGCCCTAACCACTAGGCCACATTTCAAATAATAAGATTTAATAGATTTTCACCAAAACTGCTACAATATATGTATCGTAATATTAGGTAATAAATTGTGTCGTGTCTGGATAAGGACATAGGCCGTTTTTCCTTAAATGTTCTGTTTAATATTATCGTTGTGTACCATCCAGTGGTCGAGTGATTCATTCATAGATTAAGTTAAAGTTCATAGATTTACACGCAACCCACTTTTCTTTCTTTGGTAAAATGCCATTACAAGATGCCGTTGATTCCTAGCTGATTTTTTTATTAATAAAAGGTAAATTAAATGGCGGGACCATTTAATCCACCTTTACCATACAGTGTCTATTACATCTGAAAATTCTTACGAGGCCTCGTGCCACGCCCACTTTTGTGAAACTGTGTAAACTTATTTGTTCGCCTAATTACATTTACAAGATAACTGAAAGCAAACGGTTTTATATTGTTTCCTTTCATTCAATTTCATAAAATTTATCGTACTTTGACTTGCGAATAAAAAAGCACTATGTATTTTAGCTGTTAAATTGAAAGAGTTTGTGAAATCAGTTTAAGGAAAAGCTTTGAACGTTAGGGTTGAATATACATAATGATATCAAAGGCTTACAAAGTTTTGTTTGGGTAAACATTAAATAAGTTTCTTTTAGAATGGCAAAATTCGTCAAGAAGTGGCTAAATGTATTAATAGTATCACGATTCTACCTAGAGAAATGAATAGTATACCTTTAAAGAATCATAAAAAATTATATAATGTTACTGTTTTTGATGATTTAAAATTGTTATATTTTCCTATATGATATTTATTCAAATTGGATTGGACCTTATAATAACCATAACTTTTTTCGAAAGAACAATACTACGCTTGCATGTTCTTTGACTCAAAAATAGTTTCGATTAGCTGTTACTATACGTTGATGTAAAAAATTAATCCTACGGTTTTAATGTCAACGGTGACAGGATACTTCGAAATTTTTGAAGTTATACTTCTTTAGGCGCGTTATGAAAAATGATGAGAGTGAAATTTTACGATGCGTCACACAAAATTAACTAGTTTATAATGAAAACGGTGAAAATGTAATAAGGTCCATATTACATAGTGATAAGGTTGATTTTGTGTAGTGATAATGGAGTTGTCGTTTTTATTTGCGATAGTTGTTGCATAATGTGCTCTATGAGTTAGATTAGGTTCGTTTTTGGATATATATATATATATTATTATATAAATATATTAATTTTGTAATGATGTTTATTCAACTTGATATAATGGTAATATTTCTATTCATTTAATATATCAACATTGTGGATTTATCTATGTAATACGTTTAGATAAGCGCCATCTAGTCACATAATCAAAGCTTCTGATTTATAGTACCGCTGACAAGTAAGCCAACATCTCTTAGAATTCTACATTTGTTAAGCAACAGATGGCGCTTGAACTACCAGTTATATGATATATCAAAGTACGTCTTGTGAATCCATAAATTCTTAATCGAATTATTTATGATTAGTTCTTGTAAATCTATCATCTTTAATTGTCTTAATTATTTTTGATTGATATTACTTACTATTTGTGAATATTAGTGAAAAAATTGTGCTGATATACTTTTTCAAGTGCTCAATATAATTGAGGTTAACTATCCGTATGTATTATTTATTGTATTGTAATTAATTATTTGCATGCAATTAAAAACTATTTCTTAATGATGCCAAGAAGTATAACTTCTCACGCGCGTACATTACTAATACTAAATACTGTTGTGTTGCTGGCCCGTAACTTTTAATTTTTTATTCTACTTTCTCTGATAATATTAAGTAGCATAAAGTAATGTTATTACTTCATGCTATGAGAGCAGGAAACAGTTACACAACAGGGTAAATAACTTAGTGTTAAATATTTAACTCATATCTAGCAGCATATTGGAATTTATAGTCTTGGATTTAATATGCTGTATAGTTGTATCCCAAGCAAAGCAGGTCGTATTACTTAATCATATGTATTGAAAGATGATGAATCTTTTTTGACCGATTTCCCAAAAGAAGGAGGTACTCAATTCGGAGCTTATGTTCATTTTATATAGGTTAGCTCGTTGATCCGCTGCTAGCATTCCGATTTTGTTGATTCTTTTTTCAATGATAGATATTAGCTTCATTGGTCCAATTTTTTTTATAGTTTTGTGACAAGTAGTTTAAGAGATATTTGAGAAATAAAAAAAATACGGCACCAAGAATCACAACCTTCCGCGATTAAATAACAGACGCTGCCAAAACCTTAATAGGTAGACATGTAGTATGATTTACATAATTGATATCACATGTTGACACTGGTGTACAATAAAGTCCGTGATAGTATATATCTATGTTATAAAAATAACGCGCAATAAGCGTTTTTAAAAATTGCAAACATGCTTGTTCAAAGCTTATTTAAGATAATGCAGTTTAAATTTACATAAAAGTTATGGAATTAAAACACTCTTCGTGCATAAAACGTGTGATAAACCACATTTTAATGTAAAGAATACCTTAAAAAATATCAGATATTTAAATGCGGTGGCAGAAAACGAGACGTAATTTTGTACGGTGAGCACATTGCTACCAACTTTTATTGCGTAAAATAGTTATACGCTGTTAAAAGTCACACACAGTTAAATTACAGTTGAAATTTCAATTGGTTTAATAATTTTTTATTGGCAAAGATCTCTTATCTACTGTGCTATCTTAGGTGTTTAGGTGTGCCTTGTCACAGATATTTCAAGGCCTATACACCATGTATTGACTAACAAAAAGAAACCTGACATGTCCTGTTCTTGTCATGTCCTCACATGTGTCAAAATAACTTCATTGTCTCTGCATCTTTAAGAGATATTTAATTATGTTTCACCAGTAACAGTTATAACAGATAATTAGATGCCATGAAATTAAAAAAAATTGAAGATGTATCAAAAAAATAGCAAATGATTACGAAATTATTTAAGTAAGTATAACTTTAAAATATTCCTCTCACAAATTAATACGGTTTTGTTTATTTCAAACTATAAAACAGTATTTATCATATATAGTTAATATAAAAGGTTTTACCATTCAATAATATTTCTTCAAATTTTAATCATTGCTATTTGCATTATAAAATTAATTTGACGGAGGCAGACCAGCATAAGTGGGTTATACGATATAAATAAGTAAACGAAATTGAAATCAATATAAAATAAGGTAGCTACCTTATTTTATATTATTACTTATAACTTATTGTTTTACAATTTAAGACAAGCATTTTTTTTGGTAAAGGATTACATTATATTACTTGTTGTCTGGAAAATCTTTTATAACCTTGAAAATGTTATGTCTTTCTTGACAAAATGCACTGTTAGCTAATTTTACGCCAACTTTTGTGATACATGTAAATTTTTACATTTAGACACATTTGTAAGAATTATAAAATAAATATATTTATTTATATATATATCTAAAAATTTATCGATAAATGGTGTAAGTATGGCTAGTAGTAATAAGTTAGTGCATAAAACGAACTTCTTATAAAATCTGTTCGTAACGCTGACTATACCAGAAACGGTTCCTATTTTTCCGCTTTTCTTTTATTTAATTTCTTAGACAAGAAGACAAAGACGTTAGAAAAGAAAAGGGTAACAAAAGCGAATTTAAAATCTGTGATTGAATATGATGAAACGGAAACCCCGAAACTTTTTTAAGTTGATTTGTCATGTGAACGAAACTTTCGTCCACTATTTAACACGAGAGTAAAATTGAAATAGCAATCCAAACAATAGATGCTGTTGGAGACCGTGGCCTCAAAGAAGGCATATATTGTTATGTCGGCTGGACGGTACTGGTGATTGTTTGTTACAGAAGTAACTACACAAATAATTCTGTTGTCCAGTACAACAGAAGTAATTCTGTTGTCCAGGTATATAGCTGAGCGAATAATCGATCTTGCTAAAAGTTTGTATGAAAATATGCTGCATATAAGAATAGTAATAGAAGAATTTGAAGCAACTTAACATAATTGATCCGTGAGTTGAACGAATATGTTACATTAATTTTGTATGTAATTTTGTTTAATGTTACAAAATTTTAAAACTTTACTTATTTTAATCTCGATAATTTGTAGTGTTCCCACGATTGGCAAATCCTGCAAACGCTTCAGAAAGCTATGTGTTATCTTATCTAATTAAATACTTATATTTTGAACTAACTTTAAGATATCACCCACACCTATTAGGTATTCAATATACCACTCTGAAATATAGTTACAATAGAAGCAAATTTTGGCTTTCACAGTTATGTATGACATATTTTAGTAGGCTTAGTTAGGCGTATTTATTCAATTTTTGTATAAGAAATAACAACTAAAATGCTAAGTAAAAAGGTGGTATAATCAACATATATAATAACACACAATTTATTCTAAAATATACTTTCAAATTGCTTATCTTCTAGGCGTTAATATTCAGCTTTGTACGTTATAACTTTCAGTATCAGTAAGGTACTATAGAGGCTTTAAACTACATGCATACATTTTACAACTTAGGCAATTAGATCTTAGGGTATACTCTGTCCTTTGAAACATTGCTGTTACTTATACTCTCTTAATTTTACTTCATTTAAAACTTCAAAAGGTTTTACTGACAAGTAGTTTTAAACATACCAATCATTACAATAATAAGTGAGATAAAATAAAAGAAATAGACGTGTATGAATTATTAACAGAATTTAATGACCATGGTCAGACTTCCCAAAAGAAGAACATACTCAATTTGGCGTGTGTTTTTATATTTAGCTATATATATAAGTTTTAATAAAACTTTCATCACATCACATCACACATCACATCACATCATCAGCCTTTGTTAGTCCACTGCTGGACATAGGCCTCCCCTAATACACCCCTATCCATTAGGGGTTTGGACCGTATCCCACCACGCTGGTCCAATGCGGGCTGGTGGGTGGACTGACTTTTCACATGCTGACGCATGGATCATCTTACTTTTCAGACAATTGGGTGATCGGCCCAAATTGCCCAAACCAACTAGAAACAACAATGAAAATTTGTTGCATCCCCGCAGGATTCGAACCCACGATCTCCGGTTTCTAAAGCACACGTTTTCATGAACATTAGGGAAAAGGCTAAAACCAAGGTTTTTGATGTTTTTGTTTATAATACAGTTCTGGAATGCAGTAGGGCGTGATTGACGGAATAAACTTGACCTGTTCTCTATCGTTAAAATAACTAAACGAGTCGAAAAAAATATTTGTTTAGACTTATAAGATATCGGTTTAAAAATTCCTCTAAGGGTCAAAACATAATTAATTTAATTTTATTTGCTTGTTTAATACCCTTCACAGAACAACACTCCTAACAGACCCCTTCAAACCGTAAAGGCTCAACTTTGTTATATCCTTATATCAGCTGAAGGACGACTACTCAATTTAAGGAATTGAATAAAGAAAGAGGATTAAAAGGGTGAAAAATTTGCATAATTTATAAAGCTACAATTTAAACCTACTTCTTGTTGATTAAATAATTTATCACGTTTATCATCAAAAAACAAAATTTCATAATTTCAAAGGTGTATTTTTTTAGATATTAATCGTATGTTAAAAATATAGACTTTGGGTAAAAACAACTTACAAACAACACAGAGGTTGAAATGTAGAACAAATTTTGAAATAATATATGTAGTACATGAGTTTAAAAAAAATACGCTACCGTTCCGAGGTCAGGCAAAAAATAGCATTTCACCTAAAGCGTTAGCGTACATTTTATTACTAATCAGATAGTAATTTCTGTGGACACATATTTATAATATAAACGCACAGCATATAAACGTTAGCAAATTTTTATGTAAATAAGTGCCTATATTTTTAATAAACGTATCTTATAATTTAAGAAATGAGATAGGATGCTCTTACGTGATACAACACTGTGATACGCCCATACAAATATAATTATTTTCAAAAGAGCTAATTAAACCTATAAGTCCATTAATACTATAAAGCACTATACAATAAAACATTGAATTTGAAATATGTATAAATTTTTAGAATAGTTTCTTTAGTTTTACATTCATCATGATAAATATGTCCTTGGAACAAAAAATTTTAACAAAATATTGATATTAAAAAATCCTTTTGAGAAACTGCCCCTCCATTTCTGTCATTCATTTTAACTTGATATGTTTAGGTGTATTACCCGGGTGGTATGTCCCCTGTTTACAGGAGACCTCTGGTGGGTACCACCCGGGTGCCTATTTCTGCTCGAAGATGGTAAAACACACTGTGTTTCGTTTGGGCACTGTGCATTTACGGGTAAACGGACTTCACCCTATGTCTCCGGTGCAGCCGGTTGGCGATACCACTAAATTTGCTAATGTCTTGGGCGTGGTATCCTTCCCACAAGGCCCGATTGCTCGTCTGCCTGCGTATGCCATAAAAAAAATAAAATTTGACTGTGACACGTTATAAGTGTTTTTAAATAAAAACTTTTAAAACTTACAGTATCATTTTAAAAAGAGCTTTATCTTTTACTAAAATGTTTACTTACCCATTAAAATATATTTAAAAATCAGGCAAGATAATTAAAAAAAACGTCTTTCCGAATTGCCTTATTTTGGGAAGTTATAGTCAAATTTATCAAAGTTAAAAACCAAAAGTTTGAGGTCTGCTTGGAATATCTTACTTTGCCCCTGTAAATAAGAGATGGCATTTACGTAAACAAAGTCTAAAAGTCAATACAATTGGCGCTGAAACCCTTGGAATTTTTATTGGATAAATATCGATCGGGCAAAACGACTGTCTACCAAAGAGAACGCCTCGCTTTAGCATATATTTTAAAATTAGATTTTGTATATCGTAATTATTTTTCTTATTAAGTTTTTGGATTCAGAGAGAATAGTCCAAAACTGGGAAAAAATCGGACAATAGGTTTATCGATGATTATTAATGGCTACAAAAATTAGATAAGTATTACTAACACCTTTAACGAAGAGTTAATCTGATTCATAGACATAGGATAAGGACCATATGTACTTTTTAAATATCAAAGTATTTTTTAATCAAATAAATACATTATTATTTCTTTAATAATTTTTGACTGATTGGAAAAATTTTAACCTTCTAATTTTAAATTGATGTTACCACTTCCGTGGCATGGCTATTGCTTTATAAACCAGGTCGTTTTTCGAACCCACGGAAAACAATTAAATAGTTGAATTATTTAATAAAAAAAATAACAAAATTGTTTGCGTTGTTTTCTGGTTGTTAGAAACATTTGGTCAAAATTAAGATGATCCTGTTGAATGGGCATTAATTGGATTTAGGTCGCTCTTTTTCAGGGGACCGTCTGGGTAGTACTACCCGGTGGTATTTCTGCCCAAAAAGTGGGGAAAACACCGGTTCCGTTTAAAAGGTCCGTAAGCATATTTACTGGGTAAACAAGACTTAACCTCTGTCTCACATTGGGCGGTCGTTGGCGATACCACTTTGGGGCCAAGTTTTATGGGTTCGGAACACTTCCCATCAGGTGGCCCGATTTCTTGTCTGCGCAGGCAATAAAAAAATGTAAAGTCGATCCTTCCACAATCCGCATTGGACCAGTGTAATGGATACGGTCCAAAAACCCTTAATGGGAAGGGTGCATTTGGGGGATCAACAAAACTGACACCGGAAAAAAAAAAAATTAGATTAATAAACGAGAGCTCTCAGAAAAAGCCAAGCAAAATCAATAGCAACAAAAAACAAAATTTGCTACTCCCATCATCATCATCAACATGAGCATGCCGGGTGATGAGTGGACCGACTTTTTACTTGCCCATCCATCGCATGGATAATCTTACTTTTCAGTCAATTGGGTGCTCGGCCGAAATTGTCCTAACCAACTAAAAAACAACGATAACACAAAGTTGGTTCTCCGCGGGATTCAAACCTACGACATTTGGTAAATAAAGTGGGCTTATACCGCTAGACTACGGAGGCGATTCTTACAAGGGGTCGATACCACCGTGGTGCCTATTTCTGGGCAAAGCAGTAGTGTGAAAATATTACCGTGTTCTGGTTTTAAGGGCACCGTAGCCAGCCAATTCACGGAAGGCAGCCGTACGTATTGGTGATTGGTGGAGGCGTACATGATACATTGATGATATATGGCCGATGTCCATCCACGGCGTCGGCAGCTACTTTCTATCAGGTTACCAAAGTGCTCTGTAGCGTCTATCAACAAAAATCTTAATATTACATTTTTTAGAAAATGTTATTTGAGCTTCGTTTAATGGTGTATTTTATTCACTTTTAAACTTTAAAGCTTAAATCCCAAAGATTGGATGAATGATTTAATAGGAGAATAGAATAGCGGTAATAAACCATCAATGTAATTTTGGTCACAATGCAGTCAACGGTCATCATGAAAATTTTTGGGTCGCTAAAAGACCACTTGTGGACGACGTTTAGATGAAAAATCAAAAGAAACCTTAAACATTTCCCTTAATGGAAACTATTATAGCTCCAAATATACACACCCTGTCTAAAAAAAACATTAAGGAAGTGATTGTCTTGAGATCTTACTCGCTCATTTGTTTCACGTAAAAGACTGTGTCAGTAGTTAAAGAGAAACTGCCACTTAAATACCATTAGAAAATAAGAAAGCAATAATATGCCACCGTCTCTAATATTGAAATTCATGGAGACCTAATGCTACAGTAATTAAAAAATCAAGTAACATTTATTAACACAAATTCTGCTACACATTAAAAGATCAATTGATTTCTTTAGTAAAATTATAATTAATCAACGGAGAAAAGGTATTTTAATTAACGCGGATGAGTGATCGAATATCATTGATAAAGTAAATGAAATATGCGAAAAATTTCAAAAGCAAAATGATACACTTGTTCTCCATTTTTATTTCGTTGCAGCATAAAAATATTCAAGCTGAAAAGGTGTTTTAATTATGGTCTTTTATATTTTTATTACAGCCTCTTCAATTTACAGTAACGGACAAGAGATTGGTCTTGAAGAGTGGAAAATTGTTTCTTTTTTCAACTTTTTCAAAGTAAAACCAAAAAAAACTAAATTGTGATTTGTCCGGTAATTCACAATGATCAAACACTGGCTAAGTAAATATTGGTTAGCGTTTCATAATATTCATAGTATTTCAGTAATAGCATTTCAAGAGAACAATAAAATACTACCTGCAATAACTTTTTATTTTGAGTTATAAGAAAATTATTAAAAAGAAAGCAAGACATGTACTGAGTGCAATTAAATATATTAGACTAAACTAAGTAACGTTTTTTAATGCGTAACGTTATAAATGCGTTACGTTTTAAACAAATTCTCTGATTATAAGGTAAATATTTAGGAATATCAAAGTAGAGAATAATTTTTGAATACTATAATTCAACTACATTAAGCTGTAATTTTATTTATTTTTATTTTATTAGCATTTTAAACCAATTTAAACAAAAAATTATTTATAACACTATAAAAGCCAATAAAAATATTACCCTCTTATTATAAATTAGTGATTACTTTTATTTAATTTAAAATATGAAAAGAAAAATAATAGTTATGAAACTTTAAATCATTGCCATTATATTAATGAGAAGAAAGCATTTGCTACGAAGTAATTGAAATTTCAAATTCGTATGCGTCCAATTTTTTAATTTAAAAAGTTTATTGTTCCGGTATAATAACTTCTGTTCAATAACGCCGGAAATTCTATTAATTTTAAAAAGAAAAAATTTAGTCCGCTATGGCACTTTTGTTTCAGACATATTTTACGTAAAACCGGTGTGGATGACGTGCGGTTATAGGAATTTTTCTAGGATAAGTTTTTTATGGTTATAAAATTGTTATTTCATGTAACCTTATCATTTTTTCATTAATATCTCTAGTTAAAAAAGTAAGCCGGACTTTAATTTAGGAAAAACTTTAGAATTCAATGATAAGAATTAAACCAGCCGGCTTTGGAAACGTTATCACAAATTTCTCAATAAGGAAAAATGTAATATTATTAGTTGAGCATGTTGAATTAATATAAAAAAACCGAACACTAGCCAATATAAAATTATATCTCTTAGGCATTACTAGATCCACAACGAAAACAAAAATCATTTTATTTCCACTTTTTGTTAAAATATCCGTGCATATTTTTAATACAACCTCAATTTAAGAATAAGGTCGTTAACCGATACTGTAGGACCAGTTGACGTAGAGACACGACACTACAAAATTCAAGGTGTTTAAGGCCAAGTTAAGGTGTGCTTGGCCTATTTTTCTTTTTTTTCGATTCTGTAACTTTTAATGAAGATGCAAATCAAAGCACTATCTGTGGTTTATTACTTATTAAATCTCAGTCTTTAATAGTAGTTTTAATATAATAGATTTGCATCACATCGTATACTAAAATAATAAATTGTATACATAGCAAATTTTCGTATTGACTATTTAATGCTATACTGGTTCATTACCTCAATGTTTTGAATACCATTGTGCTATTGTGATGATAATAAAGTAATTAGTAACATGCTAATAAACATTACCACTTCGGTCTATTCGATTATTGGAGATCTTTTAGCTTCACCGGTACGCGCTCTCTCGCTCAATCTCTCTCTTTCTCACTCTCTCTCTCTTTCTCTCTTAAAAAATATTCTTTTAAATTTTGAATTCGGAGGCTCAACTTCGTTAATTCTAGCGTCTGGTGAGACAGGCCACTGATTAAGGAATTAAATTACAAGGTAGGATTATAAGGGCCAAGATATAAACTCAATTCATGAATCTTGAGTCAGGGCTTAATTCTGTTAGTATTTCACCTGGTAATTATTGTATAAATAATAATTAGGCACTTATCATTTTAATATGTTTATGTCATCGATCGGTTGCAGCTTTTCGTGTGTCATGGAGCAGTGAAATTATCATAACAATAAGTTTTATTTTCATTTACTCATTATAATTAAAATATTTTTAAGTAAGATAAAAACCAAAGCTTATTCGTAAATGATGACTAGCATTTTTTTTTAAATTAGTTCCATTTCTCCTTCCAAAAAATTAATTTTGACTTTACAAAAGATATTTTATGTACAAATACAAGCTAACATCCTGATATTTCAGTTTAATAATTTTACATTAAATTATTTGTAACAAAACAAAGCTGTAATGCGATTTAACTTGTGTGTTTCGCATCATGTTTTATGATTTTTTTTCCTAATGAGTCGTTATCATAATAAACGATTTTTTAACATAAAAATAGGACGGATTTTAAACACAGTTAAACTATATTACATAATTGGTAACAACGTGCCCTCTAGACAAAATTGTCTCGCAATTTCTGCCACCGCATTTCAAATCTCTGATATCAAATCATAAGTATTTATATTAGATAGGGCGAAAACCGCGATATAGTTTCTTGCAGAGGGCACGTTGTTGGCTTATATTGCACTAATTGGTGATAGACTGTTTGTAGTCGGTCATATTTTTTTGTTAAATTTAACAGTTGTTTTTAAGACTTCTAACTAAACAGTTTGCTCTGATGTAGTTGCGTGAGGAATTCCAAAGTGTTGCAGACTGAATGGTAGAAGGTTTGTCGTAGATCGCAGATAAGGGACGAGAAATTCTAATATCATATTCATATCTGAGCCAAAGAGCAGAAGGAATTGAGGTAATCATTTTATAATGGTTACATCAATTCCTTCTGCTCTATTATGGGTTACCCCATAGCAACCAAGTAGCGCTAACCAGTATCATATGTTAGTTGATTATCGCTTAGTAATTAATGTCTTTGTCACTTTTTATCCATAAGAAAACTAAACGCATGATGCCACTTGCAAATAAATTAAAAACGATCTTCTCTCCTCCTCTTACGCTTGTTCTAAAGCAAACCATGTAATGAAAACGAGGTCGGAGTTAAGATAGCTTAGCAAACTGTCAGATAGTGTTAAAACAAATGTGAGCATGTAAATGGCCAATGTTCAAAGCATTATTTTCTTCTTAATGCGAAAGAATTTTTATAGTAGGATTTCGTTGTCAGTACGGGTAACAAAGATAGATTATAATTTTAGTGTACAAAGTTGTATCTTCCATCAACGGCGGTTTTAGTCTTATTGTCACTGCTAATAAATGATGGATTAAAAAGTTTTATGTAGTTTTAAGGTGGCAAATCAAGTTATATTATTTATTCAAAACTACTTATCTAATAAGCTATTTTGAAGATTATGGATATAAATTTATTAAAAAGATGTTCCATTAAAAAACCGGTAAGTTATTCTTGAAAACTGTACAATACTGTTGCTTAAGTCATGAATAACTCTCAATTTTTATTTGATTAGCTTATTATATTTTTAAACGGTATTACTTAGTTTCTTGAAGCAGATTAAATTTTGGAGAATACAGTTCGTGGCCTTCGCGGGAGTTTTGTGAAATTCATTAATGATTTCGTCATTATTATTCATTCATTGAAATGAAAATTTTGTATCTACGCTTTGGAGAGCATAATTTTTAGCGTTTTTATAAAACCATATAGGATTAAGTGAATCAGATAGAAGACACTGTTTGATAAAATTGTAAAAAATAATAGGTTGTGTAATATCTTAGTTCCGCCTTTTTGTCTTTTTAAGCTTTTGCTGTGTGTTTGGTGTGCTCACTATGAGCTGCTCCTATATGGGCAGACGTTTAATTCTACCGTCTACTGTGAACAACTGATTCGCTTGAAGCAGGCGATCGACCAAAAGCGTCCAGAATTGGCCAACAGGAAGGGTGTTGTATTCTACCAGGACAACGCCAAACCACACATTTAGTTGATGACTCGTCAGAAGCTACAGGAGCTCAGATGGGGGGTTTTATCGCATCCACCATATAGGCCAGACACAGCGCAAAGTGATTACCACCTGTTCCTGTCCATGGCGAATGCCCTAGGTGGTGTAAAGTTCAACTCAAAAGAGGCTTGTGAAAATTGGCGGTCCGAGTTCTTCGCAAATAAGGAGTTGGACTTCTACGAGGAAAGTATTATGAAGTTGCCGTCTAAATGGAAACAGATTATCCAACTAAACGGTTCATATTTTAACTAAATTCGATGACTGTAACACTTTTAAAAGGCATTTAAAAAAAAGCAAAAAGCGGATGGGAGATATTTGACTACCTGTTAAATGGCAGTTTATTGAAAGGCTATAGATATTGATAACAGTCGGCTATTTCAAAAATTTAAAGAAGAGTAATATTTTTCTTTGATTTATCGAAATGCAAATACGTTGATGAAGATAATTTCATGCGTTTTATTTTTAATTGAAATATTTTGTTAAGTTTTAGTTTTAGTTGCTTAGCATATTTAAGATTATTACTAATTTGAATATTGTGGGTATAAATTTATCATAGGTGTAAGCTATTGTTAGATTATGGGTACTAAGATGTTTCATCAAAAAACCATAATATGATTATTTTTGAAAACTGTACAATACTGTTGCCTAAATCATGAATCTCTCTCTCTCTATCTGTTCAAGCTTATTATATTTTTACGGTATTCCTGTTTCTTGTAGAATTAAACTTTGATGAATATACTAAAATTAAAAACGTTGATGAATATAATTTAAAACGTTTTATTTTTAATTGAAATATGTTGTTAAGTTTTAGTTGCTTAGCATATTGAAGATCATATTTAAATGAAAAGCACGTTATTTATTTATAAGGTGAGAAATTTATAACAAAATTGCTAATAAACTTATTTCTTATCAT
The DNA here is from genome assembly GCA_029286875.1 of Lamproptera curius. Classification (NCBI taxonomy): domain Eukaryota; kingdom Metazoa; phylum Arthropoda; class Insecta; order Lepidoptera; family Papilionidae; genus Lamproptera; species Lamproptera curius. The sequence continues at coordinate 1,202,188 of JAGSMT010000077.1, forward strand.
GTAAACGTTAACATTCAGGTTAGTTCGTAATTACACGTTGTACTAGGTAGAAGCTATGTAGGATCCAAATTACATGCATAAATTTTATGACATAGACCATTGCAATCTTAAGGCCAACTTTGTCCTTAGAAATATTGCTACAACTTTGTTATTACTTTTAATCCTTAAAAACTATGTCAGTGTTATAAAAATATTATTTTTATTACATAAACAATTAAAAAACTTAATTTTTTTTTACCCATTTTTAAAGTACAGACCCCAATTTAAGTCTAATATATCATCCAAATTTTCTCCCTGTATTGTCCTCCTTCTTTATTTATTTTCCTGAATTGGAGGCCACTTTTAGCAAACATTAGGACTAACAAATTACGTCGTTTAACGTTTAACCGGAGTCAATTTAGAGTGTGGTAATAAAGGGCGAAATCCGAACACTGATAAAGGAAATTTCAAACATTTACTTTTATGTTATAAAAAATGTTCGCAACTGTATAAAGTTGTACCTAAGTCTAGAAAAAATCTTTTTATTTTCACCAGTTTTAATGCCAATCATATGTCATGATATCGAAAATTTTTCAATGCTTGTAAAAATAGTTCTAAGTAAACTTCAGAGACAGCCTCAAATAAAAACCAAATTATGTAATGTTAATTCACACATTGAATGTTCCCTTTACATTTTCTCTTCTTGTTGACGAGTTAATAAATAAGTACCATTTTAAAAACTTCAAACAAATCAAACCTTACGTAGAGTCACTTTTTTTTTTAAATTGTTTGTCGATCCAATGTTTTTGAAAGTCTCAAAACCGCATCGATAAATTAAGAACTAGAATCGATCCAATATTATATATATCGATGAATAATATATACAATATTGGAAATATTGCAGTACTTAAAGAAATAAAAGAAGAACGTGGATAACCGGGTATAGTAAGATAATATTTAATTGTAAAAATATTTTCATTTGCTTATTCAAAATATTAATTTTTAAGTCATAGTAGGATTTTTATAATCAAGTGGAATCTAAATTCTAATTGCTTAAGTTATATAATTTATGTGCATAGTTCAGCGCTTTCAGAGGTTTTTGTTGATGTTCTTACATATTAAACCTGAAGATAATGTTTATTCAACAAAAACTAAAGACACTTGCTAATTGCTGTAATTAAACCTGGTTTCTTACCATTAACGTAATGTGTTCATTGAACGTTTTAGAGACATTTTTTTCTTAACGAAATTATCTTTTATGAGTACATATTTTTGGGCAAAGACGTAATTATAAATATTTTGATGTAAAGAATAACATTAAAATAATAATTATTGTGGTAATATAATCATCATAAAATTTATTATCATGCCTGAAAAGTAAAAAGTTAAGTAGTAAGTAAAAAAATGTGGGCAGTCATGGGACGCCTGACTGATGTGAAATATCGCGTGTGTATATATTTAATTCCTGTAATAATATTATTACAGAAATTAAATAATTAAGTGAAGGTAATATTAATATAATTTATAGATTATTAATCTAAAGAGAGGCGAGGATACTCTAACCCTAGAATCAGGCCATCTTCTGTACTTCAGGCAGGAGAAAATCCATCACAGGGCGGAGTCCGGTTCCTGTCAATAAATCCTCATTGACAATGTAATTGAATTTTATTTCATTGACAGTTATTTCATGTAACCTAAACATTTTTTCATTTATTATTTTAAGTTAAAAAGTAAGCGGACTTTACTTTAGGAAAAACTTAAGAATTCAATGATAAGAATTAAACAAAATTTCTAATAAGGAAAAATGTAATATTATTAGTTGAACATGTTGAATTAATATAAAAAACCGAACACTAGCCAATATAAAATTATATCTCTTAGGCATTACTAAGATCTACAACGAAAACAAAAAATCATTTTATGTTCCACAGCACATTTTTAGTTAAAATATCCGTGCATATTTTTAATACAACCTCAATTTAAGAATAAGGTCGTTAACCGATACTGTAGGACCAGTTGACGTAGAGACACGACACTACAAAATTCAAGGTGTTTGAGGCCAAGTTAAGTGTGCTTGGCCTATTTTTTCTTTTTTCGATTCCTGTAACTTTTAATGAAGTGCAAACCAAAGCACTATCTGTGGTTTATTACTTATTAAATTTCAGTCTGTAATTGTAGATTTATATGTCAGATAATATGTCAGATTTGTATCACATCGTATACTAAAATAATAAATTGTATACATAGCAAATTTTCGTATTGACTATTTAATGCTATACTGGTTCATTACCTCAATGTTTTGAATACCATTGTGCTATTGTGATGATAATAAAGTAATTAGTAACATGCTAATAAACATTACCACTTCACCTATTCGATTATTGGAGATCTTTTAGCTTTACCGATACATGGTAGGCCACTGATTAAGGAATTAAATTACAAGATAGGATTATAAGGGCCAAGAATATAAACTCAATTCATGAATCTTGAGTCAGGGCTTAATTCTGTTAGTATTTCACCTGGTAATTATTATATAAATAATAATTAGGCAATTATCATTTAATATGTTTTATGCCATCGATCGGTTGCAGCTTTCGTGTGTCATGGAGCAGTAAAATTATCATAAAAATAAGTTTTATTTAAATTAATTAATTATAATTAAAATATTTTTAATTAAGGAAAACTAAACTTTTTAAAATGTTTAATGCCATTTTAAATTGGTTCCACCCTATAAAAATTAATTTTGGGCTTTAATTCCAAAAAGATATTTTTGTACAAATACAAGCTTAAATCCTGATATTGCTTTAATTAATTTTACATTAAAATTTGTAACAAAAAAGCCTCTTAATGGAATTTAACTTTTTGTATTTCCTATGTTTTATGATTTTTTTTCCTAATGAGTCGTTATCATAATAAAAGATTTTTAAACAAAAATAGGAGGATTTTTAAAACAAGTTAAACTATAATTATAATATACGGTAATAATTGTTTCTAGACGAAATTGTCTCTGCAATTTCGCCACCGCATTTTAAGTCTCTGATATTAAACCATAAATAAATTATCTTATTCATCATTCATCATCAGCCTGGGTGATAGTCCACTCAGACATAGTTCTCCCTAATACACCCTATCCATTAGGGCGGCTTTTAGGACCGTATCTCACCACGCTGGTCCAATGCGGGTTGGTGGTGGATCTTTACATGCCCATCCGACGATGGATCATCTTTATTTTCAGACAAAAGGGTGATCGGGCCCAAATTGCCCCTAACCAACTAGAAAACAACAATGAAAATTTGGAGTCCCCGCAGGATTCGGAACCCCACGACCTGGTTTTAAAGAACACGCCCATACCACTTAGGCTCGAAGACAGTTTTATGTTTATTAATATTAATTATTAAGGGCGAAACCGCGAAAGTTTTTGCAGAGGGCACGTTCTCATTGGTTTATATTGCACTAATTGTGATAAGACTGTTTGTGTCGGTCATATTTTTTTTGTTAAATTTAAAGCTGTTTTAAGGATGAAGGTTAAAGAAATTTTAAATGTATTGCAGACTGAATGGTAGAAGGTTTGTCGTAGATCGCAGATAAGGGACGAAAATTCAATATCATATTCGGGGCCTGAAGAAAGAGGGGGGAATTGGAGGAATCATTTTTATAATGGTTACACGGATTCCTTCTGCTCTAATTATGGGGTTACCCCAAGCAAACCAAGTAGCGCCAACCGAGTATCGTTGGAAGTTGATTATCGCTTAGTAATTAATGTCTTTGGTTACTTTTTATCCATAAGAAAACCAAACGCATGGGATGCCACTTGCAACAAATTAAGATCCGATCTTCTCTCCTCCTATACGCTTGTTCTAAAGAAACCAGGTAAAAAAAGAGGTCGGAGTTAAAGAATTTAGTAAAACTGTTAGATAGTGTTAAAACAAATGTGAGCATGTAAATGGCAATGTTCAAAAGATTATTTTCTTCTTAATGCGAAAGAAGTTTATAGTAGGATTTTGTTGTGTACGGGTAAAAAGGGATAGATTATAATTTTAGTACAAATTTGTTCCTTCCATCAACGGCGGTTTTTAGCCCTATTGTTACTTGCTAATAAAATGAATGGAAATATTTTTTTAAATGTACTATAAAGATATTCCAGGTATTCGGAAACCGATTAAAGAAGTTTTTATGTAGTTTTAAGGTGACAAATCAAGTTATATTATTTATTTAAAACTACTTTACTAATAAGTTAATTTGAAGATTATGGGTATAAATTTTTTGGGTGTAAACCTTACAAGATTATGGGGTTATAAGATGTTCCATAAAAAACCGGTTAGTTATTCTTAAAAACTGTCCAATACTGTTTTAAGTCATGAATAACTCCTCAATTTTATTTGATTAGTTTATTATATTTTTAATCGGTATTATTTTAGTTTTTGAAGAGATTAAATTTTGGGAATACAGTTCTTCCTTTTAGGAGTTTTTGGAAATTATTAATGATTTCAAATTATTCATTCATTAAAATTAAAAATTTTGTATCTACGCTTTGAGACATTAATTTTAGCGTTTTTTAAAACCAAAGGATTAAGTGAATCTGATAGAAGACACTGTTTGATAGAATTGTAAAAAATAGGTTTGTAAATTCCGTTCCGCCTTTTGTCTTTTTAAGGCTTTTGCTGTGTTTTGGTGGACGGAAGGGAATTATTCACTATGAACTGCTCTCATAAGGGCAGATTTAATTCACCGTCATCAGAACAATTGAATCGCTTAAGCAAAGGGATCGACCAACAGCGTCCAAAGGCCAACCAGGAAGGGTGTAGTATTCTACCACGGTACCGCCAGACCACACATTTGTTGATGACCCGTCAGAAGTAAGGAGCTCGGAATGGGGGTTTTCCATTGCATCCACTATATAGTCCAGACACAGCGGCAAAAAGTGATTACCACCGTTCCTGTCCTTGGCGAATGCCCTAGGTGGTGTAAAGTTCAACTCAAAAGAGGCTTGTGAAAATTGGCGGTCCGAGTTTTCTGCAAATAAGGAGTTGGACTTCTACGAGGAAAGTATTATAAAGTTGCTCGTCTAAATACAAACAGATTATCCAACTAAACGGTTCTATATTTTAACTCAAATTCGATGACTGTAATACGTTTTAAAAGGCATGGGAGAAAGTGGATGGGAGATATTTGACTACCTGTTAAATGGCAGTTTATTTAAAAGCTATAGATATTGATAACAGTCGGCTATTTCAAAATTTAAAAGAGAGTAATATTTTTCTTTGATTTATCAAAAATGCAAATACGTTGATGAAGATAATTTCTACGTTTTATTTTTAATTGAAATGTTTTGTTAAGTTTTAGTTTTAGTTGCTTATATATTTAAGATTATTACTAATATGAATATTATGGGTATAGAATTTATCATAGGTGAAGTGTAAGCTTATTGTTAGATAATGGTAATAAGATGTTCCATTAAAAACCATAATATGGTTATTTTTGAAAACTATATAACTACTGTTGCCTAAATCATGAATAACTTCTTCTTTCTCTATTTGTTTAGCTTATTATATTTTTTACGGTATTCCTTAGTTTCTTGTAGAGATTAAATTTTGATGAATATACTAAAATTAAATACATTGATGAATATAATTTAATACGTTTTATTTTAAATTGAAATATTTGGTTAAGTTTTAGTTACTTAGCATATTTAAGATCACATTTTAATGAAAAGCACATTATTTATTTAGAAGATGAGAAATTTATTACAAAATTACTTTTAAACTTATTTCTTATCATGTAAACGTTAATATTCAGGTTAGTTCGTAATGACACGTTGTACTTGGTAGAAGCTATGGAGGCCCCAAATTAAATGCATAAATTTTATGACTTAGACCATTGCAATCTAAAGACCAACTTTGTCCTTAGAAGTATTGTTACAACTTTGTTATTACTTTTAATCCTTAAAAACTATGTCAGTCTAATAAAAATATTATATTTATTACATAAGAAAATACAAGAATTGACTTTTATTGCCGTTTATTGTGCATAAACGACTTTATTTTCAATATTGTTTTATCGCAGGGCCGTTTAATATAAGAATCATTTTCATATAAGGATCGTTATTTATTTTAGCTAACGACAAATAATATTGCAAGGCCCAAATAATGATTCTGAACTATGTATTCTGTTTTTATTCAAACTGAGCTACAAAAAATATATTAAGTAAATAAAATATCTGACTTTTTTAAATACATATGTTTAGTGTAGTATTATTGCGTAATCAACTATTCACAATACAATATAAATTTCTATCTTACACCCTAAAGAAAGTAGGCATTAATATACATAGCTGAATAGGCCTTTCATGCAACGATTTGTTCATTTACACCATGAATTTTTAATAAACAGCATAAACAGAGGGGATACTATATTATGCTAACGTATCTGATGATTACAGTCTTATTTTATAACACAGAATACAGTATTTTATAATCACTATATCATGTGTCATTTTAAACAATTATTTAAGAACAATACCAATCAAATAATTAAACTCTTGGAAGATTGTTATAAACAATTAAAATATTTATTTTTACCCATTTTTAAAGTACAGACCCCAATTTAAGTCTAGTAAATCATCCAAATTTTCTCCCAGTATTGTCCTCCTTCTTTATTTATTCTCCTGAATTGGAGGCCACTTTCAGCAAACATTAGGACTAACAAATTACGTCGTTTAACGTTTAACCGGAGTCAATTTAGAGTGTAGTAATAAAGGGCAAATCAAAACTTACGTAGAGTCATTTTTATTTGTAATTGTACTGTAAAGGAATTTATAAATAACTAGGACACGCGGATATCCGCGTGGTATAGTAAGATAATAGTTAATTGTAAAATATTTTTCATTTGCTTATTCAAAATATTAATTTGTAAGTCATAGTAAGGTTTTTATAATCAAGTGGAATCTAAATTCTAATTGCTTAAGTTATATAATTTATGTGCATAGTTCAGCGCTTTCAGAGGTTTTTGCTGATGTTCTTACATATTAAACCTGAAGATAATGTTTATTCAACAAAAACTAGAGACACTTGCTAATTGCTGTAATTAAACCTGGTTCCTTACAATTAACGTAATGTGTTCATTGAAAGTTTTAGAGACATTTTTTTCCTTTACCAAATTATCATTTATGAATACATATTTTTGAGCAAAGACGTAATTATAAATATTTGGATGTAAGGAATAACATTAAAATAATAATTATTGTGGAAATATAATCATCATAAAATTTTTTAACATAATATTGCCTGAAAAGTAAAAAGTTAAGTAGTAAGTAAAAAATGTGTTTACAGGAATTAAAGAATTAATTGAAGATAATATTAGTATAATTTATATGTGGATACGGTCCAAACCCCTTATGGATAGGGGTGTATTAGGGGAGGCCTATGTCCAGCAGTGGACTAACAAAGGCTGATGATGTGATGTGATATAATTATTAATCTTAACATAATTAATATAATTACTAATATGATTGATATTATTAAGATGTTTCACATCAAAAATTTTAAATGATAATTATATTGTCAATAGTCAAGAGTAATTTCCTATTTTTGTGTTGGTAGAACGGGAAAAACAAACAGATTTTTTAAATATCGTGTATAGAGCTATGTAGTCTAGCGTGCTCAGCACTACTGTTGAAACCCCGTTAAAATCGGACCACTAAAAGCCGAGATACAGGCGTTTAAAGTTCTCTGGTTTAAAGGTAGTTGAACTGGAAACTACCGCATCCCAGCCATCCAGGGTTGCAAAAGAGCGACACTCGAGACGGTTTGGATGCCCTGGAAGCTTTGCTCTGGAATCAAGTATGTGTCACTTGTCTCGCCAGAGCAATTTAAGGTGGTGGGTGTTGTCAGACCTTATAAAGACATCCAAACGCTCCGATTCCCACCGCTCTACGACGTCCGGTTCAGAAGTTTTTACTTTAACGTGTGACAGTGCAAAGTGTTACGGAAACATTTTCGAGTAAATTTTGAACTATATTTAAAAAAAATATTTAATCTTCAACATAGATCAGAGTAACAATACAATATCATTTAGTTGAGAGCCTTTTCTTAATATTAGCAATATTAGGAAATCAGCTCTAGTAGTAATATTTTAACATGGCTAATTATAAATTAACTGTTTTCGTAGCCTAGTGGTAAGGGCGTGTGCTTTAAAAACCGAAGGCCGTGCGTTCGAATCTCACAGGGATTCAACAAATTTTCATTGTTGTTTCCTAGTTGGTCAGGCCAATCACCCAATTGTCTGAAAAGTCGCGTCGGGTGGGCATGTAAAAAGTCGGTCCACCCACCAACCAAACCGCATTGGACCAGCGTGGTGGGATGCAGTCCAGCAGTGGCTAACACATGCTGATGATGTTTAGTTTAAATTTTGCCGCCATCTGCAATCAAATCTGAAAATATTAGCACAGTTATATTATACAAACGCAAAGTTATAAGATAATAGAAAAATGACGAAAAATTATCTCATGGATTTATACATATAAGGTAAATACATGCTATTTGGCCTCTCCTCGTTGGCTGTGATCTATATTGCAATCATTTATGCAACAATGCAACATTATATTGTGATTTAGTGCAAAATTGCGTAAGTATGCATTTTTACGCAATGTAGCAAAAAATTATCTTAGCATCATCTGTGTTACACGATAGCATTTTTTCAACTACACGTCTATTGTCCTACTTAGATCTAAGGATTATGGCCGATCGATAGTATAAAAACAGCTATACTAATCAACATTTACTAGTAACGTAATCACGGCCAATAGCTATGTTATATACATTTCTATTGAAGACTTTGTGCAAGCTCATCGATTGTAAAAGTAAGGATAAGTATGCTTTAGAGGGTAAAAGCTTAGAGAAAGCAGTAACGGATGTTTTGAATAACGGAGACCTCATTAATTGTTGTTAATTATTGATGAAAGTGTATTGGAATATCCGCTATCCAAATTATATACAGCAATGTATTTTTAAAAGCTTTTCTGTAACGTGTTGGCTATTCAGTTTTTGATACTAAGGGCCACCGATAGTACCTAAAAAAAGAGAATTCGAATTATTTGGCCAAATTAAAGCAATTTTTAAAAGTATTAATTGCGTCGTTTTCTTGTGTGCAATGATTGAAAAGAAATATGGAACAAAAATAGATTTGAAATATTTTTTTAATTGTAGGTTAAAAACAAACAGTTGTTAAATAGAATAAAAAACAAAAAAAAGAAATTTATGATTTATTTAGTTAGTTATTCAGAGAATCAACATTAATGTTCCTACCATAAAAATTGCGTCATCTTAACATAATAGCAATATTATAACCGTCTCAATGATCTCAGCCGTACAATATATGGAACAAATTTACTTACCGTATTCTACAAAAATGAAATAGTGCCAACGATATCAAAGGCTTCGATGTTTACCTGCAAAACCATCAAATGTAATGAGGCTATTTTGTTTCTTTATACAAACATTTTTTTTACCAATGTTAATGTAAACTAAATTTAAAACCCCCACGAAAATTTGCTTTATAGCTTGTTTACTATGTTAAAACTAAAAAACGTAGCACATTTGAACTTTTAAAACGGTACTCAACACACAAAACAAATCTTGAAGCTTCGATATTTATTCGATTTTTAAAAAAATATTTCAATTAAAAAATTGCACATTAAAGAATCAATTACATGTAACGATGCCATAGCAAGCTTAATTTATAATTTATAATCAAGCGTCTTTAACTAACGTAGACTCGCAATAGCTGTGGTTTTTAATCCAGAAGGGTTTTCATAATTATTTATTGTTCACAAATGTTTGCTGAATTTAGGACTGAAATAGAAAGTTACTTAACCACGTTCAGAGGCACGACCGCAGATTCTTACAATGGTTGTAGGAGTATAAGCCAACAGGCCGGATTAATGTTAATACCCTTTGTGTGGGCCTCCGCTGTTTATGTAAATTGAATTTTAGTCACATTAATTATAAAATATCTCAAGGATGAAAGAGTAAAAGATGTGAGCTAATTTATTACATTTTAGTTATACCTATAGTTCCGTGGCAGTGTCTGTATTTAATTTGCATCTCCAATATTTTTACTGCTAAGTAAATCATAGTTAATATATACAATCATAAAAACTAGCAGTCGAATTTTTTGTTTGGAAATTTTAATTTAATTCTTGAAGGAAAGAAGTTATTACCTGCGAAAGGTCTATAAAATTGAGGTCAAAACATTTTTGTGATCCTTGTTATCACATATTATAATCCTTACCGAAACAAATCCATGTTGAAAAGAAAGTTATTTGAGGCCAAGCCGGCAATCTATTAAAAACGGTGACCAAAAGTCCTAGTCTATCGTTAGTACCTTTAATCTACTGACATAAAACCTACCCAATGATGTTTTACCGTGAGTCAGTTAGTTTACTGCTAAAGTAAATTATTAAGCAAGAGATTACCACTAGTCCTGACTAACTTAAAGAAAAAATAGAGTCAAACATTATCTCTGCTCTAGCTGTTGAACTGCGGTACTCAGAACTTGGTTACAGAAACCACCAATTTTGATGGGTACTTAACACACACGTAATAGGATTTGTAGGTGATAGCTTTATTTTAAGTTTATGTAGACAAGATGTCAGATATTTTTGTGTTGATTTAAAATGGATATCTTATAGTTCTTGATTGTAATAAAAAATAATGTGTCATTATACTTTCTTCGAGTTTCCATAGTAATTAAGAAAAATACAGTAAAAGATTTGTTTGAATATCGTATTTGTAGTATCTCTTGTATCTCTAGCATGAACATTAAGCTTTTATAATTATTTTCTTATCGTCATAATAACAGTGTATTAATGGCGATTTATAAGTCCTAAGAAAAGATTGAAATGAAAATTTATACTTATCTTTAAAATAACAATGAAATTTAACCTCTTTTGGCTTAAGAATACAATAAAATGAATAGTTATATCTATGTTCTAAGAATTTCTTTTTACTTATTTAGTAGAACGGAATATAAATAAAGACCATAAAAATATTATACGTAAAATGTACACGTATGCCAGAGCCGATTCGTACGAAATGGAACGATATTTGGGAGTGGAACGTAAAATATCTCTCAGGTGTCGATGATAGCTTTATCGCAAAATTGATAAAATACGCAATTCGTTCGAGCTTTTGCGCTACGTTATGTTACGTAAGTCTGACAGAATCGTATGAATATATATAATTTATTAAACCGTATATTCTAAAATTAAGTGTTTAATGTAATATTTACTGTTGATTATATTCAGGTTACAACTATATAGGAAAAGGTTTCAAGACATGTTACTAAATGGACAAACTCTGACAAAAATCGAATTGATAATTAAATTAACTTTTCCCACATCCGGTCTGGTTCGCAATTAATCATGACACTCATAAAACACTTTTTAATAATAACACCAGTACTATACATGTATATTATTTTACTGATTCTATAAATTTTTGTGAATATTAGATCTTTGTCGTATTTAGTTTTATTTTTAGATACCTTAGAAATAATTATAAATGAACCATCATCATTATCATGGTCTTGTCTTATGTCTTATGTATTCGAGTTATGCTTCTGACCCATGTCTGTGGGAAGCTTCATCATTGTGAAGCTTATCTCATATGTGAAGCTTCATCTATGCGTGAAGCTTCATCTATTACATTATCATGGACCAACACAGGCGGTGTTAGTCCACTGCTGGATGTAGGCCTACCCTTATGCACGCCTTTTCTATTAGGGGGGTTTTGAACCTTATTTCATCACGCTCGTCCAATGCTGGTTGGCAGGTGGGCCGAATTTTTACATGCCCATCCGACGCTGGATCATCTCACTTTTCAGACAATTGGATACATTATACATTTATAAAATAAGTATTTCTAATTTAATTTCTTGTTTTGGGGTCATATTATTGTTAGAAATACATTTTTCATTTCAAAAACGTTTAAAACTTTTATTAATATATTTCTTACATTCATTGATCATACAGAGAATACGGCGATGTAACTATTTTGGATATTTAAAAGAAATAAAAAATATAAATAAAACCACAAATCATGAAATAAGTAAGCTAACTCTATGAGAGACTCTTCTTTTATTTAATGTCACAATGCTCCTGGGAAACAAGTACTGCAAACGACGATTGTCCTTCTAATAGCGTCATTAGTGAGACTAGCTTAGCCCGTGCGGACGAATACCCACAGCGTATTCTACTTCTTTCAAGTTTATGTTGGGAAACGGCTCTTTGGACTGTAATTGGCATTCTTAGTAATTCTATAGAGTATTTAACTTTTACTATGTAACAGTACAGTATCCATTGCTATATCATTTCTAAAACCACAGGGATAAAATAAACGTTTCATAATGGGTCCAAGGAACATATCACACCATACAACATTTATTTAAAGTTCAATAATAATAATAATTTAAGAATACAGATCCATCAATGAAACCTTTTATACGAAGCAAAAGGCTTCGAAAAGTTCACTCCACATCATTTATTTAATCAATTCGTATATACTGCCAAATATTTAAATGATAATGATGATTTTTTAACACTTCACAAAATAATATACTGTGCAGCGTACACTGCAGCTATACAAACGTTCAAAATATTTGACTCTATTACATAACCATACAGGTAGCAAACGTGAGCCAATGTGGCAAAAACGACTAAACAGAAAATTGAAAATATCAGGACTAAAATTTGTACTAATCCAGTATATCAATGGCAATAGAAATCATCTATTCTGAAAACAAGTAGAGTTTATTAGAAATAATTACAAATCACACAGCAGACATGAACCGACAATACTGACTTCACACATTTTCTAGACACACTCAAACAAAAACTTAGTGCTTTAGCTAGTAGATTAAGACGTTACAAGTTAACCACACTTAGGAAAACGCAAAACAAACTATTCAGTTCAAACGAAAGAATTATCGTTCTATCAACAAATTTGTTGATAGAACGATAGAATTATTAAATTTACATATCCGAACTCTTTTTCACAAACAAATCCAGAATCTGCTTCTGTAGAATCACAAGTTACTCATCCAACCACTCTTCATCTCCCACGTAGACGAACTCGAGAATTTTGGTCTAATATTGTCCAAACCAATAGACCACAATGGACAATAGATAAAAACATAAAGAGCGCGTCAGCACATACAGGATATGCATTTTGAAAAGATTAGTCTAGACTCTTCACAGGCGATAATTGCAAAAACACACAACTGGAAAGCCACTGGTTCTGATAAAATTCACATTACGATTAAACGACCAACAGTATACATCCATTCTTACTGAATCATATTAATAACTTCATTCAACATCCATACACGATGCCATCAGTTCTTATCACATGGTATAACATATATGCTCCCAAAACCTTAAGACACACGTAGTCCAGCAAATTATAGACCAATTACATGCCTACAAAATATTTATAAAATTATAACATCAAGTATATCACATCTTATCTATAACTATATTCAAAGCAACAATTTATTAGAAGCACAACAAAAGGTTGCTTGAAAATTTAGTCAAAGGCTGCAAGGAACAGCTGACGATAGATGCAGTTGTATCCAAACAGGCCATTAGAAATAAAAATAATATTTACACTATATATTGACTATAAAAAGCCTTCGATTCCGTACCACATTCTTGGCTTTTATATTTTAGAACATTATAAGATAAATCCAACTATCATACAATTTTACAGCATTCTATGTATAACTGGGCTACCAAATAAATTTAAACCAATCTGAATCAGGCTTCATAAAAATTGTAGAGGTATTTTCAGGAGATTCCCTTAGTCCATTATGGTTTTGCCTAGCTTTAAATCCTCTTCAGATTTACTCAACAATAGTAATGTTGTTACAAAATCACTCAGGGCAATACGCACTTCACAATAACACACTTACTATACATGGATGATATTAAAGTATATGGCACAAGTTTAATAGAAATCAACACTTTAGCTAACATTGCGGAAACATTTTCAAATGATATAAAATGTCATTTGGTATAGAGAATGTGCATTCAGTCAATTAATAAAGGAAAACTACAATATTCATTACAACTAGCTACAGGTGAATATATAGAACCAATAGACGATATAGAAGGCTATAAATATTTAGGATTTTATCAATCACGTCAGATACATGAAAAAACTACAAAAACAACACTTACAAATAAATTTAAAACAAGATTGACAAAATATTAAATTTACACCTTAACCCAAAAACACTATTAAAGCTATTAATACTTACGCTATACCTACCTCACCTACTCTTTCGGAATCATTCACTGGTCTCAAACTGACCTGAAAAACATCAACGAACTATCAACACTCACATGACTAAATACAGAAAACACCATCCTAAATCTTGCCAGCAACGTCTGACTCTCCTGAGAACAGAGGGAGGAAGAGGATCATCGATATCCAAAACCTCACAACAAGCAGATAACAACACTTCGTACATATTTCACAGTCAAAACTCTACTCTACATCAAGCTATTGTTCATTCAGACGCAAAATACACCCCACTTAATCTCCGAGACAATTTAAAACAACGAAATGAAAACATTACCACACCACAACAAAACTAGAGATGTGGCACCAAAATCGCTCCACGGCAGTCATCGCTAAGACCTCAACAACTCTAACGTCGACAAAATAGCGTCGAACGCATGGTTGAAAAGGGCGAATTGTTTCCGAGACTGAGGATTTATGTTGGCTATTCAGGACCAGGCACAAATACAAAAACTATCGAAATATATTATCCGTCCTAACTCAAATCTGATCTCTGCTGACATTGTCACTGTGCTTCTGAAACAATACAACATATACGGAGCTTGCAGATCGATATCTCAAACAGATTATAAACACAGACACGACCAAATTGCAGCAACATTCATCAATACCTAGCTTCAAACACGAATTAATTACAGAAAAATAGCCTACTATAAGTACACCCACAAAAATACTAGACAATAAACAATTTAAAATCTACTGGGATAGAACAATAATTACAGACAAAACGATCCACAAATAGACCGGACATAACACTTTACGATAAAAACAATAGCACAGTTTATCTTATCGACATAGCTGACCGAATACCCACAACCTACATCAACACACACCGAAAAACTTGCAAGTATACAGATCTGGAATTGAAATAAAAACTCAATGGCGGGTAGATACAGTTAAAACTATACTCAATCATCATTTCAACCACTGGAGTCGTCACCCACAACCCTGCAAAAAGTCTCAAAAATCTTCAAATTCATCCTCTTACCTACCTTCTGCTTCAAAAAGCTGCCATATTAAATACCTGCAGAATTGTTAGGAAATTTCTTTCTATAGATTAAGTTTTCTATTTAAAATATTTTACTTGGCCAAAGCCCGTAAAATATTAAGACCCTCCTGAAAGGGTGAAAATAAAAGTTGTAAAATGTAAATAATAATATATAATAAAATAAAGCAGGTAAAAATATTAAGACCCCCCTAAAAAGGGTTAAAAATAAAAGATATAAAGTATAAATAATAATAATAAAACCACGAAAATTTGAAATGCGTAAGAATTAAAGAGAGAACTCTAGAAAAAGAAAAATGAATGCAGCAAACAAAAATTGTTTTACAGTAATAGAATATTTATGTATTACGTTCAATTTACGAATATTTAATAAGCTGCACCTCAATTTTAAAACCTATGAAAGAGACCCCTATATATATTAAATTGAAACTTGTACATTTTATAACTAAATTTTATGCTATGCCGTTTATTTTGTAATATTTTTATCATGAGCTTAGTAGGGTGGACGAAATTACTATATAATTATTTACAATTTTGAACAATCATTCAAAATATAAATAGGATAGAACTGCTGCGTGGGGTTTGCTGGGGACGTCTGGGACCAGCGCTGGACGTGTCAGCATACGATCCGCTAGTCAATGAGATATTACACGAACATCTAATAACAAATCGCAACCATCTTCCCTACTAGCTGGCTTGGTGCCGTAAGGCAGAAGTCGCTCCCGAGCCTCTATACTACAGGGGTCACTTACTTGGTTCCTAAAGATGAGGTAACCACTGACCCTTCTAAATACCGCCCATCACGTGTCTAACTACCATCTATAAGACACTTACAATCATTCTGAGCACGAAAAATATCCGTCACTTAAACTACAACCGGATAATGTCACGTGCTCAAAATGGCTGAAGAGGCGTAGTCGTGGGACCAAGGAGCCTGCTCATAGACGCGATCATAGGCAAAATAGTCAAACGCAGCGTTGGTTCTTCTCCGCCGCCTGGATAGATTACAAAAAAGCGTTTGACTCGGTACATCGCTAGCGAGGATACTCAACTGTACAAGATTAATAGTACAGTAGGATTACTTCTGGTGAAATCGGATCATGCATTCTACACAGGCGTCATTGAGAGTGATAAAGGACTTATCTCTCTATCCTTAGTCAACAAGCAGTGCCAAGACCCAGTAGTGCTGAATATCTTCGACCGTGAGACTGTAAGAAAAGAGAAAGAGCTACATGGGCGGTACCGTACTCAAAAATTATCGCGCCAGGCTCTATTGGGACCGGTATATCATCACGGATAGGTCAATAATGGCTAACAAGCCTGATATCGTGCCGATGGACCGGGCACTGACAAGGGTATTTTTGGTTGACATCACAATTTCATTTGATGAGAACCTCGTGAAGGCCGAATCAGAAAAGAAACGAAAATATCTGGATCTGGCTCACGAGGTGACTGACATATGGGGTAGGTTATGGTGGGTTGATATTTGAACAAAGACGTATCCTGTATCTCAAATAATCAAGCCTCCACCCCGTAAGAACTTTCTCTTGTAAGATATACATTTCTTAAACAAGTATGCAACAAAGTAATTAACAAAACGTAGTGTTCATGATGTAGATAAGCTGCAAAAACAGAACAAAGAAATGTGTTAGTAAAATTTTATTAGAATTGTTATAGCGTGTGTGTGCGATTGCATGCCTGTGCATGCTTGCGCCTTTGTTTTTGTTAGTGTGCGCTTGTGTGTGTGTGTGTGTGTTTGTGTGCGTGCATGTTAGTGTATGTGTGTGATTTTATTTGTGTATATGAATGGAATGATATTATGGTATTGTCAATATTTTTTCGGTTTTAATGTAATCAAGCATCAATTGACTATTTTTCAATGTTTTTTTTTTAAGCGCGGTCTATTTAGTTTAACTAGTTTTTGTAAATCATTTAAATATTGATATAGAAATGGACCTATGTAAAAATACTGTTTTCTGGCAAAGATTGTGTTGAAATTCTAAGAAGTTCATAATAATTCGTTCATTTAGTGGTAACTGTGTAGGATCTATGCTTTTGTGATGGCGAAGAATGCAATTATGCACATAAAGTTGTCTTACAGTAAGAACTCCGGTTTCTTTATGAAGTTTTTTTATAGAAAACTTTCTGGGCTTATATAAGATAACTTTAAGCACTGCCATTTGAGTTCTTTCTAACTCTATTAAGAATTGAAAAAACCGCACAACCCCATATTGTGATACAATAAGTTAATAACGATTGACAAAGTGTATGATGTAAATTTTTAATTAGTTTAAGATCTAAGATATCATGAATAAGGTTTGACTTACAAAAAATATTGTTTTAAACGATTTGACGGGCTGAGCGTTTAACTGGGGGTTAGTGATACCTGTCCTGCCCATAACAAAAGCAGTGTGCAACGGTGCCCTTCAAACAGAAAGAGAGTAGTGCTATTACAATACTGATTTTCAGCAGTAATATTCCAGATAGGTCCCCTGCAAAAAGGCCTACCTACTTTAAATTTTCCGTAGAAAGATAAGTTATGTTTTTGTTTCTGATAGTCTTTTTCATGTTGTAATGGAGGCCCCCTATTTACCAAGATTCACCTGAATAACTTACGTTTTTACGTAGAGCTACTGGCACTGACCTCCAGAACGTTTTTTTAGTAAATACGGTAGTTGAAGTAGGTAGTTGAAGAAATATTTATAAACTTTAAAAACCCCAAAAATTAGAAGAATATGTAAAATACCATTTTAAAAATTAAACTTATAACGTTCGTATAATATTTTTGAATAAAAAAATCAAACACCGATTAACAGATTTAGATGTAGTTCCGCCTCATTGGTATATTCAGCGGTAGAATGCTTTTGAGTCGTGTGTCGTAAAAATTAAAATATGTTTGATATTTTTGTACTATAATACAGTCATAATTTTATAATAAAAATAAAAGGAAAAAATCAAGTTATAATGGACAAAAAAGGAAAAAATTCCATTTATTGTTTCATGTTAATGAAACGAGGATAAAAGTCTGTATAAAAGTTCAACATAATTGAAGATAAAAGCATGAAACTTTGCTTTCAATGATAGACATATACTTATGGTTATGTATTAAGGTATTGAAGTCAAAATATAAATTATTATAAGGACGTAAACTTATCAAAGCGCTGCTACCGTATTGTAAAACTATGCAAGCAAGGCTGATGTGAACGTATAACGGCAAATGATCAAATTGCACATCTGTTTTAGCTAATTCCTATGTCTATAACCTTTGATTAAGTTGCTGATGATAAAATGAGTCATAACACAGCTGATGATAACTTTACTAAGTCCAAAATGGTTATATTTGAGTCTGCTTAATGCATCTAATATTTGCTTATGCTATGATTTTATATTATGCTATTGTTAATCCACAGTAAATAAATCACGTAGCTTTACGCACTAGTGTCCTTTGTAAACAAGCATAGTACAGGCAAAAGAAAGGCTAACATAATTACTATACTATATAACGGATAAACAGGATCCTAATCCAAAGGATGAAACTAAGATATGCAAATGAACTGTTCCCTGATCCAGCAAGATATTAGTTATCTAATTCCATCATCACAAATCAGTCTTATTCACTATAGTGTCGTTTAAACGATCATGAACAGGAAGACAGAGTAATAATTACTATAAACTATAGATAAACAGGCATTGAGGAACACTTTGTAAATGTTACGATCAGAATCTAGCTTTAGAACAATAAGTATTGACAAAATTGGTATAAAGCGTTAAAACTATCTCAGTTGAACAAATGATATAACAATATTACTCGATCCATTACATAAGATTGATTTCAGTTAGTTTTAGAATCGTTATTGATAATTAAAACAAACAATATTCATACTTGTATATAGTTTCAAATTATCTGTAGTAGTGATGCTAAGAATTTAGTCTTACGAAACACATAATATTCGCTGAAATAGATATCAAAAATACATTTCAGCAGAAACGGAAAAGGAAACGGATGCGGAAACGGAAGTGTAAATAATATGAAAAAAAAAACAAGTTTACAAATACAATTCTTTATTAAATATCAAATACACCAAATCTAGATTAGAAATAGATATATAAGAAATCTACTATAGAAAACAATATTGCAACTTTGCGACCGAACATTTTATTATTATTCAAAATTTAGTAGTGGCAAGTTATATTTTATAAAAAGTAATTAGGCCGCTTTTACACCTAACAATCTGTTCCGGTGTTCTTCGTATATAAGACAAGCTCCGCTAAATAATTGTTCACTGGCGACGCTGCTGGGGTGTACAGACAAATATTGGCGTACTAATGGCAAAAGATTACGGTATTTGTGTTAATTATCCACCACACAGCTCTTAGTTTAAGTCGGATCTCTATTCTTCTTTGTACTCCTGAAATGTGACTATGTATTTCCAAAGAGATCATCATTACGTTAGATTTAGTCGAGATATTGTCTTCTTTGTATTAAATTGATTCTAACATTGAATCCATATACGATAATACTATATACCAAAGTTGAATAAGCTGTATAACGAAACTCATATTACGTAATATTATTTATACTATAATTATATTTATACATATATATAAATCGATTTAAAAGGCACGATAAAAATAAACTTTTCCAAAAAGTTGATAAAAAATGCAATGCAATAGCATTAACGACAGCCTCCTAGAGCTGTAGTTTTTTCAAATAATTTTGACTCAATCTATATATAAATAAAATAATTAGATCTTTAGATTATGTATAAATGGTATATATTTCAGAGCAATTTGAGTAAATAAAACGTCTGATGAATGTCAAGAGAAGTGCAATCGCAGTCATTAATTCTTTAGCGGTAATTTTTAGCAACACTATAGAAATATTAGAGTTTAATTCAACTGTACAATTTTGTAATAAATATTTCTGTATTATACTCAGGAATACGTTAATACGGATATCATGTACATCGCTAGTATAAAATATTGAATAAGCTACGATATAGAAATACATTTGCAAGTACTCTGAACTCAAGAAGTAAGTGCACTTTGTCGTAGACGTTGAACTTGCGAGCGGAATCGTTTTAAGCAACCTACTTTCGTGATAACGTAGAACTACCTAGCTGTTAGTAAGTGTTAAACTTTTAACAACTTCCAACAAATTTTTAGTAATATATTGGGTTGTTAAAAATTTTATACTACAGGAAACACAGTCATCAAACAATTTTGCATTTCCTTTTCTACAGTAAAAAAAATCTATAAAATTATAATATTAATAAAATATTTATTCGATGTTCGGGTAAATATTTGTATATTTAATAGTCAAATGTACATTTTTATATTGTATTTACGTGATGGGTTTGCTTTTAGAAGTTGTAACGTAATGAAAAGTAAAATTAACATTTCTCTTAATATATATTTAGCACATTTAATACTAATTAAGGTGGGTAAGTGTTATAATGTTAGGCTGGAAATAAGAATAGCATTCAAATTGTAAGAAGGAATAAATAAAGAGTAAATGATGGTCTCCGGTATTAAGTTGTTGTCATTTACTGTTGATAGTACGAGAATGCGGTGTATCGATCAATAGATCGGGTAGTGCCTAATAATACTCTATGAGATTGAGAATTCGATTCAAATATTCAATGACTTTAAATAAAGAATTAGGAACAGCAAGATGTACCAAAATATTACAAGTAAAACTATTAGTTGCCTCGTACTTACGTATTACTTTTATAGAACTAGTAGTTGCCTCGTTCTCTCGCGTGGTATTATAGAATGTTGTTTTTTCTAAAAAAAAGTAGGATAAATCTTACATCAGTCTTATTTCATTCAGCTATATTCCAGTGAAAATCGGACCAACCATTCCAGAGAATAACCAGAACAAACAAAGACACAGACAATTTTTTAAAAATGCCTTCTCCTGACCCAACGGAATCAAAATCGCAAACAGCACTAATTCAGTTCATTAACTCACAATTCAGTAATTTATAAATGACCTTGGTATTTACCTAAACGTCGTCCTTTGCTCAGCTTTCTATCATAAAGTTGCAGTATCAAAGAGAATACTGAAATAAAAACTAATGCGCCTTGAGCAATGTCTTTGATCTTGAACACTTTGCTGAGGATCCTTCGTATGCTTCTTTAGAAAGACACACCCTCGTCGTATCACAATAAGAACTTATTGTCTAGAATACTTTTTTAAATTTGTATTTATTTGCAACTTTAAGTATGTATTTTATTAAAACTTTTGAATTGACACTAGAAGATACAATTAATATATTGCAATTTGGTGCAACCTTGCTGTATAAATAGTTTTTTAGTTAGATTTAAAAACCTTCCATAAAATTTCTGACAGATTATTATATCAAAACTATGTGCTTTATTTAAATCTGTAGTATGTAAGCACATAAGGCCCGTGTATAAACAAACTTACTTCGTTATACAAGTAAAATACAATCATAATTAAACAAATAGAATCATAATTAAAACTCGATAATCATCAATTATTAAATCTCGATAAATAACTGCGACATAATTTGGTATAAAATGTAAATTTGAAACAATAAACACTTGCAGAGTACTGTACATATTTATAAATACAACAGTATTGAAGTAAATTATATATTTTTTTTTTATGGCATACGCAGGCAGACGAGCAGTCGGGCCACCTGATGGGAAGTGGTCACCGACACCCATAGACGTTGACAATACCAGTGGTATCGCCGACGCGCTGCCTACCGTGAGACATATGGTGTTAAGTCTTGTTTACCCAGTAAATACGCTGGCTACGGTGCCCTTCAAACCGGAACGCAGTAATGTTTTCACACTACTGCTTCGCGGCAGAAATAGGCACCGCGGTGGTACCCACCCAGACGGTCTCCTGTAAACAGGGGACCTTCCACCGGTAAAATTATGAATGAAACCTCCATTACAATACAATGGAGGTTTGTTGTTTGTTCATTTGCAGCTGTGTAATTGCATATGGTGTTATTATACAGTAGGTGTAATCCGTCTTTTTATAACAAAACATATACAGCATTTTAGGTAAATATTTTAAAGCATATATATTATTTCTTTACTGTTACACGTTACAGGTTTTTTATTCTATAGGTACTTCATTCCAATAGCTTATTCTCATACTTTATGAATATTTGAATAATTTAAAATTTTTCTTCTTTTAAGTTGTATTTTTCCAGTTTAAATTGTATTTAACCTTAGTAAGAAGGTAAGTAATAAACAAAAAAGTAATGAGCACCTTCCCCGTTATTAAAGCAACAACAACGAAAATTGCTATTTCCTTTTCGACTCAAGTTTACTAGAATGACTAAACATTTTCTAAAGGACTTCATATTTTCTAAAACTTCTCCAAACCAAATATTAAAGCAGTTTTCTTTTAATTAATCGTAAATAATAATTTTTAAGAGATTTTTTTGTTTCTTTTGGCTAACATCGTCAACGCTTTTAAATAAATTACTTTTATTTACATCAATATTTATCATATACTATCACAGTTACATAACTATCCAAATCGCCATGAATATATAAACTATTATATATAATAATAAACTACTTACAGTCGATGTAACATGGCCTAATCTTTAATAAACCGGTGGTAGGTCCCCTGTTTACAGGAGACCGTCTGGGCGGGTACCACCACGGTGCCTATTTCTGCCGCGAAGCAGTAGTGTGAAAACACTACTGTGTTCCGGTTTTAAGGGCACCGTAGCCAGCGTATTTACTGGGTAAACGAGACTTAACATCCTATATCTCACGGTAGGCAGCACGTTGGCGATACCACTGGTATTGCTAATGTCTATGGGCGTCGGTGATCACTTCCCATCAGATGGCCCGACTGCTCGTCTGCCTGCGTATGCCATAAAAAAAAATAAAGTTACAACTTTCGTTATATCAACTATCAATCGTTTCCTTCATATTATGTTTCATGCAATAAAACCTTTTTTCTACCAATCATTTTCCGAGGGCCAGGCTTCTTATTCATTTTGATTTACCTGAATAACAGTTTTTATGCAGTGTAAATAATATCTGAACTCCACAACCCATAGGGTAAATCGTATTCTAAGAATCGCCAGGATTTAAGTCGCCAGTTGAGGCTCTGACGTTCTGTTATGACGGTAAAGATGGTCTTAACAACCAGAACCGAGGATTAGGTACGAAAAACTGGATTTTACTGTTTAGACACTTAGGTAATTGGCCTATATTGTACTGAACTAATCAGAAGTATCCACGCAGTATTAGTAACGGGTATAGACAAGGACCTGACCAGCGGCTGATCGAGCCGAGGCTCGGCCCTCTTGGGCACCCTCGATCAAGCCAATAACGAGGTTAACTTCAACAACGAGAGTCATCATAAATTTAAAATAAAAACGTATTCGAACCAAGGTATGTAACTACTCGCTAAATCTTTCCTGCCCCTTTTCTACGGTAATGATCTGGTTAATCATATACTTTTATGCGTGTTTAAAGGATTTTAATTAATATAAAAGCATTGTTAAATATTCCTAAGATTATGTTTTAGTTTAGAATTAAATATAGGGAGTAGTTGAGTGGAATTGCGGAACCACATCTTTAATGAATTATTACACGTAAATACGTTCTTACGTCGTAGATCCCGTTTAGAAAGAAAGAAACAAAAACATTTATTTGCACAGAAAGTGGAAAAGCACAATAAAGAAAAAAAAACGTAAATGGCTTGTGTACCAAAATGGCATCCACTCTTAGATCACAGCTTAGATCACCAAGACAAAAGAATCTTCGTATATAATATCGTAATACATTTACCCACCATTAAGGCAAGACACAGTATTAAAGTTTATAATATTACACAAAAAAATTAATTTTAAGCACCTGTATTTGTTCAGGTTTTAAATAGCAGTGCTGGACTTTTAGTTTGAAATCAAGTATTGCTTTAACTTAAATTTAAACGTTTGATTTAAGTGTTAGTTCTTGAGTGGAGGCGTGAGATCGTTGCACTTGGTAGCAGCAAATCTAAAAGTGCCACGAATGAAAGCCGTGTGGTACTTTGGGCAACAAAGACGCAGTGCAGTTCTACGTAGCGCTGAGAAAACTCTAACTTTTCATACAAATAACTGGGCTCCCTGGATCTTATTACGCCAAAAAATAATATTGCAAGATGGAGAGTCCACCAGCTAGACATGTTGAACAAGTCATGTCGGTTAAGAAAAGGTGCAATATGCGATCGACGAGGAATATTGAAGCAGTAACGCGCACAGGCATTTTGTACCCCTTACAGAATTTGCTTAGTCTTGGTGTATGGATAAGCACCAAATACCGTATCACCATATGATAATTTAGATAGAATAAGGGTGTCGCACAATTTGACGCGCATAACAACCTTGATTTAGTCGCGAATACGGTATAAAACCCTTAATCTGTAGAAGCAATTACATGTAGTTTATAGTATGTGTTTCTCGAAATGCAAACTTCTATCCATGATAAGTTAAATCACGCGCCTCTATTCCCTGGAGCAATATCTTTGATAAAAAAATTGTATGTTTTAAATTTGTTTTCGTGTTCCAAGAATCAAATACTTCGATTGAGTAGGATTAATTATGAGACTATTTTAATCGCACCATTTATCAATGCCTTCCAAATCTGAGTTGATTTTGTTAATTGTCACGTGTCACTGGGTTTAAAAGATATGTAGAACTGCACATCGTCCGCATATAAATGATATCTGCTATTATTTATGGCACTGATAATGTCGGTTATATATAAAACAAAAAGCATTGGCCCCAAAATAGAGCCTTGCAGTACACCTTGATGGATTGGTTTAACGCAAGAAACCACGTCATGACTAACACTATTTTAATTTAAGCACACTGCATTCTATTGTTAAGATAACTAGCGAACCATTTTATTGCGTAATTGTCAAAACCATAAAATACAAGCTTAGACAGGAGTAAGGTTGTATTCAATGTATCAAAAGTGCGAGCAAAATCCAGCAAAAACAAAGTACCTTGTCCACTATCACGCGCTTTAATGAAATCACCGACATCATCCAATAAAGATTCTTATTTTCTTTAAGGTTTATTTTCTTCGGAATTGGCAGCTATAGCTATAGCAGCTACAGCAGCTATAGCAGCAGCTATAATAGAAATTATAGCTACCTTCCATTGCTCTGGGAACACTCCTGTTACTATGGATTGGTTGATCATTCTTGTAATTACCGTCAAAGTTCTTGGTAAGGTAAGCAAAATCATATATAAACATATTCGATCTTCATCTTGTGCATTACTTTCCAATTCTATTAAATTCATAATAAGTCGAAGCAGATAAATTAATTTTACCAAGAATGTCGCTTTAGGGTTCCTTGCGAAGTTTATGTGCTGCTAAATTTTCATTATTAATATTTAGTATGCGTTTCTGATTGAGTAATCTTACTTTTAATAAACGAAGAAACTTTATCGCAAATCCTCATCATTTCCTCTACGTTGTGTACGTAATCCACAGATATGTATTTTTTATTTTCAAAATAAAGGACCGAACAGGGGCATATGTATTAAGTAGATCGAGGATTTTTTCACTAAAATTGCAAACCATCCCATCAACGTTACCATTAACTATATTTTCACATTCTATAAGATCAAGGTAAATATTAAAACTATTTGTATTGACGTTCAAAAGTGGCCTATAAAAAACAGTTTTCGTTGGTGGCCGTTGGCTTTTAATGTTAATTTCACATGTAATAAAAGCATGGTGCGAAAGATCAGGTATATGATTGACTGAAACATTAAAGACAACCATATTAGAACAAATTACATCAATTATCGTCTCACTATGTTCCGTAAATGAGTTGATTGTTGAACGTATTGTGTGCGATTCATATATGTTACAAAACTTTGAAATCTTCTTGTATTCGCATCATGTACATGTGAGAGATTAAAATCACCTAAAAGGTGAATGTATTCATACTCACCAAAGGAGGACTCATATTCTTTCACAGTTTACGTGTGGCACTTACGAAATATGAAAATGATGTAAATTAATAAAACGCTACAATAATGAAAAATTATATGTAAATACGAACTACAGATTTTATACCTTTTCTTTACTTTCTAATATATATTTCCCGTAAGATGAAAGAATCATAACAATCAATAAATTTTAGAGCTAAATTGACCAAAATTCTTTACCAATCAATTAAAATCCAATAGTTTCACTTATTGGTACATTAGACCATTTATAACCATATTTCCTTCTTAAAAGTCATTCTAAATTAAATTAATTCGGAAGCACGTAACTAAATACATATATAATAACATTAAATGATTACGAGTTTGTACCATATACATATATATTAGATTAATTTTTAAATACTCTTCAGAAATCACGAATAAATTCAAGGTTACAATTTACTCGAAATCTCTGAAGTGGATGCCTTTTAAAGTAAATTTGTATTCCTCGACCAAACCAAAATCTGCAATCATAGTGAGTTGAACACGTGAAAACCTTTTTTAAAATTCTGTTTATGTTTCGGAATGACAAAATTTTGTTGCTTACATATAAGCCTTAGTATAAGCTGATTAAAATTTCACTTACGATAAGGTAGACTACCAAAACTCGGTTTTTTAGAACTTTTGTTTCAAAATGGAAATTTTATTATGATGTTCTACACCATTCAGTTATAAAAGTGTTTTTGCAACGACACTTGTAAAAATTCTCTAATAGTTAAATTGTTTTTGGGTGATCATTTAATTTAAGCAAAAATTCCTATATTTTTGTAATATCTGATATCAGAGAACATTTTCAAATTTAAATTTAAAGTTCGTATTTCTTTAAAGAATTTAAATTATATAATTTTATTTTCTTCGACTTAACATATATCGTTTTTTGCCTAAAACGATAGATAAATTATACTTTTTAATATGTATGTAATGCACAATGATTGCCGAGTGTATTATGTATATAATGGGGCCTTTTTATTGTTACTTTTGACGGATAAACATTGGTTTATCGAATAAAAAAGAGATAAAATTCAAAATCTTAACCCGAATTTTTTGGGTACTTTTTTATAAACCATATATATATTTGTACCATTAAAAATTAAAGGGTATTTTATGGCTGACTTAGAATAAACACTCTTTAAATGGAAAAGCGACGCTTCATTAACTCAGCGATTCTTTCGCGTAGTGATAAACGAGCAAGAACTCTCTAAGGCAGTAGACTACGTCCAAGTCAATGCCAATCGTGCAAAAAATTGGGTATCTTTTATTTATTATCCTATTTTTTTGACTTTCTTCCATCGTGTGCTCAAGTGCTTTCTTTTAATAAGTTTATTCTATCGTTCTCGCAGTAGCTTATATTAAATTTCCCGTAAATTTCGCTATTATATAAGATAAAAGAAAAAAAAGATGCCTATAGTGTTTAATAACATCATTTTATAGTTTTTCTGAATAGTTAAAATAAGCAAAATGCTGTCCTATTATGTTCTATGCGACAATCCCATGCTATATGCTTGTAACTCTAACGTCAGCTTTATGCTATATTACGTTAGGAATAAAGCTTGGTACAGGTCCTTTAAAACAGAATAAAGTAATGTTTCTGTACAATTGTAGTATACTAGTGATTTCTCTATCCTTAATTTATGAAGCATACCCTTATCACTGTAACAATGTTAGTTCCGTTAGCGTGTAACAAATGAAATTAAAGCCCTTTTTATGTACTTGTACATGTTGTATCTTATTTGTTTTAAAGAAAAACACATTTTTGACACAAATGAAATAAACTTAAAAATCTAGTAGTAGATTTAATATGGTAGTTGCAGCTCGTGATTAGGTCCCCGTGGTAATGTATAAAAACTGTTAGATTATTTTCTAAAAACAATACACTAAGTTACTTCAAATTACAACAGCTCTGTTTCATTTAAAGTCCCGTCAAAATTGTATCAGTCATACCAGAAATTAGCAATAACAAACGGACAGACAAACAGAATTCGTGACATTTAAAAAAAAAATTGATGTTACGATCAGACACTACAATTTTATTTCTTTGTATAGATATCAGTCTATATTGTTCTATAAATTTATAAGAAATCTTTATTTATTTCGTTGGGTAAAGTAATAATAATAGTTCTTTTTCTTAAATATAAGTAACGAGACGAGCAGGATGTTCTCCCGGCATGCAGTGAAAGGCTACCCATAAGGAATGCAAAGATAATCGAGTGCTGCGTTGTTACGGACTTACTCTGTTCTTAGTAATAATTTAATAAATCTCGTACGAACAAAAATTTTAACCATTAAAAACCAAAAAAACAGCCTGTGATAGTCCACTGCTGGACATAGGACATATAGATTTTTTACAAGCCCATTCAACGCAAGGATCATTTTACTTTTCAGAATATTGAGTGATCGGTCCAAATTGCCCTAACCAACTAGGAAACATTAAATAAAAATTTGATGAGTCCCCGCAAGATTCGGACCCACGACCAAAGGTTTCTAAAGCACACGCCATACCACTAGGCTACTGAGGCAGTCGGTTTTCCTTTTCGTAAAATATTGTGATGTATGCTATTTTGACTTAAGTGACGATGAACTTAATAAACTCGATCAAATTATGATTTCATTCAATTAGTTTTCCATTTCCGTTCCCACTGGTATTACAATCTTTGGTGTGTCTTAACAGGAATATAGTAGTTTTTATACATCAATGTTTAGATATATAGTGGCATAAAAATACAGCCCTTATTACCTTCAGAAATTTCATCATCATCATGATTAGCAGCCTGTAGCTGCTAGACATGAGCTCAATACAATGAATGAAACGAGCAGGGATATAGGGGGTGGGTGGGGGGGGAATAAGGATAACCTTACTACTCGTTTTCAACTTGAACCGCCTACTGCACGGAGATCGGCATCCCATCTGGTCAGGGCTCGACCAATGCTTCGTCTTTCTGAACTCACCCTCTATTCCAGAAATTTGTTGGTCCTTCGGCTATCGGTTCTTCTGATTGTCCAGGATTGTCTTCACTACAGGGACCGATTTTCACATGTTCAGATGACGCATAGATAACGTTAATTTTAGATAATTGAGGAATTGGCCGTCAGTTTCCTAACCAATCAGAAAACAATGATAACGCAAAGATGTTTGTTGTTTACAAATACTGTTTAGGCTTACTTTGTTTTAAATACTTCATAACTTAAGGTTCAGTAATTAGATCTTTAATCTGAAAAAACGACACATAACTCAAAAATTTGATCAATGGCTAACGCAACCTTAAAAGGGTGTAAAAGCTTTGAGTTAAGACTCCATGACTTATTATAAGAAAACGCTGTGAACTGTCATGTTAAAAGTTGACTGCATGATGTACAACCATTCGATATCATATATCTAGTGTACCCAAATCTTAAACGTAAAGCATTAAATTGTTATTTACCAAATCTATTCAAGTAAAAATTACCATGGCCAAATAACAGAGTTTATCATTAAAGTCGGTTTCTCTCAATTTCGTCTTTGCAATGCAAATGACTAGCTACCAATCAAAGTGAATTGAGGAGAAGGTTTAAGTATCACCACTGTTCCACTTACTTTCCTAATGAATAATATAATAAATTTAAATTATTCATCCTCGCCAATTACCAGAATTAACATTTTTAATAGAACAGAATGTAAAGAATATCACTGAGAGGAACAATTTTTTATTATCATATAACAACATGCAATGTGTTATTGCAATGGAAAAAAAATGTGATCATGTAATTGAAATTTATAAAGCGTCAGTAAGGCTTAATTGTTATGACTTGCTTTTCTACATGTTTGTTTTTTACATCTTTACTAAAAAAAATAATATTATGTAGTAACTGTTTTTGAATATTTAATATCCTTTATATTTAATATCTGACTTAGGAGTTAGAATAGCCAAAGGGCATTTAACAGTTAGGTTTAATCTTCAAAAAGTTTCAAAAAGTCTATTTTAAAACTTCTTTGTTGGATTGCGCTACTCAAACTAGCAGGTTTTGGTTAATTTTAAGTGGGGATTGAATGGTGGGTGATGGTTATCTTTCAGACATCAATGCATAATAACACTTATTATAATATTCCTGTTATAAAAAGGGAAACTAACTCTAAAATTACATATTATTTGGTAAACTTGAAGACGTATTAAAGTATTAATATTAAAATCCTGCCAAAATTATAAATGCGAAAGTTTGTGAGTATGAATGTTAGTTACTCTTTCACTCCAATAGTTCCTGGTACACTTTAATGTAACTTTACAATATTGTAACTTATAATATAGCTTATTTTATAAATAACTATAATATTTAAGGATTCAGTATTATGCATCTTAAAAATAATAAGCGAGCTATTTTGGCACAAACTGCGAAAATATTTAGGCACATCAAATTAACACGCGGCTGAAACCACATGGCGAAGTTAGTATTAAATAAAAAATGAGAACTTAGTGTTGTGATTTTGTCTTAAGTGAATAAATAATGGTCTAAATACAACAAACATTACGGTTTTGATAAAATGGACTCGAAAACAAATTATTTGTTTTCGACACCCATTACAAAACTTTTTAGCATTGATATATGATCGGAGCATCATCACCAGCCTGTCATAGTCCACTGCTGGACATAGGCCTCCCCTAATACAACCCTATTCATTAGGGGGGTATTTGACCGTATCCCAGCACGCTGGTCCAATGCGGGTTCGTGGGTGGACCGACATTTTACATGCCCATCCAAAGCACAGATCATCTTACTTTTCAGACAACTGAGTGATCGCCCTAACCAACTAGGAAACAACAATGAAAATTTGTCGAGTCCCCGGAGGATTCGAACCCATGACCTCTGATTTCGAAAGCACACAACCATACCAATAGACTACGTAGGCAGTGATAGTAGATGATCGCAACATACAAGAAATGAAACCTTTTGTGCTAAAATAAGCTTTAGGTTGCGTAACAATTATTTAACTGTATTCACATGCTGTCGACAAATAGAATTAACCCATTGATAACTTACCAAAAGATGAGATTACTTGAACACAACTGATTTTATAGATATATAAATATCAGTTGCCGTCAGTTTTTTTTTTCATATTGACATATAGATGACTTGTTCACGTTGTCAACCAATGAAACACTAATAAATAATACAATTAGCTTATCGATAGTATTAAAATGTTAAATAATTCCAAAATATTAAAAAAATCTACCTTTTTTTTGACGTAGTTAAATCTTTCAATCCATATGAGCAAAGACGGATTGCAGACTCGCACGTACTAACACCTCTAACTTCATCCTTCCCGGTTCCTGAAATGTGGATATTAATAAAATAAGTATGAATATTTTCTCAGTGTTTTTGAATCCCACTGAAGCAACCTGATCACAGATTCATGGTCCATTCCAGTTCTGGCCGTCGAAACTAGGGCGCCCTTGGCCTCGTTCTTATTCTTAAAACATGGATTTCCAAATTATTTTACTCAGGGTCATGTGAGTCAGGAGGTGCATACTCTTGCAGGATTCCAAGCCTCAAGAGGATCCGTGAATTGCCCGCGCTAGCCTTACACCTTGGAAAAAAGGCAGAAGGATGGTAGGGTGATTGATTACTCCTTACTTAATATTTTCTCCTCCCATGGCCCCTTTAAATTGCAGCGGTGGTGCGGCTTCATGAAGTCGTGGAAAAAGTGAGAGTGGCTTACGGTACTGTACTTCACTGCGACTCTATCTTAAGTACAAAGGTTGGGGATGGTAGTATAGGTGATTCAATTTCGCTGGTTGAGGGAAGAGAATGAATCTCCGGTTGTTGTTGAAGCGTAGTGTTGTGTAGCGTAGAATGTGGAGTAGCGTGTTTATTAAATAAAATTGCTAACTATATACAAAATTTGAGCTGTACAATTGGTAGGCTTGAGCCGTCACTTTTCTGGTACCCGTTAGCATGCTGAATCGAGGGCTGCCGGTTGGCCGACGCCTCAGCTCGATTCAGACGCTTTGCAATGATCATTTAATAGCTAGAAGAGCTCTATCTAAATTTTACTACCACTTCTTAAAGCGTTGGCGCTGGAAGAAGAAGTGGCAAGAAACTCCAGCAACGCTCCTATGTAATATGGTGTTAGCTCAGTGTCATATAGCAAAGGGTGTAAGTTCGACCTCACCGGTGGGGCTGATGTCATGAGTGTGTGTGTTTGTCCTACACTCTAAGTGGAGGTGTGTCTGGCTACTGCTAGGGTGTCGCTACCTAAGCCTTAAGGGCAGTAATTAAATTCTTGTATTTCACAAGAAGGAAAACCTAG
Organism: Lamproptera curius; assembly: GCA_029286875.1. Lineage (NCBI taxonomy): Eukaryota > Metazoa > Arthropoda > Insecta > Lepidoptera > Papilionidae > Lamproptera > Lamproptera curius. The sequence continues at coordinate 1,234,804 of JAGSMT010000077.1, forward strand.
CCATTGCGTCGCCGGCGGCGGCGGCGAAATCATCTGCTACTCGATTAAACTCATCTAGATTATGTGCGCTCGAGTCGGCTCCGGCGCTGGCTGTTACTACGCGGGGCGGAACTGCCAAGCGTTGGAAGGATGGAGGGTGGGAATGCGGTGGTATTGGATAGGGTTGGTGGTCGCCTGGAAGAGGCTTCCTCGGGATTGCTAGGGACTCTGCGTTTTGGTGCCTTATGCAGCCGAGGTAGTTGGCCGCGTGGCCGGGATTGCGGCAGTTAACGCACGCAGGAGGTTCAATGGTGGCGAGGACTTCTTTGTCCTTGGGTCTGGGACAGGATGCGGTACCGTGATCCCCGAGGCATTTGACGCAACGGGGCGTGCAAAACAGTTCCGCGCAGCGTGGCGGATACTGCAGATGTGACACTGCCCTGGCAAACCGTTAGAGTAAGGCCGCTCAAAAGAAGACGGCCGATCAAAGTCAAAGTCAAAGTCAAATATCTTTATTCAATATGGAAGCATTACACTTTCTTATTGATTGTCAAATAATCTACCACCGGTTCGGAAATGGAAGCCTCTGACCTGAGAAGAACCGGCGTAAGAAACTCAACGGGACTTTTTCTTTTTCCTTTTTCTTCAATAAATTTTACAAAACTTTTACATAAAACCTTACATTTTACTACTTTGAAATAGCCTGGAGCGAACAGTTCATTACCAGGGTGTGTTATCTATCAAGTAGTCATTACAACAATAATATCCTTTAACACACAAACGTTCCTTTACAACTTTTTTAATTTATTTACAGATAAAAGCTGAACGTTTTCTGGTATTTTATTATGAAGATTATACATTGTCCCATGAAGGATTTCATCGTTCTTCGGAGCCTAGTTTTTGGAAGGACAAAATTATGATTATTCCTTGTATTTATATTACGTGTGTGACAATGTTTTACAAATTCTTATTTTTATGTTTATGAACATACATTATATTTTCAAATATGTATTGAGAAAACACAGTTGCTCGACGTCGTAGATCGCTACTTCCTTGGTGCGCTCGAGCGTGACTAGCACATACCATAGGGGCGTTTGGTGCGTGGGTGGTCATGCGTTGTACCCTAGGACTGGATTTTCTAGTTCTTTTAATGCCGAAGTTATCTCCGAGCATGGATCTCCTTAGGCAGCCCTTGACCACTGTCCTTTAACGCGCTCATCCGGGAGCGCGAATGTATGATACTGGTGTTCCTTTTCCCTAAGATATAATGTCACCTTCCTGAAATCATCGTAATTTTCAGCTGCAATTTGATCCCTGATTGCTATCAGAGGCCTCAAATTTAAATCTGTTTGATAGGGCCGAGCGAATCTCGACCCATTTCTCCTTCTCGCGGAGATATATGGGTGGTGGGCGTTTCCCTACGGGTAGCCGTGCCTGGGAAGGCTAGGACGGCTGGGCGGGGCAAAGGGGCCGGGGGGCGCCTAGGTTCGGCGGGATGGATTTTAGGAACCTGCTGGGGGCAGGTGGTGGGGATGTCAGGCTTTGCAGCCTTGACGGGTAGGACGGGTGCGGGTGACGAGGTGCGGACCTTACGCTTCCTCTTGGATTTGACGTTTTGAAGCCGTCGTCGGGTTTGGGGTTTTGGATAGCCTCGACCTCCATGTCCGATTCCGTGCGGATGCTAATGTCGACATAGTTGTCGTCACTATCATCCTCAGGGAATGGTCTGGACGGTCCGGGCGTTGAGGTAGGACTTGGGTGGTCGGGAGCGTGCTCGGATATGAGCTGGTGTACGGCGTCGGTTAATCGTATGTACAATTTCCGACCGATCTTCTCACTAATCGCTTTGGTATCGATACCAAAGCGAGTCGAGAGCTCTCGGTCGACCATTGTGAGCGATTTTTGTCTAGCTGAGGCGAGACATTGGTTGCGTCATCCAACGCATGCGGTGAGTCCCGGCGATTACCGGGCGTAGTTTCTTACCGCCCTGCCGGCTACGGCGGAAGATGTGTTGACTGGTTTCTGAAACAAGAAACTGAGTATTAAAACGTTCGGTGGGCCTAGTATAGTTGTAAAACAACTAGTTCGGCTAATAAACAGGATAATTAACCCTAGAAACAAGATTATGCGCTTGCAACAAGCGGCTAGCAACACAATTGTGTTAGGCAAACGAGTTGCAAAACACAGCTGTGCACAAGCCGACCGCTTGAGGTAGCGCAATAAATCGCTACCGCGATTACGTCAGCGGTGCGACAAAAGGCTCTATGAGCGCAGGTGCACTCATAAAACGCAGATGGCGCAGCGCGGCGATTTCGCAGAAGCGGACACTGAAGAATGCGAGGCGAGCTTGAGACTGCGGCGAAACACGTGCGGTCGGGACCGCTGCTGGAGGCGCTCTGATGTTGTTGCTTGAAAGAGACAGCAGCATTGTCGCGGAGTTATACACTCGCGAGTCACGCATGCGCGTTGGTGCGACTTGCATTATGCGCCGCACTTCCGGGAATGACGAACGTGTTATGCGGAGGATGATGCTCTGATTGTATTTGTAGCTGCGGCTACAGGTAGTCCCCCACAAGTGAAACGTACCGGCAGCCCGTTTGTTCTTGCGGATGACGATGCTTCAAACTGTTTATTAAAATATTTTGTATCTTCTGTTACTGGGTAATATTTCCATTAAATAATGGCCGTTAGTTGATTTAGCGACATTATTGCGTTCGTTCGTTGCAGGATTGCTCTCGATTCGTATTGTCTTGAATAGTTTCGACTTGTAGCGACGTGTTTCGACATATCTTGACTCATTCGAAAATATTTTGTTGTGATATGCCTCGTGCTGTTCAACGGGTCACCACTTTATAGGTGATTCAATGTCGCTGGTTGAGGGAAGAGAATGAAACTCCAGTTGTTGTTGAAGCGTAGTGTTGCGTAGCGTAGAATGTGGATAGCGTGTTTATTATGTCTTATGTGTTATATATTCGAAGTTATGCTTTTAGACCTGTGTCTGTGTGAAGCTTCATCTATTACTGAGTTCGGAGGGCTGCGAGATTCTTGGAACTTAATGACCAAAACTTTAAAGAATGGCCACACGCATTTAGGATGCGTGGGTCGATTTTGAAGAAGTTTAGAGATCATCGACGCTCGGTATACGGACCGAGGCGCCGATGTTCGGTCGACTGACTAATCGATTTCAGGGGCGGTGAGTACCGCTGGTACTGGAACGCGGTGTATCTCGTGTACTCGGTGTGTTGGTCTCGCCGTGCTCTTGAGCGAGGTAGACCTAAAAGTGTGTGTGTGTGTGTTATCCCTACTTGTGTGGAAGTACGAGTGGCGCTACCCTTGAGGGTCCAGAACTCTAAGCCCCTACTTCATCCGAGTCTAAGAGTATATTACGGGACGACATTTCCGAGAGGCATCTGGGTCTGCGTGACAATTTACAGCGCCTATCATCAGAGGGTTGTTTTGCGTTTCCATTCTTTTCTTTTAGACATACGCAGGCAGACGAGCATTCGGACTACCTGATGGAAGTGATCACCGACGCCCATAGACATTAGCAATACCAGTGGTATTGCCAACGCGCGCCTGCCGTGAGACATAAGATGTTAAGTCCCGTTTACCCAGTAATACGCTGGCTTCGGTGCATTTCAAACGGAACACAGTAGTGTTTTCACACTACTGCTTCGAGGCAGAAATAGGCACCTCCTTCATAGAATTTTTGATTATGTTTTTAAATGAGTTTGTTAGAACTAGACCTACCCTCGCGAGTAAGGTCTAGTTCTAACAAAAGAAGGTCCATGACGACCTTTGACCGCGGGTGGTGAAGTCTCCGCACAGTGTTCACGGGATATCCCTGAGATAGGATATTGACCTTTACGGACTCGATATCCACCTCTTTAGGGATACCACGTGCAACGTAATTTACGGTCATCCGGGAGGGTGTATGTGAAATTGAAACAGAAAACAGAAAGTGTGTGAGTCCACGAAAGTCGTCTACCGTGCTGACGTTTACGCGGATCCCTAGTCGCGTATCCTTAGACCTGACGTGATAGTACTTTTAATCATAAATTTTAATTATAAATTTACTTACTTGTGCCCAGCTCACTTTTTCGTGAATGACAATTGGCGGCGGGCTTTGGCCTTACGTTTAGCCATATAAATGTTCGCGGTTTCAACCTGCTCGGTAGCGGGCCTCGACCTAATTTTAGGAGTCGGCGAGGGAGCGCGGTCTTCTTCACGGTTTTGGGCGTTTTTGCCCTTTTACGGAAACAACGGTTTCGAAACCGTCGTCGTCTCATATCTTCACGGACGCGATTGTCTACCTTAGTAGGGTCTATATCCATGAATAAGTTCTCCGATTCCGAGTCAGAGATATTTTTAGGCCACAATCTACTGCAGAGGTAGATAATGTCGGTGCAGGGTCATAAGTTGACACGTCTAGGTCAGTAATGGCGGGGCGGGGCCGGGCTGTATGGCGTTTTGAATGGTGCTTTGAAGTTCCTGTACTTGTCATTTATCTCCGCGAATATGTCAGGGGCATGTCGTGCGCATATATTCCTCTAGGGAGACGTCCATGTTTTTCTAGGCCTTTAGGGCGATCCTCCGGCGTGTAACGAAACTAGTCTTCCCATCTCTGTGGGAGGTGTGCCTGCTTTAAGACTATGTGAGCACTTTAAGAGCGCTAGGTGTGTACCTAGCTGCCTCCTATTGCGGCAAGCAAAAGTAAATGAAGTAAATATAGCGTGTAAAGTGTATAAAAACTAACGTGACTGGAGCCACACTAACACTATTAGAGTTGCACGATGACATAGCACTTTTTGCTGGGGTACTATTTCCGGCTGCTCGGAGCGAACTGAGTGGAGTGGCGTGTTTATTTTTTTTTTACGGATGACTCACGTTGGTGGAGTTAACTGCACAACCCGGCGGGTTCGAGGGCTGTGCAACTTTAAGTGTGCACAGATTTCAACTCTATTCTGTGGCTTAGCTCCGAGGACCCCTGAAGGGGTCTTCGGCTCGGCTGCCACTCTTTATCCCGTAAGCGGGCTTGATCGAGGGTGCCCAAGAGGGTCGATTCAGGTGACCGCAGTGTTGGAACCGTATTACGTTCCCCGGCAATAACTGGGCCGGGGACCTGTCCGACACTGCGGCAGTGGTCTGTGGGACTGCTGCGGGGTCCCTCAACCGAGGATAGGACAACCTCCACCTCCCATGGCCCTCCAACCTTGCGGTTATATGGGCCGAATCGCAGGAGGGTGTGCGTGGTTTGGCCGCGAGGCTCCGCGCACACCTTCTTGACTCCTTACAAATTCTTTTTTCAATTCCTTGTCCCTAATATCAGCGATTGCCCCGCTAAGGGGCTCGACGACACAGCAATATTGGACTCGCTGCCGGGTGAAGCCGAGTGGTGTCCTCGGGTGCGCCGCGTGTGCCATGAGTGTGCGAATCCTTTCAGCCGATGGAAGTTCCCCTCCGTGGAGACAAGATCACCATAATAAACCGGGCCTGGCACCAGGCGTACAATCCCATTCAGTAAATCCTCACGTAAATCCTGATAAAGCGGACACATCCAAAGCACATGGTGCATATCCTCATCAGCCAATCCGCAGTCACATAAACTGTCCTCGCTTAGCCGCATATCGTGCAGTCTCTTCTTGAAGCATCCATGGCCTGTTAAAATTTGTGACGTTTGATAGTCTGGTACCAACCACTTTGCGCGCATACGGGTGAACACCTCCGGGAAGAATCGGCGGAGTTCCCCTCCCTTGCTTTCCATCTTCCATCTTTCATCCCATTCAGCCATTATCTCCGCCCTAATGGCTTTTTTACGCCTGCTCGACTCCGGTCTCGGAAGGTTCTGACATTCATTATCATATCTTCCGGCTCTAACAACCTCAAGGTCCGCTGGTAGTACTCCAGCCAACACTGGTAATGCCGGGGTACTGACGGTCCTATACGCCTTGGTGAAATTAAAATTCAAATTCAAATATCTTTATTCAATATAGAAGATAACACATGATAATTGATTGTCAAACAGACTGCCACCGGTTCGGAAATGGACGCCACAGACCTGAGAAGAACTCAAGTGAAAGAAACTCAGTGGGCTATTTTTTGTGTCATCTTTAAATAACAAACATTTTGATAATTGACATTACATATTATGCACTTTTGAAACAGGACCTGGAGCGAGCATTCCATTACCAGGCTTGTTATCATTTAAAAATTCATTAATATCGTAAGAACCTTTACCACATAAACGTTCCTTTGACTACCTTTTTAAATTTATTAATAGTTAAATTCTGAACGTTTACTGGGATTTTGTTGTAAAACGTATACATTGTCCCATAAAGACTTCATTATATCTTCGCAGTCTAGTTGTTGAAGAATTAGATTATGTTTGTTCCTTGTATCTATGTTATGTGCATCACAATGTCTTAGGAAATCATCTCATTACTTTTTTGCACATACATTAAATTTCAAATATGTCTTGAGAACTAACGGTCATTATTTTTATTTCAGTATTTGAGCAGGACTAGTGCACTCCTCTGGCCCCTCAGCAAGGTTGAGCGCACCAGATAGTGGCGCGCCCTTTCCCACCAACATGCCGAAGCATACGTTACTACGGGTACGAACGTGCCCGCATATAATATGCGCAGTGCAGGTACCGTACTCCGCCGACGCCGACACTGGGCCACCTTCCCAAAGCAGTTTCTGCCCTGCAAGTAATCGCCCAGCGTGTTCGTTGAACGACAGGACCGAATCGATGGCATCGCCGAGTATTGTTGCAGACAAGACGGAGCCGATCGACACCCCGCCATTTTGATCACAGGAGCCCGTTGAAACCTTACCCTTTAGAGTCATGGTTTCGACCTCGGCAAAGCCGTGCGGTTCCTGGATCCCCATTCAACAATTTTGCACAAACTTTTAGACGCAGCACTCTCAATCCTGGCGCGGGTGTTAGCCTCGATCAGCGCCGTGACGTCGTCAGCGTATGCAACTAATTTAACACCTTGTGCTAGTGGTAGGTGGAAAAGGTCATCCATGAGGATATTCCACAAGGTGGGCCCGAGGACCGACCCCTGTGGGCAACCCATCGTGGAGACCTTCCATCTAGCAGTGTTCCCAATAAACAGTCCTACGCGACGTCCAACGAAGTACCCAGACAACATCCGGTAGACATTCGGTGGACAGCCAGCCTGTTTGACCTTAAGCAGGACCATAGGCCACCAGGCGTTATCGAATGCCCCGGATATGTCCAGGCACACCGCCTGGACGTACTTGCAGTTAGATTCCCTGACTGTCTCAAGCATCGTCCGTATCGCCGTTACTGTGGATCTACCCTTCCGGAACCCATGTTGCTCGTCAGATCCCCTACAAAATACATTAGGAGCACACGCAAGCATCACTCTTTCAAGTAGCTTTCCAAGTACCGATAGGAGCGTAATCGGGCGATACGCCTTGGGTCGGAGGAGCTCTTACTATTGTTTTGGGCAGGACTATAAGTCTGCCCTCCTTCCACACATCTGGAAACACACCCTCTTCCACACATCTTCCATACACCCAGCTAACCTCTGCTGCAGCTACAGCCCATACATGTTTTACCATTCTCGCAGAGACCCCGTCTATTCCTGGGGAGGTGTTGGGAAGCCGCTCAACAATCGCTTCCAACGCGGCTCGTGCAGTGTAGGGCATCGCCGCTAACTGGTACAATGGATGCCGCGATACGAACACCCGTGGTACACGCTGTCCCTAGATGTGTCATCATCAGACAGAGAGCTCCCAAGAAGCGCGACACGCAGCCCCATCGATGTCGCTAGGTGCCCTCGCATATTTTACGGCGTTAATTACGTTGGCAGGTGGATGAATCTCTGCGCTGGCAACCCTGTGTACGCTTGACCCCATGGGTCAAAGCTGCTGCTTCCATGCAGCAGGAAGGGTACATGCTGCACTCCACCATCTTGGCATCGGAATTCCTGCCGAGCCGCACGGATATCTGGCCCCGCCATACCTCTCTCTCTCCGCCTATCCTTTTAGACTTTTGCCATTCCGTACGAAGCTTAAAGGACCTTTTACGCATATACTCTAGCGCACCATTCCACCATTCATAACCACCATCTTTCTTTTGCTTACGTTCACCCAAGCATTCATAAGCCGTCCTTACAATAACATCCGTAAAATCCCTTGCCAGTTCCGATGGTGGACTATCAACTTTCAGGCATCCCATCCGCAGAGCAATTGCCGTCCGGAAACCATCCCAGCTTCACAGTTCTCCTGAAACCTAGGGAGGTTCATACTTATCCCCTGAGCAGCCACTTCGGAGTTTCCGTTGCCGATGGAGAAGGTGATCAGCGATGGTCACTACTGAGCACCTGGATGTACACGCTCAGCCCAAGACGTTGATGCCCCTGGTTGTGATAGTGACGTCTATGTTAGACTCCTGCCTATGTCCACAAAGGTGGACGGTTGGTCGGGGCATTCCATACCACCAAGTCTCTGCCCACACGAGGTCCTCCAAACATTGCCGTGGTCCGCCCAGCCCCTACCAACAATGCCGCTGGTGGCTGTGCCAGAGAGTGGAGGTGATTAACATCACCAACAAAAATATTTTCGCCACGCAGCTGACTTAGCACTCTGTCCAATGTCGGAAATAATGGGTTCGGAGTATTGGAAATAAGCTGAGACATTACGAGGTTATCCCTCCAGGTCCGCGTACAGAGATGACTGAGAAAGCTGTGGACAGGTGTTGTAGAAATACTACAGGGTATTTCCTGTTCGAATAGATCCCGCCTTGCATCCAGCGCCACCCCAGTATGCCCAAGCCATTCCACGTTCCTGGATCAACACGACATCCAGCGACAGCCGCAATTTTAGGAGCCCTAGTGGCGATTCGGAGCCGCCCGAAGCCGCCCAATCCTCAGCTGCTTAACTGAGCCAAGCAAGTCATATCCACCGTCCGTTTCTCAGCGGTAATCGGACGGGCAGGTCCCAGCCGTGAGGTGGTCGTTTATGGCTTCCAAACCGCTTGCAGGTGGCACAGCAAGAGAGGTCGACGTTACGTCCCTTGCGATGGCCTTCTCACCACATTGCCGCAGTGAGTCACTGAGGACTTGTAGTACCGCTCTGGATGACCAAAAGCTGGCAACCGAGGGATGTGAAAAAGGTCCAGGCTTCGTCGGCGCTCTGTTGGGAGAAATTGTAGTCGTTTCAGCGTACTTTTCTCCCAACAGATCTCTCGCCGACTTCGAGGGCTACCTAGACCGACTGGGGTCACTGATCCGTTCTTACGGACCCTTCCCTGTGCTGGTCGCGGGAGATCTCAACCGCAAATCACCGGCTTGGGGTTCACCTTCGGCAGACGCGCGGGGAAGGACACTGGAGGAGTGGCTCCTGGAGGTCGGGCTGTCGGTCTTAAACAGGGGTTCGGTAAACACGTGTGTTCGAGCCCAGGGCGGGTCCATCATTGATGTATCGTTCGCTAGCCCCGCCCTGGCTCGCCGAATACAGGGCTGGAAGGTGTTGACGGGGGTCGAGACACTGTTGGTGCTACGTGGCGGCAATATCGAGGGTGTCGACGTCACTTGTTACGCGGACGACACCTCGTTACCGCCGTGGCACCAATTTCGCAGGGCTGCGATTCTCGCCACGCCGGGTCGCTCAAGTTATTGGGCGCATCCGGCGTAGGACTAGAGGTGGCGCTCGAAAATCCGAGGCCCTTTACTTTACGGGCCTCGGAACGCGCACCTGCGGACGCCCCATAATTGTTTGCAGCGTCCGCGTCGACGTCAAGCCGACTATGAAATATCTCGGCCTAGTCCTAGACCGCCGATGGAAGTTTTGCGCCCATTTTGAGCGCCTCGCGCCTAGAGCGGCAGAGCAGCGGCGCTCCGGCAGACTGCTCCCCAACACCGGAGGACCCAGCAGCTCCTGTCGCCGCCTGTACGCCAGAGTCGTCAGGTCCATGGTCCTGTACAGGGCACCCGTGTGGGCCGACACCCTCCAAAAGGAGAGTACTGCTGTACTAAGGAGAACCCAGAGGGTGTTGGCGATCCGGGCCATCTCCGGCGAGCCAGCGTGCCTGTTGGCTGGCTCCTTGCCCTGGGACCTGGATGCAGAAATCCTCGCGTCACTCTTTTTCTGGCGCGAGGAGGCAAGGTCTCGGGGCTTCAGGCCAGCCCCAGAAGAGATAAGGGGGCGCAGAGACGAATTGCGCTCCCTTGCAATACAGGAGTGGGAGCTGCGGCTGGAGCACCCCAGCGCCGGCCGTCAAACAATAGAAGCCATACGCCCCGTTCTTAAGTGGTGGCTAGAAAGAGGACACGGCTCCCTAACATTCCGCGCGACGCAGGTTCTCTCGGGACACGGCTGTTTCGGAGGTACCTGGCCGCGTGGCCGGTAGGGAGCCTACAGAGAGTGCCACCACTGTGGCGTATGTGCCGAAGAGACGGCCCAACACGTGCTGGAAGAGTGCCCAGCCTGGGTCGAGCAGCGCCGAGAGCTGCGTAGTGTCGTGGGGCACGACCTTTCGCTTCCTGCCGTAGTGCGCAGGATGCTAGAGAGCGAAAGGTCGTGGGGCGCCGTCCTTGCTTTCTGCGAGGACGTGATGGCCCGGAAGGAAGTCGCGGAAAGGGATAGGGAGGCTGACAGCGCCCTGGCTATACGCAGAAGAAGGCCAGGGCGCCAAAGAGTGGCGTAGCGCGCAACCTTCCCCCCTGACACTGAGCCCAAGCCCCGGGGCGGCCGGCAAGAGGGTGCCCGCCACCCAGAGAAGGGCTCAAGAGGGAGCGCCGTGCTGTTTGCTCCGGCACGGCGCCTAAAGGGACGATCCGGGTGTTCCAACACACCGGAAAGAAGAGGCCCGAGAGGGCCACGTCGCGCCGGGTCGCCGAAGACTGTGATCAGTGCCCGCGGCCCCGGCTACAGCCACAAGAAAGGAACAACCGTTGGTTTTAGTGGGTATACCAACGGAAAAAAAAAAAAAAGGTCGAGACACTGTCGGATCATCGTTACATTTGATTCAGGGTCTCCGCCCTCCTAGACACTATACCGGCCCTGGCCGGACCCCGAGGACGACGGGCCCAGGTGGCGCCTCGGAAGCCTGGACCGAGAACTGCTGAAGAAGGGCATTAGTGCAGTCGTGGGTTTCTGCGCCCGACATCGTCGATGTGGAGGGGAGGCACAATGCCTCCGGGACGCAATGTCACAGGTGTGCGACGCGTCGATGTCCGGGCCAAACGTCTCCTCTTAAACGCCGGGTGTATTGGTGGAATACGAAATCGCCGCGATGCGCAGATAGTGCATCGTGGCACGGCTCAATACACCCGTTGTCGGGGACGACGGACGAAGACCCGGCCCTGAAGGCCGAATTGCTCATCTCTTTCAGCAGCAAAAGATTGGTTCTCAAAGTGGGAATAGCCGAGGCGATCGCCGCGGCTAGAGAGGAGTTGTTGGCGGCGCTAGATAGTGACCCGTGGGGGTGGCCCTACAAAATGGTGATGAACAGGCTTCGTCCTTGGGCCCCCCCACTCACCGAGAGTCTGGCGCCGCAGATGGTAGCGGCGATCGCCGAGGCTTTATTCCCACAGCGAGAGGAGCATACGGCACCTTCGATGGTCCCAAATGGCACGGATGAGGTCAACCCAGTTCCGGAAGCGCCAGAAGTCAGCCCGGGTGAGTTCGGTGCAGCCCTTCTAAAAATGAGGGGCAGACGCACCGCCCGGGTCCCGATGGCATTCGGGACGCGCGCTGGCGCTGGCCCTAGTGGACGCCCTGGAGCCCAGAATGAGGCGATGTTTTCTGCCTGTCTGGCTCAAGCCTTAATACCACAGAGGTGGAAGACAGGCAGATTCGTCCTCATGCAAAGGAGGGCGTCCTGCGGACTCGTCCTCCGTCTATAGGCCGATCATGTTGTTGGACGATGTGGGAAAACTCTTTGTGAGAATCGTGGCGGCCTGCATCGTCCAGCACCTGCAGCCTGTAAGTCCAAATGTGGCGAAGTGGCAGTATGGCTTTCGCAAGGGCCGGTCGACCGTCCACGCGGTGCTGCGGGTCAGGTCCTGACGCAGGATGCGGTGTCCTAGGGTGAGGGTGTTTTGACGGTGTCACTCGACATCGTGAACGCTTTCCACACTCTGCCCTAGGCGTGCATAAAGGAGGCGCTCGATTCCACGAGGTGCCTCCTACCTGCAAAGGGTGATCGGGCCTACCTGTCACATCGACGTGTCGAGTTCCCGTGCCGAGATGGGCTCCGGACCATCGAGGTGTCGTGTGGGTTCCACAGGGGTCGGTGTTGGGACCGCTTCTGTGGAACGTTAGTTTTGATTGGGCTACGTGGCGGCAATATCGAGGGTGTCGACGTCACTTGTTGACGCGGACGACACCCTTGTCACCGCCCGTGGCACCACATTCGCAGGGCTGCGATTCTCACCACTGCCGGGGTCGCTCAAGTAATTGGGCGCATCCGACGGCTAGGACTAGAGGTGGCGCTCGAAAATACCGCCGCCACCTGCGGACGCCCACATAATTGTTTGCGGCGTCCGCGTCGACGTCAGGCCGACGATAAATTATCTCGACCTAATCCTAGACCGCCGATGGAAGTTTTGCGCCCATTTTGAGCGCCTGCGCCTAGAGTGGCAGGAGAGCAGCAGCCTCGGCAGACTGTTCCCAACACCAGAGGACCCAGCAGCTCCTGTCGCCGCCTGTACGCCGGGTCGTTAGGTCCATGGTCCTGCATGGTGCACCTGTGGGCTGACACCTCCAAAAGGAGAGTACTGCGGTATTGAGGAGAACCCAGAGGGTGTTGGCGATCCGGGGCGACGGGGCACGGACCATCTCCGGCGAGGCGGTGCCTGATGGCTGGCCCTTGCCCTGGGACCCAGACGCAGAAATCCTCACGTCACTTCTTCTGGCGCGAAGGGCGAGGTCTCGGGGCTGAGGCCAGCCCGAAGAGATACAAGGGCGAGACGAATTGCGCCCCTGCAATACAGGAGTGGAGCTGCGGCTGGAGCACCCCAGCGCCGGCCGTCATACAGTAAGCTCATACGCCCTGTATCAAAGTGGTGGCTTGAAAGAGGACACGGCTCCCCAACATTCCGCGCGATGTGGTTCCTCCTGGACACGGCTGTCCTGGAGGTACGTGCTGCGTGGCGGGCAGGGAGCCTCAGAGGAGTGTCACTACTTGGCGTATGTGCCGAAGAGACGGCCCAACACGCGCTGGAAGAGTGCCCAGCCTGGGCGAGCAACGCTGAGAGCTGCGTAGTACTGCACACTTCGCTTCCGCCGTAGTGCGCAGGATGCCAAAGAGCGAAGGTCGGCGCCGTCCTTGCATTCCCTGCGAGGACGTGATGGCCTGGAAGGAGGCCGCGGAAAGAGACAGGGAGGCCTTTGAGCGCCCTGGCTATCCGCAGAAGAGGCCAGGGCGCTGAAGAGTGGCTTACGCGCGCAACCTTGGACACTGAGCCCCTGGGGGCCGGCAAGAAGGTGTCTGCCGCCCAGAGAAGGGCTCAAGAGGAGCGCCGTGTTGTTTGTTCCGGCACGGCGCCTAGTGACGTTCCGGGTGTCCCAACACACCGGTAGAAGAGGCCCGAAAGAGGCGAGAGGCACGTCGCGCCGGGTCGCTGGAAGACTGTCATCAGCGCCGCGGCCCCGGCTACAGCGACAAGAGAAAGGAACAACCATTGGCTTTTGTGGTATACTCGCCCGCTGCCCTCATTCTGGCGGCGGGAACCGAGCTGGATTTTCCAACGGCAAAAAAAAAAAAAAAAAAGGTGCCTCAAGAGGGGCTGAGCCTCGGCTCGATCAAAGTCGCTGGTCAGGTCCATGCCATACCTCTAGCAACATTTTTAAATAACTTCGGCTCGATAATTTGTTTTAGGACTTATTAGTTAGTATTTACCGCCCTATCGTTGGTGAGAACGGCCTGGCATGCCGATATCTGTATCGGTTATAGTTTGTCCTCGACGGCGAGGACGTTGTGTTGCGTAGTGACTTAAAACGTGCTTGTACGATTGTAGTCTCCATCGTTCCGGATCTGTAATCGCGTTTCGCGCCTTCGATGGATGTCGTTTTTAGCGAGGAAATTGTTATTCTGTAAGCGGCGGCGCCCGAACTAGATCGTTTGGGTTTGGCGCCGAGTCGAAATATCGGAAGAAGCTTGTTTTAGGTACTGTTTGATTGTAACTTAGATCCAGGTCAGCACGTTGCGCAGGTAATACGGCACCAGTGGCCCTGCGCATGAATCTGTTTTGCAGACTAAGCTTGTCAACGGTGATTGCTTTGATGGCCAAAGACGGGACTGATATGTTAAAATTGACGATGACTGTCTTGAAACAACACCTTATTGCGCAGAGATAACTTGCGTAGGATTTATTAGTGGAAAGAGTCGACCTGACGTAGCTTCTTGTTTTGACCTGCTAATGGCAAAAATGTCAAGGATTTATCTAAGATTACTCCGAGGTATTTGGTCTGTTTTGTTTATTAAATAAAATTCAACTATATACACGATTTGAGTTGACAATTGGTGATATAAAGTAAAATTTCGAATGAATGATAGAAAAGATAGCACAAGGATCTGAGATGGACAATTGGGGTGTTAAAAGTGATGGGTGAATGAGAGAAAGAGAAAGCAGCATTGTTGGTGAGTTACGCCTGCCTCGTCTTCACGGCCGGCCTCACTCTCAGGTCAGAAAGAATGCTTTTAGCCTCTCCGTGGCTGGACCAAGCGCAGCCGCAACACCTACCACTATGACAAAGGAAGAGCGTTTTGCGGAGATTTATAGGTTATGTAATATGTTCTGAATAGCGAAGTTGACTATATAGTATAATCATAAAATAGATTTCGATTTGAAATTTTGTACGTGTTATTTTTAAAAGTTTTCTCAGCAACTATGAAGGAGTCATAATTTCAAAGCAACTGTAGAATGTAAATTTTTAATGCACAATCGATAGATATCTTTACTTATTAAGTACAAAATAGTAAGGTTAATTAATATAACGTTGAACAAACGTTTAATAAATTTTTAACAACTTTTTTAACAGTGAAACAATAATAAATCTACGTATATGGAAATTATTGCTTCATAGTTCTCTCTTGCGTGTTCAAGCACGTCCTTTAACCGTGCCGCATATTGATGCGCCTTTAAATTTGGTTGGATCATGTACTAGGTATCTTCTTTTAAAGATACGAAAATACATATTTGATTAGGAGGAAAAAATATTGTGTCTTACTTCATTACATTAAATAGTGTTACGTTCAATGATCGAGGTAAGGATAATAAACAAATTTGTATAGTTCATCAATTTTATAAACAAAAAGTCTTATAGCAATTTACTTGAGTAAAATCAGTCCAACTGTATTTGTTTGTTTATCCGTCTACCTTTTAACAAGGCTTTGAGTTCTAACTCCTTATACAATATTAAATAGATTGGCTCTTAAATTTAGATGATTCTTATATCATCATAACTTAATATGAAATAATAATAAAAGTTTCACAAGTGTATAGTTTTATACATTTAATATTACAAAATCATATTTTTTTTAGAAACAATGCATACAGAAAGAAAAGTATAGTTAAAATTTTCATGGAACTGGAAATAACTCTATCAAGCTTACCTAAAAACAATACTTCCTATTTATAGTAGAAAACATTATACAAACATTGCAAACATTTTACGTGGAGTATTTCAGTGATATATTATACACGCGGTGCTCCAAACTTTATGCATATCCGTTATTATTCCTATACATTCACCCTCGACGTGTACGTAGTTTTAAATATACAATTTTCTACCTCACTCCACATCATAAACTTTATTTTATTCACATAGGATTATTTCTTAAATGAATTTTATTAATAATTAAAAACATTACTTTAATCAAATTCATACAATATTTCCTATTAGTTAATCTAGAGCTCCAATGATTCATTAAGCAACTGTCAAATCGGTATGCATAATTCGGATCCCATAATTTTATAGTTAAAATTGACGATAGGCGAAATTACAATAAAATTACGATTACTAACATCTTAGTCAGACCCTCTACTGGAAAGGATTTGAAACGTCGGTTATTGTTCTAAAATAATTAAATACGAAAAAATCTTGGTAATACTGTTTTAGTATTCGCATAAACAATAGATAGTATTTGATAAAGCAACTATTTAAAATATGTTATAATAAACTTATCATTATTTCCGACACATTAAGGTTTTGGCGTTACCCTCGAAGTTGTCATAAATAATGTGTACCTCGGGTATTTGGGAAGACACATCTTCGAGAAGGAAGCCGATAAGAGAGTTCAGTTGGGCTGGGCAACGTTTAGAAATGTGAACCACGGTCTCGCGTTGCCACCGATATGACCTACGAGGCAGAAACAGAGTGCAGGCCACGTTCGGAAAGACGGAGCGTTGGTCGACCCCCGACCAGGTGGGATGCCGATCTGCGTGTAATAGCCGGTTTTTTATGGCAGTGTGTAGCAAAGCATCGGCCGTGTTGACGTTCATTGAAAAAGGTATTTGTCGAGCAGTGGACGGAAAAAGACTGCTAATGATAATGATGAAGGTTTTAATATGCCTTAAAAATTTCAGTTAAGCAAACTAACAGTTTGTACAGAAAAATACTAAGTTATTGTTTCCAAATGCAGTACTTAATTATCTTAAACAGAAAATGCATAAAAAATAGTTTAGAGGTAAGGAAGTGATAACATGGAAAATGGATGGGCAGAAATTGAGCATCACGTGAAAAAATATATTTTTCTTTGAAATTATTTAGATTTGAGCTTTTGCGTAAAGATATTTATGTAAATAGATAGATAAAAGCTCAATAGGTCATATAAAAATATCAAAATAGTTTCACTAAAAGTAAAAACTAATATTATTGGCACGAGCAGAGGAAGTGATAAATATGGGAAGTCACACCTGTCGATCTCGTCGCAACTAACAGATCAAATATCGAATCTGTAACTTGTCGATACTATATTAAGTAGATGAATGACAAAATCGTTGACTTTTTTTGTAAATAAATACAATTAAATAAAAAAATATATGTTTTTTTAGTTTTGATCTGAATAAAAGGACTTTAACGGAATTTATCGCATTTATTTACATTTTAACTCCGTGCGTTTCGAACACTTTACAGCCTTGGTCAAGGGTCATAGTTAAAAGTCCTTTTATTCAATTGTGTAGTAATTTGTTGCGGATCAAGAAATATTACTTGCGAGAAATTTAAATTACTATTTACTAACAAAACCATACTAATAATATTGATTTTGTTAATGATGAATTTTGATATACGAGTAGAATAGATTCCAAGAAAAGACATAGGTTACTTAATAGAGCTAAAAAGTTATAAGACCCATAAAATTTTGTGTCTAGATTGTGAACACGAAGCCTGTACGGGAATAAACTATGGGTTTGAAAGCGAAGTGTTAAAATAAATTCGTCATCATAGAATAAAACACCTTATTATTTGACTACATGTGACGTTTAAACATACCTCGCTATTCCAAGTGCTGTTGCGGATACTCTAGCTAGTATCCGTAGTGAGTCATAAATGTCTATTGTTCAATACTAGCATCATCATATATTGTATGTATCATCTGACGCTGTGAATTATGACATTATAAACTCGTAACAATAACGTGCAGTATATGATTGGATAGCCAATGTAAACATCATGCCATTATCGTAAACAAATAGTGGACACACGACATTACTACCGTATGTAATAAATTTACGTGGTCAAAATTGGTATACTGATTATTAAGCCATTTATGAGTCCGTATCGATTTATCGTTACCACCTCAAACTGTGTCACACACTTATGTCGACCGGTAACAAATATCAAATTTTTATCTTGAAATTAATATAGAAGAGTTTCAATAAAATATAGATAAATAAAAATAATATTATATAACTTTTTGTTAAAGTTATTAGTTCATGAATAAAGTTAAACTTTGATATTCTTACGGGCAGTAGGTTTATAACAAAAATATTGTTTAAAATAAAAACTTATAGAAGTTTTTGTCGTTAATATTACATGTTTTTAATTCTTTCACTTTGCCACATCTTTGCATATATAATAAGATATCACGAAGACAATAATATCGGGTTTTGATACTATTATTATGGTATTTGGTTAATTGTTTAGGCTATATGTTCGAATCTGACGAGACTTAACAAATTTTTATTGTGTTTTTTCATCATATTGAACTAAAGGAGTCAATAAGGATTATAGTAATATTAGACTAATGTAAAGTTTTATGATTTTACGAAATTAATCGAAAAGATAAAATATTAACGCTCGTACGTAGTTAAATATAAAAAAAAAACCAAACAACCTTATCTAGCCTGTTCAATAAAAAAATAGTTACAACGCTTCATCGCTGCAAAAACTCTTTGGGAAATTTCTCTTCAACCTCGTGTCGCCCGCACTTGTTCTACGTAAATTATGACCGTAGAAAACGCGCCACAGCCAAGTAAGTTTTTGTTTAAAAGATTAACGACATCGCAAACGCCTATAAGGACATATAAAATTGAAATTTTCCAAATGTGTCACAATTGAAACATGTATATCCGTAGCAGTGTTCTTCAGCTTTAGCTAATATAATAACGATATATTATTATTTCAGTGTTTTAAGAAATAATTTCTTACTTTGAATATTTTCATGCTGATGCAAATTTTATATTAAGAACGACAATTAATTAAATGCCTACCAATTAATATTTACCAATAAATAATATATACAACAGTTTGCCAATAAAATAAAATTATAAGTGCAAGTAGTCAATAATAAGTATAGTAATTTTTAATTATTATTCTTTGTTCCCATTCCTTTTATTCTCTTTCGGAGTTAGAATTGTTATAAATAAAACTAAAACATTTCATATATTTTTTTAAAAGAACATGTATTTGTATCAATACAAATTTTTAAGTTAAATATATAAATTCATAACTGTTTTTGCTTCGTTATCTTTAGTTTGTCTATTAACTTCCACTCAAATGTTCATGTTTAACAACTACGTCCGTAAAAGCGAAATATATTTCCAACTTAATTGCGAGCAACACTTTGAACTGCTACCGACTTCACCAACTTGATAAAATTAAGCGCAGAGTGGTTTTGAGAAGGGGATTAAATGCTCAACGCTTAACTTTATTACATCGTACGTACGTAAAATGTATCTAGTCACTACTTGATTAGTGTTCAAGTCAATTGTTGTCGTTTATTCTGTCTTTTATATTTTAAACTATGCCCAATTTAATAAAGTAAACAAAATGAATACGTAATGAAACACAAGTGTGTATTTTATTTGTATAATTTTATTGGGCCTTAACCGCTATTGAAGCACATTTTACCCTGCCAAAGGTGATGTTTATTAAAAATACGTTCAACGTAGGAAGGTCACTCATAGAACATTGAATAGATTTAATATTAATCTGACACTTTTTTTTACAATACTAGGATAATCCATATACATTATGATTTATTATACAAATAAAAAAAATGTAATGAAATGACAATCACTACATAATTAAGTGGCTTTCTTAATCCGTAACTCCTTATGTTTGCCTAAATCTTTTAAACAACGCATTGGATTTCGATACGAATTTTTTCATAGATAGAGTGATTAAAGACGAAGGTTTATACGTATAACACATTCTTATTGTAGGTATAATTTCTAATAGCATTACTCCGGTAGGAAGCAGGGGCGGGATGCTAGCGATAAATAAACTCGAAGATTACTTTTATAATAATAACCCGTTTGAATAACTTAATAATTATCTAACCATAGCAAAAGTGGCGAGATTTTATTCCTCTAAAAAAATTTTAAAATGGAAGGCCACCAAGGAAAAAGGGCAACTTGTTATCTAGTGATCTATTTAAGTTTATGCTCTATTTAATTCAATACAATTTCAGACCTATCTGTATTCTATGTTCTTTATTATAGTAGAGCCCTATACCGCCTAGTTTTGGAACATTTTCGAGTTAACGAGGCTCAAAATAGTAAGATAATAATTAGTTTTATGTAATTATAGGGTACAAAAAGCTGTTTCATAAAATATGCTATATTAATATATGTCTGGTATAATATTAATAATTTAATATATATAATAGAGCGTAGTTATTTCACCTATTTTTGGATTTACAAGTAGGCGCGCAGTAGTTATGCGCACTATGTTAAATATTTGAAATGGAAACATTGTTTTCTATTATAGGTTGATATTTTAATAATGCAGTGAGATAGTTAGCTATTAAACAATATCGTCGAAATGTTCTTCATTGTTGCATAATTCCACCGTATAACAATTTAAACCTATTTCTCGTTAAGACAAACGGCACCTGGTATGTCAGGAATAGAAGCAATAAATTGTGACGTTCGTTTCACAGCCCGTTCTAAGTTCCTGCATTGCTCCGAGAAGAGGGGAATTAAACAATTTGTCGCAGTCACAAGCTTAAATATAAAACCATCCCTTATAGATGAAATTATTGTGGCCTTGCGATTTGCTGAAGAATAACAATTGTAATAGATAATCTATTACAATTTCAGGTAGATCATACCAATATATCAACAAAATTGTATAATTGTATTATTTCTACTGACTATCTGACAGTATAAAGTAGGGTTTACTGCATACAGAGGACCAATTGCAATGTGGAAGTTTGCAAATGTTATTGGGTTCCGGCTTAACGTTTGTGATACCTGATGCCGTAGTTCTTACAACAAAAAATATACAAAGAAAACTTATCAGAAGAATTTCCTGCTTTCCTCATCAGGCAGATAAATTAAAATCTTTTTTGTTTGAAAGTGTAAGGGTTTTAAGTTTTAGTTCGTTGGTAGGAATTTATAGAAGATTCATAAATCACTATTTCGTTCATCTAACTGGTTTAATCCTATATTATGTTATCCCATTATAATAGCTGGCTGCGGTATTCTAAGCTATTTATCTCATTTTCTAAAAATTGAGATGATCTATGTAGAGGACACGCGACCGACGTGTACTCTGCTGCTAAGAAAATAAGCGGCAGGCATCAAAACTCATAAGTGATAATGGAGTAAGTTAAGTCCTACAAATACTTTGTGATTGAAAAGTATAATTAGTAGTAAATAACACAAAGTTGTTACCCCGCGGCATTCGAATCCTTGACCTCCAGTTTATAAAGCAAAGGCTGATACCGCTAGACCACGGAGGCGTTAGTCAAGTCATCAATTAAAATTTATGTCAAATAAAAGTTCATAAAAGTTTCGTTCGCCTCTTAAAAGCTTTGCTGTTGCTTTTTGAACAATAATTGAAACTTAACCCGTAAATTTTAAACAGCAACCTGATGATTACGATACTCACAATGAGTGTCGAAAGCCTTTACACAATATTTGTTTAATTTTAACGTTTTGATAAAATTTAATAATAACAATGCATTATTAGTTATAGTAAAACTTTGGTGTGTAACTTTTAATATTAAAGTTTTTTTTTTTGGACCGACGCATTTTTTCTTTTTAAAACAATACAAATTCGGAAATTCCATATTAAATTTGAGAACTGTCAAGCGTTTACTTTAATCTGCTTCGAAATTTTATTTGACCTGTCCTTTGTTTTTTATAAATGTTCAATCAATACATTACAATAATATGTATTATAAACTTTGCCTAGTTGCCAGAAGACATACCAGGGTACATATCATTTCTACACATCTTGGTCCTTAACGTAATGTCCAACCGAGTATTAACTTTTTAATTAATGTTGCCTATACAACATTTCAAAAGCCGATGTTATTTAGCGAAACCTGAGAGTCACTAATTTATTGTACATTATTTCATATTAGAATAAGACACAGTTATACAATATTTTTTGTTGTTGCCAATATCAACCTATGTATCTCTAAGGGCTCTTTCTGACCCCCATTGAATCAACGTTGTGTGATGCGATCCAGAAACGCCCTGATGGAGAAGGCGTTCATTAAGTAAGCCTATGTCCAGCAGTGGTCTTTAACAGGCTGATGATGATGAAATGAATGTTACTTTTTTAGCACACATTATGTAAAATATGAATTACACATATGTTAAAATTCCTTGTTAAATATCGCCCAAGCAGCCTGGTTTTGCGAGCAAAATACTAAAAAACTTAACTTAATTTAAGATAATCTACATTTTAATGGGGCTAAAATGCAACGATTATTATTCAATATTGTCAAGTAATTTAAAGCTTTCTGGATTTTTTCAAATTATATTCACCCTGTTGCATTTTTAAAATATCTGTGCCGAATTTAACTGCAACAGCACAATGCTTTTATTTCCTTTCTACAATAACATGCTTTTCGTTTTAAGCAAGTAAGTGCACTTAAATAGGCTTACGAGCAACGAAACGTTATTTTGAAAACATCTTGTGAAGACGATTTTAAAGTGATTTATTGAAAATAAACGACTAAATCATTATCGTTTTAAAATTTAAAGGAATAAATATCATATTATAAGAATTGATTAAAGAATTTATACCTACTGTTATAAAATATAGCTATAATAAATAAAAATGGCTTTGCACTAATTTTTCTTAAGTTATTTTAGGTAAATATTTAATTTTAGGTATATATATCAATGGATCCTTTTTCGGTCTGGTCAATATACCCATTTATAAAAAGTAAATCAATGAAATGCAATTAGTTAAAATAAATAAAAATATTGTTTTGGCTCAGGAGTAATATAAAAGTTTTAGTCATTAATAAATTAATTACAATTTTCATACATTAAATATCGTAGTAAGAATTTGTAACTCTAAAATGTTAATTAAATTGAATACAAATAATATTTATTAATAATAAACATGAATAATATGAAGTTTATGTACACGGAATGCTGTAAGCGCAGTTGTAGCCTATTTGTATATTAGATAGTGGTCAATAAGTGATGTACTTGATTCAATGGTTTGGAACATTCACTCGGTTAAGCAAAAGACATGTGCTTTAGCTAAAGCTGTGAGGAAATGTGTTAAATTGAATAGAATAAAATACATATATTCACCGGACTGTTACAAATAGTGACTATTTTGAAAATAGCAGCTATTTATACATTTCTTGGGAAGTACGGCCGACCTAATATGTCGATTTTTAATTACTTAAAATAGTTTTTTATGGAAATTACAATTTAATAAGATGTAATGCAAAAATTTTCACATAAACTATATCCTATACGTATGTTCTATACTTGCTTACTTACTTTAAAACCTACCTCCGTTAGCCTTATGGGCGTGCGCTGTAACACCTGGAGGTCGGGTTCTCATTTTGCGGTGACTTACCAACTTTGCATTGCTGTTTTTACTTGGTTTTGGCATTGCGGCCTGATTAGTTGGATAGGCATTTAAATGTTGGTCGTGCCTCTCATCTCTCCCTGGTAGCTCTCTATGCAATGAGACTATAAAAGATTCAAGAACAAGGAGTGCACCTTTTTTTAGCGCATACACTTGTGCACTATAATATCTCCTGCGTGCTTGGTTGATCTCTAATGTCGATCTGCAGCCAGACTAAAATAAAGAGGAAGATATAAGAGCGCGCTGGATGAATTTTTGATCCTGACGGGAGTGACAGCCAGAGGTGATGGGACCTCAGATAGCGATTGTAGACTGCTACGTTCTTACATCCCAAGATGTGTAACGTAATAAAACCGAAGCCAAGGCCCCGGTGGAAAATAACATAGTGGTTTTGTAAGTGCGAATGCACTGTACCCCTTTCTCGCCCCCACAAGGGCACACGTGTGTAGGCTTTTCCTAAATAGAGAGCTTCAGTTAGTTTCTTAATACTCTGATTTCGATTATTAAACAATTTAACCTAAATTATTCTGAGTATTACTATCTCTTATGTAATGATTATTTCAAATTAATGTTGTTGAAAATTAAAAGGAATAATTTAGAGATAATTATAATAATGTATACTAATGATTTAAAAGAATAATAACTTATAACTTTTATTCACATAAATTTTAATTATTTTATTATCCATCAATCAATCAACAGTCTATAATAGTCCACTGCTGGACATAGGCCTCCCCTAATACACCCCTATCCATTAGAGGGGTTTGGACCGTATCCCACCACGCTGGCCCAGTGCGGGTTGGTGGGTGGACTGACTTTTTACATGCCCTTCCGACGCGACTTTTCAGACAATTGGGTGATCAGCCCAAATTGCCCTAACCAACTAGGAAACAACAATGAAAATTTGTTGAGTCCCCGCAGGATTCTAACCCACGACCTCCGGTTTCTAAAGCACACACCCATACCACTAGGCTATGGAGGCATTATTAATTTAAGAAAATCGTTATCGTTAAATAGCAATATATTGAGCAATAACCTTATGAGTCATCATCGTATAATAACCATGATAGTCAAATATTTATTAGAATTAATTCTTCATCCAAAACTTTACCGTAGGACGTTAGTTTTTAACTTTATTTTATTTTTCCGTCTGTTTATAAGACTAAATTAAATTATTACATATTATATGAGCACATTAATGCGATACGATATAATTTATGTGATGGACGGGTTTTGTCAGCTCTGCTTTCAACGACGTGTCTTATCTTTGTGTCCCAACTCATCGTGAGCCTACGACGTTACCTGCAAACATATTGCAACTTATAATATGTCAGTAGAATATGTTAATTTTCTGCTTCCTGAATAAAATTAAGGCCTGGTTTATATAGGCCAGTCCACATGCCTCATCTGACTAAGTTAAGCTGGTTTAATTTATACACAAACACAATAATAGATATCAAATTTTTTTTTTCAAGAACGTTAAGAAACCGTCAAAGTTTGTTTTGACAATTGTGAAAATTACTTAAAGTAGTAACATTTTTACTTCATTGTTATAATAGAATCAATGGTGGTTATGTATATGTGCCTTTTTGGGTATTCTCCCTGTATTAGATTTTTTAAATATTGTATACGATATTACATTACGTCAACATTTTCTTTCAACGACTTCGTTTTTGGACCGATTATTATCGTATTATTATAGGTATAGACACAACTCATCACTCACATTTCTCTGTAAACTTTCATAATATAATAGACATGAATAAGTAGTTTTCTTCTGTCAATTTGTTTACAAACCTTAAAAAAAATGTTTAAATGCATTATAATTTGTATTTTAAACGTTTATTGTTATTAACGGAGTTATTAACGATTGTCTAGTAAAATAAAAAGCTACTTTTTAAAACGTAAACTTTAAAAAAAAAGGAGAAACCCGTCAAAACCCGTCACGTCTGAATCAAACACTTGTGTCAAGAGAACATATGGAATGTGTATTGACCTTTCTATCCATTGCTGTTAAGATGGCGTCGCGGTGGTTGATGAGAGTTGATATTTCATAGGTCACTCTTCGTATTGCTGCGGAGGGGCGTAAAAGGACACTCGACATAACACAACGACACAAGTGTCGTCGATATCTCTTTCTTTCGCGGCTGAAACGGTGCTAGCTGCTTGGAACTGGGAGGTATGATCCAGCAACAATATGGATCTCTAGCCTCCCATGGCTTTGTTACAGATTCGAGGAAATCTGTTGCCCATCTAAAGGGTCTAAGACGAAGAACGTACACGTTCGAACGTTCCTGGAGGTTGTGTGTATTGGAGTGAAGCTGATTTGTCGGCCAGTGCATGTAGGGTAGCAGAAGGATGCAAGGTTGAGGTAAGCTTGATAAGTCGTCATTTCCCCGGGAGGACGTATAAAACATAAAGTTATAAGTAATTATAGCTTTGTTATAAAAATCGTTAATGCAATTACTAAATCAATTTTTAACATATTATGTTATATATATGAGCAAAAATGACAACAAAAATAATATATTTTATTTATTTTGATAAATGTTCAATAAAAATATGGCGTTAAAGTATTTTAAATAATACAACTTCGACGCTTCATCGAGTTCTTAAACTTTCTTTCTTGTGTTAGTTTCTTCTGGAGTTACCAAACTTCGCCTTGATCTTAAGAATGTCTTAAATTGTCTTGAATGTCCTTCTTTTGTGTTTAAAAGATAAAAAAATGTTACTTACGAAAGTAGTAAAGATAAAAGTAAATTTTACTAACGTTCAGGAAATTTGAGTTATTCTAACTTTGATTGTGGTCTGCATACACCTGAAACGAGAATAAAAAAATCATTTTTAGGAGGAAGCTTTTATAATGATCTGTGATTTATAGCTAATGGATTTAAAGAAACAGTACTTATATAAAAGTACAACGTGGCAAACTACCACTACCGGGAGCCTTCTCCTTGGTAAGCAGCACATCAGCTTAACAAACAGAAGGCTCCCGATAACCGCTACCCCACGAAAACTTAGAAACCTTGGTGGAAAATATTATTTTGTTAATACTACTTTGAAACAGTTTTCGTTTCCTATCTTTATTTTATATAATTTTATACCTCAAAAAAAATTGCAAGCGTGAGTTAACAGGAATGCTTTTATAACTTTTTACGACTGTACTGGCATGGCATGTTCATAGTGGTGTCTCTCGAATCAATTATTATAGGCGCCAAAGGACCTAGCGCTGCAAGACCTCTTTGGTCTTTAGATAGAACAGCCATTTCAGTTTGATCTATTTCTCATCTTACATTGACTAACTTGATTGCAGTTATCGCATAAAAGTCATAATATTAAACATATTATATTGCATAGTAAATAAAACTGCTAATCACGATATTTAAATGTATTACTCATAAAAATAGCTTCTTAAGCATATTATTGTATTTTTATAACTGGTATCTTTAACTTGAAATAGTACGGCTAAACTATTTTAGTTAGATAGATACAAACAATTCGTAATATGTATATCGGCCTATTTCAAATATACAGAAACCTTGTATATTGATCATTGTGTCACATAGGCCTCCCCTAATACACTCCTATCCATTAGAGGGCTTTTGGACCGTATCCCAACATGCCGGTCCAATGTGGGTTGGTGGGTGGACCGACTTTTTACATGCCCATCCGACGCATGGATCATCTTACTTTTCAGACAATTATGTGATCGGCATAAATTGCCCTAACCAACTAGGAAACAACAATGAAAATTTGTTGAGTCCCGCAAGATTCGAACTCATGCCTTCCGGTTTTGGTTTAACTCACAAGCAATTTCAGCTTAAGATTTAATATGAATACACGTTGTCAGCCAAAATATTATAAACATAAACGGCGAAGACACAGAAAATATATGATAAAGAGATTTTATTACGGTTAAAACTCGTTAAACAAATTCTCGTTTAGCGATGTACTTCATCACGCTTTGGGCGTAGTAGCCATAAACTTGAACGTAACATCGTCCACTCATAAAAATGCATGAATGCGTCGAGTACAAAGCAAAGAGAATTTATCTTTAAAATTATGCAGCTTTCATAATCAGTTCAGAAAATATCTCACACATCTCACCTATATAATGAAAAATATTATTTTTATATTTCTATGCAAAATTTGTGGCAACCTTAGGATAGCGCAAAGAAAAATAGTCTTCCTATGTCAATTCTATGAAATCTGTTGGATATGATTGTCTAATTTATAAATATTTAGTAAGTAAACAAAGTAACAGATTAATTAACCTGACCAAATAGAATACAGGAGAAGTTTTCAATTATTTTATCATTTACATAAATGAACATGACTTGACAGTATGGTATTTCTGCCACAAATACAAACAAAAACACAAAGCGGTTGACAAGGTGCCATCGGAAAAAAACTACTCCGCGAAATCGGCCACTGCA
This sequence comes from Lamproptera curius, assembly GCA_029286875.1. Lineage (NCBI taxonomy): Eukaryota > Metazoa > Arthropoda > Insecta > Lepidoptera > Papilionidae > Lamproptera > Lamproptera curius. Next base: position 1,262,496 of record JAGSMT010000077.1, read on the forward strand.
TTTAAAATCGCTAATTTATCTCATGGTATTAGTTTAATCGAAATGTCATCTATGACACGATCTATGCGCATAAAATTAAGATTTATTTGAATGCATTAACTTTTATATAAAAATAAACTGTATTGTACCTTAAATGAGCTCGATCGCAATTTAAAAATGTTACATTGTTATTTTATTTTATTTCATACATTATTAAATTGCTTATTTTGGCATATTCTTTAAACATAGACATATGCTCTCGTGGACATTATTACGGACCAATTTAAGTAGTACATTTATTTAAGACATAGTTTAAGTCTATCTCTTTGGGTTGAGACAGCATTTGCAATTTAATCGCAGGAGGTTCTGATTTTGACACCGTAATTTTCACAATATCTTTAATATATACAAACCAAATGACAGATAACATCTTTCATTTAAAAAAAGTATAAACAAAATCAGAGCACTAGTATCCTATTTAATAAGATGTTTAAAAAACAAACGCTTCAAATGAGTATTTTCCTTTGGGAAGTCGGTCAAAAATCGGTATTGATTGTGGAGACTGTCTTTGGAAGTCGATATAAGATATCACTTCTTTGAAATTTATTGGCTATCGATCCACCGGTGAAAGTAAGTGAAAAAACTATTGTTCTGGTAAATCTAAAATGATTAGAAACGACCGTCCAAATACTATTTTTTACTAAGCAAGTTAGTAATAAGTACAATTTTTTTTTTTCTATGGTGTTATAAATTCAGTCGTAATTCATTTATGTATTATATAAAATTAAAGAAAAAATGTATTTAATTATCTAACAAAACTTAGGTTTTAGGCGGTTTAAAGAGTTTACATTTCTAAGAAAAGCACTTAAATGTGTTGTTTTAGGCGTGATTAACTTAAAAGACGATTTATTATTCCGACATGCATTAAATTTACTGTAAATATTTTACTTTTCGAAATGGTTTTAAGTCAAGGGTCTCCATAATAAGCTCTTTTATAAATACTATTGCTTTACATTTCATTCGATTTTTATTCTTAATACGCAAATTCACAAATGTATAAGGTGATATTTCAGGTGTTGGATTTTGCAATGCAATAGTTTTGACCGAATTCAAAAGAAAGAGGTGCTCTAAATCGACGTAGGTTTCAAAAATCAGTACAATACGATAAAAACATGTATATTTTGTTTTATATGAGTGAGCAACAGACATTTTAAGTTGACAGAAATATTAATATTTTGTAGATTTACCCTTTCATTGAAAACTATTTTGAATATATAATTTTGCTCTTCTTGTACACTAATAGGCAGTGATTTTACGCGAATGACTTTGATACCCAGTCCACCTTTAGATGACTTATATTTATAACAAACACTGATAATAAGTGAATAGAAATAAAGCTGTAATACAATCTTTTACTTTCTAAATCTGTAAATACAAGAATTAGCTTACTTTAAATTGTTTTAAGGAAGCTAAAAGGAGAGTTAAAAAAAAATAGGCAGGCGCTCTAAGACAGCGTTTTTGACACATGGGTGTATGCAGAACTGTTTGGGTTTTTGATAGTTTTACATTACAAGATTTTAAAGTTTAAAGCGTGGCCATTAGGAAAAATCGTAAAAGGATTCGATGTAAGAATTAACAAAAGCCAAGAATTGTACATGACTTTTTTAACATATAAAAATAAATTTTGGGAGTATAGAATTAAGATGATGAAATGTATTTACATTCTCGGCTAGAGAATTTTAAATCCAAAAGTGTCATTTACATACCTCTTATTTAACCTAAAATTACAGAATATATTTAAATTAGTTTTTTTTCTTAATTATCTGATGTGTATTGCAAGAATTATATAAATTAAATGGACAAGATGTATAACAAAACTGTTTTAGGTAGCATACAAGGCTAATTTAATAACATCAGTATAAATAATTATTAGTTATAATAATTATTTATACTGATGTTGTTAGTTTGATATTATTTTCATATATCAAAAAAAAAAACAAATAAATCTCTGCATATGAATACTCAGGAAAATCTTTATTCTTTGATGAATAATATTAGTAAAAATTACAACAAACGAGTTGAATTCACGGGATGCTTGCTTTGAAGCGGAAAGCTTATGAATAAAAAATGAATCTCATTGGCTTGGTTTGAAATTAGCATCAAAGAATTTTGTTTTTACTTGCAAAATGTATGATTGTAGATTTCCTTCTGAAAGTCATGTTACACAAAATTTATATCCTGAGTTCCTGCTCTTTCATGTAATAAGGTAATATTCTATTACCTTTTGGACACAAAAGAAATAATTATTTTATTTATAAAATTTGGTGTTATGTAAATCAAGAGTTGCCTTTTTAAATAATATATTTTCATTTTAATTAGAAGTGAAAATTGATGTGAGAGTAAATTGTTCAAATATTATATATCTCTTAGCATCTGATATTTTAAAGCTATTAAGTATAATTTAGTTTTACTTAGGGATGTACTCAAGAAGAAATATTACTCATTTTGAACAAAAACTATGAATCGATGGATTTTTTGACCAAAGTCATATATAACCCTATATTTTTATCAAATAACTCATAAAATGTAACTAACTATTGAATTGGAAATATTACTATAAAAGTTTTTTGCTATATCCTGTATTTCTTCTTTCGTCCAACATTCATTGCTCTTCTAGCATTAAGAAATTCTTCATCAGTCTTGTGTTGTTCGGGCATTTCCAACTCTTCTTCAATACTTTCCTGTTGAGCTTCTTGATTCAAGATTTCAAAAGCGTAAATTTGATTAAAAGCGTTTTCCAGCTGTCTATCACGCTTTCTAAATATCTCCAAACGATTGTTAGTTGCCCGTAGATCTGATTCTTTTGACAGAAACGCTTCTCTGGCTGTATCATAGTCAACAATTAATTTGCTCTCATTTAAATACGGAACATATTGGAGAAGCAAGCTATAATAATAGTTTTCTGGATCACTAGCATGCACTAAAAGTCAGGTACGCTATTAGTCGCTGTCTAGTTTATCTTTCAAAACATTTTCGGGTTCCTGGTTTGATATCTCATAGTAAGGTTCAAAGAATATTGCAAATTCCAGAATGCACATATTAAGAAAATCTTAATTTGGATACTCTATAGGCCGATTTTCGTTGCGTGCAAATTTTAATTTATTTCTCTTTAGCCTTTCTTCTTTTTGTGTTGATGTTTCAGATTTTCCCATATTGTTCCCAGAAGCTAATGAAGAAATATCCGTCGACCCTTCCAGAGCTTCTGCAGAAGAGTTAAGAGCTGCAATTAATACAGGGTTCTGCCACTCAGTCCTCGCTTGTCTACTTTGACTTCAGGTGTTTAAAGATAATGCGCCACTTATTTCAGCTAGAAGCTTACTTGTGTCTAATTAAACGGAATTCCAGGTTTAGTTTTGGAGTTGTCCTTCTCCTAGACAGGTTATACCAGGGATATACCATTGATAATAAAAAAATATTTTAAATCTAAATATTTTAATTTTAACATTAGATGTAGTCAATCATTTGCGCAATTAAGTTAAAAATCAAAATTTAACAGAGATTTAAAGCTTTCTTGGAATAAAAGACAGAATAAAATTATTATGGAATTTAAAGAGAACACACACGTTAACAATAGTTGTAAGATATCATCTGTAATGAAATACATCTTACAGTAATAAATAGAAATTCTCAATTTTTTTTCTTTTTATACAAATTAATATCGTCCACTGCCTCCGTAGCCTAGTGGTATAGGCGTGTGCCATAGAAACTGGAGGTCGTGGGTTCAAATCCTGCGAGGACTCAACAAATTTTCATTGTTGTTTCCTAGTTGGTTAGGGCAATTTGGGCTGATCACCCAATTGTCTGAAAAGTAAGATGATCCATGCGTCGGATGGGCATGTAAAAAGTCGGTCCACCCACTAACCCGCATTGGACCAGCGTGGTGGGGTACGGTCCAAAATCCCCTCATCGATGGAGGTGTATTGGGGGAGGCCTATGTCCAGCAGTGGACTATCACAGGCTGATGATGAATATCGTCCAATGTAATGTACATCACAAAAAGTCTCATATGCTATAACTTTTGAGATATTAACTATCCCCAGGTTTTAAGCTAAGAAATTCATGGTTTCATAAAAATTTATCTATTTAAAGGTTTATGTATAATTTTGCATTTCTATTAACAGGCTTCATTTTATGTACATCTGATCTCTTAAATGTGTAACGAGCAGACATGTTAAAATTTTAGGCTTGATCACATGACCGAGTTTCCGGCTAATCCAGTTAAGCCAACTGGAGTAAAGCTGAATGTTTAACGAAGGAGTAAAAATGGAAAACGGTTGCACAAATTTAAATATTTTGTTTCACATTTAACATTAACACTCCAAAAGCAGTCTACAAATATACTTTTGCATTATTTATTTAAGTGGTTATTTTTAGGTGTTAATTGATACCAATTAAGCTTTTCTACCAAACACATAAGTAAAGTTGGAGTCCAAAACTTGGATGTTTTTTAATAGAGTTGAACTTCTCATTCCAGTAACTTACCATCTTTAACTTTAAAAGAGAGAGTGCAGCCAAACAAATGGTATAACGTGTTCTTAAATATCATCAGTCCAGTGCCACCACAATACCGAATTTTTACATTTTAGTGCATTCTAAGCCAAAAAATCGCCAATCATGGCAAATCGAGTCAGACGTTCTTAACCCGTTGCCAAAAGTGCAACTGGTAGGAAGATGGATTTGTCTAATCATATTAAATATTCTCTCACGGCCCCTTGATCTCCTTGATAGTGGAAATATGAGGTGGATTAGTGCACTAGTTACTGTGGTAAAAACTGATCCTCCACTTTCTCTGCGACTCCACTTCGGTCACAGAACAGAGGGATGCCACATTCACTATTTTTAATTTATCACTTATAGTCAAAAAGATCTCGCCACTGAATGCACCCAACCGCTAAGCAACCCTAGCGATGGTTACCCCATGAAGGTGAGAGGTAAAAGAGTGTTATCTGCGTAAGAAGTGAAATTAAGATCCATAATATGTCCGCAACGTAACAACCAGGTCTCGAGGGCCAATACCAACGAGTTCCTCTCCACTTCTAACAGGATAGGTTTGGAGTGGAGGGGAGCTCGTTGGCACTGGAGGGGTGGGTTCGAACCTAGAGGAATTAAAGTATATCAGACGACGGTGAAAACCCCGGAAATGGAGAATTATCAATATTTGTTAAGTAGTAAATTATAATCATATATTTTACAGTTTTAAATTGAGTAACTAAAATCGTAATATTCAGATTAACTAATTTAGCGGAATAGATTCATTAGAGTAGACGCCTGACTCGGCAGATAACGTTATTAATGCGAATGAAGAGCAACGCGTAAGCCAGTAATTGGGTACGTAAGTTATGGATGTGGATTAAAATTGAGTCTGCGCATCAATTTTAAATTTTCTCTGTAAAAAATACCTTAATTTGGATTGACAGGTATATGTTCATTTTAATCTTATTCTCGATATTTTAATCAGTATATTTTTATTATTCAACGTTTAAAAATAATTTCATGTTAAAACTAATATCAAGGATGTATTTTGTTTTGCCAAATTTTTTGCGGATTCATACTTATATTAGTTCATGAAAAAGATTTATCATATTGTAATTGAACTTTCCCAGTTTTTTATTTAACTTATGATTTTTTTTTCCTTTTAAGAATAAATCTACTATTTTTTTAAATATTCTTTGTCTATCTTATAAACTTATTTTTAATTCATAAACTATTTCTCGATTAACTGTATCATCTTATTTGCTGACCAACTAACTGCCCAAAAAATACATTGCAGATACACTGAAAATACACAGATGCCATCCTCCTTCTATCACTCACTATGGAATGAATTATTAGCAGGACTTAAGAAAAAAAAACGGGGATATTGGCCCAGAAATAAATTCATCTAGTCGATATTAAGGCATATATTAAATGGTGGTTTTATAATTTTAGGACAATTTTAATGATTAAGTCCAAAATATTTGATGAGTTTTATATATAGTGCATAAAATGGCATTAAAATATTTATATATTAAGTGGATAAGATAATAACACATGACAAAAATAAATGTAATGGTGAGCTATCATGGTTAATTTATAAATCAGATAAACTAAAAGTAATATTCTTAATGAAACGGCTTTCAATATTTCCTTGATTAATCAAAGAAAAATGTGCTCTTGTAAAAGCTGTGAGTAACTTTCAAAATCTTCTTTTAATTGAATAAATGATAACATTTCATTCAAATGTTTCACTTTGAGAAGTGAACAAACGTTCGAACATTGTTCGTCTAAATTATAATTTACGACTTACAAAAACAAAAAGTGTAATACTCGGTCTGGAGATACTTATGTTACACTTTATGGTAAACAAACAATAAATATTTACATAAACAGACACAATAAGCATAAAATCGCATAAGTCTAATAGAAAGTATTTCTTATTTAGATAAATAACAATTGGTGTATTTAGTGTTTTATGGACGAGTGACAATAAGATAAACAAGAGAATCATTGTTTTCATTATATCTTTTCAAATTAGTTTTTTAATCAAATCAATACATCGTTGCATTCGATTGAACGACAAGACCTTGTTTTTCGGAAATACAATAAAATTGCAAGGTGCATGGACGAGGCTATATTACGGGTAATCCAGCAACTCTACGTCTGACGATGTCAAATAGTCGATCGAGTGGTTTGCGTGGAGACGTTGTTGCGGTGAAGGAGGAACCTAGTGCGAGGATGCTTCTCTCAAACTTTTTCCAAGATAAGTGGAAAACATTTGGTAGTATTCAATTAACTAAGTTTTGATCTACTAAAACAATTGCCGTATAATGACGGGTCTTTCCATAGAATGAAACCATCACCTTTTTCCGTACTTTGGTCTCTATTTAATTTAGTTTATATAATTTTACGGCACTAATCAACACGACGGATTTTTTTTAAATAATAAGGTATAAGGCACAAAGCTTGTTAACGGCTAATCATTTAAGGAGAATTTTGGGCACTTCACTCATGCAGATGCCTAAACTGGGCCAAATCTGCTAATAGATTACTCTTGGATCAAGCTCTATTAAACCCCATATCACTGATATTATCTTCAATCGCCACCGTAGAAGGCCATCCATCACGCGGAGCATTGATGCGATTGGTGCTATCACGTTTAAACGTATTAAACCGGTTATAAACAAATGTCAGCAAAGGGGCTCCATTCAAAAAGGCCAATCGATCTGTCATAAGATTTCTGTTGATTCAATTGACAAATAAAATGACAGTTGGTGAAAATCATTAAAAATCATAATACGAAAATATTTTTGCGTTATAGTCATACTGAGTATTGAGGAACTGCAAATTTTAAAAAAAGAACGGCGAGATACAGACAAATTTAAATTTTCCTCCAAATCATAAAAAAGTACAAAATAAAAAGAAATACTATTTTATATTAGCAGCATTTTCATTATTTTTACTTATTTTATTATTATATTCTTTAAAAGAGGTAGTTCTAAAAACTTTCAGTATCGTCGTCATAAATATTAAATTATAAATAAACCTCTGCGTTAAATATCAAAAACTCAGTGCTAAGACATCAATTCTGATTTGCCGAAGTTAGTAATTCATTAATTAAAAGTTTCGTTCGCCTCTTAAAAGCTCCCCTATTGGCTTCCGAACAATGATTGTAACTCAACCCATTAATATTAAACAACAACTCAATAAACATAAACCTATGATAATAATAGATGTCCCAATACAAGTTTTAGTTTGTTCACATATTTGTTAAGTTTTACCTTCTATGATAAATATTACGCCTTGTCGACTGAATTAGTACGACTTGTCTGAAAAGTTCTTTCGCCTGACTATAGGAAACAAAAAGCAAGTAAGTAATAGAGTTAAACTTACTTTATCCAAGATGCAAAGACGATTACAGTTAATAGAGGAAGTAAAGCGTGTCCATTGACAATTTCTGAACCACTAAAGAATGAACAAATTGAAGGTCAAAGCTCATTAGAGCGGCACGGCACCATCTCAACTCGGCGTCCTCTGTTTATCAACGCGCGGTCCACTGGTTGACGCCGCGTCGCGTGTGTACCGCGGGTGTTTAACGGTATGATGTCATTTAGCCTGGTAATTTTATATCAGTTTGTGACACAGGTGCGCAGTTAGCCTCCGGATCGACCGGACAAGCCCGCTCGATCCTCCCTGCTACCTGCGCCGTCCGCTTGGCCCACCCGTGGCCACGCCCTCCCCCCGACGCCGTCAAGTGGCAAGAAGCAAGAAGACGCCGAGTTCGCCGTGCCGTGCAGTGACTGTGTACAGTGCTAGTGTGTGCCGGTGTAAAGTGTCGACGCGTTAGGCGTACGCGCCTGAGCGCAAAAAGCTGTGTAGCCGTCTGGTCTGGTGAGTCGCTCCGATTTTGCCTATCAATTCAATTTTCCCCTTTACAGCGTCCACATGTCCTTCTGTTGAGATGTAGGGACCCTTTTAACTTTAGTTTGTTCACATAAGCCACGTCACATCGTGATTTTTAATTAAATTACACGCACACCACTCACGTGGTGTTTATTAGAGTCAATTTAACGTCGCTTGCTGCACTAGGCAGCAGCGTAGGTATACACCTAGCGCTCCTAAAGCGCTAGAGTTTTAATTACGTCAGGTTTACACCTCCCTGCTCACTGGGGCGGGGAGGGTAGGGCACACAACCCCCGGCTTCACCGGGGGTGCTTGTATGATAGTTATCACAACAAATTAAATTCACGCGATTAGCAAAATGCCTACTCTAGAGTATACGCTGTCCGACCTCGGCCTCAACTTTGAGGACTACAAGGACAAACCCGCGCACGTCACGATTGACGCCATCCGCGCCGCCATCGACGCCCGCTGCGGCACTAATAGTAAGAAATCCAAGCGGAAAATAGTCAAATCCGCGTCATCTCGCGCCGCGACCCCCTTATCGACGTCCGCGTCGGAGCAGTCGGAAGATTCCGACACTATGACCGAGGAGCAATCCGAGGACTCAACCCCAACCCCGTCGTCCGAATCCGAAATGGATGTCGAGACAGAAGTCGAGGCCAACGAAGCCTACGACAGTGACGCAGGAGGCTTCCTTCCGGTCAAGTCGCGCAAGAAGCGCAAGAATAGGTCCCCCCCGGCGTCCTCGCCTGCTTCACCAGATCCACCAGTAAAAGCGCCGAAATCATCGGCCGACGACCTTCTGGCCGCTTCTCGGCCTACTTCAAGTGCTGCATCACAGCCTGCCACCTCCGCCGCCTCACGGCCAACAAGTGCTGCCTCACAGCAATCAAACTCAGCCGCCTCACGGCAACCACCAACTGTCTCGCCTAGAGACAAAAAGCCGCCCCCACTATACATCCGATCCAAGGAGAAGTGGGCCCAATTACGATCGGCTTTCTCAAACAAGTACAAATTCACGGCAACTGATTCCCTACAGGGGATCAAGCTGCAACTAGAAACGGTGGAAGCACACCGTAACGTAACGTCGTATCTGCAAAAGAACGACTATTATTATCATACCTACGCGCTCCCGGAAGAGCGCGTCCTTCGGACGGTCGTCAAAGGACTGCCGAAGAGATGTCCCCTAAGACATCATAGATTTTATCAAAGAACAGGGTATACCGATATACTCTGCAATCCGGCTATACAACACAAAAACTAAAAAGCCGTACAATGTGGTCCTTCTGACCTTAGAACGCTCCCCAGAGGGCAAAAAAGTATACGACCTTAGGCATATATGCGATATTACTCGCATATCCTTCGAAGCACCTCGCTCGAACGGACTCCCCGCGCAGTGTCACAACTGCCAAATGTACGGCACTCGGATCGTAACTGTCACGCTAGGCCTCGCTGCGTCAAATGTCTCGGCGACCACGCCCCGACTGTCCGCGTCCTAGGGATAAGGACATCCTGCTCACGTTCGAGCCGCCGGCATGCGTCACTGCCAAAACCCTGGCCCACGGCAAATTACCTTGGGTGCCCCAAGCACCCAAACGTAAGTGCCTCCACCCCATCCGTACCCAGGCGCCTCCAGGTGCCATCCTCGCTTCCTTCCCACCACTCCGACCTGCTCCGGCGTGGCAAATGCCAACAAGCGCCCGCGTAGCGCCCACTGCCCGTGCTGGCGCACCACCGCCGCAAACCGCGCCGAGCGCTCCGCGTAGCGCCGCACCACGCGCACCACCTGGCGCTCCGCGTAGCCTGCCCCAGTACGCTAGCCATAGCAATGGCAGCGCTGGGAACAACTAGAGCAAGTAGCTCAAAGATCGACTTCGCAGAGCTCGATCGTCTCACCGCGAAATTCGACGCCGCAATAGGAAACTTCGGGCCCGTCTTGCCGTACTACGCAAGTATGAGCAGTGGTAGACCTAATTACGGGACATAATGGATAATACACCCATTAATGTTTCGAACGGCCCGGGCCGTCTAAAGCCACGCGCAGTAAATATAGTCTTTTTTAACGCAAACGGCCTCGCGATTTATAAAAAGGCCGAAATAGCTAACTTCCTCCGCGAAAACGACGTGGACATTCTACTGGTGCAGGAGACATTCCTAAAGCCCGGAAGAGGAGATCCGAAAATTGCTAATTATAACATCATAAGTAATGACAGGACCGGCGCTGCACGGCACTCATTTATTATAAAAGTCACTGCACTGCGTAGCAATCGAAACGCTGTCGACACTTAAGCATGAAGCCTCGATCTATAGGTTAGCAATGACAGGGCACGCACCCATTACAATCGCTTCGGTTTACATATCGTGCAAAATAACATCCCAACTCGCGAAATCCGACTTCGGAAACTATTCTCATTAGGAGGTGCCGTCATTTGTGCACGGCGACTTCAATACAGCACACCGATGGAATAGTCATAGTAATAACCCGCGAGGGCTTGTCATTAGACGCTCTGTCAGAAGCACTTAATTTCAGTGTCGTTGCTCCGTTGATGCCAACGCACTTTCCTCACAATGAAATGTCAACCTCGCTCTCAGAGGCATAGGGTCATCAACGACCTAACTTCAGACCATAGACCCGTTATCCTCAAACTAGGACCTCCTGACTCACCCAACATTACCACTAAAACCATCCTCGACTGGCGCAAGCTGAAGTCCCAGCTAGACTGCACTAGCTCACCCACCTTGACTCCATTCCTACAGTCCTAAATAGCGCTGATGACACGGATCTCGCTGCTCATGCGCTCCTGAAGTCATGTCAAAGTGTCGTCGAGGCTTCCTCGAGGCAAATCCAGTAGAGATAACCCCGCTGGGCATTGCCAAACGACATCAAGGACCTCTTGCGACGCAAGAGGGCGGCGATTCGATGCCTACGATTGGTATCCGACCGAGCGTAACCGAAGGCAGCTCGCGCCTGAACATCAGTCAAGAGCGCATAGCTGGAATCAGGAACGATCGGTGGGATAACGATCTAAGCAATATGCATCCTCACATCTCGCCTTCTGGCGACTTTCTAAAAGCCTGAAAGGCGGTGTCGGACTCGCTCCAATGCCGCCTCTCAACAATCCTAAAGATCGCAATGCTCCTCTAGCGTTTCTCGATGAGTAAAAAGCCGAATGCCTGGCCGACAGCCTCGAGGCCCAATGCCTAAGCACTCAACCGGTCGACGCCGCTCACCTCCGAAAGGTGAAGCGAGGTCGACCGGTTGACAAATCCCTCCGCGCGATATAACTTCACCGGTAACGGAAAGCGAAGTCAAGTCAATTATCAAAAATATTAAACCACGGAAAGCCCCGGGCACCGATGGAATTACAAACCGCGTAATTAAAATTTTACCGACTTACCTAATTAGCCTCCTCGTCCTCATATATAACGCAGCTCTTTCCAAGGGTATTTTCCCAAACACTTGGAAGGACGCTGAAGTTATAGGGTTCTTAAAACCCGGCAAACCACCTTCCCAACCTACCTCCTACCGTCCCATTAGCCTCCTCAAAGGCTTTGGGAAAATCTATGAACGCCTAATCCTAGCCCGCCTACACGAATTTATGAATTCGAGAGGGCTTCCTGTTCCAGTGCAATTCGGCTTTCGAGCCAAACACTCATGCACCCACCAAGTTCATCGTATTACGGAACACATCCGAGCCAAAATGACACAGGGTCAAATAACAGGAGCACTTTTTCTCGACGTGGCGAAAGCGTTCGATAAAGTGTGGCACGAAGGGCTTATATACAAGTTATATAAGCTCGGCGTGCCCGACCGTCTCGTACTCATAATACGAGACTTTCTCCGGAATCGAACGTTCAGATACCGCGTCGAGGGCACTAAGTCGCAACCACACCCGGTCCTAGCCGGCGTACCTCAAGGCTCTGTATTGGGCCCTGTGTTATTCCTTACACTACCGACATCCCATCCTTCAAAACTGTAAACACCGCCTTATTCGCAGATGACACCTGCATCTATACTTCCGGTCAATGTCCTATCCGCTTATCCAGAGACTCAATCCGCAGCCAAGACCCTAGGATTGGTTTCGGAAATGGAGGATCGAAATCAACCTTCAAAAGCGCGCCATTCTGTTTTCTCGAAACGAAAGCCGATGCTTCCTCAAATTCCGCCTCCTTGATTGCCCATCCCTTGGGTCAGCCAGACCAAATACCTCAGGGTAATCCTAGACCACCACCTATCCTTTGGCCCGCACATAACGCAGGTCAAAAACAGAGCGGCCTTCGTCCTCGGTCGCCTGTTCTGCCTAATCAATCCCAAAAGCAAGTTGTCTCTGCGCAATAAGGTGCTGTTATACAAGACGATCGTACGTCCTATCCTAACCTATGCCAGTCCCGTCTTTGCATATGCAAGACGATCCCATATAGACAAGCTCCAAGTCCTGCAAAACAGATTCATGCGCAGGGCCACGGGTGCGCCGTATTATCTGCGCAACCATGACCTGCACATGGATCTGGAATTGCCCACAATCCGCGAGTACCTCAAACAAGCTTCTATCAGATACTTTGACTCGGCTTCGCAACATCCTAACGAATTGGTACGGAGCGCCGCCGCTTACGTACCAATCAATTCGCTACGCAAACATAAAAAACATAGGCGAGCGCGCCATGTTCTACTAGACACGGACGACGAAACAACAGTCATACAAGCACGTGTGAAAACACTGAGACAAAACGCACACCGCCCTCGCCTTCGAGGGCAACAGTTCACTCCGTTCAGTAGATATCGGCACGTTCCAGGCCGATTTTCGCCATCTAGATAGGGCGGTTAAAAAATTAACTTCTCAGTAATTAGTCCTAAAGCGACCTATCGAGCCAAGGTTCGGCCCACCGGGGCACCCTCGATAAGTGTTGCTAACGGTATAGGCATGGACCTGACCAGCGGCTGATCGAGCGAGGCTCGGCCTCGTGGGCACCCTCGATCAAGCACGCTTACGGTATATATACGAGGTGGGCCGAGCCGAGGTCCCATTCAGGGTACCCTCGGTGCTAAGCCACAGAATAGAGGTCAAGCCTGTGCACACTAAGTTGCACAGCCCTCGAACCCGACAGGTTGTGGCAGTTAACTCCACCAACGTGAGTTCATCCGAAAAAAAAAATATCAGTTTGTTAACAATTGGTACCAGTGTTACCTAATTTAAAATTTTAGCAATCTCGAAGTCTCGAAGCTCAATGAAGAGTGCCAAGTGGGTCTAGTGAGCGTTGACCTTAAAAGTTTTAACACGGAGCTACTAGCGTGTAGCCACGAAAATTATTGGTTAAGCTGAATTCTACAGATGGATTAGATCTTAGATAATTTTAGGGCATCAACGTCATGCAACTTTTGCCAAATAACAACAGGGTCTTAACAACGCGATTTTTTCGCCCATATTTTAGAAGTCTTTAATTTATATACATGTATTTGTATAAATTATGTAATTATATACATAAAAAATTAAATCTTAATAACATTTTATTCTTATAATATAACACAAATTTAGATTGTATAATATATTACTAAAATTTATAAAAAAGTTGTACAGCACAAGTAAAGTTATTACAACTCAATTGCACAAGTGCAATTATAATTTAGAGTATTTTTTTCAGACACGAAAAATCTAAGCCACTAATAAAAATGATCCTAACTTCAATATGGCAGAATAATTAATAAATATGGAACACTGGGCGAGCGTCTTTGAATTGTACCCGACGTTTTTTTGAGTAATTTATTTCTATGATATAGAACGCAATTAAAGAATTAATATTTTATTGTAATTTTGCAAACAGGTTAATTAAGGCATTATTTTTTATCAAAGTGCTGAGCTTTTGGACCTAACTACATTGCCTGAAGCAAATTTATATGAATTCTTTCGAGAATAATTAATCGAAACAAAATTTCTTCCTTCTTTTGTGAAAACCTCACGGCTTAAGTTGTATTACCATAGTACACATTCTACATACCACGTTTTTAATGTGTTAAATCCTTAGAAATATGTACTATGTACGTAGTAAAAATTTCGTAACCTCTATTAGTAATGCCGTGTCTTATCTTTGTGCCTCAACCCACCGTGAGCCTACAACGTTACCTGCAAACACATTACAACTTATTACATGTCAGTGTAATATGTTTACGGTCGTTTATTTTCCTAAAATATGTCCTAAAATTTAGTGTATGGAGAAAAGAAAATATTTTTACGTATAATAATGAAAACTTTGAAGAATAAAGTTATTTTGCAACAAAATTTGTATATTTTTGAAAAAAAGTGAAACTTTACCTAAAAATATGAATTACTTCAAACGGTGAACAACCATTTAGCGCAATATATAAGCTAATAACAGTATGCTCCCTGCACGTATCTGCCCCACGATTTCTGCCACCGCATTTAAAATTTCTCATATCTTTTAAGGTATTCATTTTCTCAAAATATCATCTATGACACATTTAATGCGCATTAAATAAATTTCTTTAAATATTTTGCTAAGACTTACACTATATTATACTGATTAAGCTTTGAACATGCTTCAGTGCAATTTTGAACTATGATTTACATTAAAATGCTTACTTAAGGTTTATTCTTAAAACATAAATAAATGCTCTCGCGGACATTCCTAAATGGTTTTCCTGTAAAAAAACGTATCACAATAAAAATAATATTCATTAGCGTCATCATAAAATTTAATTGACATTTAATAGTAGAATTACACAGCTTACGTGATGATAAACTTTTTTGAATGTAATTTTCTGGTATTCTCAGTCAGTATATAATTCTCTATTATTCGTAATTTTTTTTATGTGAGGGTAGAAATAATTAATTTTAACGATTATAAAATTCTAATTGTACAAGTGCTTAGCACTCTAAACTTTCTAACATATTTTATTGAAGGTAACGTTATAAATTCCAATATTTTTTTTATTTTGAAAGTATCTATAAGAATAATCGATTGCCACTGAGAGTTATTGTGCAGGTATGGAATCTCCTAGCTCGAATAGCCACTGCTTAACAAATTCAAGTAAGTCTGTTGAGCCAAGACAAAATCCACTTAACGTTGACTAACAGAGAATGCTTTTAGCACTAAGCTACCTTTCGCCACTTGATTCTTTGCGCAAAAAGATTTAATAAATAATAGGAGCATTCGAGTACCAACGTGCATTGAGGTGGACAGGGTTATAGGTTCGAAATGGGCCTGCTCTGATGGCAAGCGCTGGCAGAGTTTTGGTGGATTGTAAAAACATTCCTGAAAACCATCCTTATTTGTGGTAGGAAGAAACAATGTGGTAAGGTCGGTGCGATATCGATATAATCCGTTGCCCTTCGTAAACAAAAACACAGTGCTGCTTTACTTCGGTAAATTTGTTATTTCTATCCATAAAACTATAAAAATAGTTTATATTACTTTTTTAATTAATTAATATAACGATTTCCATTTCGAAAACAATTTGAAATTGCTTAAACAAGCAAGCCGCTTTGCACAGCTTTAGAATTTTATTGCGATCACAATTGTTTTTCCTTACGTCTTGCTTTAGCGCTATCGTAGGTATTTTTAACCGGATTTTGTAAACAATGTACTTTTCTACATGTGAGTCTTCATATGCAAACAGACAATGGAAAAGCGGTTCTGCCGACCTGCGCCCGCGGCACCCCGTGGTCCCCTCCGCCCGCCACGCCATCGCGCCATCGTTGCGCCACGCGATGTCTCGCCTCGTTAGGCTAACCGATCCACTACTTTTTTGAATATAATCTATATTCACAAAAGTTGGTTTCTAATGTTCATAAATGAAATATTACTTCGTAGCATCTTTTATGCAAAATGCAAGTACGTTGGTTTGTTGTTATTACAGTGGCCACTCCATTAGCAATGTTAGTTATAGTATTTTTAGTTTTATGGGAACATAAAGTTTATAATGTCTTTAATAAACATTGTCCATGTAATGACTGAATGTACTGTAGATTATGCATTATTATTCACTAGGTAAAAAAACTTATTCAATTCATACATATATTAACATATAATTCAATTTATTTTTTCCAAAAGGTACATAATTCCCTATTGTAACGAAACTATACACTGTAAATCATTGTGAGTTTTATTAGAATCCATCAAAATATATCAATATGCTTACATATTAACTATCATCATCATCATCAGCCTGTATCAGTCCAATGCTGGACATAGGCCTCCCCTTATGCACGCCACCGCTTCCGATCTTCGGCTATTCTCATCCAGCCCTCACCGGCTACTTTGCGAATGTCGTCACTCCGCACTGCCACTTCAGTTTACTAATCCAGTGGGCTATATCAGTGACTCTGGTTTCCTGATGGATCACATAATTTCTGATGCGGTCCTTCAAAGATACTCCGAGCATAGCCTTATCCATAGCTCGCTGAGCGACTTTAAATTTGTGGACCAGTCGAACCGTAAGTGTCTGAGTCTTGGCACCGTAGGATATAACAGGTACGACGCACTGATCGAAGACTAACTAACATAATTATAGTGTGTTTTATTCAAAATGAAATAAAAAGGGTTACATATGTGGAAAAATTCAGCCATTTCGAAGCTATTATAGCACAAACTGCAAAAACCTATCAGCTTATGATATAATGTTTAATGATTATTATCACAAATTATAAACACCACAATTACCATGCAGGTGAACCCGATGGGTGAAGCTAGTTTTTGATATTTAAAAAACGACTGAAACAAAAACGTATAACAGCTACGTTTTCACGAAAAAAGTGCTTCATAAAAGGCTTTCGTCCAAAACTTTTAATCCATTAACAAAGGCAGTCATGTTTTAATTTAAAGCCACTGTTAATACGTTTTAAGCTAAAAACAACTTACTATAGAATTAACTGCTTTTCAATAAAAAAAATACAACTATATAAAAACTATTTACAAGAAAAAATAATTTAAAATACTGAATCTTTTCATGCTTTTACAATTTATAAGCATTTGGTAAGTTCTTTTTTTCTTAATGTGGTAACCATCAATAATTACAAAACGTGCTTATAATTGCTATACTTAAAAATAATTAATCGTTTTAAAATCATATCATTTTATCAACTACTTTGTTATTATACACTAAATAAAACTTAACTTTGACTACACAGGCACAGAAGACCTGGACAGTATTTATATTTTTAGTAATTCAAGTAATATCCAGTAGCCGGTATGTATGGTATGGTATGATTTGAATTAGATACAGTTGTGCACTGCCTCCGTAGCCTAGTGGTATGGGCGTGCACTTTAGAAGCCGGAGGTCGTGGGTTCGAATCCTGGGGGGACTCTACAAATTTTCATTGTTGTTTCCTAGTTGGTTAGGGCAATTTGGGCCGATCACTTAATTGTCTGAAAAGAAAAATGATTCATGCGTCGGATGGGCATGTAAAAAGTCGGTCCAACCACCAAACCGCATTGGACCAGCGTGGTGGGATACGGTCCAAACCCCCTAACGGATAGGGGTGTATTAGGGGAGGCCTATGTCCAGCAGTGGACTATCACAGGCTGATGATGATGATGATGACAGTTGTGGCTGATGACTTTGTTTTTGTTCAATCTCACTCACAACCAAAGATAGGCTAGTAAAGACTTCAGTGTTTGCGATGTTTATCTACGGTGCAGAAACTTAGACACGAAAGCAGATAGATAGATCTCGTATTGACTTGTTTAAAATGTTGCGCTGGATGCGAATTTTATACGTACCTTGGAGAGCACACCGGACAAATGAGTCTGTTAGACTGTCAACAATATGACTCCAAAGGATCGTCGAATTCTTCGGTCATATAGCCAGGAAAGTCCCTACGACTTCTCCGATGCTCTCCTGATCTCAGGGAAAATACAAAAAATGCGATCAAAAGGAATAATTTTAATCATAGTAATGCCACTCTCAGTGACAGGGATGCGTGAATTCTACAAGACAATTCCGGGAGATAACTCTCAGCAACGAAAAATATGACTTGAGGAGAAGGAGGTATAAATTTACGTAACGAATAACAAATTTCAAATTGTAATGAAAATTCATGATTAAGTTTCTACAATTTTTGAATTAAAACTAAAATTATCCAGATAGTTCTATCAGAAAAATGGTCTCTTTAACAATGTATTGTATAGTAGCGTTGTATTACGTGATGATGAAAGCAAATAAGAAATAGCATAGTACTTTAAAAACTCGTATAACAAACTTTTTTCCTATAGCAATAGTGGCGAGATTTTCAATTCCTTTAAAAAAAAATTACAATGGGAGGCCACCAAGGAAAAAGGGCAACTTGTTAGCTAGTGATCTATTTATGTTTATGCTCTATTTAATTCAATACAATTTCAGACTTATCTAACACGGATGTTCTTTATTATAGTAGTGCCCTATACAGTTTTGGAACATTCTCGAGTTAACGAAGCTCAAAATGGTAAAATAATAATTAGTTTTATGCAATTATAGGGTACAGAAAGGTGTTTCATAAAATATGCTATATTTATATATTTGTGGTATAATATTAATAATTAAATATATATAATGGAGCGTAGTTATTTCATCTATTTTTGGATTTAGAAGTAGGCGAGAAGTAGTTATGCGCACTATGTTAAATATTTGAAATGGAAACATTATTTTCTATTATAGGTTGCTATTTTAGTAAAGCAGTGAGATAGTTAGTTATTAAACAAAATCGTCGAAATGTTCTTCATTGTTGCATAATTCCACCGTGTAACACTTTAAACCTATTTCTCGTTAAGAGAAACAGCACCTGATATGTCAGGAATAGAAAGTAATAAATTGTGACGTTCGTTTCACAGCCCGTTCTAAGTTCCTGCATTGCTCCGGGATGAGGGGAATTAAACAATTTGTCGCAGTTACAAGCTTAAATACAAAGCCATCGCTAATAGATGAAATTAAAGTGGCCTTGTGGTTTGCTGAAAAATAACAATGTCTACTACACTTTCAGGTAGATCATACCAATGTATCAACAAAATTGTATAATTGTATTATTTCTACTGACTATCTGACAGTATAAAGTAGGTCTAATGCATATAGAGGACCAATTGCAAAGTGAAAGTTTGCAAATGTTATTGTGTTCCGGCTTAATGTTTGTGGTACCTGAGGCCGTAGTTCTTAAAACCACAAATATACAAAGAAAACTTATCCTGCTTTCCTCATCAGACAGATAAATAAAAATAGCTTAAGTTTTTCATGTTTATCTTACTCTGTTTTTTGTCTGAAAGTGGGTTTTAAGTTTTAGTTCTTTGGTAGTAATTTAAATAACATTCATAAATCATTATTTCGTGGCTAACTGATTTTATCCTATATTATGTTATCCCAGTATAATAGCTGGCTGCGGTATTCTAAGCTATTTATCTAAAGATTCAGATGATCTAAGTAGAGGTCACGTGTACCGTTAGCCACCATAACTTATAAGTGATAATCAAGTTAAGTTTCGTCTTACAAATACTTTGTGATTGAAAAGTAAAATTAGTAGTAAATAACACAAAGTTGTTTCCCCGCGAGATTCGAATCCGTGACCTCTAGTTCATAAAACAAGGGCCAATATCACTAGACCACGAAGGCGGTTAGTCAAGTCATGGATTAAAATTTGTGAAGTTCATGAAAGTTTCGTTGGCCTCATAAAAGCTTTGCTGTTGCTTTTTAAACAATAATTGTAACTTAACCCTTTAATTTTAAACAGCAACTTGATAAGTATCGATACCCACAATGAGTATCGATAGCTTTTACACAATTTTTGTTTAATTTTAACGTTTCAATTAAATTTAATAATAATAATGTATTATTAGTTATAGTCAAACTTTGTTGTGTAAGTTTTAGTAATAAAATGTTTTTTTTGACGCTCTTTTCCAATACAAATTCGGAAATTCTATAATCATTTTGGATTCTGTCCAGTGTTTATACGTTAATCTGGTTCAAAATTTTGTTCATAATCATATAAATGTTCAATCAATACATTACAATAATGTGTATTACAAAATTTAACCAGTTGCAAGAAGATAGATATATACCAGGGTACATATCATTTCTACACATCTTGATCCTTAACGTTATGTCTAACCGAGTACTAACTTTTTAATTTATGTTGCCTTTACAACATTTCATTACATTATATTATTACATATTAGAATTAAACACAGTTATACAATTTTTTATTGTTGATGCCAATATCAACCTATGTATCTCTAAGGGCTCTTTCTGACCCCGTCGTGGTCTTATTTTCTATTTAATAAATGAATGTAATGACTCCGTAGCCTAGCGGAAAAGGCGTGTGCTTGTGCCACAGTGAATCAACGTTGTGTGATGCGATCCAGAAACGCCCTGATGGAGAAGGCGTTCATTAAGGTAAGCCTATGTCCAGAAGTGGTCTATTACAGGCTAATGATGATGAAATGCGGGGGGACGGTGTGCCCCCTGCGTTGCAACTCGGGTCATGAGGATAACCCCCGATACCCGCACCTGCACCTGCCCTGTCACCAAGGCAGTGTGTAGACGACCCTCATGCATGATGATGAAATGAATGTTATTTTTTAGCACACATTATGTAAAATATGAATTACACATATGTTAAAATACCTTGTTAAATATCGCCCAGGCATTCCGTTTTTGCGTGAAATATACCTAAAAAACTTAACTAAATTTAAGATAATCTACATTTTATTTATATAAGAAGAGTTAACAGTTTTAAAGCATTGTGTGCATTTTGGCTTTCATTTTAATGGGGCTAAACTGCAGGGACCCATGCAACGATTATTATTTAGTATTGCCAATTTATTTGTTTCTAGATTTTTCTTTTCAAATTATAATCACCCTCTTGCATTTTTGTAAAGTCTATCCCGAATTTAACTGCAACAGCACGATGCTTTTATTTCTATTCTACAATAACATGCTTTTCGTTTTAAACAACTAAGTACAATTAAATAGGCTAACGAGCAACGAAACGTTATTTTGAAAACATCTTGTGAAGACGATTTTAAAGTGATTTATTGAAAATAGACGACTAAATCATTATCGTTTTAAAATAAGTGTAATTACAGGGTAGGCATAACTTCTTCATACTTACTATTATAAAATAAAGCTATAATAAATAAAATTTACTTGGTACTAATTTGTCGTAAGTTATTTTAGGTAAATATGTCAATGGATCCTTCTTCAGTGTGGTTAATATCCATTTATAAAAGTAGTACACTTAGTAAAAATAAACAAAAATTCTGTTTTAGCTCAGGAGTAATTATAAAATTTTTAGTTAATAATAAGTGAATTGCAATTTTAATTAATAGTAAGTATTTGTAACTCTAAAATGTTAATTAAATTTAATACAAATAATATTAATTAATAATAAACATGAATAACATGGAGCTTATGCACGCTGAATGTAAGCGCAGTTGTAGCCTATTTGTATAATAGATAGTGGTCAATAAGTGATGTACTTGATTCAATGGTTTGGAACATTCACTCGGTTAAGCAAAAGACATGTGCTTTAGCTAAAGCTATGAGGAAATGCGTTAAATTGAATAGAATAAAACACATATATTCACCGGACTGTTACAAATAGTTACTATTTTGAAAATGGCAGCTATTTATACATTTCTTGAGGAGTTGTTATATGATGAATATATGAATGATCTATACTTACTAAAAAACCTGCCTTCGTAGCCTTAAGGCATG
Source organism: Lamproptera curius (assembly GCA_029286875.1). Taxonomy (NCBI): domain Eukaryota; kingdom Metazoa; phylum Arthropoda; class Insecta; order Lepidoptera; family Papilionidae; genus Lamproptera; species Lamproptera curius. Next base: position 1,284,607 of record JAGSMT010000077.1, read on the forward strand.
GGCTTGCGCTGTAAAACCTGGAGGTCAGCTTCTCATTTTGCGGCGACTTACCAACTTTGCATTGTTGTTTTCTACTTGGTTTTGGCAGTGCGGCCTGATCAGTCGGATAGGCATTGAAATGTTGATGTAGTTCTCTGTCCAATGGGACTATGAGAGATTCAATGAAAAGGGAGTGCACCTCTCCTAGCGCGTACATTTGTGCACTATAATATCTCCTGTAATCTTGGTTGATCTCTAATATCGATCCGCAGCCGTGGTTTTAATTGACTTAGAAATTAGAACAAAAACGAAAAAGTTGTTTAATCCCCGCAGAATTCAAACACAAATTATAAAGCACAAGCTCGTACTATCAGGCTACAGGGGCAGTTTTTTAAGACATTTCCTAGAAAAACTTAAAAGTTGTTAACGTAATTTTGTTAAATGACGAACGCATCCATAAAACCCCTAGGAGACTCTTACATTATTATAGTTATAAGGCCACATACTGTCGAGGTCCAGCCGTAGTACGGCTAAAAGGAACTTGGTAAGCCTGAGGAAAAAAGCTGTCCATATAGGCTCCTTTAAGTGGTCAGTAAAAGCTCGCTCTAGTTATGATAAGAAGTGTATGGGACAGGTATAGAGTGATTGGTTATTGGTTTTGAGGGGAAATATGAGTTTTGTATCTAGTAAACAACTTCTAGATCCTCCGCAACACGGCAGGCGCTATGGCCTGCGAGTAGAGCGAATTTTAGTATAGTGTCAACGATCCCTTTTCTATCAGGATCGGACGAAGAGTCCAATACTCGTAGCGAAGGCACCGTTCGCGATAGACTTTCTGTTCCAAAACGAGTATGGATCTTGGGCCAGACTAAAATAGAGAGGAAGATATAAGGGGCTCGCTATATTAACGCGCAAAATGCAACGCTAATGGGTTTTTGACCCTGATGGAATTGCCTCAACAGCTAGAGGTGATGGGACTTAAGATAGCAATCGTAGACTGCTACGTTCTTATTTACTAAGGTGTGTTATAAGAACGTAGCCAAGGCCAAGCCAGTGGAAAAAATATAGTGGTCTTTATAAGTGCGAATGCAACGTACTCCTTTCTTGCCCCGGTAAGGGCACCCGTGTGTAGTCACCATCACCCTGTGATAATCCCCTAATACACCCTTTTATCAGGAGGTTTTGGACCGAATCCCAACACGCTCGTCCAATGCGGATTGGTGGAAGGACCGATTTTTACATGCCTATCCGAAGCATGGATCATCTTACTTACGTGTGTAGGCTTTTTCTTAAATATAATAATAGAACACTTATATGAGAGCTTTAGTTAGTTCCTTAAAACTCTGATTTCGATTATTAAACAATGTAACCTAAATTCTTCTAAGTATTCCTGTCTCTTACATAATGTTTATGTCAAATTAATGTTGCTAAAAGTAAAAAGCAATAAATTAAAGAAAATGATAATAATGAATACTCATGATTTTAAAAGAATAATAATTTATAACTTTTATTCACTTAAATTTTAATTATTTTATCAATTTATAAATTTTAGAAAATCGTCATATTTAAATAACAATATATTGAGCAATATACCAAATATAATCAAATATTTATTAGAATTATTTCTACATCCAAAACTTTACCGTAGAACTTTACTTTGTTTAACTTTGTTTTATTTTTGCGTCTGTTTATAACACTAAATTAACTTATTACATATTATATGAGCACATTAATGTGATACGATATAATTTATGTGATGGACTGGTTTTGCCAGCTCTGCTAACAACGGCGTGTCTTATCTTTGTGCCCCAACCCATCGTGAGCCTACGACGTTACCTGAAAACACATTACAACTTATAATATGTCAGTAGAATATGTTTATTTTCCTGCTGCCTGAATAAAATTTAGGCCTGGTATATATAGGCCAGTCCACATGTTGCATCTGGCTAATTTAAGCCAGTTTTATTTATACACAAACAAAAAATAGATGTCAAAGATAGTCAAAGTTTGTGTTAATGAAATCTATGCCAATAAATTTGTAAAGTTTAATAATATAAATAAAGTAAAAACATTTGTACTTTTTTTATGACGGAATCTTATACGATATCACATTACATCATCATCTTTCTTCTAACGACTTCGTGTTTTGAACAAATTATTAAAAGTAATAAATATAACTCGACCATATCTACATTTCTCTAAACTTAAAACATAATATTTATAATTAAGTAGTTTTCCTCTGTCAATTTGTTAACAAACCTTAAAAAATATTCAAATATATTATAATTTTAAATTTATACGTATATTGTTATTAACGAAGTTATCAACGATTGTCTATTAAAATAAATAAGCAACTTAAAAAAAAATATCTTATTAAAACTAAACTTTTGACCGAAGTAATCTTTAAAAAAAAGTAGAAGCCCGTCAAGTCTGAGTCAAACTCTTGCGTCAAGAGAACAGATGGAATGTGTATCGACCTTTCTGTCCACAGCAGTTAAGGTGGTGTCGCGGGGGTTGATGAGAGTTAATATTTCATAGGTTGCTCCTTGTATGGTTGCGGAGGGGCGTGAAAGGACACTCGACATATGGATCTCTAGCCTCCCATGGCTCGTGTATTGATTAGGGGAAATCTGATGCCTAAGAATAGGGTCTGAGACAAAGAACGTACTAGTTCGAACGTGCCTAGAGGTTAAGTGTGTCGTATTAAAGCTGATATGCCGACCAGTGCAGGAGGGAAGAAGAGAAGAAGGTTGCGAGAGGGATCCTTTGAGGTGAGCCTGATAAGTCCTCATTGCCCCGGGAGGGCGTATAAAACATTAAGTTATAAGTAATTAAAGCTTTGTTATAAAAATCGTAAATGCAATTATTAAAACAATTTTTAAAATGTCATGTCATATATGTAAGCGAATATAACTGAAAAAATAATATATTTTATGTATTTTGATAAATGTTCAAAAAAATATGGTGTTAAAGTATTTTAAGTAATACAACTTTGACGCTTTATCAAGCTCTAAAAGTTTCCTACTTGTGTTAGTTTCTTCTGAAGTTACCACACTTCGCCTTGATCTTAAAATGTCTTTTCTTTCTTTCAATGCAGGTTGGTGGGTGGACCGACTTTTTACATGCCCATCCGACGCATGGATCATCTTACTTTTCAGACAATTAGGTGATCGGCCTAAATTGCCCTAACCAACTAGGAAACAACAATGAAAATTTGTTGAGTCCCCGCAAGATTCGAACTCATGCCCTCCGGTTTGTAAGCTTAAGCAATATAATATAATATACATATATATATGTAAACTCATAAGCAATTTCAGCTTAAGATTTAATATGAATACACGTTGTCAGCCAAAATATTATAAACATAAACGGCGAAGACACAGAAAATATATGATAAAGAGATTTTATTCCGGTTAAAACTCGTTAAACAAATTCTCGTTTAGCGATGTACTTCATCACGCTTTGGGCGTAGTAGTCATAAAGTTGAACGTAACATCGTCCACTCATAAAAATGCATGAATGCGTCGAGTACAAAGCAAAGAGAATTTATCTTTAAAATTATGCAGCTTTCATAATCAGTTCAGAAAATATCTCACACATCTCACCTATATAATCAAATATATTTTTTATAATTATTTTTATATTTCTATGCAAAATTTGTGGCAACCTTAGGATAGCGCAAAGAAAAATAGTCTTCCTATGTCAATTCTATGAAATCTGTTGGATATGATTGTCTAATTTATAAATATTTAGTAAATAACAAAGTACCAGATTAATTGACCTGGCCAAATAGAATACAGGAGAAGTTTTGAATTACTTCTACAGATATCCTTTTTTTTATCATTTACATTAATGAACATGACATGACAGTATGGTATTTCTGCCACGGATACAAACAAAAACCCAAAGCGGTTGACAAGGTGCCATCGGAAAAAAACTACTCCGCGAATTCGGCCACTGCATTTAAAATCGCTAATATATTATAATGGGATTAATTTAATCAAAATGTCATCTATGACACGTTCTATGCACATAAAGTTAAGATTTATTTTAATGCATTAACTTTTACATAAAAATAAACTATTTTTCACCTTAAATGAGCTCGATTGCAATTTAAAAAATGTTACATTGATATTTTGTTGTATATAATGCATTATTAAGTTGTTTATTTTGGCTTATTCTCGAAACATAGACATATACTAGTGGACTTTATTACAGACCAATTTAAGTAGTACATTTATTTAAGACATAGTTTAAGTCTATCTCTTTGGGTTGAGACAGCGTTTGCAATTTAATCGCACGAAGTTCTGATTTTTGACAGCGTAATTTTCACAATATCTTAAATATATACAATCCAAAGGACAGCTATTATTTTTCATTTAAAAAAAGAATAAACAAAATCGAGAAAAAGCACTAGTAGCCTATTTAATAAGATGTATCTTAACAAACGCTTTAAATTAGTATTTTTCCTTTGGAAAGTCGGTCAAAAATCAGTATTGATTGTGGCGACCATCTTTGGAAGTCCATATAAGATATCACTTCTTTGAAATTTACTGACCATTGATCCACCGGTGAAAGTAAGTGAAAAAAATGGGTGCGTGTACTTATGTACGCGCGTGAGAAGTTATACTTCTTTGGCATCATTAAAAAATAGTTTTTAATTGCATTCAAATAATTAATTACAATAAAATAATAGAAGGATTGGAAAAGGATAATCAACAAAGTTCAGTTTAAATTTGAAAAATTAAATAAATAAATATTTATTTTCTTACAATAAGTCTAACAAAAATTGTCTTATTATTCGAATTGTATTTTTAATTAAATGATGTCCACTTCCATAGAATCTTCCCGTAATGTCTGAATCGGAACTTCAGTTATCATTTTATCAAAAGTTTTCATTAAATTTATTTAGTTATTTTTATAAATATTTATTATTTATTCAATTTAATATCAAGTATTAAAATTAATATTATAATTTGATGTTTAATTTTAATTTTTATCACAAACTAAATATTAAATGTTTTATTAAATTTATTTCTTTATTTTGTGAATATTAAATAACCAATAATAAGTATTTAACAATAATAATTTAATAATATTTAGTGTTAATTATATTAAATAAAAGTATTTTAATTTATATCAATAAATAATACATACGGATAGTTAACCTCAATTATATTGGAGCACTTGAAAAGTATATAAGCACATTTTTTTCACTAATATTCACAAATAGTAAGTAATATCAATCAAAATAATTAGGATAAATAAAGATGATAGATTTACAAGAACTAATCATAAATAATTCGATTAAGAATTTATGGATACACAAGACGTACTTTGATATATCATATAACTGGTAGTTCAGCGCCATCTGTTGTTTACAAATGTAGAATTCCTAAGAGATGTTGGCTTACTTGTACAGCGGTACTATAAATCAGAAGCTTTGATTATGTGTGACTAGATGGCGCTTATCTAAAACGTATTACATAGATAAATCACAATGTTGATATATTAAATGAATAAAAATATTACCATTATATCAAGTTGAATAAACATCATTACAAAAATTAATATATTTATATAATAATATATTTAATATATATATTTAATATAAATTTAAATAATATAAAATATATTATTAATAATATATATATACCAAAAACGAACCTTAATCCTAACTCATAAAGCACACTATGCAACAACTAACGCAAATAAAAAACGACAACTCCATTATCACTACTCAAAAATCAACCTTATTACTATGTTATATGGACCTTATTACATTTTCACCGTTTTCATTATAAACTGTTAATTTTGTGTCACGCATCTTAAAATTTCACTCTCATCATTTTTTCATAACGCGCCTAAAGAAGTATAACTTCAAAAACTGTTGTTCTGGTAAATCTAAAATGATTAGAAAACGACCGACCAAAAAACTTTATTTTTTACTAAGCATGTTAGTAATAGGTACAATTATATTTTTTTGCTAATGTGTTATAACATCATCAGCCTGTTTTAGTCCACTGCTGGACATAGGCCTCCCCTAATACACCCCTATCCATTAGGGGGTTTGGACCGTATCCCACCACGCTGGTCCAATGCGGTTGGTGGGTGGACTCGACTTTTACATGCCCATCCGACGCATGGATCATCTTACTTTTCAGACAATTGGGTGATCGGCCCAAATTGCCCTAACCAACTAGGAAACAACAATGAAAAATTGTTGCGTCCCCGCAGGATTCGAACCCACGACCTCCGGTTTCTAAAGCAGATGCCCATACCACTAGGCTACGGAGGCATGTGTTATAAATTCAGTCGTAATTTATTTATGTATTATATTAAAATTGTTGCGGTTGGATACCCATTTACAATATATTTAAGAAAAAAAATATTTTATTATCTAACAAAATTTAGGTTTTAGGCAAAGAATTTACATTTCTAAGAAAAGCACTTAAATGTGTTGTTTTAGGCGTAATTAATTTAAAAGACGATTTATTATTCCGACATGCATTAAATTTACTTTGAATGTTTTCATTTCAGAAATGACTTTAGGTCTATGGTCTCTATAATAAGCTCTTGATTAAAAAAATTAAAGCAATAGCTTTAAATCTTTTTTTAGAATAATAATTACTTTAATTATCTCTTTTATTAACACGATTATTATACATATCAAATTCACTAAGTTACGGATTTTTCGCGTTACTTAAATATATTTATTGCCGACGTTTCGGATTCTTTTCAGCATCCATGATCACGTGATCATGAATGCCGAAACTTTGTTGAGTTCAGCACAGTATTAACACAAAATTTATCTCTAACAAATTGTACATGTAATACACGAACAATAAATATTTGAATGAATGAGCCCCTCAATAGGATTCCCTGTGCTAGAATGGACTAGTTTCCTCACATATCACATAATAAAAAAATAAATTCAGTGCGAAAATTTAAAAACGTTTAAAAGTCAATTGAACATATAAAATTGTAAAAAAAATATATTCATAAGCTAAAAGGAGAGTTAAGAAAAAATTTTGACAAACGGGTGTTCGCAGAACTGTTTGGTTTTTTGGTAGTTGACATTACAAGATAAGATAATTGATGATTTGTTGGAAGAGCTTAAATCATGGCCATTAGGCAAAATCGTAGAAGGATTCGATGTGAGACTTAAATCAAGCCAAGAATCTTCACCGTTTATGTTTTAGTAAGTGGCCTGTAAAGCAAGGACTAAAATATTTTATAACAGCCGAAGAATTGCACATGACTCTTTTTACATATTAAAGTACATTTTAGGAGAATATAATTAAGATGGTCCCAAAATGTATTCGCATTCTCGGTTGGAAAAGTTAGAAGTTCAAACGTATCATCAACATACCTCTTATATAAACTAAAACTACAGAATATATCGTAAATACGTTTTTACCTTAATTACATAATGTGAATTGTAAGTATAATATATATTAAATGGACAACATATATGACAAAACTGTTTTCGGTTTGCTTATGAAGCTTATTAAATATCATCAGTATAAATAATTATTATAACTAGTGTTATTTTCATATATCAAATAAACGAATAAATCTCTACGTATAAATACTCAGGAAAATCTTTATTCTTTGATGAATAATATTAGTAAAAATTACAAAAAACGAGTTGAATTCACGGGATGCTTGCTTTGAAGCGGAAAGCTTATGAATAAAAAATGAATCTCCTTCGCTTGGTTTGAAATTAGCATTAAAGAATTTTGTTTTTACTTGCAAAATGTATGATTGTGGATTTCCTTCTGAAAGTCATGTTACACAAAAGTTATATCCTGAGTTCCTGCTCTTTCATGTTATAAGGAAATATTCCATTACCTTTTCGACACAAAAGAAATAATTATTTTATTTATAAAATTTCGTGTTATGTAATTCGAGAGTTGCCTTTTAAATAATATATTTTTATTTTAATTAGTATTTAAAATTGATGTAAGAGTAAGTTGTAACTTAGACTAACATAACTAAGTTCAAATATTACATATCTCTTAGCATCTGATATTTTAGAGTTATTAAGTATAATTTAGTATAGTTGTACTTAGGGCAACTGCCTCCGTAGCCTAGTGGTAAGGGCGTGTGCTTTATAAACCGGTGGTCGTGGTTCAAAACCAAGTTCAAATCCTGCCGGACTCGACAGATTTTAATTGTTTTTCCTAGTCGGTTAGGGCAATTTGGGCCGATCATCCAATTGTCTGAAAAGTAAGCTTATCCACGCGTCGGATGGCCATCTAAACAGTCAGTCCACACACCAACCCGCATTGGACCAGCGTGGTGAGATACGGTCCAAAAACCCTCTATTGGATAGATCCAAAAACCCCCTAATGGAGACGGCGTGCATTGGACAAGGCTTATGTCCAGCAGTGACTAACACAGACTGATGATGAAGATGATTATGATAATGTAACATTTTATTACTTAACTAGAAGAACGTCAGTTGTTAATGAAGTTATAACAAAAGCATATGGCATATGGCAATGCGCCATATTATATTTATTTATTACGTCTTTAAATCACAAAACCACACACATATACTCATACACGTTTTCTCAAATGGACAGGGATATACCATTGATAACTAAAAAATATTTTAAAATTAAATATTTTAATTCTTACATTAGAAGTAGTCAATAATTTGCGCAATTCATTTAAATTCAAAATTGCACAGAGATTTAAAGCTTTCTTGAAATATAAGAGGAGATCCATATCCTCCTTGTCACAAGACTTTAAGAATAAAACTATAATGGAATTCGAAGAAAACATTAACAATAGTTGTGAGATATCTATATATATTTGTAATGAAATACACCTCAGAGTAATAAATAGAAATTCACATTTTTTTTTAAGCTTTTAATCGAAATTATTATCGTCCAGTGTAATGTAAATTACAAAAAATCTCATACGCTATAATTTTTGAGATACTAACTATCCCTAGGTTATTAAACTAAGAAATTAATGGTGTTGAAAAAATGTCTATTTAAACAGTTATGTATAATTATTTGGTATTTTTTATTAACAGGCTTCATTTTATGTATATATGATCTCCTTAACGTGTAACGAGCCGATATGTTAAAATTTTAGGTTTAATCACATGACCGGTTCCGACTGATCCGGTTAAGCCAACTGGAGTAAAGTTGAATGTTTAACAAAGTAGTACAAGTGGAAAATGGTTGCACAAATTTGAATATTTTTGTTCACATTTAACATTAACATTCACATTAAAAGTTATCTACAAATATTATTATACATTACTTTTAGGTGTTAATTCATACCAATAAAGCTTTCTCTACCAAACCGGAAAGTAAAGTTAGAGACCAAAACTAGGGTGGTTTTTATAGAGTAGAACCGCTCATTCCAGTAACCTTCCGTCTGCGACTTTATAAAACGCAAACTTTTAACCTATCACTTACAGTCAAAAAGATCTCTCCACTGGATGCACCCAACCACTTAAGCGATCCCAGCAATGGTCACCCATGAAAGTGAGAGCTAAGAGAATGTTATCTGCGTAGAAAGTGAAACTAAGATCCATATTATGCCCGCAACGCAACAACCAAGTCCTCGAAGGCCGATGCCAACAAATTGCTCTCCACTCCTAACGGGGTAGGATTGGAGTTGCGAGGAACTCGTTGCCATAAGAGGGGTGGGAATCGAACCTAGAGGAATAAAAAGTATATAAAGCGACGGTCGAAACCCCAGAAAATGGAGAATTATCACTATGTGTTTGCTAGTGAATTATAATCATATGTAAAATAAACATAAAAAATATATTATATTATGTAGTTATAAATTGAGTAACTAAAATCGTAATATTCAGAATAACTAATTTAGCGGAATAGATTCATTAGAGGTAGACGCCTGACTCGGCAGATGACGTTATTAATGCGAATGAAGAGCAACGTGTAAGCCAGTAATTGCGTACGTAAGTTATGGACGTGGATTAAAATTGAGTCTTCAATAGTCACCGTAGAAGACCGTTCATCGCGCAGAGCATCGATGTGATTGGTGCGACCACGTATAAACGCATTTAAACGGTTATAAACAGTGGCCCGAGAAGGGGCTTCATCGAAAAAGGCCAATCGAAGTCTGCCATAAAAATTTTGTTGATTCAATTGTGAAATAAAATGACAATTGATGAAAAATTATAATAAATCATAGTACGAAAATTTTCTTGCGTTAAAGTCATACTGAGTATTGAGGAATTTTATTTTATTGCTAACGCAGGCAGACGAACAGTCGGGCCACCTAATTGAAAGTGTTCACCGACACCCATAGACATTGGCAATACTGGTATTACCAACGCAATGCCTACCGTGAGACTGAGGATGTTAAGTTTCGTTTACCCAGTAAATACGCTTACTACAGTAAATACCCTTCAAACCGGAACACAGTAGTGTTTTCACACTACTACTTTGCGGTAGAAATAGACACCGTGGTGGTACCCACCCATACGGTCCCATGTAAAAAGGGGACCTACCACCGGTAGGTATATTAGCAGTGAGTTAATTATTATTATTTTTAATATTTTTACTATTTTTTTTATTATATTCGTTAAAAAAGACAGTTCTAATAACTTTTAATATTCTCGTCATAAATATTAAATTATAAGTAAATTTCTGCGTTAAATATCAAAACCTCAATGCAAAGACATCATTTCAGATTTGCCGAAGTTAGTAATTCATTAATCAAAAGTTTCGTTCGCCTCTTAAAAGCTCCCCTCTTGGCTTTCGAACAATGATTGTAACTCAACCCATTAATATTAAACAACATCTCAATGAACATAACCCTATGATGATAATTGATGTCCTACTACCAGTTTTAGTTTCTTCACGTATTTGTTAAGTTTAATTTTCTTTGATAAATATTACGCCTTGTCGACTGAATTAGTACGACTTGTCTGAAAAGTTCTTTCGCCTGACTGCTTATTATAGGAAACAAAAAACAAGTAATTCAAAAGTTAAACTTACTTTATCCGAGATGCAAAGGCGATTATAGTTAGTAGAGAAAGTAAGGCATGTACATTTTCAGTCTTTGAACCACTAATATAAAAACAGATCGAAGGTCAACGCTCAATAGCGCCACTCACCCACGCCTCAACTCCGCGTACTCTGGTTATCTACGCGCGGTCCACTGGTTGACGCCGCGCCGGGTGTGTACCGCGGGTGTTTAACGAGTTGCTATTTTTCTTAAGTATATCGCTTAGTCTGGTTATTTTCAAGCAGTTAGTTAATATTGGTACCAGTATTACCTTATTTCAAATTTTAGCCATCTCGGAGTCTGGAAGCTCAACAAAGAGTGCCATGTGGCTCTAGTGAGGTTTGACCTTAACAGTTTCAAGATGGAGCTACTAGCGTGTAGCCACTAAAACTAATGGTTAAGCTGAATTCTACATATGGATTAGATCTTAGATCATTTTAGGGCAACAACGTCATGCAACAATACCAAATAGGGTCCTATCAACTTAGACCGACTTTTTGCATAAAATATTACTCGATTTTACCTACGCATATTTAAGAAGTCATTAACTTATACACATGTATTTGTATAAATTATGCAATTATTTACATAAAATATATAATTTCAATATCGTTATTTTCATATCATATATTATTAATTTAGATAGTAATATATTACCAAACTTTTTTACGTACATCCACTACTATAAGATCATGCTTATAATTGTCAATTATGGCTAAAATTTAAAAAAGTTGTGCAGCACAAGTAAAGTATTTGCTATTCAGTTGTACGAGTGCAATTATAATTTGGAGTATTTTTCTCAACATTCTTGCAAAAATTATGTTTACTTTATTTTGGTAGAATAATGAACAGATATGGAACCCTGGGCGAACGTCTTCGATTTGTACTCGACGGTTTTTTCTGTAATTTATTTCTATGATCTAGAAGGCAATAAAAAAAGCAAATGAAACTTTTTAAAATTAAAGAATCAATCTTTATTAGGAACAAATTTTACTAACAAAAAAAGATAAACAAGTTTAGTAAGCCATTATTTTTTAAGTACTCAGCTATTAGACCTAGCTACATTGCCTAAAGCAAAAAGTATACTTCGTTTAAGTTTACACGAACTTCAAAAGTAAACTTGTTAACACATCATATACAAACCTTTATCGAAATAATATACTTATCTTTGACAAGCATTAAATTCATTAAAGTTTAACAAAGTAGCGATCTGCTTGGTAATTAATTCTCTAATTTTAACTTTCATTTCGTTTATAATAAGACTAATGGAAATTTAAACTTCGTTTTGGCTTAGAATATATATTATTCAAATAGAAGATGAAAAAGAAAAATACAGAATAACCAAAACAACACTTTTCTATACATTACAATTAAAGATGAATTATGTGTATTATGTTATTTTTTTTCTAAAAATTATCAATCAGATAAAAAAGCAGTGAATAAAAGTCAGCCATAACTCAATTGTATGTTGGCAATAGAACCTGAAGCGCAAACAAAAATTTAATAAAGTTATATGCTTTAATTTTAACAAATTAAAATTTATATCATTTTTTTCTAGAATTATTTATTGAAACAACTTTTTCTTCTTTTATAAAATTTCCACGGTTTAATATGAATTACGATAGTATATATTTATAAGAATTTAACACATTTACAATGTGGTAAATCCTAAGAAATATGTACTATGTACGTAGAAAAAATTTCGTAATTTCTATTACTAATGCCATGTCTTATCTTTGTGCCTCAACCCACCGTGAGCCTACAACGTTACCTGCAAACACATTACAACTTATTACATGTCAGTGGAATATGTTTACGGTCGTTTATTTTCCTAATATATGTGCTTAAATTTTGTGTATGAAGAAAAGAAAATATTTTTACATACACACAATAAACTTTATTTTGCAGCAAAATTTGTACATTTTTGAAAAAAAGTGATACTTGAACTAAAAAATCATCGACTTCAAACTGTATACAACCATTAAACGCAATATATAAGCTAATAAAGCTTAACAACAACAACAATAGCAATATAAAGCTTAACAACGCGCTCCCTGCACGTATTTGCCCGCGATTTCTGCCAACTGAAAATATCGTCTCATCACACATTTAATGCGCATTAAATGAATTTCTTTCAATATTGTTACTAAGACTTACACTGTATTATACAGATTAAGCTTTGAACATGCTTCAGTGCAATTTTGAACTATGATTTACATTAAAATGCTAACTTTAAGTTTATTCTTAAAACATATATGCGCTCGCGGACATTCTTAAATGATTTTCTTGTATAAAAACGTTTCACAGTAAAAATATTGCTCATTAGCATCGTCATTAGAATTTATTGACATGTTAATTGCGGAATTATAAAGCTTACGTGATGATAAACTTTTTTGAATGTAATTTTCTGCCAAATTTGGCCGAAACCGAAACTGCAGCTGAAATTTCGGTCGGACACTAGTTTACTTTATTATTCGTCATTTTTTGCTAGGCTCCACTTTATATTTTTTTTGCGTGGAAGTACAAATAATTATTTTAAACGATTAAAAAATTCTAATAATACAGATGCTTAGAACTCTAAAATCTTTAATTGAAGGTAACGTTATTAATTGCATTTAAATTTTTAATTTTAAAAGTATTTAATAGAATAATCAATTCCCACTTAGAGATATCGTGCAGGTACGGAATTTCCTAGCTCCAATAGCCACTGCTTTCACAGAAGCACAACAAGTTCAAGGAAGACAATTGAGCCAAGACGAAATGCACTTAACGTTGACTAGCAGAGAATGCTTTTAGCATTAAGCTGCCTTTTGCCACTTGATTCTTTGCGCAAAAAGAGTAAGTAGATAATAAGAGCATTCTAATACCTTAGGAATTGAGGTAGACTGGGTTATAGGTAGGCAAGGGCTGGTAGAGTTTTGTTGGATTGAAAAATGTGCCTGAAAACCTACCTTATCTATGGTAGGAAGGAACAAAGTGGTAAGGTCGGTGCGATATCGATATAATCCGTTGCTCTACGTAAACAAAAACACAGTGCTGCTTCACTTTGGTAAATCAGTGATTTATGTGCATATAACTATGAATTAATTATTATAACTTTTTTAATAAATTAATATATCGATTACCATTTCGAAAACAATTTGTTATTGCTCAAACAAGCAAGCCGCTTTCAATAGTTTTGAAATTTTATTGCCATCACAATTGTTTTTCCATTTGTCTTTATATATATACCCATTTAAACACTAAAATACAGTAGCAAAGAAGATTATTATTGTATAGATAAGCATAAATAGCATTAACAATATTTGATTTAGATACCTTTGGCTGGTACTTCTCAATCACAGAGTCGCTAGAGCTTCATTTGCTTTAGCGCTATCGTAGGTATTTTTAACCGGATTTCATAAAAAACGTACTTTTCTACATTGTGAGTCTTCATATGCAAACAGACGATGGAAAAATAATCAACTGCTTTTAGGCTAAATAGAGCTCCATAAAGGTACAGAAGCAGTTAATCCCTATAAATTGTTGTTATTATATTCACAAAACCTGGTATCTAATGTTCATAAAAGAAATATTAATTCGTAGCATTTTTGTGCAAAATGCAAGTACGTTGGTTTGTTGTTATAACGATGGAGTGGCTTAAGCAGTGCTAGTTATAGCATTTTTAGTTTCATACGAACATGAAGTTTATAAGGTCTTAAATAAACATTGTCTATTTAAGAACACTTCTGTTTTAGATTATTCACTAAGTCATAAAACTCAATTAATTAATACTTATATTAACATATAATTGATTTTATTTTCTCCAAAAGGTACAAAAATCCCTATTGTAATATAACTTTACAATGTAAACCATTGTGAGTTTTATTATAATTTTTTTAAAATAAATCAAATATGTTTATATATTAACATAACTATAGTGAATTTGACTGCCTCCGTAGCCTAGCTTTAGAAACCGGAGGTCGTGGGTTCGAATCCTGCGAGGACACAACAAATTTTCATAGTTGTTTTCTAGTTGGTTAGGGCAATTTGGGCTGATCACCGAATTTTCTGAAAAGTAAGATGGTCCATGCGTCGGATGGGCATTTAAAAAGTAAATCCACCCACTAACCCGCATTGGACCAACGTTTTGGGATACAGTCCAAAGCCCGCTAATGGATAGGGGCGTATTAGGGGAGGTCTATGTCCAGCAGTGGACTAACACAGGTTGATAATGATGATAATGATGATAGTGTATTTTATTCAAAAGGTAATAAAAAGAGTCATGTATGTGGAAAAATTCAGTCATTTGGAAGCTATTATGGCACAAACTGCAAAAACCCATAGGCTTATGATTTAATGTTTAATGATTATTATCACAAATCATAAACACTACAGTTACCATGCAGGTGAACCTGAAGAGTGAAGCTAGTTTTTGATATTTAAAATATGATTGAAACAAAGCTCTCATATTTTTTCACGAAATAAGTGCTTCATAAAAGGCTTTCGTCCAAAACTTTTAATCCATTAACAAAGGCATTCATGTTTTAACTTAAAGCCACTGTTAATACGCTTTAACCTAAAAACAACCAACTATAGAATTGACTGCTTTTTAATTAAAAAATATAACTATATAAAATATATTTAAAATACTGAATATTTTTATGCTTTTGGTATTAATAGGCATTTGGTAAGTTCTTTTTTGTTTCTTAATATGCCATCAATTACAAAACGTGCTTATAATTGCTATTCTTGAAAATAATAAAACGTTTTAAAATCATATCATTTTTACAACAATTTTTTCATTATGCACTAACTCTAAACAAAAACTAAAGTCCTAACTTTGACTACATGGACACAGAAAACCTGGAAAATATTTATATGCTTAATAACTCAAGTAGTATCTAGTAGCCGGTATGATTTTAATTTGTTACCAGCTGTGGCTGGCGACTTTATCTGCTTAGTAATATGTAAAAAAAAATTACTACTGGTATATTAGCTATCTTTAAGGAAAAGTCTCGTCCAAATCAGTAATTTCATTGACACCCTTAAGTTTAAATATGTTGCGACACCAACACAGCGGTCACACACACTATGTGTGTGACTACTGACTATTGACTAAATCCGCTGAGCGGCCTACCTGGGCAACCCTCGATTCAGCATGGTATCGGGAAACAACCATGTGACGGCCGAAGCTGAGTTTCCCCTTCTGGGGAACCTGCTTTAAGTCACTCTGTGGGAAGACGTGCCGATGGCATCACCCTTCTTCCCCGTTGTTCCAGAAATGACAGAGAGAAAAATTAAAAGAATAATTGTTTTGTTATGTATATCAGTTATATATCACAATGTTATGATTTAAAATGTTTTTTTTTTAAACTTGGGCAGCAG
The DNA here is from genome assembly GCA_029286875.1 of Lamproptera curius. Lineage (NCBI taxonomy): Eukaryota > Metazoa > Arthropoda > Insecta > Lepidoptera > Papilionidae > Lamproptera > Lamproptera curius. The sequence goes on from JAGSMT010000077.1 coordinate 1,300,957, forward strand.
ACAGATAGATCTCGTATTAACTTATTTGAAATTTCTTAGGTCATATAGCCAGGAGTGGTAGCGACTTCACAGAAGCTCTCTTGATTGGAGGGAAAATACAAAAATCGCGATCAAGAGGAATAAATTTAATCGTATTTAGGCCTGTCTCAATGCCAGGGGTGAATTCCATAAGACAACTCTGGGAGATAATAACTCTCAGCAACGAGAAATATGACATGAGAAGAAGGAGTTATAAATTTACGTTACGAATAACAAACTTTAAATTGAAATGAAAATTTATGATTAAATTTCTGCAGGTTTAAGATTAAAAGTAAAATAATCCAGATAATTATTTCAGTATTTTATAGTAGTACTTTAAAACTCGCATAACTTTTTTACTTTTTTACCTCTGCATCACCGCAAGGTTGACTGGCAGAAAATTCATTTGGCATTAAGTCCGTCTATGTACACTTAGTACAGGAAATTTAAATAAATAAATATAACAAACACGTGGAAGACGTCTTCTCTCACACGCCTTACAACTCTAGCGTCGCACGCCTCACAAGAGCCTCCCGGTAACCACTTCGCACCACCTCAACACGGTGTCCAACCAATGTCAAAGCTGTACATTGGACGCGTAGTTAACGAATGGACGCAACCTATTTAAAGAATATTCAAGTTTTTGTTAAAAATTATTAATATGCAATAACCAAGCGCGACAATTGCGTGGACGCTGGTTGGTCCATTTGCAGTCCGCGCATAGACGTTTTTTTTGCCCATGGACAAATCCAGCTTACGGCTTTCCCTGCTGCTGATGTGGAGGGGACAGAGGGATATAGAGCACCCGCCAAGAGAAATGGCCGGAATACCCACAAAAAGCCAACGGATGTTTATTTCGCTGTAGCTGGGGCTGCGGGTACAGTTCACATTCTTCGGCTTGACGTGGCCCTCGCGGGTTTATTCCCTCCGGGTGTGTTGGACACCGGGCCATCACTTTAGGTGCCGTGCCGGAGCAAACAGCACTAAAATAAAATATAATGTATTTAAAATAAAACATACTAAAAAACTCGTTGAGCAAGTGAAGTCCATTCGTTAACCATGCGCGGTCCTGCTGGATACTGCGTCCTTAACCAGTCGACCACCCGTAGATAACAAATGAATGGCACATTAAAGTGGGTGCTAAGCGTTTCCCTTAAATCTTCCCTACTAAATCAATTAAAATTAGCTCACTCCGCTCACTGCTCTGGATATGGTGGTCTTTAAATCGATACAGAGTAGAGTTTAAACACTACGGGCAGAAATAGACACCGCTAACGTCACTACCCCAGAATGTCCATTGTAAAAAAGATACTTGTCAAGCATACAAGTTGAGAGCAAAAACGAAATGCAATACATATTTTAATCAACGTACATGTTAATGTTACTACCTCTATTATTTATGTATTTTATTCACTGAGTTTGTTAAAATATAATTTAGAAAATGTTTCCAAATGATAAAAAAAATACGAAATAAGTTTAATAGATGTAACAAGAAATAAATAGAGAATATGTAGATTTAATCAAATACAAATTTTTTGAATAACAAAGTCCATTAATAAAAAAGTAATACCAAGTAATCTGACGGAATAGATTCATTAACGGCAAATGCCTGACTCGGCAATTGGCAGTATTAATGCGTATGAAGAGCTCTGCGTAAGCTAGCAATTGCGCAGGTAAGTTAGGGATGCGGATTAAAACTGAGCCTTTGCGTCAATTTTTCATTTCCACGTTAAAGCAAAAGGCGTGACTGATTAAGTATGCTTGTTTTTAAAAGGGAAATATATTACAACATGTTTTTTTAACAGTTCTGTAAATACATTATAAACAGTAAGTAATTTGATGAATTAACTAATAACTAAATCTAAAAATATTGTATGGTTACTTTAGTACTTTTAAAACAAAAACAACTAACATTTTATAAAACGAAAGTTATTAACATGACTGATTAATAACTTCCAAGATACTCATTATAATAATGTGCTGTAGATTTATATTTATATGCTTGATAGCTTGATAGCGTTATAATCTATATTTATTACTTAATTAGCTTCGCCATTCAGTATATTACTTATTAATACTTCATTTACGAGCATAGACACATGAAGAAAAATCTTATACTTTGTTTTTTTCAACAGAAATACCAAAAGACATACCAACTTAGCATTTTAGTCAGCAATTAGGATTCCACGCCCAATACAGTGCCTTGTATAATTAAATTTATCAAAAGTAGTTCTGGAAGCCCTGCTGTAAGTCACTAATAAAATTATTATTGTAAAATGAACTTTGAACAAGATGGTGTGGTGTTAACGTTCCATATCATCATTCATTTTGTTTAAAATATTCCCATATACTCATAAAAAAATTGTGTCTTCTAAAGAAACACGTGGCTGTTACCAAAAAAAATGTATTTAAACAAATAAAGTATCATCATTATCAGCCTGTGTTAGTCCACTGCTAGATATAGGCCTCTCCTAATGCACGCCTTTTCTATTAGGGGGTTTTTGGACCGTATCCCACCACGCTGGTCCAATGTGGATTGGTGGAAAGTCAAATACGGGACTCAATATGGTTATAATTTTCATAAAAGAACGCTTATTAATATAACGTTACAAATGTTATACATAAAAAAAGTATAAGCTACAAAAAATTTGTATGTTATAAATATGTTTTACATTATATCAGGCCACTTATCATTTAATTTAATGAATAATTTATCAATCTATCACGCCTTAAGATCCACTTAAGGAAGTGATTGCTTATCCTACTCGAAAATGTCTTAAGAGATTTACTGCCGTAGACCCAATTAATTTATAAGCAATATCTATATATTACTACTTATTAATAAAACTAATTATATCGTAAATTTTTCAGTTATATTTAATTCAATAAGAAATACAACTTAAAATGTTGTTTTACTATTGATATGCCTTATAACTTCTTTTGTTATGTTTGTGTAAAGATTGCGATATAATAAACATCCACTATTGGCAACTATTTTAAATCTTCGTAAGATATTTTATTGCATAAAATATGTTTTGATCTAAGTCGCACGATTTAAGACTTTAAACAAAAAATAATTATTTGATTCGGTTAACATCAAGCTAAGCTACTATATAAAGAAAGTAATAAAATATATTAAAGAGACTTGTCAGCATTAAACATGAATCTGCTAAAATTACTCTCTCATATCATTTGTATTGTTAATTATTATTGTGATTGTGCCTAATAAACTAAAACGGGGTTTGTATTTGTTAATTTGATTAAATTGATTTTCTCGTTATTAAGAAATGTATTTGTCTCTTTTCTTCTGTAAGAAGATTTTTCTGGATACCCAAAAGTACAATGCTATAGAAAACGTAATGACCATATAGCATGTGCCATTTAGATAAATGTCTTTTTACTAATCTTTCTGTTTCACACCCACGCGCTATCGGTGACGACCGGACAAGCCGCTCGATCCCCTGCTACCTGCGCCGTCCGTTGCCCACCCTGCACGCCTCCCCGACGCCGTCGTGGCAGAAGCCAGAAGACCCGTGTTCGCCGTGCAACAGTGCAGTGCGGTAGTGCTAGTGTGTGCCGGTAGTGTCGACGCGTTAGGGACGCGCCTTGAGCGCAAAAAGCTGTTAGGCGTCTGGTGTGAGTGTATGATTTTGCTTATCAATTTAATTTTCCTTTCGCGTTCGACACCTCTGTTGAGATGTAGGACCTTTAACTTTAGTTTTTGTTTTACTAAGCCACGTCACACGTGATTTAAAAACACGCACACCACTCCGTGGTGATTATTAGAACATTTACTCGCTTGCCTGCACTAGGCAGCAGCGTAGATGCCACCAGCCCTTAAAGCGCTGAGTTTTTCAAACGCGTTAGGTTCACCCCTGCTCACTGGGGCGGGGAGGGTAGGGCCACAACCCCGGCTCACCGGGGGTGCCGCAGTGTAAATTAACATCTTATTAAAATTAAAATCAGCATGGATTCAGCCCTTATGACCAGGCCTCATTGAGGACCTTAGAATCGTCCGCAGTGGACACGGTACGGCATCCGCGAGGCCCTCACCGCGCAGGGGCCAATCCATTACAAGCGCAACAATGCTCAACCGGCGAGCAACCACACCCAGTTGGAAAAGTGTCCTTCCATCCATTCGACACCCCTATCCCTCTAACTCAAACAACCGACCTGAAATGGAGCTCGACCAATCCCGTCCGGTCACCGAGGACGAAGACGCAGGAGGTTCCCTGCCCGGTTCGCGCAAAGCGCAAGAGCAGGGCCTCCTGCTAATCACCAACCCGCCACCTGGCGCCGAAGGTCGGCGGAAATACACGGCCCCTAGGCCAAACAACATCGGCCACAGGCCAAATGCCGCCTCACGGCAATCCATTCAGGCCGCCTCACGGCACAAATCGCCCTCACCGGCAAACCACTTGCTGCTTCACAGCAACATCATCCGCTGCTTAGCAACCACCGGCCGCCTCTCAGCCACCATCAATCCCACCTAGGGATAAGAAACCCGCCGATTTATATTTCGGTCGAAGGAGAATGGCAGATTTCGGTCCGCGCTGTCCAAACAAATTTAAATTCACAGCAGCCGACTCGAGCAGGCATTAAATTGCAACTGGAGAACAGTGACGCACACTTCAAGTAACGTCGTATCTTTTAAAGAACGACTAATATAACATACGCGCTCCGGAAAGAGCGGCGGCTTTCGAAGTCGCGTCGGACTGCGAAGGAGATCCTACAGAGGGACATCTATAATTTTATTGAGGACAAACATCCTATTTACTCGGCCTTCCGCCTAACCCACCCAAAACTAAAAAGTTTTCAATGTGTCCTTCGACCTTAGAACGCCCACTGAGGGCAAAAGTGTACATCTAACCACATTCGACATAAGTCACCACTTCCACGCGCCACACCCAAATGGCCTTCCTGGGTGTCATAACTGCCAAATGTCGGGCACTCGGCTCAACTGTCACGCACGCCCTCGCTGCTCAAATGCCTGGGACCATGGCACCCGATTGCCCTAGACCCGAGATAGGGAATACCACGCCGAACCGCCGCATGCAAACTGCAAAGGCTGGCCAACGGCTAATTATCTGGCTGCCCCGGCAACCGCGCAAACCGCCACCACCTTATCCGTCCAAGGCGCCCCAGGTGCCTCCTTACTTCCCGCCCCTCCGACCTATTCCGGCGTGGCAAACCCAACAAGCGCCCCGCGGCGCTCCAATGCCCGCGGGCAACAACAGCAGCAACCGCAGGTGCCGAGGCGCCCCGCGTGCGCCGCAAAACAAGGGCCCGCGTAGTCCCACGCTTGCCGCAGCAATGGCAGCAACTTGGAAACATTAGCCGGACAGATGACTTCCAGAGCTCGATTCCTTACCTGAAATTCGACGCCGTCGTCGGAAATTTCGAGCCGTCTTGCCATACTTCGGCAAGTATAGGAATTAGTCGACTTATACGGACGTAAATGAAATAGTACGCCCATACTAAATATAAAAGGCCCGGGCCGTCCAAGCCACGCCAGTTAATATTTCATTTTTCAACGTAAACGGTCCGCGGATAAAAAGACCAAACTCAGAATTTCTAGCGAAAACGACGTCGACATTCTACTGGTGCAGGAGACGTTCTAAAGCCCGGAAGAGGAGATCCGAAAGCAACATAAACATCATAAGAAATGATCGTGGGCGGCCCGCAGGCGGCACCTAATTTATTATAAAGTCCCGCACGTGTAGCAATCGACAGCCGTCGACGCCAAGCACCGGAAGCCTCGGTCTGGTAGCCATGACCAGGACACGCACCAATCACCATAGCCTTCGGTCTACTTACCATGTAGAAGCCTTCCGAGATAACTCGATCCACTCGGACGCTATTCTCCTAGGAGGGCCGTCATTTTGGCAGGCGACTTTCAATAAAGCACACCCGATGGAACAGTTACACAACCAACCGCGAGGTGCAGCACTTGATGCACTATCTGAAGAACAACTCAGTATCGTAGCCCGCTTGAACATACGCACACCGAAATTTAGGCTACAGATCGGATGTGCTTGATATTGCCTCCGAAAATATCAATCACTTTTAGGGTAGAGGTCATAGAAGATCAACCTCGATCATCCCCAGTCATCCCAAACTAGGACCACTGACCCCAAAACATCCAAACCAAAACTATAATTGACTGGCGCAAACGAAATGTCAGCTAGACAGCACTTGCTCACCGCACCAGATGTCATCCGAAGTCCGCACAGGCACGACGCGAATCTCGCTGCTCATGCGCTCACAAGACATTCCAAAAGTGTCGTCGAGGTTTCGAGCAAGTCCCGGTGGTGGAAACCCCGCCGGCCTGCCAAACGAATTAGGACCTCTTGCGACGCAAGAGGGGATTCGGCCTCGATTGGTATCCAAACCGAACGGAACTGAGACAGCTGCGCGCCGAACATCAGGTCCAAGACGCGCATAGCTGACAGGAACGATCGGTGGATACCGATCTACAACATCACCCATCCCATAAGCCTTCTGCAACTTCCAAAGCCTAAAAGGCGGAATCGGAACCCTCCGATGCCGCCTCTATCCCATCCTAACCTTCCTGATGCTCCTCAGCGTTTTGACGAAGAAAAGCCGAATGTCAGCCGACAGCCTCGAGGCAATATGCACGTTTAGCACTCAACCGATCGACGCCGCTCACCGCCAACGGTGGAGAGCGAGGTCGAGCGGTTGTCTCACTTCCTCCGGATGTAACTTCACCGGTGACCGGAAGCGAAGTCGTCGATTATCAAAATCTAAACCTCGGAAAGCCCGGACCGGGAATAACCAACCAATGTCATTAAAATTCCTACCGGAACACATAATTAACATCCTAGTCCCATTTAACGCAGCTCTTTCCAAGGTACCCAAACACTTAAAGGACGCTGAGTTATAGGTTCCTCAAACCCGGCAAAACCACCCACCTTCCAGTTCTTATCGTCCCATTAGCCTCCTCAAGGTTTCCTGGAAAAATATATGAAACGACTTGTCCAAGCCTGCTTATTAGATTTTATGAAATCAAAGGGCCCCTTACCTATTCAATCGGCTTTCGAGCCAAAATCTTACTCATCAAATTCACCGCATCACGGAGAAAAATTAAGTCAGCTTAATACGAGGCCATCACACGGGGCGCTTTTCCTCGACTGGCGAAGGCGTTCGATAAAAGGCACGAAGGCTTATAAAGTTATATAAGCTCGGGTGCAGACCGTCTCGTACCATCATACGAGACTTCCTAGGAATCGAACGTTCCGATACCGCGTGAGGGAACCAAATCACTACCTCGACCTCGGTGCCGCGGTACCCCAAGGTCCGATATTAGGACCAACCTTTACATTATATACTAACGACATCCCAAACACCGTCTTAGGACACCGCCCTTATTCGCAGAACACCGCTATACTCAACCAGTAGATGTCCATCCTAGAAGTCAAAGACCAATCCATGGCCAATATCCTGGGGAATGGTTCGAAAATGGAGAGTAAATAAACTCTTCCGCGTGCATTTGTTTCACTGACGAAACCGTGCTTCCTTCCAATGTCCGACTCCTGATTGCTATCCCTTGGGTCAAACAGACCAACCCGTAATCTAGACAAATCCTGAATTTGGCCCGCACATAACGCGGGTCAAAAAAAGAGCGGCCTACGTCTTAGGTCGATATTTCCATTAAAAATTAAAAGCAAAGCCTGCACATAAGGGTTGTTATACAAGACAGTCATACGTCCAATCTTAACATATGCCAGTCCCGTTCTTTGCACGCAAAACAATCGCACATTGACAAGCTTCAAGCCCCAGATTCATGCGCAGGGCACTGGTGCGCCGTATTACCTGCCAAATTATTCCGCACCTGGATCTGAAATTGCCACTATCAAACAATATCTAAAACAGGCATCTATCCGATATTTCGACTCGGCTTCGCAACACCCAAACGATCTTAGCTCGGAGCGCCGCCGCTTACGAACCAACAATTTCCCCGCTAAAAACGACGTCCATCGAAGAGCGCGAAACGCGATAACGGATCCGGACGATGAGGACTACAATCGTGCAAGCACGTTTAAACTCATTACGCACACAACTTGTCCTCGCCGTCGAGGACAAACTAGCTACACCGTACAACAGATATCGGCACGTACCAGGCCGATTCTCACCAACCAGATAGGGCGGTTAGTAAAATCTTCCATTAATAAGTCCTAAAAAGCAATTATCGAGCCGAGGTTCGCCCACCGGGGCGCCCTCGATAAATATTGCTAACGGGTAGGCATGGACCTGACCAGGGCTGATCGAGCTGAGGGCTCGGCCCTCTTGGGCACCCTCGATCAAGCCCGCTCATGGGATAAAGAGAGTGGAGCCGAGCGAGGTCCCCTTCAGGGGTCCCTCGGAGCTAAGCCACAGAATAGAGGTGAAGCCTGTGCACACTTAAAGTTGCACAGCCCTCGAACCCGACGGGTTGTAGCGGGTTAACTCAATAACGTGAGTCATCCGTAAAAAAAAAAAAATCTTTCTGTTTATTGCTACGCATGTCATATTATTCATATAAATATTATTATAATGATAGGTAATTACTTGGTGTATATTTCAATAATCGAAATATTACTTATAAATCCAAACAATAGCCGTATTTTCATCACTACAGGCATAGTAAAAATATTTTAATACATATGAATTTTAATACCGAATTCTGAAATTTCAATATTCATTATTAAATAAAATTACTTTACGGATTTTATCGCGTTTATTTTACATTTTAATTCCTCGACGTTTGAACACTTTCCAGCGGCCGTGGTCACGGGGTAGACTGAGATGTCATGCAAGTCTTGTTGCCAGTGATGAAGGGGTTTCAGATCTTAGTTTTTATTAATTATATTTAATCTGTATCTGACCCTATGCACCTATTGCACTAACAACTTACGCAACAACAAAGAACTAACAATTCCCGAGCAGACAAAGGTAATTCTACGGTGATCATGGACACGTCAGATTATAATTCAAAATTAGAACAACTGTTATCGGATGAAACTATCTTATAGGAAGGTCAAAACTGCCTACTACTAAAACGCTCAAATTAACTAGCAGATCTTGGTTAAAAGCACTCTGAAAACTTAATCTTGACGTAAAATTGATAATACCTTCATGTCCCAAGCCCTCAAAATTGGGTTGCCTAAAATACACAAATTGAATGCTCCATTGCGCCCTATTGTTAGCCAAATTGACTACCTACTTATAAATTGGCTCAACATTTAGTAAAAAATCTTCTCACCACTCAGAGGGACAAACAAGCGCGTTTACAAAGGATCTCATACCATTTTGTTAGCGAGGTAAAACATCTACATCTTGCTGACAATGAAACTATGGTTAGTTTTGATGTTCAATCTTTGTTTACATCTATACCTATAAAAGATTGCATCAATATTGTAACAAGAAAGTTAGAGGAAAATAATATCTCAATAGAATATGCATTTTACTAAAACATTGCCTAACATCTGGCTATTTATTGTGGAAAGATGAGTTCTACATGCAGATGGATGGTGAAGGATGGGTTGCCCGGTGTCTCCTATTGTTGCTGAGCATTTTTATGGAAGACTTTGAGGAGAAGGCCCTACTCACTGCTCCCATTCATCCAAGATTTTATAAGCGCTATGTGGATGATACATTTACCATCTTACCATATGATAAAATAAATGCATTTTTAAACCACCTTAACTCCATTAATTCAAAAATACAGTTTACTATGGAGTTAGAAAATAATAATTCTTTAGCTTTTCTTGATGTTTTAATTATTCGCAATCCTGATAACACCTTGAGCCATACTGTGTATAGGAAACCAACCCATACAAATAAATATTTAAATGGTAATTCACCACCATCCATCCCAGTTAGCTACCGTGGGCAAATCTTTATTTCAGAGAGCGCGAGGGACCTGTGATGATGAACACCTGGCGGCTGAGCTTCAAAATGTTAATCAAGTACTGTAATAAAACAAGCTTGCTGCGCCACGACAGCGTCACAGTGACCGAGTGAAGGCAGCCACAGTGGAGCGGGTACCTGCTGTTCTACCCTTTGTGAGAGGCGTAACTGACAAGAGTGGATACATTTTGAGGCGGGCTTCAATCAAAACTTATTTCAAGCCGCTGAAGAAGATTGGTCAATTCCTACCACCTGTCAAGTGCAATATTCCTCTACAAGACCCAGGAGTGTACAAGCTAGATTGTGACTGCGGCCTCTCTTATATTGGACAAACAAAGCGAGCAATAAGAACCCGCGTGAAGGAACATATAGCTGACATCAAACATAGAAGACCCAACAAGTCGGCAGTGTGTGACCATACCTTAAATCACCCAAACCATTACATCAGATTTGATCGACCACAAATCCTCGCTAAAGAACACCGATTCCTACCAAGGATGATCCGTGAGGCTATTGAGATTAAAAAACATCCAAATTTCAATAGAGAAGATGGTTGGGTTCACCACCTGCTTGGGATCCCATAATTAATAAATTAAAATTTAATCCCAAGCATAATACCACTGCTGGCTGTAAAGATAAAATCAGTTCGTTTTGCATAGGTCGGAGTACAGATTAAATATAATTAATAAAAACTAAGATCTGGAAACCCCGCTTCATCACTGGCAACAAGACGCATGACATCTCAGTCTACCCCGTGACCACGGCCGCTGGAAAGTGTTCGAAACGTCGGGAATTAAAATGTAAAATAAACGCGATAAAATCCGTAAAGTAATTTTATTAATAATGTATAATATTCGCGCAAGCAATAGAAATAATTCTAATATTCAGATAAGCTAATTTGGCGGTATGGATTCATTAAGATAGTTGCCTGACTCGACAAATAAGGTAATTAATGCGAATGAAGAGTTTTGTGCGCATGGCAGTAATTGCTTTCGAAATGTATGACAGCGGATTTCAATTAAATGCATACTTCATTTGTAATCTACTTGTTCAAACGAAACTTAACAATAAATTGTAAAGGTTGTTTTGCACGTTTTCAACATGTCTTATTTGGTCTTCAATCACTTTATAGTAAAAGTTTTTCTTTGACCTGTAAAGCGGTAATAATATTATTCTTAACTCATGGCAAAATATTAATTTTCCTGTTGCTTATTACAAATATTTGTCGAAGCCTTTTTAGAGGAAATCTTAAATTTAATACCAGTCTGGCTTGTTTATCATGATTACATTGGTAATAAATTTAATTTGACTTAAATTTTTAAAAAGTGGTCTCTTTTTTACAAGGGACAGGCTGGGATAGTAATACCGCGGTGTCGATTTCTGTCATAAAACAGAATAGTGTAATCTTTATTGTCTTCCGGTTTCAAGGGCACCGTAGTCGGAGTAATTACTGAATTAACGAGACGTAAGATCCTATGTTTCAGGGTATTGAACGGTTTGTGGCATTTTTCCCGCTTTTTTAGGGGCAGGGCTTAACACTTACAATCAGGTAAACGTGCCGCTCGTGTTATCGCATCAACCAATAGAAAAACAGATATTGCTTAGCTAAAACTGTTGCTATTTTATATTAAACATATGCATAAAACATACGTTTAATATAAAATTTGAATTAAGCAGAATATATATATATACAGACTCTCGGATCATTGTATCTTACATTATATTTGAGAGGTATAAAGCCTTAAGCCAATTTGCACTTTGCATGTCATTTATCATCACCATCATCAGCTTGTGATGGTCCACTGCTGGGCATAGGCCTCTCCTAATACCCACCACGCTGGTCCAATGCGGGTTAGTGGTTGGACCGACTTTTTGCATGCCCATCCGACGCATCTTACTTTTCAGACAATTGGCTGATCGGCCCAAATTGTCCTAACCAACTAGGAAAAAACAATGAAAATTTGTTGATTCCTCGCAGTATTCGAACACACGACCTCCGGTTTTCGAAGCACTCGCCCATACCACTAGGCTATGGAGGCAGTTATGACATTTATAAGGTCTTTAAATAACAGTTTCAGATTAAGTTATGATATACATGTTCTAACATAATCACTACATAGTATAAAACAAAGTCACTTTCTCTGTCCCTATATCCCTATGTATGCTTAAACTTTTTGATGGTCCTTTCTCAAGTCACTGTAGCCGGGCTGCGGGCGCTGATGACAGTCTTAGGCGACCCCAGCGTGACTAGACCCTCGCGGGCCTCTTCTCCCTGGGTGTGTTGGGACTCCCGGACCGTCGCTTCAGGTGCCGGAGGAAATAGCACGGCACTCCCTCTTGAGCCCTTCTCTGGGAGGCGGGCACCCTCTTGCCAGCCACCCAGGGGCTCAGTGTCAGGAGGGAAGGTTGCGCGTGGACGCCAATCTTCGGCGCTCTGGCCTTCTTCCGTGGTTACCCAGGGCGCTGTAGGCCTCCCTGTCTCTTTTCGCGGCTTCATTCCGGGCCATCACGTCCTCGCAGAACGCAAGGACGACGCCCCACGACCTTTCGCTCTCTAACATCCTGCGCACTACGGCAGGAACCGAAAGGTCGTGCCTCACGACACTACGCAGCTTCAGGCCATGCCCAACCCTAGCTGGGCATTCTTCCAGCGTGCTCGGCCTGTCTTCTCGGTACATACGCCAACGTCGCTTTCGCTTATTAGTCGCGGTCGCTAATACTAAATAAGTATAATCTTAGATGACAATATTATTTTCCCGTACAAAAGTCATCACAATATTTGATATTTATAAATCTACAAAATGCCACGTATCTGTATTCGTAATCGTGGTAGTTGAAAGTTTGTTGTCCTAAATGTTGATAATATCAATGGATTGCAAAACGTAATATCAAACCAGGCTTTTTCATGTACAATTTAATGTTAATGACTGTTGTCATTAACATGATTTTAGGTTTCAAATAACAAGTTTTAAATAACAATTTAACCTGATAGAACACTTTTAAATGAAGATTTTACATAGATTTGTGATGCCAAAACATATCCCAGGAAAAAAATTTATACGTTATTACATTGTGGTATTATTAAATTAAATATAAGTATAGTATATGTAACTTAAAACTTCAAAACCATTATAAACATAATCAATATATCTTCTCATGAAAATATCAATAACCGAAAATTCAGTACTGATTCATTATTTCAGCTTTGTTAAAGTTGGAGGGTCATTAATCAAAAGTTTCGTTCGCCTCTTAAAAGCTCCGCTCTTGACTTTCGAATAATGATTTTAACTTAACCCATTAATATTAAACAGCAATACTTGATGACCTGTATCCCATAAAAAATGTTGACATGTTACAAACAAAATGTGTTTCAGCAAAACGAAATTATAAATGAGCATATAATGATGTCTTATACAAATAGACTACAATTTTTTTTATTATTTTGAAACTTTTTCATTTCTTTACAGAACCAAAAAGTAACTACTGATAGAAATTCAGATCCTTTTGTAATAAAAGACAGAAAATAATGACGATTGAGATCACAACAATACGGGATTAATTACGGGATTTATAATTTACTCAATCTTAAGTTTATGGTGTAACTTAAAGTTTAGGTTTAAGTTTAAATTAATAAATGAAAACATAACACTAATACTGTTTATTGGTAACATTTTAAGTGTAGCTACAAATATTAAAAAAATATTTTTAGAAATACACCGAAGACAAGCTACACCAAAGAAAAGCGTAATCAAATTTGAAATTACTCTTATTTAACTTTGAGAAACATTAGAGTTTTGAGAAGCAAAAATTAATTTACAGACAACTGTAATAACTGCTTGCATTATGAAACTGGAAAGAAATAAATCAACTTAATCTCAAATAATAAAAAAATTATCAAAATTCTGTAAATTGACAAATATTGCTGAAATCAAAAACTCTAGTTCTGCTCGGCCGTCTGTATATAGTAGTTGTATAATTTAACTACGTATACAATTTCTAATTATAAAGATGTTATGATTATTACATTTACCTATTGAATATATTCAAATTGTTGTTTATTTTTGGTTTCTAGATCATGAGTTTTGTTGATGTTGATAATACTAACAAAACGTTTGATGTTAGTTCTCGACTACAACCTGTACCATATTATTTTAGGCAATAACTTTAAGGTAGAAAGGGAGTCGTCTGGGAATTGATATTTTATAAGTTAGTAAAAACAATGACAAATCAATCATTGTAATTCAATAAAATATCACAATAAATGTAACAATCTATTTGTGCCACTGAGACCTCTCAAGACCGAGTCACTCTCCACCTTACCCTTGAACACGAAAGTCCAACCCTGATCCTAATGTCCTTGATACCTGGTCATCTAATTATTACAGCACACATGGAACCACAAGAACTCACTTCTTACAAAGTCCTGCACATTACTTGTTGTTCAACCAGTTCTTGTGACTTTGGGTGAATTGAGAATAATGAACGCCACAGCGTTATAATGCATCAATACAGTGTACTCTTACGAATATAGAAAGAGGAAGTGCACATATGTTTTTTCGTATACTTATGCACTATAACATCTAGTCTGCAGGTCTGCAGTTGGTTGATCTCTAATATAAATAGGCCGCCGTAGACGCAATTGACTTGGAGGACATTACATATGTTGGGCGATGTTTTGCCTAAGAACGGTGATTGTTTCTTCATATACCAAATCTATTTGTCTCTAAGGTCTCTTCTGTTTAAATTCTTTGTTATTTCATCAATCATCAGCCTGTGATAGTCCACTGCTGGACATAGGCCTCCCTATACACCTCCATCCATTAGGGATTTTGGACCTGTATCCCACCACGCTGGTCCAATGCGGGTTGGTGGGTGGACCGACTTTTACATGCCCATCCGACGCATGGATCATCTACTTTTCAGACAATTGGGTGATCGGCCAAATTGCCCTAACCAACTAGGGAAGCAACAATGAATATTGTTGAGTCCCCGGATTCGAACCCACGACCTCCAGTTTCTAGGCACCTGCCTATACCACTAGGCTACAGGAGGCTTTGTTATTTATAACATTTATTTCACATAGTAATGAAGTAATTATTAAATTTGGATATCTACGATGTTTGTTATTTCGTCAGTGCATTAAAGCAGTTTCTAACGCAGTTCATTATAAATATACCGTTACTTTGTAATGTTTTTTTTTTTTTCACTTATCATTTCAAAATAATATTTCGAAAAACTGCCGTCGAATTTTATATTTCACCATACAAAAGGAAAACTTTTAATATAAACCCGTGACTTTCGTTTTTTGTAACATACGCGAATAAAGAAAGGGCTTTCAACTCGCTATGGGGCTGATGTCGAAAAGTACGTCGTCAAACGATATTGTTTTAGCTTTTTGTTCCTTTTTGAGGAAAATAGATTTTTTGAGTATTTGTGTACGTCAAGAATTTTTAATAACACATTGATGGTGAGTCACATCTGCCAATATTGACGCTATATTGATTTTTCGCACGAGGACATCATGACATTGTACTGATAACGTAACAGCAGACCGATTTTAAGCATGTTTCAATTACCAATACAAATTGTTCTGACGTTGATACCATACAGAATCGGAAATATCGTCAGATGCGATAATTCAGGTACGTTAGTAAATTTATGGACTAATATTTGTATGGATTTATACGTGTTTTTATATGATACTAGCTAGTACCCGCAACTGTATAATGTATAGTAATACTGATAACGTGTATTAATTAAACACAAAGTTCAATGGTTCTCTCTTTAATAATGACAAGTTTCTTAATAGAATTTCATCTTCAAATTCAACCCATAGAGTTCGAAATTACAAAATTGCTAAAACAAGCACTTATTGGCTTCGTGTCAAGTATTTAGATACAAAAAATGATTTATCTAAGACAATGACGAATTTCCATATAATTTTTTCCCCCATTTCAACCGAATAAAATTTTTTTTTTTTAAATACGTAGTCTATGCCGTCTTTGGAATATATCCATATATGTCAATTTTAACATAATTGGTTCTGTGCCTATAGACGGCAAAGTCGGTCAGAAAGGCAGATCAAGTTACTTTTGCATTTATAATGTTAGTATATATTTTTTATCTATAATTAAAATACATATATTAGTGTATTAATTCAGTATCTTATTATCTAATATTAAAACAGTTTGTATTAATACTTAAAGTTTTTGTCGCCTTTACATAGTTAAGTGTAAGAAGTTACAAATATAAAAAGTCACTATATAATTCATATATTTCTTATTCTATTTCATTTATTTATTGCAACGTTTAAGGTTTGTTTGTTTCAGCAAAGTACCTTTAGACGCGCTTTACACATGACCACAGGAAGGACCGATCACACAATGGTTTTAGAACATAAGCACACAACGTTGATTAATTGCGCTGAAATGCAATAGCTTATAGGATTTACGTTCAATATGAATAAATATGTGTTTTGGCGCCTGAAACATAGATTTAACAAAAAAATTGAGATCTGACAGAATATGTACAGTGAACATTAATTATTATTTTTAATCTGGACATAAGCTTTAACTGTGACATATATTAGTTGTAACTTAGTTATGAAATACAATTTTGTGTGTTATCAAAGCACTTGTAAAATTATCATGACATTTTTGTAATATATTCATTATAAGTATAATATGCTGAATCTTTTTGTTTTATAAAATACATAAAATAATCATTGTTCCGGTGGTATTCAATTCAATATATTTTTAAAATGAAATTGTAATTGTTACTTATTCGTTGTAGATAGACATCTGTTACAAGCACATTTTGCTTTTGATGCATGAGACATTTACTTGAAATGTACTGTCCCATTGAAAATTAATTAAAATTATATATGATGAGTAAAGCTAAACTATTATACGCAACAGAATCAAGTAATCACTTGTATGAAAAAAAAAATTATGTTGTCCATCTTTTCCATTTGATCGCACAAAGTTTTTCTATAAATATTGATCTATAAAGTATAACACGAAATTATTTTAAATATAGGACTAAAAAACGCAAGGAACAATTTTTTAATTTATTTTAAATGCATGCAAATGCTAATAGAATGCAAATGAATGCAAATATAATAATGTTCTGCTCCTAGTCGATTCAAACTACGGCGGCCAAACTATCTATATTAGAGATCATCCAACTGAGCAGGAGATATAGATATATAGTGCACAAATGTACGCGTGTAAACACAGGTGCACTCCCTCTTCCTAACTCTCTTAGTCCGATGGAATGTATAACTGAAACGATCACTAAGAGAACAGGGAGGCGACGCCAGCAGCCACAGTTTGCTTCGAGCAGCCGCCCGGAACGGACGTATCTTCGTGAGCTCCCGCATGGAAATATTACCCTAGCAAATTAGTGCTGTGACATCGTGCGACTCTAATAGGTGGTTGTGTAGTGAGTGCTCTAGGCAGGCTCCAGTCACGAAGTTTTTATACACTTTACACACAATATTTTATTTCATTTACTTTTGCTTGCCTCAACAGGGGGAGCTAGGTACACACTAGCGCTCTTAAAGTGTTCACATAGTCTTAAAGCAAGTACACCTCCCACACAGGTGGGGAGGACTCAGATTCGTTACACACGCCGGAGGGGATCACCCCCGAAGGCCTAGAAAATCATGGACGTCTCCCTAGAGGAGTATATGCGCACGACATGCCCCGACATATTCACAGAAATAAACAATAAGTATAAGAACTTCAAGGCACACCTGCAAAACGCCATGCAGCCCGCGGCCCCCGCGCCCACCTTTACTGACCTAGACGTGCCGACTTATGACCCTGCACTGACATTATCTACCTCGGGCGCAAATTGTAGCCTAGAAAATATCTCGGAATCGGAGAACTTATTCATGGATATCGACCCTACTAAGGCGGACAAACGCGTCCGTGACGATATAGATGACGACGGTTTCGAAACCGTTGTTTCTTGTAAAAGGGCAAAAACGCCCGCCGCTGTAAACCGCGAAGAATACCGGCTTCTCCCTCACCAACTCCAAAATTAGGTCGAGGCCCGCTACCGAGCAGGTTGAAACCTCGAACATTTATATGGCCGAACGTAAGGCTCAAAGCCCCACCGCCAATTGTCATCCACGAAAAGCGAGCTGGGCGCAAGTAAATAAATTCATGAACAAAAATAAATATTATGGATGTCAGGTCTAAAGATACGCTATAGGGATCCGCGTAAACGTCAGCACGGTAGACGACTTCGTGAACTCACACACTTTCTGCGGAATAGCCGCATTCAATTTCACACTTATGCCCTCCCGGAGGATCGTAAATTACGGGAGTTGCAGTGGTATCTAAAGAGGTGGATATCGAATCCGTAAAGGCCGATATCCTTCTCGGATATCCGTGAACACTGTGCGGAGGCTTACCACCCGCGGTCAAAGGTCGTCATGGACCTTCTTATGTTAGAATTAGACCTCTCTCGAGGGTAGGCTATATTCAATTAAATCCATTTGCAGCCTATCCGGGATCAGGATGAATCTCCTTACAAGACAGGCATCGTTGCGCAGTGTTATAACTGCCAAAATTTCGGCCATACCGCGCAATTGCCATGTGAACCCGCGTTGCGTTAAATGTTTTAGAACATAGCACTCCGGAGTGCCCGTCCAAAGGATACAACAGACCCTCCGTCATGCGTAAATTGCGAAAGAAGGTCACCCAGCAGTTACAGGGGGCTGCGAAAAAGCCCCTAAACCTCTAAAAGTAAATTCTCCTTCCGAGAATCGTTGTAAATACAAAACGGGACTTGAAAAATATTGCTTTTGTTTCGCATCGGTGCCGACCGAAAATGCCTAGGTTAAACCCCGGTAATTAAAATTAATAATTCATCCCAAACAGATGCGGCCGCATTAAAAACAATTACCTGAAGCGCAGACAGGCAGCGGGCAAATCGTTGCACCTGCAAAACAATGGCGTTACCGATAGCGACGCCTATTGTCTCACAGGCGGTGTCCAGAAATGACCTCAATTAGAGGATAACATTAAACTGGCCCATTAGTGTAATGCAACAAATAGATATCGTAGAATTAGGCGTATTTTCTGATAAACCGCGCCGCCGAAGACGGCATCCAAAAATAGAACGCACTGTCGCAGCATGTGCGCTCTTACAGGCCATGGAGCAATCTAAAATTAAATAAACGCAACAGACACAGGCGTAGGTTACCGTAGATAAGATGGCAATTCCTCGTATAGGTAGGGCCAAACCGCCTTCACTAGTCGTTTCTTGCTATAACGCAAACGGTTTTAGAGATCAGAAGGCAGAAATCACTAATTTCATACAAGATTATAATATAGACATATTTTGGTACAAGAGACTCATCTTAAACCAAGCAATACGCGATCCCAAGATAAGCGGATACAATATTATTAGACACGATAGACTGTTAGCTCCCATGGCGTACTCTAATTTATTATAAAAGATCCCTGCACATAACATCAATAGAAGTGCCTTACTTACAAACTTAGAAGCTTCGGCGCATGATCGCACCTTACCGGCCATAAGCCGCTTGTACTTGCCTCAGTGTATCTTTCGCCGCTAAAACTATGTTACAATCAGACCTTGAGCTGCTTTTCGGCCTGGGTCCATCAATATTACTCGTTAGCGATTTTAATTGCAAACACCGGACTGGAACGACAGCAGAAACAACTCAAATGCTGAATATATTGCAGGGTCTCGAGGAGGCACTCAACATTATATAATAGCCCGAGGACCCCAACTAGATATCCATCAGATAGTAGAGGATCACCTAGTACACTAGATCTATTTATTTTAAAGGTGTCTCACTCGATGTCGTATCGATAGAGACACTGCACGAATAGATTCTGACCACAGGCCGGTTTTATGTAATTGGGCCAAGACGCCGGTTCGGTCCCTATGACTAAAACCGTAGTGGATTGCTTCCATATGAGGTTAAAACTCAAGGAAAAACCCCAGAATTGTGAAAACATCCCAGATGTAGTTTATAATCTAGATCAGGCAAATAATGCCATTAACAACTAAAGTCGACATCTCATCGCCATTGAAGAGTCCGAGAATGGTAAAAGTTACAGCCGACCGAACTTTGGCCTGCCTTCGACATTCGATGTCTGATAAGAGACAAAATGCCGCGCAACGTGCTTACGATAGATATCGGTCCGAAACAAAACCGCGCATTATTTAGATATTTACAACTTCAGGTGAGAGAACGCATAAAACTCACCGCGAAACTTCGTGGCACAAACTAACGGGAATTAGAGCCTTTCGCATGTTGCCTACTGGCAATGCCCGAAATCAAGTTAGGTTCACGCGATTCAATTCCGCCGTTATCCGTCCTAATGGTGGCTTATTAGCCTTCGATGATTTTGAAAAGCCGAATGCTAGCGGACACACTAGAGTTACAATGCACGCCATCTCGCGTACACACCGACACGTTTCATCTTGCGGAGGTAAACCGTGAATTCGCCGGTAGGGCAGTCTTACACCAGAGGGCGAACGCTTAAAAGTAGTGACCGGAGGAGGTCAAAGATATTAGGTCTTACACCCGATCGGCACCTGGCCCAGACCGCTAGTAATAAGGCATTAAAACTTTTACCGGCCAGATTATTTGTCTACTAGCGAGCATTTTCAAGTATTTCTAGCCACTGTTCCTTCCCCGACGAATGGAAGGAGGCCATTGTTACCGGCATACCAAAGCCGCGTAGCACTAAACCAACCAACGAGTTATCGTCCAATCAGTCTCCTCAACTGTGTGGGGAAATTGTATGAACGCATAATCTTGTCAAGGCTAAAGGATTGACGTTTTCCTAATGGCTCCTACCAGACGAACAATTCCGGTTCCGTCCTGAACACTCCTGTTCAACCAGGTTTATCGCCTCACAGAATACATTTTGACGGGGCCTAAATAAACAAAGTCAGGCCTTAGATCCCATTACACGGGGCTGTTCTATTCTGATGTCGCAAAGGCATTCGATAAAGTCTGGCACAACGGCTTACTCTACAAGTTGTACTCTTTTAATGTGCCTGTCAGGCTTGTGCACATCATACAAGCTTACCTTTCGAATCGCTCTTTTCGATATCGAGTAGAGGCACCCTCTCAACCAGACGCTCCCTGCTAGCGGGGCGTGCCACAAGGTTCCGTTCTTTCTCCTCTGTTATTCTCGCTATCAGCTGGATATTCCAAAGCTCTAATGTTAACCTTGCGCTTTTCGCAGACGACACCGCCCTCTATTACTCCTCTTCCTCACCATCCCTTATCACCAGTAAAATCCAATGCAATCAATAGCCCTAGGGCGATTGGTTTCGCAAATGGAGGATTGATGTGAATCCCGAAAAAGTGTAGCAATATGCTTTAATCGGTCTTCTGTCAGAGCTGACCTCACTCGTCCTACCACACGTCCGTTCCAAAAACCGCACACAATGCTCGATGTAGGCAAATACTGGGCATTGAACCTCATGGCAAACCGATCCCCTGGCAGAAGGAATAAATATTTAGGTGTTACTTTTCGACAGTAACATGAGTTTCAAAAGTCACGTCAAAGAGGTTAGAAGAAAGCCGCTTATGTCTCGCATCGTCTCTTCTATCTACCAACTCAAATAGCAAAATGCCTCTAATTACAAACTTTTTTATATAAAGCTTGCATACGGCCGATAATGGCATATGCTTGCCAATCTTTTGCCCAAATATCCTCCCACCACTTAAATCAACTATAGGTGGTGCAAAATAATTTTACGACGAGCCACTGGAGCAGAGCCTTATCAAAGAAATGTCGACTTGCACAGCGATTGCAAGATGCCGACATTACGCGCTCATTTAAAACATTATCAAAATTTCTATGAAGAATAGAAACGCAAATAACCTCTCTGTTGGTAAGCGCTGCAAATTATCACGCAGACCCAGAAGCTCTAGTAGAAACGTCGTCCCCGTAACGTACTTCAGACCCAGATGAAGAAGGGCTTAGGAATTCTGGACCTACAAGGGTCCCGCCACACGATACTACACACAAGTAGGGATAACACAACACACTTTTAGGTATACCTCGCTCAAGAGCACGGCGAGACCGACACACCGCGTACACGAGATACACCGCGTTCCAGGGCGGTTCTCACCGCCCTCAGCAATCGATTAGACAGTCGACCGAACATCGCGCCTCGGTCCGTATACTGAACGTCGATGATCCTAAGCGACTTCTTCAAATCAACCCACGCATCCTTAATGCGTGTGGCACTTTAAAGTTTTGGTCACAAGTTCGAGGATCTCGCAATCCTCCGAACTCAGTAATAGATGAAGCTTCACACAGACACAGGGTCTAGAAGCATAACTTCGAATACATAAGACTATAAGCAAGACGCCAGCAGCGGTCCCATCCGCACGTGTTCGCCGTAGTCTCCTGAGCTCGCCGCTCAATCTCCATTGTCCGCTTCCGTGAAATCGTGCCCTCATAGAGCCTTTTGTCGCAAAGCTGACGTCATCGCGGTTGACGATTTTTGCGCTACCTCAAGCGGTCGGCTTGCGCACAGCTGTGTTTGAACTCGTTTGCCCTAATACAAGTGTTGCTAGCCGCTTGTGAAAGCGCAATTCTTGTTCTTAGGTTAATTATCTTGTTTCTCGGCCGAACTAGTTGTTTTTACAACACACAGGCCACGTGTACGTTTTAATATTTTGTTCCTTGTTACAGAACCAGCCACGACACACCTCCTGCCGTGCCCGGCTTAGGGGCGAGAAGGATTTCTACGCCCATCAATCGCCGCTTGCGTTGAGGCAACGAAACATATGGTTCGTCAAATCTAGGCGCAACCTAATCGTATCAATGGTCAACCGGGAGCTCTCGAGTCGCTTTGTCTTGATACCAAGGCACTAGAAAACGATGGAATTAAACAGAGCATGGGTTATTAACCCAAAAATGAAGTCATATTGGTATTTAATGATTTTAATATATAATATATTAAAATCTATTTTGTGTCCAAAATAATTGTCAAAAAAGTAACATTTTAATTTTTTACAATTAAATTAAAAGTGCGATTGTGGCAAATATGTTTTTATCCTCGTTTATCATATGATTGTCCGGCTTGGTCTTAAAGCAGGTTATTTTTTTGTTAAAATTTTATTTTGTTCTACTTTCTTTATTAAACATAATCAACAACAGTTTAGTTTATAGCACTTTTCATACAAAATTTTGAATTTAATGCTGTTCAGTTCAAGGTTTTAGAGAAACTTTTTTTATTTAACTTTTAAAGTTGCAACGATGATTAATGATTATATTTAAAAACATTTGAGCATCTATTGAAGATGAATAATATATATGGTAGTAAGTAAAATTAAAAATACTAACTGCTACTGAAACTAATAACAAGAAAATTTAAAGATGCATCCTTAAATATTATCAATAGTATAGTTGGTAAAAAGTAACAATTATAAATTGTATTTAAATAGGAGAGTAATAACAAAACTATATATTAATAGGCTAGCAAGTAAACTAAGCTCTGCAGCTTACGCTATGAAAAGAATTAGATTATTAACTGATGTGGAGACAGCTCGTTTAGTATATTTCAGCTATTTTCATAGTATTACGTCTTATGACATTCTACGTGGAAATGCGTCAAATACTATCGATCTTTGTCCTCCAACAACGTGTAATTCGTGCAGTCTATAACCTGGTCCCAAAAGAATCACAAAGAAAGTTGTGAACTGAAATAAAAATAATGACCGTTAGTTCTCAATACATATTTGAAAATTTAATGTATGTGCAAAAAAATAGAGATGATTTCCTAAGACATTGTGATGTAGATGACAGATACAAGAAACAAACATAATTTAATTCTTCCAGCAACTAGACTGCGAATAACAAGTAAGTCTTTTATGGGACAATGTATACATTTTTACAAAAAAATCCCAGTAAACGTTCAGAATTTAACTATTAATAAATTTAAAAGGTAGTCAAGGAACGTTTACGTGTTAAAGGTTATTATGATATTAATGAATTTTTAAATGAATACACAGCCTGGTAATGCCAAATTATCAAATTGTTTGTTATTTTAAAAGATGACATAAAATAGCCCGCTGAATTTCTTTCGCCGGTTCTTCACAGGTCTAAGGCGTCCTTTTCCAAACCGGTGGTAGTGTTTGACAATCAATAAGCAAGTTTAAACTTCTATATTGAATAAAGAAATTAGAATTTGAATTTGAATATGGTACTAAATTAGTAACGTACATACAACACGCTGTGTGCTAAAGGAAATATTTAAAAATATATATTTTCAAAGCTACTTCAAATTAACTTCTGCTGTTATTATATGAATTATACATTAGAATACATTTTCAAAGAAAACAAGTTGTAAAGGTATTTTAATTTATAGTACTTTGGCGTTTCCTCAAACTCCAAAAATCATTTCAGTAGTACCCAACTTCATCTTGATCTCAATAACACCTATTCTTCCCTTCTTTTATGTTTTAAACGAGCAATTTCTCACTGACTAATGTCAATAAGATATTGCTCGTAATCGCATTAAGGAAAAATGGAATTTTGAATTTAACTTCAGTATTTCTAACTAAGCCGTTTTATTAATGCAGCATTGAGCAGCGTTACTGACTAAAACTACCAACCCGCATTGGACCAGCGTGGTGGGATACAGTACAAAAAAAATCTCCTAATGGATAGGGGTGTAATAAGGAAGGCCTATGTCCAACAGTGAACTGACACTGGCTGATGATTATGATGATGATGAATGATCGATTCTTTAAACTACATGCTGGTAATGTTTTTGGTCTCTGATTTACTAACAAGATCGACGAATCAGAGACATAAGGGAGATATTAAGATTATTATCTTAAGCTAAGCACGTAATGTTCACTTCAGCCAACATGATTATTTGTATGCACGGTTTTCGACAGTTTTGCGGTAGTATACATGTGATGAGATAATTGGGTCAACAGTATACAAATCAAGATGATTTTTTTCTTGTACTCGCAATGGTAGGTAAAAAGCCAGTCTAGGGTAAAGATAACAACAGGTCAAAACATGTATCAATAAATAATAATAAATATACTTAAAAATTAAAAGTTACCGTTATTACTTTCACAGTACTTAATCATCCCTTTCAATGTTAGAAATATATCTTTTTATCCTTGGATAAATCAATTTTTTCTCAGTTATCCATTAACGCATTTTCCTAACACTTCCTACTGGACGTCGTGAACGTTGAGAACCAATACTCTTTTATTGTGACGGATAACACTTTTATATTTAGGTAAAATGTACTGTGGGTTGAAAACAAGGTAGAACAATTATGCTACGATATTTAAAAGAGTTTAATTAATTTATATCGGTATATGAATGTTATGTATTTATAAGTTTTACATTTAACTCAAATATACATATGCATAAAAATGTTTCTAAATATTATCAACGTGAATTAAATTTTTATTAACTATTGCTAAATACGTTCTACAAATAGTTTTATTTTGTTAACGATAAATGGTAAGATTATTGTAGCGAAATATTTTCTCACCAAATTAGACACATTTTTATTAGTAACCCGTTATCCCTATACTTTTATATTGGCAGAGCGCGCTAGTTACCATCAGGTTAATGTCATGGTTGTTTTCATAGCTATTTTCCACAAATTTTTCTTGTAACAGTTATAAATAACATAATATGTATTACCAAAACATGAGAAGTTGTTTATATAGTTCAATGAAGCACTGTAAAATGCTTTGGAATTGAATATTATTATTAAATGTTTATGTACCTTAAAACTACAGCATATGTCTAAGTTATAAGTGATTAAAGTCATGTAGGTAGTTAATATGACTCATGGCTAATGTCAAAATGATTAAAATATCTGGCTCGATTTAATAGTGAGCCATATTTTCTAAAAAATAGTTATGGATTTTTTTACTCAATAATTTTTAATATAAAAATGTTATGACCCATGTTCAAGCTCGTTGCGCTATTGACAATCACTATCAATAAAATATTTTTAATAACAAATTATTTGGTAGTCAGCTTTGAGCTGACTACCTCTAAAATAATTAGCAAGATTTTGGCCTACAGTAAATTAAATTATTGTATTAAATATACTACTATTGAAGTCTCACTTTCTATCTAATGAAAGGTTTAAAGAATTTAACGGTAACACTTTAAGTCATCAATTTAGAACTTAATAAAAAACAGCTTATTTAATTTAAAAATGAAAAAAAGTAAGAATGTGAATTCTTACAGAACCCTAATGTCGTATGTGAGTGATATGACAAAAGAGTATGCGCTTTCAGAAGAATGCTACACTTTTGTATAAGCAGGAATGCAATGGTGAAGTACCATCTTGCTTACTTCATGTTTCTTTATTCGAAATGTAAATAGTTGAACAGAACAAAGTGTAAGTTGCCGGAGGTGGTAAGAACTCTGTTTGCCACACACGAGCATAAGTCGTAGATTGGAGTTTTCGTGGACATTAATATTTATTAATAAATTGCTTTAATTATTCTAAAAAGAATTATCAACTTCTTTCGTCAGTACTTCATGTTGACTTTACTTACAATGCTTGAAAACTCGCAGGTTCTTTGAAATAAGAAAGAAGTAAAATTGTATATTATTAAATATATGTCAGCGAAATATTACTTTTAAGCGATCGAAGTTTTAAACTTGTATAGAAACTGCTTAAGCAAAATAATTTATAAACAGTCGTGAATTGTCCATTTACAGAAAAAAATTTGAGATTGATTACATTCTGAACTTTTCTATGACACGAGGATAATTCTTTTAAACAAATTTAATTAACTGCTTTGATTCAATATTTCTTCGGTTAATGATGTGTACATTCCTTCTTGAAATAAATAATCTTCTTAAAAGTATATTTAAATACATCACAAATAGGTGGCTGGTCCTCGT
The DNA here is from genome assembly GCA_029286875.1 of Lamproptera curius. Taxonomy (NCBI): domain Eukaryota; kingdom Metazoa; phylum Arthropoda; class Insecta; order Lepidoptera; family Papilionidae; genus Lamproptera; species Lamproptera curius. The sequence goes on from JAGSMT010000077.1 coordinate 1,327,800, forward strand.
TTACAAGGAGACCGTCTGGTGTACCACCTGGTGCTATTTCTGCCGCTAAGCAATAGTGTAAATCACTACGTGATTTCCAGTTTGAAGGCACACGTAGCAAAGCGATTTACAGGGTAAACGAGACTTAACATCCTATGTCTCACGGTAGGCAGCGCGTTGGGATATCCACTGGTATTGCTAATGCTTCTATTGGCGTCGGTGATCACTTCATCATCAGGTCTGACTGCTCGTCTGTACTGCGTATGCCATAAAAAAAAAATATTATTCCTCACAATGAATAAATCCAAAATATCTCGATCCTAAACTTTTCTGAGAAATAGAAACGTAAGTCTGCGATCAATTAACTAACGATTGTTAAAGCTTCAGTTATAAGGTTAGCTTTATTAATTCATGTATATTTTTTAATCTATACACAAATGTATTTCAAACCTTAGTTAGTTTTAGTTAATCAAATTGTTTGATCACTGCTGCTTTATGGATAATTTTAGCTAGGCTGTTAATTCAATTGTTACATTTTGTGCACATAAAGCAAGTATCGTTAAAATCAACGCTTTGAATAAATAGTACAGATATTATTTAGATAAAGTTTCGGGAGTAAGTCTCATAAGTGCACTGTTTATTTAAAACGAAAGGTATGATATTTTAGAAAAGGAAATAAAAGCTTTTGCGATGTCGCAGTTCAATTCCGCAGAATCAAATATGCAGCCGTGTTTATCGTTTTGGTTCAAATTTTAGCTCTCATAAACATACAAAAAATGGATCAAATATACATTAGTTATTAAAATGAAATTAAAACATATCATGCGACGAATAAATTCCTAGGTAAAAAAATACCATATTTTCCATAACATGCTAACATTAGCTTCACCTCGCAGATTGTTATTTGTAATAATATTGATTAAAGATTATAGAGGGACTAGAAAATATTAAATTAACATGGTAAAACTTTGTTCTATTTAATAACACATATAATTACTTATAGCTTTAATAAATATAACTTATTAAAAAAAGTATATAAAAATTAATATATGTAAATAGCTATAGGTATATACATCTATACATAAATAGGTACATGCATAAAACTATGTATGATATTATAGCCTATAATTTATTGTGATATGTACGCTATGATATTGTAAGGTATAAAACTTGACACTTAATATCGATTACGGTGATCATAGATTACGGTTAACGGTTTTATTTTAGATTAGCTGCAAACGTTAAATTTGTACCAAGATTTTTTCAATTAATTTCGAAGAAGAATACAATCACCGTTAACACTCCTACGATGCATAAAATAACCCTTATAAAAGCTAAAAATGGAATTACATAATATCCACAGTGAAAACTTCTAAAACCAAGCTATTTTTAGTATTTAAACACAGATATTTCTAATTTACAAAAAAGGTAGGAAAAATAACACTTGTGCACTATGTTAAATAACAAGTAATTGTTTTATAATGATAAGAAGTATTTTAGGTGTATTAGTTATGAATTCAGGAGAGATGGGAATGAAACAAAAAAGCATTGACGTTTATTGTGTTACAAATTATTTATTCCTTTTAAAGTATAAATCCTGGAAGAATTAGGGGATATAACTGCTATTTCGTCAATTGTAGCGGCTCTTACAGTCGAATTTGTATTATATATGCTAAAAAAGTGCACAGCATAGCATAGTGGTAAGGGCATGTGCTTTAGTGCCGGGTCGTGGGTTCGAATCCAGCGGGGAGTCAATAAATTTTCATTGTTGTTTCCTAGTTGGTAGGTTAGGGAAATTTCGGCCGATCACCAAATTGTCTGAAAAGTAAGATGATCCATGCGTCGAATGGGCATGTAAAGTGTCGGTCCACCCCGCATTGAACCAGCGTCCTAAAAACCACCGAATGGACAAGGCGTGCATTAGGGCAGGCCTTTGTACAGCAGTGATCTGATATAGGCAGATGATGATATGGTAAAAATTTACTTATTTTCGAAATGGAATAACATTTTATAGGCAAATATACTTCTGAATTTAATTTATAATCCGAGAATGTATTCCACCGACATGTGATAAGTTTTAATGTGTTTGCAGGTAACAAAGTAGGCTCAGGATGTGTAAAGGCACCAGAAAAAAGATAAGACTCAGCGATACTTTTAAACCTCGTAAAATTTTGCTTATTTATTAATTCAGTTCGTGAACAGTTTTAAATATTTTAACGTGGTTACATAAAATGTATAAATTTTTACATTCGAATAACTTGCGTAAGGAATTAAATATTTATTTATCCATTGCAGCGGTTAATATTATTGGACAACCCACCACCTCCTATGGCCCCACCAAACTTGTTGTTATATGGGCCGAATCGCTGGTAGGTGTGCGTGGTTTGGACGCGATACTCCACGCACACCTTCTTGACTTCTCACAAAATATTTCTGCTCCATGTGCCATGTCAGTTGTCAACTCAATATATACAAGATGAACAGCGCAGGAAGTCGCACTCCCCGGTGTCAAAGTCGATGTCGAGACCCGGACCACCTTGCTGAAACAATTTCCGGGGCTACAAGTAATCTTCCGAGCATGTCCGTTAGACGATAGAACAGAGTTTATGCACACGCCTAAAATTATTGCAGTCGAGACGGAACTAATTTACCTCCCAGCCATTTTGATCACTGGAGATCTCTGGAGCTTGCCCTTTAAAGTCAAAGATTTTGACTGGTCCGGAGCAAAGCTCAGGCGATTCCTGGATCCCCATCCATTTATCATGCATAAACTTTCATACGCAACACTCTCAATCCAGGCACGAACGCATGTCTCGATCAGCGCCGTTACGTCGTCATCGTATGCAACTAGCCTAAAGCCATCTGCCAGAAGTAGGTGGAAAAGGGCGTCCATGAGGATGTTCCACAGCGTTGGCCTTAGGACCGAACCCATCGTGGGCACCTTCCAAGTAACAGTGTTCCCAACAAACACACGCGTCGCTAAACTATATACCCCGACACGATACGGTACATAATGGTACAAGTTCGGCGAACAGCGTTAAGAGAATATATTGAACAGTAGTAGTGTTTAATTTCATTTTAATAATCAATGTATTTTTGATCCATTGTTTATATGTTTATGAGAGCTAAAATTTGAACCAAAAACGTTAACACACGGCTGCATATTTGATTCTGCCGAATTGAACTGCGACGTCGCAAAGCTTTTATTTCCTTTTCTAAAATATCATACCTTTCGTTTTAAACAACCAAGTGCACTTAAGAGACTTACATGCACCGAAACTTTATTTAAATAATATCTGTACTGTTTTTCAAAGTGATTTTCAACGATTCATGCTTTATGTCAAAATGTAACAATTGAATATAACAGCTTAGCTAAAATTATTCATAAAGCAGCGGGATCAAACTAATTTGATTAATTAAAAACTAATTTAGGTTTCTTGTCGGTTTGAAATACATTGTGTGTGTATAGATTAAAAAAATATATACATGAATTAATAAAGCTAACCTTATAACTTAAAGCTTAACAACCGTTAGTTAATTGATCGCAGACTTACGTTTCTATTTCTCAGAAACGTGTAGGATCGACATATTTTAGGATTTATTCATTGTGAGGAATAATAATTAATTTGTATGTACTTTAAATATACTTTTAAAAGATTAATTAACAAGAAGGGATTACAATCATTAACCGAAGAAATATTGAATCAAAGCAGTTAATTAAATTGTGTAAAAGAATTAGACCTCGTGTCTATACGAAAACTTCAGAACGTGTATACAATATAAATGTTATTTTTTAAATGACAATTCACGACTGTTTTTAAATTATTTTGCTTACGGTTTCCAACACCAAGTTTAAAACTTCGATCACTTAAAAGTATTATTTCGCGCGACATATATTTAATAATATACAATTTTACTTCGTTTCTTATTTCAAAGAATCTGCGAGTTTTCAAGCATTGTAATTAAAGTCAACATGAAGTACTGATGAAAGAAGTTGATATTTATTTTATTATATATTTATTTAAAAGAAAATTATTAATAAATATTAATGTCCACGAAAACTCGAATCTACGACTTATGCTCGTGTGTGGCAAACAGGAGTTCTTACCGCCTCCGGCAACTTACACTTTGTTCTGTTCAACTATTCATATTTCAAATAAAGACCATGAAGTAAGCAAGATGGTACTTCACGATTGCATGCCTGCTTGTACTAAAAGTGTAGCATTCTTCTGAAAGCGCAAACTCTTTTGTCGTATCACTTCACACGCGACATTGTGGGTTCTGTAAGAATTCACATCCTTACTTTTTTTTCATTTTTAAATTAAATAAACTGTTTTTTTATCGAGTTCTAAATTGATGAATTAAAGTGATACCGTTAAATTCTTTAAACCTTTCATTAGATAGAAATTGAGACTTCAATCAGTATATATTTAGTTCAATAATTTAATTTACGTGTAGGGCCGAAATCTTGCTAATAAATTTTATTTTATTTTACTTGCTCATAAGTTTTGAGCTGTCTACTAAATAATTTGTTATTAAAAATATTTTTATTAATAGTCATTGTGAATAGCGTAACGAGCTTGAACATTTGTTATAACTTTTTTATATTAGAAAATTTATTGAATAAAAAAACCCAGAAGATTTTTACAAAAAATATGACCGACTATTAAATCAAGTCGGATATTTGAACCGTTTTGACATTAGCCATGATTCATGTTACCTACTACCTCCAAGACTTTAATCACTTGCAACTCTAGTCATATTTTGTTATATTATATGCTGTAGTTTTAAGGTACATAAATATTTAATAATAATATTAAATTCCAAAGCTATTTACAGTGCTTCATTGAACTATATAAACAACTTCTTATGGTTTGGTAATACATAATTATGTTAAAAAATTTTAACTGTATATGCTCACATGCGTGAGCCACTTTGAGTAATCGTCGATTTTCCTTTTAATTGGGCTAGGGTGAAATAGGCCGATTACCCGATTGCATAACAACTACTGATGCAAAGGATCTCAGTTTCTGTTTCCACAAGTGTTCCCGGGCTTTCCAACATCCGTTTCTGCTTCTGTTTCCGCAATTTTTATAACAGAGATTTAAACGGAAGTTTACAACCGACGGCTGAGTGGTACGCATGCGCGGCGCGAGGTGCGTGCGTGTCGCTAGACGGTTGAGCGCGCGGGGGAGGGGTCATCCAGCAGGCCGCGCAGGCACTTGTCACATTTGTTTGTTTACGTTCTTTTTCGTGAATGTAAGCGCGTAATATTTTCTGCTGCTGCTTGTGTAAATACATTAGTGTCATGTATGTGACTTAATGACGATCAGTAGAACCAGACAATTTAGAGAGTTAACTAACTACACTTACGACGAAGATACAGTCACATTTTCAAGAGTACAAAAACGAAAAGAGATTACCTTTTAATGAAGAGCCTCTTGTGTAGTGGAAATTAAATGCACACAAATACCGTAATCTTTTACCATTTTTCAGTACCCCCAAGCAGCGTCCCCAGTGAACAATTATTTAGCGGAGCTGGTCTTATATAAAAAGAACACCAGAACAGATTGATGGGTGTAAAAGTGGTTAAGTTACTTTTTATAAAATATAACTTGTCACTACTAAATTTTGAATATTAATAAAATGTTCAGTTGCAAAGTTGCAATATTGTTTTCTATAGTAGATTTAGTTTCTATAGTAGACTGCCTCCGTAGCCTAGTGGTAGGGGCATACGCTTTAGGAGGTCGAGGGTTCGAATCCTGCGGGGACAAAACAAATTTTCATTGTTGTTTCCTAGTTGATTAGGGCAATTTGGGTCGATCATACAATTGTCCGAAAAGTAAGATGAATCCATACGTAAAAAGTCGGTCCACACCCCCTAATGGATAGGGGTGTATTAGGGTAGGCCTATGTCCAGTAGTGGACTATCACAGGCTGATGATGATGATGATGATGATGGTGATAATAGTAGATTTCTCATATATCTATTTCTTATCTAGATTTGGTGTATTTGATACTTAATAAAGAATTACATTTGTAAACTTGTTTTTTTTAATATTATTTACACTTCCGTTTCCGCATCCGTTTCCGTTTCTGCTAAAATTTGCTTTTGATATCTGTTTCCGTTTCTGTTTCCGCTAAGACACTTCCGTTGCATCACTAATAACAACCAATTTATAAACAAAATCAGTGATCAAATTCATACGTGTACATTAATAATGGAGCGGAGGAGTGAAGTAACTGAGCTACATTAAGTAGATATGTAATAAAGCATAAAAATATACGTACATTACCTTATACCTTAGTAAAAAAAAATTGACGCTTTAATCGAATCTTACTAAGGCATCGCCGGGTACTGCCCCAATATGAGACGTACGAGTACATGTCTTATCATTGCAATCTTGTTCAAGCAAAGGCTTATTCTTTGTTCTTTCTCAAATAACGAGCAGTTTTCAGAACAAGTAAAGAACCTAAATACCAGAATTGAATAGTTATAAAATTTTAATTTATACTGTAAAATTTTTAAAAAGTTGCTTATGAAAGTTCTAAACATTTCATAACATAAATTAAAAACATTATTATTTTTGAGAAAATATCGGTTTATTTTAAAAGTTTTGTGTTTACATTATAATCACAACTTAATCAAACAGAAAGGCATGACATCATGAAGTCTGCTCTTCAAAGGGCCGTCTATAAAGAGCCATTTAAAAGTTTTGCTATAAACAGCGAGCCCACAATGCGGGCTTTGTGAGGAATTAACGTTTATGTAAACATGGCGTTTTGAACTTTTATTTTAGGCACTCATTATTTGTATGATATTTAAATGTAAATAAATTTTTAATTCAATTTAACTGTTCGAAATAAAGAGCCTTAAATGTTAAAAAGCTATATAAAGTTGCTTTTGAATTTCACTATATACCACTTCCTGGTCATTGATTAGATACTTATTAGATAAATGTATTGTTTTTGGTACAAGAAAATTAATAACAGATTTATTTCAGACGTTGATATGTAATGAATTTGTGTTTACGTTATAATCATAATTAATCAAACGAAAGCATGAAATCATGAAGTCCTCTTATCTAAAGGAGCCTCATAAAGACCATTTAAGAGTTTTGTTGAAACAGCAGGCACTAAGCGGGCTTTGGGAATTAACGTTTCATTCAAACATGACTTTTGAACTTTTATTTTGAGGCACCATTGTTTTATGATATTAAAATGTACAATAAATTTTAATTATTTTAACTTCTAAAATAGAGGCACCTATAAATGTTAAAAAGCTATAATAATGAAGTTTACAATAAGAAGAAACGCAACTTATAGAATATGAATTTATTAATGTTTTATTTTTATAGGAAATAAGATCAAATCATACTTTATAATAATAACATACTAGATATGGAGAGAATTAAGCAATCTGTATTCAATAAAATATTGTTTTTATTTCGTTACCACATAATTATTAGTTTGCAAAATTCATGGCGGTGTTGTCAGGCTCTGCACGTTATGATCAGTAGCACCATTCAGTGGCACGATTTAAGAAAAAGTATTTTACTCCTCCTTAATATTCAGATAATGTTTACGAATCTAACACTTTTAGGCTATCGAGCTATCTTTGGCATACTTTCCGGCTGGCTACATATTTTCTACATAATTACATAGAATTTTTGCTGCACTTATTATGTAAAGAATAGGGACTACGCTTCTTTATCATAAAAAATTTGAGGTTAGGCTGTATCAAAATTCGGGCCATAAGAGGCAAAGCGGAGGAAAATTAAGACACCTTCCGCGTGATGCCAGTGTTACCAAAATACGGCTATTGAGTTAGAGTAGTATTCATTAGTGCTTCAAGTACCTTTTGGTGTATTTAGGAGGTAATAAAAAAACTACTACAAAATTTTATCAATGCAAACAAAGAGGAAAGACAATGAAGAAGAAATTAAGTATTTAAATATAATACAATGATAGGAAAAAAATTATGTATTTCATATTCTATATATTTTAATATATTTGCCTCACGACATATGAAGAGTAGCTTGTCAAACGTATTGAAATTCAGAGTGGAAAGTGCGAATTTACTTCTTGATATAAGTAGCCGTG